>JASDDO010000026.1:409169427-410606826 GCA_030015575.1 Agapanthus africanus
TGATGTGACAGTCATGGGTTTGACTTCATCATAATAGGGGATGGATCTGTTAAGAAGGTAGTAGGCTGTGATGTTATGGTATCTGGATGACATACACAGAGTAGGAAGTAAAATTCCTATACTACGATCGGTTGTACTGTGGTCGTCACACAGTTGTTTCTCCAGACAGGATATGGATATAATACTTGACATTCTGGTTTCTAGATCTATGGTTTTAGATCTGAATTTGGGTAGTTTCCCAATGTGGGTACTTTGACAGTATGCTAATGGTTTTTAGAATAGATGACTCCTGGCATGGTGGTGTACCTGCAAGTGATGGAGTCACCCTCTCTAAAAGTGTCGTATAGACTAAAGGGGAGAGGGATGGGCATGATTGGCAGATCACTTGCTTAGGCAATTGAGTCAATCATGAGATATCAAGTACCACACCAAATGTTGTTTTTGCACTAGATGCAATAAGTTTGTATTAATCCAATCCTGGAGAAACATAAGGAAGCAGTTTTAGAACATAAGTGGATGTTCTACGGATTTGATGACGGCAGCCTCCTTCGGGAGACGGTTATCATTCCAGGCTTCAAAGGTGACATGGTTGACAGAGTGATTGTCAGAGCTATAGTTTTCCCTCTAACGAGAGATAGTATTATGGACAGGTGGTCCAAGAGGATACTGTGGGTGGCATGGTGCCGGATACTGATTAGGTTCAGTGATTGATACAGTCTAAGAAGTTTGGATTTAGAGTTCATTTATGAACCAGGTCCCATCAGATATCCAGACATATTCTAAAACAGGTATTACTGAATTCGGGAGATAGTTTTCTCCGCGAACTTGAGATTAAGAGAGATATAGAAAGAAACTTCTAGGCGGATCCACTAACTGAGGCTATTTCTCGAACACAATAGTTTTACAAATGGGCTTTGTGAAACTGATTAGTAGAGGAGTTGGATGTTCGGTTTCACACGGGCTGTGAGTAGTCGACATCGCAATAATTAGCCTTAAGTGCAAGTGGGAGATTGTTGGAGATAGTTCCCTCAGAGTCAATTATTGGATCGCAGGTATGTGATTGCAATGATTGCAGAGGACCTATACCGGTAGGACAGTCTTACTCGAGATGATAGTATGCTATCTGGTTTGCCTTTATCAGTCGTGTACATGTTCAGGTGACTGATTACATGTTACACTTTGATAGAGCCCTTAGGATCTTGCTTTACTACCAACAATATGATGGCGATCATATACGTGAGAGTTGGGTAGTTTATATGTATATCCTTAATTGTGGTCCCTAGTCATGGGAGTTTCGAGACAGGGCATCGATACTCCGGAGTAGACTAGTGTATACAGTCGAGACCCCGATGAGGGGCGGTGGCCGGTCTCACAAGCCACTGGTGTCAGTTGGATCACCTAAGATGTATACAGGTGCTCATTGGGTTATGAGTACACCGGACAGGACTCGCCGGGAATCTGCTAGTTGGTATTATACATATCGTCAGATAGCAGTTCCCTGGTGACATGTGTACAGGTTAGTTCATCGACCTGAGGTCGTCATTTGTCTTGTGTGAGTTCCAACTGTGCTTTGATTTCTACCCTACCACGGCTCAAAGGAGTCGTGCAAACAGGTAGTTTTTGGGTACAGTCCCGAGCCACATGGAGGCACGTGAGCGGATCGGCAGGGGATTCATCTCTCCCGGTATTGGGGGTGAGATCGTGCTGTGTCTAGGAGAGCCATTACACAAAGCCCACGGCCGTGGTAGGAGATTTACTGGTAGGTACTCCAGTAGTATCTCAGGGTGTTATTGGGCCACACTCCGACACGACTTATACTGCTATTGGGGGTCTGACGTTACTGGGCCCCTAGGCAGATATGCGATACTCATAGACGAACGGACCGGACTGTATATACATTGTCACTGTTAGGCTCAGTAGGGTTTCCGGGTGAGTTCGCTCATCGGCCTACCTTGAGGTCAGTCCATGGGCAGCCGTTATGCTTAGCTAGTGCCGCTGACGGTTTGTGGTTAAACCCACTGCCAGGTTACTGACGAGTCATTAGAGTCCCCCACAGACAGTTTCCCAAGTTCGGACGAAACGTTGTAGAGGCCGTATGTGTTTATGGCAGGGTTCGGAGAATGCACGTGCGTTTACGCACGTGTCGGTTTTCAGACAGACGATACTGGTCGGCTTTGGTTTAAGCCGGATTCGAGTATTGTATTGAGTAGATATAATATCTTTGTCTCAGTTGTATTTGTATTCGGTCGTAATGCAAATGCGGGTATAGTTATACAGTTAGGGGGTTGTCCTGAAATTCGTTTCAGGATCACTTTTGGAAGTTGCCAGTTTCCAGTTTTCTATCAGCCGTCTTTTAACATTCGGTTAAAGACGGATTTATCTTTTCTTGGATAAGGATGAGTCGTGTTTCCAGAAGGTTCTAGAGAGGGTAAGGTGGCTAATGAGTCATCTTGACATTAATTGGTGCATTAATGACTTGATGATGTGTTATAATGACTCATGCTTTAAGCTTTAATGTTCTTGTTTACTTAAGGATATTTCTTCATGATCTTTTCTCTTATGGTTACCCTCTCATTGCTCTTACCCTCACCTCCCTCTTGATTTAAAAGTGGCTTGCCACCATTGTGTGAGAGAGTGAGAGATTGATTTCATTTTTGGTAGAAAAGACTATAGTTTTAGGGTGCATGGAAATTTCATAGCCTCTTTCATTCCATCACCCGATTCGAGTGGCAACTTCATTAACCGATTGTCCACGGTTTTGGACGAAGTGAGACAAAGTAATCTACTCATATTCTACATCATTCTTGGTCGTCTCTTTTAGCAAACTTGACGACCGAGTTGCCTCGAGTCAGAGGCGGGAGCCCGTTTAAAGAATCGTTGACGTGGTGCCACCTGGACGAGCAGATCGGAGATCGACGAGATCAGAGCAGCCGCAACGGAGCGTGGGATGATGGTTAAAGAATGAAGGACTCGGATCGTTCGGTATAACCTTTCTACACTCTTTACAGTTTGTTAGTTTAGCAATAATGGAAGATCCGGGTTAAAGTATACGATAGCGCCAGTTAAAAGTTTTTTGTTCCGCATTTGGCGTCTGTAGACGGCCGGGGCGCTACCGTAGACTTACATTAGTGTCTTCTCGACGTAGATCATCTTCGGCCTCGAAGTCATCGAAGTAAGCACGTTCGTTTCTTCATAGAGCCACTCTAAGGTCTGGATTTTATGATCACAGCGAAGGGGACTACTACATGGAGCTATTTGAAGTGATGGACAGGTCTACAAAGGTTGTATTTCTTGCTCACTACTTATTGCAAAGTTTTTGCATATGTTTACCGTATATTTCTAGTTAACGATTCATGGTTAGGGTTAGATAGAACGGCAAATTTTTTAATTTGGCATGGACGATGCCTCCCGAAACCTTACTGCCGTGCTAGGCAACCAAACAGTGGTATCAGAGCCTAGCTAGAAAATTATACAGATAATGTTAGATTACGAAAATGAAACGAACTCCGAAACTTGAAATATTAAAACCTGCTTGCCGTCGTTTTTAAAAGGTTGTCAAAAAAAAATTTCAAACAAGTGCACAATGACATTTGAGCAAATATAGGAGCATGGAAGAAACTTGAGACCATGTTCTCGGAATTTGGCCGAGCACATGGCCACCAAAACCGAGGAGGCCGGCCTTGAAGGGTTACTAGGCACACTAACAAGGCTCTACAAGGCATCGACCATGCCAAAATTAAATTTTTATGTGCCGAACAACCCTAAGCAAGATCGTATACTAGAGTTTAGGCGAAAGTAATAGCAAGTAAACAACTTTACTCTAAAGGGAATACGAAATACAACCTTTGTAGATCGGTCCTTCACTTCTAAGGCTCCTTGTCGTAGTCCCTTCGCTGCGATCATGGTTCTCCCGGGCTCTTGCATGGCTTCACGAGGCGAAAGATGCGACCTTGCTTGAAGTCTCCGAGGCCGAAGATGATCTACATCGAGGGAATATCGACTCAAGCTCCTACTTCACTTACTAGAGAATTAGTGAAGTAAACACCCTAAACTAAAGTGCTGGTCTAGTAGACGATGGAGAAATAGGAAGTGGGTTCTCTTTGGAATTTTATTTCTCACAATCTTTTGCTCTGTTTTCAAAACCCTAGTTTGCTTTTTCTTTTGTTCAAATGAAGAAGATGAACAAAAGAAAGAGGAGAGGATAATGATCAAGTGTGTGAGCTAACCATGGTGAGTGAGTATCATATACTAACTCTTGTAGAGACTTAACCCTAGGCTAATTGTTATGGTTGGGTAAATAAAAGTCCATAGTAAAAACAAACTCAAGTTGAATTAGTCAATACATCCACAAGCTTCCACAAGCTTCATGCATTTTCTAATCCTCCACTTGATTTTGTAATTACTTTAAATATTAAAAACCCAAACTAAAATTAGCATAGTGTAAGTCTTATACACCCATGGATGATGTATCATCAACCATGATACAAAAATATAACACATTTTAATATATATCATATATATATAGTAAAGATGTGTACATGTGAGAAAATACCCTAAGTGAACTTGTGTTAGTTAATGTAAACTAGTATATCAAATATACAATTATACAATAAATTATTAAATCAACACTTGACTTAATAATCCGGTCATATCACATATAACCGACTAACATCCAATGTATCGACTTATCGAATCAACACTTGATTCGATTACCCGGCTATATCATATATAACTGACCGATACATAAAGTCGCGAGAATAGAATACGGTATCACATACACGCATTATTCTCGGTCCCGCACATATCACATGTGCGCCCCTATTTCGTTTTGCCTGAGCCAGTAAAACCTCTGTGTAGGACTCTAAAGACTCGTCAATACGCCGGCAGTAGGTGATGATCACATCACGCACCCACAAGCCGTCAGCGGTACTAGCTGGACGTAACGGCTACCCGGGTATTGAGCGATCAGAAGATCAACAAGCAATCCCGCTCCAACTCCTGTAAAAGCCTGCCGGTAACACTTCCCGTACAGTCCGGTCTTCTCGTCTGATATGTCGCATATCAAGTCTAGGGGTGGTAAACGTCAGACCCCAATAACCGATAAGTCATGCTGATGTGAGGCTCATAACGGGTCAAGAAACTACTGGTAACACTTACCAGTAAATCTCTAAATCAGCCTTGGCCAGGGACTTCCCTGTTACGGCCAATCGAGCACAGCGCAACATCAACCCCCAATACCGGGAGAGACGAAACCCCTCCTATCGCTCATTGCTTCCATGTGACTTGGGACTGTACCCAAAAACCACCGTTTTCCATGCCCACATGGACGTGGTAAGGTGGAAATCAAAGCACAGTGGGAATCACACAAGACTCTATGACGATCTCGGGTCTACAAACTAACCTGCACAAGTGTCACCAGAGAACTACCATCTGACGTGAGGTATAATACCATCTGAGAGTTCTCGGCGAGTCCGTCCAGTGTACCCAGTCTCCACTGAGCACCCGTATACCATCTCTGATGTCAAACACCAATGGATATGGGATCATCCATCACCCATCTCATGGGTCGAGAAGCGTATACGCTAGTCTACACTGGTATATCGATGCCCTGTCTCGATACACCCACGACTAGGAACATTAAAGGATGTACTTATGGACTACCATGGCCCCACTAGTATGATCTGCATCACAGTCCAGGTAGTCAAGTACACATCCTAAGGGCTTTATCAACATGTAGCTATAAGAAAGTATAAAGAGACAAGTATACATGTTAAGATAAAGAGCAACCAGATAGCATACTATTATATCGAGCAAGAAAGTCCTCTCTATATATGTCCAAGCATCCAATATAATATACATTATCTGTACAATACTGGCCTCTAGGGTATACATATAACTAACAATCTCCCACTTGCACTAGGGCCAGCTGCTGTAGTATCGCATACCGAGCATCCCGAAGAGTCTCTCAAACTGTATCTGGGGAATGGCCTTCGTGAGTGGATCCGCTGTGTTGTTCTTCGTGTCAACCCTCCTGACCTCGATCTCCCGGCGATCAACTATCTCCTGGATCAGGTGATACCATCTCAGAATATGCCTGGATCGCTGATGGGATCTTGGTTGGCCAAAACCACCGCTCCATTGTTATCGCAATACAAAGGTATTATATGCTCAATGGATGGAACCACTCCAAGTTCAGTAATGAACTTCTTGATCCAGACAGCGTCTTTGGCAGCATCGTTGGCAGCGATGTATTCAGCCTCCATCGTTGAGTCTACCACGGTTTCCTGCTTGGAACTTTTCCTGCTAACCGCCCCTCCGTAAAAGGTAAAGACAAATCCCGAGTGCGACTTAGAGTCGTCCTTATCACTCTGGAAGCTTGAATCGGTAAAGGACTCCACTTGGAGTTCTCCATTACCATACACCAAGAGCATCTCTTTAGTCTTTCGTAAGTACTTGAGAATGCTCTTCACAGCTGTCCAGTGACTCTCTCCAGGATCAGCTTGATACCTACTCACTACACTTAGTGAGTATGCTACATCGGGTCTGGTACATAGCATCGCATACATGATAGAACTTACTGCCGAAGCATAGGGTATCCCTTGCATGCGAGCTCTATCCAAATCAGTCTTGGGAGACATCTCTTTGGAGAGAGTGAGCCCTGAGATCGTGGGTAAAAACCAACGTTTGGACTCTTCCATACTAAACCTCTTTAGTATGGTGTCAATGTACCTGGATTGGGACAATCCCAATATCCTTTTAGATCTATCTCTATAGATCATAATTCCCAATATGCAGGAGGCATCACCAAGATCATTCATTGAGAATCTTTGTGATAAGAAGAGCTTGACCGATTGCAGCATAGGAATGTCATTTCCTATCAAGAGTATGTCGTCCATGTACAATACGAGGAAGACTACCTTACTCTCTGAAAGTCCATGCTACCTCTCCCGGTACTTTCGGGCATGCGGAATTTGGTGAAAAACAATTTTCTAGAGGCGGTAACATGGACTCAAAACCGGATCTTTGTTAAACATCTAACTAACAACCTAACTAGGAGTTGTTAACTACTCGGTTAGGGGGTTATACCTTTCTTTCTTGAACTCCTTCGTCTTCAAGCCTCGATGGTTGTCCGGATCAGCTTCACCCCGTCGTCTCCTTGCGCCGAAGATCGATCCACCTGAAAGCTTCTACCTTTGGCTTCTTCTTCGAACTTTGAAGAAACTAGTTCACTCGGTTTGCTAAACCTTGTGAACTAGAGTGAGTAGAGGAGAGTGTGTTGGGATTTTCTCTATGGTTCTTGGTTCTCAACACATAAGACAAGTGAACCATAAACTAAAAAGAGGGAGAGCAAGAGGAAGAAGATGAGAGCTCAAGAACACAAGAGAGAGAAAGGGAATGAAAGAATGAGCAAGACTTTTCTCTCTTGGCTCTCATAATCCAAAACCATCATAACCCATAATAGCAATCAAGTATTAGTGATGGTTTAAGCTACAATAGCCATATCATTTCATGCACTCATTTTGCACAAGAGAACAAGCAAGCAAAAGTCTTTGTATGAAATGATAGCCATTGTCATCATGATGGTCAACTAGTCCAACCAAGTCAACCGGTCAACAAAGTCAACAAGTCAACAAAGTCAACCCCTCAACAACCATGTCACCATAATACTTAATTAATTATTGTTAATTACATATCATATTCTCATTAGGGTTGAGCAAAAAGTCAATAGTCAACGGTCAACAACCCTAATGAGAATTCTCTGCCTCTGTCTCTCCGTCAACTGTGCATACACACCCGCATCCGCATTCCGAGGAACACGAATACATACTGGATAAAACCAATCCCAAAACGTACTCTAGGATCTGGCTTAAACCAAAGCCCGCTAGTGTTAACTGTCCGGACACTGTACGTGCACAAGTACACGGATGTGACCGAACCCTGTCGCAAAACCATGCGACCTCTACTCTTTTGCCTAAAGGCGAATAGATTTCTATGTGGGACTCTAAAGACTCGACACTACGCTGGCAGTGGGTTTAACCACAGACCGCAATCGGCACTAGCTGTGTGTAACGGTCCCCAGGTAGATGCCGACAAGAAGACTGACGAGGTGAAACCCATCTGAACTCCTACTGAGCCTGAATGTGACAATCTCCGTACAGTCCGGTCTGTTCGTCTGATACATCGCATGGAGGGCCTAGGGGGCGGTAAACGTCAGTCCCCTAATAGCGGTACAAGTCGTGTCGGAGTGAAGCCCAAAACATCCTGAGATAGCACTGGAAGCCTACCAGTATATCTCGCTTGCCCTGGCCAGGGACTACTCGTGTAATGGCTCTCCTAGACACAGCGCGATGTCAACCCCCAATACCGGGAGAGACGAATCCTGTCTAACCGTCACTGCCTCCAAGTGCTTCGGGACTGCAACCAACTACTACCTGTTTGCATGACTCCTTTGAGCCGTGGTAGGATAGTAATCAAAGTACAGTGGGAACACACTCGAGGCGAAGTGACAGTGTCAAGTCAGCGGACTAAGCTGTACTCATGTCACCTGGAAACTGATGACTGACGATAGGTATAATACCAACCAGTCAGTTCCCGACGAGTCCTGTCCAGTGTACTCGTAACCCAACGAGCACCCGCATACTATCTCCAGTACGACATACTGATGGCTGTGGGACAGACTACCTCCCACTCTGGGATGAGAAGCGCATACGCTAGTCTACTCTGGAGTATCAATGCCCTGTCTCGATAGTCCTGCGACTAGGGACCTGCATAAGGATGTGCTTATAGATTACCCAGCCCCCCACTATTTTGACTGCCATCACAACGCTGGTAATCAAGCAAAGATCCTAAGGGCTCCACTAATATGTATAGGCGATATACTAAAATAAACACATATACACATTGAAGTAGAAACAAACCAAGTAGCATACTACTATTTTGAGCAAGATTGTATATACAAGGTGAATATCCCAAGCTTCCATTAAGTAATATACAAACTAGTATGATACAGTAATGGCCTCTAGGGCATATACACTAACAATCTCCCACTTGCACTAAGGCCATGTACTGGCGTATCGAAGACCTATCATCTCGATCAGCCGCTCGAACTGAGTCTGGGGCAAGGCCTTGGTGAATGGATCTGCAGTGTTATCTTCTGAAGCAACCCTCCGAACCTCGATCTCCTGGCGATCCACGATCTCCCTGATCAGGTGATACCGTCTCAAGATGTGTCTGGATCTCTGATGGGACCTGGGTTCCTTCGCTAAAGCTATAGCCCCGTTGTTGTCGCAATACAGAGGTATTGGATCAACAATGGACGAAACCACCTGAAGTTCTTTCAAGAACTTCCTGATCCAGACAGCTTCTTTTGCGGCATCAGATGCAGCGATGTATTCTGCTTCCATCATCGAGTCTGCAACGGTTTCCTGTTTGGAACTCTTCCAACACACCGCCCCTCCATTGAGGGTAAATACAAAACCCGACATGGACTTGGAATCATCCTTGTCACTCTGGAAGCTGGAGTCAGCAAAGGCCTCGATCTGGAGGTCTTTTCCGCCATAAACCAAGAACATCTCCTTAGTCCTTCTAAAGTACTTGAGAATGTTCTTTACCGCTATCCAGTGTTTCTCCCCAGGGTTTGACTGATACCTGCTTAACACACTCAGTGCATAAGCTACATCCGGTCTGGTACACAACATCGCATATATTATAGAGCCTACCGCAGAAGCGTAGGGTATAATAGACATGCGATCCCTCTCCAAATCAGTCTTGGGAGACATCTCTTTAGAGAGGGTAATCCCGTGACAAGCCGGTAGGTTACCGCGCTTGGAATCTTCCATACTGAATCTTTTCAGTATGGTGTCGATGTACCTGGACTGTGAAAGTCCTAATATTCTCTTGGATCTATCACGATGGATCCGGATCCCCAGGATGTATAAGGCATCACCCAGGTCTTTCATGGAGAACCTGTGTGACAAGAACCCCTTGACAGATTGTAGCATAGGAATTTCATTTTCTATTAAGAGAATGTCATCCACGTATAAAACGAGAAATACTACAGTTCTCGCTACAAATCTACTATAGATGCATGGTTCATCTGGATTTTTTATAAAGCCAAATTCCTTGACCGTCTCATCAAAACAGATGTTCCAACTCCGCGATGCCTGCTTTAGTCCATAGATGGATTTAAGAAACTTGCACACCTTTCCGCTACTCCCACTCTGAATGAAACCCTCTGGCTGGTCCATATAGACACACTCCTCTAAATTTCCATTTAGAAAGGCGGTCTTTACGTCCATCTGCCAAATCTCATAATAGTGGAAGGCAGCAATGGCAAGAAGGATCCGAATGGATTTCAGCATAGCCACTGGGGAAAAGGTTTCGTCATAGTCCAAACCAGGTCTTTGACGAAAACCCTTTGCAACAAGTCAAGCTTTATAGGTCTCAACCTGTCCATCTACACCAATCTTCCTTTTGATGATCCACTTGCATCCTACGGGTTTTACCCCGTCTGGAGCAATGTCCAACGTCCATACCTTGTTGGTGTACATGGACTCCATTTCGGTCCGCATTGCATCCAGCCATTTTACCGAGTCAACGCTCTGAACTGCCTGCTGGAAGCTAGTAGGCTCATCATAATCTATGATGCAATCCTCTCTATCCCCGTCTATGAGAAAACCGTAGTATCTCTCGGGTGGATGAGACTGCCTACTACTCCTGCGGAGCGGCGTAGGAATGTCCTGTTCTTTTGAACCCTCTGGTTCCACTAAGCTTTCAGTAATAGTCTGTGGTTCTGGAATTTCTTCCAGTTCTACTGTGCTCCCACTAATTTCCTTTTCTAAGAACTGGTGTTCTAGAAAGTGGGCATGACGAGAAACAAAAACCTTTTGTTCCTCTTCGCAGTAGAAGAAATATCCCTTGGAGTTCTTTGGATATCCCACAAACTTGCACTGTACTGAGCGCGCCTCGAGCTTGTCCGCATGCTGCTTTTTGACAAAAGCTGGACTTCCCCATGTCTTAATGTGATTAAGATAGGGTCTCTTCCCACACCACATCTCATATGGTGTAGTAGGCACAGTCTTAGTTGGAACACGGTTCAAAAGGTATGCAGCTGATTCTAGCGCATACCCCCAGAATGATCGCGGTAACTCAGCGTTACTCTTCATGGACCGTACCATATCTAATAGGGTTCGGTTCCGTCTCTCCGATACACCGTTATGTTGCGGAGTGTATGGAGGAGTAAGATGAGAGAGAATTCCGTTCTCTTTTAAATAGTCCAGGAACTCGGCACTCAAGTATTCACCACCTCGATCCGATCTTAGAATCTTGATACTTTTGCCGGTTTGTTTTTCTACTTCATTCTTATATTCCTGGAATTTTCCAAAGGCTTCGGACTTATGTTTCATTAAGAAGACATAACCGTACCTTGATAAGTCATCCGTAAAAGTAATGAAGTAAGAATAACTGCTTCGCGCATGTGTAGACATTGGACCGCACACGTCGCTGTTTACGAGTCCCAAGAGCTCGCTCGCTCTTACTCCGTGTCCAGTGAACGGAGTCTTTGTCATCTTTCCTTTGAGACAGGATTGACAAGTGGCATACGATTGATATTCGAACGCATTCAAAATATCCTTCTGTATGTAACTTCGTCAACCTTCTCTCATTGATGTAACCCAGTCTACAATGCCACAAGAAAGTCTGATTTATTTCCGGAGACTTTCTTTTGTGTGTATTCTGGACATTGAAAATCTGTTGTTGGTTTAATACGTATATACCATTGCTTAATGTACCTGACCCAATCAGAACTTGATTAAGGTGAATGTTTACAACATTGCTTACAAACGCAAATTCATAACCTTCTTTAGAAACCAAAGATACAGAAATGATATTACAAGTTGCGTTGGGTACAAAAAAAGCAATTACGCAAAACCAAAACATGTCCATCTGACATTCCCAGGTGATAGTCCCCCACGGCCTTAGCAT
Source organism: Agapanthus africanus (assembly GCA_030015575.1). NCBI lineage: Eukaryota > Viridiplantae > Streptophyta > Magnoliopsida > Asparagales > Amaryllidaceae > Agapanthus > Agapanthus africanus. The sequence continues at coordinate 409,181,410 of JASDDO010000026.1, forward strand.
CCATGCTAGCTCCGTTTGCAACTTTGAGGGTCATGTCACCTGCCTTCAAAACCCTACGGTTTCTCAACGCCCGCAAAGAATTACAGATATGAGATCCTGATCCGGTATCCAATACCCAGGAAGTAGAGTTTATTGAAAGACAGTTTTCAATAACATACACACCTGAAGCTGAAGCCGCAACCTGCTTCAGATCCTGTGTTCTGGCCTTCCAAGCCCTGCAATCATTTTTCCAGTGTCCCTTCTTATGACAATAGAAGCATTCTTCCTTATCCACAAGCTTTCCCACTTTCTTTGTTGCTTTTGCCTTTCCCTTCGTATCCACTTTACTAACACGGCCCCTTGGTTTGGCAGGGGCTTTCTTCTTCTTTCCCTTGGCTTTCGCCTTGGACCTAGAAGAGGAAGATCCTCCTACAAACAAAGTGGATGTTTCCCTACCTTTCTGTAGGGTGCCCTCTGCGCTCCTCAGCATGTTGAGGAGTTCTGAAAGTTCAACTTCTTTTTCTTGTAAGTTGAAGTTCAGGATAAACTGGGCGTAAGTGGAAGGAAGGGACTGGAGAATCAAGTCCGTATAGAGCTCATTCTCCAACGTGGTCTCAAGGTCCGCGAGCTCTTCTATGTAGCCAATCATCTTAAGCACGTGTTCCGCTACCGATGATCCGACGGCCAACCTTGCCGAAAATAACTTCTTCGACACTTCGTATCTTGCGTTACGAGACTGCTCTCCATACAGTTCTTTTGTATGGAGAAATATGGATTCGAGGTCCATATTCTCGTGCCTCCTCTGATGTTCGTTGTGTTAGAGATAGTGCCCTCAGAGTCAATTATTGGATCACAGGCACGTGATTGCAATGATTGAGGGAGGACCTATCCCGGTACGACAGTCTTACTCGAGATGATAGTTTGCTATCTGGTTTACCTTTATCATCGTGTACTGTTTCAGGTGACCTTACAGGTCGCTATTACACGTTGATAGAGCCCCTAGGATTCTTGCTTGACTGCCAGCAGTATGAGGGCGATCATATACGTGGGAGTTGGTAGTCTATAAGCACATCCTTAAATGGTCCCTAGTCGTGGGAGTTTCGAGACAGGGCATCGATTCCCCAGAGTAGACTAGTGTATACAGTCAAGACCCCGACGAGGGGCGGTGGCCGGTCTCACAAGCCACTGGTGTCAGTTGGTTCACCTAAGATGTATACAGGTGCTCATTGGGTTATGAGTACACCGGACAGGACTCGCCGGGAACATGCTAGTTGGTCTTATACCTCATGTCAGATAGCAGTTCCCAGGTGACATGTGTACAGGTTAGTTCATCGACCTGGGGATCGTCATTTGTCTCGTGTGAGTTCCCACTGTGCTTTGATTACTACTCTACCATGACTCAAAGGAGTCGTGCAAACAGGTTTTAGTTGGGTACAGTCCCGAGCCACATGGAGGCAGTGAGCGGATCTTCGGGGGTTCGTCTCTCCCGGTATTGGGGGTGAGGTCGCGCTGTGTCTAGGAGAGCCATTACACGAAGTCTTTGGCCAAGGCAGGAGATTTACTGGTAGGTATTCCAGTAGTATCTCAGGGTGTTCTGGGCTACACTCCGACACGACTTGTACCGCTTTTGGGGGTCTGACTTTTACCTACCCCCTAGGCCCGCCATGCGATGCTCATAGACGAACGGACCGGACTGTACGGATATTGTCACTGACAGGCTCAGTAGGGTGTCAGGATGAGTTCGCTCATCGACGTCCCTTTTGGTCAATAGCTGGTGGCCCGTTACGTATTGGCTTATACCTCTGACGTGCTAGTGGTTAAATCCACAGCCATAGTATTGACGAGTCTTTAGAGTCCACCACACATTCAGTTACTCAGCTTTCGGGCGAAACGCTGTAGAGGCCGTATGGAGATATGGCAGGGTCCGATCAGATACGTGCGGTATTGCACGGATCAGGATCGGACGGTTTGTACTGGATGCCGTATGGTTATATGGCTGGGTTCGATCAGATACGTGCGGTATTGCACGGATCATGATCGAACGGATAATACTAGCCGGTTTTGGTTTAAGCCGGATCCTAGTATAGTACAGTGTAGTTTTATCTCATTGTATTTGTATCCGGTCGGAATACAGATGCGGGTGTGTATGCACAGTTGCAGGGTTTTCCTGTAATTTATTACGGGACCAGTTTTCTGGAGTTGCCAGTTTGCATTCCGTTCCGGCCGGTTTTCCTTTGTTCTTTCCCGGCCGGACTTTTCCGATGGAAGGGGTTATTTGCAATTGTGCAAATAACATTTGTGGAGGGGGTTTCTTGCAAATGTATTCATTATGATATGTTAAGCATCTTTGCTTTTTCATCCATGATGGTGCATTTATGTGATTGGAAAGGGTTATGGTTTGGATGTAAGTTTGTAATCATGATGTTTTGTTTGTGGTCACCCTTCACCTTTTCCTACACTCACCTCCCTTCTTGTTATGTTTGATATATCATTCCTCCACCATTCTCACTTGAGAGAGTGGGCTACACTTGTGAGAAAAATATGAGAGAGTTTCATTTTGAGCTTGTGGGATTTTTCTTGATCTCATTTCATGCTAGGAAAAATGCAAGCACCATTTTTCCGTATCTTGTTTCCTCCACCATCATCAAATGGCAACTACACATACCCCAAAAAGAGACAACATGTTCTACACTAGCCTACAGCAAATCTTGGGCATGTCGACTTGCCAGCTTCATGCCCGAGTTGCCTCGGTACAGAGGCGGGAGCCCGTAAAAGATACAGGCGATGTGGTGCCCTTCCGGCGAGGAGGCGACGACCGGAGTTTCCGCGGGAGATCGGGACGACGACGAGAAGACCGGAGGACTCGGATCACTCGGTATATTTCTCTTCCCCATCTTGTTACTTTGCTAGATCTAGTTTAATGGCCCGATACGGGGTTTAGTGCGCGGTGGTGCCGGTTTGCTAAGTTCGCAAAATTAAAGTTTTTCACCGCTTCCGCATTTGGCCGTCGGTTTGACGGCCGGGGCGCCGCCGTGCACTTACAGTGGTATCAGAGCCTCGCCATTAACTTCGTCTAGCTTTGTTTGATGTGTTTGCATTTCCGATCGACCAAAATTCCAAAAAAACCACATTTTCCTCGCATCAGTTTTCTGTCGAATTTTTTCTGGCTCTAAAATTTTTTCAGGTTGTAGAAAACTGATGTACAAGAAGTTCTAAGAGTTCTGGGAAAATTCGAGACATTGATCTCTCAGGTAGAGCGCGGAACCGCAGCAAAACCCCCCTTGTTGCCGCGGTTCCGCCGCCGTGTTGAGGGATCAATGCGTCAAAATTTTCCCATGGGCTGGTGGGCTGAAAATAGGGGTTTTGGAATATTAAAATTGGGCCTAGAATTTCTGTGAGTGCTACAGTATTGCTTGGGGGCCCACTTGTTAATTTTTGATCGATCGGATATTTTAAACACATTATTTCACAGTATTTACATTATATCTGCGACCGTGAATGTCACTCGATCGGTAAATCCTGTCTAACTGCTATAGCCCGGTTAGACGGATTTGCGAACGTGACTTTCACGTTGATGTTCTGTGTTTTTGCTGTGATGTTGCGGATCGGTCGTGGGGGATAGCCTGGATGCAATGCTCGTACAGTTTTGTTGTATTATGTACATTTGATATTGCGGGGCGAGCGTCCGACATGTGGACTGCCGTCACTGCCTGTTTGTATTATTCTTTTGGGGCACGACCAGGTTGTGGTCGATGTACCCGTTGCATGTATATTTTACTTTCTGTACTAGGATTACCCCGCAGTGGGGTGCACGGATAGCCGGGTTCTGGAGGGCAACAAGTGTAAGTCGATGTACTACACCCCAATACTTATGGGGAGGCGGAATTTTCAAAAACGAACTTGTTTAGTGAACGAACATCGACTAACCGCTTGAATCGAAGCTAAACGATAACTAACCGTACACAAAGAGTTTCATAACAATTGTGTTTAGGGATTATACCTAATGAAACTAGTCCTTCGTTTTTACGATCTCCTTGTTCTCCTCGGCCTTCTCTAGGTAGTAGACGATCCACCCGAGAGCAAAACTCCAAGCTTAGCCTCTAAACTTGAGGCAACTAACCTTCTTGGATTGCTAATCAAAGAAGCTAGATGAAATAGAGTGATAGTTATGGATTGATTAGTCTAACTAATCCTAGATCTCAACACATGAGGGTGAGGATTAGTCTTTTGAAGAGAGAGAACTTGAGGAGAGAGAATGTGAATAATATTATGAGAATAAGTTATGAGTATCATATCATATATGAAGCATTTTCTAATAAGAAGAAAAGAATAAAGAGTGATGAATAATCATGCTTCATAAAATATCTAGTGGTGATTCATTAGCATGAGTCATTAAGCAATAAATGTGCATTAATGAAATAAATGAATCACCACCATGACTCATATAACTCATTCAATGAATATGACACATAACCCTCCTTAGTCACCATCTTCTAGAAGCTTCTCGAATAATTACGAGAACGCCCCTCCGATCCGTAAAATACGGAAAAACTTTAGACTGTATAAATCCAATAACCAGATACCAGTAACTGGCTTAAACCAAAGCCGACTGGTAAAAACTGTCCGAAAGTCGTACGCGCGTAAACGCACGTATGCGTCCGAACCCTTTGTCGCAAAACCATGCAACCTCTATATCGTTTCGCCTGGAGTAGGAAACTCTCTGTGTGGGACTCTAGAGACTCGACTACTACGCTGGCAGTGGGTTTAACCACAGACCGCAAGCGGCACTAGCTGTACGTAACGGTCCCCAGGTAGTTGTCGATAAGAAGGCCGATGAGGAAACCCATCCGAACTCCTACTGAGTCTGATGTGACAATCTCCATACAGTCCGGTCCGTTCGTCCAAGACTATCGCATATCGGGCCTAGGGGGGCGGCAAGCGTCAGTCCCCTAATAGCGGTATAAGTCGTGTCGGAGGGAAGCCCATTACATCCTGAGAAACTACTGGAACCTACCAGCAAATCTCGCTTGCCCTGGCTAGGGACTTTGCGTAATGGCTCTCTGACACAACACGATATCTACTCCCAATACCGGGAGGGACGAATCCTGTCTAACCGCCACTGCCTCCAAGTGCTCGGGACTGCACCCAACTGCTACCTGTTTGCACGACTCCTTTGAGCCGTGGTAGGGTAGCAATCTAAGAACAGTGGGACACACTCGAGGCGAAGTAGCAGTGTCAAGTCTGTGGACTAAGCTGTACTCATGTCACCTGGGAACTGCTCACTGACGACTGGTATCAAACCAACCAACAGTTCCCTGTGAGTCCTGTCCGGTGTACCCATAACCTAACGAGCACCTGCATACTATCTCCAGTACGACGTACTGACGGCTGTGGGACAGACCATCTCCCCAACTGGGATGAGAAGCGTACACACCAGTCTACTCCGGAGTATCGATGCTCTGTCTCGATAATCCAACGACCAGGGACCTGAATAAGGATGTGCTTGTAGACTACCCAGCCCCCACTAGTGTGACTGCCATCACAACGCTGGTATACAAGCAAGATCCTAAGAGCTCTATCAATACGTACACTCACATATTAAGATAGAAAAAACCAAGTAGCATACTACCATGTTTAGCAAGACTGTTATATACATGTGAATATCCCAAGCTTTCATTAAGTAATATACAAACTAGTATGATACAATAATGGCCTTCTAGGGCATAAACACTAACAATCTCCCACTTGCACTAGGGCCATGTACTGGCATATCGTAGACCGATGATCTCGAGTAGCCTCTCGAACTGAATCTGAGGTAGGGCCTTCGTGAATGGATCAGCAATGTTCTCTTCAGAAGAAACTCTCCGAACCTCGATCTCCTGACGATCAATGATCTCCCTGATCAGGTGATACCGCCTCAAGATGTGTCTGGACTTCTGATGGGACCTTGGTTCCTTCGCTAAAGCTATAGCTCCGTTGTTGTCACAATACAGAGGTATTGGATCAACTATGGTAGGAACCACCTGAAGTTCTGTTAGGAACTTCTTCATCTAGACTGCTTCTTTTGCGGCATCGCAAGCAGTTATATACTCCGCTTCCATCGTCGAGTCAGCAACGGTGTCCTGCTTGGAGCTCTTCCAGCACACCGCCCCTCCATTGAGGGTAAAGACATAACCCGACATGGACTTGGAATCGTCCTTATCACTCTGGAAGCCGGAATCAGCAAAGGCCTCCAACCTGAGGTCTTTTCCGCCGTAAACCAAGAACATCTCCTTAGTCCTCCTCAGGTACTTGAGAATGTTCTTTACTGCTATCCAGTGTTTCTCCCCTGGGTCTGACTGATACCGGCTTACCACGCTCAGTGCGTAAGCTACATCTGGTCTGGTACACAACATCGCATACATTATAGAGCCTACCGCAGAAGCGTAGGGTATAATAGACATGCGTTCCCTTTCCAAATCAGTCTTGGGAGACATCTCTTTGGAGAGGGTGATTCCGTGACAAGCCGGTAGATTACCGCGCTTCGAATCTTCCATACTGAATCTTTTCAGTACAGTGTCGATATACCTGGACTGCGAAAGTCCCAACATCCTCTTGGATCTATCACGATAGATCCGGATCCCCAGAATGTACGAGGCATCACCCAGGTCTTTCATGGAGAACCTGTGTGACAAGAATCCTTTGACAGATTGTAGCATAGGAATGTCATTTCCTATCAATATAATGTCATCCACGTACAAGACGAGGAATACGACACTTCTGGCCACAACTTTACTATATATGCACGGTTCATCTGGATTTTTGATAAAGTCATATTCTTTGACTGTCTCATCAAAACAGATGTTCCAACTCCGCGATGCCTGCTTTAGTCCATAAATAGACTTAAGCAGCTTGCATACTTTCCCGCTGCTCCCACTCTGATTGAAACCCTCTGGCTGATCCATATAGACGCTCTCTTCTAAATTTCCATTCAGAAAAGCCGTCTTTACATCCATCTGCCAGATTTCATAATCATGGAAGGCAGCAATAGCAAGAAGGACCCGAATGGATTTGAGCATAGCCACTGGAGAAAAAGTTTCGTCATAGTCCAAACCAGGTCTTTGACGAAAACCCTTTGCAACAAGTCTAGCCTTATAGGTTTCCACCTGTCCATCTACACCAATCTTTTTCTTGAAGATCCATTTGCATCCTATGGGTTTTACCCCATCTGGAGCAAAGTCCAAAGTCCATACTTTGTTGGTGTACATGGACTCCATTTCGGTCCGCATTGCATCTAGCCATCGTACCGAGTCGCCGCTCTGGATGGCCTGCCGGAAGTCAGTAGGTTCATCATCATCTATGATGCAATCCTCTCTATCCCCATCAATGAGAAAACCGTAGTATCTCTCAGGCGGATGAGACGGCCTACTACTCCTGCGGAGGGGTGCGGGAATGTCCTGTTCTTCTTGAACCTCTGGTTCTACCAAACTTTCAGTAGCAGTTTGTGGTTCTGGAATTTCTTCCAGTTCTATTTCGCTCCCACTTATTTCCTTTTCTAAAAACTGATTTTCCAGAAAATGGGCATTACGAGAAACAAAAACCTTTTGTTCCTCTGCGTAATAGAAATAATATCCCTTGGAGTTCTTTGGATATCCCACAAACATACATTTTACTGATCGTGCCTCGAGCTTGTCCACATGCTGCTTTTTAACAAAAGCTGGACATCCCCAAATCTTTATATGCTGAAGATGGGGTTTCTTCCCAGTCCACATCTGATATGGAGTGGTAGGCACAGTCTTGGTAGGAGCCCTGTTCAGAAGATATGCCGCTGATTCTAGCGCATAACCCCAGAAAGATCGCGGTAACTCAGCATTACTCATCATGGATCGTACCATATCCAATAGGGTTCGATTCCGTCTCTCCGATACACCGTTATGCTGTGGAGTGTATGGAGGAGTAAGCTGAGAGAGAATTCATTTCTCTTTTAGGTAACCTAGGAACTCGGCACTTAAGTATTCTCCACCTCGATCAGATCTTAGTGTCTTAATACTTTTGCCGGTTTGGTTTTCTACTTCATTTTTATACTCTTGGAATTTCTCAAAAGCCTCGGATTTATGTTTCATCAGATAAATGAATCCGTATCTTGAGTAATCATCCGTGAAAGTAATGAAATAGGAAAAACCACCTCTCGCATGTGTAGACATTGGACCGCATACATCGCTGTGTATGAGTCCTAAGAGCTCGCTCGCTCTTACTCCTTGTCCAGTAAATGGAGTCTTTGCCATCTTTCCTTTGAGACAAGATTGACAAGTGTCATAAGATTGATATTCGAACAAGTCTAAATATCCTTCTCTATGCAACTTAGTCAACCTTCTCTCATTGATGTGACCCAGTCTACAATGCCATAAGAAAGCTTTATTTAAATCTGGAGACTTTCTTTTTAATGTGTTCTGGACATTGAAAATTTGGAGTTGGTTTAACACATATATGCCGTTATTTAGAGTACCGGACCCAATCAAACCATGATTAAGGTGGATGTTAACAACATCTCTTACAAACGTGAAATCATAACCTTTATTTGATAACAAGGAAACTGATATGATATTACACGTTAAACTTGGTACAAAATAACAGTTATGTAAAACCAAAATGTGTCCACTTGTCAATCCTAGGTGATAATCCCCGACGGACGCAGCTCCCACGCTAGCTCCGTTAGCAACCCTGAGGATCATATCACCTTCCTTCAGCACTCTACGGTTTCTCAGTGCCTGCAATGAATTGCAAATATGAGATCCTGATCCGGTATCCAATACCCAGGAAGTAGAGTTGATCGACAGACAATTCTCAATTACAAACACACCTGAAGTCGAAGCCACAGCTTGCTTCGGTTCCTGGTTCTTGGCGTTCCACGCCTTGTAATCCTTCTTCCAGTGCCCTTTCCTGTGACAATGGAAGCACTCATCCTGGCCCACTACCGGTGCTGCAAACTTTTTCTTTCCCTTCTTTCCCACCTTACTAACACCTCCTCTAGATTTGGGTGCGGCCTTCTTCTTCCTTCCTTTGGCTCTAGCCTTGGACCCGGAAGAAGATGCACCGCCAACAAACATAGCGGGTGTTTCCCTTGCTTTCTTCAAGGTGCCCTCTGCACTCCTTAACATGTTCAGGAGTTCCGCAAGTTCAACTTCTTTTCCTTGAAGATTGAAGTTGAGGATAAACTGGGCGTAGGTGGGAGGAAGGGACTGGAGAATAAGGTCTGTATACAGCTCATTATCCAAAGTCGTCCCAAGGTCTGCGAGTTCTTCAATATAGCCGATCATCTGTAGGACATGTTCACCTACCGATGACCCGACAGCCAACCTCGCTCGAAACAAGTTCTTAGAGGTCTCGTATCTTGCTATACGAGATTGCTCTCCATAAAGTTCCTTTGTATGGAGAAATATGCCATCTAGGGACATATCCTCGTGCCTCCTCTGATGTTCATTGTCCATAGAGGCAAGCACGACGCACTTGGCTCTCGCGCAATCTAAATCCCAGGTTTTGCGGATTTCCTTATCCGCATTGCTGGATTTGGGACCAGGGACAGCAGGTGCCGTAGCGGTGAGGACGTACCCCAATTTGTCATAGGTCAAGGCCATTTTGACATTCCGCAGCCAATCTTTATAGTTTGGCCCCGTCAGTATATTTTTTTCTAAAAGTAACTTAAGTCCAGTCATTTTCAGGGTCGCTGCAATTAGGAGAGAGAGAAGAAAACTCTTTAGCATGATGCTCTTGCAAGTTTAGAGTGGTTTTTAGTTTATCTAAACTGGATGGCTCCCACTGTTTCTCGAATCCTTCCTCAAACCATAAAAGAAGAATTAGCCAGGACTATTCTCACCGTACAATACTTGCTTAACCGTTCAGCCAGGCCAGTGTCGATACTTCGAGGGAGGTTTTCCAACGCTTTCGCGAAGTTCCTTAATTAAATAACCTCTTTTCTCTGGGGGCGTAACCCCGCTGACACCTTTCTGGACACCTACTAGGTTTATAGCATTGATCGTTTAAGTGACGAATATCCTGATAAGTAGCATATACTCACAGTAGGATCGGGATCCAAATATCATCGTATGATAATGTTGAAGGAATCCTACCAACATTCATCAAACTCCAAATGGTATGCAGCTCTTTGCAAATTTCAGTTTCTTTAGAAATTCCCGATATAAGTTTTTGCCCCATGCTCTTATGACCTTGGCTTTGGTCAAAATGTCATAAGTCACATGTCAAGTTCTACCCGTCATTATCTTGTCAATTTGAACCCATCCGTATATACCCCTGACTTTGGTCAAATGGTAATACGACTGTCCCAAACCAACTCATCTATCTTATGCAACAAATGAAAACCCAGCAGCTACCAAACACTATGCCTTGACTTTGGCCAAAATGCATAGCTTGAATACTACTGAATACCCAAATGAAATGACGGAGGGCTACGAATGGTTTTGGCGAAACCGTGAACGTAGTGAACTTGATATAACCGAAGGAACCTGATAGCTTTTAAAAAAGGAGTGGTTAAAGCTCCGCATTTAAAAATATCTATTTTTAAAATTAACTGAGTGGTTTCTTTTAAACTGTTCCAACGATTTAAACTTTGGTTTGTTTTTCTTTGCATTATAGATAATGCGTCCCATCATTAACCTATCATTGCAGAAAACAACGAAAATACAACGTCCTCTTATGCCATCCGCATTCGCCACTGGGTCCCGTCATCACCCGTTAGGTTACTTAACTAACGACAAAGCGGGGGCTGGGCTAGCGCGGGTGTAAAACATAAGTGACGTCTAAATAGCTACAATATATATAGATATTTTACATTCGTCTGACGCAATGATATTCATTCCAGAACACAGATAAACAATATTGGATTTGCAAGCAATCTGTATTTCTTTTGAGCCTGCAAGAAAAGACAGATTACACAGTTGTGATGAATAGCCGTTACCCCACCCTCGACCCCTACGGGTACGGCAAACTACCCGCCCGGCAGTTTGTGTACCCCACCTTGGGTCAGTCCTAGGAGCAAAAACAGTAAAATGAAATAATACAACGGTGGCTACAACCGCAACCTGGATGTACCCCGCAAAAATAATATTACAACAAATTACATTTACAACAAATGAATTAAACAATAACCCATTACAAACCCCGGCTATACACCACAACAGTCCAATACAGTTTATATGCACAAACAGATATAACCATTACAGAAATGTGCAACCCCCTGCCAACCGACATACTAGCAGTTAGGGGAGGTTTACGAACACATTTATCAATCACAGATATAATCCAACATGCAAATACTGTACAATTTCGATCGATTAAACATCATTAATATTGCTCTAAAAACTGCTCTGTTAAACTGAAACCTGAGCAAATATTAAATATTCCAGAAAACCCCAAAAACCACAGAGAACCACCACAACAAAAATGGATCCCTGAATCGTCAAAACGGCGGCGGATCCGCGGCGGCAACAGTGCTATGCGCCGCGGATCCGCGGCTCCGTAGACGATTCATGGCCCCAAATTTTTTGTGTGTTCTTCTGTGTTCATTTCAAGCTTTCTGCACTTACCTGAAAAATTTTAGGACATCATTTTAAGTTCGACAGAAACTTTACAGATTTAGGGTTTTCCGGCTTCGTTTTTCCGTTCGAAATTCGTACAAATTTGAAATTAAGTTATTTATTGTTTAGCGAGGCTCTGATACCACTGTAAGTCGATGTACTACACCCCAATACTTGTGGGGAGGCGGAATTTTCAAAAACGAACTTGTTTAGTGAACGAACATCGACTAACCGCTTGAATCGAAGCTAAACGATAACTAACCGTACACAAAGAGTTTCATAACAATTGTGTTTAGGGATTATACCTAATGAAACTAGTCCTTCGTCTTTACGATCTCCTTGTTCTCCTCGGCCTTCTCTAGGTAGTAGACGATCCACCCGAGAGCAAAACTCCAAGCTTAGCCTCTAAACTTGAGGCAACTAACCTTCTTGGATTGCTAATCAAAGAAGCTAGATGAAATAGAGTGATGGTTATGGATTGATTAGTCTAACTAATCCTAGATCTCAACACATGAGGGTGAGGATTAGTCTTTTGAAGAGAGAGAGCTTGAGGAGAGAGAATGTGAATAATATTATGAGAATAAGTTATGAGTATCATATCATATATGAAGCATTTTCTAATAAGAAGAAAAGAATAAAGAGTGATGAATAATCATGCTTCATAAAATATCTAGTGGTGATTCATTAGCATGAGTCATTAAGCAATAAATATGCATTAATGAAATGAATGAATCACCACCATGACTCATATAACTCATTCAATGAATATGACACATAACCCTCCTTAGTCACCATCTTCTAGAAGCTTCTCGAATAATTACGAGAACGCCCCTCCGATCCGTAAAATACGGAAAAACTTTAGACTGTATAAATCCAATAACCAGATACCAGTAACTGGCTTAAACCAAAGCCGACTGGTAAAAACTGTCCGAAAGTCGTACGCGCGTAAACGCACGTATGCGTCCGAACCCTTTGTCGCAAAACCATGCAACCTCTATATCGTTTCGCCTGGAGTAGGAAACTCTCTGTGTGGGACTCTAGAGACTCGACTACTACGCTGGCAGTGGGTTTAACCACAGACCGCAAGCGGCACTAGCTGTACGTAACGGTCCCCAGGTAGTTGTCGATAAGAAGGCCGATGAGGAAACCCATCCGAACTCCTACTGAGTCTGATGTGACAATCTCCATACAGTCCGGTCCGTTCGTCCAAGACTATCGCATATCGGGCCTAGGGGGGCGGCAAGCGTCAGTCCCCTAATAGCGGTATTAGTCGTGTCGGAGGGAAGCCCATTACACCCTGAGAAACTACTGGAACCTACCAGCAAATCTCGCTTGCCCTGGCCAGGGACTTTGCGTAATGGCTCTCTGACACAGCACGATATCTACTCCCAATACCGGGAGGGACGAATCCTGTCTAACCGCCACTGCCTCCAAGTGCTCGGGACTGCACCCAACTGCTACCTGTTTGCATGACTCCTTTGAGCCGTGGTAGGGTAGCAATCTAAGAACAGTGGGACACACTCGAGGCGAAGTAGCAGTGTCAAGTCTGCGGACTAAGCTGTACTCATGTCACCTGGGAACTGCTCACTGACGACTGGTATCAAACCAACCAACAGTTCCCTGTGAGTCCTGTCCGGTGTACCCGTAACCTAACGAGCACCTGCATACTATCTCCAGTACGACGTACTGACGGCTGTGGGACAGACCATCTCCCCAACTGGGATGAGAAGCGTACACACCAGTCTACTCCGGAGTATCGATGCTCTGTCTCGATAATCCAACGACCAGGGACCTGAATAAGGATGTGCTTGTAGACTACCCAGCCCCCACTAGTGTGACTGCCATCACAACGCTGGTAGACAAGCAAGATCCTAAGAGCTCTATCAATACGTACACTCACATATTAAGATAGAAAAAACCAAGTAGCATACTACCATGTTTAGCAAGACTGTTATATACATGTGAATATCCCAAGCTTTCATTAAGTAATATACAAACTAGTATGATACAGTAATGGCCTTCTAGGGCATAAACACTAACAACAAGCCCGCATCTCATGGCATTGGGACGGAAGGGGCTTCACTCTAGAATTGGCGGGCTATTCGCTGCACTCGTAGGGGGTACAGGTTGACCCAGGAAGGGTGCCCAAGTTACCGGATTCCGTGAAGTGCTGGGTGGTCCATTCACGGTGCTGAAGGGAGCTGCCTCGCTTCAGGTTTTGGCGGGTAACTTGCCGCGCCCGTAGGGGTCTAGGATTTCATTGCACAGGCTATCCACACGACCTGGGGAACGTCGGGTTTCAGTAGTGGCTCTGTGAAACCCGGGGATCCCAGATATCTGTATTGTTCTGTGATGCTGTACATTTCTGTGATGTTGCATTTTTTTCATGCCTTGAGCGAATATAATATATTGGTATATATATTAGTAGATGTTGTATATGTTTTACATCCACGCTAGTCCAGTCACCGCTCTGTCGTTAGTTAGCTAACCTAACGGGTAATGACGGGACCCAGTGGCGAATGCGGATGGCATATACGTACATCAGTATATTTTCGTTCTTTGTGGTGTGATCAATTGATGGGACTGCGTTGATTCGGATCAATGCAAGTTAAAACAAACCTATTCTGATGTTGTTGGAACACTTTTCAAAATGCTGTTATTGCAAGGACGTTCACTTTTGTTTTGCATCGTGGTATTCATTTGGAATATCCTGCTCCTCAGTCGACGAGGCAAGGGCCGAGATCCCTTCACCGGGGGTGACCCCTTGGACAGAAGTTTGCGTCAGGGCATTAACTTCACTATAGCCGATTACTTTTGCTTTGCATCGTGGTATTCATTTGGAATATCCTGCACCCCATTCTATGGGGAAAGAGCCGAGATCCCTTCACCGGGAGTGACCTCTTTAGCGAAGGTTTTCGTTACTATATTTTCTAAAAAGCTATCCGTTCCTTCAACGATATCAAGTTCATTACGTTAAAGGTTTTCGCCAGAAACCATTCGTAGCCCTCCGTCGTTTCATATGGGTAGTCAATAGTATTCAAGCTGTGTATGTTGGCCAAAGTCAAGGCACAGTGATTGGTAGCTATTGGGTATTCATATGCAGCATAGATAGATGCGTTGGTTTGGGACAGTCGTACTGCCATTTTGGCCAAAGTCAAGGGTAGGTACGGGTGGATTCAAATTAACCTGGAGAATGACGGGTTGAACTTGACATGTGACTTATGATATGTTGGCCAAAGTCAAGGTCATAAGAGCATGGGGTAAAAATCACATCGGGAGTTTCAAAAGAACTGAAACTTGCCAGATATGCGCATACCTTCTGGAGTGTGATAACGTGAGCGGATTCCGTCACTTTATCATGCGATGAGAGTTGGATCCCGATTCCCACTGATGAGTTAGTTTACTCCTCGGGTATCCCCGATTAATTCTTCTTTTAGGTTTGGAGGAGAATTTGAGGTACAGTGGGAAGTTTCCTGATTAGATAAATTGGTAACCATTCTGATCTAGGGTAGAGTGCACGCTGAGTGTTTCTTTTCTCTCTCTCTCTGGCAGCGACCATTGACCCGACCCTAAGACTATGACTCAGTGACCAAGTTGACCGAACCTTCTTAACACTGGCTTTTGGATTGTCAGAGTTGCAGACCTCATTGCCATTCCTACTTTTACCCTTTTCTCCAGGACACCCCGTATTACTACGAACGTCCACTTCCATTGGACAAAACCATCGTATGGTTAGATACGAACTCGAAGAAATTCGAGGATGGTTTCCGGTTTTGGAGAAAACGGATAGGATTATTCAGTTGTCTTTTCCTTTTATCTTCTCTCAGGTTGCGAGTACTCCTTGGTTTAGGAGATAGTACACCTATTACGCAAATTGGATAGTCTTCTTCCAAACCTTAGGCTGGTGCCGACCGGTAGGGAATGAAGAAAACCAATTAGCATAACGATGGTGTGCAGAAGGTATTAAGTTAAGACAAAGCAAGGGATTAGTAAGAGGGCAAAATAAATAGCGACTGATATTCACGACCAAGCCAAGTATTTCTTCGCCAATCCTAAATCACCTTTGTATTTCTCCAGGACACTCCGTATCACTATGAAGATCCACAGTTTATTGGATACTCCATCGTATGGTTATATACGAACTCGAAAGGAACTTGTTCCAGTTCGGGGATGGATTCTGGTCCAGGAGAAATAGGAATAAGGTTTATTCGGTTGTCTTTTATCTTCACCTTCTCTTGCATTGCGAGTGCTCCTAGGATTAGGACAGTACACCCATTATGCTTATTGGATAGTCTTCTTTCAAACCATAGGCTGGTGCCGAACGGTAGGGAAGGAAGAAAACCATTTAGGCTAAAGGGGTGTACAGAAGGTAATGACTAAAGACATATAAAGGGATTTGGAGAGGTGGTAAAGAACTATACGGTTACAGTCGTGAATCTGGATAAGGCATTACTAGGAATACCGGGATACCCCAACGAAACATTTCAATGTTTCAGTTTCACTGTGTACTGTTAAAAGAAAACTGATTTCCCGATTAGATACTTACTCCAGGGTATGTATTTACCAGGTATGATTCTCACATCTGTATGGTTTACAGATGATGAGTGGGAGTAGGTTATTGGGAATTGGGTGATCATCCTCATTATATCAGGATTCGTTGTAATCGGTGATATTTGAGGAAATCACCTGGGCTGTTTGCCGGTCGGCAAATATTTGGTTTTGAATATCTGCTTTTATGCACCAATTTCAAATTGATATATCTGTACGTCTATTTTCATAGAGTGAGATATACCTTTTGATATTATGTCGATGACATTTACCTATATCAGTGGATGGTTAGGTAAGGAGCATTAAACAGCGGTGTAATTCTTCTTAACCATAAGTACAGTTTTCAACCTACGACACACAGTGAAAGAGTTGTTAGACTCAGCGGACTTATACAGAGTATTGTATGTTGTCCAGTGTCCATTAGGACAAAGGGGTTGGTCCTCATACTATATTCTGTTTACTTTTAACTTCTCTAGTTCTTAGACATGTGTTTCGTAGAAACACAGGGTCTAAGTTTTGAGGAGTTATAGGTATTTGAATAGAGTAGAGAACCAGGTGTAGCAAGTATCGGGATTCTTCAAAGTGATCGAAGATGTAGATACTTGTGTATGGTATTCAGTTGATAGTAATGATAAAGAGAAATTGCTTCTCTTTCAGGTTACCCATAATTGGAAGCATTCCTAAGTTGAGTAACGTTGATCGGCCTCTCTCCATTTAGTTGACATGCACTGGAGATAGCTGCATGATTTGAATCTGGTTCAATTAAATCAGTGCCTCTGGTTCTATATTGGATATAGAACAGTTCATATCTTAACGATGTTAAGGTACGGGGAGTTGTCCGGCTTATGATTAAAACCCGACACTGGAGAACTCAAGGCACGTTTCTGTAATGGCTGTTTGTGGGTTGACCCAGGCTATGACGAGGGTTGACTTTCTACCATATGGGAGATCAATAGTAATATTGTTCTAGACTCGCCACAGTTTTAATAAAAATGGATTTTTCAGAAAACAGTAGTGGGAGTATGGTAGAACTGGAAGTGATTCCAGAACCGCAAACGATTACTGAAGATTTGATAAGGAACCTAAAGATTCAATCTGGTTTGACATTCCATTGGCCACTCCGCAGATACGGTGGGTAACTTCAGGCACCCGAGAGGTACTCCGGTAGCCTCAAGGACGGTGACAGGGAAGTTCTTGTTTACCCACACTTGCCATTGCTGTTGTTCCAGGCTGCGAGACCAGGTAGGAGGATGAGTATAGCGTCGTTCTGAACTAGCTTCAGAAGTGTACGTGTATATGACTCTGCCAGAGGGTTGTCGTAGTCAGTGGGAGCAGCGGAAGCATTGGTGGACAGGTAGCTTATGTCTACTTATAGACTAAAGCAGATGTAGCGGAGATAGATCATCTATTTCTGACGTGACAGTCATAGGTTTGACTTCATCAGAATAGGGGATAGATCTGTTGAAAAGGTAGTAGGGTATGATATCCGGGTTTTGGATGACATACACAAAGTGGGAAGTGATATTCCTATACTACGATCAGTTATACTTTGGTCGTCACACAGTGGTTTCTCCACAAAGGAAATGGATTTTGTATCAGACATACTGGTTACTAGATCTATGGTTTTAGATCTAGATTTGGGTGGTTTCCCAATCAGGGTATTTTGACAGCATTCTAAGAGTATTTAGAATGGACGACTCCTGGCACGGTAGTGTACCTGCAGGTGATGGAGTCACCCTCTCTAAAGGTGTCTTATAGACTAAAGTAGAGAGGGATGTGCATGATTGGCAGATCACTTGCTTAGGCAATTGAGTCAATCATGAGATGTCAAGTACCACACCAGATGTTGTTCTTGCACTAGATTCAATAAGTTGATATTAATCCAATCCTGGAGAAACAGTCGGAAGCAACTTTAGAACATAAGTAGATGTTCTAGGGATATGATAACGACAGCCTCATTTGGGAGACAGTTATCATTCCAAGCTTCTAAGGTGACATGGACGACAAGGAGGTTGTCAGAGTTATAGTTTTCCTTCTGACGAGGTGCAGTATTTTGGACAGGTGGTCCAAGGCAATACTGAGGGTGGCATGGCGCAGGATACTGATTAAGTTCAGTTGACGATACAGTCTAAGAAGTTTGGATTTGAAGTTCATTTATGAACTGGGTCCCATCAGACATCCAGACATTCTAAGACAGGTATTGCTCATTTCGGGAGATGGCTTTCTCTGCGAACTTGAGATATAGAGAGATATAGAAAGAAACATCTGAGCAGATCCACTCACTGAGGCTATTCCTCGAACGCAATAGTCTTCCAAACAGGCTTTGTGAGACTGACTAGTAGAGGAGTTGGGTGTTCGGTATCACACGGGCTGTGAGTATGCGACATCGCAATAATTAGCCTTGAGTGCAAGTGGGAGATTGTTGGAGATAGTGCCCTCAGAGTCAATTATTGGATCACAGGCACGTGATTGCAATGATTGAGGGAGGACCTATCCCGGTACGACAGTCTTACTCGAGATGATAGTTTGCTATCTGGTTTACCTTTATCATCGTGTACTGTTTCAGGTGACCTTACAGGTCGCTATTACACGTTGATAGAACCCCTAGGATTCTTGCTTGACTGCCAGCAGTATGAGGGCGATCATATACGTGGGAGCTGGTAGTCTATAAGCACATCCTTAAATGGTCCCTAGTCGTGCGAGTTTCGAGACAGGGCATCGATTCTCCAGAGTAGACTAGTGTATACAGTCGAGACCCCGACAAGGGGCGGTGGCCGGTCTCAAAAGCCACTGGTGTCAGTTGGTTCACCTAAGATGTATACAGGTGCTCATTGGGTTATGAGTACACCGGACAGGACTCGCCGGGAACATGCTAGTTGGTGTTATACCTCATGTCAGATAGCAGTTCCCAGGTGACATGTGTACAGGTTAGTTCATCGACTTGGGGATCGTCATTTGTCTCGTGTGAGTTCCCACTGTGCTTTGATTACTACCCTACCACGGCTCAAAGGAGTCGTGCAAACAGGTTTTAGTTGGGTACAGTCCCGAGCCACATGGAGGCAGTGAGCGGATCTTCGGGGGTTCGTTTCTCCCGGTATTGGGGGTGAGGTCGCGCTGTGTCTAGGAGAGCCATTACACGAAGTCCTTGGCCAAGGCAGGAGATTTACTGGTAGGTATTCCAGTAGTATCTCAGGGTGTTCTGGGCTACACTCCGACACGACTTGTACCGCTTTTGGGGGTCTGACTTTTACCCACCCCCTAGGCCCGCCATGCGATGCTCATAGACGAACGGACCGGACTGTACGGATATTGTCACTGACAGGCTCAGTAGGGTGTCAGGATGAGTTCGCTCATCGACGTCCCTTTTGGTCAATAGCTGGTGGACCTTTACGTATTGGCTTATACCTCTGACGTGCTAGTGGTTAAATCCACAGCCATAGTATTGACGAGTCTTTAGAGTCCACCACACATTCAGTTACTCAGCTTTCGGGCGAAACGCTGTAGAGGCCGTATGGAGATATGGCAGGGTCCGATCAGATACGTGCGGTATTGCACGGATCAGGATCGGACGGTTTGTACTGGAGGCCGTATGGTTATATGGCTGGGTTCGATCAGATACGTGCGGTATTGCACGGATCATGATCGAACGGATAATACTAGCCGGTTTTGGTTTAAGCCGGATCCTAGTATAGTACAGTGTAGTTTTGTCTCATTGCATTTGTATCCGGTCGGAATACAGATGCAGGTGTGTATGCACAGTTGCGGGGTTTTCCTGTAATTTATTACGGGACCAGTTTTCTGGAGTTGCCAGTTTGCATTCCGTTCCGGCCGGTTTTCCTTTGTTCTTTCCCGGCCAGACTTTTCCGATGGAGGGGGTTATTTGCAATTGTGCAAATAACATTTGTGGAGGGGGTTTCTTGCAAATGTATTCATTATGATATGTTAAGAATCTTTGCTTTTTCATCCATGATGGTGCATTTATGTGATTGGAAAGGGTTATGGTTTGGATGTAAGTTTGTAATCATGATGTTTTGTTTGTGGTCACCCTTCACCTTTTCCTACACTCACCTCCCTTCTTGTTATGTTTGATATATCATTCCTCCACCATTCTCACTTGAGAGAGTGGGCTACACTTGTGAGAAAAATATGAGAGAGTTTCATTTTGAGATTGTGAGATTTTTCTTGATCTCATTTCATGCTAGGAAAAATGCAAGCACCATTTTTCCGTATCTTGTTTCCTCCACCATCATCAAATGGCAACTACACATACCCCAAAAAGAGACAACATGTTCTACACTAGCCTACAGCAAATCTTGGGCATGTCGACTTGCCAGTTTCATGCCCGAGTTGCCTCGGTACAGAGGCGGGAGCCCGTAAAAGATACAGGCGATGTGGTGCCCTTCCGGCGAGTAGGCGACGACCGGAGTTTCCGCGGGAGATCGGGACGACGACGAGAAGACCGGAGGACTCGGATCACTCGGTATATTTCTCTTCCCCATCTTGTTACTTTGCTAGATCTAGTTTAATGGCCCGATCCGGGGTTTAGTGCGCGGTGGTGTCGGTTTGCTAAGTTCGCAAAATTAAAGTTTTTCACCGCTTCCGCATTTGGCCGTCGGTTTGACGGCCGGGGCGCCGCCGTGCACTTACACGTTGTCCATAGAGGCAAGCACGAGGCACTTGGCCTTCGCGCAATCGATTTCCCAGGTCTTACGGATTTTCTTATCCGCGACGCTGGTTTTGGGACCTGGGACAGGGGGAGCTTTGGTGGTAAGAAGATACCCCAGCTTGTCGTAAGTGATTGCCATCTTGACATTCCTGAGCCAATCTTTGTAGTTTGGCCCTGTCAGTATGTTTTTATCTAGAAGTAACTTAAGTCCAGTCATGTCGATTGGTCGCTGCAATTAGGAGAGAGAGAAGAAACACTCAGCATGATGCTCTTACAAGTTTAGAATGGTTTTTAGTTTGTCTAAACAGGATGGCTCCCACTGTTTCACGAATCCCTTCTCAAACCAAAAAGGAAGAATTAGTCAGAATCAATCTCACCGTACAATACTTGCTTAACCGTTCAGCCAGGCCAGTGTCGGTACTTCGAGGGAGGTTTTCCAACGCTTTCGCGAAGTTCCTTAATTAAATAACCTCTTTTCCCTGTGGGCGTAGCCCCGCTAACACCTTTCTAGACACCTACTTGGTTTATAGCATTGATCGTTAAGTGAGAAATTTCCCGAGGAGTAGCATATACTCACAGTAGGATCGGGATCCAAATATCACCGCGTGACGAAAATGAAGGAATCCTACCAGAATCATCACACTCCAAATGGTATGCAACACTAGCAAGTTTCAGTTCTTTTGAAACTCCCGATGTGGATTTTTGCCCCATGCTCTTATGACCTTGACTTTGGCCAAAATATCATAAGTCGCATGTCAAGTTCTACCCGTCATTCTCCAGGTTAATTTGGATCCACCCGTACCTACCCTTGACTTTGGCCAAAATGGCAGTACGACTGTCCCAAACCAACGCATCTATCTATGCTACACATGAATACCCAATAGCTACCAATCACTATGCCTGACTTTGGCCAACATACATAGCTTGAATACTATTGACCATTCATGTGAAACGACGGAGGGCTACGAATGGTTTTGGCAAAACCGTGAACGTAGTGAACTTGATATAATCGATGGAACGAGATAGCTTTTAAAAGGAGTGGCTCAAGCTCCGCATTTAAAAGTTGGTTTTGAAAAGAACCGAGTGGTTTTTCGAAAGTGTTCCAACGACTTTTACTTGGTTTATTTTCTTGCATTAGTTCTTTTAATGCGTGATATACTTGCATTAGTTCTTTTAATGCGTCCCATCATTTAATCCTACCATTGCAGAAAACAACCAAAATATGACGTACGCTTATGCCATTCGCATTCGCCACGGGGCCCCGTCATTACCCGTTAGGTTACTTAACTAACGACAGAGCGGGGGCTGGGCTAGTGCGGCTGTAAAACATAAGCAACGCCTAAATAATATCATATATAGATATATTGCAATGATAGCCATTTCAGATCACAGATGAACACATTGGATATATTAGGAATCCGCAATTCATACGAGCCTGTAACGAAAAGCAGATTACACGGTCGCGGTGAATAGCCAATACCCCACCCAAGACCCCTACGGGTGCGGCAAACTACCCGCCAAGTACCCGAAGCGAAGCAACCTCCCTCAACTCCGTGAGTAGGCCACTCGGCACTTTGGCATACCCGGTAGTTTGTGCACCCCCTCCATGGGTCTATCCTAGGAGCAAAAACAGTAAAAAGAAATTATACAATGACGGCTACAACCCCGACCCGGTTGTGCGGCCATACAAATAATTATTACATCAATTTACAAATTTACATGAATTGAAAGAAAAGAAAACTCTCGTCTCACAACCCCCGGCTATTCACCCGCGACAATCCAATGAATTCATATACACATTCCAGCAACATTACAGATCACAGATTTGTATAACCCCCACTAATCGACATATAGCGATTAGCAGACGTTCAATACAAATATCACATCACAGATAAAAACCCGTCAGCTTAAGTCATAAGAAACTCGATCAAAATACGGTTTTTAAAGCCCCAAAAACTAAATATTCTTTCTGGAAAATCTGGGCTGAAAAAACATATACCAAAATTCCCAAAATACCCCACTGAATATACTGTAGCAAAGAAGATCCAGAGAGGAGCCAATACGGCCGCGGAACCGCGGCAATAGCAAGCTATTGCCGCGTTTCCGCGGCGCTTTGATGAGATCAGAGGACCGTCTTTCTACAGTATACTCTAAAAACCCTGAGTCGATTTTTGAAGCATGATTTATTACTTTTACAGTACTTTGAAAATCGACAGCAAGCATGAATTTTTTGGTGTATTTCGCGACTTTTTCTTTGATCGATCTTCTAGTTACCTTGCTAACATGTTAGATAGAATTTAACTAGGCCCTGATACCACTGTAAGTCCATGCTACCTCTCCCGGTATTTTCGGGCATGCGGAATTCGGTGAAAAACAATTTTCTGGAGGCGGTAAACATGGACTCAAAACCGGATCTTTGTTAAATATCTAACTAACAACCTAATTAGGAGTTGTTAACTACTCGGTTAGGGGGTTATACCTTTCTTTCTTGAACTCCTTCGTCTTCAAGCCTCGATGGTTGTCCGGATCGGCTTCACCCCGTCGTCTCCTTGCGCCGAAGATCGATCCACCTGAAAGCTTCTACCTTTGGCTTCTTCTTCGAACTTTGAAGAAACTAGTTCACTCGGTTTGCTAAACCTTGTGAACTAGAGTGAGTAGAGAAGAGTGTGTTGGGATTTTCTCTATGGTTCTTGGTTCTCACACATGAGACAAGTGAACCATAAACTAAAGAGAGGGAGAGCAAGAGGAAGAAGATGAGAGCTCAAGAACACAAGAGAGAGAAAGGGAATGAAAGAATGAGCAAGACTTTTCTCTCTTGGCTCTCATAATCCAAAACCATCATAACCCATAATAGCAATCAAGTATTAGTGATGGTTTAAGCTACAATAGCCATATCATTTCATGCACTCATTTTGCACAAGAGAACAAGCAAGCAAAAGTCTTTGCATGAAATGATAGCCATTGTCATCATGATGGTCAACTAGTCCAACCTAGTCAACCGGTCAACAAAGTCAACAAGTCAACAAAGTCAACCCCTCAACAACCATGTCACCATAATACTTAATTAATATTATTGTTAATTACATATCATATTCTCATTAGGGTTGAGCAAAAAGTCAATAGTCAACAGTCAACGGTCAACAACCCTAATGAGAATCCTCTGCCTCTGTCTCTCCGTCAACTGTGCATACACACCCCGCATCGGCGTTCCAAGGAACACGAATACATACTGGATAAAACCAATCCCAAAACGTACACTAGGATCTGGCTTAAACCAAAGCCCGCTAGTGTTAACTGTCCAGACACTGTACGTGCACAAGTGCACGGATGTGACCGAACCCTGTCGCAAAACCAAGCGACCTGTCGCAAAACCTTGCGACCTCTACTCTTTTGCCTAAAGGCGAATAGCTTTCTGTGTGGGACTCTAAAGACTCGACGCTACGCTGGCAGTGGGTTTAACCACAGACCGCAAGCGGCACTAGCCGTGCGTAACAGTCCCTAGGTAGATGCCGACAAGAAGACTGACAAGGTGAAACCCATCTGAACTCCTACTGAGCCTGAATGTGACAATCTCCGTACAGTCCGGTCTGTTCGTCTGATACATCGCATGGCGGGTCTAGGGGGCGGTAAACGTCATTCCCCTAATAGCGGTACAAGTCGTGTCGGAGTGAAGCCCAAAACACCCTGAGATAGCACTGGAAGCCTACCAGTATATCTCGCTTGCCCTGGTCAGGGACTACTCGTGTAATTGCTCTCCTAGACACAGCGCGATGTCAACCCCTAATACCGGGAGAGACGAATCCTGTCTAACCGTCACTGCCTCCAAGTGCTTCGGGACTGCACCCAACTACTACCTGTTTACACGACTCCTTTGAGCCGTGGTAAGATAGTAATCAAAGTACAGTGGGAACACACTCGAGGCGAAGTGACAGTGTCAAGTCAGCGGACTAAGCTGTACTCATGTCACCTGGGAACTGATGACCGACGATAGGTATAATACCAACCAGTCAGTTCCCGACGAGTCCTGTCCAGTGTACTCGTAACCCAACGAGTACCCGCATACTATCTCCAGTACGACATACTGATGGCTGTGGGACAGACTACCTCCCACTCTGGGATGAGAAGCGCATACGCTAGTCTACTCCGGAGTATCGATGCCCTGTCTCGATAGTCCTGCGACTAGGGACCTGCATAAGGATGTGCTTATAGATTACCCAGCCTGCACTATTGTGACTGCCATCACAACGCTGGTAATCAAGCAAAGATCCTAAGGGCTCCACTAATGTGTATATGCGATATACTAAAATAAACACATGTACACATTGAAGTAGAAACAAACCAAGTAGCATACTACTATTTTGAGCAAGATTGTATATACAAGGTGAATATCCCAAGCTTCCATTGAATAATATACAAACTAGTATGATACAGTAATGGCCTCTAGGCCATATACACTAACACTCTCTGCCACCTTCTTGTATTTACAAGGTTCATCTACGTTTTTGACGAAATCAAACTCTTTGATAACGACGTCAAAGCATATGTTCCAACTCCACGATTCTTGCTTTAATCCATAAATGGATTTAAGCAGCTTGCACACCTTCCCGCTGCTCCCCACTATCTACGAAGCCCTCTGGCTGAGTCATGTACACGCACTCTTCTAAATCACCGTTTAGAAAGGCGGTCTTAACATCCATTTGCCAGATTTCATAGTCATGATATGCAGCGATGGTAAGCATGATCCGGATGGATTTAAGCTTAGCTACTGGAGAAAAGGTTTCGTCATAGTCCACACCTGGTGTTTGACGAAAACCCTTTGCAACAAGTCTAGCTTTGAAAGTCTCCACTTTCCCATCTACACCAAGTTTTTTCTTGAATATCCACTTGCTCCCAATGGGTTTTACCCCTTCAGAAGCATCTTCCAAAGTCCATACTTTGTTGGTGTACATGGATTCCATCTCGGACCGTATTGCATCCAGCCATTTCACTGAGTCCCCACTCGTGATGGCCTGCTCGAAGCTAGTTGGGTCATCATCAACCATGATGCAATCCTCGCTCCCACCATCCATGAGAAAACCGTAGTATCTCTCAGGTGGGTGAGGAACCCTACTAGATCGGCGGAGAGGCTGAGATTCGTTGGGAACTACTGAATCCTCCGGTTCAACCAAATCTTCTGTCGTAGTCTGTATTGCTGGAACCTCTTCCAGTTCTACCTCCTTGCCATTAATCTCTTTTCAAGAAATTCCTTTTCTAAAAAGGTGGCATGCCGAGAAACAAACACCTTTTGTTCCTCGGTGTGGTAGAAGATATACCCGCGCGAATGTTTGGGATATCCAATAAACTTACACAGAATGGACCTTGCCGCGAGTTTGTCCGGATTTTGCGTTTTTACATAGGCCGGACAACCCCATATCTTAATGTAATTAAGACATGGTCTCTTTCCTTTCCATATCTCATATGGAGTGGTTGGCACAGATTTGGTGAGAACCATATTCAATAGGTCTGCAGTTGTTTCCAGTGCATACCCCAGAAGGAAATAGGTAACTCAGCTGTGCTCATCATAGAGCACACCATATCTAATAGGGTGTGG
Source organism: Agapanthus africanus (assembly GCA_030015575.1). Lineage (NCBI taxonomy): Eukaryota > Viridiplantae > Streptophyta > Magnoliopsida > Asparagales > Amaryllidaceae > Agapanthus > Agapanthus africanus. The sequence continues at coordinate 409,207,763 of JASDDO010000026.1, forward strand.
TTCCTCCGTTCCGATACACCGTTGTGCTGTGGTGTATATGGAGGAGTTAGCTGAGAGAGATTCCCATTCTCTTTTAGGAAGTCCAGGAATTCATTGCTCAAGTATTCTCCTCCTCGATCAGATCGAAAGATTTTAATACTTTTTCCGGTTTGGTTGTCGACTTCTTGTTTATGTTCTCTAAATTTCTTAAAAGCTTCTGATTTGTGTTTCATCAGGAACACATATCCGAATCTAGAGAGATCGTCAGTGAATGTAATGAAGTACGCAGAACCATTCCTGGCATGTATAGACATGGGGCCGCATACATCATTATGTACCGGTCCCAAGAGTTCCATAACTCTCTCTCTCCGTATCCCATAAACGGAGCTTTGGTCATCTTTCCTTTGAGACATGACTGGCAAGTATCATAAGATGAAAATTCAAACGGATTTAAATATCCATCCTTATGCAACTTAGCTAGTCGTGTCGCATTGATGTGACCCGGTCTACAATACCACAAGAAGGATTCGTTCAATTCTGAACTCTTCCTCTTGTGTGTGTTTGTTATGCTCAGAACTGTTGATTGATTTAGAACATAAATGCCATTGCACAACGTGCCTGATCCAACCAACTTTTGGTTAAGGAAAATGTTCATAACATTATCCTGTAATACAAAATTATATCCCTCTTTACTTAGTAAAGAAACCGATATAATGTTGCATATCAGGTTCGGCATGTAATAGCATTCGTTCAGAACCAATGTATTACCAGTTGGCAATATAAGGTGATATTCCCCGATGGTTTTAGCTGCAACAATTGCACCATTTCCAACCCTTATGTCTTTATCACCTTCTCCAAGTTCTCTACCTTTTCTAAGCCCATGTAACTGATTACATATATGGGATCCTGACCCGGTATCTAATACCCAGGACGTAGAGAAAATGGAGAAACAGTTCTCCGTAACGAACACACCCGAAGAAAATGCATCAACATGTACTTTCTTCACACGGGTGGCATGGGAATCCTGGTATTCCCCTATATCCTGTTCAGTCCTATAACTCTTATAAGAAAGAACGGGACCAACGTTCCCCAGCACAGTATAACATGCGGGTTCGGTCAATACATCCATATTATTATCTTGATTAAGGTATGATATGGTCGCTACCTGGAGAGAGAGAGAAGAAAACACTTTAGCGTATGCTCTTGCAAGATCAGATTGGTTATTATTTTATCTAATCAGGATGGCTCCCACTGTTTTTATCAAATCTTCCTTCAAACCCTAAAAGGAAAGACTAGCCGGGATTAATTACACCCTACAATTTCGCCAATCTTTCAGCCAGGCCAGTGTCGGTAATTTGAGGGAGGTTCCCCGTGCTTTCGTACGGACCTAATTAAAGTAAACCTCGTTTTCCCAGAAGCGTAACCCCGTTGACGCCTTTCTAGACACCTACTTGATCGGCTAATTGTCCTGTGTAAAACTCTCCCAGGAGTAACAATTACTCGCAGTGGGTATCAAGATCCAACTATCTCATAGAAGGTATGCAATCTCATTGCAAATCTCAACACTTGAAATTCCCGATAATATTTTGCCCCTAGCGTCCCATGACCTTGACGCAGGCCAACAAACCATAGTGCGTTAGTCAAGTTCAACCCGTCATTTCTTGATTGAATTAAACCCACCCGTACGACCCTTGACATAGGCCAACAAAGTCGCACGACTACCCTAATCCAATCTTCATCATATGCATAAGCAGATAAATACTAGTTAGCCACCGCACACTACGCCTTGACGCAGGCCAACAAACGTAGCATGAATACTACGTAGGACTTATCTGAAATGACGGAGGGCTACGACAGGTTTTTTTGGAAACCTATTGCGTAATAAACTTGATATCGTTGTAGAATCGAGTGAAATTTTGAAATGGAGTGATTTTGAGGCTTTCATTAGTTTTGCTAGAGAGGTCACTCCCGGTGAAGGGATCTCGGCTCTTTCCTCATCGAATAAGGTGCAGGATATATCATATATATCACTATGCAAAGCAAAACCCCAAAAGCAGTCAAAAGTCAAACCGAGTATTGTAGTATCTGCCAGTTTTGCTAAAGAGGTCACTCCCGGTGAAGGGATCTCGGCTCTTTCCCCATCGAATAAGGTGCAGGGTATATCATATATACCGCTATGCATAGCAACACTTTAGCTACCCTTTTTATTTAAAAATTTGATTCTACAACATCTTTTAGGTTTCTTTTCTTTCATTAATCACATTAATGAAGTCCCATCATTTAAGTCACCTAAACATCACAGATAAATAGACGTACACTTATGCCATCCGCATTCGCCTCAATGTCCCCTCGTGCACCGTTATGTTAGGTAACTAACGGCAGAGCAGGGCAGGGCTAGCACGTGTGTAAAACACAAGTAACGTCTATATAATATATCATATATACTATATACAGTATTTATCACAACACATCAAATGATCACATCACAGATATCACAGCAGAAGAAACATATGAAATATTGGATATACTAGGACGTCCGTGTTTTATTTTGAGCCTCTATAAAACACGGATTCCACGGTCGCGATGAGTAGCCAAACCCACACCCCAAGACCCCTACGAGAGCGGCAAGCAACCCTACCAATTCTAAAGTTAGGAGACCCGAACTCGACTCCTCGAGTTGGTCTCCCACTGGACTCTAAAACCCGGTTACTTGTGCTCTCCTCCTTGGGTCTATCCTAGTGCAGAAAAGTAAATAATATATAAATGGTGACATCAACCTCATCCCGGAAGTGCCCCAATAAAAAAATATTACATACATTTAATTTTACATGAATGAAAATAAAAACTCTCATCTCACATAAAAAACCCCGGCTATTCAGAACGCGACGATCCAATAAACATATCCAGCAACACATAACATCACATGTCATCAACGTAAGTAAATATGCGCATCCCAATTGTCGTTGACATATAGCAACGAAACCGGCGATATCACATATTACACTTACGGTCACAGAAAAGAAAGTGTAAAACTACAACATTTGGAATCCACAAACTCTTTAGACATCGTAAATCTGAAATATCACATACTTCGCATTTCATGCCTAACCGTATGAATTCCACATATTGTATCACATTCCAGATAAATGGACAGTATTAAACTTTCCGATCGAATAATCAAATACCCAAGATTTCCATAATAGCTCAACACTTGAGCGGAGTTCAAAGATTCCAGAATACGTCACAGTAGCAACGGTCCAGCCGTAGAAGGGTCAAGCCAACGCCTCACATGTGGCACACCGTACTGCCTCAAACCCTAAGGTTCAAAAGGCGGTTCAAGACGGTCACATAATCGAGTTAAGGTTTGTTGTCTTCTAGAGGGTCCATCGCGTCACATGCACGTTTTTCCGAAAGATTTAAACTCGGGAAAAAGTCAACACTTGAATGTTTTTCGTGCCGGGAAAAATTGAGTTAATGATATCCGTTCGAACATTTTAAACGAATTTAAAATTCCCGATCAAATCGACGATTACAAAATAAACCCCTGAATACTCAATACTTGAGTCAAATTTAAAATACCCATAAAATTCCAACAGCAGAATTGAACATTACTGTACAAACAATAAAGCCCATTGTAACTCTACTGCCGCGGTTCCGCGGCACAAGCAGGGATTTGCCGCGGAACCACGGTGGTCCGTACGATTCAAGTGTTCGTTTTGCACACTAATGCTTAGAAAACCCTGCAGAATTTTTTAGGTATTTTTAATTCAGAAAAAAACACAGTTTTGAAAAAATGTCCAGAGAGGGGGTTAAATTTGCGTTTCCGGGTTCGATCGGGGTTTTAACTTCGTTAACACATCGCCTAATGCTCTAGCTAGGCTCTGATACCACTGTAGGGTTACTAGGCACACTAACAAAGCTCTACAAGGCATCGACCATGCCAAAATTAAATTTTTATGTGCCGAACAACCCTAACCAAGATCGTATACTAGAGTTTAGGCGAAACTAATAGCAAGTAAACAACTTTACTCTAAAGGGAATACGAAATACAACCTTTGTAGATCGGTCCTTCACTTCTAAGGCTCCTTATCGCAGTCCCTTCGCTGCGATCATGGTTCTCCCGGGCTCTTACATGGCTTCACGAGGCGAAAGATGCGACCTTGCTTGAAGTCTCCGAGGCCGAAAATGATCTACGTCGAGAGAATACCGACTCAAGCTCCTACTTCACTAACTAGAGAATTAGTGAAGTAAACACCCTAAACTAAAGTGCTGGTCTAGTAGAGGATGGAGAAATAGGAAGTGGGTACTCTTTGGAATTTTATTTCTCACAATCTTTTTCTCTCTTTTCAAAACCCTAGTTTGCTTTTTCTTTTTTTCAAATGAAGAAGATGAACAAAAAAAAGAAGAGAGGATAATGATCAAGTGTGTGAGCTAACCATAGTGAGTGAGTATCATATACTAACTCTTGTAGAGACTTAACCCTAGGCTAATTGTTAAGGTTGGGTAAATAAAAATCCATAGTAAAAACAAACTCAAGTTGAATTAGTCAATGCATCCGCAAGCTTCCACAAGCTTCATGCATTTTCTAATCCTCCATTTGATTTTGTAATTACTTTAAATATTAAATACCCAAACTAAAAATTAGCATAGTGTAAGTCTCATACACCTATGGATGATGTATCATCAACCAAGATACAAAAATATAACACATTTTAATATATATCATATATATATAGTAAAGATGTGTACATGTGAGAAAATACCATAAGTGAACTTGTGTTAGTTAATGTAAACTAGTATATCAAATATACAATTATACAATAAATTATTAAATCAACACTTGACTTAATAATCCGGTCATATCACATATAACCGACTAATATCCAATGTATCGACTTATCGAATCAACACTTGATTCGATAACCCGGCTATACCATATATAACCGGCCGATACATAAAGTCGGGAGAATAGAATACGGTATCACATACACGCATTATTCTCGGTCCCGCACATATCACATATGCGCCCTTATTTCGTTTTGCCTGAGCCAGTAAAACCTCTGTGTAGGACTCTAAAGACTCGTCAATACACCGGCAGTAGGTGATGATCACATCACGCACCCACAAGCCGTCAGCGGTACTAGCTGGACGTAACGACTACCCGGGTATTGAGCGATCAGAAGATCAGCAAGCAAGCCCGCTCCAACTCCTGTAAAAGCCTGCCGGTAACACTTCCCGTACAGTCCGGTCTCCTCGTCTGATATGTCGCATATCATGTCTAGGGGTGGTAAACGTCAGACCCCAATAACCGATAAGTCGTGCCGATGTGAGGCTCATAACGGGTCGAGAAACTACTGGTAACACTTACCAGTAAATCTCTAAATCATCCCTGGCCAGGGACTTCCCTGTTACGGCCAATCGAGCACAGCGCAACATCAACCCTAAATATCGGGAGAAGCGAAACCCCTCTTATCGCTCATTGCCTCCATATGATTCGGGACTGTACCCAAAAACCACCGTTTTGCATGCCCTCATGGACGTGGTAAGGTGGAAATCAAAGCACAGTTGGAATCACACAAGACTCTATGACGATCTCGGATCTACAGACTAACCTGCACAAGTGTCACCAGAGAACTGGCATCTGACGTGAGGTATAATACAATCCGGGAGTTCTCGGCGAGTCCGTCCAGTGTACTCATTCTCCACTGAGCACCCGTATACCATCTCTGATGTCAAACACCAATGGATATGGGATCATCCATCGCCCATCTCATAGGTCGAGAAACGTATACGCTAGTCTACACTGGTATATCGATGCCCTGTCTCGATACACCCACGACTAGGAACATTAAAGGATGTACTTATGGACTACCATGGCCCCGCTAGTATGATCTGCATCACAGTCCAGGTAGTCAAGTACACATCCTAAGCGCTTTATCAACATGTAGCTATAAGAAAGTATAAAGTGACAAGTATACATGTTAATATAAAGAGCAACAAGATAGCATACTATCATATCGAGCAAGAAAGTCCTCTCTGTATATGTCCAAGCATCCAATATAATATACATCATCTGTATAATACTGGCCTCTAGGGCATACATACAACTAACAGGCCTGGGGGTGGAGTCGGGGTCCCAAATTTTTTTCATGCTCTGTGCTTGAGGTTTTGGTATTTCAGGTGTTGTTTATTTTTGCTACTTTTTCATGTGATGATTAATTCAATGCAAAGGTAACCCGGAGTGTTTCGTATTCATAGTTTTAACATTGTTTCGGGTGTTTCACGTATTGTCTAGACGAAATTTAAAGGTTCGATCGAATGTTAAAATCCTATTTTTCCAAGTTTAACGTATTCGGAAAAACATGCAAGTGATTCCGTGAACCCTCTAGAAGAACGAAACCTTAACATGATTATGTGGCCGTCAAAACCGCCACTGAACCCTAGGGTTTCTGATAGTTTAGCGTTTCACATGTGAGGCGTTGGTTTGACCCTTCTACGGCTGGTTCAGACGTACTGTGGCATCTTCTAGGTATTATTAAAACTTTGCTCAAGTGTTGAGCTGTCGGGAAATTGTGGTACTTTGATGAATCGATCGAAGTGTAAGGTTACGGAGGCTCCCCGGCCGTCAATCCGAGGCCAAAATGCGGAAACAAAACTTTTCAAAAACTGGGCGCTACCTTAACCTTTACCCTGATCGAACCATTAACCTACAACTAGCAACTAGAGAAAGGGTTGGAATGCTATACCGATCGATCCGTGTCCTTCGGTCTTTGGCCACCATCCCAAGCTCCTCGCGGCATCTCCGATCTCCGTTCTTCTCGTCGGAAAGGGCACCACATCTTCGAATCTTTTTACGGGCTCCCGCTTCATCCGAAGCAACTCGGGCACGAAGTTCGCTCGCCGACATGTCCAAGGCGAAGTAGATAATGTGTGACAACTTTGTCTCTTGCATCCATTGATTCTCATCACATGAGAGTGTATGGATGGAGGTTAGAGATGATGCCATTAATGGAGGTTGTGGGATAGAGCAAGAGGAAGAAGAAGAAGCCTTTTCTTTCTTGAGTTCTATGATAAAAATGATAGCAAGAATGTAAAATACAAGAGCAAACCCAAAGGGATATGGCTGCCCTTCTCTCTCTTCCTCTCATTTCATCACTCAAATCCATCACAAAATGTGACATATGCACAATAAAAGAGACCATGAATCACTAGGTTGCATGTGTCACAATAAATGCACCTCATGATGATTTGTAGCTCATACTTTCCATATGCAAACAATAATCCAAATGTTTTCAACAATGAAAAGATACGGAAACATCTAAAGTAAACTCATGACGGATCACAAGGATACCCCTCATCTGTATATACATACATGCATCCGCATTCCGACTGAATGCAAATGCGATGAGACTAAAGTAATCCAACAAATCTAATACTAGGATCCGGCTTGAACCAAAGCCTACTAGTATGATCCGTCCGATCATGATCCGTGCACTACTGCACGTATATGATCGAACCCTGCCATATATCATACGTCCTCTACAACGTTTCGCCCGAAACTTTAAAACTGTCTGTGGGGGACTCTAAAGACTCGTCAATACATTGGCTGTGGATTTAACCACTAGCACTTTAGAGGTACTATCCGTACGTAACGGGCCACCAGGTATTGACCAAAAAGGAGGTCGATGAGCGAACTCATCCTGACACCCTACTAAGCCTGTCAGTGACAATATCCGTACAGTCCGGTCCGTTCGTCTATAAGCATCGCATATCGGGCCTAGGGGGTTGGTAAAAGTCAGACCCCCAAAAGCGGTACAAGTCGTGTCGGAGTGTATCCCAGAACACCCTGAGATACTACTGGAATACCTACCAGTAAATCTCTTGCCTTGGCCAAGGACTTCATGTAATGGCTCTTCTAGACACAGCGCGATCTCACCCCCAATACCGGGAGAGACGAAACCCATGCCGATCCGCTCACTGCCTCCATGTGGCTCGGGACTGTACCCAACTAAAACCTATTTGCACGACTCCTTTGAGCCGTAGTAGGGTAATAATCAAAGCACAGTGGGAACTCACACGAAACAAATGACGATCTCAGGTCGATGAACTAACCTGTACACATGTCACCAGGGAACTGTTATCTGACGTCAGGTATAATACCAAGTAGCATGTTCCCGGCGAGTCCTGTCCGGTGTACTCATAACCCATTGAGCACCTGTATACATCTTAGGTGAACCAACTGACACCAATGGCTTGTGAGACCAGCCACCGCCCCTCGTCGGGGTCTCGACTGTATACACTAGTCTACTAATGGAGTATCGATGCCCAGTCTCGAAACTCCCACGACTAGGGACCACTTTAAGGATGTGCTTATAGTCCCCGGTTCCCACGTATATGATCGCCATCATACTGCTGGCTGTCAAGCAAGAATCCTAAGGGCTCTATCAACGTGCAATAGTTAAGGTCACCTGAAGCAGCACACGATGATAAAGATAAACCAGATAGCATACTATCATCTCGAGTAAGACTGTCCTACCGGCATAGGTCCTCCCTCAATCATTGCAATCATGTGCCTGTGATCCAATAATTGACTCTGAGTGCAGTATATCCAACAATCTCCCACTTGCACTCAAGGCTAATTATTGCGACGTCGCATACTCACAGCCCGTGTGATACCGAACACCCAACTCCTCTACTAATCAGTTTTACAAAGCCCGTTTGCGAAAATATTGCGTTCGAGGAATAGCCTCAGTGAGTGGATCCGTCCTGATGTTTCTTTCTATGTCTCTCTTTTCTCATGTTCGCGGAGAAAGCCATCTCCCGAAATGAGCAATACTTGTCTTAGATTATGTCTGGATATCTGATGGGACCTAGTTCATAAATGAACTCCAAATCCAAACTTCTTAGACTGTATCGTCAACCGAATTTAATCAGTATCCTGCGCCATGCCTCCCTCAGTATCCCCTTGGACCAATTGTCCAAAATACTGCCCTCTTCAGAGGGAAAACTATAACTCTGACAGTCACTCTGTCATCCAGGTCACCTTGGAAGCCTGGAATGATAACCGTCCCCCGATAGAGGTTATCGTTATCATATCCCTAGAACATCCACTTATATTCTAAAAACTGCTTCCGAACGTTTCTCCAGGATAGGATTAATATCAACTTATTGCATCTAGTGCAAAAACAACGTCTGGTGTGGTAGTTGACATCTCATGATTGACTCAATTTGCCTAAGCAAGTGATCTGCCAATCATGCACATCTCTCTCCCCTTTAGTCTGTAGACACCTTCAGAGAGGGTGACTCCATCACCTGCAGGTACACTACCGTGCCAGGAGTCGTCCATTCTAAAACACCTGTAGAATTCTTTCTAAGTACCCAGATTGGGAAACTACCCAAATCTAGATCTAAAACCATAGATCTACTAACCAGAATGTCTGATATAATATCCAAGCTTTATATGGAGAAACCACTGTGTGACAACCAAAGTACAACCGTGTTAGGGTACGGCGGCTCCCCGGCCGTCAGACCGACGACAAAAGCGGAAAAAAAAACTTTTTACGTAACCGGCGCCACCGCGACCCAAATACCCGGATCTTTCCATTAACCGTAAACTAGCAATTGTAAAAGGAGTTAGGAAATTTTATACCAATCGATCCGTGTCCTTCGGTTCTCAGTCACCGCGCCAAAATCCTCGCTGTTGCGCTGACGAAGTTCGGTCTCTGATCTCGCTCGTCAAAACGGCACCACGTCATCGAATCTTTATACGGGCTCCCGTCTCGAACCGAGGTAACTCGGACATGAAGTTTGCTAGCCGACATATCCAAGATTGATGTAGAGATAGTGTAGAATGTATTGCCTCAAGACACCCCAAGCGATTGGGTGGAGGTTAATAGGAGTTGCCATTTGGGAGAAGAATGTGAGCACATGATTTTTCTTGTGAAGCCGAGAGGGGGGGGGGGGGGGCCTCGGCCACACTCAGGAAAAAGAAATTGAAATGTTCTCTGTGAAATTCAAGTGAAGTGGTGCTCACAATAATGAATCAACCAAGTAAATTAATCACCCAAGATTAATTCCTTTTGCCCCCTCAATATTCAGCCACTTAAACAATTGCCATTACCCCCTCAATCTTCAGCCACCTCCCAAAAAGGAGCTGCCCAATTTGCAGAGACAACCCCCCCCCCCCCCACCCACACACACAGACACACACACTCATAAACAAATGAAAACCATACCCTTGCTCACTCGTTTCCAACACCACAAAAAAAAACCTACAAAAAAAAATCATCCAATCCCAAACCATGAACCGCCACTCCCCAATTTGTAACCACAAAAACCCATGCTGACAAATAGTGATGCCCATGCTGCCAAACACCAGGCTCGAAATGGGCAGACCCCTTGTCACAAAAAGATTGCAAGGGAAAGGACAAGGAATTCTGTGCAATGGAGATGGCTAGGAAATGACAAGGGTCAAAGGTCAATGCAAAAAGATTGAACAAGGTATATGAGGTGGAAAAGGAATATGAGGCGGAAAAAAAAAACTGGCAACTCCCAAAATAATCTCGTAGCTATTACGAGATTACACCTCAGTCGTAAATACATACCCGTATTTGTATTCCGACCGAATACAAATGCAATGAGACAAAAATATTCATACACAATAATACTAGAGTCCGGCTTAAACCAAAACCCGCTAGTATTGTCCGTCCGATCCTAATCCGTACACAAGTGCACGTATATGATCGAACCCCGCCATATATCCATACGGCCTCTACAACGTTTCGCCCGAACTTGGGAAACTGTCTGTGGGGGACTCTAATGACTCATCAATACACTGGCACTGGGTATAACCACTAGCACGTCAGAGGTACTAGCTGTACGTAACGGTTGCCGATGTATTGATCAGAAGGGAAGCTGATGAGTGAACTCATCCAGAAACCTTACTGAGCCTGACAGTGACAATATCCGTACAGTCCGGTCCGTTTGTCTATGAGTATCGCATATAGGGCCTAGGGGGCTGGTAAACGTCAGATCCCCAATAACTGTATAAGTCGTGTCAGAGAGAAGCCCAGAATACCCTGAGATACTACTGGAATACCTACCAATAAATCCCGATTATCCTGGCCAGGAATTTCGTGTAATGGCTCTCCTAAACACAGCGCGATCTCACCCCCAATACCGGGAGAGACGAATCCCTGACGATCCGCTCACTGCCTCCATGTGGCTCGGGACTGCACCCAACTAAAACCTATTTGCACGACTCCTTTGAGCCGTGGTAGGGTAGTAATCAAAGCACTGTGGGAACTCACATGAGACAAATGACGATCTCAGGTCGACAGACTAACCTGTACACATGTCACCTGGGAACTGCTATCTGACGATATGTATATAAGTCCATGCTACCTCTCCCGGTACTTTCGGGAATGCGGAATTTGGTAAAAAACGATTTTCTTAAAGATGGTAACATGGACCTAAAACCCGGATCTTGGTTAAACATCTATCTAACAACCTAACTATGAGTTTCTAGCTACTCGATTAGGGGGTTATACCTTACTAGTCTTGAACTCCTTCGTTTTCAAGCTCCGATGGTGGTCCGGACCGGCTTCTTCTCGTCGTCTCCGTACGCCGAAGATAGATCCACCTGAAAGCTCCAACCTTTAGCTCCTTCTTCGTTCTTTGAAGAAACTAGTTCACTTGGTTTGCTAAACCTAGTGAACTAGAATGAGTAGAGAAGAATTAGAATGGGATTTTATCTATGGTTCTTGATTCTCAACTCATGAGACAAGAGAACCATAGATTAAAGAGAGGGAAAATGAGCAAGAGGGTGAGAGCAAAAGGAGAGCTCAAGAACAAGAGAGAGAATGAGCAAGAAAGAATGAGGCTCTCTTTTGTCTTTCACCCTCTTATAATCCAAAGTGATCATAACTCATCATATCAAAAAAAGTCTTATGTGATGGTTGAAGCAACCATAACCATATCATTTCATGCACTCATTTTACACAAATGAGCAAGTAAACAAAAGTCTTTGCCATGAAATGATGGCTATGGTTATCATGATGGTCAACTAGTCAAGCCTAGTCAACCGGTCAACAAGTCAACAAAAGTCAACAAGTCAACAACCATATCACCATAATACTTAATTAATATAATAGTTAATCACATATCATATTCTCATTAGGGTTGAGCAAAAAGTCAAATAGTCAACGGTCAACTGTCAACAACCCTAATGAGAATCCACTGCTTCTGTCTCCCTGTCAACTGTGCATACACACCCGCATCCGCGATCCGAGGAACACGAATGCAAACTGGATAAATCCAATCCCATAAGGTACACTAGGATCTGGCTTAAACCAAAGCCCGCTAGTGTAAACTGTCCGGACACTGTACGTACACAAGTGCACGGATGTGACCGAACCCTGTCGCAAAACCATGCGACCTGTCGCAATACCATGCGAGCTCTACTCTTTTGCCTAAAGGCGAAAAGCTTTCTGTGTGGGACTCTAAAGACTCGACACTACGCTGGCAGTGGGTTTAACCACAGACCGCAAGCGGCACTAGCTGTGCGTAACGGTCCCCAGGTAATGCCGACAAGAAGACCGACGAAGCGAAACCCATCTGAACTCCTACTGAGCCTGAGTGTGACATTCTCCGTACAGTCCGGTCTGTTCGTCTGATACATCGCATGGCGGGCCTAGGGGGCGGTAAACGTCAGTCCCCCAATAGCGGTACAAGTCGTGCCGGAGCGAAGCCCAAAACACCCTGAGATAGCACTGGAAACCTACCAGTATATCTCGTTTGCCCTGGCCAGGGACTACTCGTGTAATGGCTCTCCTAGACACAGCGCGATGTCAACCCCCAATACCGGGAGAGACGAATCCTGTCTAACCGTCACTGCCTCCAAGTGCTTCGGGACTGCACCCAACCACTACCTGTTTGCACGACTCCTTTGAGCCGTGGTAGGGTAGTGATCAAAGTACAGTGGGAACACACTCGAGGCGGAGTGACAGTGTCAAGTCAGCGGACTAAGCTGTACTCATGTCACCTGGGAACTGATAACTGACGATAGGTATAATACCAACTAGTCAGTTCCCGACGAGTCCTGTCCAGTGTACCCGTAACCTAACGAGCACCCGCATACTATCTCAAGTACGACGTACTGACGGCTGTGGGACAGACCGTCTCCCACACTGGGATGAGAAGCGCATGCGCTGGTCTACTCCGGAGTATCGATGCCCTGTCTCGATAGTCCTGCGACCAGGGACCTGCATAAGGATGTGCTTATAGATTACCCAGCCCCACTAGTGTGACGGCCATCACATCGCTGGTAATCAAGCAAAGATCCTAAGGGCTCCACTAATGTGTATAGGCGATATACAAAAATAAACACATGTACACATTGAAGTAGAAACAAACCAAGTAGCATACTACTATTTTGAGCAAGATTGTATATACAAGGTGAATATCCCAAGCATCCATTAAGTAATATACAAACTAGTATGATACAGTAATGGCCTCTAGGGCATATACACTAATAATCTCCCACTTGCACTAAGGCCATGTACTGGCGTATCGAAGACCTATCATCTCGATCAGCCGCTCGAACTGAGTCTGGGGTAGGGCCTTGGTGAATGGATCTGCAGTGTTATCTTCTGAAGCGACTCTCCGAACCTCGATCTCCTGGCGATCTACGATCTCCCTGATCAGGTGATACTGCCTTAAGATGTGCCTGGATCTCTGATGGGACCTGGGTTCCTTCGCTAAAGCTATAGCCCCGTTGTTGTCGCAATACAGAGGTATTGGATCAACAATGGACGGAACCACCTGAAGTTCTTTCAAGAACTTCCTCATCCAGACAGCTTCTTTTGCGGCATCAGATGCAGCGATGTATTCCGCTTCCATCGTCGAGTCTGCAACGGTTTCCTATTTGGAACTCTTCCAACACACCGCCCCTCCATTGAGGGTAAAGACAAAACCCGACATGGACTTGGAATCATCCTTGTCACTCTGGAAGCTGGAGTCAGCAAAGGCCTCGATCTGGAGGTCTTTTCCGCCATACACCAAGAACATCTCCTTAGTCCTTCTCAGGTACTTGAGAATGTTCTTTACCGCTATCCAGTGTTTCTCCCCAGGGTTTGACTGATACCGGCTTACCACACTCAGTGCATAAGCCACATCCGGTCTGGTACACAACATCGCATACATTATAGAGCCTACCGCAGAAGCGTAGGGTATAATAGACATGCGATCCCTCTCCAAATCAGTCTTGGGAGACATCTCTTTAGAGAGGGTGATCCCGTGACAAGCCGGTAGGTTACCGCGCTTGGAATCTTCCATACAGAATCTCTTCAGTATGGTGTCGATGTATCTGGACTGTGAAAGTCCTAATATCCTCTTGGATCTGTCACGGTAGATCCGGATACCCAGAATGTACGAGGCATCACCCAGGTCTTTCATGGAGAACCTGTGTGACAAGAACCCCTTGACAGATTGTAGCATAGGAATGTCATTTCCTATTAAGAGAATGTCATCCACGTATAAAACGAGGAATACTACAGTTCTCGCTACAAATCTGCTATAGATGCATGGTTCATCTGGATTTTTGATAAAGCCAAATTCTTTGACCGTCTCATCAAAGCAGATGTTCCAACTCCGCGATGCCTGCTTTAGTCCATAGATGGACTTAAGCAACTTGCACACCTTTCCGTTGCTCCCACTCTGAATGAAACCCTCTGGCTGGTCCATATAGACACACTCCTCTAAATTTCCATTTAGAAAAGCTGTATTTACGTCCATTTGCCAAATCTCATAATCGTGGAAGGCAGCAATGGCAAGAAGGATCCGAATGGATTTCAGCATGGCTATTGGAGAAAAGGTTTCATCATAGTCCAAACCAGGTCTTTGACGAAAACCCTTTGCTACCAGCCTAGCTTTATAGGTCTCAACCTGTCCATCTACACCAATCTTCCTTTTGAAGATCCACTTGCATCCTACGGGTTTTACCCCGTCTGGTGCAATGTCCAACGTCCATACCTTGTTGGTGTACATGGACTCCATCTCGGTCCGCATTGCATCCAGCCATTTCACTGAGTCAACGCTCTGAACGGCCTGCTGGAAGCTAGTAGGCTCATCATATTCTATGATGCAATCCTCTCTATCCCCGTCTATGAGAAAACCGCAGTATCTCTCGGGCGGATGAGACTGCCTACTACTCCTGCGGAGCGGCGTAGGAATGTCCTGTTCTGTTGAACCCTCTGGTTCCACTAACCTTTCAGTAATAGTCTGTGGTTCTGGAATTTCTTCCAGTTCCACTGCGCTCCCACTATTTTCCTTTTCCAAGAACTGGTGTTCTAGAAAGTGGGCATTACGAGAAACAAGGACTTTTTGTTCCTCTGCGTAGTAGAAAAGATACCCCCTGGTGTTCTTTGGGTATCCCACAAACTTGCACGGTACTGAGCGTGCCTCGAGTTTGTCCGCATGCTGCTTTTTGACAAAAGCTAGACATCCCCAGATCTTCAGATATTGAAGATAGGGTTTCTTCCCACTCCACATTTCATATGGGGTGGTAGGCACAGTCTTAGTCGGAACTCGGTTCAAAAGGTATGCTGCTGATTCTAGCGCATATCCCCAGAATGATCGCGGTAACTCAGCGTTACTCATCATGGACCGAACCATATCCAATAGGGTTCGGTTCCGTCTCTCCGATACACCATTATGTTGCGGAGTGTATGGAGGAGTAAGCTGAGAGAGAATACCATTCTCTTTTAAGTAATTCAGGAATTCGGCACTTAAGTATTCTCCACCTCGATCCGATCTTAGAATCTTAATACTTTTGCCGGTCTGTTTCTCTACTTCATTCTTATACTCCTGGAATTTTCCAAAGGCCTCGGACTTATGTTTCATTAAGAAGACATAACCGTACCTTGAGAAGTCATCCGTAAAAGTAATGAAGTAAGAATGTCCGCTTCGGGCATGTGTAGACATTGGACCGCACACGTCACTGTGTACGAGTCCCAAGAGCTCGCTCGCTCTTACTCCATGTCCAGTAAACGGAGTCTTTGTCATCTTTCCTTTGAGACAAGATTGACAAGTGGCATACGACTGATATTCGAACGCATTCAAATACCCTTCTGTATGTAACTTCGTCAACCTTCTCTCATTGATGTGACCCAATCTACAATGCCATAAGAAAGTCTGATTTATTTCTGGAGACTTTCTTTTGTGTGTATTCTGGACATTAAAAATCTGTGGTTGGTTCAACACGTATATACCATTACTTAATGTACCTGACCCAATCAAAACTTGATTAAGGTGAATGTTTACAACATTACTTACAAACGCAAATTCATAACCTTCTTTAGAAACTAAAGATACAGAAATGATATTACAAGTTGCGTTGGGTACAAAAAAGCAATTACGCAAAACCAAAACATGTCCATCTGACATTCCCAGGTGATAGTCCCCCACGGCTTTAGCATCCATGCTAGCTCCGTTCGCAACTCTGAGGGTCATGTCACCTGCCTTCAAAACCCTACGGTTTCTCAACGCCTGCAAAGAATTACAGATATGAGATCCTGATCCGGTATCCAATACCCAGGAAGTAGAGTTTATTGAAAGACAGTTTTCAATAACATACACACCTGAAGCTGAAGCTGCAACCTGCTTCAATTCCTGTGTTCTGGCCTTCCAGGCCCTGCAATCATTCTTCCAGTGTCCTTTCTTATGACAATAGAAGCATTCTTCCTTATCCGCAAGCTTCCCCGCTATCTTTGTTGCTTTACCTTTTCCCTTCGTATCCACTTTACTAGCACCGCCCCTTGGTTTGGCGGGGGCCTTCTTCTTCTTTCCCTTGGCTTTCGCCTTGGACCTAGAAGAAGATGATCCTCCTACAAACAAAGTGGATGTTTCCCTACCTTTCTGTAGGGTGTAAGTCCACGTTGCGACCCCCGGTTCTTACGGGGAGGCGGAAACGGTATAAAATCAAAATTTTAACGCAAGAGGCAACATGGACTAAGCTAGGTCGGGATCTTTACCTAAACTAAAACTAGCATACTAAGCTAAAGATATTTAGCTACTCGGATAGAGATGGTTATACCTAGCTTGTCTTGAACTCCTTCGTCTTCAAGCTCCGGTGGTGGTCCGATGGCTCCTTCTCGTCGTCTCCGTACGCCGAAGATAGATCCACTTGAAAGCTCCAACCTTTAGCTCCTTCTTCGGTCTTTGAAGAAACTAGTTCACTTGGTTTGCTAAACCTAGTGAACTAGAATGAGTAGAGAGGAAATAGAATGGGATTTTATCTATGGTTCTTGATTCTCAACTCATGAGACAAGAGAACCATAGATCAAGAGAGGGAGCAAGAGGTTAAGGGTGAGAGCAAGGGGAGAGCTCAAGAACAAGAGAGAGAATGAGCAAGAAAGAATGAGGCTCTCTTTTCTCTCTCACCCTCTCATAATCCAAAGCAATGATAACTCATCATATCAACAAAAGTCTTATGTGATGGTTGAAGTAACCATAACCTTATCATGTCATGCACTCATTTTACTCAAATGAACAAGCAAGAAAAAGTCTTTGGCATGAAATGATAACCATGGTTATCATGATGGTCAACTAGTCAAGCCTAGTCAACCGGTCAACAAGTCAACAAAAGTCAACAAGTCACCAAAGTCAACAAGTCAACAAAAGTCAACAAGTCAACAACCATATCACCATAATACTTAATTAATATAATAGTTAATCACATATCATATTCTCATTAGGGTTGAGCATAAAGTCAAAAAGTCAACGGTCAACTGTCAACAACCCTAATGAGAATCCGCTGCCTCTGCCTCCCTGTCAACTGTGCATACACACCCGCATCCGCGTTCCGAGGAACACGAATGCAAACTGGATAAATCCAATCCCATAAGGTATACTAGGATCTGGCTTAAACCAAAGCCCGCTAGTGTAAACTGTCCGGACACTGTACGTGCACAAGTGCACGGATGTGACCGAACCCTGTCGCAAAACCATGCGACCTGTCGCAATACCATGCGACCTCTACTCTTTTGCCTAAAGGCGAAAAGCTTTCTGTGTGGGACTCTAAAGACTCGACACTACGCTGGCAGTGGGTTTAACCACAGACCGCAAGCGGCACTAGCTGTGCGTAACGGTCCCCAGGTAGTGCCGACAAGAAGACCGACGAGGCGAAACCCATCTGAACTCCTACTGAGCCTGAGTGTGACATTCTCCGTACAGTCCGGTCTGTTCGTCTGATACATCGCATGGCGGGCCTAGGGGGCGGTAAACGTCAGTCCCCCAATAGCGGTACAAGTCGTGCCGGAGCGAAGCCCAAAACACCCTGAGACAACACTGGAAACCTACCAGTATATCTCGATTGCCCTGGCCAGGGACTACTCGTGTAATGGCTCTCCTAGACACAGCGCGATGTCAACCCCCAATACCGGGAGAGACGAATCCTGTCTAACCGTCACTGCCTCCAAGTGCTTCGGGACTGCACCCAACCACTACCTGTTTGCACGACTCCTTTGAGCCGTGGTAGGGTAGTGATCAAAGTACAGTGGGAACACACTCGAGGCGGAGCGACAGTGTCAAGTCAGCGGACTAAGCTGTACTCATGTCACCTGGGAACTGATAACTGACGATAGGTATAATACCAACTAGTCAGTTCCCGACGAGTCCTGTCCAGTGTACCCGTAACCTAACGAGCACCCGCATACTATCTCAAGTACGACGTACTGACGGCTGTGGGACAGACCGTCTCCCACACTGGGATGAGAAGCGCATGCGCTGGTCTACTCCGGAGTATCGATGCCCTGTCTCGATAGTCCTGCGACCAGGGACCTGCATAAGGATGTGCTTATAGATTACCCAGCCCCACTAGTGTGACGGCCATCACATCGCTGGTAATCAAGCAAAGATCCTAAGGGCTCTACTAATGTGTATAGGCGATATACAAAATAAACACATGTACACATTGAAGTAGAAACAAACCAAGTAGCATACTACTATTTTGAGCAAGATTGTATATACAAGGTGAATATCCCAAGCATCCATTAAGTAATATACAAACTAGTATGATACAGTAATGGCCTCTAGGGCATATACACTAACAATCTCCCACTTGCACTAAGGCCATGTACTGACGTATCGAAGACCTATCATCTCGATCAGCCGCTCGAACTGAGACTGGGGCAAGGCCTTGGTGAATGGATCTGCAGTGTTGTCTTCTGAAGCGACTCTCCGAACCTCGATCTCCTGGCGATCTACGATCTCCCTGATCAGGTGATACCGCCTTAAGATGTGCCTGGATTTCTGATGGGACCTGGGTTCCTTCGCTAAAGCTATAGCCCCGTTGTTGTCGCAATACAGAGGTATTGGATCAACAATGGACGGAACCACCTGAAGTTCTTTCAAGAACTTCCTCATCCAGACAGCTTCTTTTGTGGCATCAGATGCAGCGATGTATTCCGCTTCCATCGTTGAGTCTGCAACGGTTTCCTGTTTGGAACTCTTCCAACACACCGCCCCTCCATTGAGGGTAAAGACAAAACCCGACATGGACTTGGAATCATCCTTGTCACTCTGGAAGCTGGAGTCAGCAAAGGCCTCGATTTGGAGGTCTTTTCCGCCATACACCAAGAACATCTCCTTAGTCCTTCTCAGGTACTTGAGAATGTTCTTTACCGCTATCCAGTGTTTCTCCCCTGGGTTAGACTGATACCGGCTTACCACACTCAGTGCATAAGCTACATCCGGTCTGGTACACAACATCGCATACATTATAGAGCCTACCGCAGAAGCGTAGGGTATAATAGACATGCGATCCCTCTCCAAATCAGTCTTGGGAGACATCTCTTTAGAGAGGGTGATCCCGTGACAAGCCGGTAGGTTACCGCGCTTGGAATCTTCCATACTGAACCTCTTCAGTATGGTGTCGATGTACCTGGACTGTGAAAGTCCTAATATCCTCTTGGATCTGTCACGGTAGATCCTGATACCCAGAATGTATGAGGCATCACCCAGGTCTTTCATGGAGAACCTGTGTGACAAGAACCCCTTGACAGATTGTAGCATAGGAATGTCATTTCCTATTAAGAGAATGTCATCCACGTATAAAACGAGGAATACTACAGTTCTCGCTACAAATCTACTATAGATGCATGGTTCATCTGGATTTTTGATAAAGCCAAATTCTTTGACCGTCTCATCAAAGCAGATGTTCCAACTCCGCGATGCCTGCTTTAGTCCATAGATGGACTTAAGCAACTTGCACACCTTTCCGCTGCTCCCACTCTGAATGAAACCCTCTGGCTGGTCCATATAGACACACTCCTCTAAATTTCCATTTAGAAAAGCTGTCTTTACGTCCATTTGCCAGATCTCATAATCGTGGAAGGCAGCAATGGCAAGAAGGATCCGAATGGATTTCAGCATGGCTACTGGAGAAAAGGTTTCGTCGTAGTCCAAGCCAGGTCTTTGACGAAAACCCTTTGCTACCAGCCTAGCTTTATAGGTCTCAACCTGTCCATCTACACCAATCTTCCTTTTGAAGATCCACTTGCATCCTACGGGTTTTACCCCGTCTGGAGCAATGTCCAACGTCCATACCTTGTTGGTGTACATGGACTCCATTTCGGTCCGCATTGCATCCAGCCATTTCACTGAGTCAACGCTCTGAACGGCCTGCTGGAAGCTAGTAGGCTCATCATAATCTATGATGCAATCCTCTCTATCCCCGTCTATGAGAAAACCGCAGTATCTCTCGGGCGGATGAGACTGCCTACTACTCCTGCGGAGCGGCGTAGGAATGTCCTGTTCTGTTGAACCCTCTGGTTCCACTAAGCTTTCAGTAACAGTCTGTGGTTCTGGAATTTCTTCCAGTTCTATTGTGTTCCCACTTATCTGGGTTTCCAAAAACTCAGTTTCCAAGAAGCGGGCATGCTGAGAAACAAAAACCTTTTGTTCCTCAGCGGAATAGAAAAGATACCCCCTGGAGTTCCTTGGGTATCCCACAAACTTACACTGTACTGAACGTGCCTCAAGCTTGTCCGCATGCTGCTTTTTTACAAAAGCTGGACATCCCCATACCTTAAGATAATTAAGACAGGGTTTCTTCCCAGTCCACATCTCATATGGGGTGGTGGGCACAGTCTTGGTAGGAGCCTTGTTCAAGAGATACGCAGCTGCTTCTAGTGCATATCCCCAGAATGATCGCGGTAACTCAGCGTTACTCATCATGGACCGAACCATATCCAATAGGGTTCGGTTCCGTCTCTCCGATACACCGTTATGTTGCGGAGTGTATGGAGGAGTAAGCTGAGAGAGAATACCATTCTCTTTTAAGTAATTCAGGAATTCGGCACTTAAGTATTCTCCACCTCGATCCGATCTTAGAATCTTAATACTTTTGCCGGTCTGTTTCTCTACTTCATTCTTATACTCCTGGAATTTTCCAAAGGCCTCGGACTTATGTTTCATTAAGAAGACATAACCGTACCTTGAGAAGTCATCCGTAAAAGTAATGAAGTAAGAATGTCCGCTTCGGGCATGTGTAGACATTGGACCGCACACGTCACTGTGTACGAGTCCTAAGAGCTCGCTCGCTCTTACTCCTTGTCCAGTAAACGGAGTCTTTGTCATCTTTCCTTTGAGACAAGATTGACAAGTGGCATACGATTGATATTCGAACGCATTCAAATATCCTTCTGTATGTAACTTAGTCAACCTTCTCTCATTGATGTGACCCAATCTACAATGCCATAAGAAAGTCTGATTCATTTCCAGAGACTTTCTTTTGTGTGTATTCTGGACGTTGAAAATCTGTGGTTGGTTTAACACGTATATACCATTACTCAATGTACCTGACCCAATCAAAACTTGATTAAGGTGAATGTTTACAACATTACTTACAAACGCAAATTCATAACCTTCTTTAGAAACTAAAGATACAGAAATGATATTACAAGTTGCTTTGGGTACAAAAAAGCAATTACGCAAAACCAAAACATGTCCATCTGACATTCCCAGGTGATAGTCCCCCACGGCTTTAGCATCCATGCTAGCTCCGTTCGCAACTTTGAGGGTCATGTCACCTGCCTTCAAAACACTACGGTTTCTCAACGCCTGCAAAGAATTACAGATATGAGATCCTGATCCGGTATCCAATACCCAGGAAGTAGAGTTTATTGAAAGACAGTTTTCAATAACATACACACCTGAAGCTGAAGCTGCAACCTGCTTCAATTCCTGTGTTCTGGCCTTCCAGGCCCTGCAATCATTCTTCCAGTGTCCTTTCTTATGACAATAGAAGCATTCTTCCTTATCCACAAGCTTCCCCGCTATCTTTGTTGCTTTGCCTTTTCCCTTCGTATCCACTTTACCAACACCGCCCCTTGGTTTGGCGGGGGCCTTCTTCTTCTTTCCCTTGGCTTTCGCCTTGGACCTAGAAGAAGATGATCCTCCTACAAACAAAGTGGATGTTTCCCTACCTTTCTGTAGGATGCCCTCTGCGCTCCTCAGCATGTTGAGGAGCTCTGATAGTTCAACCTCTTTTTCTTGTAGGTTGAAGTTCAGTATAAACTGGGCGTAAGTGGAAGGAAGGGACTGGAGAACTATATCCGTATATAGCTCACTCTCCAATGTGATCCCTAGGTCAGCGAGCTCCTCAATGAAGCCGATCATCTTTAGCACATGCTCGGCTACTGATGATCCGACGGCCATTCTTGTCGAAAATAACTTTTTCGACGCTTCGTATCTTGCGATACGTGATTGCTCTCCATACAGTTCTTTTGTATGGAGCAATATGGACTCCATGTCCATATTCTCATGCCTCCTCTGATGTTCGTTGTCCATCGAGGCAAGCAGGAGGCACTTGGCCTTCGCGCTATCAATCTCCCAAGTCTTGCGGATTTCCTTATCCGCGACGCTGGAAGTTGGACCAGGGACAGGGGGAGCTTTGGTGGTAAGAAGATACCCCAGCTTGTCATAAGTGATTGCTATCTTGACATTCCTGAGCCAATCTTTGTAGTTTGGCCCTGTCAGTTTGTTTTTATCTAGGAGTAACTTAAGTCCAGTCATGTTGATTGGTCGCTGCAATTAGGAGAGAGAAGAAGAAACACTCAGCATGATGCTCTTGCAAGTTTAGAGTGGTTTTTAGTTTGTCTAAACAGGATGGCTCCCACTGTTTCTCGAATCCCTCCTCAAACCATAAAGGAAGAATTAGTCAGGATCAATCCCACCGTACAATACTTGCTTAACCGTTCAGCCAGGCCGGTGTCGGTACTTCGAGGGAGGTTTTCCAACGCTTTCGCGAAGTTCCTTAATTAGAGAACCTCTTTTCCCTGGGGGCGTAGCCCCGCTAACACCTTTCTAGGCACCTACTAGGTTTATAGCATTGATCGTTAAGTGAGAAATTTCCCGAGGAGTAGCATATACTCACAGTAGGATCGGGATCCAAATATCATCGCGTGACGAAACTGATGGAATCCTACCAGAATCATCACACTCCAAATGGTATGCAAATCTAGCAAGTTTCAGTACTTATGAAACTCCCGATGTGGATTTTTGCCCCATGCTCTTATGACCTTGACGAAGGTCAACAAATCATAAGTCACATGTCAAGTTCTGCCCGTCATTATCCAGGTTAATTTGAATCCACCCGTATGTACCCTTGACGAAGGTCAACAAGGTAATGCGAATGTCCCAAACCAACGCATCTATCTATGCTACATACGAATACCCAATAGCTACCAATCACTATGCTTTGACGAAGGTCAACAAACACAGCTTGAATACTTATTGAATATTCATACGAAACGACGGAGGGCTACGAATGGTTTTGGCGAAACCGTGAACGTAGTGAACTTGATTTAATCGATGGAACGAGATAGCTTTTAGAAGGAGTGGCTCAAGCTCCGCATTTAAAAGTTATTTTGAAAAGAACCGAGTGGTTTTTCGAAAGTGTTCCAACGACTTTAACTTGGTTTATTATCTTGCATTAGTTCTTTTAATGCGTGATATTCTTGCATTAGTACTTTTAATGCGTCCCATCATTTAACCCTACCATTGCAGAAAACAACCAAAATATGACGTACGCTTATGCCATTCGCATTCGCCACTGGGCCCCGTCATTACCCGTTAGGTTACTTAACTAACGACAGAGCGGGGGCTGGGCTAGCGCGTCTGTAAAACATAAGCAACGCCTAAATAGTAAGCAATGATAGACATTACAGATCACAGATGAATGCATTTGATATACTAGCAATCCGCAATCCTTTCGAGCCTGAAACGAAAAGCGGATAACACGGTCGCGGTGAATAGCCAAAACCCCACCCAAGACCCCTACGGGTGCGGCAAACTACCCGCCAAGTACCCGAAGCGTAGCAACCTCCCTCAACTCCATGAGTAGGCCACTCGACACTTCGGCATACCCGGTAGTTTGTGCACCCCTCCATGGGTCTATCCTAGGAGCAAAAACAGTAAAAAGAAATTATACAATGACGGCTACAACCCCTTCCCGGTTGTGCGGCCATACAAATAATTATTACATCAATTTACAAATTTACATGAATTGCAAGAAAAGAAAACTCTCGTCTCACAACCCCCGGCTATTCACCCGCGACAATCCAACATATTTATATACACATTCCAGCACATTACAGATCATGTATAACCCCGACCAATCGACTTATAGCGATAAGCCGACGTTCAATACATGCAAACATTACAGATATAACCATCATAGTCAAAGTGCAGTGAAGTTCGGAAAAAATACGGAATTATAGGACCCCAAAAGGAAATTTCTTTTCTGGAAAATCTGGGCACATATAATATATTCCAAAAATCCCAAAACCAACACAGACACACACTGCACGAAAAACGATGCAGAGAAGACAACAACTCGCGGCGGTTCAGCGGCGGCTAAGAAGGCTCACGCGGCGGAAGGGCGGCAGTTTAGACGAATCACTGTATCATTTTTCTTGGGTGTTCACACAAAACCCTGAGCCGAATTTACAAGTATAAATTTTTTCATTTTGACCAGAAAATATTTCAACAGAAACTCAGGTTTTTGTAAAGTTTGGTTTTTGGATTTTTCCGGTTCCGAACTTCGTTACACTTCACTACCAAGCTAGTTTAAGTTTAGTTAGGCTCTGATACCACTGTAAGTCCACGTTGCGACCCCCGGTTCTTACGGGGAGGCGGAAACGGTATAAAATCAAAATTTTAACGCAAGAGGCAACATGGACTAAGCTAGGTCGGGATCTTTACCTAAACTAAAACTAGCATACTAAGCTAAAGATATTTAGATACTCGGATAGAGATGGTTATACCTAGCTTGTCTTGAACTCCTTCGTCTTCAAGCTCCGGTGGTGGTCCGATGGCTCCTTCTCGTCGTCTCCGTACGCCGAAGATAGATCCACTTGAAAGCTCCAACCTTTAGCTCCTTCTTCGGTCTTTGAAGAAACTAGTTCACTTGGTTTGCTAAACCTAGTGAACTAGAATGAGTAGAGAGGAAATAGAATGGGATTTTATCTATGGTTCTTGATTCTCAACTCATGAGACAAGAGAACCATAGATCAAGAGAGGGAGCAAGAGGTTAAGGGTGAGAGCAAGGGGAGAGCTCAAGAACAAGAGAGAGAATGAGCAAGAAAGAATGAGGCTCTCTTTTCTCTCTCACCCTCTCATAATCCAAAGCAATGATAACTCATCATATCAACAAAAGTCTTATGTGATGGTTGAAGTAACCATAACCTTATCATGTCATGCACTCATTTTACTCAAATGAACAAGCAAGAAAAAGTCTTTGGCATGAAATGATAACCATGGTTATCATGATGGTCAACTAGTCAAGCCTAGTCAACCGGTCAACAAGTCAACAAAAGTCAACAAGTCACCAAAGTCAACAAGTCAACAAAAGTCAACAAGTCAACAACCATATCACCATAATACTTAATTAATATAATAGTTAATCACATATCATATTCTCATTAGGGTTGAGCATAAAGTCAAAAAGTCAACGGTCAACTGTCAACAACCCTAATGAGAATCCGCTGCCTCTGCCTCCCTGTCAACTGTGCATACACACCCGCATCCGCGTTCCGAGGAACACGAATGCAAACTGGATAAATCCAATCCCATAAGGTACACTAGGATCTGGCTTAAACCAAAGCCCGCTAGTGTAAACTGTCCGGACACTGTACGTGCACAAGTGCACGGATGTGACCGAACCCTGTCGCAAAACCATGCGACCTGTCGCAATACCATGCGACCTCTACTCTTTTGCCTAAAGGCGAAAAGCTTTCTGTGTGGGACTCTAAAGACTCGACACTACGCTGGCAGTGGGTTTAACCACAGACCGCAAGCGGCACTAGCTGTGCGTAACGGTCCCCAGGTAGTGCCGACAAGAAGACCGACGAGGCGAAACCCATCTGAACTCCTACTGAGCCTGAGTGTGACATTCTCCGTACAGTCCGGTCTGTTCGTCTGATACATCGCATGGCGGGCCTAGGGGGCGGTAAACGTCAGTCCCCCAATAGCGGTACAAGTCGTGCCGGAGCGAAGCCCAAAACACCCTGAGACAACACTGGAAACCTACCAGTATATCTCGATTGCCCTGGCCAGGGACTACTCGTGTAATGGCTCTCCTAGACACAGCGCGATGTCAACCCCCAATACCGGGAGAGACGAATCCTGTCTAACCGTCACTGCCTCCAAGTGCTTCGGGACTGCACCCAACCACTACCTGTTTGCACGACTCCTTTGAGCCGTGGTAGGGTAGTGATCAAAGTACAGTGGGAACACACTCGAGGCGGAGCGACAGTGTCAAGTCAGCGGACTAAGCTGTACTCATGTCACCTGGGAACTGATAACTGACGATAGGTATAATACCAACTAGTCAGTTCCCGACGAGTCCTGTCCAGTGTACCCGTAACCTAACGAGCACCCGCATACTATCTCAAGTACGACGTACTGACGGCTGTGGGACAGACCGTCTCCCACACTGGGATGAGAAGCGCATGCGCTGGTCTACTCCGGAGTATCGATGCCCTGTCTCGATAGTCCTGCGACCAGGGACCTGCATAAGGATGTGCTTATAGATTACCCAGCCCCACTAGTGTGACGGCCATCACATCGCTGGTAATCAAGCAAAGATCCTAAGGGCTCTACTAATGTGTATAGGCGATATACAAAATAAACACATGTACACATTGAAGTAGAAACAAACCAAGTAGCATACTACTATTTTGAGCAAGATTGTATATACAAGGTGAATATCCCAAGCATCCATTAAGTAATATACAAACTAGTATGATACAGTAATGGCCTCTAGGGCATATACACTAACATAGGGTGCCCTCTGCGCTCCTCAGCATGTTGAGGAGCTCTGAAAGTTCAACCTCTTTTTCTTGTAAGTTGAAGTTCAGTATAAACTGGGCGTAAGTGGAAGGAAGGGACTGGAGAACTATATCCGTATATAGCTCACTCTCCAATGTGATCCCTAGGTCAGCGAGCTCCTCAATGTAGCTGATCATCTTTAGCACGTGCTCGGCTACTGATGATCCGACGGCCATTCTTGTCGAAAATAACTTTTTCGACGCTTCGTATCTTGCGATACGAGATTGCTCTCCATACAGTTCTTTTGTATGAAGCAATATGGATTCCATGTCCATATTCTCGTGCCTCCTCTGATGTTCGTTGTCCATCAAGGCAAGCAGGAGGCATTTGGCCTTCGCGCTATCAATCTCCCAAGTCTTGCGGATTTCCTTATCCGCGACGCTGGAAGTTGGACCAGGGATAGGGGGAGCTTTGGTGGTAAGAAGATACCCCAGCTTGTCGTAAGTGATTGCTATCTTGACATTCCTAAGCCAATCTTTGTAGTTTGGCCCTGTCAGTTTGTTTTTATCTAGGAGTAACTTAAGTCCAGTCATGTCGATTTGGTCGCTGCAATTAGGAGAGAGAAGAAGAAACACTCAGCATGATGCTCTTGCAAGTTTAGAGTGGTTTTTAGTTTGTCTAAACAGGATGGCTCCCACTGTTTCTCGAATCCCTCCTCAAACCATAAAGGAAGAATTAGTCGGGATCAATCCCACCGTACAATACTTGCTTAATCGTTCAGCCAGGCCGGTGTCGGTACTTCGAGGGAGGTTTTCCAACGCTTTCGCGAAGTTCCTTAATTAAAGAACCTCTTTTCCCTGGGGGCGTAGCCCCGCTAACACCTTTCTAGGCACCTACTAGGTTTATAGCATTGATCGTTAAGTGAGAAATTTCCCGAGGAGTAGCATATACTCACAGTAGGATCGGGATCCAAATATCATCGCGTGACGAAACTGAAGGAATCCTACCAGAATCATCACACTCCAAATGGTATGCAAATCTAGCAAGTTTCAGTACTTATGAAACTCACGATGTGGATTTTTGCCCCATGCTCTTATGACCTTGGCGTGAGGTCAAAATGTCATAAGTCACATGTCAAGTTCGTCCCATCATTATCCAGGTTAATTTGAACCCACCCGTACATACCCTTGACGTAGGCCAAAATGGCAGTACGACTGTCTCAAACCAACGCATTCTATCTATGCAACAGATAAATATCCGGCAGCTACCAATCACTATAACTTGGCGTGAGGTCAAAATACATAGCTTGAATACTACCGAATATTTAACTGAAATGATGGAGGGCTACGGATGGTTTTGGCAAAACCGTGAACGTAGTGAACTTGATTTGGTCGATGGAACGAGATAGCTTTTAAAAGGAGTGGCTCAAGCTCCGCATTTAAAAGTTGGTTTTGAAAAGAACCGAGTGGTTTTTCGAAAGTGTTCCAACGACTTTAACTTGGTTTATTATCTTGCATTAGTTCTTTTAATACGTGATATTCTTGCATTAGTTCTTTTAATGCGTCCCATCATTTAATCCTACCATTGCAGAAAACAACCAAAATATGACGTACGCTTATGCCATTCGCATTCGCCACGGGGCCCCGTCATTACCCGTTAGGTTACTTAACTAACGACAGAGCGGGGGCTGGGCTAGCGCGTCTGTAAAACATAAGCAACGCCTAAATAATATCATATATAGATATACTGCAATGATAAACATTTCAGATCACAGATGAATACATTGGATATACTAGGAATCTGTAATTTTTACGAGCCTGTAACAAAAGATAGATTACACGGTCGCGGTGAATAGCCAAATACCCCACCCAAGACCCCTACGGGTGCGGCAAACTACCCGCTAAGTACCCGAAGCGTAGTAACCTCCCTCATCTCCATGAGTAGGCCACTCGACACTTCGGCATACCCGGTAGTTTGTGCACCCCCTCCATGGGTCTATCCTAGGAGCAAAAACAGTAAAAAGAAATTATACAATGACGGCTACAACCCCGACCCGGTTGTGCGGCCATACAAATAATTATTACATCAATTTACAAATTTACATGAATTGAAAGAAAAGAAAACTCTCGTCTCACAACCCCCGGCTATTCACCCGCGACAATCCAACATATTCATATACACATTCCAGCACATTACAGATCACAGATTTGTATAACCCCCACTAATCGACATATAGCGATTAGTAGACGTTCAATACAAATATCACATTACAGAAAAACCCGTTAGCTCAAGTCTTTTAGAAGTTCGATCAAAAATACGGATTTTCGGGACCCCAAAATAAAATTTTCGTTCTGGAAAATCTGGGTTGAAAATATATATGCTAAAAATCCCAAAATACCCCCATAAAAACACTGCACCAAAAATTTACCTCGGCCGAGTCGACTCGGCCGCGGATCCGCGGCGGGAGCGTGCTCCCGCCGCGTTTCCGCGGCCCTTTGACTCGAACGTTGGACAATTTTTGGTGGGTGCTCACAGAAAAGCCTGAGCCGATTTTAGGTGTTAAAATAATCAACTTTTGAACAGTGGAAAAATCGACAGAAACTGCAAATTTTTGGGGTTTGTTTCGGGACTTTTTCGTTGATCGATCTTCTAGTTACTTGCTAACATGCTAGATAGAGTTTAACTAGGCTCTGATACCACTGTAAGTCCATGCTACCTCTCCCGGTACTTTCGGGAATGCGGAATTTGGTAAAAAACGATTTTCTTAAAGATGGTAACATGGACCTAAAACCCGGATCTTGGTTAAACATCTATCTAACAACCTAACTATGAGTTTCTAGCTACTCGGTTAGGGGGTTATACCTTACTAGTCTTGAACTCCTTCGTTTTCAAGCTCCGATGGTGGTCCGGACCGGCTTCTTCTCGTCGTCTCCGTACGCCGAAGATAGATCCACCTGAAAGCTCCAACCTTTAGCTCCTTCTTCGTTCTTTGAAGAAACTAGTTCACTTGGTTTGCTAAACCTAGTGAACTAGAATGAGTAGAGAAGAATTAGAATGGGATTTTATCTATGGTTCTTGATTCTCAACTCATGAGACAAGAGAACCATAGATTAAAGAGAGGGAAAATGAGCAAGAGGGTGAGAGCAAAAGGAGAGCTCAAGAACAAGAGAGAGAATGAGCAAGAAAGAATGAGGCTCTCTTTTGTCCTTCACCCTCTCATAATCCAAAGTGATCATAACTCATCATATCAAAAAAAGTCTTATGTGATGGTTGAAGCAACCATAACCATATCATTTCATGCACTCATTTTACACAAATGAGCAAGTAAACAAAAGTCTTTGCCATGAAATGATGGCTATGGTTATCATGATGGTCAACTAGTCAAGCCTAGTCGACCGGTCAACAAGTCAACAAAAGTCAACAAGTCAACAATCATATCACCATAATACTTAATTAATATAATAGTTAATCACATATCATATTCTCATTAGGGTTGAGCAAAAAGTCAAATAGTCAACGGTCAACTGTCAACAACCCTAATGAGAATCCACTGCCTCTGTCTCCCTGTCAACTGTGCATACACACCCGCATCCGCGATCCGAGTAACACGAATGCAAACTGGATAAATCCAATCCCATAAGGTACACTAGGATCTGGCTTAAACCAAAGCCCGCTAGTGTAAACTGTCCGGACACTGTACGTGCACAAGTGCACGGATGTGACCGAACCCTGTCGCAAAGCCATGCGACCTGTCGCAATACCATGCGACCTCTACTCTTTTGCCTAAAGGCGAAAAGCTTTCTGTGTGGGACTCTAAAGACTCGACACTACGCTGGCAGTGGGTTTAACCACAGACCGCAAGCGGCACTAGCTGTGCGTAACGGTCCCCAGGTAATGCCGACAAGAAGACCGACGAGGCGAAACCCATCTGAACTCCTACTGAGCCTGAGTGTGACATTCTCTGTACAGTCCGGTCTGTTCGTCTGATACATCGCATGGCGGGCCTAGGGGGCGGTAAACGTCAGTCCACCAATAGCGGTACAAGTCGTGCCGGAGCGAAGCCCAAAACACCCTGAGATAGCACTGGAAACCTACCAGTATATCTCGTTTGCCCTGGCCAGGGACTACTCGTGTAATGGCTCTCCTAGACACAGCGCGATGTCAACCCCCAATACCGGGAGAGACGAATCCTGTCTAACCGTCACTGCCTCCAAGTGCTTCGGGACTGCACCCAACCACTACCTGTTTGCACGACTCCTTTGAGCCGTGTTAGGGTAGTGATCAAAGTACAGTGGGAACACACTCGAGGCGGAGTGACAGTGTCAAGTCAGCGGACTAAGCTGTACTCATGTCACCTGGGAACTGATAACTGACGATAGGTATAATACCAACTAGTCAGTTCCCGACGAGTCCTGTCCAGTGTACCCGTAACCTAACGAGCACCCGCATACTATCTCAAGTACGACGTACTGACGGCTGTGGGACAGACCGTCTCCCATACTGGGATGAGAAGCGCATGCGCTGGTCTACTCCGGAGTATCGATGCCCTGTCTCGATAGTCCTGCGACCAGGGACCTGCATAAGGATGTGCTTATAGATTACCCAGCCCTACTAGTGTGACGGCATCACATCGCTGGTAATCAAGCAAAGATCCTAAGGGCTCCACTAATGTGTATAGGCGATATACAAAAATAAACACATGTACACATTGAAGTAGAAACAAACCAAGTAGCATACTACTATTTTGAGCAAGATTGTATATACAAGGTGAATATCCCAAGCATCCATTAAGTAATATACAAACTAGTATGATACAGTAATGGCCTCTAGGGCATATACACTAACAATGTATAATACCAACTAGCATGTTCCCGGCGAGTCCTGTCCGGTGTACTCATAACCCAATGAGCAGCTGTATACATCTTAGGTGAACCAACTGACACCAATGGCTTGTGAGACCGGCCACCGCCCCTCGTCGGGGTCTCGACTGTATACACTAGTCTACTCTGGAGTATCGATGCCCTGTCTCGAAACTCATACGACTAGGGACACTTTAAGGGTGTGCTTACAGACCCCAGCTCCCACGTGTATGATCGCCATCATACTGCTGGCAGTCAAGCAAGAATCCTATGGGCTCTATCAACATGCAATAGTGAACTAAAGCATGCACACGATGATAAAGACAAACCAGATAGCATACTATCATCTCGAGCAAGACTGTCATATCGGTATAGGTCCTCCCTCAATCATTGCAATTACGTACCTGCGATCCAATAATTGACTTTGAGGGCACTATATCCAACAATCTCCCACTTGCACTTAAGGCTAATTATTGCAATGTCGCGTACTCACAGCTCGTGTGATACCGAACATCCAACTCCTCTACTAATCAGTTTCACAAAGCTCGTTTGCAAAACTATTGCTTTCGAGAAATAGCCTCAGTGAGTGGATCCGCCCTGATGTTTCTTTCTATGTCTCTCTTTGTCTCAAGTTCGCGGAGAAAGCCATCTCCCGAATTGAGTAATACCCGTCTTAGAATATGTCTGGATATCTGATGGGACCTAGCTCAAAAGTGAACTCCAAATCCAGCAAACTTCTTAGACTGTATCGTCAACTGAATTTAATCAGTATCCTGCACCATGCCTCCCTCAGTATCCGCTTGGACTACCTGTCCAAACTACTGCCCCTCGTCAGAGGGAAAACTATAACTCTAACAGTCACTCTGTCATCCGGGTAACCTTGGAAGCCTGGAATGATAACTGTCTCCCGAAAGAAGCTGTCGTTATTAAATCCCTAGAACAACCACTTAAGTTCATAAGCTGCTTCCGAACATTTCTCGAGGATTGGAATAATATATCAACCTATTGCATCTAGTGCAAAAACAACATATGATATTATATCCATATCCTATGTAGAGAAACTACTGTGTGACAACCACGGTATAACTGATCTGTCACGACCCGAAAGTACGGAACATGACCGGCACTTAAACTACGAACGTCTCGAGGCGTACGTAATCTAAGTAAACCGAAAACCCAGAAATCCAAACCAAGAAAATAGTAGAGTGCAGGAAAAACCAACTTAAAGTAAGTAGTTTCAATAGCATAAACTGAATTATGCGGTTTTTTAAAAACATCAAAATTTTACTGAAAATTTCGGCAGAGTCTCCTTTGTAAATACTGGCCCCCAAACGGGATACAACATGAATAGTATACGAAATCAAGAAAAAGGCATCCCCAAGCGGGAGCTAGCTCTTCGTCAAACGACGGTCACAACCACACAAGCAATATAATATACAACGCCAACGGCGAGGATCAAAACTCAAAAGGAAACTCAAAACCACCAGAAATTCACAGAAATAAAACGCGCGACTCTAAGGTCGAAAGAATAACATCACGGGTCTCTATCTCAAAAATAAATACATGTTTGGTTGATGGAACTTCTAGATACAACTGAATAATAATATACAAGATATAAGGATGGGTAAGATACAAATAACCCATCTACTAGCAAGCCACCCGGAATGGAAATAGTGCCAGCAAAGCCGTAATGAAACCTGTACGGCAAACCTGCAAGAAACTGGGGCACAACGGGGGTGAGTTGCCAACTCGTGAATAGAAAAACATCTACGCACAGAAATCGCATAAATAACGCAATCCTAGGTCAATCAATGATCATAATATATCCTCAAATATATGAATAACACGTAGCCTATAACAAGGCTAGGGTAAATATCTAACCCGAGTGTAATCTCATGTGCCCGTGTCAGTGCCTCAGGTAGCAATATATCATATAGATGATGTATGAATGCATAAAACAGAATGCATGTACTGAATAAAACTGGTTTCATAAATCAGTGAGATTTCTGTATTTTAAAAGAAATGAGGTACCATATATGAAATCAGCATAAAATAGTGCCCAGCATCGACACAAAACAAGTGTCCAAATACCTCGATATCTCTGTGTCACAATTTATGTACCTCAAGTCTCAATCTCAATGTCTCAATCACAATATCTAGGGCGCCGTCAGTCCAGACCGGCCCCTACCATCCATCTCAAGACCACGACGGTATCCTCCGGATATCCGACGCGTCAGGTAATATCACCGGTAGGTAGTGCTCCCCTGCCAGGCTCACATCGTCATCATCACGCGCTTCTTGCCCCGGGGTACCTTACCAGGTCCACCATGTACCCGAAATTTCATCCGTCTCCTCGAATCGGGTCTCGAAATCCATCAGCAAACTCATAGTGGACGACTCATACATCATGGGAAAACCGCACTTTTTATTTTAAAAAGAGAGAAATCAGTTCATATAAGTTTTTGCGGTTTTCCTCCAAATCCAAAAAATCTCATGGAAATCCGAATCCAAAACCTCAATAACACGTAAAATAGTGAATATATGCATGAGAATCCAGGAATGCGGCATAACAATGAATAACAATATGCATGAAGTAGCTGGTAATAACTACAATGTCTAAACTAACATATAAGGCAAGTACACTAATATCATGTCTAACTATCAGCTAACAGGCTACGTCAAGCAATAATATTTTCTAAGGTGTACGTGACATGGCAATTACCGATGAAGATGTGTGTGAGCCGGCAATTAAGTGTACGTGGTACATACGCATCATCGGTAATGGTGCTGGTGTCCTAACAGCATGATATCAATAATGGAGTATGAAACATAAAATAAGCATGCGATGCGAAGCGGACCACAAAAATGAGCGGGAGCTGAGAACTAGACGCAACTATAACTAATCTGCATTAATCTAATATCAGTCCTACAAATGGTGCCTTTTGAAATAACACGAATCATGGGGTTTTGAAAATAGGGGCTACGGTGTTTTTGTGAAAAGATACGTCTTTTGAAATATCCGTAGGATCCCTTGGGCTGTCTTTAAAAATGCCCACGACTCGTTAGTTTTTGAAATAGGTAAGAAGTCTAATCTAATCTAACAACTACACTAAACTATACAGCTGAACTAACAAGCTGAACTACAGGTAAGGAAACCGCCTAACATCTGAGTCGATACATATACATACCTGTATATATATATTAGTCGGTGATCCCGCCTCAATAATATCATATCCGATACCATATCTATAATCAGGCAACCCAAGTCAAGAGTGCGGATCAATCATCAATATAGCTCGTACGTAAATCCGTCGTACGGCATCCCAATCTGGGTACGGGTCAAAGTCACATCAATCACACTATTCATTTGGTATTATCAAATATCATGATCCGGAATAATGTCCTACGTCTAGTACAATATTGATGCCATCTATGTATGTATGCGGGTGTAAGAATTACTACGTCAGAAGACCCGCTAAAACATCATGTCGTATCTCAATACGAACCAAATCACGTCACCGATCTCCTGGCCTCAAGCCCAATCTCATCGACTCATCTCAAATTCCAAATACTATCCTCAAATCCAGTATATGAACACATAGTCCCATACCCATGTGAACACATAAATATATATTCCCATACACGCACATATGAAATAAGGAATGTATGCAAGTATGTATGTGTGTATGTGTAGTGCAACACTACCCTAGGGTTCGCAACACTAAAGTAATCCAACACACCAATATCCATCCTAAGCATCGTTATTAATCCCAAATAACATATAATAATTGTTGGTGTGTATACGCATCCGTATACACCACCACGGACTGCGGGGGTGCTATACGCCATCCACCCGACTTCTCCCCGTAGATATAAATCTACTCACCTGGTCCTCGCTAGCCGGTGCCGACGTCGCCACGCGCTTGCTTGTCGTCTCGAAGTCCACATGGGGGTACCTACATATCATAACGCACCATATCGCATTAAAACTAAATTCGAAATCGAAACGGCATACGAAAATCAAATCGGCACGCGTATCACGCATAGGTCCAAACCTATCGCCTACGCATGCAAGAATAGTCAAACCAACCCTCGATGTCGATGTACAAACGTCAAACCATCGAGAAAAATCCAATCATACTCATTTGCACATTCACGAACACTAATTTTAATATAAACTAGGTTAAAACTCACAAAAACCCCAATTTCACTTAAAAAGTCATTTTTCCGCAAATCTAGCAAGCACAATTCGCCGTTTTTGTACAAAACATGATGTTTAAATGAATGTAGCGGCCAATATACTTATTAAATATCTTAAATAAGTCATAGAAACAATTTCCGAAATTTAATCTCATTAAATTCCAAAAACCCTAATATTCTAGTTTACAAAATACCCTTTTTAACAATTTCATAGCAAAAATACACAAACTACAATTTAGGTTGGATTTCCATAAACTAAAGTGTTAAACTACACTTAATAAAATTAATAATATGATAAAAACCCTAACCATATTTTTAATCTCATATTTCGAATTAAATAAAAAAAAAACTAGTTTGCAACAAAAAGCTTAATTTGGACATTTTTCAAGTAACAACTTGTAATTAACAACTAGATTAGTTTTCTACAAAACTAAATATGTTAATCCACCTCACTAAACCATACACAATCAAACACAACTCATTTCCACAACAAACCCTAACTTAGTAATCAAAACCCTTTCTTTAAATTTCAAAACTTGAAATTTAAAACCCTAATTTAACACCTAATAGCTAGATTCAAGTAATTTAACAACAAATTAAGCATAAGGTTATGATTATACCTCACAAGCTTGAGATCAAACTTGCAAAAATCTTAGCCTCCAACAATGATTTCATGCTCCAAGATCCATGCTTGAATAGCTAAAGAATAATGGGTAAAGCTTGGATTTAGAATTAGCTTTGAATTTTTGAGAAAAATGGTGGATTTTTGATAGAAATTTTGGGGATTTCGATGGAAAAATGAGATGAAGTATTTGGGGCTGTTGTGGTTCAGGTTTGGGCCAGAAATCTTGGGGGATTGGGTGAGGGAGGAGAGAGAGTGAGGTGGGAAAAGTTAGTTCAAGTCAAAGTCAACTCAAATTATACCATTTTCTACTCTTTTCTTTTCTTTTCTTTCATTTCTTTTCTTTAAAATCCAAGTGGGGAAAAAAGAGGGGGCTGCTGAATTCTTCAAGGGGATAAGGGAATGGGGGTGTGTGGGTGTGGGTACGGGTGTGGGGTGATGAAAAATGATAAATACAATACCCCAAACATCCATTTACGCTAAAAAAAAGCCTTTTTTCTTCAATAATTTCTAAACCGTTTTGGCAAATGATTTCGTTCCAAAAACCACATGATAAAATTTTATTTAATGTTTTATGATGCACAAAATTTGTTTCAACTCATTCCAATTTGTAATTTTCCCTAATTAAATGTATTAATGACGGCTTAAAATAATAATAAAATAATATTTTTTTCAGAAAATTTAAAATTTCACCAGCGGCTCAATAAACACCAAATAATAGAAATTACATAGCTAGAATATGTATATTTAATTTTTATAATAAGATATTTGTATTTTGACTTTTTACAGAAAACCCCCTTATTTTACCGATTTTTCGAAATTTCACCGAAACGATTTTCAAAACGTTACATGATCGTAGTGTAGGAATTTCACTTCCTACTATGTGTATGTCATCCAAGTACCAGGATATCACACCCTACTACCTTCTTAACAGATCCATCCCCTATTCTGATGAAGTCAAAACCTATGACTGTCACATCAAAAACAGATGATCTATCTCCGCTATCTGCTTTAGTCTATAAATAGACATAAGCTACTTATCCACTATGCTTCCGCTGCCCACACTGACTACGACAACCTTCTGGCAGAGTCATATACACGTGCACTTCTAAAACTAGTTTAGAATGACGCTATACTCATCCTCCTGCCGGGTCTCATAGTCTGGAACAGCAGTAATAGCAAGTCTGGGTAAACAAAAACCTCCCTGTCACCGTCCTTGAGGCTACCGAAGTACCTCTCGGGTGCCTGAGGTTACCCACCATCTCTGCGGAGTGGCAAATGGAATGTCAAACCTGATTGAATCTTTAGGTCCTATTAAATTTTCCGTAATCGTTTGCGGTTCTGGAATCTCTTTCAGTTCTACCATACTCCCACTACTGTTTTCTGAAAAAATCCATTTTAATAAAATTGTGGCGAGTCAAGAACAATATCACTATTGATCTTCCAGATGGTAGAAGATTAACCATCGTCAAAGCCCGGGTTAACCCATAAACTGCCATTACAGGAACGTGCCTTGAGTTTATCCGGAGTCTGGTTTTAAGCATAAGCCGGACAACTCCCCGTACCTTAACATCGTTAAGATACGAACCATTCCATATACAATATAGAAATAGAGGCACTGATTTAATTGGAACCAGATTCAAATCATGCATCTGTCTCCAGTGCATGTTAACTAAATGGAGAGAGGACGATCAGCATTACTCAACGTAGGAGTGCATCCAATTATGAGTAACCTGAAAGAGAAACAAGTTTCTCAAAACCATTATTATCAACTGAATACCAAACACAAGTATCTACATCTTCGATCACTTTGAAGAATCCGAACACTTGCAATACCTGGTTTTCTACTTTAATCTTTTACTTATAACTTCTCAAAACTTAGACCTTGTATTTTTACGAAACACTTGTCTAAAAATTGAGAAGTCCCAAGTAAACAGAATACAGTACGAGGACCAACCCTTTTGTCCTAATGGACATTGGACAATATACAATACTTTGTATAAGTCCCCTGAATTGAATAACTCAAACTCTGTGCATCGTAGGTTGAAAACTGTACCCAGGCGATTTCCTCAAAATCACCAATTACAACGAATTCCGATATAATGAGGATGATCACAAAATTCCCAATAACTCACTCCCACTCATCATCTGTAAAACCATACAGATGTAAGAATCATACCAGGTAAATATATACCCTGGATCAAGGGTCTAATTGGGAAATCAGTTTTCTATTAACAATACACAGTAAAACTGAAACATGAATATGTTTCGAAAGGAAATCCGGGTATTC
Organism: Agapanthus africanus; assembly: GCA_030015575.1. Lineage (NCBI taxonomy): Eukaryota > Viridiplantae > Streptophyta > Magnoliopsida > Asparagales > Amaryllidaceae > Agapanthus > Agapanthus africanus. The sequence continues at coordinate 409,247,043 of JASDDO010000026.1, forward strand.
ATAGTAATACCTCTTCCATTATCCAGATTCATGACTGTAACCGTATATTTCCTTGCCATCTCACCAATTCTCTTTATTTGTCTTTACTCATTACCTTCTGTACACCATCGTTAGGCTAAGTGGTTTTCTTCTTTCCCTACCAGTCGTGTCACGACCCGAAAGTACGGAACGTGACTGGCACTTAGATTACGAGACGTCTAAAGGCGTACCGTAACCTAAGTCAGCCAAAGCCCAGAAAATCTAAACCAAAATCAAAAGAGAGTGAAGGAAAAACCTTAAATGAAAACGGTTTTTAAATCAAATAAGTTGCATAGAATCCCTTTTTAAAACATCAAAAATTTCCGAAAATTTCGGCAGAGTCTCCCCTGTATTTTCTATCCCCCAAAATGGGTACAACAAGATAATAAACCTGTAATCATAAAAATGGCATCCCCAAGCGGGAGCTAGCTCTTCGCCCAAGGCGGATCACAACCACATGCAATATAATAGTAATATCAAGAAAAAGAGCATAAAAGAAATGCAAAATACCAGAAAACACACGTCGGCTCAAGTGAGCTCGACCCAAAAGAAACCACAAATATACAAATCTCTCAGTCTCATCACTAGGTCGCATATACAATATAAAGTGGTAGATGGAGAATACTAGATACAATGACAAAGCAAAAGAAATAAAGTGTGCTCGCAACCCACCTACGGGCGATGTCGCGAGTCTGAGTAAAAGGAGCTGATGAAAAGATAGCCGCCGCTACAAGACTGATGAGTCCGACCTGCAAGACACTGTGGCACAACGGGGGTGAGTTGCCAGCTCGTGAGTAAATATAACATCTAATAAGGCAATCGTAAGAGTGCACGCAATGCGTCACAACATGTATGTCCATAGGTGATATAATATCTCTAGTATGCATGCACATGTATGCAATGTCATTATTAAATCTTTAAGTGTTTTAAATGCTAAGGGTATTGAATTCTTAACTTTAGAACATGAATATCTGTATAATAGCTAAATACCATCAAGAAATCATCTGAAAACCCGTGTCAAGCATCGACACCAAATAGGAATCATATCTGTCTCAATATCGGGCTCCGTCAGTCCGGATCGGCCCATATCATAAATCTCACGACAACGGTCGGTATCCTCCGGATATCCGCCGCGCTAGACATCACCGGTAGGTAGTCTTCCCCTGCCAGGCTCATCGTCTACAACTCGATCTTCTTGCCCCGGGGTACCATACCGGGCCCACCATGTACCCGAGACGGTTCATCCACTCCTCGAATCGGGTCTCGAAATCCAACAGAAAACATGAAAACTCATGGTGGACGACACATACGTCACGAGAAAACCGCAACTTTGTTTTAAAAATGATAAATATAAACTTTTGTTAAATTCTTGCGGTTTTCCCCAAAAATACAGAAATCATAGAAAAACTGAAATCCTCAAGAAAATCATAGTGTCCACATGTTAAATATGATAAATTTCTATGATATCAATGTGTATGATGTAAACTTTTGGCTAGAAATCTATATAAATATGATGATGATGCGAGGTATACGTATGCTATGCAATTTCATATATCAAGTATGAATGCAAGTGGCGATATTATGATAAACAGGTTCTATAGTGCACGTGGCATGGCAATTACCAAAGGCGTGTGTGTCACATGAATAGTGCGCGTGCAACAGATGCCAATGGTAATGGTGTTCGTGCCCTACGAAGTGTTTTCGCATATGTGCATATGAATATCCATGCAATCTAGCATATTATTAACTGTAAGGGTATGCAATGTCAATGAAGGGGTAAGCTAACTAACAACATGAATCTTACAAGAGATAAGGAAATCCTAACTAGGGGGGGCATCGCGCCATCCAGACGATTCCCCCATAGATGAATACATCTACTCACCTGAAATCTCCGCTAATCCGATCCGGCCACCGCCTTGCCTTTTCGCGCCGTATCCGATGTTTCCCCGATCGATCCTATATTTGCACAATATCAAGCATAAGATTACAAAACCTAAGACGATGCAAGTCACATTATACAAATATCGACGCTCTCGAATTAAACATAGCATGCACTCGGTGCGCGGAAAAACGCACGAAAATCGCTAACCGTTAACTAGAATCGTCATTTCGGGGAAATCGACAAAACTACAACCCGACTAGACGAAACCCCGCGTTCGCGCACTCTAATAGCCCTATACGAAGCTAATTATATCGCTAATATAACGCAATTTGATCGCATTCTAATTTTCGTAAAAATCTAGCAAGCAATTTTCTAGCCGATTCGATACAAACATCGCAATTTGTCGATTTAGCAAGCGTATCATTACACAATTAACCATTCTAATCAATTATATAACCAAAATCCTAACTTAATTTTTACAACCATGTTTCAAACCCTAACTCAACATCAAAACCCATTCTTGAATTTTCAAGACAACCCATTATAATGAAATTAACACTTTAAACATCTAATTTAGCATAAACAACTACAAATTTAACAACTAGTTTAGAATTTTTACCTCACCAATTGAATCCTAGCATGATCAAGTCACCAAGAAAGCCTCCTTTCATCAAGTTTTTGAACTAATTTGGGTTGAGAGAGATTGGATTAGGGTTTTGGTTTGAATGGAGATGGAAATTTATTGATTTTTTATGAATTTTTGCATGAAAATTGAAGCAAAAAGGAGTGAGAAGAGAGGGAAATCTGCAGGTGAGGGGGTCGGCCAGCAGCAAGGGAGGGGGTTTGTGGATTTTTGGAGAAGTTTCTAGGTGTACAAACCCATCATGTTATCATTTAATGCTTTCATAACAACATTTTACAAAAAAAACCTTATTTTACATCATTTTTTTCATAATTTTCCCACCAAAAAACTAGAAGTTTGCAAGCCATGATAAAATTTTATTAACACCATATTTTAGCTTATAAAGACTCCTAATTATGAAATTTACCTAATTAAATTTGTATTTATCACTAATTTAATGTATTTAAAAAGGCTTAAAATAATAAAAAAAATAATTAATTACGAATTTTTTTTTATTTAACTAGAAAATTATAAGTGACATTTTAGTGACAAAATTATAGTAATATCTTATCTAACTTTTGTATAATTAGGTCTACAATGAAAAATATTAATTTTGACTTTTTACGGAAAAAGCCGAAAAATTAGCCGATTACCGAAAAACTGCCTAAACGATTTTCGAAGGGTTACAAGTCGGCATCAGCCTATGGTTTGGAAGAAGACTATCCAATAAGCATAATAGGTGTACTCTCCTAATCCTAGGAGCACTCGCAACCTGAGAGAAGGTAAGGATAAAAGACAACCGAATAAACCTTATTCATATTTCTCCTGAACCAGAATCCATCCTCGAAAACGTTCCTTCGAGTTCGTATATAACCATACGATGGATTTATCCAATGGAATTGGATGTTCGTAGTGATACGGGGTGTTCTGGAGAAACACAAAGGTGAATTATGAGTGGCTATGAAATACGTGGTTCGGTCGTGAATAATGGCAGTCGCAATTTACTGTGCCCTCTTTCGAATCTCTTTATTTTGTCTTTACTTATTACCTTCTGTACACCCAACTTAGGCTAATTGGTTTTCTTCATTCCCTACCTTTCGGCACCTGCCTATGGTTTGGAAGAAGACTATCCAATAAGCGTAATAGGTGTACCCTCTCCTAATCCTAGGAGCCCTCACAACCTGGGAGAAGGTAAATGGAAAAGACAACTAAATAATCCTATTCGATCTCTCCAGAACCAGAATCCATCCTCGAAGAAGTTCCTCCGAGTTCGTATATAACCATACGATGGATTTATCCAATGGAATTGGATGTTCGTAATAATACGAGGTGTTCTGGAGAAATACAAAGGGTAAAAGAAAAAGTGGCAATGATGTATGCAATTCAGACAATCCAAAAGCCAGTGTTTTAAGAAAGTTCGGTTAATTTGGTCACTGAGTTATATTCTAGGGTCGGGTCATGGTCGCAGTCAAAGCGAGAAAAAAGTAGAAACACTCTGCGTGCACTCTAATCTAGATCATAATGGTTAATCAATTTATCTAATTAGGAAACCTCCCACCATTTTATCAAATTCTCTTCCAAACCTGAAAGAAGAATTAGCCGGAATCACCCGAGAAGTAATACTACTCATCAGTGGGAATTGGGATCCAACCATCATCGCATGATAACATGATGGAAGCCACTCACGTCATCACACTCCAGAAGGTATGCGCAAGCCTGGCAAGTTTCCTGTCTGTTTGAAACTCCCGATATGATTTTTACCCCAAGCAGCTTATGACCTTGACGGATGCCAACAAATCATAAGTTGCAAGTCAAGTTCTACCCATCATTGTCCTGATTAATTTAGACGCACCCGTACTCGCCCTTGACGGATGCCAACAAGGCTGCACGACTGTCCTAAATTAATGCATATCCATGCTACAGAAAAACAACACATAGATACCGCACAATATGTCTTGACGGAAGCCAACAAATATAGCACGAATACTAGGCGCTGCTTTTCAGAAATGACGGAGGGCTACGGCTGGTTTTTGGCAAAAAACCTTTAGCGTAATGAACTTGATATCGTTGAAGGAATCCAAGTGGTTTTATAAAAATATAGTGGCGAAAACTTTTGCTAAAGAGGTCACTCCCGGTGAAGGGATCTCGGGTCTTTCCCCGTCGAATGAGGTGCAGGATATTCCAAACTGAATACCACGATTCAAATCAAAAAGTAATCGAATATAGTGGAGTTTTTACCCTGACGCAGACCTCTGTCTAAGGGGTCACTCCCGATGAAGGGATCTCGGCCCTTGCCTCGTCGAAAGAGATGCTGGATATTCATGACCGAATACCACTATGCAAAACAAAAGAGAACGTCCTTATAATAACAGTTTTTAAAAAATTGGTTCCAACAACATCATATATAGGTTTGTTTTCCTTGCATTGATAAAAATCAACGCAGTCCCATCAAATGATCATACAACAAAAGAACGAAAATAAAATATACGTATATGCCATCCGCATTCGCCACTGGGTCCCGTCATCACTCGTTAGGTTACTTAACTAACGACGGAGCGGGGACTGGACTAGCACGGGTGCAAAACATATACAACATCTACTAGTATATATATCAATATATAATAATCGCTCCAGGCATGATAAATGCAACATCACAGAAAAGTAATAAGTATCACAGAACAATACAGATAATCTGGGATCCCCGGGTTTCATAGAGCTGCAGATGAAAACCCGACGTTCCCCTGGCCGTATGGATAGCCTGTGCAATGAAAACCTAGACCCCTACAAGTGCGGCAAGTTACCCGCCGAAACCTGAAGCGAGGCAGTCTCTTTCAACAACGTGATTGGACCACCCAGCACTTCACGAAATCCGGTAACTTGAGCACCCCTCCTTGGGTCAACCTATACCCCCTACGAGTGCGGCGAATAGCCCGCCAATTCTAGAGTGAAGCCCCCTCCGTCTCAATGCCATGAGATGCGGGCCCGTTGCCCTCTAGAACCCGGCTATCCGTGCACCCAACCGCGGGGTAATCCTAGTACAGAAAATAAAATATACAACGGGTACATCGACCTCATCCCAGTCGTGCCCCAAAATAATAATATAAAAATAGGCAGTGACAGCAGTCCATAAGTCGGACGCTCGCCCCGCAATATCAAATGTACAAATAAATCCAAACAGTACTACCATTGCACATGAGCTATCCACCACGACAAATCCGCAATATCACAGCACAACACAGAACATCAACATGAATGTCACGTTCGCAAACCCGTCTAAAAGGACTATAGCGATTAGACAAGATTTACAGATCAAATGACATTCACGGTAGCAGATATAATGTAAGCACTGTAAACTAACACATTTAAAATTCCGATCGACAAAACTTCCCGAAGTGTGCCCCAAGCACAAATGCAGCACTCAATATAATCTGGACCAAAACTAAATTTTCCAGAAACCCCAGTTCCAAGGTAAAGACCCAAAGAAAAACTTTTGTGCACTGAAACCCTAACACTGCGGCGGAACCGCGGCCAAAACACGGTTACGGCCGCGGTTCCGCGGCGTAACAGAGGAATCATGCAAATTTTTTTTTCAGTTGTCTTGTAAAGACATGTCTGTTTTTCTGAAATACTCAAAATAATTTTTCGATGACAGACAAAAATCGACAGAAACTTTACAATTGGAATTGCGGTTTCGGAAATTTTGTTCGATCGGGCTTTTAAACATGTTAGAACAAGCTAATTAACGGTTAATGGGTGGCTATGATACCGTGTTGGGGTACGGCGGCTCCCCGACCGTCAGACCGACGCCAAAAGCGGAACAAAAACTTTTTACGTAACCGGCGCCACCGCGACCCAAATACCCGGATGTTTCCATTAACCGTAAACTAGCAATTGTAAAAGGACTTAGGAAATTTTATACCGATCGATCCGTGTCTTTCGGTCTTCAATCTCCGCGCCAAAATCCTCGCTGTTGCGCCGACGAAGTTCGGTCTCTGATCTCGCTCATCAAAACGGCACAACGTCATCGAATCTTTAAACGGCCTCCCGCCTCGAACCGAGGTAATTCGGACATGAAGTTTGCCAGCCGACATATCCAAGATTGATGTAGAGATAGTGTAGAATGTAATGCCTCAAGACACCCAAACGATTGGGTGGAGGTTAATAGGAGTTGCCATTTGGGAGAAGAATGTGAGCACATGATTGAAATTGAAATGTTCTCTGTGAAATTCAAGTGAAGTGGTGCTCACAATAATGAATCAACCAAGTAAATTAATCACCCAAGATTAATTCCTTTTGCCCCCTCAATATTCAGCCACTTAAACAATTGCCATTTCACCCTCAATCTTCAGCCACCTCCCAAAAAGGAGCTGCCCAATTTGCAGGACCCCCCCCCCGCCCCCCCCCGCCCACACACACACTCATAAACAAATGAAAACCATACCCTTGCTCAACCGTTTCCAACGCCACAGAAAAAACCCTACAAAAACAATTCATCCAATCCCAAACCGTGAACAGCCACTCCCCAATTTGTCACCACAAAAACCCATGCTGCCAAACAGTCATGCCCATGCTGCCCCTTGTCACAAAAAAATTGCAAGGGAAAGGACAAGGAATTCTGTGCAATGGAGATGGCTAGGAAATGACAAGGGTCAAAGGTCAATGCAAAAAGATTGAACAAGGTATATGAGGCGGAAAAGGTATATGAGACGGAAAAAGAAAACTGGTAACTCCCAAAATAATCCCGTAGCTATTACGAGATTACACCTCAGTCGTAAATACATACCTACATTTGTATTCCGACCGAATACAAATGTAATGAGACAAAAATATTCCTACACAATAATACTAGGGTCCGACTTAAACCAAAGCCCGCTAATATTGCCCGTCCGATCCTGATCCGTGCACAAGTGCACGTATATGATCGAACCCCGTCATATATCCATACGGCCACTACAACGTTTCGCCCGAACTTGAGAAACTGTCTGTGGGGGACTCTAATGACTCATCAATACACTGACACTGGGTATAACCACTAGCACGTCAGAGGTACTAGCTGTACGTAATGGTTGCCGATGTATTGATCGGAAGGGAAGCTGACGAGTGAACTCATCCAGAAACCCTACTGAGCCTACCAGTGACAATATCCGTACAGTCCGGTCCGTTTGTCTATGAGTATCGCATATAGGGCCTAGGGGGCTGGTAAACGTCAGACCCCCAATAGCTGTATAAGTCGTGTCAGAGAGAAGCCCAAAACACCCTGAGATACTACTGGAATACCTACCAGTAAATCTCGATTACCCTGGCCAGGGATTTCGTGTAATGGCTCTCCTAAACACAGCGTGATCTCACCCCCAATACCGGGAGAGACGAATCCCTGACGATCCGCTCACTGCCTCCATGTGGCTCGGGACTATACCCAACTAAAAGCTGTTTGCACGACTCCTTTGAGCCGTGGTAGGGTAGTAATAAAAGCACAGTGGGAACTCACACGAGACAAATGACGATCTCAGGTCGATAGACTAACCTATACACCTGTCACCTGGGAATTGCTATCTGACGATATGTATAATACCAACTAAAATATTCCCGGCAAGTCCTGTCCGGTGTACTCATAACCCAATGAGCACCTGTATACATCTTAGGTGAACTAACTGACACCAATGGCTTGTGAGAACGGCCACCGCCCTTCGTCAGGGTCTCGACTGTATACACTAGTCTACTCTGGAGTATCGATGCCCTGTCTCAAAACTCACACGACTAGGGACACTTTAAGGATGTGCTTATAGACCCCAGCTCCCACGTGTATGATCGCCATCATACTACTGGCAGTCAAGCAAGAATCCTGTGGGCTCTATCAACATGCAATAGTGAACTAAAGCATATACACGATGATAAAGACAAACCAGATAGCATACTATCATCTCGAACAAGACTGTCATATCGGTATAGGTCCTCCCTCAATCATTGCAATCACGTACCTGCGATCCAATAATTGACTTTGAGTGCACTATATCCAACAAACCGATCGTAGTATAGGAATTTCACTTCCTACTCTGTGTATGTCATCCAAATACCAGGACATCACACCCTACTACCTTCTTAACAGATCCATCCCCTATTCTGATGAAGTCAAACTTATGACCGTCACATCAGAAATAGATAATCTATCTCCTCTATATCTGCTTTAGTCCATAAATAGACATAAGGTACTTGTCCACTATGCTTCTGCTGCTCCCACTGACTACGACAACCCTCTGGTAGAGTCATATACACGTGCACTTCTAAAGCTAGTTTAGAACGATGCTATACTCATCCTCCTGCCGGGTCTCACAGTCTGAAACAACAACAATGGCAAGTCTGGGTAAACAAGAACCTCCCTGTCACCGTCCTTGAGGCTACCGGAGTACCTCTCGGATGCCTAAGGTTACCCACCATATCTGTGGAGTGGCCAATGCAATGTCAAACCAGATTGAATCTTTAGGTTCTATTAAATTTTCAGTAATCGTTTGCGGTTCTGGAATCACTTCCAGTTCTACCATACCCCCACTACTGTTTTCTGAAAAAATCCATTTTACTAAAACTGTGGCGAGTCAAGAACAATATCACTATTGATCTTCCAGATGGTAGAAAGTCAACCCTCGTCATAGCCCGGGTCAACCCACAAACAGCCATTATAGAAACGTGCCTTGAGTTATCCAGAGTCTGGTTTTAAGCATAAGCCGGACAACTCACCGTACCTTAACATTGTTAAGATATGAACTATTCTATATCCAATATAGAAACAGAGGCACAGATTTAATTGGAACCAGACTCAAATCATGCAGCTGTCTCCAGTGCATGTCAACTAAATAGAGAGAGACCGATCTGCATTACTCAACTTAGGAGTGCTTCCAATTATGAGAAACCTGAAAGAGAAGCAAGTTCTCTTAATCATTACTATTAACTGAATATCATACACAAGTATCTACATCTTCGATCACCTTGAAGAATCCTGATACTTGCAACGCCTGGTTCTCTACTTTATTCTTATACCTATAACTTCTCAAAACTTAGACCTTACATTTCTACGAAACACATGTCTAAGAACCAGAGAAGTCATAAGTAAACAGAATATAGTACGAGTACCAACCCCTCTGTCCTCATAGACACTAGACAACATACAATACTCTTTATAAGTCCCCTGAGTCTAATAACTCATTCCCCGTGTGTCGTAGGTTGAAAACTGTAATTATGGTTAAGAAGAATTACACCGCTGTTTAGTACTCCTTACCTAACCATCCACTGATATAGGTAAATGTTATAGACATAATTTCAAAAAGTTATATCTCACTTTATAAAAATAAACGTACAGATATATCAATTTGAAATTGGTGCATAATAATGGATATTCAAAACCAAATATTTTCCGCCCGGCAAACAACCCAGGTGATTTCTTCAAATATCACGAATTACAATGAATCCCGATATAATGAGGATAATCACCCAATTCTCAATAACTTACTCCCACTCATCATCTGTAAAACCATACAGATGTGAGAATCAAACCTGGTAAACACATACCCTGGAGCAAGGGCTAATTGGGAAATCAGTTTTCTTTTAACAATACACAGTGAAACTGAAACATGTAAATGTTTCGAAGGGGTATCCAGGTATTCCTAGTAATGCCTCTTCCATTATCAGATTCACAACTGTAACCGTATATTTCTTTGCCATCTCTCCTGTCACGACCCGAAAGTACGGAACGTGACCGGCACTTAGATTACGACACATCTAGAGGCGCAACGTAACCTAAGTAAGCCGAAGCCCAGAAATCTAAACCAAAATAAGAATAAGAAGAAGTAAAAGAAACATGAAGGAAACAAGTTTAAAATCATCAGCAAATTTTCCCAAAAATTTCGGCAGAGTCTCCTCTATAAAAATTGGGCCCCAAATGGGTACAACAAGTATAATATACATAAACAGTAAAAAGCATCCCCAAACGGGAGCTAGCTCAACGCCAACAGGCGGAAACATCCACAATAAGCACAATAATATACAACGCCAAAGGGCGAGGCTCAAACTCAAAGAAAGCAAAACCACTAAATCAGAATAATACATGCGCGACTCTAAGGTCAAAATAAAAGACTGGTCCAATAAACTTATCAAGTAATACAAGTATGGTTGATGGAGCTTACTAGATACAAATGAATGAATAAAAGTACAATGGTGGTTCGGATACAAGTGAACCAACCTACCGTGCAAATCACCCTGAAAGAATAGATGTGCCAGCAAGCTGCCAGGGAAACCTGTACATCGAACCTGTAATAAAATTTGGCACAACGGGGGTGAGTTGCCAACTCGTGAGTAGAAGACATCTATGAAAAGAAATCGAATGCACGACGCTATCCTAGGTCATAATAATACACTACTATATCCCAAACATCTAGTAATAGCAGGGTAATACTACGTGTAAGTGCAGATACTCCGTGTTCGTGTCAATGCCTCATATAATACTATGTCATATGAAATGAAATGCATGCACCATGAATGTAAAGTAACAAATCCTGAAATCCAGATATATATGTATAAGAACTCTTTAGCTGTTATCATAGTAAAGTGTGTATAAGCATCTGAAATCTCAACAATGAAATCCATGGAAATCCGTGTCAAGCATCGACACAACACATGTAATCTCAAGTCTCAATATGTCGGGCTCCGTCAGTCCGGATCGGCCCATATCATCAAATCTCACGACAACGGTCGGTATCCTCCGGATATCCGCCGCGCCAGACATCACCGGTAGGTAGTCTTCCCCTGCCAGGCTCATCGTCTACAACTCGATCTTCTTGCCCCGGGCCCACCATGTACCCGAGACGGTTCATCCACTCCTCGAATCGGGTCTCGAAATCCAACAGAAAACATGAAATCTCATGGTGGACGACACATACATCACGAGAAAACCGCATCTTATTTTAAAAAGAGAGGAGGAGAGAGAGAGAGAAGGTTTTATAATTTCTTGCGGTTTTCCCCAAAAATCCAGAAATCTCATAGAAATCCAAATCTTAAAATCATGAGTAAGTATATGATAAGTGTCGGCATATGCCCATAATACTGCAGGATAACATGAAAATATGAATGCATGAATGTCTAAGCAATAAATATCATGCATGTACTAATGTCAGAGAATAATCACAATATTATATCGGTCTAGTTGTTAACTGATTCTATCCATAAAAGACAATATGATCTAAAGTGTACGTGACATAGCAATTACCGATGATGATGTGTGTGAGCCGGCAAATAAGTGTGCGTGGAATATGCGCATCATCGGTAATAGTGCTGGTGTCCTAACAGGTAAAGTTTATACTGATTATAGCAACATATAAAAGAACATGCACCATGATGATTACAGTATGAATGTAAATACAGATGTGCATTATCCACTCCTCTGCGAGATACGAGTACAACTACCACTATGTGAGTCGAACCTAAACCAGTGTCCATCTAACATCCTAAGGAACTAAACCTAATAGACTAGTCAGTGAGAAACTAGAGTCTACCTAAGGTCTGAATCAATATCTCTAATAGTCGGCGATCCCGCCTCAATAGCGTCACGTACGTAGTACGGCTTCCTCGAATCAAGAGTGCGGATCAATCATCAAATCTAAGCCTCGTACGGTAAACTCCATCGTACGGCATCCCAATATCGGGGTACGGTCAAGTATCTCCTAGGTGTCTCCTCATTCGTATAATGTCATCATCAACACATCTCATGATCAAGGTGCTAAACTGTGATCGCATACATCAATCATATATCATTGCCATCATGATAAGCATCATTAGTTTATCCTCAGAAATATCATGTCATATGTATCATATTGTGATTAAGTCATACCGATATCTTATCGTCATCAAGTCACAAGCTACAGCCCAGGTACTATTTTAGCGTCCCATGTACCTCAATATCACCACCACCCTTCATAATTTATATATTCATGTTCATTATCTCTTTCTCTAATGATCCGCTAACACTTTAATACGACTGTATAGTCAAGAATCACGGCATCAAGCCCAGTTATACTGTTTCATCATACCTCAGATATCATATCACATCAACGAATCCCATATACGTGTTGTGTATATATATACACCTATACCTAGTTTTATTATATACACACATATACGTATACGCCATGTCAAGTTTTAGTGTGTGCGTGTGTGTTTCTATCAGAAACCTACGAACTCCCAAAGTATTCATCCTCAGGTATGGTTTTCCTAAATCAGTCTAGTCCCGTCTAGGGTCATTACTAGGGTCCTACTAGGGTCACATATGGTTTCCTAATGTCAATAAGTACTATTCCTATTCTACGTTGCGGGGGTGCTAAACGCCATCCACCCGACTTTCCCCCGTAGATATACATCTACTCACCTGGTCCATGTCTGCCGAAGACGGTGTCGCCATCCTCCTCTTCATCGCCCGCAGTCCACGTGAGGGGTACCTAAACACAACATATAAATAGCATCGTAAACTGAATCACATACAAAAGTCAAAACGACGCAATGAACCAGCATAGGTTAAAACCTATGTCCCGTCCACGCAAAAGAACCAAATATCGCTCGATATCGGCGTACAAACTCCGATGGATCGAGATAAACATCAACAAATAACTCATAGTTTTAAAACACATTACTTATATTATAAAACATGATTAAATCCATCAAAACCCTAAAATCACTCAAATCGTCCGTTTTCGAAAAACCCGAAAATGCCAATTTACCGTTTTTCATCAAAACTTGACATTTAAATAAAACCAATGGTCATAAAACTCATTAAATAGCATCACTAGACTATACAAACCATTACTATATTTTTATTACACAATTTTGTATAAATTTGAAATTTCTAGTTTGCAACCTTTAACAATTTTCAACATTTTTCAAGCAAAATACCACAATTCCACCACAAAACATGATTTTGCATAAATTAATGTATTAAACCATAATTCATAATGATAATGATTTAATGAAACCATAAATTATATTTTTAATCACATTTATTTAGAAATTTCTAAAATCTAGTTTACAAATTAGCAATTTTATCACAATTTATCAATTTATCAAGAAACTAGTGATCGAACTAAATTTTTCTTTCCATTTACATGCTAATATTTCCACTAAAACTACATTCCAATGATAACAACCCAAATCTCAATTTTATATCAACCACAAACACATTTTGCAAAAACCTAGTTAGCTAATTTCCTTATTTAAAACAATTTTAAATGAAAATTTTACAATTTAACAACCATGCAATATTTTCCAATTCTAAAAGTGTTAAACTAACTATTATAACCCTAATTAATTATTAAAAATCATAACTTGAATTTATAACCCTAGCTTGCATTTTAAAAAAAAGAACGTAGAATTAATTCATTAAATCTAATTAAGCTTAATATGAACATCTAATAACAATAAATCAAAAGAAAGAAAATTATACCTTCAAAATGTGAAATCCAAACAAGAATTGAGCCTCCAAAATGTATACTTTCCATCTCCAAATTTCATATAAAAATGAGCAAGGAATAAAGAGTATGGAATAAATAGGATTTTGTGGAATTTTAATTGAATTTTTGATGTGTTTTTGATGAATTTTGAATAAAAATGAGGTGGAAAATGGAGGGGGGCAGCCATGGGGGGTTTGTGGCCGGCCCTACAGAGGTGAGGGAGAGAAAGAAGAGAGTGGAAAAAGTGTGTAGAAGTTTCAAGAGAAGAAACATCAATAAAAGTCTTTTCATGCTTTATTTATTTATTTATTTATTTCTTTACTATAGCAACTCAAGAAAGCTCTAGAAAATTGGAAAAATTTGTAAATAATTTTGCATGATACATACTAAATTCTAACATGCCATGGTTCATTTTTACAAATTAAAACCATTTAAATTTGTAATTTACACTAATTTAGTGTAAAAATAAAGCTTATGTTAATATTTAAAATAATTAATTTAGGAAAAATATTTTATTAAACTAAAAATTTATAAGTGGCTAAATAAACACCATTTACTAGTAATTTCATAATTAAAATAGATATTTTAAAAATTATAATGAAAAACAATCACGGTTTGGTTTTACGAAAAATACATTTTACTTTACCGAAAATCCTAAAATTCACTTAAACACTTTTATTCATTTAATTATTTATTTAATCATTTTTAAAACGTTACAATCTTCCCCCCTTTAAGAAATTCGGTCCCCGAATTTAAATTAAAACTCCCCCTCCAAATACTAAAACGTTTAGCAAAACATTCAAATCGTCGGGGCTCCGAAATCATCAATACATAACTAAAATCAACTCCGTCAAGCATAACGCAATCATCGGAGTTATGGCGAGAATAAAATATCATAACCCATTGTTAAAACCATCATAATATATATCAATCTATAACTTATATATATTTCGCATCCTAGTAAAATCGCCTAAGCCTCATAATAAAGAAGCATACAAAAACCCCTCTTGAAAATTCGCCGTGCAATGCACGTGTCACGGTATAAGTAGCGGACGTTTAATTTAAAAAAATAGCTATATATATATATCTTTTATTTAACATACACGTCCCGCCTGGTTACTAAATTAAATAATAATGATTATGAAAACATACTGCTCAAACCGAAATCAATCCCAATCACATCATAAAAATATCATGTGCGTCCGGTGCGCACTGAAATCGAAACCAACTAAAGATACCATGAATACACACAAAAACAAAACTAAGTGCAACAGGTGTGCACCAAAAACAACTGTCAAGTGCAACGGGCGTGCACGACTCAATATCAGGTGCATCTAATCTGCACAAAACCCCGATTTAGTGCATCAGGTGTGCACAAAATCGCATCAAGTGGGCCAAGTATGCGCAAGAATCCTAATCAGGTGCACATGGTGCACGAAAACATACATCGAATATCAAAATCAAAATCACAGTACAAAAATGCATGAAAACTAAGTCAAAACATATGTCAAAATCATGTGTAACCCCTATGCACGAAATCAAATCAAAAATCTCAAAAAAAATAAATAAAACCAAATCAAGTGTACTGGGTGTGTACTAAACAACATCAATACAACTGATACATGAAACACAAATAGAATGTAATGAAGGTACACACATGAAATACCAATCGTAGAACAAAGTCCTCAAAATACCAAAATCCAATCAACGAAAATATGAAATTCAAATCACTAAATCACAATCGTAAACACTATCATCAATGTGTGCCTCTTTCCTCTGATGTCGACTGCTTCGAACTCGTTCTTTCATAGGTGTGCTGACTACGCTACCAACGGCAATACTCATGTCTAGAGTCTCCTACATAGTCGATCCCTTCACTTGATATCCGGACTACATTAAACTTTTCGATCGATCCATCAAAATCCCATAATTCCCCGAGAGCTCAACACTCAAGTACAGTTTAAAAATATCCGGTACATACCCCAGCATCGATGATCCAGCCGTAGAAGGGCAAACCCAAGCCTCACTAATGGCACCGCGGAACTGCCGTAAACCCTAAGGTTCAAGGGCGTTCTCGTGGTCATTATGTCGAGTTAGGGTTTCATTCTTCTAGAGGGTCCATCGAAATACCTGCATGTTCTTCCGAATACTTTAAACTTGGGAAAATGGTTTCCTGATAATCGTTCGAACCCTTTAACTTCATCCGGACGGCATATGAATACCCTTCGTCCGCACGCTAAGCAATGCTTCAATCCTCAAGAATAACCAATACTCTATTGGTTATCGCATTCGAGCCGCAGCTCCCTCTGCCCGTGGTAACAGAAACCACCATCCGACATTGACGAAGATAGATCAAAGGAACGAATGAAATACGGTGCAAACAATGTAAATCCTAGGGCTTCTCAAGCAGAGTAGCGTATCGTAAGTATGCCGCGGACCATACCCACGGTACGTTACTCTACCTAAATCTCCTACTCCATTAACCAAGGGTCACTTAGACTTATACAAGGTTAAACCTAGAGCTCTGATACCAACTTTGTCACGAACCGAAAGTACGGAACGTGACCGGCACTTAGATTACGACACATCTAGAGGCGCAACGTAACCTAAGTAAGCCGAAGCCCAGAAATCTAAACCAAAATAAGAATAAGAAGAAGTAAAAGAAACATGAAGGAAACAAGTTTAAAATCATCAGCAAATTTTCCCAAAAATTTCGGCAGAGTCTCCTCTATAAAAACTGGCCTCCAAACGGGTACAAGTATAATATACATAAACAGTAAAAAACATCCCCAAACGGGAGCTAGCTCAACGCCAACAGGCGGAAACAACCACAATAAGCACAATAATATACAACGCCAAAGGGCGAGGCTCAAACTCAAAGAAAGCAAAACCACTAAATCAGAATAATACATGCGCGACTCTAAGGCCAAAATAAAAGACTGGTCCAATAAACTTATCAAGTAATACAAGTATGGTTGATGGAGCTTACTAGATACAAATGAATGAATAAAAGTACAATGGTGGTTCGGATACAAGTGAACCAACCTACCGTGCAAATCACCCTGAAAGAATAGATGTGCCAGCAAGCTGCCAGGGAAACCTGTACATCGAACCTGTAATAAAATTTTGCACAACGGGGGTGAGTTGCCAACTCGTGAGTAGAAGACATCTACGAAAAGAAATCGAATGCACGACGCTATCCTAGGTCATAATAATACACTACTATATCCCAAACATCTAGTAATAGCAGGGTAATACTACGTGTAAGTGCAGATACTCCGTGTTCGTGTCAGTGCCTCATATAATACTATGTCATATGAAATGAAATGCATGCACCATGAATGTAAAGTAACAAATCCTGAAATCCAGATATATATGGATAAGAACTCTTTAGCTGTTATCATAGTAAAGTGTGTATAAGCATCTGAAATCTCAACAATGAAATCCATGGAAATCCGTGTCAAGCATCGACACAACACATGTAATCTCAAGTCTCAATATGTCGGGCTCCGTCAGTCCGGATCGGCCCATATCATCAAATCTCACGACAACGGTCGGTATCCTCCGGATATCCGCCGCGCCAGACATCACCGGTAGGTAGTCTTCCCCTGCCAGGCTCATCGTCTACAACTCGATCTTCTTGCCCCGGGGTACTATACCGGGCCCACCATGTACCCGAAACGGTTCATCCACTCCTCGAATCGGGTCTCGAAATCCAACAGAAAACATGAAATCTCATGGTGGACGACACATACATCACGAGAAAACCGCATCTTATTTTAAAAAGAGAGGAGGAGAGAGAGAGAGAAGGTTTTATAATTTCTTGCGGTTTTCCCCAAAAATCCAGAAATCTCATAGAAATCCAAATCTTAAAATCATGAGTAAGTATATGATAAGTGTCGGCATATGCCCATAATACTGCAGGATAACATGAAAATATGAATGCATGAATGTCTAAGCAATAAATATCATGTATGTACTAATGTCAGAGAATAATCACAATATTATATCGGTCTAGTTGTTAACTGATTCTATCCATAAAATACAATATGATCTAAAGTGTACGTGACATAGCAATTACCGATGATGATGTGTGTGAGCCGGCAAATAAGTGTGCGTGGAATATGCGCATCATCGGTAATAGTGCTGGTGTCCTAACAGGTAAAGTTTATACTGATTATAGCAACATATAAAAGAACATGCACCATGATGATTACAGTATGAATGTAAATACAGATGTGCATTATCCACTCCTATGCGAGATACGACTACAACTACCACTATGTGAGTCGAACCTAAACCAGTGTCCATCTAACATCCTAAGGAACTAAACCTAATAGACTAGTCAGTGAGAAACTAGAGTCTACCTAAGGTCTGAATCAATATCTCTAATAGTCGGCGATCCCGCCTCAATAGCGTCACGTACGTAGTACGGCTTCCTCGAATCAAGAGTGCGGATCAATCATCAAATCTAAGCCTCGTACGGTAAACTCCATCGTACGGCATCCCAATATCGGGGTACGGTCAAGTATCTCCTAGGTGTCTCCTCATTCGTATAATGTCATCATCAACACATCTCATGATCAAGGTGCTAAACTGTGATCGCATACATCAATCATATATCATTGCCATCATGATAAGCATCATTAGTTTATCCTCAGAAATATCATGTCATATGTATCATATTGTGATTAAGTCATACCGATATCTTATCGTCATCAAGTCACAAGCTACAGCCCAGGTACTATTTTAGCGTCCCATGTACCTCAATATCACCACCACCCTTCATAATTTATATATTCATGTTCATTATCTCTTTCTCTAATGATCCGCTAACACTTTAATACGACTGTATAGTCAAGAATCACGGCATCAAGCCCAGTTATACTGTTTCATCATACCTCAGATATCATATCACATCAACGAATCCCATATACGTGTTGTGTATATATATACACATATACCTAGTTTTATATATATACACACATATACGTATACGCCATGTCAAGTTTTAGTGTGTGCGTGTGTGTTTATATCAGAAACCTACGAACCTCTCCCAAAGTATTCATCCTCAGGTATGGTTTTCCTAAATCAGTCTAGTCCCGCCTAGGGTCATTACTAGGGTCCTACTAGGGTCACATCTGGTTTCCTAATGTCAATAAGTACTATTCCTATTCTACGTTGCGGGGGTGCTAAACGCCATCCACCCGACTTCCCCCCGTAGATATACATCTACTCACCTGGTCCATGTCTGCCGAAGACGGTGTCGCCATCCTCCTCTTCATCGCCCACAGTCCACGTGAGGGGTACCTAAACGCAACATATAAATAGCATCGTAAACTGAATCACATACAAAAGTCAAAACGACGCAATGAACCAGCATAGGTTAAAACCTATGTCCCGTCCACGCAAAAGAACCAAATATCGCTCGATATCGGCATACAAACTCCGATGGATCGAGATAAACATCAACAAATAACTCATAGTTTTAAAACACATTACTTATATTATAAAACATGATTAAATCCATCAAAACCTTAAAATCACTCAAATCGTCCGTTTTCGAAAAACCCGAAAATGCCAATTTACCGTTTTTCATCAAAACTTGACATTTAAATGAAACCAATGGTCATAAAACTCATTAAATAGCATCACTAGACTATACAAACCATTACTATATTTTTATTACACAATTTTGTATAAATTTGAAATTTCTAGTTTGCAACCTTTAACAATTTTCAACATTTTTCAAGCAAAATACCACAATTCCACCACAAAACATGATTTTGCATAAATTAATGTATTAAACCATAATTCATAATGATAATGATTTAATGAAACCATAAATTATATTTTTAATCACATTTATTTAGAAATTTCTAAAATCTAGTTTACAAATTAGCAATTTTATCACAATTTATCAATTTATCAAGAAACTAGTGATCGAACTAAATTTTTCTTTCCATTTACATGCTAATATTTCCACTAAAACTACATTCCAATGATAATAACCCAAATCTCAATTTTATATCAACCACAAACACATTTTGCAAAAACCTAGTTTGCTAATTTCCTTATTTAAAACAATTTTAAATGAAAATTTTACAATTTAACAACCATGCAATATTTTCCAATTCTAAAAGTGTTAAACTAACTATTATAACCCTAATTAATTATTAAAAATCATAACTTGAATTTAGAACCCTAGCTTGCATTTTAAAAAAAAGAACATAGAATTAATTCATTAAATCTAATTAAGCTTAATATGAACATCTAATAACAATAAATCAAAAGAAAGAAAATTATACCTTCAAAATGTGAAATCCAAACAAGAATTGAGCCTCCAAAATGTATGCTTTCCATCTCCAAATTTCATATAAAAATGAGCAAGGAATAAAGAGTATGGAATAAATAGGATTTTGTGGAATTTTAATTGAATTTTTGATGTGTTTTTGATGAATTTTGAATAAAAATGAGGTGGAAAATGGGGGGGGCTGCCATGGGGGGTTTGTGGCCGGCCCTAGAGAGGTGAGGGAGAGAAAGAAGAGAGTGGAAAAAGTGTGTAGAAGTTTCAAGAGAAGAAACATCAATAAAAGTCTTTTCATGCTTTATTTATTTATTTATTTATTTCTTTACTATAGCAACTCAAGAAAGCTATAGAAAATTGGAAAAATTTGCAAATAATTTTGCATGATACATACTAAATTCTAACATGCCATGGTTCATTTTTACAAATTAAAACCATTTAAATTTGTAATTTACACTAATTTAGTGTAAAAATAAAGCTTATGTTAATATTTAAAATAATTAATTTAGGAAAAATATTTTATTAAACTAAAAATTTATAAGTGGCTAAATAAACACCATTTACTAGTAATTTCATAATTAAAATAGATATTTTAAAAATTATAATGAAAAACAATCACGGTTTGGTTTTACGAAAAATACATTTTACTTTACCGAAAATCCTAAAATTCACTTAAACACTTTTATTCATTTAATTATTTATTTAATCATTTTTAAAACGTTACATCTCCAAATCTCTTTATATGTCTTTAGTCATTACCTTCTGTACACCCCTTTAGGCTAAATGGTTTTCTTCCTTCCCTACCGTTCGGCACCAGCCTATGGTTTGGAAGAAGACTATCCAATAAGCATAATTGGTGTGCTGTCCTAATCTTAGGAGCATTCGCAACTCGAGAGAAGGTAAAGATAAAAGTTAACTGAATAAACCTTATTCCTATTTCTCCTGAACCAGAATCCATCCCCGAACTGGAACAAGTCCTTTCGAGTTCGTATATAACCATACGATGGAGTATCCAATGAACTGTGGATCTTCATAATGATACGGGGTGTTCTGGAGAAATACAAAGGTGAAATAGAAGTGGTGATGAAATACTTGGTTTGGTCGTGAATAGCAGTCGCAGTTTAGTTTGCCCTCTTACTAATCCCTTTATTTGTCTTTACTTAATACCTTCTGTACACCATCATTAGGCCAATTGGTTTTCTTCATTCCCCACCGTTCGGCACCTGCCTAAGGTCTGTAAGAAGACTATCCTATTAGCGTAATAGGTGTACTGTCCTAATCCAAGGAGCACTTATAACCTGAGAGAAGGTAAAAGGAAAAGACAACTGAATAGTCCTATTCATTTTCTCCAGAACCGGAAACCATCCTCGAATCTGGAACAAGTTCCTTCGAGTTCGTATATAAACATACGATGGTTTTATCCAATGGAAGTGGATGTTCGTAATAATACGGAGTGTTCTGGAGAAAAGGGTAAAAGTAGGAGTGGCAATGAGGTATGCAACTCTGACAATCCAAAAGTCAGTGTTTTAAGAAGGTTCGGTTAACATGGTCACTGAGTCATAGTCAAGGGTCGGGCCATGGTCGCTGCCAAAGAGAGAGAGAAAAGAAACACTCTGCATGCACTCTAACCTAGATCAGAATGGTTATCAATTTATATAATTAGGAAACCTCCCACTGTATCGTCAAATTCTCCTCCAAACCTGAATGAAGAATTAGTCGGGATCACCCGAGGAGTAAACCAACTCATCAGTAGGAATCGGGATCCAACTATCATCGAATGATAACGTGATGGAATCCACTCACATTATCACACTCCAGAAGGTATGCGCATATCTGGCAAGTTTCAGTTTCTTTAGAAACTCCCGATGTGTGTTTTTACCCCAAGCGGCTTATGACCTTGACTAGGTCAACAAACCATAAACGTATAGTCAAAGTTCAACCCGTCATTATTCTGGATTGCATTAAACCCACCCATACGTGCCCTTGACTAGGTCAACAAG
The DNA here is from genome assembly GCA_030015575.1 of Agapanthus africanus. Classification (NCBI taxonomy): domain Eukaryota; kingdom Viridiplantae; phylum Streptophyta; class Magnoliopsida; order Asparagales; family Amaryllidaceae; genus Agapanthus; species Agapanthus africanus. Next base: position 409,269,355 of record JASDDO010000026.1, read on the forward strand.
GCCGCACGACTGTCCTAACCAATCCCATTTATGCAACAAACAAGTACCATTTAGCTACCGAATACTACGTCTTGACTAGGTCAACAAACGCAGCACGAATACTAAATAATACCCGTAAGAAATGACGGAGGGCTACGGCTGGTTTTTGGCGAAAAACCTTTAACGTAATGAACTTGATACCGTTGAAGGAATTGCATAGCTTTTTATAAAAATATAGTGGCGAAAACCTTTGCTAAAGAGGTCACTCCCGGTGAAGGGATCTCGGCTCTTTCCCAGTAGAATGAGGTGCAGGATATTCCAACTGAATACCACGATGCAAAGCAAAAAGTAATTGACTATAGCGAAGTTATTACCCTGACGCAAACTTCTGTCCAAGGTGTCACTCCCGGTGAAGGGATCTCGGCCCTTGCCTCCTCGACTGAGGTGCTGGATATTCATAACCGAATACCACTGTGCAAAACAAAAGAGAACGTCCTTGCAATAACAGCTTTTTGAAAAATGTTCCAACAACATCAGAATAGGTTTGTTTATCTTGCATTGATCCAAGTCAATGCAGTCCCATCAATTGATCATACCAATAAAGAACGAAAATACGATGTACGTATATGCCATCCGCATTCGCCACGGGGTCCCGTCATCACCCGTTATGTTACTTAACTAACGACAGAGCGGGGACTGGACTAGCGCGGGTGTAAAACATATACAACATCTACTAGTATATATATATATATCAATATATAATATTCGCTCAAGGCTTGATAAAATGCAACATCACAGAGAGTAATAAGCATCACAGAACAATACAGATAATCTGGGATCCCCGGATTTCATAGAACCGCTACTGAAACCCGACGTTCCCTGGGTCGTGTGGATAGCCTGTGCAATGAAATCCTAGACCCCTACGGGCGCGGCAAGTTACCCACCAAAACCTAAAGCGAGGCAGCCCCCTTCAACAAAGTGAATGGACCACCCAGCACTTCACGGAATCCGATAACTTGAGCACCCCTTCTTGGATCAACCTGTACCCCCTACGAGTGTGGCGAATAGCCCGCCAATTCTAAAGTGAAGCCCCCTCCGTCTCATAGCCATGAGTTGCGGGCCCGTTGCCCTCTAGAACCCGGCTATCCGTGCACCCTTCCGCGGGATAATCCTAGTACAGAAAGTAAAATATATACAACGGGTACATCGATCTTAGCCCGGTCGTGCCCCAAAAGAATAATATACAAACAGGCAGTGACGACAGTCCACATGTCGGACGCTCGCCCCGCAATATCAAAAGTATAAATACAACCAAACTGTACTACCATTGCATCCAGGCTATCCACCACGACAAATCCGCAACATCACAGCACAACACAGAATATCAATGTGAATGTCACGTTCGCAAATCCGTCTAAAAGAGCTATAACAATTAGACAGGATTTACCGCTCGAATGACATTCACGGTCGCAGATATAATGTAAATACTGTGAACTAACATGTTTAAAAATTTCGATTGACAAAATTTCCCGAAGTGGGACCCAAGCACAATTCCTAGTACTCAGACAAATCTGGGCCCAAACAAAAAATATCAGAAACCCCAATTCCAAGTCAGAGAGCACTGCAGAAAATTTCGTGCACTAATCCTACAGAACGGCGGCGGAACCGCGGCCAAAAAAAGGCTAATGCCGCGGTTCCGCGGCGCTACAGTGATATCATGCTACGAAATTTCTGAAGTACTCTTAGAAATGACTGTCTGATTTTCTGCAACACTTTAAATAATTTTTCGACGACAAAAAAATTTCGACAGAAATTGCTCAAATTGGAATCGCGGTTTTGGAAAATCCGGCCGATCGATATTTTAAATACGTTAGAACAAGCTAGTAAAGGTTAATGGCGTGGCTCTGATACCATGTAAGGTTACGGCGGCGCCCGGCCGTCAATCCGAGGCCAAAATGCGGAAACAAAACTTTTCAAAAACTTGGCGCTACCATAACCTTTACCCGGATCGAACCATTAACCTACAACTAGCAACTAGAGAAAGGGTTGGAATGCTATACCGATCGATCCGTGTCCTTCGGTCTTTGGCCACCATCCCAAGCTCCTCGCGGCATCTCTGATCTCCGGTCTTCTCTTCTGAAAAGGAACCACATCTTCAAGTCTTTTTACGGGCTCCCGCTTCATCCGAAGCAACTCGGGCACGATGTTCGCTAGCCGACGTGTCCAAGGTGAAGTAAAGAATGTGTGTGACAACTTTGTCTCTTGCATCCATTGATTCTCATCACATGAGAGTGTATGGATTGAGGTTAGAAATGATGCTATTAATGGAGGTTGTGAGCTAGAGCAAGAGAAAGAAGAAGAAGCCTTTTCTTTCTTGAGTTCTATGATAAAAATGAGAGCAAGAATGTATAATACAAGAGCAAACCCAAAGGGATATGGCTGCCCTTCTCTCTCTTCTTCTCATTTCATCACTCAAATCCATCACAAAATATGACATATGCACAATAAAAGAGACCATGAGTCACTAGGTTGCATGTGTCATAATAAATGCACCTCATGATGATTTGTAGCTCATAATTTCCATATGCAAACATTAATCCAAATGTTTGCAACAATAAAAAGATACGGCAACATCTAAAGTAAACTCGTGACGGATCACAAGGATACCCCTCACCTGTATATACATACCAGCATCCGCATTCTGACTGAATGCGAATGCGATGAGACTAAAGTTATCCAACAAATCTAATACTAGGATCCGGCTTAAACTAAAGCCCACTAGTATGATCCGTCCGATCATGATCCGTGCACTACTGCACGTATATGATCGAACCCTGCCATATATCATACGGCCACTACAACGTTTCGTCCGAAACTTGAAAACTGTCTGTGGGGGACTCTAAGACTCATCAATACATTGGCTGTGGATTTAACCACTAGCACATCAGAGGTACTAGCCGTATGTAACGGGCCACCAGGTACTGACCAAAAGGGAGGTCGATGAGCGAACTCATCCTGACACCATACTGAGCCTGTCAGTGACAATGTCCGTACAGTTCGGTCCGTTCGTCTATGAGCATCGCATGTCGGGCCTAGGGGGTTGATAAAAGTCAGCCCCCCAAAAGCGGTACAAGTCGTATCGGAGTGTAGCCCAGAACACCCTGAGATACTACTGGAATACCTACCAGTAAATCTCCTGCCTTGGCCAAGGACTTCGTGTAATGGTTCTCCTAGACACAGCGCGATCTCACCCCCAATACCGGGAGAGACGAAACCCCTGCCGATATGCTCACTGCCTCCATGTGGCTCGGGACTGTACCCAACTAAAACCTGTTTGCACGACTCCTTTGAGCCGTGGTAGGGTAATAATCAAAGCACAGTGGGAACTCACATGAGACAAATGACGATCTCAGGTCGATGAACTAACCTATACACATGTCACCAGGGAACTGCTATCTGACGTCATGTATAATACCAACTAGCATGTTCCCGGCGAGTCCTGTCCGGTGTACTCATAACCCAATGAGCACCTGTATACATCTTAGGTGAACCAACTGACACCAATGGCTTGTGAGACCAACCACCGCCCCTCGTCGGGGTCTCGACTGTATAAACTAGTCTACTAATGGAGTATCAATGCCCAGTCTCGAAACTCCCACGACTAGGGACCACTTTAAGGATGTGCTTATAGACCCCCAGCTCCCACGTATATGATCGCCATCATACTGCTGGCCGTCAGGAAAGAATCCTAAGGGCTCTATCAACGTGCAATAGTGACCTGTAAGGTCACCTGAAGCAGTATACGATGATAAAGATAAATCAGATAGCATACTATCATCTCGAGTAAGACTCTCCTACCGGCATAGGTCATCCCTCAATCATTGCAATCACGTGCCTGTGATCCAATAAATGACTCTGAGGGCACTATATCAAACACGAAGAGTTTAACGTCGTCCGGATATTATGTGATGGGATATACTATTTGGAATCCACAAGTAGTTATTAGATAACTAATTTGAATGTTATAAATCTAGCAGTTTAGTCTCAGATGATCGGTTTCCACGGGATTTTGATGAGATCAAAAGTCCGTCGCAATCACGTAGCGTACGCGGATACTCGCCGGGTAAAATTAATAGATAGCCATGCCCCATAGCCCCGACCAAGTGACTGTAGGAGAACTCCGTCGCCAAAAGCATCTATTTGGGTGCTCACGGTAGCGGTGTTCCTTCTTAGTGCACTTCGTCGACGGTATCGGGGGTGTGGCCGTCTACTAAAGTTTTCGACGAGCATTCGATCAGGATGTCGGGAATCTTATTGAATTGCCCGACTTGTTATTGAAAAGTGTTTTCGGTATCGAGACTAAAATGCGGAGTTTATAATTGTTAGGCATGCGATGTCTAAGGAATTCATTTGGTTAGGCATGTGATGTCTAATGTGGTTGCGAATTCCAACTGTTGTAGTTTTTCACTATCTTTTCTGCGACCGTAAGTGTAATATGTGGTGTATCGCCGGTTTCGCTGCTATAAGTCAACGACAATTGAGATACGCATATTTACTTATGTTGATGACATGTGATGTTATGTGTTGCTGGGATATATTATATTGGATCGTCGTGATGGAATATCAGGGGTTTTATGTGAGATGAGAGTTTTTCATTTTCATTCATGTAATATTCTTTTATTGGGGCACTTCCGGGTTGAGGATGATGTCACCATTGTATATTATTTACTTTTCCGCATTAGGAAAGACCCATTGTGGGGAGCACAAGTAACCGGATTCTAAGGTCCAGTAGGAGACCACCTCGAGGAGTCGAGACCGGATCTCCTAACTCTAGAATTGGCAGGGTTCCTTGCCGCTCTCGTAGGGGTCTAGGGATGTGGGTTTGGCTATTCATCACGACCGTGGAATCCGTGTTTTATACTGGCTTGATATAAAACACGGAAATCCTAGTATATCCAATATTTCATATATGTTCTTCTGCTGCAATGTTCTGTGATGAAATCATATTACTGCCTGAGATGAATGTTTATATTATATATTTGAGATATATATTATATATTGTTGATTTCGTTTCAAATGTGATGCTTGTGAAGCATAATAAATGGGACTTCATTAATGAGATTAATGAAATAAAAGAAACCTAAAAATGTTGTAGAAACTTGTTTTAAAAACTGGTAGCTCTAGTTCTTGCTTTGCATAGCGGTATTCCTTATAGAATATCAAGCACCTAATTCGATAATGAAAGAGCCGAGATCGCTTCACCGAGAGTGACCTCTTTAGCGAAACTAGAAGATGCTACAAACTCGGTTAGTCTTTTGATTGCTTTTATAGTTTTTGCTTTGCATAGTGGTATTTATGAAATATACCGCACCTTATTCGATAAGGAAAGAGCCGAGATCCCTTCACCGGGAGTGACCTCTTTAGCAAAACTAGTAATAGCCTCAAAAAACTCTCCTTTTAAAATTCACTCGATTCTACAATGATATCAAGTTCATTACGTAAAGGGTTTTCTTAAAAACCTGTCGTAGCCCTCCGTCAATTCAGATAAGTAATAGTTATTATTCGTGCTGCGTTTGTTGACCTTGTCAAGGCGTAGTGTGCGGTAGCTGATTAGTGCTTATCTGTATAAGCATATGATGCGATTGGATTAGGGTAGTCATGCGACTTTGTTGACCTTATTAAGGGTCGTGCGGGTGAGTTTAATTTAATCGGGAAATGACGGGTTGAACTTGTCTAGCGCTTATGATTTGTTGACCTTGTTAAGGTCATAAGTTGCTAGTGGCAAAACATTATCGGGAACTTCAAGTGTTGAAATTTGCAATGAGATTGCATACCTTTTATGAGATAGTTGGATTCCGATACCCACTGCGAGTAAGAGTTACTCCTAGGAGAGTTTTACACATTACAATTAGCCGATCAAGTAGGTGCCTAGAAAGGTGTCAACGGGATTACGCCACTGGGAAAATGAGATTTATTTTTATTAGGTCCGTGCGAAAGCACGGGGAACCTCCTTCAAAGTACCGGCACTGGCCTGGCTGAAAGATTGGCGAACTTGTAAGGTATAATTAATCTCGGCTAGTCTTTCCTTTTAGAATTTGAAGGAAGATTTGACTAAAATAGTGGGAGCCATCCTGATTAGATATATTGATGTTAGTTATATGTATGCCCTAGAGGCCATTACTGTACACGAGATGTGTATTGTAGTGGATGCTGGGACATATATAGGTAGGACTTTCTTGCTCGACATGATAGTACGCTATCTGGTTGCTCTTTATCTTAACATGTATACTTACTGTCTCTCTGTTACATGTTGATAAAGCCCTTATGATGTGTACTCGACATGCAGGACTATGATGTAGATCATACTAGTGGGGCCTGGGTATTCCATGAGTACATCCTTCAATGTTCCTAGTCGTGGGAATATCGAGACGGGGTATCGATATTCCAGAGTAGACTAGCGTATATCTTCTCGACCCATGTGATGGGCGATGGATGATCCCATATCCATTGGTGTTTGACATCAGAGATGGTATGCGGGTGCTTAGTGGAGACTGGGTACACTGAACGGACTCGCCGAGAACTCCCAGATGGTATTATACCTTACGTCAGATGGCAGTTCTCTGGTGACATTGGTACAGCTTGGTCTGTTGACCCGAGATCGTCATAGAGTCTTGTGTGTCTCCCACTGTGCTTTGATTTCCACCCTACCACGGCTCTACTGAGTTGTGCAAACAGGTGGTTTTTGGGTACAGTCCCGATTCACATGGAGGCAATGAGCGATAGGAGCGGATTCGTCTCTCCCGGTATTGGGGGTTGATGTTGCGCTATGCTCGACTGGCCATGACTGGAAATCCCTGGCCAGGGTTGCACCGAATTACTGGTGAGTGTTATCAGTAGTTTCATGCTTATTGTGGACCTTACATCGGCATGACTTATCAAGCTTCTGGGATCTGACGTTTACCACCCCTAGGCGAGATATGCGACATATCAGACGAACAGACTGGACTGTGCGGTAAGTGTTACTGATTGGATTCGCAGGACTGTGAGCAGGCTTGCTTGTTGATCTTCTGATCGCTCAATACCCGGGTGGCCGTTACGTTTAGCAGACCGCTTGTGGCTTGTGGGTGTCTGATATGATCATCACCTACTGCCGGCGTATTGACGAGTCTTTAGAGTCCTACACAGGGGTTTCCTGGCTCAAGCGAAACGGAGTAGGATCACATATGTGATATGTGCGGGACCGAGATTGATACGATATGAGATACCGTATTCTATTCTCGCGATTTGTAACATTGTTCGGTTGTATGCGATATAGCCGGGTTATCGGATTAAGTGTTGATTCGATAAGTTGTTACACATGATATTAGTTGGTTATAGCCGGATTATTAAATCAAGAGTTGATTTAATAATTTAATGTATGATTATATATATTTGATATATTACATTACATTAACTAGTATTAGCTCACTTAAGATTTATTTTCTCACTTGATTGTGCATAAGTGTATATGTGATATATATTTGTGTACATATGACTGTGTCATGCTTGATGATATATCAAAGATGGGTGTATGAGACTTATACCAAGATTAGTGTAAAGATTAGGGTTTTGTTTATATCTTAAGAATAACAAAAGAGAAAGACTTTGTCAAAGTTCTCAAGCTTTCATGAAGCTTGTGGAAACATCGACAAAGTCAACTCTTTTTTCATTCTTTAGGATATTTTGTTAACCCAACCCTTAACCTCATACTTTGGTTAATTCTCTATATGAGTTAAGCATGATAGCTTAATTCACCCATGGTTACATTATTGAGGATAATATAAGTCATTTGATATTATTATTCTTTCTTCTTCTTCTTCATCAAGCTCCTTGAAAAAGCTTTCAAGCTCTAATGGTGCTATGAGGAAAAATGTGAGAAAATCAATTCTAAAGTGAGCCCACCTCCTACTTCTTCATCCTCTACCACTTGCCATGTAGTAGAGTGTGTTCTCTTCACAAAGTTCATGACCTAGTGAAGGAATAGCTTGAGTTAGTGTCTCCCCGACGTAGATCATCTTCGGCCTCAAAGTCATCGAAGCAAGCACGTTCGTTCTTCATGTAGAGCTTCTCTAGAGTCCGAAGTTCACGATCGCAGTGAAGGGGACATCTACACGGAGCTATTGAAGTGAAGGACCGGATCTACAAAAGTTGTAATCCCATTCACTTAGTGTTAAAGTTGTTTACTTGCTAGTTTTCGCATAATCTCTAGTATATGATCTTGGTTAGGGTTGTTCGGCACGGCTAATTTTTGAATCGAGCATGGTAGATACCTAGTAGAACCTTGTTAGAGTGCCTAGGAACCCTACAGTGGTATCAGAGCCAGGCTAGAGCTTTAGGCGAAGTCTGAGCGGAGTTTAAAGTCCGATCGAACCCCAAAACCCTAATTTAAACCCTTCTCTGGAAATTTTCTGAAAATTTGATTTTTTCCATATTAAAAATACTCAAAAAAATCAGCAGGGTTTTCTAGGAATTATTGTTCAGCATGTGATCCTAATTCCGTCAAAGCGCCGCGGAACCGCGGCCGTACCCTGGCTTGCGCGGCGGTTCCGCGGCTATAATGTAGCTTCATGGTTCACTGTTTGCACAGTAACCTTCGTATGTGTTTCCTGATTCTTCTGGGAATTTTTAATTTATACTCAAGTGTTGAGTTTTCTGGGTTGTATTGGGGATTCATTGATTCGATCGGATAATTTAACTTCGTTTAAATTTTTCCGGATAATTTTAGAACGTGTTAAAAAGTTCGATCGGATATCAATAACTCACTTTTTCCCCTGCCGGAAAATTTCCAAGTGTTGGATTTTTCCGTAGTTTAAGAACGTTCTAAATCATGCAAGTAACGCGATGGACCCTCTAGAAGACAACGAACCTTAACTCGATTATGTGACCGTCTTGAACTGCCTTTTGAACCTTAGGGTTTGGGGCAGTACGGCGTGCCACCCGTGAGGCGTTAGCTTGACCCTTCTACGGCTGGACCGGTTGTACTGTGGCATGAAATGGATGTTTTTAAACTTATTTCAAGTGTTGAGCTATTGGGAAAACTTGGGTGTTTGATTATTCGATCGGAAAGTTTAACATTGTCTATTTATCTGGAATGTGATACAATATTTGGAATCCACAAGCAGTTATGAGATAACTAATTTGAATGTTATAAATCTAGCACTTTAGTCTCATTTCATCGGTTGCCATAGGATTTTGATGTGATCAAAAGTCCGTCGCAATCACGTAGCGTACGCGGATACTCGCCGGGTAAACTTAATAGATAGCCACACCCCATAGCCCCGACCAAGTGACTGTAGGAGAACTCCGTCGCCAAAAGCATCCGTTCGGGTGCTCGCGGCAGCGGTGTTCCGCCTTAGTGCACTTCGTCGACGGCATCTGGGGGTGCGGTCGTCTACTAAAGTTTGCGACGAGCATTCGATCAGGATGTCGGGAATCTTGTTGAATTGCCCGACTTGATATTGAAAAGAGTTTTCGATTTTGAGACTGAAATGCGGGGTTTATAATTATTAGGCATGCGATGTCTAAGGAATTCATTTGATTAGGCATGCAGTGTCTAAAGAGGTTGCGGATTCCAACTGTTGTAGTTTTACACTTTCTTTTCTGCGACAGTAAGTGTAATATGTGGTGTATCGCCGGTTTCGTTCTTATACATCAACTACAATTGGGATACGCATATTTACTTACGTTGATGATATGTGATGTTATATGTTGCTGGATATGTTATATTGGATCGTCGTGTTTGAATAGCCGGGGTTTTTTTATGTGAGATGAGAGTTTTTTCTTTTTCTTTCATGTTAAATTTATTGTATGTAATATTCTTTTATTGGGGCACTTCCGGGCTGAGGATGATGTCACCATTGTATATTATTTACTTTTCCACATTAGGATAGACCCAAGGAGGGGAGCACAAGTAACCGGGTTCTAGGGTCTAGTGGGAGACCATCTCGAGGAGTCGAGTCCGGGTCTCCTAACTCTATAATTGGTAGGATTGTTTTTCGCTCTCGTAGGGGTCTAGGGGTGTGGGATTGGCTATTCATCACGACCGTGGAATCCGTGTTTTATACAGGCTCAAAATAAAACACGGACGTCTTAGTATATTCAATATTTCATATGATATTTTCTGCTGCGTTATCTGTGATGTGATCATGTGATATGTTCAGATAGATACTGTATATAGTATATATGATATATTATATAGACGTTGCTTATGTTTTACACCCGCACTAGCCCTGCCCCGCTATGCCGTTAGTTACCTTACCTAACGGTGCAGACGGGACATTGAGGCGAATGCGGATGGCATAAGTGTACGTTGTATTTATCTGTGATGTTTAGGTGGACTTAAATGATGGGACATTCATTAATGAGATTAATGAAAGAAAATAAACCTAAAATATGTTGTGGAATCGAATTTCAAAAACTAGGTCGCTCTAGTTATTGCTTTGCATAGCGGTGTTCCTTATAGAACATCCAGCACCTTATTCGATAAGGAAAGAGCCGAGATCCCTTCACCGGGAATGACCTCTTTAGCAATAATTAGCAGATGCTACAACCTTCGGTTTGTCTTTTCACTGCTTTTCTAGTTCTTGCTTTGCATAGTGGTATTGTGAATATCCTGCACCTCATTCGACGAGGAAAGAGCCGAGATCCCTTCATTGGGAGTGAGCTCTTTAGTGAAACTAGTAAAAGCCTCAAAAGCAATCCATTTTAAAACCATTTGATTCTACAATGAGATCAAGTTCAAAGCATTAAAGGTTTTCTTAAAAAACCATCCGCAACCCTCCGAAAGTAGAGTACTTAGTATTCGTGCTGCGTTTGTCGACCATAGCCGAGGCGTAGTGTACGGTAGCTAAATGATGTCTTCCTACACAACATATGATGCGATTAGTTAGGACAGTCATGTGACTTTGTTGACCTTAGCCAAGGGTCATGTGGGTGGGTCTAATTAATCACGAAATGACGGGTAAAACTTGACTAGTGCTTATGATTTGTTGACCATAGCCAAGGTCATAAGTGCGAGGGGTAAAAACCTTTATCGGGAGTTTCAAGTGTTGAAATTTGCAATGAGATTGCATATCTTCTATGAGATAGTTGGATCCCGATACCAACTGCGAGTAATTGTTACTCCTGGGAGAGTTTTGTAAGTCGATGTACAACACCCCACGACTTGTGGGGAGGCGGAATAATGAAAAACGATCTTGTTTAAAGTGTAAACATTGACTAACCGAGAATCTTTGCATAAACAATAACTAACAACAAACATAGGAGTTAACAACTACTATGAAAAGTGATTATACCTTAAGATCCGAGTCCTTCGTCTTGTCGTTCTCCACGTCCTCTCCGGTCTTCTCTAAGTAGTAGAAGATCCACCCGAGAGCTTTACTACAAGCTTCACCTCAAACTAGAGGTAACTAGGTTTCTTAAATCGCTAATCTAAGCAACCTAGGTGATATAGAGTGAGGGTTATGGTTTAATTAGTCTAACTAATCCTTGTACTCAACACATGAGAGGGGAGGATTAGGGTTTGAAGAGAGAGAGCTTGAGGAGAGAGAAGATGAACATAATAATGAAATGAGAAAATGAGCTATCATAATAGATTAAGCATTATTGTTTTTCAAGAAAAGAAAATAAAATGATTTACAACCATGCTTGATAAATATCTAATGGTGATTCATCTCCATGAGTCATTAAGCATTTATGATGCATTAATGGCATGGATGAATCATCCATATGACTCACTAATCTCATTCAATGTATAAGCCACCTAAACCTCCTTAGTCACCATCTTCTAGAAGCTTCTCGCGCAATTACGAGAACGCCCCTCCTATCCATGAAAACACGGAAAAACTTTAGACTGTATAAATCCAATAACCGGATACTAGTAAAGGGCTTAAACCAAAGCCGACAAGTAAAAACTGTCCGAACGACGTACGTGTGTAAACACACGTATGCGTCCGAACCCTTTGTTGTAAAACAATACGACCTCTATATCGTTTCGCCTGGAGTAGGAAACTCTCTGTGTGGGACTCTAGAGACTCGACTACTACGCTGGCAGTTGGTTTAACCACAGATCGCAAGCGGCACTGGCTGTACGTAACGGCCCCCAGGTAGATGTCGATAAGAAGGCCAATGAGGAAACCCATCCGAACTCCTACTGAGCCTGATGTGACAATCTCCGTACAGTCCGATCTGTTCATCTAAGACTATCGCATGTCGGGCCTAGGGGCGGCAAGCGTCAGTCCTCTAATAGCGGTATAAGTCGTGTCGGAGCGAAGCCCATTACACCCTGAGAAACTAGTGGAACCTACCAGAAAATCTCGCTTGCCCTGGCCAGGGACTTTGCGTAATGGCTCTCTGACACAACGCGATATCAACTCCCAATACCGGGAGAGACGAATCCTGTCTAACCGCCACTGCCTCCAAGTGCTTCGGGACTGCACCCAACTGCTACCTGTTTGCACAACTCCTTTGAGCTGTGGTAGGGTAGCAATCTAAGAACAGTGGGAACACACTCGAGGCGAAGCAGCAGTGTCAAGTCTGCGGACTATGCTGTACTCATGTCACCTGGGAACTGTTAACTGACGACGGGTATAATACCAACCAACAGTTCCTCGTGAGTCCTATCCGGTGTACCCGTAACCCAACGAGCACCTGTATACTATCTCTAGTACGACGTACTGACGGCTGTGGAACAGACCATCTCCCCAACTGGGATGAGAAGCGTACACACTAGTCTACTCCGGAGTATCGATGCCTTGTCTCGAAAATCCTACGACTAGGGTCCTGAATAAGGATGTGCTTGTAGACTATCCAGCCCCCACTAGTGTGACTGCCATCACAACGCTGGTACTCAAGCAAGATCCTAAGAGCTCTATCAATACGTATACTCACATATTAAGATAGAAAAACCAAGTAGCATACTACCATGTTTAGCAAGACTGTTATATACATGTGAATATCCCAAGCTTCCATTAAGTAATATACAAACTAGTATGATACAATAATGGCCCCTAGGGCATATACACTAACAATTTCCCACTTGCACTAGGGCCATGTACTGGCGAATCGAAGACCGATGATCTCGAGTAGCCTCTCGAACTGAATCTGAGGTAGGGCCTTCGTGAATGGATCAGCAATGTTCTCTTCAGTAGCAACTCTCCGAACCTCGATCTCCTGACGATCAATGATCTCCCTGATCAGGTGATACCGCCTTAAGATATGTCTGGACTTCTGATGGGACCTTGGTTCCTTCGCTAAAGCTATAGCTCCGTTGTTGTCGCAATACAGAGGTATTGGATCAACTATGTTAGGAACCACCTGAAGTTCTGTTAGGAACTTCTTCATCCAGACTGTTTCTTTTGCGGTATCGCTAGCAGCAATATACTCCGCTTCCATCGCCGAGTCAGCAACGGTGTCCTGCTTGGAGCTCTTCCAGCACACCGCCCCTCCATTGAGGGTAAAGACATAACCTGACATGGACTTGGAATCGTCCTTATCACTCTGGAAGCCGGAATCAGCATAGGCCTCCATCCTGAGGTCTTTTCCGCCGTAAACAAAGAACATCTTCTTAGTCCTCCTCAGGTACTTGAGAATGTTCTTTACTGCTATCCAGTGCTTCTCCCCTAGGTTTGCCTGATACCGGCTTACAACGCTCAATGCGTATGCTACATCTGGTCTGGTACATAACATCGCATACATTATAGAGCCTACCGCAGAAGCGTAGGGTATAATCGACATGCGATCCCTTTCCAAATCAGTCTTGGGAGACATCTCTTTGGAGACGGTGATTCCGTGACAAGCCGGTAGGTTACCGCGCTTAGAATCTTCCATACTGAATCTTTTCAATATGGTGTCTATGTACCTGGACTGTGAAAGTCCCAACATCCTCTTTGATCTATCACGATAGATCTGGATCCCTAAATTGTAGGTGGCATCACCTAGGTCCTTCATGGAGAATTTCTGTGACAAGAATCCTTTGACTGACTGTAGCATAGGAATATCATTTCCTATTAGAAGAATGTCATCCACGTACAAGACGAGGAATACAACAACTCTCCCGACAATCTTACTGTATATGCATGGTTCATCTGGATTTTTGATAAAGTCGAATTCTTTGACAGTATCATCAAAACAGATGTTCCAACTCCGCGATACCTGCTTTAGTCCATAAATTGACTTAAGCAGCTTGCATACTTTACCGCTGCTCCCACTCTGAATGAATCCCTCTGGCTGATCCATATAGACGCTCTCTTCCAAATTTCCATTTAGAAAGGTTGTCTTTACGTCCATCTGCCAGATCTCATAATCATGGAAGGCAGCAATAGCAAGAAGGACCCGAATGGATTTGAGCATAGCCACTGGAGAATAGGTTTCGTCATAGTCCAAACCAGGTCTTTGACGGAAACCCTTTGCAAGAAGTCTAGCCTTATAGGTTTCAACCTGTCCATCTACACCAATCTTCTTTCTGAAGATCCACTTGCATCCTACGGGTTTTACCCTATCTGGAGCAACGTCCAAGGTCCATACTTTGTTAGTGTACATGGACTCCATTTCGGTCCGCATTGCATCCAGCTATTTTACCGAGTCGCTGCTCTGAATGGCTTGCTGGAAGCTAGTAGGGTCGTCATTATCAATGACGCAATCTTCTCGATCCCCGTCTATGAGAAAACCGTAGTATCTCTCAGGCGGATGAGATTGCCTACTACTTCTGCGGATAGGCGCTGGTATGTCCCTTTCTTCTGAAACTTCTTGTTCTACCAAACTTTCAGTAACAGCTTGTGGTTCTGGAATTTCTTCAAGTTCTACTGTGCTCCCACTCTTCTGATTTTCTAAAAATTCAGTTTCTAAGAAGCGGGCATGACGAGAAACAAAAACCTTTTGTTCCTCTGCGTAGTAGAAGCAATATCCCATGGAGTTCTTTGGATATCCCACAAACTTACACTCTAATGAGCGTGCCTCGAGCTTGTCCGGATGCTGCTTTTTTACAAAAGCTGGACATCCCCATGTCTTCAGGTACTGAAGATAGGGTTTCTTCCCACTCCATATCTGATATGGTGTGGTAGGCACAGTCTTGGTTGGAACCTTGTTCAAAAGATATGCCGCTGATTCTAGCGCATAACCCTAGAATGATCGCGGTAACTCAGCCTTACTCATCATGGAACGAACCATATCCAATAGGGTTCGATTCCTCCTTTCCGATACACCGTTGTGTTGTGGTGTGTATGGAGGAGTAAGCTGAGAGAGAATTCCATTCTCTTTTAAGTAACCTAGGAACTCGGCACTTAAGTATTCTCCACCTCGATCAGATCTCAGTGTCTTAATACTTTTGCCTGTTTGGTTTTCCACTTCACTCTTGTATTCCCGGAATTTCTCAAAAGCCTCGGATTTATGCTTCATTAAGAAGATATGTCCATACCTAGAGAAATCATCCGTAAAAATAATGAAGTAGGAATAACCACCTCTCGCATGTGTAGACATTGGACCGCACACGTCACTGTGTACGAGTCCTAAGAGCCCGCTCGCTCTTACTCCGTGTCCAGTAAACGGAGTCTTTGTCATCTTTCCCATGAGACAAGATTCACAAGTGGCATAAGATTGATATTCGAACGGATTCAAATATCCTTCTCTATGTAACTTCGTTAATCGTGTTTCATTGATGTAACCTAGTTTACAATGCCATAAGAAAGCCTGTTTTATTTCTGGAGACTTTCTTTTAAGTGTGTTCTGGACATTGAAAACCTGAGCTTGATTCAATACGTATATACCGTCATCTAATGTACCGGACCCAATCAGAACTTGATTTAGGTGGATGTGAACTACATTGCTTACGAATGTAAAGTCATATCCCTCTCTCGAAAGTGAGGACACTGATATAATATTACCAGTCAAACTAGGTACATACAGACAGTTACATAGAATCAATATCTGCCCACTTGTCAAACCTAGGCGATATTCTCCCACGGATTCAGCGTCCACGCTCATTCCGTTAGCAACTCTGAGAGACAAATCACCTACCCTTATAACTTTACGGTTTCTCAAAGCATGTAACGAATTACAGATATGAGATCCTGCTCCGGTATCTAGTACCCAGGAAGTAGAGTTAATTGACAAACAGTTCTCAATTACAAACACACTTGAGGCTGAAGCCACAACATGCTTCGTATCCTGGCTACTGGCTTCCAAAGCCCTGCAATCCTTCTGCCAATGCCCGTTCCCATAACAATAGGAACATCCCTCCTTACCTACACCAAGTCCCAAAACTTGTGCTCTTCCCTTTCCTCCTACTTTACTGACACCGTATATCGGCTTTGTAGAGGTCTTCTTCTTTTCACCCTTTGCTTTCGCCTTGGATGAAGAAGAAGAAGGTCCCCTATTAAGCAGAGCTTGTATCTCCCTGGTTTCTTTCAGGGTGTAAGTAGAGGGTAGGGACTGTGGAAATAAGTCAGCATATGACCTGTTTCCCAATGTGGTCTCCAGGTCCTTGAGCTCATCAATATAGCTAGTCATCGTAAGGACGTCGTCCCCTATAGATGACCCGTCAGCCGACCTCGCTTGATTTAATTCGTTCGAGGCCTCATATCTTGCGATATGAGATTGCTCTCTATATAAATCTTTGTTATGGAGAAAGATGGAAACTGAGTCCATCTTCTCGTGCTGCTTCTGGTATACACCATCAATTGAAGCCAACACGAGGCACTTGGCTTTCGCTTTAACCTTTTCCCTTGTCTGACGGATATCCATATCTGCGACGGTGGAAACTGGACCTGGGACGGTGGGATCTTGAGTAGTAATAGGGTAGTCCAGCTTGTCATAGGGAATGGACATCTGGACAGACCTTTGCCAGTCAAATAAGTTAGATCCAGTCAACTTGTTATCTAGATGTAACCTAGTCATGGTCACAAGGTCGCTGCAATGAGAGAGAGAGAAGAAAACACTTTAGCATGATGCTCTTGCAAGTTTAGAGTGGTTTTTAATTTATCTAAACTGGATGGCTCCCACTGTTTCTCGAATCCTTCCTCAAACCATAAAAGAAGAATTAGCCAGGACTATTCTCACCGTACAATACTTGCTTAACCGTTCGGCCAGGCCAGTATCGATACTTCGAGGGAGGTTTTCCAACGCTTTCGCGAAGTTCCTTAATTAAATAACCTCTTTTCTCTGGGGGCGTAACCCCGCTGACACCTTTCTAGACACCTACTTGGTTTATATCATTGATCGTTAAGTGACGAATCTCCTGATAAGTAGCATATACTCACAGTAGGATCGGGATCCAAATATCATCGTATGATAATGTTGAAGGAATCCTACCAATATTCATCAAACTCCAAATGGTATGCAACACTAGAAAGTTTCAGTTTCTTTAGAAACTCCCGATATGGATTTTTGCCCCATGTTCTTATGACCTTGACGAAAGCCAACAAATCATAAGTCACATGTCAAGTTCTGCCCATCATTATCTTGTTAATTTGAACCCACCCGTACATACCCTTGACGAAAGCCAACAAGGTAATACGACTGTCCCAAACCAACTCATCTATCTATGCAACAAATGAATACCCCAGCAGCTACCAAACACTATGCCTTGACGAAAGCCAACAAACATAGCTTGAATACTACTGACTATCCATAAGAAATGACGGAGGGCTACGACTGGTTTTGGCAAAACCGTGAACGTAGTGAACTTGATATAATCGAAGGAACCTGATAGTTTTTTAAAAGGAGTGGTTAAAGCTCCGCAATTAAAAATTCTGCTCTTTTAAAAATAACCGAGTGGTTTCTTTTAAATTTGTTCCAACGATTCAACTTTGGTTTATTTTCTTTGCATTAAAATAATGCGTCCCATCATTTCACCTATCATTGCAGAAAACAACGAAAATACAACGTCCTCTTATGCCATCCGCATTCGCCACTGGGTCCCATCATCACCCGTTAGGTTACTTAACTAACGACAGAGCGGGGGCTGGGCTAGCGCGGGTGTAAAACATAAGTAACGTCTAAATAGTTATCATATATAGATATTGTACATTCGTCAGACGCAATAATAGGCATTCCAGATCTCAGATGAACATTATTGGATATGCAAGCAATCCGTGTTTGTTTTGAGCCTGCAACGAAAGACGGATTACACAGTTGTGATCAATATCCATTACCTCACTCTAGAACCCTACGGGTACGGCAAACTACCCACCCGGTAGTTTGTGCACCCCACCTTGGGTCTGTCCTAGGAGCAAAAACAGTAAAATGAAATAATACAACGGTGGCTACAACCGCAACCTGGATGTGCCCCTCAAAATAATATTATAACAAATTACATTTACATCAAATGAATTAAATAATAACCCATCACAAAACCCCGGCTATACATCACAACAGTCCAACACAGTTCATATACACAAACAGATAAAATCCATTACAGAAATGTGCAACCCCTTGCCAACCGACATACTAGCAGTTAGGGGAGGTTTACGAACACATTATACAAACACAGATATAATCAAATTAGCAAACATCGCAAAATTTCGATCGTGCAAACACATTAGATTCTACTCCAATACTTCTCTGTGCACCTGAGATTTGAGCAGAAAAATAAACATCTTAGAAAACACAAAAATATCATAGAAGAATTACTGGTGGAAAATGGGTTGAACCGGCCCCAACTCGGCCGCGGTTCCGCGGCGGATCGGTGGGATCCGCCGCGGTTCCGCGGTCGTTTGGCCGATTCAGGAACCCATTTTTCACCAGTTTTCTTAAAATTCTCTATAGGTTATTCTGAAGCACCCTGGAATATTTTTAGAGCCTTTTTAAAATTCGACAGAAAGTAGTGATATCGATGTCGTTTTTTGGTTCGTTTTGCGTTCGAATATCTTACGACTTTGCTAATGAGTTATTTATTGTTTAGCGAGGCTCTGATACTACTGTAAGTCAATGTACAACACCCCACGACTTGTGGGGAGGCGGAATAATGAAAAACGATCTTGTTTAAAGCGTAAACATCGAATAACTGAGAATCTTTGCATAAACAATAACTAACAACAAACATAGGAGTTAACAACTACTATGAAAAGTGATTATACCTTAAGATCCGAGTCCTTCGACTTGTCGTTCTCCACGTCCTTTCTGGCCTTCTCTAAGTAGTAGAAGATCCACCCGAGAGCTTTACTACAAGGTTCACCTCAAACTAGAGGTAACTAGGTTTCTTAAATCGCTAATCTAAGCAACCTAGGTGATATAGAGTGAGGGTTATGGTTTAATTAGTCTAACTAATCCTTGTACTCAACACATGAGAGGGGAGGATTAGGGTTTGAAGAGAGAGAGCTTGAGGAGAGAGAAGATGAACATAATAATGAAATGAGAAAATGAGCTATCATAATATATATCAAGCATTATTGTTTTTCAAGAAAAGAAAATAAAATGATTTACAACCATGCTTGATAAATATCTAATGGTGATTCATCTCCATGAGTCATTAAGCATTTATGATACATTAATGATATGGATGAATCATCCATATGACTCACTAATCTCATTCAATGTATATGCCACCTAAACCTCCTTAGTCACCATCTTCTAGAAGCTTCTCGCGCAATTACGAGAACGCCCCTCCTATCCGTGAAAACACGGAAAAACTTTAGACTGTATAAATCCAATAACCGGATACTAGTAACTGGCTTAAACCAAAGCCGACTAGTAAAAACTGTCCGAACGACGTACGTGTGTAAACACACGTATGCGTCCGAACCCTTTGTCGTAAAACCATACGACCTCTATATCGTTTCGCCTGGAGTAGGAAACTCTCTGTGTGGGACTCTAGAGACTCGACTACTACGCTGGCAGTGGGTTTAACCACAAACCGCAAGCGGCACTAGCTGTACGTAACGGCCCCCAGGTAGATGTCGATAAGAAGGCCAATAAGGAAACCCATCCGAACTCCTACTGAGCCTGCTGTAACAATCTCCGTACAGTCCGGTCCGTTCGTCTAAGACTATCGCATATCGGGCCTAGGGGGCGGCAAGCGTCAGTCCCCTAATAGCGGTATAAGTCGTGTCGGAGCGAAGCCCATTACACCCTGAGAAACTACTGGAACCTACCAGCAAATCTCGCTTGCCCTGGCCAGGGACTTTGCGTAATGGCTCTCTGACACAGCGCGATATCAACTCCCAATACCGGGAGAGACGAATCCTGTCTAACCGCCACTGCCTCCAAGTGCTTCGGGACTGCACCCAACTGCTACCTGTTTGCACGACTCCTTTGAGCCGTGGTAGGGTAGCTATCTAAGAACAGTGGGAACACACTCGAGGCGAAGCAGCAGTGTCAAGTCTGCGGACTATGCTGTACTCATGTCACCTGGGAACTGTTAACTGACGACGGGTATAATACCAACCAACAGTTCCTCGTGAGTCCAGTCCGGTATACCCATAATCCAACGAGCACCTGTATACTATCTCTAGTACGACGTACTGACGGCTGTGGGATAGACCATCTCCCCAACTGGGATGAGAAGCGTACACACTAGTCTACTCCGGAGTATCGATGCCCTGTCTCGATAATCCTACGACTAGGGACCTGAATAAGGATGTGCTTGTAGACTACCCAGCCCCCACTAGTGTGACTGCCATCACAACGCTGGTAGTCAAGCAAGATCCTAAGAGCTCTATCAATACGTATACTCACATATTAAGATAGAAAAACCAAGTAGCATACTACCATGTTTAGCAAGACTGTTATATACATGTGAATATCCCAAGTTTCCATTAAGTAATATACAAACTAGTATGATACAATAATGGCCCCTAGGGCATATACACTAACAAGTTTTGCACTTTGCAATTAGCCGATCAAGTAGGTGTCTAGAAAGGTGTCAACGGGGTTACGCCCCTAGGAAAACGAGGTTTATTTTAATTAGGTCCGTGCGAAAGCACGGGGAACCTCCCTCAAAGTACCGGCACTGGCCAGGCTGAAAGATTGGCGAACTTGTAGAGTTTAATTAATCCCAGCTAGTCTTTTCTTTTAGGGTTTGAAGGAAGATTTGATAAAACAGTGGGAGCCATCCTGATTAGATAAAATATATAACCAATCTAATCTTGCAAAAGAACACGCAGAGTGTTTTCTTCTCTCTCTCTCCAGGTAGCGACCATGTCACGCCTTAATCAAGATAATATTATGGATGTATTGACCAAACCCGCTTGTTATTCTGAGCTGGGGAACGTTGGTCCCGTTCTAACTTATAATTGTTATAAGACCGAGCAGGAAATAGGGGAATACCAGGATTCCCATGCTACCCAAACGAAGAAAGTGCATGCTGATGCATCTTCTTCGGGTGTGTTCATTACAAAGAACTGTTTCTCAGTATCCTCTACGTCCCGGGTATTTGATACCGGATCAGGATCCCAAATATGTAATCTGTTACATGGGCTACAGAAAGGTAGAGAACTAAGAACGGGTGATAAATTTCAAGAGTTGAAAACAGTGCAATTGTTGCAGCCAAAGTGTTGGCAGTTATCACCCTGTATTACTAAATACACTGATTCTGAACGAATGTTATTAGATACCGAACCTGATATACAACATCATATCAGTCTCTTTATTTTACTAAAGAAGGATATAATTTTGTATTGTTGGATAATGTTTTGCACATTTCTTATATCAAGAGTTGATCGGTTCAGGCACGTTATCTAAAAACATATACATTCTAAATCAAACCACAGTTCTTAACGTACAGAACACACACAAGAGGAAGAGTTCAGAAATGAATGATTCCTTCTTGAGGTATTGTAGACTAGGTCATATCAATGTGACCCGACTAGTTGAAGTTACATATTAGATGCATAATTAAATCAGTTTGAATTTAAATCTTGTGAAACTTGCCAGTCATGTCACAAAAATAAGATGACCATAGCTCTGTTTACTCGAAACAGAGAAAAAAGTTAGTGAACTCTTGGGACTGATACATAGTGATGTATGAAGGTCCCCAGTCTACATATGCCAGGACTGGTTCTTTGTACTTCCTTACATTCACTGATGATCTCTCAAGATTCGGACACATATTCCTGTTGAAACACATGTCTGAAGTTTTGAGAAATTCAAAGAATATAAGTCAAAAGTAGAGAACCAATACAGGTATAAGTATTATGTCCTATGATGAGATCAGGGAGGAGAATACTTGTGCATGGAACTCCTGGACTATTCCAAACGAGAATAAGATTCTCTCTCAGCATTACTCCTCCGTATACACCACAGCACGTAGGTGTATCAGGAAGGAGCAATTGCACCATATTAGATATGGTGTGCTCTATGATGAGTATTAATGAGTTACCTGTTTCCTTTTTAGGGGTTGTGCACTTGAGAAGCTGCTTACCTATTGAATTGGATTCCAATCAAATCAGTGCCTACCACTCCATATGAGATATGGTACGGGAAGAGCCCATGTCTTAAGCAAGTTAAGATTTGGGGTTGTTCGGCCAATGTCAAAAGCAAAATCCGGACAAGATCGAGGAAAGCTCAGTTCTGTAGAACTGGAAGGAGTTCCAGCTATACAAACTACAGCTGATGATTTGACAGAATAAAAGGATTCAATAGTCCCCGACGAACCTCAGCCTCTCCGCCGATCTAGTAGGGTTCCTCATTCGCCTGAGAGATACTTCGGTTTCTCAATGACAGTGGGAGCGAGGAATTTGTTAGTGTATATGCCCTAGAGGCCATTACTGTATCATACTGGTTTGTATATTACTTAATGGATGCTTGGGATATTCACCTTGTATATACAATCTTGCTCAAAATAGTAGTATGCTACTTGGTTTGTTTCTACTTCAATGTGTACATGTGTTTATTTTTGTATATCGCCTATACACATTAGTGGAGCCCTTAGGATCTTTGCTTGATTACCAGCGATGTGATGGCCGTCACACTAGTGGGGCTGGGTAATCTATAAGCACATCCTTATGCAGGTCCCTGGTCGCAGGACTATCGAGACAGGGCATCGATACTCCGGAGTAGACCAGCGCATGCGCTTCTCATCCCAGTGTGGGAGACGGTCTGTCCCACAGCCGTCAGTACGTCGTACTTGAGATAGTATGCAGGTGCTCGTTAGGTTACGGGTACACTGGACAGGACTCGTCGGGAACTGACTAGTTGGTATTATGCCTATCGTCAGTTATCAGTTCCCAGGTGACATGAGTACAGCTTAGTCTGCTGACTTGACACTGTCACTTCGCCTCGAGTGTGTTCCCACTGTACTTTAATCACTACCCTACCACGGCTCAAAGGAGTCATGCAAACAGGTAGTGGTTGGGTGCAGTCCCGAAGCACTTGGAGGCAGTGACGGTTAGACAGGATTCGTCTCTCCCGGTATTGGGGGTTGACATCGCGCTGTGTCTAGGAGAGCCATTACACGAGTAGTCCCTGGCCAGGGCAAACGAGATATACTGGTAGGTTTTCAGTGTTATCTCAGGGTGTTTTGGGCTACGCTCCGGCACGACTTGTACCGCTATTGGGGGACTGACGTTTACCGCCCCCTAGGCCCGCAATGCGATGTATCAGACGAACAGACCGGACTGTACGGAGAATGTCACACTCAGGCTCAGTAGGAGTTCAGATGGGTTTCGCCTCGTCGGTCTTCTTGTCGGCACTACCTGGGGACCGTTACGCACAGCTAGTGCCGCTTGCGGTCTGTGGTTAAACCCACTGCCAGCGTAGTGTCGAGTCTTTAGAGTCCCACGCAGAAAGCTTTTCGCCTTTAGGCAAAAGAGTAGAGGTCGCATGGTATTGCGACAGGTCGCATGGTTTTGCGACAGGGTTCGGTCACATCCGTGCACTTGTGCACGTACAGTGTCCGGACAGTTTACACTAGCGGGCTTTGGTTTAAGCCAGATCCTAGTGTACCTTTTGGGATTGGATTTATCCAGTATGCATTCGTGTTCCTCGGAACGCGGATGCGGGTGTGTATGCACAGTTGATAGGGAGACAGAGGCAGCGGATTCTCATTAGGGTTGTTGACAGTTGACCGTTGACTATTTGACTTTTTGCTCAACCCTAATGAGAATATGATATGTGATTAACTATTATATTAATTAAGTATTATGGTGACATGGTTGTTGACTTTGTTGACTTGTTGACTTTTGTTGACTTGTTGACTTTGTTGACTTGTTGACTTTTGTTGACTTGTTGACTTTGTTGACCGGTTGACTAGGCTTGACTAGTTGACCATCATGATAACCATAGCCATCATTTCATGGCAAAGACTTTTGTTTGCTTGCTTATTTGTGTAAAATAAGTGCATGAAATGATATGGTTATGGTTGCTTCAACCATCACATAAGACTTTTCTGATATGATGAGTTATCATGACTTTGGATTATGAGAGGGTGAGAGAAAAAAAACTTGCTCATTCTTTCTTGCTCATTCTCTCTCTTGTTCTTGAGCTCTCTTGTTTTGCTCTCACCCTCTTGCTCTTTTTCCCTCTCTTTAATCTATGGTTCTCTTGTCTCATGAGTTGAGAATCAAGAACCATAGATAAAATCCCATACAAACTCTTCTTTACTCACTCTAGTTCACAAGGTTTAGCAAACCGAGTGAACTAGTTTCTTCAAAGAACGAAGAAGGAGCCAAAGGTTGGAGCTTTCAGGTGGATCTATCTTCGGCGTACGGAGACGACGGGAAGAAGCCAATCCGGACCACCATCGGAGCTTGAAGACGAAGGAGTTCAAGACAAGCAAGGTATAACCCCCTAACCGAGTAGCTAGAAACTCCTAGTTAGGTTGCTAGATAGATGTTTAACCAAGATCCGGGTTTTAGGTCCATGTTACCACCTCCGTAAAAATCGTTTTTTGCCAAATTCCGCATTCCCGAAAGTACCGGGAGAGGTAGCATGGACTTACAGTGGTATCGGAGCCTAGTTAAACTCTATCTAACATGTTAGCAAGTAACTAGAAGATCGATCAAAGAAAAAGTCCCGAAAACAAACCCCAAAAATTCGAGTTTCTGTCGATTTTTATGCTGTTCAAAAGTTGATTATTTTCACACCTAAAATCGGCTCAGGGTTTTTAAAAGCCACTGTAGAAAAATCACCAAGTGATCCCCCTAAACGACCGCGGAAACACGGCAATAGCCTGCTATTGCCGCGGTTCCGCGGCCTCCTTGGCCCCTCTCTGGTGTTTCTTTGCTACAGTGTACTTGCAGGGGTATTTTGGGATTTTTAGAATATATATTTTCAACCCAGATTTTCCAGAACGAAAAATTTATTTTGGGGTCCTGAAAATCCGTATTTTTGATCGAACTTCTAAAAGACTTAAGCTAACGGGTTTTTCTGTAATGTGATATTTGTATTGAACGTCTACTAATCGCTATATGTCGATTAGTGGGGGTTATACAAATCTGTGATCTGTAATGTTGCTGGAATGTGGATATGAATATGTTGGATTATCGCGGGTGAATAGCCGGGGGTTGTGAGACGAGAGTTTTCTTTTCTTTCAATTCATGTAAATTTGTAAATTGATGTAATAATTATTTGTATGGCCGCACAACCGGGTCGGGGTTGTAGCCGTCATTGTATAATTTCTTTTTACTGTTTTTGCTCCTAGGATAGACCCATGGAGGGGGTGCACAAACTACCGGGTATGCCGAAGTGTCGAGTGGCCTACTCATGGAGATGAGGGAGGTTACTACGCTTCGGGTACTTGGCGGGTAGTTTGCCGCACCCGTAGGGGTCTTGGGTGGGGTATTTGGCTATTCACCGCGACCGTGTAATCTGTTTTTCGTTACAGGCTCGTGCGAATTACAGATTCCTAGTATATCCAATGTATTCATCTGTGATCTGAAATGTTTATCATTGCAGTATATCTATATATGATATTATTTAGGCGTTGCTTATGTTTTACAGACGCGCTAGCCCAGCCCCCGCTCTGTCGTTAGTTAAGTAACCTAACGGGTAATGACGGGGCCCCGTGGCGAATGCGAATGGCATAAGCGTACGTCATATTTTGGTTGTTTTCTGCAATGGTAGGATTAATTGATGGGACGCATTAAAAGAACTAATGCAAGAATATCACGCATTAAAAGAACTAATGCAAGATAATAAACCAAGTTAAAGTCGTTGGAACACTTTCAAAAAACCACTCGGTTCTTTTCAAAACAACTTTTAAATGCGGAGCTTGAGCCACTCCTTTTAAAAGCTATCTCGTTCCATCGACTATATCAAGTTCACTACGTTCACGGTTTAGCCAAAACCATTCATAGCCCTCCATCATTTCAGTTAAATATTCGGTAGTATTCAAGCTATGTATTTTGACCTCACGCCAAGGCATAGTGATTGGTAGCTGCCGGATATTTATCTGTTGCATAGATAGAATGCGTTGGTTTGGGACAGTCGTACTACCATTTTGGCCTACGTCAAGGGTAGGTATGGGTGGATTCAAATTAACCTGGATAATGATGGGAAGAACTTGACATGTGACTTATGACATTTTGACCTCACGCCAAGGTCATAAGAGCATGGGGCAAAAATCCACATCGGGAGTTTCATAAGTACTTAAACTTGCTAGATTTGCATACCATTTGGAGTGTGATGATTCTGGTAGGATTCCTTCAGTTTCGTCACGCGATGATATTTGGATCCCGATCCTACTGTGAGTATATGCTACTCCTCGGGAAATTTCTCACTAAACGATCAATGCTATAAACCTAGTAGGTGCCTAGAAAGGTGTTGGCGGGGCTACGCCCCCAGGGAAAAGAGGTTCTTTAATTAAGGAACTTCGCGAAAACGTTGGAAAACCTCCCTTGAAGTACCGACACCGGCCTGGCTGAACGGTTAAGCAAGTATTGTGCGGTGGGATTGATCCCGACTAATTCTTCCTTTATGGTTTGAGGAGGGATTCGAGAAACAGTGGGAGCCATCCTGTTTAGACAAACTAAAAACCACTCTAAACTTGCAAGAGCATCATGCTGAGTGTTTCTTCTTCTCTCTCCTAATTGCAGCGACCAAATCGACATGACTGGACTTAAGTTACTCCTAGATAAAAACAAACTGACAGGGCCAAACTACAAAGATTGGCTCAGGAATGTCAAGATAGCAATCACTTACGACAAGCTGGGGTATCTTCTTACCACCAAAGCTCCCCCTGTCCCTGGTCCCACTTCCAGCGTCGCGGATAAGGAAATCCGCAAGACTTGGGAGATTGATAGCGCGAAGTCCAAGTGCCTCGTACTTGCCTCGATGGACAACGAACATCAGAGGAGGCACGAGAATATGGACCTTGAATCCATATTTCTCCATACAAAAGAACTGTATGGAGAGCAATCTCGTATCGCAAGATACGAAGCGTCGAAGAAGTTATTTTCGGTAAGAATGGCCGTTGGATCATCAGTAGCTGAGCACGTGCTAAAGATGATCGACTACATTGAGGAGCTCGCGGACCTAGGGACCACATTGGAGAGTGAACTCTATACGGACATAGTTCTCCAGTCCCTTCCTTCCACTTACGCCCAGTTCATACTGAACTTCAACTTACAAGAAAAAGAGTTTGAACTTTCAGAGCTCCTCAACATGCTGAGGAGCGCAGAGGGCACCCTACAGAAAGGTAGGGAAACATCCACTTTGTTTGTAGGAGGATCATCTTCTTCTAGGTCCAAGGCGAAAGCCAAGGGAAAGAAGAAGAAAGCCCCCGCCAAACCAAGGGGCGGTGTTAGTAAAGTGGATACGAAGGGAAAAGCTAAAGCAACAAAGAAAGCGGGGAAGCTTGTGGATAAGGAAGAATGCTTCTATTGTCATAAGAAAGGTCACTGGAAGAATGATTGCAGGGCCTGGAAGGCCAGAACACAGGAATTGAAGCAGGTTGCAGCTTCAGCTTCAGGCGTGTATGTTATTGAAAACCGTCTTTCAATAAACTCTACTTCCTGGGTATTGGATACCGGATCAGGATCTCATATCTGTAATTCTTTGCAGGCGTTGAGAAACCGTAGGGTTTTGAAGGCAGGTGACATGACCCTCAGAGTTGCGAATGGAGCTAGCATGGATGCTAAAGCCGTGGGGGACTATCACCTGGGAATGTCAGATGGACATGTTTTGGTTTTGCGTAATTGCTTTTTTGTACCCAACGCAACTTGTAATATCATTTCTGTATCTTTAGTTTCTAAAGAAGGTTATGAATTTGCGTTTGTAAGTAATGTTGTAAACATTCACCTTAATCAAGTTCTGATTGGGTCAGGTACATTGAGTAATGGTATATACGTATTGAACCAACCACAGATTTTCAATGTCCAAAATACACACAAAAGAAAGTCTCCAGAAATAAATCAGACTTTCTTGTGGCATTGTAGACTGGGTCACATCAATGAGAGAAGGTTGACGAAGTTACATACTGAAGGGTATTTGAATGCGTTCGAATATCAATCGTATGCCACTTGTCAATCCTGTCTCAAAGGAAAGATGACAAAGACTCCGTTTACTGGACATGGAGTAAGAGCGAGCGAGCTCTTAGGACTCGTACACAGTGACGTGTGCGGTCCAATGTCTACACATGCGCGAAGCGGTTATTCTTACTTCGTTACTTTTACGGATGACTTCTCAAGGTACGGTCATGTCTTCTTAATGAAACATAAGTCCGAAACCTTTGGAAAATTCCAGGAGTATAAGAATGAAGTAGAGAAACAGACCGGCAAAAGTATTAAGATTCTAAGATCGGATCGAGGTGGAGAATACTTAAGTGCCGAGTTCCTGGACTATTTAAAAGAGAACGGAATTCTCTCTCAGCTTACTCCTCCATACACCCCGCAACATAACGGTGTATCGGAGAGACAGAACCGCACCCTATTGGATATGGTGCGGTCCATGATGAGTAACGCTGAGTTACCGCGATCATTCTGGGGATATGCGCTAGAATCAGCCGGATACCTTTTGAACCGAGTTCCGACTAAGACTGTGCCTACCACACCATATGAAATGTGGAGTGGGAAGAGACCCTATCTTCAATATCTGAAGATCTGGGGATGTCCAGCTTTTGTCAAAAAGCAGCATGCGGACAAACTCGAGGCACGCTCAGTACTGTGCAAGTTTGTGGGATACCCAAAGAACACCAGGGGGTATCTTTTCTACTACGCAGAGGAACAAAAAGTCCTTGTTTCTCGTAATGCCCACTTTCTAGAACACCAGTTCTTGGAAAAGGAAATTAGTGGGAGCGCAGTAGAACTGGAAGAAATTCCAGAACCACAGACTATTACTGAAAGGTTAGTGGAACCAGAGGGTTCAACAGAACAGGACATTCCTACGCCGCTCCGCAGGAGTAGTAGGCAGACTCATCCGCCCGAGAGATACTACGGTTTTCTCATAGACGGGGATAGAGAGGATTGCATCATAGATTATGATGAGCCTACTAGCTTCCAGCAGGCCGTTCAGAGCGTTGACTCAGAGAAATGGCTGGATGCAATGCGGACCGAAATGGAGTCCATGTACACCAACAAGGTATGGACGTTGGACATTGCTCCAGACGGGATAAAACCCGTAGGATGCAAGTGGATCTTCAAAAGGAAGATTGGTGTAGATGGACAGGTTGAGACCTATAAAGCTAGGCTGGTAGCAAAGGGTTTTCGTCAAAGACCTGGCTTGGACTATGACGAAACCTTTTCTCCAGTAGCCATGCTGAAATCCATTCGGATCCTTCTTGCCATTGCTGCCTTCCACGATTATGAGATCTGGTAAATGGACGTAAAGACAGCTTTTCTAAATGGAAATTTAGAGGAGTGTGTCTATATGGACCAGCCAGAGGGTTTCATTCAGAGTGGGAGCAGCGGAAAGGTGTGCAAGTTGCTTAAGTCCATCTATGGACTAAAGCAGGCATCGCGGAGTTGGAACATCTGCTTTGATGAGACGGTCAAAGAATTTGGCTTTATCAAAAATCCAGATGAACCATGCATCTATAGTAGATTTGTAGCGAGAACTGTAGTATTCCTCGTTTTATACGTGGATGACATTCTCTTAATAGGAAATGACATTCCTATGCTACAATCTGTCAAGGGGTTCTTGTCACACAGGTTCTCCATGAAAGACCTGGGTGATGCCTCATACATTCTGGGTATCCGGATCTACCGTGACAGATCCAAGAGGATATTAGGACTTTCTCAGTCCAGGTACATCGACACCGTACTGAAAAGATTCAGTATGGAAGATTCCAAGCGCGGTAACCTACCGGCTTGTCATGGGATCATCCTCTCTAAAGAGATGTCTCCCAAGACTGATTTGGAGAGGGATCGCATGTCTATTATACCCTACGCTTCTGCGGTAGGCTCTATAATGTATGCGATGTTGTGTACCAGACCGGATGTAGCTTATGCACTGAGTGTGGTAAGCCGGTATCAGTCAAACCCTGGGGAGAAACACTGGATAGCGGTAAAGAACATTCTCAAGTACCTGAGAAGGACTAAGGAGATGTTCTTGGTGTATGGCGGAAAAGACCTCCAGATCGAGGCCTTTGCTGACTCCAGCTTCCAGAGTGACAAGGATGATTCCAAGTCCATGTCGGGTTTTGTCTTTACCCTCAATGGAGGGGCGGTGTGTTGGAAGAGTTCCAAACAAGAAACCGTTGCAGACTCGACGATGGAAGCGGAATACATCGCTGCATCTGATGCCGCAAAAGAAGCTGTCTGGATGAGGAAGTTCTTGAAAGAACTTCAGGTGGTTCCGTCCATTGTTGATCCAATACCTCTGTATTGCGACAACAACGAGGCTATAGCTTTAGCGAAGGAACCCAGGTCCCATCAGAGATCCAGACACATCTTGAGGCGGTATCACCTGATCAGGGAGATCGTAGATCGCCAGGAGATCGAGGTTCGGAGAGTCGCTTCAGAAGATAACACTGCAGATCCATTCACCAAGGCCTTGCCCCAGACTCAGTTCGAGCGGCTGATCGAGATGATAGGTCTTCGATACGCCAGTACATGGCCTTAGTGCAAGTGGGAGATTGTTAATGTATATGCCCTAGAGGCCATTACTGTATCATACTGGTTTGTATATTACTTAATGGATGCTTGGGTTATTCACCTTGTATATACAATCTTGCTCAAAATAGTAGTATGCTACTTGGTTTGTTTCTACTTCAATGTGTACATGTGTTTATTTTTGTATATCGCCTATACACATTAGTGGAGCCCTTAGGATCTTTGCTTGATTACCAGCGATGTGATGGCCGTCACACTAGTGGGGCAAGGTAATCTATAAGCACATCCTTATGCAGGTCCCTGGTCGCAGGACTATCGAGACAGGGCATCGATACTCCGGAGTAGACCAGCGCATGCGCTTCTCATCCCAGTGTGGGAGACGGTCTGTCCCACAGCCGTCAGTACGTCGTACTTGAGATAGTATGCGGGTGCTCGTTAGGTTACGGGTACACTGGACAGGACTCGTCGGGAACTGACTAGCTGGTATTATGCCTATCGTCAGTTATCAGTTCCCAGGTGACATGAGTACAGCTTAGTCCGCTGACTTGACACTGTCACTTCGCCTCGAGTGTGTTCCCACTGTACTTTGATCACTACCCTACCACGGCTCAAAGGAGTCGTGCAAACAGGTAGTGGTTGGGTGCAGTCCCGAAGCACTTGGAGGCAGTGACGGTTAGACAGGATTCGTCTCTCCCGGTATTGGGGGTTGACATCGCGCTGTGTCTAGGAGAGCCATTACATGAGTAGTCCCTGGCCAGGGCAAACGAGATATACTGGTAGGTTTCCAGTGTTATCTCAGGGTGTTTTGGGCTACGCTCCGGCACGACTTGTACCGCTATTGGGGGACTGACGTTTACCGCCCCCTAGGCCCGCCATGCGATGTATCAGACGAACAGACCGGACTGTACGGAGAATGTCACACTCAGGCTCAGTAGGAGTTCAGATGGGTTTTGCCTCGTCGGTCTTCTTGTCGGCACTACCTGGGGACCGTTATGCACAGCTAGTGCCGCTTGCGGTCTGTGGTTAAACCCACTGCCAGCGTAGTGTCGAGTCTTTAGAGTCCCACGCAGAAAGCTTTTCGCCTTTAGGCAAAAGAGTAGAGGTCGCATGGTATTGCGACAGGTCGCATGGTTTTGCGACAGGGTTCGGTCACATCCGTGCACTTGTGCACGTACAGTGTCCGGACAGTTTACACTAGCGGGCTTTGGTTTAAACCAGATCCTAGTGTCCCTTTTGGGATTGGATTTATCCAGTGTGCATTCGTGTTCCTCGGAACGCGGATGCGGGTGTGTATGCACAGTTGATAGGGAGACAGAGGCAGCGGATTCTCATTAGGGTTGTTGACAGTTGACCGTTGACTATTTGACTTTTTGCTCAACCCTAATGAGAATATGATATGTGATTAACTATTATATTAATTAAGTATTATGGTGACATGGTTGTTGACTTTGTTGACTTTTGTTGACTTGTTGACTTTGTTGACTTTTGTTGACTTGTTGACTTTGTTGACTGGTTGACTAGGCTTGACTAGTTGACCATCATGATAACCATAGCCATCATTTCATGGCAAAGACTTTTGTTTGCTTGCTCATTTGTGTAAAATGAGTGCATGAAATGATATGGTTATGGTTGCTTCAACCATCACATAAGACTTTTTTGATATGATGAGTTATCATGACTTTAGATTATGAGAGGGTGAGAGAAAAAAGACTTGCTCATTCTTTCTTGCTCATTCTCTCTCTTGTTCTTGAGCTCTCTTGTTTTTCTCTCACCCTCTTGCTCTTTTTCCCTCTCTTTAATCTATGGTTCTCTTGTCTCATGAGTTGAGAATCAAGAACCATAGATAAAATCCCATACAAACTCTTCTCTACTCATTCTAGTTCACAAGGTTTAGCAAACTGAGTGAACTAGTTTCTTCAAAGAACGAAGAAGGAGCCAAAGGTTGGAGCTTTCAGGTCGATCTATCTTCGGCGTACGGAGACGACGGGAAGAAGCCAATCCGGACCACCATCGGAGCTTGAAGACGAAGGAGTTCAAGACAAGCAAGGTATAACCTCCTAACCGAGTAGCTAGAAACTCGTAGTTAGGTTGCTAGATAGATGTTTAACCAAGATCCGGGTTTTAGGTCCATGTTACCACCTCCGTAAAAATCGTTTTTTACCAAATTCCGCATTCCCGAAAGTACCGGGAGAGGTAGCATGGACTTACAGAATGCATCATGAGATGATGACCCAACTAGTTTTGAGCAGGCCATCGAGAGTAGGGACTCTGTAAGAATGGCTGGATGCTTAGCGATCTAAGATGGAATCCATGTACCCTAACAAATATAGACTTTGGATGTTATATCTGAAGGGTTGAATCCCCATCAGGAGCAAGTATATCTTGAGAAGATTACTTGGTGTAGATGGAAAAGTTGAGACTTTCAAAGCTAGACTTGTTAATGGTTTTCGTCATCGACCAGGCGTGGATAATGATAAAACCTTTTCCAGTGGCTATGCTTAAGTCCATCCGGATCCTACTTAACATTGCTACATACCATTACTACGGTATCTGGTGGTTGGGTGTCATGACTATTTTTCTAAATACTGATTTAGAAGAGAATGTCTATAAGTACACAGCCAGAGGGCTTCGTAAACAATGGGAGCAGCGGAAACGTGTGCAAGTTGCTTTACAGAATAAAGCAGTCATCGCGGAGTTGGAACATCTGTTTTGATGTGGTAGTCAAAGAGTTTGACTTCATCAAAATAGTAGATGAACCTTGTATATACAAAAAGGTAGTAGAGAGTAAGGTGGTCATCCTCGTATTGTACGTGGACAACATACTCTTGATGGGAAAAGAGTTTCCTATGCTACGCACGGTCAATCTCCTCTTATCATAAGGATTCTCCAAATAGGATAAAGGTGATACCTCCTAAATCCTGGGTTTTGGATCTATGAGATAGATCTAAATGGATATTAGGATTCTCACTAGGTGTAGTGAGATGGTATCAATCGATCCTGGGGAGAATCACTGGACAGCTTCCAGGATGGTAAGGTTGACTGAATGTCAGTCATAGGCATTGTCTTTACCCTCAGTGGAGGGACGGTATGTTGGAAGAGTTCCAAGCTAGATACCGTGGCAGATTAGACGATAAAGGATGGTGACATCGCTATCAAAGATATTACCAAAGAGGCAGTTTGGGTGTATATTAGTTCATGAGATGAACTAGGTTCCTACCATTGTGTGACAATGGAAGTGTGGCTTTGGCCCAGGAACCCCGGCCCCTTCAGTGACCCAGACATATTCCAAGGCAATATCACCTGATCATGGAGATAGTTGATCTCCAGAATGATCGAGGTTAGGAGAGTAGACACAGAGGACAACACGGCGGATCCACTCACAAAGGCATTTTCCCAGAGAGAGACTTTTATGGGATGGTTGAGTATGAGATACTACAACCACTGCTACAGATGGCCCTAGTGCAAGTGGGAGATTGTTAGTTATATGTATGCCCTAGAGGCCATTACTGTACATGAGATGTGTATTGTAGTGGATGCTGGGACATATATAGGTAGGACTTTCTTGCTCGACATGATAGTACGCTATCTGGTTGCTCTTTATCTTAACATGTATACTTACTGTCTCTCTGTTACATGTTGATAAAGCCCTTAGGATGTGTACTCGACTTGCAGGACTATGATGTAGATCATACTAGTGGGGCCAGGGTAGTCCATGAGTACATCTTTTAATGTTCCTAGTCGTGGGAATATCGAGACGGGGCATCGATATTCCAGAGTAGACTAGCGTATATCTTCTCTATTAGTTGTATGTATGCCCTAGAGGCCAGTATTGTACAGATGATGTATATTATATTGGATGCTTGGACATATATAGAGATGACTTTCTTGCTCGATATGATAGTATGCTATCTGGTTGCTCTTTATCTTAACATGTATACTAGTCTCTTTAAACTGTCTTATAGTTACATGTTGGTAAAGCCCTTAGGATGTATACTTGACTATCTGGACTATGATGCAGATCATACTAGTGGGGACATGGTAGTCCATAAGTACATCCTTCAAGGTCCCTAGTCGTAGGTGTATTGAGATGGGGCATCGATATACCAGTATAGACTAGCGTATACGCTTCTCGACCCATGAGATGGGTGATGGATGATCCCATATCCATTGATGTTTGACATCAGAGATGGTATACGGGTGCTCAGTAGAGACTGGGTACACTGGACGGACTCGCCGAGAACTCCCAGATGGTATTATACCTCACGTCAGATGGCAGTTCTCAGGTGACACTTGTACAGGTTAGTCTGTAGACCCGAGATCGTCATAGAGTTTTGTGTGATTCCCACTGTGCTTTGATCTCCACCTTACCACGTCCATGAGGGCGTGCAAAACGGTGGTTTTTGGGTACAGTCCCAAGTCACATGGAGGCAATGAGCGATAGGAGGGGTTTCGTCTCTCCCGGTATTGGGGGTTGATGTTGTACTGTGCTCGATTGGCCGTAACAGGGAAGTCCCTGGCCAGGGCTGTTTCAGAGATTTGCTGGTAAGTGTTACCAGTAGTTTCTCAACCCGTTATGAGCCTCACATCGGCACGACTTATCGGTTTTTGGGGTCTGACGTTTACCACCCCTAGACTTGATATGCGACATATCAGACGAGGAGACCGGACTGTACGGAAAGTGTTGCCGGTTGGCTCGACGGGAGTTGTAGCAGGTTCGCTTGTTCTCTTCTGATCGCTCAATACCCGGGTGGCCGTTATGTTTAGCTGACCGCTTGCGGCTTGGGGGCGCTTGATATGATCATCACCCACTGCCGGCGTATTGACGAGTCTTAGAGTCCCACAATGGAGTTTCCTAGTCCAGGCGAAACGTTGTGGTGCGCGTATGCGATATGCGCATGGACCCGATTAAAATACGCGTATAGGATACCGTATATTGACCGGGCGGCTTGCTTTTGGTTTGGGTTATATGTGATATGACCGGATTGATAAATCAAGTGTTGATTTATCATTTAACCATTAGTTTCTCACTAGAAATCCTTTCTTGTGATGGATGGATGTATGCATGCATGTATGTTTTTCTTCCTTTCTAGTTTCATGCACATATGGATGTGCATGCACACATGCATACATACATCATTCTATCATGGTTGATTATACAAGGAAATGGTGGCAATATAAGACTCACACCATGGGTTTTTATTTGGATTATTATTTGATTTTTAGTTAAAACAAAATGGATAAAGGAAAGGTTAATTCATGGAAGCATTCTACACTCTTCTTGACCTAACCATGCTCACCCACCATTTAACCATGGATTACTTTTCCTTTTGGGTTTTAACTCAAGTTCAATAATGATTCAACCATGGTTTGAGATGAGAGATAAGAAATATATATTGATATATTTCTATTTTTCTTTAAAAGAGTTAATCTTATCTTCTTTCAAAATAGCCATCATCTTCTTCATCCTTCTTCACTTGCTCTCTAGATTTTTGTAGTGAGCAAATTACATAACAAGATTGGATTTTGAAGTGAGAATAAGAACCACAACACTATTCTATACAAGTCTAGCCCACTTGTTTAGAGTGTTAGCTTCATTTCATTCATTTGATCGGATAAAGTTGCAAGCTTGGACAAAACGGACTCCAGGTGGATCATCGGTGACCGAGAGGCGTTCAAGCGGAGTTCTTTCAAACCCCAAGTAGCCGAGGAGTCTAGCGTAGGGAGATACAAAGGTTGTACTCTCTAAACCCTAGCTTTCCTTTCATATGATGATATGAAAAATTTGTAACCCTAATTTTTTCTAGGATAGATCCTTTGTAAGTTTACTTAGCACCATAAAAATTCATTCTTTGGATCATGTGATGCTTTCAAACCCTTCATGAGGTGCTAGGCTAACCTTTCATTGGTATCAGAGACGACCTAGAACATTAGGCGACACCTTTACGAAGTTAAAACTCTGATCGAACCGAAAATACGGATTTTTGGGTGCTCTCTGGACTTCTTTCAAAATCTGGTTATTTTCAGAATTAAAAATATGTAAAAAATTCAGCAGGTAAAAATAAGAATTAAGGTATAAAAAGTTTTCCATGAACAGTATTTTCGGCCGCGGAAACGCGGCCCAAGCTTGCTTTGGCAGCGGTTCCGCGGCCGTACTCCTCCATCACTGAATATTTTTTATGCTGTAATGATTATTTCTGCTAGTATATTTTTTAGGGTATTTTTAATCTGTATTTAGTTCTGAAAAATTCTGGAGATGGTTTTGGACTCGTCGTTTCGATCGGAATTTTGATTTCGTGACTTTTCCGGGTAAATTAGAAAGTAGTGAAGTGTTTGAACGAGTATCATTTGCTCACTTTTCACGGGGTTTAAATCCTTCGTAGGTTCGTGCAAGTTTGTTTGTGGTGGACCCTCTAGAAGACAACAAACCTTAACTCGATTATGTGGCCGTCTTGAACTGCCTTTTGAACCTTAGGGTTTGGGGCAGTACGACGTGCCACATGTGAGGCGTTGGCTTGACCCTTCTACGGCTGGACCGCTACCACTGTGTCACACTCCGGGTTTTTAAGCTCCGCTCAAGTGTTGAGCTTTAGTGAATCTTGGGTATTTGATCGTTCATTCGAAAACTTTAATACTGTCTAATTATCTGGAATGTGATGCAATGTGTGGAATTCATATTATAAGACATGAAATACGAGGTATGCGATACTTCGCATTTACGATGTCTAAAGAGAATGTGGATTCCAGATATTGCAGTTTTACACTTTCTTTTCTGTGACCTAAGTGTTGTATGTCGATATCGCCGGTTTCGTTGCTATACGTCAACGACAATTGGGGTACGCATACATACTAACGTTGATGATATGTGATATTATGTGTTGCTGAGATATGATGTGCATGATTGTTGCGATTGAATAGCCGGGGGTTTTATGTGAGATGAGAGTTTTATATTTTCATTCATGTATATTCAAATGTAATGTAATATTCTTTTATTTGGGGCACTTCCGGGTTGAGGTTGTGTCACATGTGTTGTATATTATTTACTTTTCCGCATTAGGATGGACCCAAAGAGGGGAGCACGGGTGACCGGGTTCTGGGGTTCAGTGGGAGGCCATCTCGAGGAGTCGAGACCGGGTCTCCTAAACTCCAGAATTGGTAGGGTCGCTTGCCGCTCTCGTAGGGGTCCAGGGTGTGGGCTTGGCTATTCGTCGCGACTGTGGAATCCGTATTTTCTATTATTGGCTAAATACTAAATACGGACGTCCTAGTATATCCCACATTATATCTATGTTTCTGCTGCGATATCTGTGATGTGATCATTTGATATGTTCTGATGGATACAGTATATAGTATATATGATATATTATATAGACGTTACTTATGTTTTACACCCGCATTAGCCCTGCCCTGCTCTGTCGTTAGTTACCTAACCTAACGGTGCACGAGGGGACATCGAGGCGAATGCGGATGGCATAAGTGTACGTCGTATTTATCTGTGATGTTTAGGTGACTTTAATGATGGGACTTCATTAATATGATTAATGAAAGAAAAAGAAACCTAAGATGTTGTGGAATCGAATTTCAAAAATAAAACAGGTAGCTACAGTTCTTGCTTTGCACAGCGGTATATATGATATATCCTGCACATTATTCGATGAGGAAAGGGCCGACGATCCCTTCACCGGGAGTGACCCCTTTAGCAATAACTGGCAGATGCTACACCCCTTGGTTTTTCTTTTGATTGCTTCTATAGTTCTTGCTTTGCACAGTGATATATATGATATGTCCCGCACCTCATTCGACGAGGAAAGGGTCGACGATCCCTTCACCGGGAGTGACCCCTTTAGCAAAACTAGAAAAGCCTCAAAAACACTCCATTTCAAAATCATTTGATTCTACAACGATATCAAGTTCATTATGCAATAGGTTTTCGGAAAAACCTGTCGTAGCCTTCCGTCATTTTAGATAAGTAGTAGTTAGTATTCGTGCTGCGTTTGTTGGCTTTTGTCAAGGCGTAGTGTGCGGTAGCTGACCAGTACTTATCTGCTTATGCATATGATGCAGATTGGATTAGGGTAGTCGTGCGACCTTGTTGGCCTTTGTCAAGGGCCATGCGGGTGGGTTTATTTCAATCAAGAAATGACGGGTTGAACTTGACTAGCAGCCTATGATTTGTTGGCCTTTGTCAAGGTCATAGGAGGCTTGGGGCAAAATTATCGGGAATTTCAAGTGTTGAAATTTGCAATGAGATTGCATACCTTCTATGAGATAGTTGGATCCCGATACCCGCTGCGAGTAAGAGTTACTCCTGGGAAAGTTTTACACATTACAATTAGCCGATCAAGTAGGTGTCTAGAAAGGTGTTAACGAGGTTACGCCTCTGGGAAAACGAGGTTTATATTAATTAGGTTCGTGCGAAAGCACGGGGGACCTCCCTCAAAGTACCGACACTGGCCTGGCTGAAAGATTGGCGAACTTGTAGCATGTAATTAATCCCGGCTAGTCTTTCCTTTTAGGGTTTGAAGGAAGATTTGATAAAAACCAGTGGGAGCCATCCTGATTAGATAAGATAATAACCAATCTGATCTTGCAAGAGCATACGCTAAAGTATTTTCTTCTCTCTCTCTCCAGGTAGCGACCATGTCATGCCCTAATAAAGATAATAATATGGATGTATTGACTGAACCCGCATGTTATACTGTGCTGGGGAACGTTGGTTTCGTTCTTTCTTATAAGAGTTATAGGAATGAACAGGACATAGGGGAATACCAGGATTCCCAAGCCACCCAAATGAAGAAAGTACATGATGATGCATTTTCTTCTGGTGTGTTCGTTACAGAAAACTGTTTCTCCATTTGCCCTACGTCCTGGGTATTAGATACCGGGTCAGGATCCCATATATGTAATCAGTTACATGGGCTTAGAAAAGGTAGAGAACTTGGAGAAGGTGATAAAGACATAAGAGTTGGAAATGGTGCAATTGTTGCAGCTAAGACTGTCGGGGAATATCACCTTGCATTACCTACTGGTAATACTTTGGTTCTGAATGAATGCTATTACATGCCGAACCTGATATGCAACATTATATCGGTTTCTTTGTTGAGTAAAGAGGGATATAATTTTGTATTACAGGATAATGTTATGAACATTTTCCGTAACCAAAAGTTGGTTGGATCAGGCACGTTATGTAATGGCATTTATATTCTAAATCAATCAACAGTTCTGAGCATAACAAACACACACAAGAGGAAGAGTTCAGAAATGAACGAATCCTTCTTGTGGCATTGTAGACTCGGTCATATAAATGCGACACGACTGGCTAAGTTACATAAGGATGGATATTTGAATTGTTAGTTATATGTATGCCCTAGAGGCCATTACTATACATAGGATGTATATTGTAGTGGATGCTGGGACATATATAGGGAGGACTTTCTTGCTCGACATGATAGTATGCTATCTGGTTGCTCTTTACCTTAACGTGTATACTGATTGTCTCTCTGTTACATGTTGGTAAAGCCCTTAGGATGTGTACTTGACTACCTGGACTATGATGCGGATCATACTAGTGGGGACATGGTAGTCTATAAGTACATCCTTCACAGTCCCTAGTCGAGGGTGTATCGAGACGGGGCATCGATATACCAGAGTAGACTAGCGTGTACCTTCTCGACCCATACAGATGGGCGATGGATGATCCCATATCCATCGGTGTTTGACATCAGAGGAGATATACGGGTGCTCAGTAGAGACTGGGTACACTGGACGGACTCGCCGAGAACTCCCAGATGGTATTATACCTCACGTCAGATGGCAGTTCTCTGGTGACACTGGTACAGAGTAGTCTGTTGACCCGAGATCGTCATAGAGTCTTGTGTGGTTCCCACTGTACTTTGATTTCCATCTTACCACGTCCAAGAGGGCGTGCAAAATGGTGGTTTTTGGGTACAGTCCCGAGTCACATGGAGGCAATGAGCGATAGGAGGGGATTCGTCTCTCCCGGTATATGGGGGTTGATGTTGCGCTGTGTTCGATTGGCTATAACAGGAAATCCCTGGCCAGGGTTGCTGAGATTTACTGGTAAGTGTTACCAGTAGTTTCTCGAACAGTTATAGACCTCATATCGACACGACTTATTGAGCTATTGGGGTCTGACGTTTACCACCCCTAGGCGAGATATGCGACATATCAGACGATCAGACCGGACTGTACGGTAGTGTTACTGGTCGGATTCACTGGAGTGTGAGCGGGCTTGCTCGTCGATCTTCAGATCGCTCAATACCCGGGTGGCCGTTACGTTTAGCAGACCGCTTGCGGCTTGTGGATGTTTGATATGATCATCATCCGCTGCCGGCGTATTGACGAGTCTTTAGAGTCCTACACAGAGGTTTCCTGGTTCAAGCGAAACGAAATAGGAGCGCATATGAGATATGTGCGGGACCGAGAATAATGCGTGTATGTGATACCGTATTCTATTCTCGCGATAAATGTATCGAATGGTTGTATGCGATATAACCTAGTTATCGATTCAAGCGTTGATTCGATAAGCCGATACATTGTATACTAGCCGGTTATATGCGACATGACCGGATCATTGAATCAAGTGTTGATTTAATGATTTAATGCATATTTATATATATGATATATTACTTTGCATCAACTAGTATCGGTTTACTTAAGATGGATTTTCTCACTCGGATATGCGCATTACATATGCGATATGATTTTGTGCATTTGATTGTATCATGTTTGATGATACATGTTTACTTGGTTAAGTGCAAAGATTTAAACCATGGTTAAAAGAATGGTTAGGGTTTCTTTTCCTTTATTTATCTATTTATTTATTTATTTATTTATTGATTTTTGGAAAATAAAAGGCAAGAGAAAAGGATGGTGGCTATTTTTGTTTTAAGTTGAAGTTTCATGAAGCTTTGACTTTGTCCACCATTCTTATCTCATGCTTAACCTAACCATTTGAATTAACCCTAGTTAAATCTCTACACATAACCATGGTTATATTATGATAAGAATTGATTTTCTTTTCTTATTCTTTTAACTTATCATAATATCTTTCTTCTTCTTCTTCATGCTTCAAGTGAAGAAGCTTGAAGTCCATCAATGGTGATTGATGCATATGAGTGAGAAATCCAATTCTAAAGTCTACCCACTTCCTATTTCTTCATCCTCTACCTCTTGCCAAGTAGTAGAGTGTGTTTCCTTCACAAGATTTTAGGGTTTGGTGAAGGTGGAGCTTGATTCATCGATGCCTCGACGTAGATCATCTTCGGCATGGACATCGACGACCTAGCTTGCCCATTCTCCGACGAAGCCGATCTTAGAGCCCAGATTTGATTTGGACAGCGGAGACGACCTCGTTGCGGAGCTATGGAGGTGGAGCACCGGATCTACAAAGGTTGTATTTCCGTATTCTCAGTAGTTAATTGTTAACTAGTTCTTGTTCGCCTAGACATCTAGTTATCGATCCGTACTTTAGGGTTTGTAGGCACCA
Source organism: Agapanthus africanus (assembly GCA_030015575.1). NCBI lineage: Eukaryota > Viridiplantae > Streptophyta > Magnoliopsida > Asparagales > Amaryllidaceae > Agapanthus > Agapanthus africanus. Next base: position 409,311,796 of record JASDDO010000026.1, read on the forward strand.
TAATTTTTGAAATTGCCATGGTTGATGGCTTGGGAGACCTCACTAGAGTGCCTAGGAACCCTGCAGTGGTATCAGAGCCTAGCTAGAGCCTTAGGCGAAGCGTAGACGGAAATTGAAGTCCGAACGAACCCGGAACTCCAAAACAAAATTGCTCTCTGTACAATTTTTAAAAACAGGGATTTTTCCACATTAAAAATGTTCAGAAATATCAGCAGGCAATTATAAGAAATAATGTAAAATTCGGATGCCTAATTCCTACAGTGCGCCGCGCTTCCGCGGCACGAGCTTGGCTCGTGCGGCGCAAGCGCGGCCATTTTGTCGTTTCTGGCATACTAATTTCTACAGTAATTCATATTGTTCTGTGCTGGTATTCCTGGGTATTTTTAATAATTTTTCAAGAGTTGAATTTTTCTGAGTTGTTTTGGGGATTCGGTGTTTCGATCGGGGTATCAAATTTTGTCTGTGTTGCTTTCCGGATAAATCTTAGAATATGTTAAAAAGTTCGACCGGATATAAATACCCAATTTTTCCCCTGTCGGGAAATTTCCAATTGTTGGATTTTTCCGAAGTTTAACAACGTTCTAAGTAGTGCAAGTAACGCGATGGTCCCTCTAGAAGACACAAACCTTAACTCGATTATGTGACCGTCTTGAACTGCCCTTTGAACCTTCGGGTTTGGGGCAGTACGGCGTGCCACATGTGAGGCGTTGGCTTGACCCTTCTACGGCTGGACCGTTGGTACTGAGGTACGAACTGAATGTTGTTAGACTTATTTCATGTGTTGATCTGTATCGGGAAAACTTGGGTGTTCGATTGTTCGATCGGAAAGTTTAACATTTTCTGTTTATCTGGAATGGGATACAATAATTGGAATTCACAAGTAGTTATGTGATAACTAAATGAATGTTATAAACGTAGCAGTTTAGTCTCACTTGATCGGTTGCCACGGAATTTTGATATGATCAAAAGTCCGTCGCAATCACGTAGCGTACGCGGATACTCGCCGGGTAAACTTAATAGACAGCCTCGCTCCATAGCCCCGACCAAGTGACTGTAGGAGAACCCCGTCGCCGAAAGCATCCGTTCGGGTGCTCGCGGTAGCGGTGTTCCGCCTTGGTGCACTTCGTCGACGGTATCAGGGGTGCGGCCGCCTACTGAAGTTTGCGACGAGCATTCGATCAGGATGTCGGGAATCTTGTTGAATTGCCCGACTTGATATTGAAAAGTGTTTTTGATTTTGAGACTAAAATGCGGGGTTTATAATTGTTAGGCATGTGATGTCTAAGGTATTCATTTGATTAGGCATGCGATGTCTATGCAGATTGCGGATTCCAACTGTTGTAGTTTTACACTTTCTTTTCTGTGACCGTAAGTGTAATATGTGATATCGCCGGTTTCGTTGCTATATGTCAACGACAATTGGGATGCGCATATTTACTTACGTTGATGACATGTGATGTTATGTGTTGCTGGATATGTTATATTGGATCGTCGTGTTTGAATAGCCGGGGGTTTTTATGTGAGATGAGTGTTTTTCATTTTCATTCATGTAAAAACTTGTATGTAATATTCTTTTATTGGGGTGCTTCCAGGTTGCGGGAGTTGTCACCTGTTGTATATTATTTACTTTTCCGCACTAGGATAGACCCAAGGAGGAGGGCACAAGTAACCGGGTTCTGGAGTTCAGTGGGAGACCAACTCGAGGAGTCGAGTCCGGGTCTCCTAACTCCAGAATTGGTAGGGTTGCTTGCCGCTCTCGTAGGGGTCTAGGGGTGTGGGTTTGGCTATTCATAACGACCGTGGAATCCGTGTTTTATACTGGCTCGTATTGAAAACACGGACGTCCTAGTATATCCAATATTTCATATGATTCTTCTGCTGCGATATCTGTGATGAGATCATGTGATGTTTCTATGATGGATATAGTATATAGTATATATGATATATTATATAGACGTTACTTATGTTTTACACCCGCGCTAGCCCTGCCCTGCTCTGCCGTTAGTTACCTAACCTAACGGTGCACGAGGGGACATCGAGGCGAATGCGGATGGCATAAGTGTACGTCATATCTATCTGTGATGTTTTAGTACTTAAATGATGGGACTTCATTAATGTGATTAATGAAATTAAAAGAAACCTAAGATGTTGTAGAATCGAATTTCAAAATAAAACAGGTAGCTACAGTTCTTGCTTTGCACAGAGGTATATGTGATATATCCTGCACCTCATCCGACGAGGAAAGGACCGAGATCCCTTCACCGGGAGTGACTCCTTTAGCAATAACTGGCAGATGCTACACCCTCGGTTTGTCTTTTGATTGCTTTTAAGTGTTTTTTCTTTGCACAGTGATATATGTGATATATCCAGCACCTCATTCGACGAGGAAAGGACCGACGATCCCTTCACCGGGAGTGACTCCTTTAGCAAAACTAGAAAAGCCTCAAAAGCACTCCATTTCAAAATTCATTCGATCCTACAACGATATCAAGTTCATTACGCAATAGGTTTTCAGAAAAACCTGTCGTAGCCCTCCGTCATTTCAGATAAGTTGTATATAGTATTCGTGCTGCATTTGTTGGCTTTCGTCAAGGTGCAGTGTGCGGTAGCTATATGCTGCTTATCTGCTAGCATACGATGCGATTGGATTAGGGTAGTCGTGCGGCTTTGTTGGCTTTCGTCAAGGGTCGTGCGGGTGGGTTTAATTCGATCAAGAAATGTACGGGTTGAACTTGACTAGCGGGCTATGGTTTGTTGGCTTTCGTCAAGGTCATAGCACGTTAGGGGCAAAACATTATCGGGAATTTCAAGTGTTGAAATTTGCAATGAGATTGCATACCTTCTATGAGATAGTTGGATCCCGATACCCGCTGCGAGTAAGAGTTACTCCTGGGAGAGTTTTATACATTACAATTAGCCGATCAAGTAGGTGTCTACAAAGGTGTTAACGGGGTTACGCCTCTGGGAAAACGAGGTTTACATTAATTAGGTTCGTGCGAAAGCACGGGGGACCTCCCTCAAAGTACCGACACTGGCCTGGCTGAAAGATTGGCGAACTTGTAGTGTGTAATTAATCCCGGCTAGTCTTTCCTTTTAGGGTTTGAAGGAAGATTTGATAAAAAGCAGTGGGAGCCATCCTGATTAGATAAAATAATAACCAATCTATTCTTGACAGAGCGCACGCTGAGTGTTTTCTTCTCTCTCTCTCCAGGTAGCGACCATATCACGCCTTAATCAAGATAATAATACGGATTATTGACCGAACCCGCTTGTTATACTGAGCTGGGGAACGTTGGTCCCGCTCCAACTTATAATTGTTATAAGACAGAGCAGGAAATTGGGGAATACCAGATTTCCCGTGCCGCCCAAACGAAGAGAGTGCATGCTGATGCATCATCTTCGGGTGTGTTCATTATATAGAACTGTTTCTCAGTATCCTTTACGTCCTGGGTATATGATACCGGATCAGGATCCCAGATATGTAATCTGTTACATAGGGCTACAGAAAGGTAGAGAACTGAGAACGGGTGATAAGTTTCATGAGGCAGAAAACGGGGCAAGTGTTGCAGCCAAGTCTGTCGGTCACTGTCACCCTGTATTACAATACATTGATTCTGAACGAATGTTATTAGATACCGAACCTGATATACAAAATCATATCAGTCTCTTTATCAGTAAAGAAAGGATATAATTTTGTATTGTTGGATAATGTTTTGAACATTTCCTATATCAAAAGTTGATCGGTTCAGGCACGTTATCTAAAAGCATTAATGTTCTAAATCAAACTACAGTTCTTAGTATACGGATCACACATAAGAGGAAGAGTTCAGAAATGAACGGATTCTTCTTAAGGCATTGTAGACTAGGTCAGATCAATGCGACCCGACTGGCTAGAGTTACATATAGATGTATATTTAAATCAGTTTGAATTTACATCTTGTGAAACTTGCCAGTCATATCACAAAGATAAGATGACCACAGCTCTGTTTATTGGAAACAGAGAAAGAGTTAGTGAACTCTTGGGACTGATACATGATGATGTATGTAACGTCTCCTGTCTACAAATGCCAGGACTGGTTCTTTATACTTCATTACGTTCTCTGATGATCTCTTTAGATTCAGACATATGTTCCTGTTGAAACACAAGTCCGAACCTTTTGAGATATTCACAGAATATAAGTTAGAAGTAGAGAACCAATAAGGGTATAAGTATTATGTCCTTTGATGAGATCAAGGAGGAGAATACTTGAGCACGGAAATCCTGGACTATTCTAAAGGAGAATGAGATTCTCTCTCAGCATTACTCCTCTGTATACACCATGGCACGATGGTATGTCGGGGCGGAGCAATCACACCCTATATGATAAGGTGTGCTCTATGATGAGTAATACTGAGTTACCTGTTTCCTTTAGGGTGTTATGCACTTGAGAAGCTGCATACCTATTGAATAGGGTTCTAATCAAATCAGTTGCCTACCACTTCATATGTGATATGGAATGGGAAGAACCCATGTCTTAAGTTAGTTAAGATTTGGGGATTGTCCGGCCTATGTCTAAAAGCAAAATCCGGACAAGCTCGAGGCAAGGTCTGTTATGTAGAACTGGAAATGTTCCAGCTATACAAACTACAGCAGATGATTTGATAGAGCCAAAGGATTCGGTAGATTCCAACGAACCTCAGCCTCTCCGCCGATGTAGTAGGGTTCCTCACCCACCTGAGAGATACTTCGGTTTCTCTATGACAGTGGGAGCGAGGATTGCATCATGAGATGATGACCCAACTAGTTTCGAGCTGGCCATCAGGAGTAAGACTCCGTAAGAATGGCTGGATGTTTAGTGATCTGAGATGGAATCCTTATACACCAGCAAAGTATGGACTTTAGCTGCTAGATCTGAAGGGTTAAATCCCCATCAGGAGCAAGTATATCTTGAGAAGATTACTTGGTGTACATGGAAAAGTTGAGACTTTCAAAGCTAGACTTGTTAAAAGTTTGCATCATTGACCAGGTACGGATAATGATGAAACCTTTTCAAGTAGCTATGCTTAAGTCCATCCAGATCCTACTTGCCACGGCTACATACCATGACTACGATATCTGGTGGTTGGATGTCTTGACTGCTTTTCTAAATGATGATTTAGAAGAGAGCGTCTATAAGTACACAGCCAGAGGGCTTCGTAGACAGTGGGAGCAGCGGAAACGTGTGCAAGATGCTTTATAGGATAAAGCAGGCATCGCGGAGTTGGAACATCTGTTTTGATGAATTAGTCAAAGAGTTTGACATCATCAAAATGGTAGATGAACCTTGTATATACAAAAAGGTAGTAGGGAGTATGGTGACGATCCTCGTAGAGTACGTGGATGACATACTCTTGATAAGAAAGGAGTTTCTTATGCTACGCTCGATCAATCTCCGCTTATCACAAAGATTCTCCATATAGGATTAAAGTGATACCTACTAAATCCTGGATTTTGGATCTATGAGATAGATCTAAATGGATGTTAGGAAACTCACTAGATATAGTGAGGTGGTTTCAACCAATCCTGGGGAGAATCACTGGAAGGGTTCCAGGGTGATAATGACGACTGAGCGTCAGTCGCAGGCATTGTCTTTACCCTCAGTAAAGGGACGGTATGTTGGAAGAGTTCCAAGCTAGATACCGTGACATACTAGAAGATAAAGGCAGGATACATCGCTACTTAAGATGCTACCAAAGAGGCAGTCTGGGTGTATATTGGTTCATGAGATGAACTATGTTCCTCCCATTGTGTGACAATGGAGTTGTGGCTTATGCCAAGGAACGCCGGTCCCATCAGTGATCCAGACATGTTCTAAGGCAGTATCACTTGATCATGGAGATAGTTGATCTCCAGGGTGATCGAGGTTTGGAGAGTAGACTCAGAGGACAACACAGCGGATCCACTCACAAAGGCCTGTTCCCAAAGAGAGACTTTTATGGGATGGTTGAGTATGAGATACTTCAAACCACTGCTACATATGGCCCTAGTGCAAGTGGGAGATTGTTAGTTATATGTATGCCCTAGAGGCCATTACTATACATAGGATGTATATTGTAGTGGATGCTGGGACATATATAGGGAGGACTTTCTTGCTCGACATGATAGTATGCTATCTGGTTGCTCTTTACCTTAACGTGTATACTGATTGTCTCTCTGTTACATGTTGGTAAAGCCCTTAGGATGTGTACTTGACTACCTGGACTATGATGCGGATCATACTAGTGGGGACATGGTAGTCTATAAGTACATCCTTCACAGTCCCTAGTCGAGGGTGTATCGAGACGGGGCATCGATATACCAGAGTAGACTAGCGTGTACCTTCTCGACCCATACAGATGGGCGATGGATGATCCCATATCCATCGGTGTTTGACATCAGAGGAGATATACGGGTGCTCAGTAGAGACTGGGTACACTGGACGGACTCGCCGAGAACTCCCAGATGGTATTATACCTCACGTCAGATGGCAGTTCTCTGGTGACACTGGTACAGAGTAGTCTGTTGACCCGAGATCGTCATAGAGTCTTGTGTGGTTCCCACTGTACTTTGATTTCCATCTTACCACGTCCAAGAGGGCGTGCAAAACGGTGGTTTTTGGGTACAGTCCCGAGTCACATGGAGGCAATGAGCGATAGGAGGGGATTCGTCTCTCCCGGTATATGGGGGTTGATGTTGCGCTGTGTTCGATTGGCTATAACAGGAAATCCCTGGCCAGGGTTGCTGAGATTTACTGGTAAGTGTTACCAGTAGTTTCTCGAACAGTTATAGACCTCATATCGACACGACTTATTGAGCTATTGGGGTCTGACGTTTACCACCCCTAGGCGAGATATGCGACATATCAGACGATCAGACCGGACTGTACGGTAGTGTTACTGGTCGGATTCACTGGAGTGTGAGCGGGCTTGCTCGTCGATCTTCAGATCGCTCAATACCCGGGTGGCCGTTACGTTTAGCAGACCGCTTGCGGCTTGTGGATGTTTGATATGATCATCATCCGCTGCCGGCGTATTGACGAGTCTTTAGAGTCCTACACAGAGGTTTCCTGGTTCAAGCGAAACGAAATAGGAGCGCATATGAGATATGTGCGGGACCGAGAATAATGCGTGTATGTGATACCGTATTCTATTCTCGCGATAAATGTATCGAATGGTTGTATGCGATATAACCTAGTTATCGATTCAAGCGTTGATTCGATAAGCCGATACATTGTATACTAGCCGGTTATATGCGACATGACCGGATCATTGAATCAAGTGTTGATTTAATGATTTAATGCATATTTATATATATGATATATTACTTTGCATCAACTAGTATCGGTTTACTTAAGATGGATTTTCTCACTCGGATATGCGCATTACATATGCGATATGATTTTGTGCATTTGATTGTATCATGTTTGATGATACATGTTTACTTGGTTAAGTGCAAAGATTTAAACCATGGTTAAAAGAATGGTTAGGGTTTCTTTTCCTTTATTTATCTATTTATTTATTTATTTATTTATTGATTTTTGGAAAATAAAAGGCAAGAGAAAAGGATGGTGGCTATTTTTGTTTTAAGTTGAAGTTTCATGAAGCTTTGACTTTGTCCACCATTCTTATCTCATGCTTAACCTAACCATTTGAATTAACCCTAGTTAAATCTCTACACATAACCATGGTTATATTATGATAAGAATTGATTTTCTTTTCTTATTCTTTTAACTTATCATAATATCTTTCTTCTTCTTCTTCATGCTTCAAGTGAAGAAGCTTGAAGTCCATCAATGGTGATTGATGCATATGAGTGAGAAATCCAATTCTAAAGTCTACCCACTTCCTATTTCTTCATCCTCTACCTCTTGCCAAGTAGTAGAGTGTGTTTCCTTCACAAGATTTTAGGGTTTGGTGAAGGTGGAGCTTGATTCATCGATGCCTCGACGTAGATCATCTTCGGCATGGACATCGACGACCTAGCTTGCCCATTCTCCGACGAAGCCGATCTTAGAGCCCAGATTTGATTTGGACAGCGGAGACGACCTCGTTGCGGAGCTATGGAGGTGGAGCACCGGATCTACAAAGGTTGTATTTCCGTATTCTCAGTAGTTAATTGTTAACTAGTTCTTGTTCGCCTAGACATCTAGTTATCGATCCGTACTTTAGGGTTTGTAGGCACCATAATTTTTGAAATTGCTATGGTTGATGGCTTGGGAGACCTCACTAGAGTGCCTAGGAACCCTGCATGAATCCGTTTGAATTTTCATCTTATGACACTTGCCAGTCATGTCTCAAAGGCAAGATGACCAAAACTCCGTTTACGGGACATGGAGAAAGAGTTACTGAACTCTTGGGACTGATACATAGTGATGTATGCGGTCCCATGTCTACACATGCCAGGGATGGTTCATCGTACTTCATTACATTCACTGACGATCTCTCTAGATTCGGATATGTGTTCCTGGTGAAACACAAATCAGAAGCTTTTGAGAAATTTAGAGAATATAAACAAGAAGTCGAGAACCAAACCGGAAAAAGTATTAAAATCCTTCGATCTGATCGAAGAGGTGAATACTTGAGCAGTGAATTCCTGGACTTTCTAAAAGAGAATGGGATTCTCTCTCAGCTGACTCCTCCATATACACCACAGCACAACGGTGTATCGGAGCGGAGGAACCGCGCCCTATTAGATATGGTGCGCTCTATGATGAGCACAGCTGAGTTACCTATTTTCTTCTGGGGATATGCGCTGGAAACAGCAGCATACCTATTGAATCAAGTTCCAACTAAATCTGTACCTACCACACCATATGAGATATGGAGTGGGAAGAGACCATGTCTTAAACGAGTTAAGATATGGAGTTGCCCGGCCTATGTCAAGAGGCAAAATCCGGACAAACTCGAGGCGCGGTCAGTTCTATGCAAGTTTGTGGGATATCCCAAACATTCACATGGATATCTTTTCTACCATACAGAGGAACAAAAAGTGTTTGTTTCTCGACATGCCACCTTTTTGGAAAAGGAATTTCTTGCAAAAGAAATTAGTGGCGATAAGGTAGAACTGGAAGAAATTCCGGCTACACAAACTCAAAATGAAGATTTAGTGGAACCAGAGGATTCGGTAGCTCCCAACGAACCTCAGCCTCTCCGCTGATCTAGTAGGATTCCTCGCCAACCGGAGAGATACTACGGTTTTCTCATGGATGGTGGGTGCGAGGATTGCATCATGGAGGATGATGACCCAACTAGCTTCGAGCAGGCCATCACGAGTAGGGACTCAATGAAATGGCTGGATGCTATGCGATCCGAGATGGAATCCATGTACACCAATAAAGTATGGACTTTGGAAGTTTCTCCTGAAGGGGTAAAACCCATTGGGAGCAAGTGGATCTTCAAGAAAAAACTTGGTGTAGATGGGAAAGTGGAGACTTTCAAAGCTAGACTTGTTGCAAAGGGTTTTCTTCAAAGACCAGGTGTGGACTATGACGAAACCTTTTCTCCAGTGGCTATTCTTAAATCCATCCGGATCATGCTTTCCATCGCTGCATATCATGACTACGAAATCTGGCAAATGGATGTTAAGACCGCCTTTCTAAACGGTGATTTAGAAGAGTGCGTGTACATGACTCCGCCAGAGGGCTTCGTAGACAGTGGGAGCAGCGGGAAGGTGTGCAAGCTGCTTAAATCCATTTATGAATTAAAGGAAGCATCGCGGAGTTGGAACATCTGCTTTGACGTCGTTATCAAAGAGTTTGATTTCGTCCAAAATCCAGATGAACCTTGTATCTACAAGAAGGTGGCAGAGAGTAAGGTTGTCTTCCTCGTATTGTACGTGGACGACATACTCTTGATAGGAAATGACATTCCTATGCTGCAATCGGTCAAGCTCTTCTTATCACAAAGATTCTCAATGAAAGATCTTGGTGATGCCTCCTGCATATTGGGAATCAGGATCTATAGAGATAGATCCAAACGGATATTGGGATTGTCCCAATCCAGGTACATTGACACCATACTAAAAAGGTTTAGTATGGAAGAATCCAAGCGTGGGAACTTACCTACGATCTCTGGAGTCACTCTCTCCAAAGAGATGTCTCCTAAGACTGAGTTGGAGAGAGCTCGCATGCAAGGGATACCCTATGCTTCGGCTGTAGGTTCTATCATGTACGCGATGCTATGTACCAGACCCGATCTAGCATATTCATTAAGTATAGTGAGCAGGTATCAAGCTGATCCTGGAGAGAGTCACTGGACAGCTGTGAAGAGCATTCTCAAGTACTTATGAAGCACTAAAGAGATGCTCTTGGTGTATGGTAACGGAGAACTCCAAGTGGAGTCCTTTACCGATTCGAGCTTCCAGAGTGATAAGGACGATTCTAAGTCGCAGTCGGGATTTGTCTTTACCCTTTACGGAGGGGCGGTTAGCTGGAAGAGTTCCAAGCAGGAAACCGTGGCAGACTCGACAATGGAGGCTGAATACATCGCTGCCACCGATGCTGCCAAAGAGGCTGTCTGGATCAAGAAGTTCATTACTGAACTTGGCGTGGTTCCAACCATTGAGCATCCAATACCTTTGTATTGCGATAACAATGGAGCGGTGGCTTTGGCCAAGGAACCCAGGTCCCATCAGCGATCTAGGCATATTCTGAGGCAGTATCACCTGATTCGGGAGATAGTTGATCGCCGGGAGATCGAGGTCAGGAGGGTTGACACGAAGAACAACACGGCGGATCCACTCACGAAGGCCATTCCCCAGATACAGTTTGAGAGACTCTTCGGGATGCTCGGTATGCGATACTACAGCAGCTGGCCCTAGTGCAAGTGTGAGATTGTTAGTTGTATGTATGCCCTAGGGCCAGTATTATACAGATGATGTATATTATATTGGATACTTGGACATATATAGAGATAACTTTCTTGCTCGATATGATAGTATGTTATCTGGTTGCTCTTTATCTTAACATGTATACTAGTCTCTTTAAACTTTCTTATAGTTACATGTTGGTAAAGCCCTTAGGATGTGTACTTGACTACCTGGACTATGATGCAGATCATACTAGTGGGGACATGGTAGTCCATAAGTACATCCTTCAAGGTCCCTAGTCGTAGGTGTATCGAGACGGAGCATCGATATACCAGTGTAGACTAGCGTATACGCTTCTCGACCCATGAGATGGGCGATGGATGATCCCATATCCATTAGTGTTTGACATCAGAGATGGTATAACGGTGCTCAGTGGAGACTGGGTACACTGGACGGACTCGCCGAGACGTCCCAGATGGTATTATACCTCACGTCAGATGGCAGTTCTCAGGTGACACTTGTACGGGTTAGTCTGTAGACCCGAGATCGTCATAGAGTCTTGTGTGATTCCCACTGTGCTTTGATCTCCACCTTACCACGTCCATGAGGGCGTGCAAAACGGTGGTTTTTGGGTACAGTCCCGAGTCACATGGAGGCAATGAGCGATAGGAGGGGTTTCGTCTCTCCCGGTATTGGGGGTTGATGTTGTACTGTGCTTGATTGACCGTAACAGGGAAGTCCCTGGCCAGGGCTGTTTCATAGATTTGCTGGTAAGTGTTACCAGTAGTTTCTCAACCCGTTATGAGCCTCACATCGGCACGACTTATCGGTTATTGGGGTCTGACGTTTACCACCCCTAGACTTGATGTGCGACATATCAGACGAGGAGACCGGACCGTACGGGAAGTGTTGCCGGTTGGCTCGATGGGAGTTGTAGCAGGTTCGCTTGTTCTCTTCTGATCGCTCAATACCCGGGTGGCCGTTACGTTTAGCTGACCGCTTGCGGCTTGGGGGCGCTAGATATGATCATCACCCATTGCCGGCGTATTGACGAGTCTCAGAGTCCCATAATGGAGTTTCCTAGTCCAGGCGAAACGTTGTGGTGAGCGTATGCGATATGCGCATGGACCCGATTAAAATACGCGTATAGGATACCGTATATTGATCGGGCGGTTTGCTTTTGGTTTGGGTCATATGTGATATGACCGGATTGATAAATCAAGTGTTGATTTATCATTTAACCATTAGTTTCTCACTAGAAATCCTTTCTTGTGATGGATGGATGTATGCATGCATGTATGTTTTTCTTCCTTTCTAGTTTCATGCACATATGGATGTGCATGCACACATGCATACATACATCATTCTATCATGGTTGATTATATAAGAAAATGGTGGTAATATAAGACTCACACCATGGGTTTTTATTTGGATTATTATTTGATTTTTTGTTAAAACAAAATGGATAAAGGAAAGGTTAATTCATGGAAGCATTCTACACTCTTCTTGACCTAACCATGCTCACCCACCATTTAACCATGGATTACTTTTCCTTTTGGGTTTTAACTCAAGTTCAATAATGATTCAACCATGGTTTGAGATGAGAGATAAGAAATATATATTGATATATTTCTCTTTTTCTTTAAAAGAGTTAATCTTATCTTCTTTCAAAATAGCCATCATCTTCTTCATCCTTCTTCACTTGATCTCTAGATTTTTGTAGTGAGCAAATTACATAACAAGATTGGATTTTGAAGTGAGAATAAGAACCACAACACCATTCTACACAAGTCTAGCCCACTTGTTTAGAGTGTTAGCTTCATTTCATTCATTTGATCGGATAAAGTTGCAAGCTTGGACAAAGCGGACTCCGGGTGGATCATCGGTGACCGAGAGGCGTTCAAGCGGAGTTCTTTCAAACCCCAAGTAGCTGAGGAGTCTAGCGTAGGGAGCTACAAAGGTTGTACTCTCTAAACCCTAGCTTTCCTTTCATATGATGATATGAAAAATTTGTAACCCTAATTTTTTCTAGGATAGATCCTTTGTAAGTTTACTTGGCACCATAAAAATTCATTCTTTGGTTCATGTGATGCTTCCAAACCTTTCATGAGGTGCTAGGCTAACCTTTCATTCTCGACCCATGTGATGGGCGATGGATGATCCCATATCCATTGGTGTTTGACATCAGAGATGGTATGCGGGTGCTCAGTGGAGACTGGGTACACTGAACGGACTCGCCGAGAACTCTCAGATGGTATTATACCTCACGTCAGATGGCAATTCTCTGGTGACACTGGTACAACTTGGTCTGTTGACCCGAGATCGTCATAGAGTCTTGTGTGTCTCCCACTGTGCTTTGATTTCCACCCTACCACGGCTCTACTAAGTCGTGCAAACAGGTGGTTTTTGGGTACAGTCCCGATTCACATGGAGGCAATGAGCGATAGGAGGGATTCGTCTCTCCCGGTATTGGGGGTTGATGTTGCGCTATGCTCGACTGGCCATGACTGGAAATCCCTGGCCAGGGTTGCACTTGTAAGTGCACGGCAGCGCCCCGGCCGTCAATCCGACGGCCAAATGCGGAAACGGTGATAAACTTTAATTTTGCGAGCTAAGCAAACCGGCACCACTGCGCACTAAACCCCGGATCGGGCCATTAAACTTGTCCTAGATAACTACAAGACGGGTTAGAGATATACCGAGTGATCCGAGTCCTCCGGTCTTCTCGTCATCGTCCCGATCTCCCGCGGAAACTCCGGTCGTCGCCTCCTTGCCGGAAGGGCACCACATCGTCTGTATCTTTTACGGGCTCCCACCTCAATACCGAGGCAATTCGGGCATGAAGCTGGCAAGTCGACATGCCCAAGATGTGCTGTAGAATGTAGTGTAGAATGCGCTGTCTCAATGGGGTTTGCAGTTGCCTTGATGGAGGAATCAACAAGATATGAACTTGGGAATTTTGGTGGCAAGCTAAAATGAGATAGATGTTTAATTTTGCCACACCAAAAAATGAAATCAAAACCCACACCCTCCATGAAGTGGCCGGCCATTATCTTATAAGAATGGTGGAGGAAAAATCAAGCATGAAGGGAGGTGATGGTAGGAGAAGAAAAGAGGTGACCACATCCAAACATCAACCATAACCTATCCACATCAAACCCATACCCTCCCTTAACTCAATTAATGCAAGTGATGGTGCAAAAGAAATGATGCCATCATAAAGAATACAATTGCAAGAAACCCCTTCCACAAATGTTATTTGCACAATTGCAAATAACCCCCTCCATCGGAAAAGTCCGGCCGGGAAAGAACAAAGGAAAACCGGCCGGAACGGAATGCAAACTGGCAACTCCAGAAAACTGGTCCCGTAATAAATCACAGGAAAACCCCCAGACTGTGCATACACACCCGCATCTGTATTCCGTCCGGATACAAATGCAAAGAGACAAAATCTACACTGTACTAAACTAGGATCCGGCTTAAACCAAAGCCGGCTAGTAATGTTCGTCCGATCCTGATCCGTGCAATACCGCACGTATCAGATCGAACCCTGCCATATATCCATACGGCCACTAGTACAAACCGTCTGATCCTGACCCGTGCAATACCGCACGTATCTGGTCGGACCCTGCCATATCTCCATACGGCCTCTACAGCGTTTTGCCCGAAAGCTTGAGTAACTGTAAGTGTGGTGGACTCTAAAGACTCGTCAATACTATGGCTGTGGATTTAACCACTAGCACGTCAGAGGTATAAGCCAATACGTGACGGGCCACCAGCTATTGACCAAAAGGGACGTCGATGAGCGAACTCATCCTGACACCCTACTGAGCCTGTCAGTGACAATATCCGTACAGTCCGGTCCGTTCGTCTATGAGCATCGCATGTCGGGCCTAGGGGGTTGGTAAAAGTCAGACCCCCAAAAGCGGTACAAGTCGTGTCGGAGTGCAGCCCAGAACACCCTGAGATACTACTGGAATACCTACCAGTAAATCTCCTGCCTTGGCCAAGGACTTCGTGTAATGGCTCTCCTAGACACAGCGCGACTTCACCCCCAATACCGGGAGAGACGAACCCCTGAAGATCCGCTCACTGCCTCCATGTGGCTCGGGACTGTACCCAACTAAAACCTGTTTGCACGACTCCTTTGAGCCATGGTAGGGTAGTAATCAAAGCACAGTGGGAACTCACACGAGACAAATGACGATCCCCAGGTCGATGAACTAACCTGTACACATGTCACCTGGGAACTGCTATCTGACGTCAGGTATAAGACCAACTAGCATGTTCCCGGCGAGTCCTGTCCGGTGTACTCATAACCCAATGAGCACCTGTATACATCTTAGGTGAACCAACTGACACCAGTGGCTTGTGAGACCGGCCATCGTCCCTCGTCGGGGTCTCGACTGTATACACTAGTCTACTCTGGAGAATCGATGCCCTGTCTCGAAACTCCCACGACTAGGGACCATTTAAGGATGTGTTTATAGACTACCGGCTCCCACGTATATGATCGCTCTCATACTGCTGGCAGTCAAGCAAGAATCCTAGGGGCTCTATCAGCGTGTAATAGCGACCTGTCAGGTCACCTAAAGCAGTACACGATGATAAAGGTAAACCAGATAGCATACTATCATCTCGAGTAAGACTGTCATACCGGGATAGGTCCTCCCTCAATCATTGCAATCACGTGCCTGTGATCCAATAATTGACTCTGAGGGCACTATCTCCAACAATCTCCCACTTGCACTCAAGGCTAATTATTGCGATGTCGCATACTCACAGCCCGTGTGATACCGAACACCCCACTCCTCTACTAGTCAGTCTCACAAAGCCTGTTTGCGAAACTCTTGCGATCGAGGAATAGCCTCAGTGAGTGGATCCGCCTGGATGTTTCTTTCTATGTCTCTCTATATCTCAAGTTCGCGGAGAAAGCCATCTCCCGAAATGAGCAATACCTGTCTTGGAATGTCTGGATGTCTGATGGGACCTAGCTCATAATTGAACTCCAAATCCAAACTTCTTTAGATTGTATCGTCAACTGAACTTAATCAGTATCCTGCGCCATGCCACCCTCAGTATTGCCTTGGACCACCTGTCCAAAATACTGCCCCTCGTCAGAAGGAAAACTACAACTCTGGCGATCACCCTGTCGTCCATGTCATTTTGGAAGCCTGGAGTGATAACCGTCTCCTAAAGGAGGCAGCCGTTATCATATCCCTAGAACATTCACTTATATTCTAAAACTGCTTCCGAATGTTTCCCCAGGATTGGATCAATATCAACTTATTGCACCTACTGCAAGAACAACATCTGGTGTGGTACTTGACATCTCATGATTGACTCAATTGCCTGAGCAAGTGATCTGCCAATCATGCGCATCCCTCTCTACTTTAGTCTAAAAGACACCTTTAGAGAGGGTGACTCCATCACCAGCAGGTACACTACCGTGCCAGGAGTCGTCCAGTCTAAATACTCTTAGAATGCTGTCAAGGTACCCTGATTGGGAAACCACCCAAATCTAGATCTAAAACCATAGATCTAGTAACCAGTATGTCTGATATAATGTCCAAGTCCTTCGTGGAGAAACCACTGTGTGACGACCAAAGTATAACCGATCGTAGTATAGGAATGTCACTTCCTACTTTGTGTATGTCATCCAAATACCAGGATATCACACCCTACTACCTACTCAACAGATCCATCCCCTATTCTGATGAAGTCAAACCTATGACTGTCACATCAGAAATAGATAATCTATCTCCGCTACATCTGCTTTAGTCTATAAATAGACATAAGCCTGATGTCCACCAATGCTTCCGCTGCTCCCACTGACTACGACAACCCTCTGGCAGAGTCATATAGACGTGCACTTCTAAAGCTAGTTTAGAACGACGCTATACTCATCCTCCTACCGGGTCTCGCAGCCTGGAACAACAGCAATGGCAAGTGGGGGTAAACAAGAACTTCCCTGTCACCGTCCTTGAGGCTACCGGAGTACCTCTCGGGTGCCTGAAGTTACCCACCGTATCTGCGGAGTGGCCAATGGAATGTCAAGACAGATTGAATCTTTAGGTTCCTTATCAAATCTTCAGTAATCGTTTGCGGTTCTGGAATCACTTCCAGCTCTACCATACTCCCACTACTGTTTTTGAAAAAATCCATTTTTATTAAAACTGTGGCGAGTCAAGAACAATATCACTATCGATCTTTCTTATGGTAGAAAGTCAACCCTCGTCATACCCTGGGTCAACCCACAAACAGCCATTACAGAAACGTGCCTTGAGTTATCCAGAGTCTGGTTTTAATCATAAGCCGGACAACTCCCCGTACCTTAACAATGTTAAGATATGAACTGTACTATATCCAATATAGAACCAGAGGCACTGGTTTAATTGAACCAGATTCAAATCATGCAGCTGTCTCCAGTGCATGTCAACTAAATGGAGAGAGGCCGATCAGCGTTACTCAACTTAGGAATGCTTCCAATTATGAGTAACCTGAAAGAGAAGCAATTTCTCTTTATCATTACTATCAACTGAATACCATACACAAGTATCTACATCTTCGATCACTTTGAAGAATCCCGATACTTGCTACACCTGGTTCTCTACTCTATTCAAATACCTATAACTCCTCAAAACTTAGACCCTGTGTTTCTACGAAACACATGTCTAAGAACTAGAGAAGTTAAAAGTAAACAGAATATAGTATGAGGACCAACCCCTCTGTCCTAATGGACACTGGACAACATACAATACTCTGTATAAGTCCGCCGAGTCATACAACTCTTTCACTGTGTGTCGTAGGTTGAAAACTGTACTTATGGCTAAGAAGAATTACACCGCTGTTTAATGCTCCTTACCTAACCATCCACTGATATAGGTAAATGTCATCGACATAATATCAAAAGGTATATCTCACTCTATGAAAATAGACGTACAGATATATCAATTTGAAATTGGTGCACAACGGCGGATATTCAAAACCAAATATTTGCCGACCGGCAAACAGCCCAGGTGATTTCCTCAAATATCACCGATTACAACGAATCCCGATATAATGAGGATGATCACCCAATTCCAAATAACTTACTCCCACTCATCATCTGTAAAACCATACATATGTGAGAATCAAACCTGGTAAATACATACCCTGGAGCAAGTGTCTAATCGGGAAATCAGTTTTCTTTTAACAATACACAGTTGAACTGAAACATTGAAATGTTTCGATGGGGTATCCTGGTATTCCTAGTAATGTCTCTACCATTATCCAGATTCACAACTATAACCGTATAATTCTTTGCCACCTCTCCAAATCCCTTTATATGTCTTTAGTCATTACCTTCTGCACACCCCTTTTGGCCAATTGGTTTTCTTCCTTCCCTACCGTTCGGCACCAGCCTATGGTTTGGAAGAAGACTATCCAATAAGCATAATGGGTGTACTGTCCTAATCCTAGGAGCACTCGCAATGCGAGAGAAGGCGAGGATAAAAGACAACCGAATAAACCTTATTCCTATTTCTCCTGGACCAGAATCCATCCCCGAACTGGAACAAGTTCCTTTCGAGTTCGTATATAACCATACGATGGAGTATCCAATAATTATGGATCTTCGTAGTGATACGGAGTGTCCTGGAGAAATACAAAGGTGATTTAGGATTGGCGAAGAAATACTTGGTTTGGTCGTGAATATCAGTCGCAATTTACTTTGCCCTCTTACTAATCCCTTGCTTTGTCTTAATCTTAATACCTTCTGCACACCGTTTAGGCTAATTGGTCTTCTTCATTCCACACTGTTCGGCACCAGCTTAAAGTTTGGAAGAAGACTATCCAATTTGCGTAATATGTGTACTATCTCCTAAACTAAGGAGTACTCGCAACCTGAGAGAAGGTAAAAAGGAAAAGACAACTGAATAATCCTATCCGTTTTCTCCAGAACCGGAAACCATCCTCGAATTCCTTCGAGTTCGTATCTAACCATACGATGGTTTTGTCCAATGGAAGTGGACGTTCGCAGTAATACGGGGTGTCCTGGAGAAGAGGGTAAAAGTAGGAGTGGCAATGAGGTCTGCAACTCTGACAATCCAAAAGCCAATGTTTAAGAAGGTTCGGTCAACTTGGTCACTGAGTCAAAGTCTAGGGTCGGGTCAATGGTCGCTGCCAGAGAGAGAGAGAAAAGAAACACTCAGCGTGCACTCAAACCTAGATCAGAATGGTTACCGATTTATCTAATCTGGAAACCTCCCACTGTACCTCAAATTCTCCTCCAAACCTGAAAGAAGAATTATTCGGGGTCACCCGAGGAGTAAACCAACTCATCAGTGGGAATCGGGATCCAACTCTCATCGCATGATAACGTGACGTAATCCGCTCACGTCATCACACTCTAGAAGGTATGCGCATATCTGGCAAGTTTCAGTTCTTTTGAAACTCCCGATGTGATTTTTACCCCATGCTCTTATGACCTTGGCGTGAGGTCAAAATATCATAAGTCACATGTCAAGTTCTACCCATCATTGTCCAGGTTAATTTGAACCCACCCGTACATACCCTTGACGTAGGCCAAAATAGTAGTACGACTGTCCCAAACCAACGCATCTATCTATGCAACAGATAAATACCCGGTAACTACCAAACACTATGCCTTGGCGTGAGGTCAAAATACATAACTTGAATACTACCGAATATTTAACTGAAATGATGGAGGGTTACGAATGGTTTCTGGCGAAAACCTTTAACGTAATGAACTTGATATCGTTGAAGGAACGGATAGCTTTTTAGAAAATATAGTGACGAAAACCTTTACTAAAGAGGTCACTCCCGGTGAAGGGATCTCGGCTCTTTCCCCGTAGAATGGGGTGCTGGATATTCATAACCGAATATCACTGTGCAAAGCAAAAGTAATCGGCTATAGTGAAGTTAATGCCCTGACGCAAACTTCTGTCCAAGGGGTCACTCCCGGTGAAGGGATCTCGGCCCTTGCCTCGTCGACTGAGGAGCAGGATATTCCAAATGAATACCACGATGCAAAACAAAAGTGAACGTCCTTGCAATAACAGCTTTTTGAAAAGTGTTCCAACAACATCAGAATAGGTTTGTTTAACTTGCATTGATCCGAATCAACGCAGTCCCATCAATTGATCACACCACAAAGAACGAAAATATACTGACATACGTATATGCCATCCGCATTCGCCAGTGGGTCCCGTCATCACCCGTTAGGTTAGCTAACTAACGGCAGAGCGGGGACTGGACTAGCGCGGATGAAAAACATATACAACATCTACTAATATATATACCAATATATAGTATTTCGCTCAAGGCGTGATAAAATGCAACATCACAGAAATGTACAGCATCACAGAACAATACAGATATCTGGGATCCCCGGGTTTCACAGAGCCACTACTGAAACCCGACGTTCCCCTGGTCGTGTGGATAGCCTGTGCAATGAAAACCTAGACCCCTACGGGCGCGGCAAGTCACCCGCCAAAACCTGAAGCGAGGCAGCCCCCTTCAGCACCGTGAATGGACCACCCAGCACTTCACGGAATCCGGTAACTTGGGCACCCCTCCTGGGTCAACCTGTACCCCCTACGAGTGCGGCGAATAGCCCGCCAATTCTAGACTGAAGCCCCCTCCGTCTCAAAGCCCTGAGATGCGGGCCCGTTGCCCTCTAGAACCCGGCTATCCATGCACCCCTCCGCGGGGTAACCCTAGTACAGAAAGTAAAATATACATACAACAGGTACATCGACCGCAACCAGGTCGTGCCCCAAAAGAATAATACAAACAGGCAGTGACGGCAGTCCACATGTCGGACGCTCGCCCCGCAATATCAAATGTACATAATACAACAACACTGTACTAGCATTGCATCCAGGCTATCCCCCACGACCGATCCGCAACATCACAGCAAAACACAGAACATCAACGTGAAAGTCACGTTTGCAAATCCGTCTAACCGGGCTATAGCAGTTAGACCGGATTTACCGATCGAGTGACATTTACGGTCGCAGATATAATGTAAATACTGTGAAATAATGTGTTTAAAATATCCGATCGATCAAAAATTAACAAGTAGGCCCCCAAGCAATACTGTAGCACTCACAGAAAATCTGGGCCCAATATTAATATTCCAAAACCCCTGAAATTAGCCCAGAAGGCCACTGGAAAAAATTGATGCAGTGACGACACCAATGTGCGGCGGAACCGCGGCCCAAGGGGGGGTTTGGCCGCGGTTCCACGCTTCAATGGTCGACTGACTGTGTCGAATTTTTCCAGTAGTCTAAGAATTTCCAGTACATTAGTTTTCTACAACCTGAAAAATTTTTGGAGTTCAAAAAATTTCGACAGAAAACTGATGTGAGGAAAAACGCGAGTTTTTGGAATTTTGGTCGATCGGAGATGCAAACACATCAAACGAAGCTAGACGAAGTTAATGGCGAGGCTCTGATACCACTGTAAGTTTTCTGTCGTATCAGATCGAACCCTGCCATATATCCATACGGCAACTAGTACAAACCGTCCGATCCTGACCCGTGCAATACCGCACGTATCTGGTCGGACCCTGCCATATCTCCATACGGCCTCTACAGCGTTTCGCCCGAAAGCTTGAGTAACTGTAAGTGTGGTGGACTCTAAAGACTCGTCAATACTATGGCTGTGGATTTAACCACTAGCACGTCAGAGGTATAAGCCAATACGTGACGGGCCACCAGCTATTGACCAAAAGGGACGTCGATGAGCGAACTCATCCTGACACCCTACTGAGCCTGTCAGTGACAATATCCGTACAGTCCGGTCCGTTCGTCTATGAGCATCGCATGTCGGGCCTAGGGGGTTGGTAAAAGTCAGACCCCCAAAAGCGGTACAAGTCGTGTCGGAGTGTAGCCCAGAACACCCTGAGATACTACTGGAATACCTACCAGTAAATCTCCTGCCTTGGCCAAGGACTTCGTGTAATGGCTCTCCTAGACACAGCGCGACCTCACCCCCAATACCGGGAGAGACGAACCCCTGAAGATCCGCTCACTGCCTCCATGTGGCTCGGAACTGTACCCAACTAAAACCTGTTTGCACGACTCCTTTGAGCCGTGGTAGGGTAGTAATCAAAGCACAGTGGGAACTCACACGAGACAAATGACGATCCCCAGGTCGATGAACTAACCTGTACACATGTCACCTGGGAACTGCTATCTGACGTCAGGTATAAGACCAACTAGCATGTTCCCGGCGAGTCCTGTCCGGTGTACTCATAACCCAATGAGCACCTGTATACATCTTAGGTGAACCAACTGACACCAATGGCTTGTGAGACCGGCCACCGCCCCTCGTCGGGGTCTCGACTGTATACACTAGTCTACTCTGTAGAATCGATGCCCTGTCTCGAAACTCCCACGACTAGGGACCATTTAAGGATGTGCTTATAGACTACCGGCTCCCACGTATATGATCGCCCTCATACTGCTGGCAGTCAAGCAAGAATCCTAGGGGCTCTATCAGCGTGTAATAGCGACCTGTCAGGTCACCTAAAGCAGTACACGATGATAAAGGTAAACCAGATAGCATACTATCATCTCGAGTAAGACTGTCATACCGGGATAGGTCCTCCCTCAATCATTGCAATCACGTGCCTGTGATCCAATAATTGACTCTGAGGGCACTATCTCCAACAGCACTGATTTACTGGTAAGTGTTATCAGTAGTTTCATGCTTATTGTGGACCTTACATCGGCATGACTTATCAAGCTTCTGGGGTCTGACGTTTACCACCCCTAGGCGAGATATGCGACATATCAGATGAACAGACCGGACTGTGCGGTAAGTGTTACTGATTGGATTCGTAGGAGTGTGAGCAGGCTTGCTTGTTGATCTTCTGATCGCTCAATACCCGGGTGGCCGTTACGTTTAGCAGACCGCTTGCGGCTTGTGGGTGTCTGATATGATCATCACCTACTGCCGGCGTATTGACGAGTCTTTAGAGTCCTACACAGTGGTTTTCTGGCTCAAGCGAAACGGAGTAGGATCACATATGTGATATATGCGGGACCGAGATTGATACGATATGAGATACCGAATTCTATTCTCGCGATTTGTAACATTGATCGGTTGTATGCGATATAGCCGGGTTATCGGATTAAGTGTTGATTCGATAAGTTGTTACACATGATATTAGTCGGTTATAGCCGGATTATTAAATCATGAGTTGATTTAATAATTTAATGTATGATTATATATATTTGATATATTACATTACATTAACTAGTATTAGCTCACTTAAGATTTATTTTCTCACTTTATGTGCATAAGTGTATATATGATATATATTTGTGTACATATGATTGTGTCATGCTTGATGATACATCAAAGATGGGTGTATGAGACTTATACCAAAATTAGGGTAAAGATTAGGGTTTTGTTTATATCTTAAGAATAACAAAAGAGAAAGACTTTGTCAAAGTTCTCAAGCTTTCATGAAGCTTGTGGAAACATTGACAAAGTCAACTCTTTTGTCATTCTTTAGGATATTTAGTTAACCCAACCCTTAACCTCATACTTTGGTTAATTCTCTAGATGAGTTATGCATGATAGCTTAACTCACCCATGGTTACATTATTGAGGATAATATAATTCATTTGATATTATTATTCTTTCTTCTTCTTCTTCATCAAGCTCCTTGAAAAAGCTTTCAAGCTCTAATGGTGCTATGAGGAAAAATGTGAGAAAATCAATTCTAAAGTGAGCCCATCTCCTACTTCTTCATCCTCCACCACTTGCCATGTAGTAGAGTGTGTTCTCTTCACAAAGTTCATGACTTAGTGAAAGAATATCTTGAGTTAGTGTCTCCCCGACGTAGATCATCTTCGGCCTCGAAGTCATCGAAGCAAGTACGTTCGTTCTTCTTGTGGAGCTTCTGTAGAGTCCGAAGTTCACGATCGCAGCGAAGGGGACATCTACACGGAGCTATTGAAGTGAAGGACCGGATCGACAAAGGTTGTAATCCCATTCACTTAGTGTTAAAGTTGTTTACTTGCTAGTTTTCGCATAATCTCTAGTATACGATCTTGGTTAGGGTTGTTCGGCACGGCTAATTTTTGAATCGGGCATGGTAGATGCCTTGTAGAACCTTGTTAGAGTGCCTACGAACCCTACAATTGATAACCAATCTAATCTTGCAAGAGCATTCGCTGAGTGTTTTCTTCTTTCTCTCTCACCTGGTAGCGACCATGTCACGCCTTAATCAAGATAGTAATACGGATGTATTGACCGAATCCACTTGTTATACTGAGCTGGAGAATATTGGTTCGGCTCTAACTTATAATTGTTATAAGATAGAGCAGAAAATTGGGGATTACCAGGATTCCCGTGCCGCCCAAACGAAGAAAGTGCATGCTAATGTATCTTCTTCGGGTGTGTTCATTACCGAGAACTGTTTCGCAGTATCCTTTACGTCCTGGGTATGTGATACTGGATCAGGATCCCAGATATGTAATCTTTTACATGGGCTATAGATAGGTAGAGAACTGAGAACGGGTGATAAGTTTCAAGAGTTAGAAATGGTGCAATTGTTGCAAGCCATGTAGTTGGCAGTTATCACCTTGTATTACTAAATACATTGATTCTGAACGAATGTTATTGGATACTGAACCTGATATACAACATCATATCAGTCTCTTTATTTAGTAAAGAAGGATATAATTTTGTATTGTTGGATAATGTTTTGAACATTTCCTATATCAAGAGTTGATTGGTTCAAGCACGTTATCTAAAAGCATATACGTTCTAAATCAAACCACAGTTCTTAACGTACAAAACACACATAAGAGGAAGAGTTTAGAAATGAACGAATCCTTCTTGAGGCATTGTAGACTAGGTCATATCAATGCGACCCGACTAGCTAAATTACATTAAGATGCATATTTAAATCGGTTTGAATTTATATCTTGTGAAACTTGCCAATCATTTCTCAAACATAAGATGACCATAGCTCCGTTTATTGGAAACAGAGAAAGAGTTACTAAACTCTTTGGATTGATATATGTTGATGTATGAAAGTCCCCTGTCTATACATGCCAGGACTGGTTCTTTGTACTTCATTACATTCACTGATCATCTCTCAAGATTCGGACATATGTTCCTGTTGAAACACAAGTCTAAATATTTTGAGAAATTCAAAGAATATAAGTTAGAAGTAGAGAACCAAAAACAGGTATAAGTATTATGTCCTATGATGAGATCAGGGAGGAGAATACTTAAGCACGAAATTCTTGGACTATTATAAAGGAGAATGAGATTCTCTCTCAGCATTACTCCTCCGAATACACAACGGCATGTCGATGTATCGGGGTGGAGCAAATCGCACCCAATGTGATATGGTGTGCTCTTTGATGAGTACTACTGAGTAGCCTATTTCCTTTTGGGAGTTATGCACTTGAGAAGCTGCATACTTATTGAAAAGGGTTCCAATCAAATCAGATGCCTACCAGTCCATATATGATGGGAAGAGCCCATCTCTTAAGGATGTTAAGATTTGGGGTTGTCCGGCCTATGTCTAAAAGCAAAATCCGAACAAGCTCGAGGCAAGGTCAGTTCTGTGGAAGTTTGTTGGATATCCCAAGCATTCGCAAGGGAACATCTTCTACCACACTGAGGAACAAAAAGTGTTTTGTTTCTCAGCATGCCACCTATTTGGTGGTCATGAGGTAGAACTGGAAGGAGTTCCAGCTATACAAACTACAGCTGATGATTTGGTAGAACCAAAGGATTCCGACGAACCACAGCCTCTCCGCCGATCTGGTAGGGTTCCTCATCTGCCTGAAAGATACTTCGGTTTTCTATATGACAGTGGAAGCGAGGATTGCATCATGAGATGATGACCCAACTAGTTTCGAGCAGGCCATCAGAAGTGGCGACTCTGTAAGAATGGCTGGATGCTAAGCGATCTGAGATGGAATTCTTATACACCAACAAAGTACAGACTTTGGTTGCTTTACCTGATGGGAGGAGCAAGTATATCTTGAGAAAATTACTTGGTGTACATGGAAAAGTTGAGACTTTCAAAGCTATGCTTAAGTCCATCCAGATCCTACTTGCCATTGCTATATACCATGACTAAGATTTCTGGCGGTTGGATGTCATGACTGCTTTTATGAATAGTGATTTAGAAGAGAGAGTCTATAAGTACACAGCCAGAGGGCTTCATAGACAGTGGGAGCAGCGGAAACGTGTGCAAGTTGCTTTATGAGTTAATGCAGGCATCGCGGAGTTGGAACATCTGTTTGTTAGTGTATATGCCCTAGAGGACATTACTGTATCATACTAGTTTGTATATTACTTAATGGAAGCTTGGGATATTCACAGTTGTATAAACAATCTTGCTCAAATGGTAGTATGCTACCTGGTTTGTCTCTACTTTAATGTGTACATGTGTTTATTTTATTATATCACCTATACGCATTAGTGGATCCCTTAGGATCTTTGCTTGATTACCAGCGTTGTGATGGCAGTCACACTCGTGGGGGCTGGGTAATCCATAAGCACATCCTTATACAGGTCCCTAGTCGCAGGACTATCGAGACAGGGCATCGATACTCAGGAGTAGACTAGCGTATGCGCTTCTCATCCCAGCAGGGGAGACGGTCTGTCCCACAGCCGTCAGTACGTCGTACTTGAGATAGTATACGGGTGCTCGTTAGGTTACGAGTACACTGGACAGGACTCGTCGGGAACTGACTGGTTGGTATTATACCTATCGTCAATTATCAGTTCTCAGGTGACATGAGTACAGCTTAGTCCGCTGACTTGACACTGTCACTTCGCCTCGAGTGTGTTCCCACTGTACTTTGATTACTACCCTACTACGGCTCAAAGGAGTCGTGCAAACAGGTAGTAGTTGGGTGCAGTCCCGAAGCACTTGGAGGCAGTGACGGTTAGACAGGATTCGTCTCTCCCGGTATTGGGGGTTGACATCGCGCTGTGTCTAGGAGAGCCATTACACGAGTAGTCCCTGGCCAGGGCAAGCGAGATATACCGGCAGGCTTCCAGTGTTATCTTAGGGTGTTTTGGGCTTCACTCCGGCACGACTTGTACCGCTATTAGGGGACTGACGTTTACCGCCACCTAGGCCCGCCATGCGATGTATCAGACGAACAGACCGGACTGTACGGAGACAGTCACATTCAGGCTCAGTAGGAGTTCAGATGGGTTTCACCTCGTCAGTCTTCTTGTCGGCATCTACCTGGGGACCGTTACGCACAGCTAGTGCCGCTTGCGGTCTGTGGTTAAACCCACTGCCAGCGTAGTGTCGAGTCTTTAGAGTGCCACACAGAAAGCTATTCGCCTTTAGGCAAAAAAGTAGAGGTCGCATGGTTTTGCGACAGGTCGCATGGTTTTGCGACAGGGTTAGGTCACATCCGTGCACTTGTGCACGTTTAGTGTCCGGACAGTTAACACTAGCGGGCTTTGGTTTAAGCCAGATCCTAGTGTACGTTTTGGGATTGGTTTTATCTCGTATGTATTCGTGTTTCTCGGAATGCGGATGCGGGTGTGTATGCACAGTTGACGGAGAGACAGAGGCAGAGGATTCTCATTAGGGTTGTTGACTGTTGACTGTTGACTATTGACTTTTTGCTAAACCCTAATGAGAATATGATATATGATTAACAATAATATTAATTAAGTATTATAGTGACATGGTTGTTGAGGGGTTGACTTTGTTGACTTGTTGATTTTGTTGACCGGTTGACTAGGTTGGACTAGTTGACCATATCATGACAATAGCTGCCATTTCATGGCAAAGACTTTTGCTTGCTTGTTTATCTTGTGCAAAATGAGTGCATGAAATGATATGGCTATTTTGACTTAAACCATCACATAATACTTGATTGCTATGATTTGTTATGATGGCTTTGGATTATGAGAGCCAAGAGAAAAAAGTCTTACTCATTCTCTCATTTTCCTTTCTCTCTCTTGTTCTTGAGCTCTCATCCTCTTCCTCTTGCTCTCCCTCTCTCTAGTCTATGGTTCACTTGTCTCATGTGTTGAGAAGCAAGAACCATAGAGAAAAATCCCAACACACTCTCCTCTACTCACTCTAGTTCACAAGGTTTAGCAAACCGAGTGAACTAGTTTCTTCAAAGTTCGAAGAAGAAGCCAAAGGTAGAAGCTTTCGGGTGGATCGATCTTCGGCGCAAGGAGACAACGGGGTGAAGCCGATCCTCACACCATCACGAGTTGAAGACGAAGGAGTTTAAGAAACAAAGGTATAACCCCCTAACCGAGTAGTCAACAACTCCTAGTTAGGATGTTAGGTAGAAAAGTTTAACAAAGATCCGTTTGAGTCCATGTTACCGCCTCTAGAAAATTGTTTTTCATCAAATTCCGCAAGCCCGTAAGTACCGGGAGAGGTAGCATGGACTTACAGTGGTATCAGAGCCTAGTTAAACACTCCCTAACATGTTAGCATAGTAACTAGAAATTCGATCGGAGAAAAAGTCGCGAAATACACCCGGATATCAAGCTTGCTGTCGATTTTTAAAGTTCTGTAAAAATAATAAATCATGCTTCAAAAATCGACTTAGGGTTTTTATAGTGCACTGAAGAAAAATGATCAAGAGATCTCATCAAAGCGCCGCGGAAACGCGGCAAGAGCTTGCTCTTGCCGCGGTTCCGCGGCCGATTTAACTCTTCTGTGGATTTTCTTCACTGCAGTATACTTAGTGGGGTATTTTGGGATTTTTGGTATATGTTTTTTCAGCCCAGATTTTCGAGAAAGAAAAATTTGTTTTTGGGGCTTTAAAAACCGTATTTTGATCGAGTTTCTAAAGACTTAAGCTGACTGGTATTTATCTGTGATGTGATATTTGTATTGAACGTCTGCTAATCGCTATATGTCGATTAGTGGGGGTTATACAAATCTGTGATCTGTAATGTTGCTGGTATGTGTATATGAATTCATTGGATTGTCGCGGGTGAATAGCCGGGGGGTTGTGAGACGAGTGTTTTCTTTTCTTTCAATTCATGTAAATTTGTAAATTGATGTAATATTATTTGTATGGCCGCACAACCGGGTCGGGATTGTAGCCGTCATTGTATAATTTCTTTTTACTGTTTTTGCTCCTAGGATAGACCCATGGAGGGGGTGCACAAGCTACTGGGTATCTCGAAGTGCCGAGTGGCCTACTCACGGTGTTGAGGGAGGTTGGTCCGCTTCGAGTACTTGGCGGGTAGTTTGCCGCACCCGTAAGGGTCTTGGGTGGGGTATTGGCTATTCACCGCGACCGTGTAATCTGCTTTTCGTTACAGCTCGTACGAATTGCGGATTCCTAGTATATCCAATGTATTCATCTGTGATCTGAAATGGCTATCATTGCAATATATATATCAATATATGATATTATTTAGGCGTTGCTTATGTTTTACAGCCGCGCTAGCCCAGCCCCCGCTCTGTCGTTAGTTAAGTAACCTAACGGGTAATGACGGGCCCCGTGGCGAATGCGAATGGCATAAGCGCACGTCATATTTTGGTTGTTTTCTGCAATGGTAGGATTAAATGATGGGACGCATTAAAAGAACTAATGCAAGAAAATAAACCAAGTAAAAGTCGTTGGAACACTTTCGAAAAACCACTCGGTTCTTTTCAAAACCAACTTTTAAATGCGGAGCTTGAGCCACTCCTTTTAAAAGCTATCTCGTTCCATCGATTATATCAAGTTCACTACGTTCAAGGTTTCGCCAAAACCATTCGTAGCCCTCCGTCGTTTCACATGAATAGTCAATAGTAATCAAGCTATGTTTGTTGGCCAAAGTCAAGGCATAGTGATTGGTAGCTATTGGGTATTCATGTGCAGCATAGATAGATGCATTGGTTTGGAACAGTCATACTGCCTTGTTGGCCAAAGTCAAGGGTAGGTACGGGTGGATTCAAATTAACCTGGAGAACGACGGGTAGAACTTGACATGTGACTTATGATTTGTTGGCCAAAGTCAAGGTCATAAGAGCATGGGGGCAAAAATCCACATCGGGAGTTTCATAAGTACTGAAACTTGCTAGAGTTGCATATCATTTGGAGTGTGATGATTCTGGTAGGATTCCTTCAGTTTCGTAACGCGATGATATTTGGATCCCAATCCTACTGTGAGTATATGCTACTCCTCGGGAAATTTCTCACTAAACGATCAATGCTATAAACCTAGTAGGTGTCTAGAAAGGTGTTAGCGGGGCTACGCCCCTACGGAAAAGAGGTTCTTAAATTAAGGAACTTCGCGAAAGCGTTGGAAAATCTCCCTCGAAGTACCGACACTGGCCTGGCTGAACGGTGAAGCAAGTATTGTGCGGTGAGATTGATCCCGACTAATTCTTCCTTTTTTGGTTTGAGGAGGGATTCGAGAAACAGTGGGAGCCATCCTGTTTAGACAAACTAAAAACCACTCTAAACTTGCAAGAGCATCATGCTGAGTGTTTCTTCTCTCTCTCCTAATTGCAGCGACCAATCGACATGACTGGACTTAAGTTATTACTGGATAAAAACATACTGACAGGGCCAAACTACAAAGATTGGCTCAGGAATATCAAGATGGCAATCACTTACGATAAGCTGGGGTATCTTCTTACCACCAAAGCTCCCCCTGTCCCAGGTCCCACCTCCAGCGTCGTGGATAAGGAAATCCGTAAGACCTAGGAGATCGATTGCGCGAAGGCTAAGTGCCTCGTGCTTGCCTCTATGGACAATGAACATCAGAGGAGGCACGAGAATATGGACCTGGAATCCATATTTCTTCATACAAAAGAACTGTATGGAGAGCAGTCTCGTATCGCAAGATACAAAGTGTCGAAAAGGTTATTTTCGGCAAGGTTGGCCATCGGATCATCGGTAGCGGAACACGTGCTTAAGATGATTGGCTACATTAAGGAGCTCGCGGACCTTGGGACCACGTTGGAGAATGAGCTCTATACGGACTTGATTCTCCAGTCCCTTCCTTCCACTTACGCCCAGTTTATACTGAACTTCAACTTGCAAGAAAAGGAAGTTGAACTTTCAGAACTCCTAAACATGCTGAGGAGCGCAGAGGGCACCCTACAGAAAGGTAGGGAAACATCCACTTTGTTTGTAGGAGGATCTTCTTCTTCTAGGTCCAAGGCGAAAGCCAAGGGAAAGAAGAAGAAAGCCCCCGCCAAACCAAGGGACGGTGTTAGTAAAGTGGATACGAAGGGAAAGGCAAAAGCAACAAAGAAAGTGGGGAAGCTTGTGGATAAAGAAGAATGCATCTATTGTCATAAGAGTGGACACTGGAAGAAAGATTGCAGGGCTTGGAAGGCCAGAACACAGGATCTGAAGCAAGTTGCGGCTTCAGCTTCAGGTGTGTATGTTATTGATAACTATCTTTCAATAAACTGTACTTCCTGGGTATTGGATACCGGATCAGGATCTCATATCTGTAATTCTTTGCAGGCGTTGAGAAAAAGTAGGTTTTTGAAGGCAGGTGGCATGACCCTCAAAGTTGCAAACGGAGCTAGCATGGATGCTAAGGCCGTGGGGGATTATCACCTGGGAATGTCAGATGGACATGTTTTGGTTTTGCGTAATTGCTTTTTTGTACCAAACGCAA
Organism: Agapanthus africanus; assembly: GCA_030015575.1. Classification (NCBI taxonomy): domain Eukaryota; kingdom Viridiplantae; phylum Streptophyta; class Magnoliopsida; order Asparagales; family Amaryllidaceae; genus Agapanthus; species Agapanthus africanus. The sequence continues at coordinate 409,343,213 of JASDDO010000026.1, forward strand.
CTTGTAATATAATTTCTGTATCTTTGGTTTCTAAAGAAGGTTGTGAATTTGCGTTTGTAAGCAATGTTGTAAACATTCACCTTAATCAAGTTCTGATTGGGTCAGGTAAATTGAGCAATGGTATATACGTATTAAACCAACCACAGATTTTCAATGTCCAGAATACACACAAAAGAAAGTCTCCAGAAATCAATCAGACTTTTTTATGGCAATGTAGACTGGGTCACATCAATGAGAGAAGGTTGACTAAGTTACATACAGAAGGATATTTGGATCCGTTCGAATATAAATCGTATGCCACTTGTCAATCCTGTCTCAAAGGAAAGATGACAAAGACTCCGTTCACTGGACACGGAGTAAGAGCGAGCGACCTCTTAGGACTCGTATACAACGACGTGTGCGGACCAATGTCTACACATGCACGAAGCAGTTTTTCTTACTTCATTACTTTTACGGATGACTTTTCAAGGTACGGATATGTCTTCTTAATGAAACATAAATCTGAAGCCTTTGGAAAGTTCCAGGAATATAAGAATGAAGTAGAAAAACAAACAGGCAAAAGTATCAAGACACTGAGATCTGATTGAGGTGGAGAATACTTAAGTGCCGAGTTCCTGGATTACTTAAAAGAGAATGGAATTCTCTCTCAGCTTAGTCCTCCATACACTCCGCAAAATAACGGTGTATCGGAGAGACGGAACCGAACCCTATGTTGGAGATAGTGCCCTCAGAGTCAATTATTGGATCACAGGCACGTGATTGCAATGATTGAGGGGAAGACCTGTCCCAGTAGGACAGTCTTACTCAAGATGATAGTATGCTATCTTGTTTATCTTTATCATCGTGTACTGCTTTAGGTGACCTTACGAGTCGCTATTACACGTTGATAGAGCCCCTAGGATTCTTACTTGACTACCAGCAGTATGAGGGCGATCATATACGTGAGAGCTGGAGTCTATAAGCACATCCTTAAAAGGTCCCTAGTCGTGGGAGTTTCGAGACAGGGCATCGATTCTCCAGAATAGACTAGTGTATACAGTCGAGACCCCGACGAGGGGCGGTGGCCGGTCTCACAAGCCACTGGTGTCAGTTGGTTCACCTAAGATGTATACAGGTGCTCATTGGGTTATGAGTACACCGGACAGGACTCGCCGGGAACCTGCTAGTTGGTATTATACCTGATGTCAGATAGCAGTTCCCTGGTGACATGTGTACAGGTTAGTTCATCGACCTGAGATCGTCATTTGTCTCGTGTGAGTTCCCACTGTACTTTGATTACTACCCTACCACGGCTCAAAGGAGTCGTGCAAACAGGTTTTAGTTGGGTACAGTCCCGAGCCACATGGAGGCAGTGAGCGGATCTGCAGGGGTTCGTCTCTCCCGGTATTGGGGGTGAGGTCGCGCTGTGTCTAGGAGAGCCAGAACATGAAAAGTCCTTGGCCAAGGCAGGAGATTTGCTGGTAGGTATTCCAGTAGTATCTCAGGGTGTTCTGGGCTACACTCCGACACGACTTGTACCGCTATTGGGGGTCTGACTTTTACCAACCCTCTAGGCCCGCTATGCGATGCTCATAGACGAACGGACCAGACTGTACGGATATTGTCACTGACAGGCTCAGTAGGGTGCCAGGATGAGTTCGCTCATCGACGTCCCTTTTGGTCAATAGCTGGTGGCCTGTTATGTATTGGCTGATACCTCTGACGTGCTAGTGGTTAAATCCACAGCCATAGTATTGACGAGTCTTTAGAGTCCACCACACTCAGTTACTCAGGTTTCGGGCGAAACGCTGTAGAGGCCGTATGGAGATATGGCAGGGTTCGATCAGATACGTGCGGTATTGCACGGATCGTGATCGGACGGATTTTACTAGCCGGCTTTGGCTTAAGACGGATCCTAGTATTATGATAGTGTAGTTTTGTCTCTTTGCATTTGTGTTCAGTGGGAATACAAATGCGGACATGTATTTGCAGTAGCGGTGTTTTCCTGTAATTTGTTACGGGTTCAGTTTTCTGAGGTTGCCAATTTGCATTCCGTTCCGGCCGGTTTTCTTTTATTCCTTCACGACCGGACTTTCGATGGAGGGGGTTATTTGCACATTTGCAAATAACATTTTGTGGAGGGGTTTCTTGCACATTTGATTATTCTTTCATCATGAGATGCTTTTTGAGTCCATTCCTTTGCTTTTCATGTGATGTTTTTGTGAGTGGATTGAAAAGGAATTTGGTGTGACCATTTTTCTCTTCAATTATTCCTTCCTTGCATTATTTGATCCATAACCCATACCCATTTTCCAAAGGGGGCCGGCCACTTCAAGAGGAGGGAGTGAGGGGATTTTATTTGGTGGAGAAAATGCTCATCTCATTATGCTTGCTACCTAAATTCCTAAGAACATTTTCCTTAGTTGCTTTCTTCACCTCCATCACATCATGGAAACCTCATAACCCCAAAAGAGACAAGCTTCTACACTTGTCTACAGCATCCCTTGGACGCGTCGGCTAGCCAACTTCGCGCCCGAGTTGCCTCGGTCAAGAGGTGGGAGCCCATAAAAGATTCCGGCTACGTGGTGCCCTTTCCGACGAGGAGGAGATGAACGGAGTTTCCGCAGGAGATCGGAGTAGAGACGAAGACCGAAGGACACGGATCGCTTGGTATACTTCTCTACTCTTATTTTAGTTTGCTAGTTGCTAGGTTAATGGCCCGATCCGGGGTAAAAGTACGCGGTGGTGCCGGTTCAATAGTTTTTGAAAGTTTTGTTTCCGCGTTTCCGGCGTCGGATCGACGGCCGGGGCGCCACCGCGGACTTACATTGGTATCAGAGACAGGCCATTAACCATGCCTAGCTTGCTCTAGTATGTTTAGTACTCGATCGAACAATATTCCCTAAAAACCTTATTTTGTATGCACATGTGTTCTCTGTCGAAATGTTTTCTGCTCCAAAAAATTTTCAGGTTGTCTCAGAATACTGTGCATGGATATAGAAGCAATCTGTGAAAATTTGGTCGCGCGATCTATCCATACCGCCGCGGAACCGCGGCCAAACCCATGCTTGGGCCGCGGTTCCGCCGCGCTTTTGATTGATCACTTGATCAAAATTTTGCAGATAGCATATGATTTAAAAATAGGGGTTTTGGGATATTATTTTTGGGCCCAGATTTTCTGTAAGTGCTACAGTACTGCTTGGGGCCCACTTGATGATACTTGTTCGATCGGATATTTTAAACATGTTAGTTCACAGTATTTACATTATATCTGCGACCGTGAATGTCACTTGATCGGTAAATCCTGTCTAACTGCTATAGCCCGGTTAGACGGATTTGCGAATGTGACATTCACGTTGATGTTCTGTGTATTGCTGTGATGTTGCGGATCGGTCGTGGGGATAGCCTGGTTGCAGTGGTAGTACAGTTTTGTTTTATATATACACTTGATATTACGGGGCGAGCGTCCGACATGTGGACTGCCGTCACTGCCTGTTTGTATTATTCTTTTGGGGCACGACCGGGTCGAGGTCGATGTACCCGTTGTATGTATATTTTACTTTCTGTACTAGGATTACCCCGCGGAGGGGTGCACGGATAGCCGGGTTCTAGAGGGCAACGAGCCCGCATCTCATGGCATTGAGACGGAGGGGGCTTTACTCTAGAATTGGCGGGCTGTTCGCCGCACTCGTAGGGGGTACAGGTTGGCCCAGGAGGGGTGCCCAAGTTATCGGATTCCGTGAAGTGCTGGGTGGTCCATTCATGTTGCTGAAGAGGGCTGCCTCGCTTCCGGTTTTGGCGCCTAACTTGCCGCGCCCGTAGGGGTCTAGGTTTTCATTGCACAGGCTATCCATACGACCAGGGGAACGTCGGGTTTCAGTAGCGGCTCTGTGAAACCCGGGGATCCCAGATATCTGTATTGTTCTGTGATGCTGTACATTTCTGTGATGTTGCATATTTTTGTTGCGCCACGGCAGCGCCCCGGCCGTCTTGCCCGAGGCCAAATTGCGGAATCAAAATTTTTCCTTACTCGGAAACCGGCGCTACCGCGGACAAAGAAAACCCGGATCGATAACCATTAACCTACGCTAGCTAACAAGAGATGGGAAAAGAAGTATACCAAGAGATCCGAGTCCTCCGGTCTTCTCATCATCGCCCCGATCTCCCGCGGAAAGTGTAGTCTCCATATCGTCGCCTCCTCGCCGGAAAGGGCACCACATCGCCTTCTTCTTTTACGGGCTCCCGCCTCAATACCGAGGCAACTCGAGCATGAAGCCGGCAACTCGACATGCTCAAGATATGCTGTAGGTTATCTAGTGTAGTGTCTCTTTTGGGGTTTGTTGCCATTTGAGGATGATGGAGGATACAAGACAAGAAAAATGGTGCTTGCATTTTTCTTAACATGAAATGAGATGAAGAATGATATACTCTCTCAAAGATGAAGATGAAGCTCTCTCCTTCTTCTCTCTTTTTCTTCTCTCTTTTCTAAAATGAAAACCCTCATCTTGAAATGGTGGAGGAAAAGAATATATGAAGCAAGAAGGGAGGTGAGTGTAGGAGCACAAGGAGGTGACCATATCCAAGGTCAAAGAAAACATCAACCATGCTTAAAACACTATGCACTCCATAACCTTTCACTTCTCATTTAAATCAAGTGATGGATGAAAGAAATGAAATCTATCATAATCAAACTTTATGCAAGAAACCCCCCCACAAAGTGTAATTTGCAAAACTGCAAATTACCCCCTCCATCAGAAAAGTCCGGCCGGGAAAGAACAAAGGAAAACCGGCCGGAACGGAATGCAAACTGGCAACTCCAGAAAACTGGTCCCGTAATAAATTACAGGAAAACCCCGACACTGTGCATACACACCCGCATCTGTATTCCGACCGGATACAAATGCAATGAGACAAAATCTACACTGTACTAGACTAGGACCGGCTTAAGCCAAAGCCGGCTAGTAAAATCCGTTCGATCCTGATCCGTGCAATACCGCACGTATCTGATCGAACCCTGCCATATAACTATACGGCCACTAGTACAAAACTGTCCGATCCTGATCCGTGCAATACCGCACGTATCTGATCGGACCCTGCCATATCTCCATACGGCCTCTACAGCGTTTCGCCCGAAAGCTGAGTAACTGAAAGTGTGGTGGACTCTAAAGACTCGTCAATACTATGGCTGTGGATTTAACCACTAGCACGTCAGAGGTATAAGCCAATACATGACGGGCCACCAGCTATTGACTAAAAGGGACGTCGATGAGCGAACTCATCCTGACACCCTACTGAGCCTGTCAGTGACAATATCCGTACAGTCCGGTCCGTTCGTCTATGAGTATCGCATGGCGGGCCTAGGGGGTTGGTAAAAGTCAGACCCCCAAAAGCGGTACAAGTCGTATCGGAGTGTAGCCCAGAACGCCCTGAGATACTACTGGAATACCTACCAGTAAATCTCCTGCCTCGGCCGAGGGCTTTGCGTAATGGCTCTCCTAGACACAGCGCGACCTCACCCCCAATACCGGGAGAGACGAACCCCTGAAGATCCGCTCACTGCCTCCATGTGGCTCGGGACTGTACCCAACTAAAACCTGTTTGCACGACTCCTTTGAGCCGTGGTAGGGTAGTAATCAAAGCACAGTGGGAACTCACACGAGACAAATGACGATCCTCAGGTCGATGAACTAACCTGTACACATGTCACCAGGGAACTGCTATCTGACGTCTGGTATAAGACCAACTAGCAGGTTCCCGGCGAGTCCTGTCCGGTGTACTCATAACCCAATGAGCACCTGTATACATCTTAGGTGAACCAACTGACACCAGTGGCTTGTGAGACCGGCCACCGCCCCTCGTCGGGGTCTCGACTGTATACACTAGTCTACTAATGGAGTATCGATGCCCAGTCTCGAAACTCCCACGACTAGGGACATTTTAAGGATGTGCTTATAGACCCCAGCTCCCACGTATATGATCGCCATCATACTGCTGGTCGTCAAGCAAGAATCCTAGGGGCTCTATCAACGTGCAATAGCGACATGTCAGGTCACCTAAAGCAGTACACGATGATAAAGATAAACCAGATAGCATACTATCATCTCGAGTAAGACTGTCCTACCGGGATAGGTCCTCCCTCAATCATTGCAATCACGTGCCTGTGATCCAATAATTGACTCTGAGGGCACTATCTCCAACAATCTCCCACTTGCACTCAAGGCTAATTATTGCGATGTCGCATACTCACAGCCCGTGTGATACCGAACACCCAACTCCTCTACTAGTCAGTCTCACAAAACCCGTTTGCGAAACTTTTGCGTTCGAGGAATAGCCTCAGTGAGTGGATCCGCTGTGATGTTTCTTTCTATGTCTCTCTATATCTCAAGTTCGCGGAGAAAACCATCTCCCGAAATGAGCAATACCTGTCTTAGAACGTCTGGATGTCTGATGGGACCTAGTTCATAAATGAACTCCAAATCCAAACTTCTTAGACTGTATCGATAACTGAACTTAATCAGTACCCAGCGCCATGCCTCCCTCAGTATTGCCTTGGACCACCTGTCCAAAATACTGCCCCTCGTCTGAAGGAGAAACTGTAACTCTGACAGCCACTCTGCCATCCATGTCACCTTGGAAGCCTGGAGTGATAACCGTCTCCTAAAGGAGGCAGCCGTTATCATATCCCTAGAACATTCACTTATGTTCTAAAACTGCTTCCGACTGTTTCTCCAGGATTGGATCAATATCTACTTATTGCATCTACTGCAAGAACAACATCTGGTGTGGTACTTGACATCTCATGACTGACTCAATTGCCAAAGCAAGTGATCTGCCAATCATGAGTATCCCTCTCCCTTTTAGTCTATAAGACACCTTTAGAGAAGGTGACTCCATTACCTGCAGGTACACTACCATGCCAGGAGTCGTCCATTCTAAACACTCATAGAATGCTGTCAAGGTACCCTGATTGGGAAACCACCCAAATCTAGATCTAAAACCATAGATCTAGTAACCAGTATGTCTGATATAATGTCCAAGTCCCTTGTGGAGAAAACACTGTGTGACGACCAAAATATAACCGATCGTAGTATAGGAATATCACTTCCTACTACCTTCTCAACAGATCCATCCCCTATTCTGATGACGTCAAACTCATGACTGTCACATCAGAAACAGATGATCTATCTCCGCTATATCTGCTTTAGTCTATAAATAGACATAAGCATGAAGTCCACCAATGCTTCCGCTGCTCCCACTGACTACGACAACCCTCTGCCAGAGTCATATAGACGTGCACTTCTAAAGCTAGTTTAGAACGACGCTATACTCATCCTCCTGCCGGGTCTCGCAGCCTGGAACAACAACAATGGCAAGTGTGGGTAAACAAGAACTTCCCTGTCACCGTCCTTGAGGCTACCGGAGTACCTCTCGGGTGCCTGAAGTTACCCACCTTATCTGCGGAGAGGCCAATGGAATGTTAAATCAGATTGAATCTTTAGGTTCCTTATCAAATCTTCAGTAACCGTTTGTGGTTCTGGAATCACTTCCAGTTCTACCATACTCCCACTACTTTTTCTGAAAAAATCCATTTTTAATAAAAACTGTGGCGAGTCTAGAACAATATTGCTATTGTTCATCCAGATGGTAGAAAGTCAACCCTCGTCATAGCCTGGGTCAACCCACAAACAGCCATTTCAGAAATGTGCCTAGAGTTGTCCAGTGTCTGGTTTTAATCATAAGCTGGACAACTCCCCGTACCTTAACATCGTTAAGATATGAACTGTTCTATATCCAATATAGAACCAGAGGCACTGATTCAATTGAACCAGATTCAAATCATGCAACTATCTTCAGTGCATGTCAACTAAATGGAAGGAGGTCGATCAGCGTTACTCAACTTAGGAATGCTTCCAATTATGAGTAACCTGAAAGAGAAGCAATCTGTCTTCATCATTACTATCAACTGAATATCATACACAAGTATCTACATCTTCGATCTCTTTGAAGAATCCCGATACTTGCTACACCTGGTACTCTACTCTATTCAAATACCTATAACTCCTCAAAACTTAGACCCTGTGTTTCAACGAAACACATGTCTAAGAACTAGAGAAGTTAAAAGTAAACAGAATATAGTATAAGGACCAACCCCTCTGTCCTAATAGACACTGGACAACATACAATACTCTGTATAAGTCCGCTGAGTCTAACAACTCTTTCACTGTGCGTCGTAGGTTAAAAACTGTACTTATGGTTAAGAAGAATTACACCGCTGTTTAATGCTCCTTACCTAACCATCCACTGATATAGGTAAATGTCATAGACATAATATCAAAAGGTATATCTCACTCTATGAAAATAGACGTACAGATATATCAATTTGAAATTGGTGCACAACAGCGGATATTCAAAACCAAATATTTGCCGACCGGCAAACAGCCCAGATGATCTCCTCAAATATCACCGATTACAACGAATCCTGATATAATGAGGATGATCACCTAATTCCCAATAACTTACTCCCACTCATCATCTGTAAAACCATACAGATGTGAGAATCATACCTGGTAAATACATACCCTGGAGTAAGTGTATAATCGGGAAATCAGTTTTCTATTAACAGTACACAGTGAAACTGAAACATTGAAATGTTTCGTCGGGGTATCCTGGTATTACTAGTAATGCCTCTTCCATTATCCAGATTCACAACTGTAACCGTATAATTCTTTGTCACCTCTCCAAATCCCTTTATATGTCTTTAGTCATTACCTTCTGTACACCCCTTTAAGCCAAATGGTTTTCTTCCTTCCCTACCGTTCGGCACCAGCCTATGGTTTGGAAGAAGACTATCCAAAAGGCATAAAGGGTGTACTGTCCTAATCCTATGAACACTCGCAATGCGAGAGAAGGTGAAGATAAAAGACACCTGAATGTACTTTATTCCTATTTCTCCTGAACCAGAATCCATCCCCGAACTGGAACAAGTTCCTTTCGAGTTCGTATATAACCATACGATGGAATATCCAATAAACTGTGGATCTTCGTAGTGATACGGAGTGTCCTGGAGAAATACAAAGGTGATTTAGTGATTGGCGAAGAAATACTTGGTTTGGTCGTGAATATCAGTCGCAATTTACTTTGCCCTCCTACTAATCCCTTGCTTTGTCTTAACTTAATACCTTCTGTACACCGTTTAGGCTAACTGGTTTTCTTCATTCCCTACCGGTCGGCACCAGCCTAAGGTTTGGAAGAAGACTATCCAATTTGCGTAATAGGTGTACTACTCCTAAACCAAGGAGTACTCGCAACCTGAGAGGAGGTGAAAAGAAAAGACAACTGAATAGTCCTATCCGTTTTCTCCAGAACCAGAAACCATCCTCGAAGTCCTTCGAGTTCGTATATAACCATACGATGGTTTTGTCCAATGGAAGTGGACGTTCGTAGTAATACGGGGTGTCCTGGAGAAAAGGGTAAAAGTAGGAGTGGCAATGAGGTCTGCAACTCTGACAATCCAAAGCCTGTGTTAAGAAGGTTCGGTCAACTTGGTCACTGAGTCATAGTCCAGGGTCGGGTCAAAGGTCGCTGCCAGAGAGAGAGAAAAGAAACACTCAGCGTGCACTCTAACCTAGATCAGAATGGTTACCAATTTATCTAATCAGGAAACCTCCCACTGTACCTCAAATTCTCCTCCAAACCTGAAAGAAGAATTAGTCGGGATCACCCGAGGAGTAAACCAACTCATCAGTGGGAATCGGGATCCAACTATCATCGCATGATAACTTGACGGAATCCACTCAAGTCACCACACTCCAGAAGGTATGCGCATGCTTGGCAAGTTTCAGTTCTTTTGAAACTCCCGATGTGATTTTTTACCCCTAGGACCCAAGTGACCTTGACGAATAATCAACAAATCAAAAGGTCCTAGTCAAGTTCAACCCGTCATTATCTTGATTGCGTTAAACCCACCCGCACGACCCTTGACGAATAATCAACAAAGTCGCACGACTGTCCTAACCAATCCACATATCCATGCGACAGAAAGCATTACAGAGCTACCGCACACTACGCCTCGGCGAATAGCAACGACAAACGTAGCGCGAATACTAAGCAATACTAATCCGAAATGACGGAGGGCTACGAATGGTTTCTGGCGAAAAACCTTTAACGTAATGAACTTGATATCGTTGAAGGAACTGGATACTTTTTTAGAAAATATAGTGACGAAAACCTTTACTAAAGAGGTCACTCCCGGTGAAGGGATCTCGGCTCTTTCCCCGTAGAATGAGGTGCAGGATATTCCAACTGAATACCACGATGCAAAGCAAAAGTAATCGGCTATAGTGAAGTTAATGCCCTGACGCAAACTTCTGTCCAAGGGGTCACTCCCGGTGAAGGGATCTCGGCCCTTGCCTCGTCGACTGAGGAGCAGGATATTCCAAATGAATACCACGATGCAAAACAAAAGTGAACGTCCTTGCAATAACAGCTTTTTGAAAAAGTGTTCCAACAACATCAGATTAGGTTGTTTAGCTTGCATTGATCCGAATCAACGCACTCCCATCAATTGATCACACCACAAAGAACGAAAATATACTGACGTACGTATATGCCATCCGCATTCGCCACTGGGTCCCGTCATCACCCGTTAGGTTAGCTAACTAACGGCAGAGCGGGGACTGGACTAGCGCGGATGTAAAACATATACAACATCTACTAATATATATACCAATATATTATATTTCGCTCAAGGCGTGATAAGAAATGCAACATCACAGAAATGTACAGCATCACAGAACAATACAGATATCTTGGAAACCCCGGGTTTCACAGAGCCGCTGCTGAAACCCGACGTTCCCCTGGTCGTGTGGATAGCCTGTGCAATGAAATCCTAGACCCCTACGGGCGCGGCAAGTCACCCGCCAAAACCTGAAGCGAGGCAGCCCCCTTCAGTACCGTGAATGGACCACCCAGCACTTCACGGAATCCGGTAACTTGGGCACCCCTCCTGGGTCAACCTGTACCCCCTACGAGTGCGGCGAATAGCCCGCCAATCCTGGACTGAAGCCCCCTCCGTCTCAATGCCCTGAGATGCGGGCCCGTTGCCCTCCAGAACCCGGCTATCCGTGCACCCCACCGCGGGGCAACCCTAGTACAGAAAGTAAAAATATACATACACCGGGTACATCGACCGCAACCAGGTCGTGCCCCAAAAGAATAATACAAACAGGCAGTGACGGCAGTCCACATGTCGGACGCTCGCCCCGCAATATCAAATGTACATAATACAACAAAAACTGTACTAGCATTGCATCCAGGCTATCCCCACGACCGATCCGCAACATCACAGCATAAACATAGAACATCAACGTAAAAGTCACGTTCGCAAATCCGTCTAACCGGGCTATAGCAGTTAGACCGGATTTACCGATCGAGTGACATTCACGGTCGCAGATATAATGTAAATACTGTGAAATAATGTGTTTAAAATTTTCCGATTGACCAAGAATTAACTAGTGGGCCCCCAACCAATACTGTAGCAGTTACAGAAAACCTGGGCCCAAATTTAATATCCCAAAACCCACAAAATAAGCCCAAAAGCCCACTGTAAAATTTTGACAAGTTGAGCACAGGAGACCGCGGCGGAAGCGCGGCCCGAAGGTGGGTTTGGCCGCCCTTCCGCGCTCCACTGTACGACTGACACTGTCGAAATTTTACAGTAGTCTTATAATGTCTTGTACAGTAGTTTTCAACAATCTGAAAAATTTTCGGACACCAAAAAATTCCAACAGAAAACTGATGCAAAGGAAAATGTGTTTTTTTGGGATTTCGGTCGATCGGAAATGCAAAACACATTAGAACAAGCTAGGTAAGGTTAATGGCGTGGCTCTGATACCATGTTGCGCCACGGCAGCGCCCCGGTCGTCTTGCCCGAGGCCAAATTGCGGAATCAAAATTTTTTCTTACTCGGAAACCGGCGCTACCGCGGACAAAGAAAACCCGGATCGATAACCATTAACCTACGCTAGCTAACAAGAGATGGGAAAAGAAGTATACCAAGAGATCCGAGTCCTCCGGTCTTCTCATCATCGCCCCGATCTCCCGCGGAAAGTGTAGTCTCCATATCGTCGCCTCCTCGCCGGAAAGGGCACCACATCGCCTTCTTCTTTTACGGGCTCCCGCCTCAATACCGAGGCAACTCGAGCATGAAGCCGGCAACTCGACATGCTCAAGATATGCTGTAGGTTATCTAGTGTAGTGTCCATTTTGGGGTTTGTTTCCATTTGAGGATGATGGAGGATACAAGACAAGAAAAATGGTGCTTGCATTTTTCTTAACATGAAATGAGATGAAGAATGATATACTCTCTCAAAGATGAAGATGAAGCTCTCTCCTTCTTCTCTCTTTTTCTTCTCTCTTTTCTAAAATGAAAACCCTCATCTTGAAATGGTGGAGGAAAAGAATATATGAAGCAAGAAGGGAGGTGAGTGTAGGAGCACAAGGAGGTGACCATATCCAAGGTCAAAGAAAACATCAACCATGCTTAAAACACTATGCACTCCATAACCTTTCACTTCTCATTTAAATCAAGTGATGGATGAAAGAAATGAAATCTATCATAATCAAACTTTATGCAAGAAACCCCCCCACAAAGTGTAATTTGCAAAACTGCAAATTACCCCCTCCATCAGAAAAGTCCGGCCGAGAAAGAACAAAGGAAAACCGGCCGGAACGGAATGCAAACTGGCAACTCCAGAAAACTGGTCCCGTAATAAATTACAGGAAAACCCCGACACTGTGCATACACACCCGCATCTATATTCCGACCGGATACAAATGCAATGAGACAAAATCTACACTGTACTAGACTAGGACCGGCTTAAGCCAAAGCCGGCTAGTAAAATCCGTTCGATCCTGATCCGTGCAATACCGCACGTATCTGATCGAACCCTGCCATATAACTATACGGCCACTAGTACAAAACTGTCCGATCCTGATCCGTGCAATACCGCACGTATCTGATCGGACCCTGCCATATCTCCATACGGCCTCTACAGCGTTTCGCCCGAAAGCTGAGTAACTGAAAGTGTGGTGGACTCTAAAGACTCGTCAATACTATGGCTGTGGATTTAACCACTAGCACGTCAGAGGTATAAGCCAATACATGACGGGCCACCAGCTATTGACTAAAAGGGACGTCGATGAGCGAACTCATCCTGACACCCTACTGAGCCTGTCAGTGACAATATCCGTACAGTCCGGTCCGTTCGTCTATGAGTATCGCATGGCGGGCCTAGGGGGTTGGTAAAAGTCAGACCCCCAAAAGCGGTACAAGTCGTGTCGGAGTGTAGCCCAGAACGCCCTGAGATACTACTGGAATACCTACCAGTAAATCTCCTGCCTCGGCCGAGGGCTTTGCGTAATGGCTCTCCTAGACACAGCGCGACCTCACCCCCAATACCGGGAGAGACGAACCCCTGAAGATCCGCTCACTGCCTCCATGTGGCTCGGGACTGTACCCAACTAAAACCTGTTTGCACGACTCCTTTGAGCCGTGGTAGGGTAGTAATCAAAGCACAGTGGGAACTCACACGAGACAAATGACGATCCTCAGGTCGATGAACTAACCTGTACACATGTCACCAGGGAACTGCTATCTGACGTCTGGTATAAGACTAACTAGCAGGTTCCCGGCGAGTCCTGTCCGGTGTACTCATAACCCAATGAGCACCTGTATACATCTTAAGTGAACCAACTGACACCAGTGGCTTGTGAGACCGGCCACCGCCCCTCGTCGGGGTCTCGACTGTATACACTAGTCTACTAATGGAGTATCGATGCCCAGTCTCGAAACTCCCACGACTAGGGACATTTTAAGGATGTGCTTATAGACCCCAGCTCCCACGTATATGATCGCCATCATACTGCTGGTCGTCAAGCAAGAATCCTAGGGGCTCTATCAACGTGCAATAGCGACATGTCAGGTCACCTAAAGCAGTACACGATGATAAAGATAAACCAGATAGCATACTATCATCTCGAGTAAGACTGTCCTACCGGGATAGGTCCTCCCTCAATCATTGCAATCACGTGCCTGTGATCCAATAATTGACTCTGAGGGCACTATCTCCAACAATTTTATCACGCCTTGAGCGAAAATTATATATTATATATATACTAGTAGATGTTGTATATGTTTTGCATCCGCGCTAGTCCAGTCCCCGCTCTGTCGTTAGTTAGCTAACCTAACGGGTGATGACGGGACCCAGTGGCGAATGCGGATGGCATATACGTACGTCAGTATATTTTCGTTCTTTGTGGTGTGATCAATTGATGGGACTGTGTTGATTCGGATCAATGCAAGATAAACAAACCTATTTTGATGTTGTTGGAACACTTTTCAAAAAGCTGTTATTGCAAGGGCGTTCTCTTTTGTTTTGCACAGTGGTATTCAGATGGAATATCCTGCTCCTCAGTCGACGAGGCAAGGGCCGAGATCCCTTCACCGGGAGTGACCCCTTGGACAAAAGTTTGCGTCGGGGCAATAACTTCACTATAGCCGATCACTTTTGCTTTGCATCGTGGTATTCAGTTGGAATATCCTGCACCTCATTCTACGGGGAAAGAGCCGAGATCCCTTCACCGGGAGTGACCTCTTTAGCGAAGGTTTTCGTCACTATATTTTTCTAAAAAGCTATCAGTTCCTTCAACGATATCAAGTTCATTACGTTAAAGGTTTTCGCCAGAAACCATTCGTAGCCCTCCGTCGTTTCATATGGATAGTCAATAGTATTCAAGCTGTGTATGTTGGCCAAAGTCAAGGCACAGTGTTTGGTAGCTGTTGGGTATTCATATGCAGCATAGATAGATGCGTTGGTTTGGGACAGTCGTACTGCCATTTTGGCCAAAGTCAAGGGTATGTACGGGTGGGTTCAAATTAACCTGGATAATGACGGGTAGAACTTGACATGTGACTTATGATATGTTGGCCAAACTCAAGGTCATAAGAGCATGGGGCAAAAATCCATATCGAGAGTTTCAAAAGAACTGAAACTTGTCAGATATGCGCATACCTTCTGGAGTGTGATAGCGTGAGCGGATTCCGTCATGTTATCATGCGATGATAGTTGGATCCCGATTCCCACTGATGAGTTGGTTTACTCCTCGGGTGATCCCGGCTAATTCTTCTTTCAGGTTTGGGGAAGAATTTCACGTTACAGTGGGAGGTTCCCAGATTAAATAAAGTGATAACCATTCTGATCTAGGTTAGAGTGCACGCTGAGTGTTTCTTTTCTCTCTTCGGCAGCGACCATTGACCAGACCCTAGACTATGACTCAGTGACCAAGTTGACCGAACCTTCTTAACACTGGTTTTTGGAATGTCAAAGTTGCAAACCTCATTGCCACTCCTACTTTTATCCTTTTCTCCGGGACACCCCGTATTACTACGAACGTCCACTTCCATTGGACAAAACCATCGTATGGTTATATACGAACTCGAAGGAATTCGAGGATGGTTTCTGGTTCTGGAGAAAACGAATAGGACTATTCAGTTGTCTTTTCCTTTCACCTTCTCTCATTGCGAGTACACCTTGGTTTAGGAGACAGTACACCTATTACGCAAATTGGATAGTCTTCTTCCAAACCTTAGGCTGGTGCCGAACGGTGGGGAATGAAGAAAACCAATTAGCATAATGATGGTGTACAGAAGGTATTAAGTTAAGACAAAGTAAGGGATTAGTAAGAGGGCAAAGTAAATTGCGACTGCTATTCACGATCAAACCAAGTATTTCTTCGCCAATCCTAAATCACCTTTGAATTTCTCCAGGACACTCCGTATCACTACGAAGATCCCAAGTTTATTAGATAATCCATCGTATGGTTATATACGAACTCGAAAGGAACTTGTTCCAGTTCGGGGATGGATCCTGGTTCAGGAGAAATAGGAATAAGGTTTATTCGGTTGTCTTTTATCTTCACCTTCTCTCGTATTGCGAGTGCTCCTAGGATTAGGACAGTACACCCACTGTGCTTATTGGATAGTCTTCTTCCAAACTATAGGCTGGTGCCGAACAGTAGGGAAGGAAGAAAACTAATTGGCCTAAAGGGGTGTACAGAAGGTAATGACTAAAGACATATAAAGGGATTTGGAGAGATGGAAAAGGATTATACGGTTATAGTTGTGAATCTGGATAATGGAAGAGGCATTACTAGGAATACCGGGATACCCCATCGAAACATTTTAATGTTTCAGTTTTACTGTGTACTGTTAAAAGAAAACTGATTTCCCAATTAGACACTTGCTCCAGGGTATGTATTTACCAGGTTTGATCTCTCATCTGTATGGTTTTACAGATGATGAGTGGGAGTAAGTTATTGGGAATTAGGTGATTATCCTCATTATATCGGGATTCGTTGTAATTGGTGATATTTGAGGAAGTCACCTGGGTTGTTTGCCAGACGACAAATATCTGGTTTTGAATATCCGTTGTTATGCACCAATTTCAAATTGATATATCTGTACGTCTATTTTTATAGAGTGAGATATACCTTTTGAAATTATGTCTATGACATTTACCTATACCAGTGGATGGTTAGGTAAGAAGCATTGAACAACGGTGTAATTCTTCATAACCATAGTACAGTTTTCAACCTACGACACACAGTGAATGAGTCACTAGACTCAAGGGACTTATGCAGAGTATTGTATGTTGTCCAGTGTCCATTAGGACAGAGGGGTAGGTCCTCGTACTATATTTTGTTTACTTATGACTTCTCTAGTTCTTAGACATGTGTTTCGTAGAAATGCAAGGTCTAAGTTTTGAGGAGTTATAGGCATAAGAATAAAGTAGAGAACCAGGAATTGCAAGTATCGGGATTCTTCAAGGTGATCGAAGATGTAGATACTTGTGTATGGTATTCAGTTGATAGTAATGATTAAGAGAACTTGCTTCTCTTTCAGGTTACTCATAATTGGAAGTACTCCTAAGTTGAGTAACGCTGATCGGCCTCCTTCCATTTAGATGACATGCACTGGAGACAGCTGCATGATTTGAATCTGGTTCAATTAAATCAGTTCCTCTGTTTCTATATTGGATATAGAACAGTTCATATCTTGACATTGTTAAGGTACGAGGAGTTTTCCAGCTTATGCTTAAAACCAGACACTGGACTACTCAAGGCACGTTTCTGTAATGGTTGTTTGTGGGTTGACCCGGGCTATGACGAGGGTTGATTTTCTACCATCTAGAAGATCAATAGTGATATTGTTCTTGACTCGCCACAGTTTTAATAAAAATGGATTTTTTTTCAGAAAACAGAAGTGGGAGTATGGTAGAACTGGAAGTGATTCCAGAACCGCAAACGATTGCTGAAGATTTGATAAGAACCTAAAGATTCAATCTGGTTTGACATTCTATTGGCCACTCCGCAGATATGGTGGGTAACCTCAGGCGCTCGAGAGGTACTTCGGTACTCTCAAGGACGGTGGCAGAGAGGTTCTTGTTTACCCAGACTTTCCATTGCTGTTGTTCCAGACTGTGAGACCCAGCAGGAGGATGAGTATAGCGTCGTTCTAAACTGGCTTTAGAAGTGTACGTCTATATGACTCTGCCAGAGGGTTGTCGTAGTCAGTGGGAGCAGCGGAAGCATTGGTGGACATCAGGCTTATGTCTATTTATAGACTAAAGCAGATATAGCGGAGATAGATCATCTATTTCTGATGTGACAATCATAGGTTTGACTTCATCAGAACAGGGGATGGATCTGTTAAGAAGGTAGTAGGGTGTGATGTCCCGGTATTTGGATGACATACACAGAGTAGGAAGTGATATTCCTATACTACAATCGGTTATACTTTGGTCGTCACACTGTGGTCTCTCCACATAGGACTTGGATATTATATCAGACATTCTGGTCACTAGATCTATGGTTTTAGATCTAGATTTGGGTGGTTTCCCAATCTGGGTACTTTGACCGCATTCTAAGAGTATTTAAAATGGACGACTCCTGGCACGATAGTATACCTGCAAGTGATGGAGTCACCCTCTCTAAAGGTGTCTTACAGACTAAAGGGGAGAGGGATACGCATGATTGGCAGATCACTTGCTTAGGCAATTGAGTTGATCATGAGATGTCAAGTACCACACCAGATGTTGTTCTTGCAGTAGGTGCAATAAGTTGATATTGATCCAATCCTGGAGAAACAGTCGGAAGCAGTTTTAGAACATAAGTGGATGTTCTAGGGATATGATAACGACATTCTCCTTCGGGAGACAGTTATCATTCCAGGCTTCCAAGGTGACCTGGACGACAGAGTGGCTGTCAGAGTTATAGTTTTCCCTCTGACGAGGGGCAGTATTTTGGACAGGTGGTCCAGGCGGATACTGAGGGAAGGATGGCGCAGGATACTGATTAAGTTCAGTTGACGATACAGTCTAAGAAGTTTGGATTTGGAGTTCATTTATGAGCTAGGTCCCATCAGACATCCAAACATTCTAAGACAGGTATTGCTCATTTCGGGAGATGGTTTTCTCCGCGAACTTGAGATAGAGAGAGACATAGAAAGAAACATCAGAGCGGATCCACTCACTGAGGCTATTCCCCGAACGCAATAGTTTCGCAAACGAGCTTTGTGAGACTGACTAGTAGAGGAGTTGGGTGTTCGGTATCACACGGGCTGTAAGTATGCGACATCGCAATAATTAGCCTTGAGTGCAAGTGGGAGATTGTTGGAGATAGTGCCCTCAGAGTCAATTATTGAATCACAGGCACGTGATTGCAATGATTGAGGGGAGGACCTGTCCCAGTAGGACAGTCTTACTCAAGATGATAGTATGCTATCTGGTTTATCTTTTCATCGTGTACTACTTTAGGTGACCTTACGAGTCGCTATTACACGTTGATAGAGCCCCTAGGATTCTTGCTTGACTACCAGCAGTATGAGGGCGATCATATACGTGAGAGCTGGAGTCTATAAGCACATCCTTAAAAGGTCCCTAGTCGTGGGAGTTTCGAGACAGGGCATCGATTCTCCAGAGTAGACTAGTGTATACAGTCGAGACCCCGACGAGGGGCGGTGGCCGGTCTCACAAGCCACTGGTGTCAGTTGGTTCACCTAAGATGTATACAGGTGCTCATTGGGTTATGAGTACACCGGACAGGACTCGCCGGGAACCTGCTAGTTGGTATTATACCTGATGTCAGATAGCAGTTCCCTGGTGACATGTGTACAGGTTAGTTCATCGACCTGAGATCGTCATTTGTCTCGTGTGAGTTCCCACTGTGCTTTGATTACTACCCTACCACGGCTCAAAGGAGTCGTGCAAACAGGTTTTAGTTGGGACAGTCCCGAGCCACATGGAGGCAGTGAGCGGATCTGCAGGGGTTCGTCTCTCCCGGTATTGGGGGTGAGGTCGCGCTGTGTCTAGGAGAGCCAGAACATGAAAAGTCCTTGGCCAAGGCAGGAGATTTGCTGGTAGGTATTCCAGTAGTATCTCAAGGTGTTCTGGGCTACACTCCGACACGACTTGTACCGCTATTGGGGGTCTGACTTTTACCAACCCCCTAGGCCCGCCATGCGATACTCATAGACGAACGGACCGGACTGTACGGATATTGTCACTGACAGGCTCAGTAGGGTGTCAGGATGAGTTCGCTCATCGACGTCCCTTTTGGTCAATAGCTGGTGGCCCGTTATGTATTGGCTAATACCTCTGACGTGCTAGTGGTTAAATCCACAGCCATAGTATTGACGAGTCTTTAGAGTCCACCACACTCAGTTACTCAGGTTTCAGGAGAAACGATGTAGAGGCCGTATGGAGATATGGCAGGGTTCGATCAGATACGTGCGGTATTGCACGGATCGTGATCGGACGGATTTTACTAGCCGGCTTTGGCTTAAGCCGGATCCTAGTATTATGATAGTGTAGTTTTGTCTCTTTGCATTTGTGTTCAGTGGGAATACAAATGCGGGCATGTATTTGCAGTAGCGGGGTTTTCCTGTAATTTGTTACGGGTTCAGTTTTCTGAGGTTACCAGTTTGCATTCCGTTCCGGCCGGTTTTCTTTTATTCCTTCACGACCGGACTTTCGATGGAGGGGGTTATTTGCACATTTGCAAATAACATTTTGTGGAGGGGTTTCTTGCACATTTGATTATTCTTTCATCATGAGATGCTTTTTGAGTCCATTCCTTTGCTTTTCATGTGATGGTTTTGTGAGTGGATTGAAAAGGAATTTGGTGTGACCATTTTTCTCTTCAATTATTCCTTCCTTGCATTATTTGATCCATAACCCACACCCATTTTCCAAAGGGGGCCAGCCACTTCAAGAGGAGGGAGTGAGGGGATTTTATTCGGTGGAGAAAATGCTCATCTCATTATGCTTGCTACCTAAATTCCTAAGAACATTTTCCTTAGTTGCTTTCTTCACCTCCACCACATCATGGAAACCTCATAACCCCAAAAGAGACAAGCTTCTACACTTGTCTGCAGCATCCCTTAGACGCGTCGGCTAGCTAACTTCGCGCCCGAGTTGCCTCGGTCAAGAGGTGGGAGCCCGTAAAAGATTCCGGCTACGTGGTGCCCCTTTCCGACGAGGAGGAGATGAATGGAGTTTCCGCAGGAGATCGGAGTGGAGACGAAGACCGAAGGACATGGATCGCTTGGTATACTTCTCTACTCTTATTTTAGTTTGCTAGTTGCTAGGTTAACGGCCCGATCCGGGGTAAAAGTACGCGGTGGTGCCGGTTCAATAGTTTTTGAAAGTTTTGTTTCCGCGTTTCCGGCGTCGGATCGACGGCCGGGGCGCCGCCGCGGACTTACACCCTATTGGATATGGTACGGTCCATGATGAGTAACGCTGAGTTACCGCGATCATTCTGGGGGTATGCGCTAGAATCAGCTGCATACCTTTTGAACCGAGTTCCCACTAAGACTGTGCCTACCACACCATATGAGATGTGGTGTGGGAAGAGGCCCCATCTTAATCACATTAAGACACAGGGAAGTCCAGCTTTTGTCAAAAAGCAGCATGTGGACAAACTCGAGGCACGCTCAGTACAGTGCAAGTTCGTGGGATATCCAAAGAACTCCAAGGGATATTTCTTCTACTACGAAGAGGAACAAAAGGTTTTTGTTTCTCGTCATGCCTACTTTTTGGAAACTGAGTTTTTGGAAAACCAGATAAGTGGGAGCACAGTAGAACTGGAAGAAATTCAGAACCACGAGCTATTACTGAAAGCTTAGTAGAACCAGAGGGTTCAAAAGAACAGGACATTCCTACGCCGCTCCGCAGGAGTAGTAGGCAGTCTCATCCGCCCGAGAGATACTACGGTTTTCTCATAGACTGGGATAGAGAGGATTGCATCATAGATTATGATGAGCCTACTAGCTTCCAGCAGGCCGTTCAGAGCGTTGACTCGGTAAAATGGCTGGATGCAATGCGGACCGAAATGGAGTCCATGTACACCAACAAAGTATGGACGTTGGACATTGCTCCAGACGGGGTAAAACCCGTAGGATGCAAGTGGATCTTCAAAAGGAAGATTGGTGTAAATGGACAGGTTGAGACCTATAAAGCTAGACTTGTTGCAAAGGGCTTTCGTCAAAGACCTGGTTTGGACTATGACGAAACCTTTTCTCCAGTGGCTATACTGAAATCCATTCGGATCCTTCTTGCCATTGCTGCCTTCCACGATTATGAGATTTGGCAGATGGACGTAAAGACCGCTTTTCAAAATGGAAATTTAGAGGAGTGTGTCTATATGGACCAGCCAGAGGGTTTCATTCAGAGTGGGAGCAGCGGAAAGGTGTGCAAGTTGCTTAAGTCTATCTATGGACTAAAGCAGGCATCGCAGAGTTGGAACATCTATTTTGATCAGACGGTCAAAGAATTTGGCTTTATCAAAAATCCAGATGAACCATGCATCTATAGTAGATTTGTAGCAAAAATTGTCATATTCCTCGTTTTATACGTGGATGACATTATTTTGATAGGAAATGATATTGCTATGCTACAATCTGTCAGGGGGTTCTTGTCACACAGGTTCTCCATGAAAGACCTGGGTGATGCCTCATACATCCTGGGGATCCGGATCCATCGTGATAGATCCAAGAGGATATTAGGACTTTCGCAGTCCAGGTACATCGACACCATACTGAAAAGATTCAGTATGGAAGATTCCAAGTGCGGTAACCTACCGGCTTGTCACGGGATCACCCTCTCTAAAGAGATGTCTTCCAAGACTGATTTGGAGAGGGATCGCATGTCTATTATACCCTACGCTTCTGCGGTAGGCTCTATAATGTATGCGATGTTGTGTACCAGACCGGATGTAGCTTATGAACTTAGTGTAGTAAGCCGGTATCAGTCAAACCCTGGGAAGAAACACTGGATAGAGGAAAAGAACATTCTCAAGTACCTGAGAAGGACTAAGGAGATGTTCTTGTTGTATGGCGGAAAAGACCTCCAGATCGAGGCCTTTGTTGACTCCAGCTTCCAGAGTGACAAGGATGATTCAAGTCCATGTCGGGTTTTGTCTTTACCCTCAATGGAGGGACGGTGTGTTGGAAGAGTTTCAAACAGGAAACCGTTGCTGACTCGACTATGGAAGTGGAATACATCGCTGCATCTGATGCCGCAAAAGAAGCCGTCTGGATGAGGAAGTTCTTGAAAGAACTTCAGGTGGTTCTGTCCATTGTTGATCCAATACCTTTGTATTGCGACAACAACGGGGCTATAACTTTAGCGAAGGAACCCAGGTCCCATCAGAAATCCAGACACATCTTGAGGCGGTATCACCTGATCAGGGAGATCGTGGATCGCCAGGAGATCGAGGTTCGGAGGGTTGCTTCAGAAGATAACACTGCAGATCCATTCACCAAGGCCTTGCCCCAGACTCAGTTCAAGCGGCTGATCGAGATGATAGGTCTTCGATACGCCAGTACATGGCCTTAGTGCAAGTGGGAGATTGTTAGTGTATATGCCCTAGAGGCCATTACTGTATCATACTAGTTTGTATATTACTTAATGGAAGCTTGGGATATTCACAGTTGTATAAACAATCTTGCTCAAAATGGTAGTATGCTACTTGGTTTGTCTCTACTTTAATGTGTACATGTGTTTATTTTATTATATCACCTATACGCATTAGTGGAGCCCTTAGGATCTTTGCTTGATTACCAGCGTTGTGATGGCAGTCACACTCGTGGGGGCTGGGTAATCCATAAGCACATCCTTATACAGGTCCCTAGTCGCAGGACTATCGAGACAGGGCATCGATACTCTAGAGTAGACTAGCGTATGCGCTTCTCATCCCAGCAGGGGAGACGGTCTGTCCCACAGCCGTCTGTACGTCGTACTTGAGATAGTATGCGGGTGCTCGTTAGGTTACGAGTACACTGGAAAGGACTCGTCGGGAACTGACTGGTTGGTATTATACCTATCATCAGTTATCAGTTCCCAGGTGACATGAGTACAGCTTAGTCCGCTGACTTGACACTGTCACTTCGCCTCGAGTGTGTTCCCACTGTACTTTGATTACTACCCTACCACGGCTCAAAGGAGTCGTGCAAACAGGTAGTAGTTAGGTGCAGTCCCGAAGCACTTGGAGGCAGTGACGGTTAGACAGGATTCGTCTCTCCCGGTATTGGGGGTTGACATCGCGCTGTGTCTAGGAGAGCCATTACACGAGTAGTCCCTGGCCAGGGCAAGCGAGATATACTGGTAGGCTTCCAGTGTTATCTCAGGGTGTTTTGGGCTTCACTCCGGCACGACTTGTACCGCTATTAGGGGACTGACGTTTACTGCCCCCTAGGCCCACCATGCGATGTATCAGACGAACAGACCGGACTGTATGGAGACTGTCACATTCAGGCTCAGTAGGAGTTCAGATGGGTTTCACCTCGTCAGTCTTCTTGTCGGCATCTACCTAGGGACCGTTACGCACAGCTAGTGCCGCTTGCGGTCTGTGGTTAAACCCATTGCCAGCGTAGTGTCGAGTCTTTAGAGTTCCACGCAGAAAGCTATTCTCCTTTAGGCAAAAGAGTAGAGGTCATATGGTTTTGCGACAGGTCGCATGGTTTTGCGACAGGGTTCGGTCACATCCGTGCACTTGTACACGTTTAGTGTCCGGACAGTTAACACTAGCGGGCTTTGGTTTAAGCCAGATCCTAGTGTACGTTTTGGGATTGGTTTTATCTCTTATGTATTCGTGTTCCTCGGAATGCGGATGCGGGTGTGTATGCACAGTTGACAGAGAAATAGAGGCAGAGGATTCTCATTAGGGTTGTTGACTGTTGACTGTTGACTATTGACTTTTTGCTAAACCCTAATGAGAATATGACATATGATTAACAAAAATATTAATTAAGTATTATAGTGACATGGTTGTTGAGGGGTTGACTTTGTTGACAGATATGTCGCAATAGTTCAATTTTTAGATATCACATACTACACAGCTAACACAATCTTTAAACAGATTCGCGGCACATCTGATACCGACGGACGAGATCAGAGCCCGTCGCTTTCAACAAGGTTTGGACACAGAAATTAAGGCTGCTCTAGCCACAGGAAAGTTTTTGACTCATGAGGAAGCTCTAGAAGCTGCCCGTAGTTATGAGGCAGAGATAAAAGAGAGAGGCAGACCTCAGTCTGCAGGAGTCAAACGCCCTGCCAACCAGATGGCAGGTGGAGCCACGTCCAGACCACCTTTCGTGCCCAGGCGACCCGGAGTACCAACCCATCGTCCTAGCCCAGCCTTTTGCACCTACTGCAAGAGAACTGGACATATGATGAAGGACTGCCGTCGAGCCAACCGCCTTTGCTTAATCTGCGGTTCAGCTACTCACGGTATTGGGTCTTGTCCCCAAAGACAGAACCCAGTTGCTGCACCCAGGCCAGCAAACACCTATCCGCAGCGACCAGCTCTTCAGGCACCTGCTCCCAGACTTGCACTGCCCGCACCACCCAGGAGACCACAAGCTGCACCACCTCCTCGTCAGTTCCATCAAGCTCAAAGGAACGTTCCGAGGAATGCTCCTCAGGCCAGGAGGAATGTGCCAAAGCGCCAGGCTTTCATGATGCCTGTGGAAGAAGCTGAGGCTACTGGCCAAGTCATTACTGGTAAACTTTTCTTCTCAAACTTATCTTTTAGTTTTGTTTAACTACACACTTTCCCTATACCTAAAACCGATCCCATATACCTTAGGTACAATCCTAGTAGCTTCACTACCTGCACTTGCACTGTTTGATACTGGAGCATCCCACTGCTTTATGTCGCAACGGTTTGTCCGAACCCATGCGATTCCAGTCTCACCGCTTGTATCCAGCTGGAACGTCAGTTCCGGAAATGGTGTTCTAAAGGCAACTATGGGATACAGCATGTGTCCAGTCGTCGTCTGCAGTCGAGAGTTTTATGCTGACTTCAAGGTACTGGACATACCAAACTTCGATGTGGTTCTAGGAATGGACTGGCTTGGAACTTTTTATGCTACCATTGACTGTCGTCAAAGGAGGGTAGTATTTGAGATTCCAGATCATCCGGTTTTCTACTTCAAGAGTGGAGATCGTACCCTGGAGCCAAGTACCTACAAAGCGAAGCCAAGAGAAGCAGTAGTTGCAGCAGCTCAAGCAGAGGAAGAATCAAGACCAGAGTTAGTTCGAGAGTTCGACGATGTATTTCCTGACGATATATCAGGTTTGCCTCCCGATCGAGCTCTTGAATTCGGTATTGACTTAGTACCAAAAGCACAACCGGTGATCAAAGCACCGTATAGACTTAGTCCGGAAGGATTGAAGGAAGTCCGAACACAGTTGGACGAATTACTGGCGAAAGGATGGATTCGTCCCGGCACTTCAAGTTGGGGAGCACCTGTGCTATTGGTGAAGAAGAAGGAAGGTTCATACAGAATGTGCATCGATTATAGGGCCTTGAACGAAGTCACTATAAAGAACAAATATCCACTTCCGCGCATCGATGATTTATTTGATCAGCTAAGTGGATCTTGTGTCTTCTCTAAACTAGATCTTCGTTCAGGTTATCATTAAGTGAAGGTCAAGGAAGCTAATATTCACAAAACAGCTTTCGGAACTCGCTATGGACATTACGAATTTCTAGTAATGCCATTTAGAGTGACCAATGCACCAGCAATCTTCATGAACCTAATGAACCAAGTTTTCCGGGAGTATTTAGACAAGTTTGTTGTCATCTTCATCGACGACATCCTGGTATATTCTAAGAATCGGAAAAAACTTGCGGAGTATCTACGAATTGTCCTGGAAACTCTTCGACAACATAAACTTTATGCCAAGTACAACAAGTGCGAGTTTTGGCTAAATCAAGTTGGTTTTCTTGGACATATCGTATCAGGAGAAGGAATTTCTGTGGATCCAGCAAAAGTTTCGGCAGTTAGCGAATGGCCTACACCAAAGTCAGTGAAGGATATTCGAAGTTTCTTGGGTTTAGCAGAATATTACAGAAGGTTTATTGAAGGCTTTTCGAAGATAGCAACACCCCTGACCAAGCTCACACGAAAAGATGAAAAATTTGTGTGGTCAGAAGCATACGAGCAAGCTTTCGTAGAACTCAAGTCAAGACTGACATCTGCACCTATTCTCGTAATACCGGATCAATCTGGAGGATTCGAAGTGCATTGCGATGCATCCGGAAAGGGATTAGGATGTGTTCTATATCAGCACGGTAAGGTTGTGGCTTATGCTTCAAGACAGCTGAAGATTCATGAGCGCAATTATTCGACGCATGATTTGGAGTTGGCAGCCGTCATTTTTGCTCTCAAGATTTGGCGCCACTACTTACTTGGTGAACGAGTGAACATCTACACAGATCATAAAAGTCTGAAATACGTGTTTACTCAGAAGGAGTTGAATATGCGGCAGAGAAGGTGGTTAGAACTCATGGCGGACTTTGACATCAACTTGCAATATCACCCAGGAAAGGTGAACGTAGTACTTGATGCTCTTAGTCGCCAACCGTTATCAATGAATCTCACCGCCCAGTGGAAGCTTCAGCAAGACCTACATCAGATGGAAATTGAACTAGTCATGTCAGGTGATGCTTCAAGTTTGATGAATCTACAAGTTCAATCAACCATTGTCAATCAGATCAAAGCAGCTCAAGCCAGCGATGCTAAGTTACAAAAGATCAGAGAACAAGTGGAGAATGGACTCAGAACAGATTTCATCATCCATGAAGACGGATCTTTGAGATACGGCAGCAGATTGTGTGTACCAAAAGGTCCTGTTCGGGAAGAGTTAATGAAAGATGCTCACAGCTCTCCCTATTCAGTACATCCTGGAGGTACCAAAATGTACAAAGATCTACGTCAGAATTATTGGTGGCATGGAATGAAGCATGAAGTAGCCAGAAGCGTCGCAAAATGTTTGGTGTGTCAGCAAGTAAAGGCTGAACATCACAGGACAGCTGGACTACTTCAACCGTTACCAATTCCAGAATGGAAGTGGCAGCACATCACGATGGACTTTGTAACTGCTCTTCCTCGCATCACAAAGGGTAACGATGCGATATGGGTCATTGTGGATCGACTCACAAAGTTGGCTCACTTCATCCCATTTCGAGTTGGCCAATCTACTGAGACACTAGCGAAAAAGTACATGGAGGTAATAATCTAATTTAGATTTAAAAACTCTTCATAATGTACTATCTCTGATACCCATGAACTCATACAGGAAATTGTGAGACTTCATGGAGTACCGGTCTGCATTGTCTCCGATCGTGACACCAGATTCCGATCGCAATTTTGGCAGATTCTGTAAGCTAGCTTGGGAACAAGTCTGAACTTCAGCACAGCTTATCATCCACAAACAGATGGTCAGTCGGAACGAACTATTCAGATCTTGGAGGATATGCTCACAGCATGTATGCTCGACTTCAAAGGATCGTGGGAAGATCACCTGCATCTTGTGGAGTTCGCATACAACAACAGCTACCAAGCAAGTATAGGAATGGCACCTTTTGCAGCATTATATGGAAGGAAGTGTCGATCGCCATTAAGTTGGGACGACATCGGAGCTAGGGAACTCCTTGGATCAGAGATGATAGTAGCGACCGTTGATGTGGTTCGTACTATCAGGGAAAGAATGCGCATAGCCCAAGATAGACAGAAACACCGGGCTGATGTAAAGAGGCAACACTTGGAGTTCTATCCTGGAGACCATGTATTCTTGAAGATATCTCCGAACCGCGGAGTGATCCGATTTGGAAGACGAGGTAAATTGAGTCCGAGATACATTGGACCGTTCGACATACTCGGACGAGTCGGTGAAGTGGCATACCGATTAGCGCTTCCACCCTTATTGGAAGGAGTGCATAATGTGTTCCACATATCTCAACTCAGGAAGTATGTGAGTGACCCCAGTCATGTACTTGATCATTCCGAGCTCACTATACAGCCCGACTTGTCTTGTGAGCAACAACCTGTGGAAATCCTGGACAGGAAAGTGAAGACACTTCGGAACAAGGAAGTTAACCTGGTTCGAGTGATGTGGAGGAAAGACACTCCAGGAGAATCCACGTGGGAAAGGGAGGATGAAATACGTGCAAGATATCCGCACCTTTTTGTAAACTAGTCCTCAAATAAAAGTTGTAAATTTCGAGGACGAAATATTTGTAAGGAGGGTAGATTGTAACAACTCCAATTTTTGTATACCTAAATTTGATTTAAATTTGAAGTATACTTAGAGTATTAATGTTGCTGATAACACTTTAAGTATCTATTTCCCTACAATAATTACAAGAAGGAGCTTGTAGCTCATTGGTAATACCTTGCACTGCTGAACCAAGCCACCAGTGTTTGAATCCCATGCCCCACATTATTTTTATATTGTTTTGTTTTAATTTTTTTGGAAAGTCAACAGTCAAACAGCCATAACTCTCAAAATTAATACTGCACATAAAAAGTTAAATACACCAAAAATCCCCCCATGAAAATCCCCACCCAATGGTGCCCCGACTCGGCCCGACTCGGCCGAGTTGGCCGGCGGACCGGCCGAATCGGCCGGCGCCGCCGGTCGGACTCGATCAGCCGGCCGAGTCGTCAACACGGATTTTCTCCGTGTTGACTTGGTAAACCGCCCTGTATACTTTATTTTTCTTGATTCGTTACTATATTCCCAATAAATCACTTTTATTCCAAAATTTAATGAATTTTAATGTTTTTCTTAATTATTTTTATATTTCTTTTAATCAAAACCCTAACCCTAGCCTAGCCCTATATAAACACCCCTACTCTCTACCATTTCACCCTACAATTCTAAGTCCACTCTCTAAAATTCTCAAGAGAACTAGGTACGTTAGAAAAAGAGCTAAAGGCGAAGCGCTGACGAAACCGACGACGAATTCCGGCGATCGCACTAGGATCCTTCACGACGTTTCGACGCACCGACAACCCACTACTCCCTAGCTTGTCCAAACTTGTAAGTCTCATTCTTCTCTCTTTTCTATTTCTCAAAATACGGAATTACGAACCCCGACGGAAATCGGAACAAACCGATTTCCGATTCGGTTTTTCTACAAAATCCCACTTGTCACCTAATCCATAATACCTAAACATATCCATGATGACTATTAATCACATAGAAATCAATTTAAACAAAGTTTCTCACATGAAATGATAACTTTCTTGTAATATCGTATTCTTTTCATAATAATACCAGGAAGTTTACTTTTCTACTTCTAATCAATTCCCTCATTCCTAAACATGTTCATCTTGATAAATAAACTTGTAAAAATCAATTTAAATGAGTTTTCACACATGAAATGATAACGTTTTCAAACACCGTATTCTTACACTTAAATACCCTTATGTTTAATTTAACATGTTTAACCTCTAAACTTCACTAAACCTTAAAATAAGTCACGAGGTAATGACCTACCTCTACACACACATAAATATAACCTTAATTGATATTCCCTAAAATTTAGAATACGAAAATACAAGACCTTTCGCTAAAATACCATATTCTTTATAAACCTTTTCTAGAAGCTTTAAGTTGTACACAATTCTTAAACAAAATCTTTTAAAATGAAATTACGATATGTCATGGACATCGATCGTTTATCTAAACTGACTTTGTGGTGTCTAGGCAAGTGTGTCTAGGCTAGTGGTTTTTAATTAGGCCCACTACTGTGGTTCCTTCCTACTTACCTGGCACTTACCTGGTCATAATTGGCGGTGAAGAGGCGATTTGAGGTTTCTGATGACTTATCGTTTAGACTTAGAAATAGACTAGTTGGCTTAGGAAAACCCTAGAATCTAAAATACGGAAATTTACACCTTTTACAAATAAATACCTTACCTTTATAAAACCGTTTTTCTAAATGAAAGGTATTTGTTAAACCTATGCAAAGCGCCACTACAACCCATCTTTGGGGAACCCGTTAGGGATAGTACGGTTCATCGTGCACCCGCGGGCTAGTAGTGCGAGATTCAGACCTCCGCAAGGAGCATTCGGTCTCGAAAGGTTTAAAATACGACATTTAAGAAAAATGAGACTTTGGAAAATAAAAATATTTATATATAATTATTCTTGTATTAATATATATATAATTATCATCTAAACAACTATTTTATTATAATATAAAGTTTCCACTTTTCCTATAAAAAAATTACAAGATTAAAAGTTACATTAAAATACCATGAATTTTAAATAAATCAATTAATACTTTTATTAGGATATATTCACTAGAATAACACAAATAAAATTTACACTCATTATAACAATAAAGACGAATAATAAATACTTGGGATGTATCTTGAAAACTATATAATAGTACTTTTTACATAAAACCCCCGCAAGTTTTATAATTTACAATAAGGACCCTAACGATTATAGAATTTCAAATTACCTTTCTTGTAGTCTGACTCGGGTTAGAGTCTGACTATTTCTGACTTGAATATGATTCAAGTCAATCTATATTCTTTTATATTCCAACTCAATATGAATACATGAATCCCTGAATCCAGTTAACAATCTATTCAATTTGACTGAATCAAACCATGGATATACATCCATTATCCTGTTACTCCATTTACCTGATTATGCAGTTACAACATGTTTACTGATATCATGGTTTTGGTCAGTCACCCAACTTACACAATACAATACAATAATACTGTTAAAACACTACGGGGTTTAAGGGGTAGATTGGTACGGAAGGTGTTAAAGGTGGCACGAGGTGGTCAGATTAAGACACCTAACCTGAATCCTATTGCTGTTGTACCGTGGCTTAACGGTTCCTTGTACTTCCATTTGCCCTGGCCTCTAGCATATAGAGACCCCCCTCGGATACACTGGCATCCTTCTGTACCAAGCTACAAACAACAGCGTTAACTCAATATTCCGTAATATTCGACAATATAATACTTTAGAAAATACTTTTACACGGTCTTTCTAATTCTTCCCTATCTTTGGGACTTACCGAGCGACCTGTTCGCTGGCGACATTCTGTTTCTTTCTTCTTTGAATGTCGTCAGGTGCGTTGGACCAAGCTGAGATTGAGCCCACCGGTGAAGACTTGGAGCAATTTAACGAAGACCCCGAGCTCTAGATATTGTACCTTGTTCTTTTCAGTATTTTCATTTCATGTTATGCCACTGTTTATGCATCGCTTTCATTTCAGTTGTATTTTCTTTTCATGCATTGTACAAAGAATGTTATTAATAAAAGTTGCTGTTCTTTTTATACTCTTGTCTCTTGTGTATTTTATATTGCTTAGCTACGCTTAGCGTATGTACTTCTAAGTATATACGTAGCGGACCTCGTCGCGTCCACTTCGCCGTACACCGGGAAGCTGGGCGTGACAATCTACATCTTCGATCACCTTGAAGAATCCTGATACTTGCAACACCTGGTTCTCTACTTTATTCTTATACCTATAACTTCTCAAAACTCAGACCTTGTGTTTCTACGAAACACCTGTCTAAAAACTAGAGAAGTCATAAGTAAACCGAAAATAGTACGAGGACCAACCCCTCTGTCCTAATAGACACTGGACGATATACAATACTCTGTATAAGTCCCTTGAGTCTAATAACTCATTCACTGTGTGTCGTAGGTTGAAAACTGTACTTATGGTTAAGAAGAATTACACCGCTGTTTAATACTCCTTTCCTAACCATCCACTGATATAGGTAAATGTCATATACATAATTTCAAAAATGTGTATCTCACTCTATAAAAATAGACGTACAGATATATCAATTTGAAATTGGTGCATAACAGCGGATATTCAAAACCAAATATTTGTCGTCTGGCAAACAACCCAGGTGACTTCCTCAAATATCACTAATTACAACGAATTCCGATATAATGAGGATGATCACCTAATTCCCAATAACTTACTCCCACTCATCATCTGTAAAACCATACAGATGTGAGAATCAAACCTGGTAAATACATACCCTGGAGCAAGTGTCTAATTGGGAAATCAGTTTTCTTTTAACAGTATACAGTGAAACTGAAACATTGAAATATTTCGATGGGGTATCCGGGTATTCCTAGTAATGCCTCTTCCATTATCAGATTCACAACTGTAACCGTATATTTCTTTGCCATCTCTCTAAATCCCTTCATATGTCTTTAGTCATTTCCTTCTGTACACCCTTTTAGGCCAAATGGTTTTCTTCCTTCCCTACCGTTCGGCACCAGCCTATGGTTTGGAAGAAGACTATCCAATAAGCATAATGGGTGTACTGTCCTAATCCTAGGAACACTCGCAATGCGAGAGAAGGTGAAGATAAAAGACAACCGAATAAACCTTATTCCTATTTCTCCTGAACCAGAATCCATCCCCGAACTTGAACAAGTTCCTTTCGAGTTCGTATATAACCATACGATGGAATATCCAATAAACAGTGGATCTTCGTAGTGATACGGAGTGTCCTAGAGAAATACAAAGGTGAAGTGGGAGTGGTAATGAAATACTTGGTTTGGTCGTGAATAGCAGTCGCAGTTTTCTTTTCCCTCTTACCAATCCCTTTATTTTGTCTTTACTTAATACCTTCTGTACACTACCGTTAGGCTAATTAGTTTTCTTCATTCCCTACCGGTCGGCACCTGCCTATGTTTTGGAAGAAGACTATCAAATTTGCGTAATAGGTATACTATCCCCTAATCTAAGGGGTACTCGCAACCTGAGAGAAGGTAAAAGGAAAAGACAGCTGAATAGTCCTATCCGTTTTCTCCAGAACCGGAAACCATCCTCGAATAAATTCCTTCGAGTTCGTATATAACCATACGATGGCTTAATCCAATAGAAGTGGACGCTCGTAGTAATACGGGGTGTCCTGGAGAAAAGGGTAAAAGTAGGAGTGGCAAAGAGGTTTGCAAGTCTGACAATCCAAAAGCCAGTGTTATAAGAAGGTTCGGTCAACTTGGTCACTGAGTCATAGTCTAGGGTCGGGTCAATGGTCGCTGCCAAGAGAGAGAGAAAAGAAACACTCAGCGTGCACTCTAACCTAGATCAGAATGGTTATCAATTTATCTAATCAGGAAACCTCCCACTGTACCGTCAAATTCTTCTCCAAACCTGAAAAAAGAATTAGTCGGGATCACCCGAGGAGTAAACCAACTCATCAGTGGGAATCGGGATCCAACTATCATCGCATGATAACGTGACGGAATCCGCTCACGTTATCACACTCCAGAAGGTATGTGCATATCTGGCAAGTTTCAGTTTCTTTTGAAACTCCCGATGTGATTTTTGCCCCATGCTCTTATGACCTTGACTTTGGCCAACAAATCATAAGTCACATGTCAAGTTCTACCCGTCATTCTCCAGGTTAATTTGAACCCACCCGTACAAGCCCTTGACTTTGGCCAACAAGGCTATACGACTGCCCCAAACCAACGCATCTATCTATGCTGCATATGAATACCCAATAGCTGCCAATCACTGTGCCTTGACTTTGGCCAACAAACACAGCTTGAATACTTATTAACTATCCATATGAAACGACGGAGGGCTACGAATGGATTCTGGCGAAAACCTTTAACGTAATGAACTTGATATCGTTGAAGGAACCGGATAGCTTTTAAAAATATAATGACGAAAACCTTTGCTAAAGAGGTCACTCCCGGTGAAGGGATCTCGGCTCTTTCCCCGTAGAATGAGGTGCAGGATATTCCAACTGAATACCACGATGCAAAGCAAAAGTAAACGACTATAGTGAAGTTATTACCCTGACACAAACTTCTGTCCAAGGGGTCACTCCTGGTGAAGGAATCAGTTGCAAGATTTGTTGGATAAAGGGCTTGTTCGTCCGAGTGCGTCACTTTAGGGAGCTCCTGTTCTGTTCGTCAAGAAGAAAGACAGCAGTTGTGTTTGTGGATCGATTTTTGTTAGTTGAATCGAGTTACTGTGCGGAATAGATATCCCTTACCTCGTACTGAAGATTTGTTCGATTAGCTCAAGGGTGCGGGACATTTCACGGAGATTGACTTGCGATCAGGTTACCATTAGTTGCGGGTTCGAGAGGATGATATTCCGAAGACCGCTTTTCACACATGTTACGAGCGTTATAATTCTTGGTGATGTCATTCGAGCTCACCAGTGCCCCAGTAGCGTTTATGGATTTGATGAACCGTATATTCAGGCCATTTCTTGATAGGTCTATCATCGTGTCCATTGAGGACATCTTAGTATATTTTTGGAGCCGATGGAGCCTGGGCAGTAATTGAGGATTTCGTTGCAAACTTTGAAAGAGCACCAGTTATTCGCTAAACTATCCAAGTGTGTTTTCTGGTTGGATGATGTGACTTCTTGGGTCACGTAGTTACGAGAGATGGTATACGTATGGAACCGAAAAAGATCGAGGCCGTTCAGCACAGGCCCAGACCTGTATTAGTGACGGAGGTTCGCAGCAATTTGGATGTTGGGCAGATACTATTGATATTTCGTATTGGATTTTTCGCATATAGCTGCAACGTTGACCGGGTTGACCCGGAAGGACGTTTCTGTTCGTTGGACTAAGGTATGTGAGCAGAGCTTTCAAACATTGAAGACTCATATGATTACAGCACCAGTATTATCTTTGCCTTAATGATCAAGCAGTTTTTGTGTTTATTGCGATGCTTCTCAGCAGTCGAAGAAGCACGAGCAGAACTATTCCACGTATGACTTAGAAATGGATGCGGTGATTTTTACACTTAAGATTTGGAGACACTACTTATACGACGAGTCGTGCTAGATATTTACGGACCACAAGAAGCTTAGAGTATATCTTTCAGCAGCGAGATCTAAATTTAGGACAGTACAGATGGATGGAGCTAGTGAAAGACTATTACTGCGAGATTCTTTATCGTCCGGGCAAGGCGAATATTGTTGGAGATAGTGCCCTCAAAGTCAATTATTGGATCGCAGGTACGTGATTGCAATGATTGAGGCAGGACCTATACCGATATGACAATCTTGCTCGAGATGATAGTTTGCTATCTGGTTTGTCTTTATCATCGTATACATGCTTTAGTTCACTATTGCATGATGATAGAGCCCATTAAATTCTTGCTTGACTACCAGCAGTATGATGGCGATCATATACGTGGGAGCTGGGGTCTATAAGCACATCCTTAAAGTGTCCCTAGTCATGGGAGTTTCGAGACATGGCATCGATACTCTAAAGTAGACTAGTGTATACAGTCGAGACCCCGACGAGGGGCGGTGGCCGGTCTCACAAGCCATTGGTGTCAGTTGGATCACCTAAGATGTATACAGGTGCTCATTGGGTTATGAGTACACCGGACAGGACTTGCCGGGAACATGCTAGTTGGTATTATATATATCGTCAGATAGCAGTTCCCTGGTGACATGTGTACAGGTTAGTTTGTCGACCTGAGATCGTCATTTGTCTCGTGTGAGTTCCCACTGTGCTTTGATTTATACCCTACCACGCTCAAAGGAGTTGTGCAAACAGGTATTTTTTGGGTACAGTCCCGAGCCACATGGAGGCAGTGAGCGGATCGTCGGGGATTCGTCTCTCCCGGTATTGGGGGTTGATGTCGCACAGTCCATGGGTGGCCATCATTAGAAATCCTCGGCCGAGGTAGTGGAGAATTACTGATTTGGATTAGTAGTTTCTCAGGTGGTGATGGACTTCATGCCGATATGATTTATCGCGTTATTAGGGGTCTGACTTTATCCACCCCCTAGACTCGATATGCGATACTCTTTAGACAAACGGACCGGACTGTATATACATTGTCACTGTTAGGCTCAGTAGGGTTTATGGATAAGTTCGCTCGTCAGCTTCCCTTTCAATCAATGCATAGGCAACCGTTACATACAGCTTGTACCTCTGACGTGCTAGAGGTTATACCCAGTTCCAGTATGTTGATGAGTCATTAGAGTCCCCCACAGACAGTTTCCCAAGCTCGGGCGAAACGTTGTAGAGGCCGTATGGTTTTATGGCAAGGTTCGGAAAATGCACGTGCGTTTTCGCACGTATCATTTTTCGGGCAGATAATACTGGTCGGCTTTGGTTTAAGCCGGATCCGGGTATTATACTGTGTAGATATAATATCTTTTTTCCAGTTGCATTTGTATTCGGTCGTAATACAAATGCGGGTATGTTTATACAATTACGGGGTTATCCTGAAACTTGTTTCGGGATCACTTTCGGAAGTTGCCAGTTTTCAGTTTTCTATCACCCGTCTTTAACATTCGGTTAAATGCGGATTTATATTTTCTTCAATTAGGTGAGTCATGAGGTGAGTCAGTGTTCTAGAAGGTTCTAGAGAGGGTGACAAGGCTTGTGAGTCATTAGGTCATTAATGGTGCATTTAATGACAAGGTGACTAGGTTAATTGTGATTGGTTTGCATTTAATGATTTCTAGTGAGTCATGCTTTGTTTTAATGTTATGATAAGCGTCATATTCTTATGGTCACCCCCCTCTCCTACACTCACCTCCCTCATCTTCTATATATGGCCGGCCACTTCCTTGGGTGAGGATTATGGTTGCTAGAAAAAGATATAGTTATTTGGTTCATGGAAATTAAGCATACTCATTTCACATTTCCACCCGATCCAAAAGGCAATTTCATTAACCGATCGTCCATAGCTTTGGACATAACGAGACAAAGTGTTCTACTCATTCCCTACATCATCTTGGTCGTCTCTTTTAGCAAACTTGACGACCGAGTTGCCTCGGTTCAGAGGCGGGAGCCCGTTTAAAGATCCATCGACGTGGGGCCACCTGGACGAGAAGACTGGAGATTCAGGAGATCGGAGCAGCCGCAACAAAGCGTGGGATGATGGTTGAAGACCGAAGGACTCGGATCGTTCGGTATAACATTTCTACCCACTTTGTAGTTTGTTGGTTTAGCTTTAATGGCATATCCGGGTTACGGTACACGATAGCGCCGGTTTGTAAAAAGTTTTGTTCCTCATTTTGGCGTCTGTTAGACGAACGTGGCGCTACCGTGGACTTACAGTGCTATCAGAGCCTCACCATTAAGCTATACTAACTTGTGCTAACGCGTTTAAAATATCGATCGAACCGAATTTCGAAAATCACAATTTTCAAGTGCTTAAGTTTCTGTCGATTTTAAACAGTGTCTAAAAATTATTTTAATCATCCCAGAAAATTAAGCAGGGATTTTTAAGCATACGGCAGAAAATTGGGCACGTGATCAAACAGTAACGCCGCGGATCCGCGGTCAAAGCTAGGGTTTGACCGCGGAACCGCGGCCGTTATGTGGGAATAGTGATCCAGTTTTTTCCAGTGAGCTTGTTTTGGGTAATTGTGGGTTTTGGAATATTTCTTTTGGGCCCAGATTTTGTTACTGTACACCAAATGTACGTGGGGCCCACTTCGGGAAATTTTGTCGATAGAAATTTTAAACTTGTTAGTATGCAGTACTAACTTTATATCTCCGACCGGGAATGTCATTTGATCGGTAAACCGCGTCTAATTGCTATATTTTTTTTAGACGGGTTTACGAACGTGACATTCGCGTTGATGTTCTGTGTTGTGCTATGATGTTGCGGATTTGTCGTGGTGGATAGCAGGGTGCAATGATAGTGCAGTTTGGATTTATTTGTACATTTGATATTGCAGGGCGAGCGTCCAACATGTGGACTGCCGTCACTGTCTGTTTGTATAATATTCTTTTGGGGCACGACCGGGTTGAGGTCGATTTACCCGTTGTACATATTTTTATTTCTGTACTAGGTTTATCCCGCGAAGGAGTCCACGGATAGCCGGGTTTTAGAGGGCAACGGGTCCGTATCTCATGGCTTTGAGAGGCAGAGGGACCTCACTCTAGAATTGGCAGACTATTCGCCGCACTCGTTGGGGGTACAGGTTGACCCAAGGAGGGGTGCTCAATTTACCGGATTCCGTGAAGTGCCGGGTGTTCCATTCACTATGTTGTGGGGGACTACCTCGCTTCAGGTTTTGGCGGGTAACTTGCCGCACCTGTAGGGGTCTAGGTTTCATTGCACAGGCTATCCACACGACCAGGGGAACGTCGGGTTTCAGTAGCGGCTCTGTGAAACTCGGCGATCGCAGATTATCTGTATTGTTCTGTGATGCTTATTATTTTTCTGTAATGTTGCATATTATCACGCCTGGAGCGATTATTGTATATTGGTATATATACTATTAGATATTGTATATGTTTTACACCCGCGCTAGTCCAGCCCCCGCTCTGTCGTTAGTTAAGTAACCTAACGGGTGATGACGGGACCCTGTGATGAATGCGGATGGCATATACGTACATTTTATTTTCGTTCTTTTCTGGTGTGATTGAATGATGGGACTGCATTAATTCTTATCAATGCAAGGATAAAATAAACCTATATTTGATGTTGTTAGAACAAATTTTAAAAGGTGTTATTACAAAGATGTTTCCTTTTGTTTTGCATAGTGATATTCAGTTAGAATATCCTGCACCTTATTCGACGAGGTAAGGGCCGAGATCCCTTCACCGGGAGTGACCCCTTGGGCAGAAGTTTGTATCAGGGTAATAACTTCATTATAGCCGATTACAAGTTGCTTTGCATCGCGGTATTCAGTTGGAATATCCTGCACCTCATTCCATGAGGAAAGAGCCGAGATCCCTTCACCGGGAGTGGCCTCTTTAGCAAAACGTTTTCGCCACTATATTTTTATAAAAAGCTATCAGATTCCTTCAATGAGATCAAGTTCATTACGTTAAAGGTTTTTCGCCAAAAACCAGCCGTAGCTGTCACGACCCGAAAGTACGGAACATGACCGGCACTTAAACTACGAACGTCTCGAGGCGTACGTAATCTAAGTAAACCGAAAACCCAGAAATCCAAACCAAGAAAGATGTAGAGTGCAGGAAAAACCAACTTAAAGCAAGTAGTTTCAATAGCATAAGCCGAATTAGGCGGTTTTAAAAAACATCAAAAATTTCCCGAAAATTTCGGCAGAGTCTCCTTTGAAAATACTGGCCCCCAAATGGGATACAACATGAATAGTATACGAAATCAATAAAAAGGCATCCCCAAGCGGGAGATAGCTCTTCGTCAATCGACGGTCACAACCACACAAGCAATATAACATACAACGCCAAGGGCGAGGATCAAAATTCAAAAGGAAACTCAAAAACCATAAGAAAACCACATAAATACAACGCGCGACTCTAAGGTCGAAAGAATAAACATCACTGGTCTCTATCTCAAATAAATACATGTTTGGTCGATGGAACTTCTAGATACAACAGAATAATGATATACAAGATATATAATGGGGGTACGATACAAGTAAACCCACCTACTAGCAAATCACCCGAAGGAAACTATGTCCGCAAAGCCGTAATGAAACCTGTACGGCAAACCTGCAAGAAACTGGGGCACAACGGGGGTGAGTTGCCAACTCGTGAATAGAAAAATATTTACGCACAGAAATCGCATAAATAACGCAACCTAGGTCAATGATCATAATATATCCTCAAATATATGAATAACACGTAGCCTATAACAAGGCTAGGGTAAATATCTAACCCGAGTGTAATCTCATGTGCCTGTGTCAGTGCCTCAAGTAGCAATATATCATATGAATGAGGTATGAATGCATGAAAATAGAATACATGTAAATGAAGAACTGTTTTCATAATTTAGTGAGATTTCCTTTGTATTTTTAAAATGAGGTATCATAATGAAATCAGCATAAAACAGTGCCTAGCATCGGCACAAAACGTAATCCCAATATCTCGATATCTCTGTATCACAGTCTTTGTACCTCAATATCTCGAAATCTCAATGTCTCAATCACAATATCTAGGGCGCCGTCAGTCCAGACCGGCCCCTACCATCCATCTCAAGACCACGACGGTATCCTCCGGATATCCGACGCGTCGGGTAAAATCACCGGTAGGTAGTGCTCCCCTGCCAGGCTCACATCGTCATCATCACGCGCTTCTTGCCCCGGGGTACCTTACCGGGTCCACCATGTACCCGAAACGGTTCATCCGTCTCCTCGAATCGGGTCTCGAAATCCATCAGCAAACTCATGGTGGACGACTCATACATCATGGGAAAAACCGCACTTTTTATTTAAAAAGAGAGAAATCAGTTTATATAAGTTTTGCGGTTTTCCCCCCAAATCTAGAAAATTTCATGGAAATCCGAATCCAAATCATCAATAGCATGTAAAAACTATGAATATAGGCATAACAATGAATAACAGTATGCATGAAGTGACAAATAAATTCTACAATGTTAAGCTGGCATATAAGGCAGGCACACTAATATCATGTCAAATTACTAACTAACAAGCTAAGTCAAGCAATAATATTTTCTAAGGTGTACGTGACATGGCAATTACCGATGAAGATGTGTGTGAGCCAGCAAGTAAGTGTACATGGTACATACGCATCATCGGTTCCTAACAATATGATATCAACATTGCAATAAGAAATTATAACATAAGTATGCGATGCGAAGCGAACCACAATAATAAGCGGGAGCTGAATACTAGACACAACTGTAACTAACCTGCATTAATCTAATATAAGTCCTACAAATGGTGCCTTTTGAAATAACACGAATCATGGGGTTTTGAAAATAGGGGCTACGGTGTTTTTATGAAAAGATACGTCTTTTGAAATATCCGTAGGATCCCTTGGGCTGTCTTTTAAAATACCCACGATTCGTTAGTTTTTGAAATAGGTAAGAATCGAATCTAATCTAACAACTAAACTAAACTAAAGGGCTAAGCTAACAAGCTGGACTACAGGTAAGGAAACCGCCTAACATCTGAGTCGATCCATATACATACCTGTATATATATTAGTCGGTGATCCCGCCTCAATAATATCATATCCGATACCATATCTACAATCAGCCATCCCAAGTCAAGAGTGCGGATCAATCATCAAGATATAGCTCGTACGTAAATCCGTCGTACGGCATCCCCAAATCTGGGTACGGGTCAATATCATATTCCTCACACCATTCCTCTAGTATCCTCTTTATTCAAGATCATAGTCTAGGGTACTGATCTATGTCTAGTACAATACTAATATCCTCAATATACCCATGATCTGACTACAGATCGACAATCTCGTACAAACCGATACCGTCAGCACATAGCATCATCAAGGGTATACATTGCCCGATACGGCCTAATATCAATATCCTAGCATATCATGCCTCATATCACGATCACATGTTGACCATTTTATTTATAACACTATTCACCCGTATCGCCGCCCAAGATCCGCTATAACACCAGGACGTACCTCAAGTACGAATCCTGCCATATCACCGATATCACAACCACAAAACAAATCTCATCGACTCAGCTCAATCCCAAGTATCATCCTCAAATCCGTATGTGAACACATAGTCCCATACCCATGTGAACACATAACTATAAAGAATCTCATGAGCACATATAAAAAGGAATGTATGCAAGTATGTATGTGTGTATGTGTAGTGCAACACTACCCTAGGGTTCGCAACACTAAAGTAATCTAACACACCAATATCCATCCTAACATCGTTATTAAACCCAAATAACATATACTAATTGTTGGTGTGTATACGCATCCGTATACACCACCACGGACTGCGGGGGTGCTATACGGCATCCACCCGACTTCTACCCGTAGATATAAATCTACTCACCTGGTCCTCGTTCGCCGGTGCCGACGTCGCCACGCGCTTGCTTGTCGTCTCGAAGTCCACATGGGGTACCCACATATCATAACGCACCATACCGCATTAAAATCCGACTCATGACCAAAACGACGCACGAATCCCATATAGGTCAAAACCTATGGTTGCTTTCGCAAATCGACCCAAAAACCCTCGACGTCGGCGTACAAACGCCAAACCATCGAGAAAACTCCCAACACACTCATTTGCACATTCACGAACACTAATTTTAATATAAAATAGGTTAAAATTCACAAAAACCCCAATTTCACTTAAAAAGTCATTTTTCCGAAAATCTAGCAAGCACAATTCGTCGTTTTTGTACAAAACACGATGTTTTAACAATTCTAGTGACCAAGATGATAACTTAATATCTTAATTATGCCATAGAAACCATTACGTAAATTTTAAACCCACAATTTAATTCGATTTCAAAAACCTAGTTTGCAATATTAACCAATTTTAACAATTTTATAGCAAAATGCACAAACTACAATCTAGCTTGGATTTTCATGAACTAAAGTATTAAAATACACTTAATAATGTTAATGAAGTCATGAAAAAACCTAATTATATTTTTCTCATAATCAAATTCATGGTTTACAAAAACCTAGCTAGCAATATAGCTTAAATATTACAATTCCAAACTGACAATTTGCAACTAGAAATTTGATTAGGTTTTCATTTCACAATATGAAGAACTACAATTGCAACCACAATTACATACATAAAAACCTAACTTGAATTTCATAAACCCTTACTAAGTTTTTCCAAACATACAATTAAACCCAAATTAATAACTAATAATGCTTGATTTAAGGTATTCAAACAACAATTTAACAAAAGGTCTTGATTTATACCTCACAAGATCAAGGATCTAGCATGCAAATTCTAGCCTCCAAAAGTAGCTTCCATGCTCCTAGATCCATGTAAGTTTGGTTAATGAGAAATGGGTAGGAGTTGGATTTGGATTTTGGGATTTATTTGATGGATTTTGAGGCAATTTTTGAAGCAAAAGAGATGGAAAATGGGGGAAAAAGATAGGGGCTGTTGTAGCAGAATTTCGGCTGAGGAGGGAGTGGGGAGAGGTGTGGGGGAGTTGTGGAAAAGAATCCAAGTCAAAGCCCCTCCCAAATTACCATAATACCCCCACCCACTTTACTATATATAAAAACCTTATTTTAACCCATTTCTCACATGATTTAAGGTCAAAAGGA
This sequence comes from Agapanthus africanus, assembly GCA_030015575.1. Taxonomy (NCBI): domain Eukaryota; kingdom Viridiplantae; phylum Streptophyta; class Magnoliopsida; order Asparagales; family Amaryllidaceae; genus Agapanthus; species Agapanthus africanus. The sequence continues at coordinate 409,386,570 of JASDDO010000026.1, forward strand.
GGGAAATAAAATTCTTGGGCTGCTACAATAGTGTAGGGCCAGCCAAGGGGAGTGAGGGTGAGTGTGAGAGACTTTAAAAAAAAATTCTATGCAAAAAGACCCCCCACAATACCATATTTGCAAGTTTTAGTTCAAAATAACTATATTTTTGTTTTCCATATAATAAATCAATTAAAACTTGAAATAAAATACTAAAAAATTATATTACAACTAGATTTTAATTAACATGATTTTCAAGATTAAAATTAGCCCATTTAAATTTGTATTTATCGCTAATTTAATGTATTTTCTTACCGGCTTAAAATAATATTAAAATAAATAATTTCGGAAAAATTTTCAGAAAATTTGAAATTTCAGCAGTGGCTCAATAAACACCAAACACTAGCAATTACATAGCTAGAATATGTATATTTAATTTTATAATAAAGATATTTACAATTTGACTTTTTACAGAAAACCCCTTTATTTTACCGTTTTTTCGAAATTTCACCGAAACGATTTTCAAAATGTTAAAGTAGCCCTCCGTCATTTCTAATGGATGGTCAGTAGTATTCAAGCTATGTTTGTTTACTAAAGTCAAGGCATAGTGTTTGGTAGTTGCTGGGTATTCATCTATAGCATAGATAGATGTGTTGGTTTGGGATAGTCATATTACCTTGTTGACTAAAGTCAAGAGTATGTACGGGTGGGTTCAAATCAACCTGGGTAATGACGGGTAGAACTTGACATGTGACTTATGATTTGTTGACTAAAGTCAAGGTCATAAGAGCATGAGGCAAAAATCACATCGGGAGTTTCAAACATACAGGAAACTTGTCACGCATGCGCATACCTTCTGGAGTGTGATAACTTGAGTGGCTTCTATCAAGTTATCATGCGATGATAGTTGGATCCCGATTCTCACTGATGAGTTGGTTTACTCTTCGGGTGATCTCGACTAATTCTTCTTTCTGGTTTGGAGGAGAATTTGAGATTACAGTGGGAGGTTTCCTGATTAGATAAAGTGATAACCATTCTGATCTAGGTTAGAGTGCACGCAGAGTGTTTCTTTTCTCTCTCTCTTTGGCAGCGACTTTTGACCGACCCTAGAATATGACTCAGTGACCAAGTTGACCGAACCTTCTTAAAATACTGGCATTTGGATTGTCTTAGTTGCATAAGTCATTGCCACTCCTTTTACCCTTTGGATTTCTCAGAACACCCCGTATTACTACGGATATCCACTTCCATTGGATAGATCCATCGTATGGTTATATACGAACTCGAAGGGACTTCTTCGAGGATGGATCCAGGTTCAGGAGAAATTGAATTAGTTTATTCAGTTGTCTTTTATTATCACCTTCTCTCAGGTTGCGAGGGCTCCTTAGTTTAGGAGAGTACACCTATTACGCTTATTGGATAGTCTTATTCCAAACCATAGGCCGGTGCCGAAAGGTAGGGAATAAAGAAAACCAATTAGCCTAAGTAGGGTGTACAGAAGGTAATAACTAAAGACAAAATAAAGGGATTAGAAAGAGGGCAAAGTAAATTGCAACTGTTATCATTCACGACCAAACCGCGTACTTCATCGCCACTCCTATTTCACCTTTAATAGAATAAGGTATTATTCAGTTGTCTCTTGTCATCATCTTCTCTCAAGTTGCGAGTACTCCTTGGTTTAGGAGGGTACACCTATTATGCTTACTGGATAGTCTTCTTCCAAACCATAGGCTGGTGCCGAACGGTAGGGAAGGAAGAAAACCATTTAGCCTAACAATGGTGTACATAAGGTAACGACTAAAGACAAATAAAGGGATTTAGAGAGATGGCAAAGAGATATTCGGTTATAGTCATGAATTGGATTATGGAAGAGGCATTACTAGGAATACCATGGTACCCCTACGAAACATATTCATGTTTCAGAGCATTATTAAAAGAAAACTGATTTCCCGATTAGATACTTACTCCAGAGTATGTATTTACCAGGTATGATTCTCATATCTGTATGGTTTTACAGATGATGAGTAGGAGTAAGTTATTGGGAATTAGGTGATCATCCTCATTATATCGGAATTCGTTGTAATTGGTGATATTTGAGAAAATCGTCTGGGTACAGTTTTCAACCTACGATGCACAGGTTTTGAGATATTCAAACTCAGCGGACTTATACAGAGTATTGTATGTTGTCCAGTGTCCGTAAGGACAAAGGGATAGGTCCTCGTACTATGTTCTGTTTACTTATGACTTCTCTAGTTTTTAGATAAGTGTTTCGTAGAAATACAATGTTTAAGTTTTGAGAAGTTGTGGGTATAAGAATAAAGTAGAGAACCAGGTGTCGTAAGTATCAGGATTCTTCAAAAGATTGAAGATGTAGATTCTTGTGATTGGTATTCAGTTGATAGTAACGGTTTTGAGAAACTTGTTTCTCTTTCAGGTTACTCATAATTGGATGGATTCCTAAGTTGAGTAATGCTGAGTAGCCTCTCTCCATTAAGTTGATATGCACTGGAGACAGCTGCATGGTTTGAATCTGGTTCCAATTAAATTAGTGCCTCTATTTCTATATTGTATATAGAATGGTTCATATCTTAACGATGTTAAGATACGGGGAGTTGTCCAGCTTATGCTTAAAAGCAGACACTGGATAACTCAAGGCACGTTTCTATAATGGCTGTTTGTGGGTTGACCCAGGCTTTGACGAGGGTTGACATTTATACCATCTGGAAGATCAATAGTGATATTGTTCTTGACTCGCCACAGTTTTAGTAAAATGGATTTTTTAAGAAAACAGTAGTGGGAGTATGGTAGAACTGGAAGTGATTCCAGAACCGCAAACGATTACGGAAAATTTGATAGGACCTATATATTCAATCAGGTTTGACATTCCAATAGCCACTCCGCAGATATAGTGGGTAACCTCAGACACCCGAGAGGTACTCCGGTAGCCTCAAGGACGGTGACAGGGAGGTTCTTGTTTACCCAAACTTGACTCTACTGTTGTTCCAGACTATGAGACCCGGCAAGAGGATAAGTATAGCGTCGTTCTAAACTAGCTTTAGAAGTGTACATATATATTATTCTGCCAGAGGGTTGTCGTAATCAGTGGGAGCAGCGGAAGCATAGTGGGCAAGTAGCTTATGTCTATTTATAGACTTGAGCAGATAAAGCGGAGAAATATCATCTATTTTTGATAAGACAGTCATGGGTTTGATTTCATCAGAATAGAGGATGGATCAGTTTAGAGGGTAGTAGGTTGTGATGTCCTGGTATTTGGATGACATACACAGAGTAGGAAGTAAAATTCCCATACTATGATCGGTTGTACTTTGGTCGTCACACAGTTGTTTCTCCACAAAGGATATGGATATAATATCAGACATTCTGGTTACTAGATCTATAGTTTTAGATCTAGATTTGGGTAGTTTCCTAATATGGGTACTTTGATAATATTCTAATAGTATTTTAGAATAGATGACTCCTGGCATGGTAGTGTACCTGCAGGTGATGGAGTCACCCTCTCTAAAGGTGTCTTACAGACTAAAGGGGAGAGGGAAGTGCATGATTGGCAGATCACTTGCTTAGGCAATTGAGTCAATCGTGAGATGTCAAGTACCACACCAGATTTTGCTTTTGCACTAGATGCGATATGTTTATATTAATCCAATCCTGAAGAAACATAAGGAAGCAGTTTTAGAACATAAGTGCATGTTCTACGGATTTGATGACGGCAGCCTCTTTCGGGAGACGGTTATCATTCCAGGCTTCAAAGGTGACATGGATGACAAAGTGATTGTCAGAGTTATAGTTTTCCCTATGATGAGGGACAGTATTATAGACAGGTGGTCCAAGAGGATACTGTGGGAGGCATGGTGCTGGATACTGATTAAGTTCAGTTATCGATATAGTCTAAGAAGTTTGGATTTGGAGTTCATTTATGAACTAGGTCCCATCAGATATCCAGACATATTCTAAGACAGGTACTACTCGATTCGGGAGATGGTTTACTCCGCGAACATGAGATTAAGAGAGACATAGAAAGAAACATCAGGGCGAATGCACTCACTGAGGCTATTTCTCGAATACAAGAGTTTTACAAACTAGCTTTGCGAAACTGATTAGTAGAGGAGTTGGGTGTTTGGTATCATACGGGCTGTGAGTATGCGACATCGCAACAATTAGCCTTAAGTGCAAGTGGGAGATTGTTGGAGATCGTGCCCTCAAAGTCAATTATTGGATCGCAGGTACGTGATTGCAATGATTGAGGCATGACCTATACCGATATGACAGTCTTGCTCAAGATGATAGTTTGCTTTCTGGTTTGTCTTTATCATCGTATACATGCTTTAGTTCACTATTGCATGATGATATAGCCCATAGGATTCTTGCTTGACTACCAGCAGTATGATGGCGATCATATACGTGGGAGCTAGGGTCTTATAAGCACATCCTTAAAGTGTCCCTAGTCGTGGGAGTTTCGAGACAGGGCATCGATACTCCAGAGTAGACTAGTGTATACAGTAGAGACCCAACGAGGGGGGCGGTGGCCTGGTCTCACAAGCCATTGGTGTCAGTTGGATCACCTAAGATGTATACAAGGTGCTCATTGGGTTATGAGTACACCGGACAGGACTCGCCGGAAACATGCTAGTTGGTATTATACATATCGTCAGATAGCAGTTCCCTGGGTGACATGTGTACAGGTTAGTTTGTCGACCTGAGATCGTCATTTGTCTCGTGTGAGTTCCCACTGTGCTTTGATTTATACCCTACCACGCTCAAAGGAGTTGTGCAAACATGTATTTTTTGGGTACAGTCCCGAGCCACATGGAGGCAGTTGAGCGGATCGTCGGGGATTCGTCTTTTCCGGTATTGGGGGTTGATGTCGCACAGTGCACGGGTGGCCATCACTAGAAATCCTCGGCCGAGATAGTGGAGAATTACTGATTTGGATTAGTAGTTTCTCAGATGGTGATGGACTTCATGCCGACATAATTTATCGCGTTATTAGGGGTCTGACTTTGTCCACCCCCCTAAACTCGATATGTGATACTCTTTAGACGAACGGACCGGACTGTATATATATTGTCACTGTTAGGCTCAGTAGGGTTTATGGATGAGTTCGTTCGTCAGCTTCCCTTTCAATCAAGACATAAGCAACCGTTACGTACAGATTGTACCTCTGACGTGCTAGAGGTTATACCCAGTGCCAGTGTGTTGATGAGTCATTAGAGTCCCCCACAGACAGTTTTCCAAGCTCGGGAGAAACGTTGTAGAGGGCCGTATGGTTTTATGGCAAGGTTCGGAAAATGCAACGTGCGTTTTCGCACGTGTCATTTTTTCGGGGCAGATAATACTGGTCAGCTTTGGTTTAAGCCGGATCCGAGTATTATACTTTGTATATATAATATCTTTGTCTCAGTTGCATTTGTATTCGGTCATAATATAAATGCGGGTATGTTTTATACAATTACGGGGTTATCCAGAAACTTGTTTCGGGATCACTTTCGGAAGTTGCCAGTTTCCAGTTTTTCTATCACCCGTCTTTAACATTCGGTTAAATGTCGATTTATCTTCTCTTCAATTAGGTGAGTCATGAGGTGAGTCAGTGTTCTAGAAGGTTCTAGAGAGGGGTGACAAGGCTTGTGAGTCATTAGGTCATTAATGGTGCATTTAATGATATGGTGACTAGGTTAATTGTGATTGGTTTGCATTTAATGATTTCTAGTGAGTCATGCTTTGTATTAATGTTATGATAAGCATCATATCCTTATGGTCACCCCCCTCTCCTACACTCACCTCCCTCATCTTCTATATATGGCCGGCCACTTCCTTGGGTGAGGGATTATGGTTGCTAGAAAAAGATATAGTTATTTGGTTCATGGAAATTAAGCATACTCATTTCACATTTCCACCCGATGCAAAAGGAAACTTCATTAACCGTTCGTCCATAACTTTGGACGTAACGAGGAAAAACTGTTCTACTCATTCTCTATATCATCTTGGTCGTCTCTTTTAGCAAACTTGACGACCGAGTTGCCTCGGTTCAGAGGCGGGAGCCCGTTTAAAGATCCAGTCGACGTGGGTGCCCACCTGGACGAGAAGACTGGAGATTCAGAGATCGGAGCAGCCGCAACAAAGCGTGGGATGATGGTTGAAGACCGAAGGACTCGGATCGTTCGGTATAACATTTCTACCCACTTTGTAGTTTGTTAGTTTAGCTTTAATGGCAGATCCGGGTTACGGTACACGATAGCGCCAGTTTGTAAAAAGTTTTGTTCTACATTTTGGCGTCTGTTAGACGGCCGGGGCGCTACCATGGACTTACAAATGTTGTGGCAGATACTTTGAATCGGAGGCCGGAGGTAGCTTTTCCTGTTGAGCACAGTTCAGAGACAGTCGACGGCAGATTAGCAGATTCTTTGTGACAGCCGAGTACAGCTAGAGTTTACGTCGACCGGGGGACAACTTGTCCATGTCCGTGCACATCCACAGTTATATGATTATATCTGTGAGGCACAGTCCGATGATGTTCGTTTGTCAGAGATCTTAGAGCAGGTTCGACAGGGCAGAGATTCAGAGTTCGTGATTGATGATCAGGGAGTACTACGATTTGGGACTCGACTATGTGCGCCAGATTCTGAGGGACTAAGACGCGAGATCTTAGAGGAGGCGCATCAGTCGGCATATATGAATCGTGATTTGATAGAAGTCTACTAGTGTGAATGGATGAAGAGAGATGTCACAGATTTTGTTTCGGGATGCTGACTTGTCGGCAAGTCAAGGCCGAGCATCAGAGGCCAGCTGGAGAGTTACAACCTTTACCCATTCCGGAGTGGAAATGGGAACAAATTTCTATGGATTGTATCATGAGACTACCTAGGACCGGTCGAGAGTATGACTCTATTTGAGTGATCGTAGATCGATTGACGAAAGCAGCACACTTTCTTCCAGTAAGACCACTTTCAGATTCATTCAGTATGCTCAGATATATGTTGATGAGATTGTGTGACTACATAGAGTTCCGACTTGTATTGTGTCTGACAAAGACAGTTCACTAGCCGACTACTGTAAAACATTAAGGGACTTTGGACACCCGATTGAGTTTCAGTGCAGTTTTCTATCCGCAGACCGACTCAGAGGGGACCTTTCAGACTCGTGAGGACATGCTCCGAGCTTGTGTCCTAGATTTCATGGCAGATGGGATCGCTACATGCCCTTGAAAGAGTTTTCCTAATAACAGCTTCCAGGAGACGATTCAGATGGCACCCTTCGATGCATTATATGGGAGGAGATGTCGATCGCCCATTTGTTAGACAGAACTCAGTGAGAGCAATATCTTGGGACCGCAGATTGTGCAGGAGACGACCGAAAAGATTCAGTTGATTTGGGATAGGATGAGAGTGTTAGTTATATGTATGCCCTAGAGGCCATTACTGTACATACGATGTATATTGTAGTGGACACTTGGACATATATAGGGAGGACTTTCTTGCTCGACATGATAGTATGCTATCTGGTTACTCTTTATCTTAACATGTACTCTGATTGTCTCTATGTCACATGTTGATAAAGCCCTTAGGATGAGTACTTGACTACCGGGATTACGATGCAGATCATACTAGTGGGGACAGTGTAGTCGCCAAGTACATCCTTCAAATGTTCCTAGTCATAGGAGTACCGAGACCGGGCATCGATACTCCAGAGTAGACTAGCGTATGCGCTTCTTGACCCATATGATGGGCGATGGATGATCCTATATCCATTGGTGTTTGACATCAGAGAAGGTATACGGGTGCTCAGTGGAGACTGGGTACACTGGACGGACTCGCCGAGAACTCCCAGATGGTATTATACCTCACGTCAGATGGCAGTTCTCTGGTGACACTGGTACAGGTTAGTCTGTAGACCCGAGATCGTCATAGAGTCTTGTGTAATTCCCACTGTGCTTTGATTTCCATCATACCACATCCAAGAGGGCATGCAAAAAGGTGGCTTTTGGGTACAGTCCCGAATCACTTGGAGGCAATGAGCGATTGGAGGGGTTTCGTCTCTCCCGATATAGGGAGTTGATGTTGCGCTGTGTTCGATTGGCTATAATTGGAAATCCCTGGCCAGGGTTGCTGAGATTTACTGGTAAGTGATATCAGTAGTTTCTCGAACTGTTATAGACCTCATATCGACACGACTTATCAAGCTATTGGGGTCTCACGTTTACCACCCCTAGGCGAGATATGCGACATATCAGACGAAGAGACCGGACTGTACGGGGGTGTTACTGATTGGTTTCGCAGGAGAATGTACAGGCTTGCTTGTTGATCTTCAGATCGCTCAATACCTGGGTGGCTGTTACGTTTAGCTGACCGCTTGCAGCTTGTGGGTGTTTGATATGATCATCACCTACTGCCGGCGTATTGATGATTCGTTAGAGTCCTATACAGAGGTTTCCTGGCTTAGGCAAAACGGAGTAGGAGCATATATGTGATATGTGTGGGACTGAGAACAATACGTGTATGTGATATCGTATTGGATTCTCGCGATATGAGATATTGGCCGGGTATATGTGATATAGCCGGGTCATCGGATCAAGTGTTGATTCAATGAACTAATACAGATTATATTAGTCGGTTATTTGTGAAATAGCCGGATTATCGGATCAAGTGTTGATTCGATAATTTAATGTATAATTATATATTTGATATATTATATTACAATAACTAATATAAGCTCACTTAAAGATTATTTTTCTCACTCGGGTAATATATTGATATATATGTGATATATGTTAATTGTATTATTTTATTTTATTACAATAAATATTGTATATGTGATATATAATATTGTAACAAGTTAGGGTTATAATTGCAATATGTTTTGTGGAGTTTAAATATGGTTAGGGTTTGGATTAGGGTTAAGCTTGCATGAAGCTTTCAAGGTGCTTCTTGAAGCTTTGACTTTGACTTGTGATATTTTGCATAGATATATCTTTAACCCAACCCAACCCTTTACCATAGTTATTTCTCTACAAGGGTTAAGTTTATATTCTTAACCCATGGTTGCAATTCTAACCACACATTTGATTTCATTATTCATCACAAATTGATTTGCTTCTTCTTCTTCTTCCTTTTTGATGAAAAGCTTTCTAGCTTATTCATATGTGATCAAAATGAGTGAGAAATTGAAAATAAATGAGAGCTAAATTTCTACTTCATCATCCTTATCTATTCTTGCCACTTAGATTAGGGTGTTTGCTTTGCTAATACTTGATTAGCAAAGCAAGAGCTTGGGTTTGAGTTTCTTCAAGGTAGATCATCTTTGTTATTGAAGATCGGAAGCAAGCTTGCATCTTTCTCTTCATGGAGCCTCTCTAGAGTCCGGGTACTTGATGATCGCAGTGAAAGGATCTCAACACGGAGCTTATAAAGTGAAGGAATAGACTACAAAGGTTGTAATCCCAAACTCTTAGAAGTAAAGTTGTTTATTTGCTCTTTGTTTCGCCTAATCTCTAGTCTAAGATCTTGGTTAGGGTTGTTCGGCACATGAAAAATTTGATTTTGGCATGGTTGATGCCATGTAGAACCTTGTTCCAATGCCTAATAACCCTACAGTGGTATCAGAGCCAAGCTAGAGCTTTAGGCGTTGTCTAAACGAAGTTTAAAGTCCGATCGAACCCCGAAACGTCGATTTAGACCCCCTCTCTGGAAATTTTTTAAAAAGTTGGTTTTTTCCCTATTAAAAATACTCAGAAAATTAAGCAGGGAATTCTAAGGATTACTGTGAAAAACGAACCACTAATCCCCTCAAGTCGCCGAGGAACCGCAGCAATACCATGCCTTCCGCGGCGGTTCCACGGCCGTTCTAGAGTATTAGGGTTAGATTTTTCACAGTAACATCCGTAGGTATTTCTACATGCTTTTGGGAATTTTTAATATTACTCAAGTGTTGAGTTTTCCGGAGATCTTTTTGTATTCGTTGATTCGATCGGAAAGTTTAACTTCGTTTAAGATTTTCCGGGTAATTTAGAACGTGTTAAAAAGTTCGAACGGATATCAATAACTCACTTTTTTCCCTGCCGGAAAACTTCCAAGTGTTGGATTTTTTCCTCAGTTAAAGAACATTCACAGTCCTGTAAGTAACACGGTGGACCCTCTAGAAGAAAAACAAACCTTAACTCGATTATGTGACCGTCTGAACCGCCTCTAAACCTTAGGGATTGTAGCAGTACGGCGTTGCCACATGTGAGGCGTTGGTTTGACCCTTCTACAGCTGGACCATTGGTACTGTGGCATGTGATGGATGCTTTTAAACTAATTTCAAGTGTTGAGAACTATTTGGGAAATCTTGGGTGTTTGATTATTCGATCGGAAAGTTTAATTTTGTCTATTTATCTAGAATGTGATACAATATTTGGAATCCATAAGTAGTTATGAGATAAATAATTCGAATGTTATAAATCTAGCAGTTTAGTCTCAGATGATCGGTTGCCGCGGGATTTTGATGCGATCAAATGTCCTTCGAAATCACATAGCGTACGTGGATACTCGCCGGTTAAACTTAATAGACAGCCACGCCCCATAGCCCCGACCAAGTGACTGTAGGAGAACCCCGTTGCCAAAAGCATCCGTTCGGGTGCTCACGGCAGCGGTGTTCTGCCTCAGTGCACTTCGTCGACGGCATTGGGGGTGCGGCCGTCTACTAAAGTTTTCGACGAGCATTCGATCAGGATGTCGGGAATCTTGTTGAATTGCCCGATTAGATATTGAAAAATGTTTTCGAGATCGAGACTAAAATGCGAGGTTTATAATTGTTAGGCATGCGATGTCTAAGGAATTCATTTGGTTAGGCATGAGATGTCTAAGAAGGTTGCGGATTCCAACTGTTGTATTTTTACACTTTCTTTTCTGCGATCGTAAGTGTAATATGTGGTGTATCGCCGGTTTCTTGCTATACATCAACGACAATTGGGATACGCATATTTACTTACGTTGATGACATGTGATGTTATGTGTTGCTGTGATATGTTATATTGGATCGTCGCGTTTTGAATAGCCGAGGGTTTTATATGAGATGAGAGTTTTTCATTTTCATTCATGTAAAATTCATTATATGTAATATTCTTTTATTGGGGCACTTCCGGGCTGAGGATGATGTCACCATTGTATATTATTTACTTTTCCGCATTAGGATAGACCCAAGACGGGGAGCACAAGTAACCGGGTTCTAGGGTCCAGTGGGAGACCATCTCGAGGAGTCGAGACCGGGTCTCCTAACTCTAGAACTGGCAGGATTGCTTGCTGCTCTCGTAGGGGTCTAGGGATGTGGGTTTGGCTATTCATCGCGACCGTGGAATCCGTTTTTTATACAGGCTCGTATTAAAACACGGACCTCCTAGTATATCCAATATTTCATATATGTTCTTCTGCTGCAATGTTCTGTGATGAGATCATATTATTGCCTGAGATGAATGTTTATATTATATATATGAGATATATGTTATATTGCTGATTTCGTTTCAAATGTGATGCTTGTGAAGCATAATAAAATGGGACTTCATTAATGAGATTAATGAAAATAAAAGAAACCTAAAGATGTTGTAGAAACTTGTTTAAAAACTGGTAGCTCTAGTTCTTGCTTTGCATAGCGGTATTCCTTGTAAAATATCCAGCATCTTATTCGATAAGGAAAGAGCCGAGATCCCTTCACCGGGAGTGACCTCTTTAGCGAAACTAGCAGATGCTGCACACTCGGTTTGTCTTTTGATTGCTTTTATAGTTTTTGCTTTGCATAGCGGTATTTGTGAAATATCCTGCACCTTATTCGATAAGGAAAGAGCTGGGATTCATTCACCGGGAGTGACCTCTTTAGCAAAACTAGTAAAGGCCTCAAAAACACTCCATTTAAAATCACTCGATTCTACAACGATATCAAGTTCATTACGCAAAGGTTTTTCTTAAAAACCTGTCGTAGCCCTCCGTCATTTCAGATAAGTACTAGTTAGTATTCGTGCTACGTTTGTTGACTATGTTAAGGTGTAGTGTGCGGTAGCTGATTAATGCTTATCTGTATAAGCATATGATGCGATTGGATTAGGTAGTCGTGTGACTTTGTTAATTATGTTAAGGGTCGTGCGGGTGGGTTTAATTCAATCGGGAAATGACGGGTTGAACTTGACTAGAATTTATGATTTGTTGACTATGTTAAGGTCATATAGCTGCTAGGGGTAAAATATTATTGGGAATTTCAAGTGTTGAAAATTTCAATGAGATTGCATACCTCCTATGAGATAGTTGGATCCCTATACCCACTGCGAGTAAGAGTTACTCCTGGGAGAGTTTTACACATTACAATTAGCCGACCAAGTAGGTGTCTAGAAAGGTGTCAATAGGGTTACGCCCCTGGAAAAATGAGATTTATTTTAATTAGGTCCGTGCAAAAGCGTGGGGAACCTCCCTCAAAGTACCGACACTGGCCTGGCTGAAAGATTGGCGAACTTGTAGAGTGTAATTAATCCCGGCTAGTCTTTCCTTTTAGGGTTTGAAGGAAGATTTGACTAAAACAGTGGGAGACATCCTGATTAGGTATATTAATAACCAATCTAATCTTGCAAGAGCATACGCTGAGTGTTTTCTTCTCTCTCTCTCTCTCCACGTTGCGACCATGTCACGCCTTAATCAAGATAATAATACGGATGTATTGACCGAACCCGCTTGTTATACTGCGCTAGGGAACGTTGGTCCTCCTCCAACTTGTAATTGTTATAAGACAGAGCAGGAAATAGGGGATTACCAGAATTCCCGTGCCACCCAAACGAAGAAAGTGCATACTGATGCATCTTCGGGTGTGTTCATTACAAAGAACTGTTTCTCAGTATCCTTTACGTCCTGGGCATGAGATACCAGACCAGAATCCCACATATGTAATATGTTACATGGGCTACAGATAGGTAGAGAACTGAGAACGGGTGATAAGTTTCAAGAGTTGGAAATGATGCAAGTGTTGCAGCCAAGACTGTTGGCAGTTATCACCCTGTATTACCAAAATACATTGATTCTGAACGAATGTTATTAGATACCGAACCTGATATACAACATCATATCAGTCTCTTTATTAGTAAAGAAAGATATAATTTTGTATTGTTGGATAATGTTTTGAACATTTCCTATATCAAGAGTTGATCGGTTCAGGCACGTTATCTAAAAGCATAGACGTTCTAAATCAAACTACAGTTCTTAATGTACAGAACACACATAAGAGGAAGAGTTCAGAAATGAACGAATCCTTCTTGAAGTATTGTAAACTAGGTCATATCAATGCGACCCGACTAGCTGAAGTTACATAAAGATGCATATTTAAATTAGTTTGAATTTACATCTTGTAAAACTTGCCAGTCATGTCACAAAGATAACATGACCACAGCTCCGTTTATTGGAAACAGAGAAAGAGTTATTGAACTCTTGGGATTGATACATGCTGATGTATGAAAGTCCCATGTCTACATATGCCAGGACCGGTTCTTTGTACTTCATTAGATTCACTGATGATCTCTCAAGATTCAGACATATGTTCCTGTTGAAACACAAGTCCGAAACTTTTGAGATAATCACAGAATATAAGTTAGAAGTAAAGAACCAAAAACGGGTATAAGTATTATGTCCTTTGATATGATCAAGGAGGAGAATACCTGAGCACGGAATTCCTGGACTATTCTAAAGGAGAATGAGAATCTCTCTCAGCATTACTCCTCCGAATACACCACAGCACGTCGGTGTATCGGGGCGGAGCAATCACACCTTATGTGATATGGTGTGCTCTATGATGAGTACTACTGAGTTGCCTATTTTCTTTTGGTGTTATGCACTTGAGAAGTTGCATACCTATTGAAAAGGGTTCCAACCAAATCAGATGCCTACCACTCCATATGTGATATGGTATGGGAAGAGCCCATCTCTTAAGGAAGTTGAGATTTAGGGTTGTCCGGCCTATGTCTAAAAGCAAAAACCGGAAAAGCTCGAGGCAAAAGGTCAGTTCTTTGGAAGTTTGTTGGATATACAAACTGCAGCTGATGATTTGGTAGAACCAAAAGATTCAATAGTTTCCAACGAACCTCAGCCTCTCCGCCGATCTAGTAAGGTTCTTCACCCACCTGAGAGATACTTCGGTTTCTCTATGACAGTGGGAGTGAGGATTGCATCTTAAGATGATGACTCAACTAGTTTCGAGCTGGCCATCAGGAGTGGGGACTCTGTGAGAATGGCCGGATGCTTAGTGATCTGAGATGGAATCCTTATACACCAACAAAGTATGGACTTTGGTTGCTTTATCTGAAGGGTTAAATCCCCATCAGGAGCAAGTATAGCTTAAGAAGATTACTTGGTGTACATGGAAAAGTTGAGACTTTCAAAGCTATGCTTAAGTCCATCCAGATCCTACTTGCCACTGCTACATACCATGACTACGATATCTGGCGGTTGAGTGTCATGACTGCTTTTCTAAATAGTGATTTAGAAGAGAGCGTCTATAAGCACACAGCCAAAGAGCTTCGTTAACAGTGGGAGCAGCGGAAATTTGTGCAAGTTGTAATTATGCGATAAATCAGGCATCGCGGAGTTAGAACGTCTGTAGTAGTCAAAGAGTTTGACTTCATCAAAATGGTAGATGAACCTTGTATATACAAAAAGGTAGTAGGGGGTATGGTGGTAATCCTCGTATAGTACGTGGATGATATACTCTTGATAGGGAAGGAGTTTCCTATGCTACGCTCGGTCAATCACCTCTTATCACAAAGATTCTCTATATAGGATCAAGGTGATACCTCCTCAATCCTAGATTTTGGATCTATGAGATAGATCTAATTGGATGTTAGGATTCTCACTAGTTGTAGTGAGATGGTATCAATCGATCCTAGGGAGAATCACTCGAAAGGTTCAAGGGTGATAAGGACGACTGAATGTCAGCCGCAGGCATTGTCTTTACCCTCAGTGGAGGGACGGTATGTTGGAAGAGTTCCAAGCTAGATACCGTGACTTACTAGACGATTAAAGACAAGATACATCATTACCAAGGATGCTACCAAAGAGGCAGTCTGGATATATATAAGTTCATGAGATGAACTTCGTTCCAACCATTGTGTGACAATGGAGTTATGGCTTTGGCCTAGGAACCCTCCTCCCCCCCATCCCATCAGAGATCCAGACATATTCTTAAGCAGTATCACCTGATCATGGAGATGGTTGATCTCTAGGGAGATCGAGGTTAGGAGAGTAGACTCAGAAGACAAAAGCACGGATCCACTCACAAAGGCCTATTTCCCAGTAGAGACTTTTATAGGATGGTTGAGTATGAGATACTTCAACCACAGCTGATTGTTGGCTATGCAATACCACAACAGATGGCCCTAGTGCAAGTGGGAGATTGTTAGTTATATGTATGCCCTAGAGGCCATTACTGTACATACGATGTATACTGTAATGGATGCTTGGACATATATAGGGAGGACTTTCTTGCTCGACATGATAGTATGCTATCTGGTTACTCTTTATCTTAACATGTACTCTGATTGTCTCTATGTCACATGTTGATAAAGCCATTAGGATAAGTACTTGACTACCAGGACTATGATCCAGATCATACTAGTAGGGACAGTGTAGTCGCCAAGTATATCCTCCAAATGTTCCTAGTCGTAGGAGTACCGAGACCGGGCATCGATACTCCAAAGTAGACTAGCATATGCGCTTCTTGACCCATATGATGGGCGATGGATGATCCTATATCCATTGGTGTTTGACATCAGAGAAGGTATACGGGTGCTCAGTGGAGACTGGGTACACTGGACGGACTCGCCGAGAACTTCCAGATGGTATTATACCTCACGTCAGATGGCAGTTCTCTGGTGACACTGGTACAGGTTAGTCTGTAAACCCGAGATCGTCATAGAGTCTTGTGTGATTCCCACTGTGCTTTGATTTCTATCATACCACGTCCAAGAGGGCATGCAAAACGGTGGCTTTTGGGTACGGTCCCGAATCACATGGAGGCAATGAGCGATAGGAGGGGTTTCTTCTCTCCCGGTATAGGGAGTTGATGTTGCGCTGTGTTCAATTGGCTATAACTGCAAATCCCTGGCCAGGGTTGCTGAGATTTACTGGTTAGTGTTATCAGTAGTTTCTCGAACTGTTATAGACCTCATATCGACACGACTTATCAAGCTATTGGGGTCTGACGTTTACCACCCCTAGGCGAGATATGCGACATATCAGACGGAGAGACCGGACTGTACGGGGGTGTTACTGAATAGTTTCGCAGGAGAATGTACAGGCTTGCTTGTTGATCTTCTGATCGTTCAATACCTGGGTGGCTGTTACGTTTAGCTGACCGCTTGCAGCTTGTGGGTGTTTGATTTGATCATCACCTACTGCCGGCGTATTGATGATTCTTTAGAGTCCTATACAGAGGTTTCCTGGCTCAGGCAAAACGGAGTAGGAGCACATATGTGATATTTGCGGGACCAAGAACAATACGTGTATGTGATACCGTATTAGATTCTCGCAATATGAGATATCTTCCTGGTATATGTGATATAGCCGGGTCATCGGATCAAGTGTTGATTCGATGAACTGATACAGATTATATTAGTCGGTTATTTGTGAAATAGCCAGATTATCGGATCAAGTGTTGATTCGATAATTTAATGTATAATTATATATTTGATATAGTATATTACATTAACTAATATAATCTTACTTAAAAATTATTTTTCTCACTCGGGTAATACATTGATATATGTTAATTGTATTATTTTATTTTGTTACAATAAATATTGTATATGTAATATATAATATTGTAACAAGTTAGGGTTATAATTGCAACATGTTTTGTGGAGTTTAAATATGGTTAGGGTATGGATTAGGGTTAAGCTTGCATGAAGCTTTCAAGAAGCTTCTTGAAGCTTTGACTTTGACATGTGATATTTTGCATAGATATTTCTTTAACCCAACCCAACCCTTTACCATAGTTATTTCTCTACAAGGGTTAAATTTATATTCTTAACCCATGGTTGCAATTCTAACCACACACTTGATTTCATTATTCATCACAAATTGATTTGCTTCTTCTTCTTCTTCCTTTTTGATGAAAAGCTTTCTAGCTTATTCATATGTGATGAAAATGAGTGAGAAATTGAAAACAAATGAGAGATAAATTCCTACTTCATCATCTTCATCTATTCTTGCCACATAGATTAGGGTGTTTGCTTTGCTAATACTTGATTAGCAAAACAAGAGCTTGGGTTTGAGTTTCGTCAAGGTAGATCATCTTTGTTATTGAAAATCGGAAGCAAGCTTGCATCTTTCTCTTCATGGAGCCTCTTTGGAGTCCGGGTACTTGATGATCTTAGCGAAGAGACCTCAACACGGAGCTTATGAAGTGAAGAAACGGACTACAAAGGTTGTAATCCCAAACTCTTGGAAGTAAAGTTGTTTACTTGCTCTTTGTTTCGCCTAATCTCTAGTCTAAGATCTTGGTTAGGGTTGTTCGGCACATGAAAAATTTGATTTTGGCATGGTTGATTCCTTGTAGAACCTCGTTCCAGTGCCAAGTAACCCTACAGAGAGCGGCCCAGAGCAGGCAGAAATCTTATGCAGACCGACGTCGGCGCAGACTTGAGTTCGTCGTTGTAGATCATGTTTTCTTGAAGATTTATCCGATGAAGGGCGTGTCGAGATTCGGAAAGAAAAGGAAGGCTTAGTTCCAGATATGTGGGTTCTTTGAGATTCTCGAGCGTGTCGGCGCAGTTGCTTATCGTTTGACTCTTCCACCCAGCTTTCCAGATATTCACCCAGTGTTTCATGTATCAATGCTCCGCAAGTAGCTTCATGACCCCTCTCGTGTGATACAACATCAGACGATCCAGATGGAGCACGATCTTTCTTTCACCGAGCAGCCGATAGCCATTCTAGATCAGCAGGTGAAGAAACTGAGATCCGAGGTTATACCATCCGTATAGGTTCTTTTACGTGGCCCGAGCGGCGAAAAAAGGTCACGTGGGATGCCGAAGACTAGATGTTGAAGAAATATTCCCATCTCTTCGAGGGTACGCTGAGTTATATTCTAAATTCGGGGACCGAATTTCTTTGAGGGCGGAAGATTGTAACGCTTTGAAAATACGTATATGTTAATTCCGTGTTAATTAGCGAAAATACGTATTTTTCATAAAAACCTAGTAAATAATTATTTTCCACATAAACACGAATATATCCATTTGATGATGTGAATATGTGTATAATTGTGTTTTATTAGTTAACATTTAAATTATTGTTCACATAATTATCTATTTTACTTATTTATTATTTACTAAACTAAATTTTGTTAGAACATGCACACACCTTAATTAGTGTTAATTACAAACTAGTTTGGGTTAACTACAAGTTGCATTGCACCATGACAACTAAATTCATGATATAATTTTACATGCTCTTCATTCTTTCTCTCTCATGTTCTAGAGTTTTCTTTTGAAAAGAAGAGTTTTCTCTTGAAAAGAAAATGAAAGAGAAATGAAATTAAAAAAAATAAACATGGAGGCATGGTGCATTAATTAAAGTATAGGGGGAAGCTTTGACTTGCACACACAAAACACTCACCTTTCTCTCTCCCTCTGCTCTTGGCTGAGCAGAACCGCCCCCCCTCCCTTTCCCTCCATTTCTTCTTCTTTTTCCCATTTTAAACCTCTTTTCCTCATCAAAATCAACAATAAAGATCAACACAAAAACTAGCTAAAATCTTCACAAAGGTTCCTTGTTCAAGTCTCCACATTGTTAGCAAGTTTAAGTCCTTTTGTAATGTTTTAAAAATAAATAAATAAAAATCCTTTAGGTGAATTTTCTGATAATCGGTAAAATAAACCGTATTTTTCGTAAAACTCAACTATAATTATTTTTCAATATAGATTTAAATATGCCTATTTTAACTATATAATTGCTAGTATTTGGTACTCATTTAGTCACTTATAAATTATTAGTTTACCTAAATATTTTTCCTTAAGTAATTATTTTTAATATTAACATAAGCTTTTAATTGTACATTAAATTGGTGCAAATTACAAATTGCAATGGGTTAATTTGACAAATGTGAACCATGACATATTAGAATTAAGATTGTTGCATTCTCTTATCTTCTTGAATTGGTTTCAAGATTCTAGAGAATTCTAGGGTTATAGAGTTAAGAAAATAAATAAAATAAATTAATTAATGAAAATAGTTAAATGAGGCATTAATTTAAGAAGTCTCTACATACCTCCACACACTTCTTTTTCTCTCTACCCTCTCACCTAGTAGTGGCCGAAATCCCCCATGGCAGCCCCCAATTTTCCCCATCTCACTTTGGATCAAAAATCATCCAAAAATTCATCAAAAATCCAAGCAAAAACTCATAAACTCAAAGCAAATTCTTCATCCATTTTCCTTAGCCTATTCTAGCTTGAAACATGGAGCAAAGGGAGCAATTTGGAGGTTAAGTTAGCATGTTTGATTTCAAGATTTGTGAGGTATAATCTTACTCTAATTGTTACCTTGTTAATATTTGTTGAAATCTAGCTTAATTAGGTGTTAAATTGGTTCTAATTGCAAGATTATGAATTCAAGAGAAGCGTTTTGAATTCAAGTTAGGGTTGTTATTATTTGTTCATGGTTATAAAGTGTAATTTAACATCCTAAGATATGCACAAATCTAGATTTCTTGTTAAATTGTAAAGAGTTACTTCAAAGTTATTAAAATTTGATAATTTTACAAACTAGGTTTTTATAATATATATATATATATATATTGGTGAGATAAAATTCTAGTCAGGGTTTCTATCATTAGATTATGGTTCTAATGACTAGTTTAACATGTTAATGGAATGCAAACCTAATCTAGTTACTAGTTTGCTAATTGTTAGTTTAAAAATTGTGATAATTATGCTATTTTGCAAACTAGGTTTTTAGAAATTGATTAAATAATTGGGATTAAATCTAATTAGGGTTTCATGACATTATTAACATTATAAATTATAGTTTAATACTTTAGTTCATGCAAAACCAAGCTTAGTTGTTGAATTGTGAATTTTTCTTTAAAAAGTGTTAAAATTTGATATTTTTGCAAACTAGAATATTGGATTTAATACAAATTGATGAGATTAAATTATGATAATGGTTTGTATGACTTAGTTATGATATTTAGTGAATATTATGGCCATTAGTTTTGTTAAAACATCAAGTTTCGAATTAAAACGAAAATTAAGTGCTTTCTAGGTTTTTGGAAATAAATCGATTTGATTTATCTTGAGGTTTTGATAAGTTGCAATCTATTTCATATTATAATTAGTGATTTGTGAAACCACAATTGGTGTGTTTGGGTTTTTCTCGATCAATCGGCGTTTGTACGCCGATGTCGAGTGTTATTTGGTTATTTTGCATGAGCGGGTCATAGGTTTTAACCTATGCGCGTTTCGTGCGCCATTTTAATTTTATCCGCGATTCGGTTTACAATATTATATATGATTGCGTATAGGTACCCCTCACGTGGACTTCGGATGATGAAGAAGAGGATGGCGGCATCGATTTCGGAAGACAAGGACCAGGTGAGTAGATGTTATCTACGGGGGAAGTCGAGTGGACGGCGTATAGCACCACCGCAAACGTAGAATAAGATCATTATGTACTATTATTAGGAAGTCGAATGTGACCTTAGATTCTTAGCGAGTAGGGTACTATTGAAGACTTTAAGTTGGATTAGACTGATTTAGAAAGACTTAACCTGAGGATGATTGCCTTGGAGGGAATTCGTAGGTTTCATGCAGATACACACACACACACATAAACATGACTTGGTGTATATATATGTGTGTATATATATATATATAGGAATGTGTGTAGGTATATATATATATATATATATATATATATATATACAACATATACATGTGATATGAGGGTATTATATGATGCTTGGGGATGAGTCAATATGATCGGGCATGATGCCGTGAGATATTGGATATATGACCGAAATATGATATGAAATGTGTTACGATATTAGCGGATCGTTGGGTAATGAGAAAATATATAAACGAAGATATGTGTAGATGACATTGAAATGAATGAGACCCTAGAATAGAACCCGGATTGTAATATGTGACTTAATCACAATATGATATATGACATGATATTTTAGTGGATCATTTGACGATGTATATTTACACAGACAATGATATATGTTTGATGATATTGGGATGTATGCGATTATAGTACTGTACCCTTGACCATGATATTGTTTAATGATGATACTATACGAATGATGATGTATATATGATAGTTGACCATACCCCGATGTTGGGATGCGTACGATGGATTTTACCGTACGAGGCATAGATATGATGATTGATCCGCACTCGTGACTCGAGAAAGTCGTACTATGTACGTGACGCTATTGAGGCTGGATCGCCGACTACTAGAGATATCGACTCAGACTTTATGAGGGTTCTTCGTACCTTTCAACTAATGTCTTTAGTTAGTTCCTTAGTTGGTTAGGTAGATCTTAGTTTAGGCTCGAGTCATACTTATTTTCAAAACCAACGAATCGTGCACATTTTTAAAGATAGCCTGAGAGATACTACGGATTTTTCAAAGGACATATATTTTCTTAAAAACCCCGTAGCCCCTAATTTTCTAAAAACCACGATTCGTGCTTTCTCAAACAACAAACTGTATGACTCGTAATTAGTATGTATACTCTAATTGTGCATTTACTACATATTCACCGTTATATTCATGTTGTATTCATCGTATTGTATGTTCATACATATGTTTCTTTAGCTAATATGAAACTCTGCCTGTTAGGACACCAGCACCATTACCGATGATGCGCATGTTCCATGTATACTTGTTTGCCAGCTCACACACATCATCAGCGGTAATTGCCCTGTCACGTACACTTTAGAACATATTATCTTTTATTGATATAATCAGCTAAATGCTAGTCTAATATAATATTGTGTGATTGCTCTCATGTGCTAGTTTAGACATTGTATTTATTATTCATGTATTCATATATTCATATTATCATGCAGTATTGTGGGGCTTATGCCGATACTCATTATTTATTTAATCATGATTTTGGGATTTTGGATTTCTATGAGATTTCTGGATTTTGGGAGAAAACCGCAAGAATTTAATAAAAGCTTAGTATCATCATTTTAAAAATGCAAGTTGCAGTTTTCTCGTGATGTATGTGTCGTCCACCATGAGATTTCATGTTTTATATTGGATTTCGAGACCTGATTCGAGGAATGGATGAAACGTCTCGGGTACATAGTGGGCCCGGTAGGTACCCGGGGCAAGAAGATCGCAGATGATGGCGTTGAGCCTGGAAGAGGCACGGAGTATCTACCGGTGATGTCTAGCACGACAGATATCTAGAGGATACCGACCGTTGTCGTGAGATTTGATGATATGGGCCGATCTGGACTACCGGAGCCCGAGATACAGAGATATTGAGATTCGAGATACAGAGATATTGAGACTTGAGATACAGAGATATGAGATATTGAGATACAGAGATGTACCTATTTTGTGTCGATGCTTGATACGGAATTCTGTCGATTTCACTGATGAGGTTTCAGTTTTATTATACAAGATGCATTGATATTTTTCTTATATCAGATTATTCAGATTTCATGGTTGATTTTCTCATTCATGATGCATTTATACATCAGATATGTGACATATTACTGTTTAGTGGCATTGACACGATGCACTTAGCATTGCACTTATGCATAGATTATTACCCTGTCACTACTAAATGACTAGTTTTATGTAAGTATATTATTATGACCTAGGAGATCGTCATGCATGCGATTTCTACTCGCAGATGTTTTCTACTCACGAGTTGGCAACTCACCCCCGTTGTGCTAAATTTTCTTACAGGTTTCGATATACAGGTTTCCTTGGCAGCTTGATGGCACATCATTTCATTCAGGGTGATTTGCTTGGTAGGTTGGTTCACTTGTATCAGGACCGTCGTTGTACTTTTATTATTTCATTTGTATCTAGTAAGCTCCATCAACCAGACTTGTATTACTTGATAGATTTAGAAGGCTAGTTGTTTATTCTTTCGACCTTAGAGTCGCGCTTGTACTATTATGGTTTTTCTGGTGGTTTTGATGGTTTTCTTTGAGTTTTGTTCCTCTCCCTTCGGCGTTGTATATTATATTGCTTGCGTGGTTGTGACCGCCAATTGGCGAAGAGCTAGCTCCCGCTTGCGGATACCTTTTATTATTACTTGTATATATTATTCTTGTATGTACCCGTTTGAGGCCAGTTTTTACAAAGGAGACTCTGCCGAAATTTTTGAGAAAATTTGATGTTGCTTTTGAACTTGTTTTCCTACACTTTTAAATGGTTTAGATTTCTGGGCTTCGGCTTACTTAGATTACGTTACGCCTATAGATGTTTCGTAATTTAAGTGCCGGTCACGTTCCGTACCTTCGGGTCATGACAAAGTTGGTATCAGAGCGCTAGGTTTAACCCTTGTCTAAGTCTAGGTTGACCTTGGTTGATGGAGTAGGTGACTTAGGTAGAGTGACGTACAGTGGGTATGATCCACGGCATACTTACAATACGCTACTCTGCTTAAGAAGCCTTAGGATGTACTTTTCTTTGCATCGTATTCTATTCGTTCCTATGATCTATGTTCGTCAATGTCGGATGGTGGTTTCTGTTACCACGGTCGCACGGGCAGAGGGAGCTGCAGCTCAAATGCGATAACCGTTAGGGTATCGTCTATTCTTGAGGATTGAAGTATTGTTTAGCGTGCGGACGAAGGGTATTCACATGTCGTCCAGACGAAGTTAAAAGGTTCGAACGAATGTCAGAAACCCATTTTCCCAAGTTTAAGCTATTCGGAAGAACATGCAGGTATTTCTATGGACCCTCTAGAAGAATGAAACCCTAACTCGACATAATGACCATGAGAACGCTGGTGAACCTTAGGGTTTACGGAAGTTCAGCGGTGCCATTTGTAAGGCTTGGGTTTGTCCTTCTACGGCTGTCCGCAGGTGCTGTGGTATGTACTGGATATTTTTAAACTGTACTTGAGTGTTGAGCTCTCGGAGAATTATGGGACTTTGATGAATCGATTGAAAGGTTTAACGTAGTCTGGTTATCATGTGATGGGGTACATTACTTGGGAGACTCTAGATCTGAGTATAATTGTTGTAGCGCCGTGCATTCAGCTATGAAGAGATGAGTTCGAATCAGTCGACACCAGAGAAAAGAGGAGCCCATCGACGTCGGTGTTACGATTTGCGATTTGGTGATTTGAATACTACATTTTCGTTGTTTCGATTTTGATATTTTGAGGATTTCGTTTTATGATTTGTATTCCTATGTAGTCATTCATTGCACTCGATTAGTGTTCCATGTACCAGATGTATTGATGTTCGTTTTGTGCATACCCATTGCACTTGATTTTGATCTTATACATTTTGAGATACTGATTTGATTTCGTGTATATGGGTTGCACATGATTTTGGATGTCTGCTTCAGTATAGTTTTCATGCCCTTTTCATACTTTTATTTGGTTTTGTGCACACTGATGCATGTGGTTGTAAATTTATCTATCGCGGTATACTTGATTTTGATTCGGTGTATGCCGTATACCGCTGATTTCGATTTCGGATATTCGATTTATGTTTTCGTGCACCATGTGCACTCGATTCAGATTCTTGCGCACACTTGGCGCACTTGATGCGATTTTTTTGCACACCAGATGCACTAAATCGGGGTTTTGTGCAGATTAGATGCACTTGATATTATTTTCGTGCACGCCCGTTACACTTGACAGATGTTTTTGGTGGACACCCGTTGCACAAAGTTTTTTTTCTGTGCGTATTCGTGGCATCTATATTTGATTTCGATTTTCGTGCGCACCGAACGCATGTGGTACCTTGTATACTGTATTTGAGATTGATTTCATTTTGAGCAGTACGTTCTTATGATATTTACTAGTTGGTTTAGCAACCGGGCGGAACGTGTATGTTAAAAAAATGATATATATGTATATCTATTTTCTTAAAATGAACGTCCGCTACTTATGCCGTGACACGCGCATCGCACGACGATTTTAAAAAGGGGGTTTTGCATGCTTCTTTATTCAGATGTTTGGACGATTGTACTACGATGCGTACTATATGTACTGTAAGTCCACGGTAGCGCCCCGGCCGTCTAACAGACGCCAAATGCGGAACAAAAACTTTTTACAAACTGGCGCTATCGTGTACCGTAACCTGGATCTGCCATTAAAGCTAAACTAACAAATTACAAATGGGTAGAAACGTTATACCGAATGATCCGAGTCCTTCGGTCTTCAACCATCATCCCACGCTTGTTGCGGCTGCTCCGATCTCCTGAATCTCCAGTCTCATCGTCCAGGTGGCACCACGTCGACGGATCTTTAAACGGGCTCCCGCCTCTGAACCGAGGCAACTCGGTCGTCAAGTTTGTTAAAAGAGACGACCAAGATGAGTGAATGAGTAGAACACTTTGTCTCGTTACGTCCAAGGCTATGGACGAACGTTTATGGAAGTTGCCTTTTGGATCGAGTGAAATGAGAATTGTCTATTCTAATTTCCATGCACCAAAAACCTTATTCTATTTTCTAACAACCATGAACTCCACCAAGGGGTGGCCGGCCAATTTAAAGGGGAGGGAGGTGAGTGTAGGAAACAAGAGAGTGGCCATTAGCACTAAACCAAAAGAATGAGTCACAAGACACCTTGTATGAATGCATTAAATGATAACCAATGAACTTAAACCTAGTCACAAAAGCATTTAATGCAATAATCAAAGCACTAATGACTCACCAAGATGCATGAACCTAGTCACCACCTTCTAGAAGCTTCTACACTCATCCAAAGAAAAGATAAATCCGCATTTAACCGAATGTCAAATACGGCAGATAGAAAACTGGAAACTGGAAACTTCCAAAAGTGATCCTGAAACGCATTTCAGGATAACCCCGTATCAGTATAAACATACCCGTATTTGTATTACGACAGAATACAAATGCAACTGAGACAAAGATATTATATCTACAAAGTATAATACTGGGTTCCGGCTTAAACCAAAGCCCACCAGTATTATCTGCCCGAAAATGGACACGTGTGAAAACGCACGTGCATTTTCCGAACCTTGCCATAAACCCATATGGCCTCTACAACGTTTCGCCCGAACTTGGGAAAGTGTCTGTGGAGGACTCTAATGACTCATCAACACACTGGCACTGGGTATAACCTCTAGCACGTCAGAGGTACGAGCTGTATGTAACGTTTGCCTATGTATTGATTGGAAGGGAAGCTGACGAGCGAACTCATCTATAAACCCTACTGAGCCTGACAGTGACAATGTATATACAGTCCGGTCCGTTCGTCTAAAGAGTATCGCATATCGAGTCTATGGGGGTGGATAAAGTCAGACCCCTAATAACGCGATAAATCGTGTCGGTATGAAGCCCATCACCACCTGAGAAACTACTGATCCAAATCAGTAATTCTCCACTACCTTTGCCAAGGATTTCTAGTGATGGCCACCCGTGCACTGCGCGACATCAACCCCCAATACCGGGAGAGACGAACCCCCGACGATCCGCTCACTTGCCTCCAATGTGGCTCGGGACTGTACCCAACTAAAACTTGTTTGCACAACTCTTTTGAGCGTGGTAGGGTAGTAATCTAAGCACAGTGGGAACTCACATAAGACAAATGACGATCTCAGGTCGATGAACTAACCTGTACACATGTCACCAGGGAACTGCTATCTGACGATATGTATAATACCAACTAGCATGTTCCCGGCGAGTCATGTCCGGTGTACTCATAACCTAATGAGCACCTGTACACATCTTAGGTGATCCTGCTGACACCAGTGGCTTGTGAGACCGGCCACCGCCCCTCGTCGGGGTCTAAACTGTATACACTAGTCTACTCTGGAGTATCGATACCCTGTCTCGAAACTCCCACGACTAGGGGCACGTTTAAGGATGTGCTTACAGACCCCAGCTCCCACGTATATGATCGCCATCATACTGCTGGTAGTCAAGCAAGAATCCTATGGGCTCTATCATCATGCAATAGTGAACTAAATCATGTATATGATGATAAAGACAAACCAGATAGCATACTATCATCTAGAGCAAGACTGTCATATCGGTATAGGTCCTGCCTCAATCATTGCAATCACGTACCTGGGACCCAATAATTGATTTTGAGGGCACTATCTCCAACAATCTCCCACTTGCACTCAAGGCTAATTATTGCGATGTCGCATACTCACAGCCCGTGTGATACCGAACATCCAACTCCTCTACTAATCAGTTTCACAAAACTAGTTTGTAAAACTCTTATGTTCGAGAAATAGCCTTAGTGAGTGGATCCGCCCTGATGTTTCTTTCTATTTCTCTCTTAATCTCAAGTTTGCGGAGAAAGCCATCTCCCGAATCGAGTAATACCTGTCTTAGAATATGTCTGAATATCTGATGGGACCTAGTTCATAAATGAACTCCAAATCCAAACTTCTTAAACTGTATCGATAACTGAACCTAATCAGTATCCAGCACCATGCCTCCTACAGTATCCTCTTGGACCACCTGTCCATAATACTGTCCCTCGTCAGAGGGAAAACTATAATTCTGACAATCACACCGTCATCCATGTCACCTTTGAAGCCTGGAATGATAACCGTCTCCCGAAGGAGGCTGCCGTCATCAAATCCATAGAACATGCACCTTATGTTCTAAAACTGCTTCCTTACGTTTCTTCAGGATTGGATTAATATAAACTTATCACATCAAGTGCAAAAACTACATCTGGTGTGGTACTTGACATCTCATGATTGACTCAATTGCCTAAGCAAGTGATCTGCCAATCATGCACATCCCTCTCTTCTTTAGTCTCTAAGACACCTTTAGAGAGGGTGACTCCATCACCTGCAGGTACACCACCATGCCAGGAGTCATCCATTCTAAAATACTATTAGAATACTGTCAAAATACCCACATTGGGAAACTACCCAAATCTAGATCTAAAACCATAGATCTAGTAACCAGAATGTCTGTTATTATATCCATATCCTGTCTGGAGAAACAACTGTGTGACGACCACAGTACAACCGATCGTAATATAGGAATTTTACTTCCTACTCTGTGTATGTCATCCAAATACCAGGACATCACACTCTACTACCTTCTTAACAGATCCATCCCCTATTCTAATGAAGTCAAAGCTATGACCGTCTTATCAAAATTAGATGATCTAATCTCCGCTATATTTGCTCAAGCCTATAAATAGACATAAGCTACTTGCCCACTACGCTTCCGCTGCTCCCACTGACTACGACAACCCTCTGGCAGAATAATATACACGTACACTTCTAAAGCTAGTTTAGAACGACGCTATACTTATCCTCTTGCCGGGTTTCATAGTCTGGAACAACAGTAGTGTCAAGTCTGGGTAAACAAGAACCTCCCTGTCACCGTCCTTGAGGCTACCTGAGTACCTCTCGGGTGTCTGAGGTTACCCACCATATCTGTGGAGTGGCTAATGGAATGTCAAACCTGATTGAATATATAGGTCCTATTAAATTTTCCGTAATCGTTTGCGGTTCTGGAATCACTTCCAGTTCTACCATACTCCTACTACAGTTTTATGGAAAAATCCATTTTTACTAAAACTGTGGCGAGTCAAGAACAATATCACTATTGATCTTCCAGATGGTAGAAATGTCAACCCTCGTCAAAGCCAGGGTCAACCCACAAACTGCCATTACAGAAACGTGCCTTAAGTTATCCAGTGTCTGGTTTTAAGCATAAGCTGGACAACTCCCCGTACCTTAACATCGTTAAGATATGAACCATTCTATATCCAATATAGAAAAAGAGGCACTAATTTAATTGGAACCAGATTCAAATCATGCAGCTGTCTCCAGTGCATATCAACTTAATGGAGAAAGGCTAATCAGCATTACTCAACTTAGGAATCCATCCAATTATGAGTAACCTGAAAGAGAAACAAGTTTCTCAAAACCATTACTATCATCTGAATACCAATCACAAGAATCTACATCTTCTATCTCTTTGAAGAATCCCGATACCTGCGATACCTGGTTCTCTACTTTATTTTTATACCCAAAACTTCTCAAAACTTAGACATTGTATTTGTACGAAACACTTGTCTAAAAACTAGAGAAGTTACAAGTAATCAGAACATAGTACGAGGACCTACCCTTTTGTCCTGACGGACACTGGACAACATATAATACTCTGTATAAGTCTGCTGATTTAAATAACTCAAAACATGTGCATCGTAGGTTGAAAACTGTACCCAGGCGATTTCCTCAAATATCATCAATTACAACGAATTCCGATATAATGAGGATGATCACCTTATTCCCAATAACTTACTCCCACTCATCATCTGTAAAAACCATACAGATATGAGAATGTAACCTGGTAAATACATACCGTAGAGTAAGTATCTAATCGGGAAATCAGTTTTCCTTTAACAATGCACTGAAACATGAAAATGTTTCGTAGGGGTATCCTGGTATTCTTAGTAATGCCTTTTCCATAATCCAATTCATGACTTTAACCGTATATTTCTTTGCCATCTCTCCAAATCCCTTTATTTGTCTTTAGTCGTTACCTTCTGTACACCTTCCTTAGGCTAAATGGTTTTCTTCCTTCCCTACCGTTCGGCACCAGTCTATGGTTTGAAAGAGGACTATCCAGTAAGCATAATAGGTGTACTCTCCTAATCCTAGGAGTACTCGCAACTTGAAAGAAGGTGATGATAAAAGACAACTGAATAATACCTTATTCTATTTCTCCCGAACTGGGGAAAAAGCAAAGGTGAAATAGGAGTGGCTATGAAGTACGAGGTTTGGTCGTGAATTAAAATAGTCGCAATTTACTTTTCCCTCTTTCTAATCCCTTTATTTTGTCTTTACTTATCACCTTCTGCACACCCTACTTAGGATAATTGGTTTTCTTCATTCCCTACCTTTCGGCACCTGCCTATGGTTTGGAATAAGACTATCCAATAAGCGTAATAGGTGTACACTCCTAAACTAAGGAGCCCTTGCAACCTGAGAGAAGGTGATAACAAAAGACAACTGAATAAACCAATTCTATTTCTCCTGAACCTGGATCCATCCTCGAAGAAGTCCTTTCGAGTTCGTATATAACCATACGATGGATCTATCCAATGGAAGTGGATGTCCGTAGTAATACGGGGTGTTCTGAGAAATACAAAGGGTAAAAGAAGGAGCGACAATGACTTATGCAACTAGACAATCCAAAAGCCAGTATTTTAAGAAGGTTCGGTCAACTTGGTCACTGAGTTATAGTCTAGGGTCGGTCAAAGGTCGCTGCCAAAGAGAGAGAGAAAAGAAACACTCTGCGTGCACTCTAACCTAGATCAGAATGGTTATCAATTTATCTAATCAGGAAACCTCCCACTGTAATCTCAAATTCTCCTCCAAACCTGAAAGAAGAATTAGTCGGGATCACCCGAAGAGTAAACTAACTCATCAGTGAGAATCGGGATCCAACTATCATCGCATGATAACTTGATGGAAGCCACTCAAGCTATCACACTCCAGAAGGTATGCGCATATCTGGCAAGTTTCCTGTATGTTTGAAACACCCGATGTAAATTTTTGCCCCATGCTCTTATGACCTTGACTAAGGGCCAACAAATCATAAGTCACATGTCAAGTTCTTCCCGTCATTGTCCTGGTTGATTTGAACCCACCCGTACATACTCTTGACTAAGGGCCAACAAAGTAATATGACTGTCCCAAACCAACGCGTTCATCTATGCTACAAATGAATACCCAGCAGCTACCAAACACTATGCCTTGACTAAGGGCCAACGAACATAGCTTGAATACTAATGACTATCCATAAGAAATGACGGAGGGCTACGGCTGGTTTTTGGCGAAAAACCTTTAACGTAATGAACTTGATCTCGTTGAAGGAACCTGATAGCTTTTTATAAAAATATAGTGACGAAAAAACCTTTTGCTAAAGAGGTCACTCTCGGTGAAGGGATTTCGGCTCTTTCCTCGTGGAATGAGGTGCAGGATATTCCAACTGAATACCGCGATGCAAAGCAACTTGTAATCGACTATATTGAAGTTATTACCCTGACGTAAATTTCTGCCCAAAGGGTCATTCCCGGTGAAGGGATCTCGGCCCTTACCTCGTAGAATGAGGTGCAGGATATTCTAAACTGAATATCACTATGCAAAACAAAAAGAAACGTCTTTGTAGTAACACTTTTTAAAATTTGTTCCAACAACATCAAATATAAGTTTGTTTTATCCTTGCATTGATCAGAATCAATGCAGTCCCATCAATCAATCACACAAGAAAAGAACGAAAAATAAAATGTACATATATGCCATCCGCATTCATCACAGGGTCCCGTCATCACCCGTTAGGTTACTTAACTAACGACAGAGTGGGGGATGGACTAGCACGGGTGTAAAACATATACAACATCTAATAGTATATATACCAATATACAATAATCGCTCCAGGCATGATAATATGCAACATTACAGAAAACTAATAAGCATCACAGAACAATACAGATAATCTGGGATCCCCGGGTTTCACAGAGCGGCTGCTGAAACCCGACGTTCCCCTGGTCGTGTGGATAGCCTATGAAATGAAACATAGACCCCTACGGGTGCGGCAAGTTACCCGCCAAAACCTGAAGCGAGGTAGTCCCCACAGCATAGTGAATGGAACACCCGGCGCTTCACGGAATCCGGTAAATTGAGCACCCCTCCTTGGGTCAACCTGTACCCCCTACGAGTGCGGCGAATAGTCTGCCAATTCTAGAGTGAGGTCCCTCTGCCTCTCAAAGCCATGAGATACGGACCTGTTGCTCTCCAGAACCCGGATATCCGTGCAATCCTTCGCGGGATAAACCTAGTACAGAAATAAAAATATGTACAACGGGTACATCGACCTCGACCCGGTCGTGTCCTAAAAAGAATATTATACAAACAGGCAGTGACGGCAGTCCACATGTTGGACGCTCGTTCCGCAATATCAAATATACAAATAAATCCAAACTGCACTATCATTGCACCCTGCTATCCACCACGACATATCCGCAACATCACAGCACAACACAGAACATCAACGCGAATGTCACGTTCACAAACCCGTCTAAAAGAACTATAGCAATCAGACACGGTTTACCGATCAAATGACATTCCCGGTCGGAGATATAAAGTAAGTACTGTAAACTAATACGTTTAAAATTTCGATCGACTAAATTTCCCGAAGTGGGCCCCACATTTATTTGCAGTACAGTAACAAAAACTGGGCCCAAAAGAACAGTACCTGAAACCACAATTTCCCAAGATGAAAGCCCGGAAGAAAAATGGCCCACCAATTCACCAAGTCGGCCGCGCTTCCGCGGTCAAAAGTAGGCTTTGACCGCGGATCCGCGACCGTTTGGTCGAATTGGTGGATCGTTTTTCTTCAGGGTCCATTAAAAAGCCTGCTTGTATTTCTGTGATGGTCAAAATAATTTTTAGAATAGTTTAAAAATCAACAGAAACTATGAACATGAAAATTGTGATTTTTGAAAATCCGTTCGATCGATATTTTAAATGCGTTAGCACACGTTAGTATAGCTTAATGGTGAGGCTCTGATACCACTGTAAGTCCACGGTAGCGCCCCGGCCGTCTAACAGACGCAAAATACGGAACAAAAACTTTTTACAAACTGGCGCTATCGTGTACCGTAACCCGGATCTGCCATTAAAGCTAAACTAACAAATTACAAATGGGTAGAAACGTTATACCGAATGATCCGAGTCCTTCGGTCTTCAACCATCATCCCACGCTTGTTGCGGCTGCTCCGATCTCCTGAATCTCCAGTCTCGTCGTCCAGGTGGCACCACGTCGACGGATCTTTAAACGGGCTCCCGCCTCTGAACCGAGGCAACTCGGTCGTCAAGTTTGCTAAAAGAGATGACCAAGATGAGTGAATGAGTAGAACACTTTGTCTCGTTACGTCCAAGGCTATGGACGAACGTTTATGGAAGTTGCCTTTTGGATCGAGTGAAATGAGAATTGTCTATTCTAATTTCCATGCACCAAAAACCTTATTCTTTTTTCTAACAACCATGAACTCCACCAAGGGGTGGCCGGACAATTTAAAGGGGAGGGAGGTGAGTGTAGGAAACAAGAGAGTGACCATTAGCACTAAACCAAAAGAATGAGTCACAAGACACCTTGTATGAATGCATTAAATGATAACCAATGAACTTAAACCTAGTCACAAAAGCATTTAATGCAATAATCAAGGCACTAATGACTCACCAAGATGCATGAACCTAGTCACCACCTTCTAGAAGCTTCTACACTCATCCAAAGAAAAGATAAATCCGTATTTAACCGAATGTCAAATACGGCAGATAGAAAACTGGAAACTGGCAACTTCCAAAAGTGATCCTGAAATGAATTTCAGGATAACCCCGTATCAGTATAAACATACCCGCATTTATATTACGACCGAATACAAATACAACTGAGACAAAGATGTTATATCTACAGAGTATAATACTGGGTTCCAGCTTAAACCATAGCCCACCAGTATTATCTGCCCGAAAATGGACACGTGCGAAAACGTACGTGCATTTTCCGAACCTTGCCATAAACCCATATGGCCTCTACAACGTTTCGCCCGAACTTGGGAAAGTGTCTGTGGGGGACTCTAATGACTCATCAACACACTGGCACTGGGTATAACCTCTAGCACGTCAGAGGTACGAACTGTACGTAACGTTTGCCTATGTATTGATTGGAAGGGAAGCTGACGAGCGAACTCATCTATAAACCCTACTGAGCCTGACAGTGACAATGTATATACAGTCCGGTCCGTTCGTCTAACGAGTATCGCATATCGAGTCCAGGGGGGTGGATAAAGTCAGACCCCTAATAACGCGATAAATCGTGTCGGTATAAAGCCCATCACCACCTGAGAAACTACTGATCCAAATCAGTAATTCTCCACTACCTTGGCCAAGGATTTCTAGTAATGGCCACCCGTGCACTGCGCGACATCAACCCCCAATACCGGGAGAGACGAACCCCCGACGATCCGCTCACTTGCATCCAATGTGGCTCGGGACTGTACCCAACTAAAACATGTTTGCACAACTCTTTTGAGCGTGGTAGGGTAGTAATCTAAGCACAGTGGGAACTCACATAAGACAAATGACGATCTCAGGTCGATGAACTAACCTGTACACATGTCACCAGGGAACTGCTATCTGACGATATGTATAATACCAACTAGCATGTTTCCGGCGAGTCCTGTCCGATGCACTCATAACCTAATGAGCACCTGTACACATCTTAGGTGATCCTGCTGACACTAGTGGCTTGTGAGACCGTCCACCGCCCCTCGTCGGGGTCTCGACTGTATACACTAGTCTACTCTGGAGTATCGATACCCTGTCTTGAAACTCCCACGACTAGGGACACGTTTAAGGATGTTCTTACAGACCCCAGCTCCCACGTATATGATCGCCAACATACTGCTGGTAGTCAAGAAAAAATCCTATGGGCTCTATCATCATGCAATAGTGAACTAAAGCATGTATACAATGATAAAGACAAACCAGATAGCATACTATCATCTCGAGCAAGACTGTCATATCGGTATAGGTCCTGCCTCAATCATTGCAATCACGTACCTGCGACCCACTAATTGATTTTGAGGGCACTATCTCTAACATGTACAAGTTATAGTTTTAATATATATCATGTTGGTTTTCGTATTGGACTTTGACATTGTACTCTCACCATAACTCCGATGATTGCGTTATGCTTGATGGAGTTTGATTTTTAGTTATGTATTTATTTTTCATGCGCATGCATTGTCACGACCCAAGTTTGGATCTGACCGGCACTTAGATTGTATCATATCTAAAGATATGCACACAGTCCAAGTAAGCCGAAAACCAAGATCAAAATCCTTTTTGCGGAATTCTTTATATAGAAATTTTTTAGTTTTTAAGTAAAAATCACATGTTATGAAGTTAAAATATTAAACAAGTATAAGGTATTAAATTTAGTTGCATCCCTAGTTGGGATCAGCAATATCAACCGCAGAAAATAAAATCTCAGTATATAGGGCATCAATACTAATCCCAGACAGAAAGAAATGAAACCACAATTTATAGAACTAAACGATCTCAACTGTCAATAATATACATATCATCTCTCACTCTAAGTCATATACAGGTCTGATGGAGATTTTCTAGATACAAAATACAAATACAAAAGAGAAGGTTACTATATATGTAACCCACCTACCAAAAGATGTACTAAAGCTGCAAAAGTAGATCTACACCGCAGCTAACCGTCCACTCTACCCCTGCATGGAACTATGGCACAACGGGGGTGAGTTGCCAACTCAGTGAATATAACTAACATATAACGGTTAATAATGTAAATATGACAATCATACTGACAGAAATGTGAACAAGTATGACGTATGATTATATATGGAAATCATGAATCTGTACTACGAATCCCATAGTAAAAACTGAAATCTCACCATGTATCATCAATAAAATTCATTTCCCCGTGTCCATCATCGACACAAAACTTCCATTTCTCACAGACATCATTCCTCGAATGATCCTGAAATCAACAAAGTCCACTATGTATCCGACTGTATTCCCCACCGACCCAGTCTGGATAAAACTGTAAATCCGTAACCGTATCCACCGACTCGGTTTGGAATAATACTATAAATCCGTAACCGTGTATCCACCGACTCGGTTCGGAATAAAACCAAATCATAAAAACATCTCAGGGTGTACATGTCACATCAATCATGAAAATCACTAGATTTATGTAATAGTATTCAAAACTCAAAACCATAAATCCTCAATACTGCCATTACCTCTTACATCAACATAGAATACTCAGATATTAAACATGATATTAATGATGCAATTTACTACTATTATTCGGGGGTAAGATACGATATGAATCATTTTAACAATAATTTTGCTAAGTGTAAAGTGACAAGGTAATATCGACGAGGTGTGTGTAACATATAAGATGTGCACGTGGCATGAATCGTCGATACTTGTGTAGTGTTCTAGCAACTAAACAAATATATGTGAATGATGAATGCATATGGTCAATTTGGCATAACAAAATAATGCATGAAGTTAAATAAAACTACGGGCGTATCACACCATCTTTACACAATTCCCCGGTAGATGTTTAGTCTACTCACCGGAAACGTCGAATCTATTGAGGAATTGCCAATCCTTTCGCTTTCCTCGCTGCCTCCGTAAATCCCGTATTCGAATCTAATATCACAATTTAATTTATATAAGTAAACGGCTACTCCGACTTGACGGAAATGAAAAACACCCGTTCCCACATACTAGTTATATTGTATACAATTATATCGAGTTATTAACCACTTAACCTTACTGATTTTAACTCAAATCTGTATCGCGACAGAAAATAGTTCGCGATACTCTTTAACCGTATCGTATTTGGTGTTTTAAGATATCCTTTCCGATATACGCTTCCAGATTCTATCTACAGTGAAACTAATTTAATTAAAAAACACCAAAATGGCCAAAATGATTTACAGAAACCTACACAATCACCCAAAATACCCTAGCTACCCACAAATCCAGCGACGACGGATTTCTCTTCTTGGTCACCGGCCCAAATCCGAGCCCTCTGGTTCGTGATCCTATGGGCTGCTCTAGGTGTTACATACATCATTTCAGCACTGTTTTGTTAAGTTTATTATCTTCCCAACAAAAGAAGATTTACACAGAGCCTTGTTTGGACAAAAATACGAATTTATAGGACATTGTTCATTTTAAATTAAACTAAGCTACAAAACTTAAATCTCCTACTGTGTTTAAGAATTTTACCCTCCAAATAGTTGTTGGAATAACCTCTCTAAGATGCTAAGCCCCTCCTACCTTGATGGTGAAGAAAACCTAGAACATAACTTCTTTCATCTTCTTCTTCCTCTTGTTCCTTCTTTTTCTCTTTTAATATTTGTTTTTTTTCCAGAAATTTCAGAATTCTTAATTAACAATGATCTGAACATATCCTATATATGAGAAGACGGAAGGATGAGGTGGTAGAAGGAGGTGTCAAGGGTTGAAGAGTGCTCATTTCATGCAAGGAGGAGGTGTGAGATGAGTGTGTGCATGCAAGCAAGAGGTGTGCTTGCATTATCCTTAATTTTGTTTTAACTTACAATAAAATTCTGAGCTAAATGTTTTCTATCACTTTTTCATTTACACCCCTAACAACTTTCTATTTGCACAAAAATCCTAAACTTTACCTAAAAACCCCTCACAACTTAGTTTATAATAAAACATACATTTTATTAAAATGAAGCTAAAATTGTCACTAAAACCCTTATAACTTATTTATGTTGCATATTAAAATTTTTATTTAAATTGTTTTACATGGAACTTATGAAAATTGACTTATTTGTTTTTAACAACTTTGTGATTTATCACATTATTATTAAATTAAATTAAATTTATTTATTTTTAAATTTTCAGAATGCTACAATATTCCACCTTAAGAAAATTCGGTCCCCGAATTTAAAATAATTAACTAGACATACCTTCGAAAAGATGTGGAAATTTCTTCCGCATCGCATCATCGGTCTCCCAAGTAATCTCCTCGCGATTATTTCCTTGCCAAAGAACCTTCACAGACAGAAGTACCCTCGATCGTAGTTTCTTTGCCTGCCTGTTAAGAATAGTGACTGGCTGCACTGTGTAGGATAAGTCCGCCTCAAGCTGTAAGGTCTGATGCTGGATCGCGTGAGATGGATCGTGAAGATACCTACGAAGCATCGAAACGTGGAACACCGGATGCACGTCAGGAAAACTCGGTGGAAGTGCTATGAGATAAGCTACAGCACCCACTCTCTCCAGAATCTCGTAAGGTCCGACATATCTGGGGCTGAGCTTCCCCTTCTTCCCGAAACGCATCACACCTGTCATTAGAGATACCCGAAGGAACACATGATCTCCCACTCCAAACTCGAGTCTACTACGTCGTCGATCTGCATACGATTTCTGTCTGCATTGGGATGCCTTCATTCTATCCCGCATCAACTGAATCTTCTCTGTAATCTTCTGTACTATCTGCGGTCCAAAGATGCAACTCTTGCTCAGTTCCGTCCAGCAGACGGGTGATCGAAATTTCCTCCTATACAAACCTTCAAAGGGTGCCATCTGGATCGTCTCCTGAAAACTGTTGTTGTACGAGAATTCTATCAAAGGTAGGTGACGATCCCAACTACCACCGAAATCAAGGCTACAAGCCCGAAGCATATCCTCTAGTGTCTGAATGGTCCGCTCCGACTGACCATCTGTCTGTGGGTGGAAAGCTGTACTAAAACTCAACCGTGTACCCATAGCTTCTTGAAGTTTCTACCATAGCCTGCTAGTAAACTGGGTACCCCTATCTGAAACTATGCATGTCGGAACTCCATGTAGACGTACAATCTCATCGATATAAATCTGAGCATACTGTGCAAAACCATACGTCGTCTTCACTGGGAGAAAATGAGCTGCCTTTGTCAATCTATCAACAATCACCCTAATGGAATCATACCCTCTGCTAGTCCTGGGTAGACCCACCACAAAATCCATGGAAATCTGTTCCCATTTCCACTCTGGAATGGGTAAGGGCTGCAACTCTCCGGCTGGCCTCTGGTGTTCTGCTTTGACTTGCTGACAAGTCAAACATCTCGAAACATATTCCGCAACATCCCTCTTCATTCCTTCCCACCAGTAAACATCCTTCAAGTCATGATACATCTTGGTGGAACCAGGATGAATACTGTATGCTGACCTATGGGCCTCTTCTAAAATCTCACGCCTCAATCCGTCAGAATCTGGCACACAGAGACGAGTCCTAAAACGTAATACTCCATGATCATCAATCACAAACTCCGTCTCCCTGCCTTGCCTAACCTGATCCATAATCTCCATCATACGAGTATCTGCGAGCTGTGCCTCTCGAATGCGATCCAATAACTGAGGTCGGGTGCGAACATGTGCTAGCTGGCCTCCTGCCGATGTAAACTCAAACTGTATACGACTATCGCATAAGATCTGCCAGTCTGTAGAAGACTGTCTTTGCAAGATGCGTAAATGAGATAAGCTACCTCCAGGTCTCCGACTCAAAGCATCTGCTACAACATTCGCTTTGCCTGGATGGTACAAGATCTCACAATCGTAATCTTTCACCAGTTCCATCCATCTACGCTGCTTTAGGTTCATATCTCTCTGCTGAAAAATATACTTTAAGCTCTTATGATCTGTGAAGATTTGACACGACTCTCCATATAAGTAATGTCTCTAAATCTTCAATGCGAATACTACAGCAGCCATCTCTAGATCATGAGTGGGGTAGTTTTGTTCGTGCCTCTTCAACTGTCGAGAAGCATAAGCTACAACCCTGCCGTGCTGCATCAACACACAGCCTAAACCCACTCTAGAAGCATCACAATACACAACAAAACCTCCTAACCCGGAAGGTAAAGATAATACAGGTGCAGTCGTCAAGCGCGTCTTCAACTGCTGGAAACTCTGCTCACACGCATCTGTCCACTGAAATGGAACCTCCTTCCTAGTCAATCCGGTCAAAGGTGCAGCGATCCGTGAAAAATCCTGCACGAAGCGTCGGTAATAACCTGCCAGACCAAAGAAACTCCGAACCTCTGTAACTGACACAGGTCTGGGCCAGTGCTGTACCGCTTCAATCTTCTTTGGGTCCACACATATACCCTCTCTCGTGACCACGTGACCCAAGAACTCTACACTATCGAGCCAAAAAGCACATTTAGAGAATTTTGCAAACAGCTGATGCTCTTTCAAGGTCTGCAACGTAATACGCAAATGCTGCTCGTGCTCCGTCCGACTCCAAGAATACACAAGAATGTCATCTATGAACACTATAATAAATTGATCAATAAAGGGTCTGAATATACGGTTCATCATATCCATAAAAGCTGCTGGAGCGTTGGTGAGTCCGAACGACATCACTAGAAATTCATAGTGCCCATATCTCGTGTGAAATGCCGTCTTCGGAATATCGTCTTTCCGAACCTTCAACTGGTGATACCCTGACCGTAAATCGATCTTTGAGAAGTAACCAGCTCCCTGTAACTGATCGAATAAGTCATCTATACGTGGTAGTGGATACCTGTTTCGCACAGTGACGCGATTTAGCTGTCGGTAGTCGATGCACAGTCTCATACTACCGTCCTTCTTCTTTACAAATAAGACAGGAGCTCCTCACGGTGATACACTGGGACGAACAATCCCTCTATCTAACAACTCTTGCAACTGGCTTTTGAGTTCCTTCAATTCCGTCGGTGCCATTTGATAGGGTGGTATAGAAATAGGCCCCGCACCCGGAATCAAGTCAATGCAAAATTCAATGTCACGATCGGGTGGCAATCCTGGTAACTCAGCAGGAAACACCTCATGAAATTCTTGTACGATCGGAACCTGGTCCAATGGAATCTCAGTGACCCTTAAGTCCTGAACAAAAGCCAAGAACCCATAACAACCCTTCTTCAAGAGTTGCCCCGCACAAAGAGCAGAAATCATGTTGGCAGAAGTTATTTTACAATCCCCCTGCACAACAAACACCGGTTCACCTGGAAAACAAAATCTAACCGCCTTTCCCCGACAATCTACATAGGCATGACAGGCGGCCAACCGATCCATACCAAGGAGTATATCAAAATCTAGCATATCCAGGAGTATCAGATCAACTAGCGAATCTCTATCACCAATACGCACAGAACATGACCTTAATACGTGTCGAGCTATAAAAGAATCTCCCACAGGGGTAATCACCACTAATGGTAACTCTAACAATGACGACCCTTTCCCCAAAGAAAGTGCAAATCGTGAAGATACATAAGAATGTGTAAAAACGGGATCAAATAAAACATGTGCCTCTAACGAGCATACTGTAAGAGTACCTGTCACGACTGCATTTGATGCCTGGGCATCCTGTGGAGTCAGCGCAAATACCCGTGCCTGGCTCCTGCCCGCATCCTGTCGTCCTCTACCACTATCTCCTCGACCTCTCTGAGAACGTCCCACAAAGCCTCAACCTCATGGTGCAACTGCCTGGCATGTAGCGCCAACTGGGGAAGGAAGTAAAGCCATCGGCGTAGAAGGTGGAAGGGGTAAAGCAGCCTGTGGAGTAACAGTCCCACTATAACGTGTACACCCTCTAGCCGTATGCCCTGGAAGCCTGCAATTATAACATGTAAGTGGGGTCCCCTGATCATCGGGGTATGAACTGAACATCTGGCCCTGAGTCCAACCTCGCCCGAAACTGCGGCCTGGAGTATATCTTCCTCTACCTTCACCAAACTGTCTAGCCAGTGGCCCGGTCGGCCTACTCCTCTTTGGCTCCGGAACAACTACTGCCTCTCTCAACCTCTCCTCTACTCGTATTGCTGCATCCATGGCCTGCGCATACGTATCAAAATGTTGGGAGCCTATCGCCAGATATAACTGCGTATCCAGACTCCTTAGGAACCTCTTCACCCGAAGCTCTTCCGTAGGTACTAAATATGGAGCATAGCGCGACAACTGGGTGAATCGTAAATCATAATCTGCCACTGACATACTTACCGATTTCCGTAACACTTCAAAACTGCTAGCTCTAGCGTCCCTCACACTCTGGGGACGAAATCTGGTAAGAAAAACCATGGAAAACTCGGTCCACGACATCGGAGGAAGACTCGTGGCTCGTCCCCTCTCCATTGACTCACACCACTCCTATGCAAGTCCCTCCAAACGAAAACTAGTCAGCTCAACTGACCTCGCATCAGAACATCGCAATGATCTGCCAATCCTCGCCATCCTATCAAGAAAGGACTGAGGATCTTCCGCTATATCGGTCCCCGTAAATACCGGAGGTCTCAATCTCATAAACTCTGCAAGTGATACCTCCATCACCCTCGTATCTACCAGTGCCACTGTCTGCGTAGGTTGTACCTCGGACTCTGCTACGGTCGGTGCCGGATCCTGTCTCAGTATTCGAGTGGCCTCAGCTAACTGTCCTACCACTCGCTGCAATCCTAACGTGCCCTCCTCAATCCTAGTCATGCTATCTGGAGGAGGAGGATCAACATGCTCATGCACCGCCGGAACGTCCGGTGTACCAGTCGTCGTCATAGGCGGACTCACCCTAGCTGCATCTCTGTCTGCGGCTTGCCTAGCCCGCGTAGCCATAGCAACTGGAATAAGAAACGAGAGTTGATAAGGCGTAGGAATAGGAACAATCAATAACGGAGAATCAACGGAAGAATAGATCAAGATATACATCCTAAGGTTAGTTAGGCTAAATACGATAACGTAAATATGCCGCGGAACATACGTACGGTACTGCATTCATCCTAATTCACCTACTCCATCAAACCAAAGGTCATCCTAACTCACGGACTCACGTCAACCTATTGAAATCCCCTACTCAATTCCGTAAGGTTATTCCTAAGCTTTGATACCAACTTTGTCACGACCCAAGTTTGGATCTGACCAGCACTTAGATTGTATCATATCTAAAGATATGCACACAGTCCAAGTAATCCGAAAACCAAGATCAAAATCCTTTTTGCGAAATTCTTTATATAGAAATTTTTTAGTTTTTAAGTAAAAATCACATGTTATGAAGTTAAAATATTAAATAAGTATAAGGTGTAAAGTTTAGTTGCATCCCTAGTTGGGATCAACAATATCAACAGCGTAAAATAAAATCTCAGTATATAGGGCATCAATACTAATCCCAGACAGAAAGAAATGAAACCACAATTTATAGAACTAAACGATCTCAACTGTCAATAATATACATATCATCTCTCACTCTAAGTCATATACAGGTCTGATGAAGATTTTCTAGATACAAAATACAAATACAAAAGAGAAGGTTACTATATATGTAACCCACCTATCAAAAGATGTAATAAAGCTGCAAAAGTAGATCTGCATCGCAGCTAACTGTCCACTCTACCCCTGCAAGGAACTGTGGCACAACGCGGTGAGTTGCCAACTCAGTAAATATAACTAACATATAACGGTTAATAATGTAAATATGACGATCATACTGACAGAAATGTGAACAAGTATGACGTATGATTATATATGGAAATTATGAATCTGTACCACGAATCTCATAGTAAAAACTGAAATCTCATCATGTATCCTCAATAAAATTCATTTCCCCGTGTCCATCATCGACACAAAACATCCATTTCTCACAGACATCATTCCTCGAATGATCCTGAAATCAACAAAGTCCACTATGTATCCGACTGTATTCCCCACCGACCCAGTCTGGATAAAACTGTAAATCCGTAACTGTATATCCACCGACTCGGTTCGGAATAATACTATAAATCCGTAACCGTGTATCCACCGATTCGATTCGGAATAAAACCAAATCATAAAAACATCTCAGGGTGTACATGTCACATCAATCATTAAAATCACTGGATTTATGTAATAGTATTCAAAACTCAAAACCATAAATCCTCAATACTGCCATTACCTCTTACATCAACATAGAATACTCAGATATTAAACATGATATTAATGATGCAATTTACTACTATTATTCGGGGGTAAGATACGATATGAATCATTTTAACAATAATTTTGCTAAGTGTAAAGTGACGTGGTAATATCGACGAGGTGTGTATAACATATAAAATGTGCAGGTGGCATGAATCGTCAATACTTGTGTAGTGTTCTAGCAACTAAACAAATATATGTGAATGATGAATGCATATGGTCAATTTGGCATAACAAAATAATGCATTAAGTTAAATAAAACTACGGGCGTATCACGCCATCTTTACATAATTCACCGGTAGATGTTTAGTCTACTCACCGTAAACGTCGAATCTATTGAAGAATTGCCAATCCTTTCCCTTTCCTCGCTGCCTCCGTAAATCCCGTATTCGAATCTAATATCACAATTTAATTTATATAAGTAAACGACTACTCCGACATGACGGAAATGAAAAACACCCGTTCCCACGTACTAGTTATATTGTATACGATTATATCGAGTTATTAACCACTTAACCTTACTGGATTTAAACTCAAATCTGTATCGCGACAGAAAACAGTTCGCGATACTCTTTAACCGTATCGTATTTGGTGTTTTAAGATATCCTTTCCGATATACGCTTCCAGATTCTATCTGCAGTGAAACTAATTTAATTAAACAACACCAAAATGGCCAAAATGATTTACAGAAACCTACACAATCACCCAAAATACCCTAGCTACCAACAAATCCGGCGACGCCGGATTTCTCTTCTTGGTCGTCGGCCTAAATCCGAGCCCTCTGGTTTGTGATCCTATGGGTTGCTCTAGGTGTTACATAAATCATTTCAGCACTGTTTTGTAAAGTTTATTATCTTTCCAACAAAAGCAGATTTACACAGAGCCTTGTTTAGACAAAAATACGAATTTATAGGACATTGTTCATTTCAAATTAAACTAAGCTACAGAACTTAAATCTCCTACTCTGTTTAAGAATTTTACCCTCCAAATAGTTGTTGGAATAACCCCTCCAAGATGCTAAGCCCCTCCTAACTTGGTGGTGAAGAAAACCTAGAACATAGCTTCGTTCATCTTCTTCTTCCTCTTGTTCCTTCTTTTTCTCTTTTAATATTTGTTTTTCTTTCAGAAATTTCAGAATTCTTAATTAACTATGATCTGAACATATCCT
The DNA here is from genome assembly GCA_030015575.1 of Agapanthus africanus. Classification (NCBI taxonomy): domain Eukaryota; kingdom Viridiplantae; phylum Streptophyta; class Magnoliopsida; order Asparagales; family Amaryllidaceae; genus Agapanthus; species Agapanthus africanus. The sequence continues at coordinate 409,431,441 of JASDDO010000026.1, forward strand.
ATATATGAGAAGAAGGAAGGGTGAGGTGGTAGAAGGAGGTGTCCAGGGTTGAAGAGTTCTCATTTCATGTAAAGAGGAGGTGTGAGATGAGTGTGTGGATGCAAGCAAGAGGTGTGCTTGCATTATCCTTAATTTTGTTTTAATTTACAAAAAAATTCTGAGCTATCACTTTTTCAATTACACCCCTAACAACTTTCCATTTGCACAAAAATCCTAAACTTTACCTAAAAACCCCTCACAACTTAGTTTATTATAAAACACACATTTTATTAAAATGAATCTAAAATTGTCACTAAAACCCTTATAACTTATTTATGTTGCATACTAAAATTTTTATTTAAATTGTTTTACATGGAACTTATAAAAATTGATTTATTTGTTTTTAACAACTTTGTGATTTATCACATTATTATTAAATTAAATTTATTTTATTTATTTCTAAATTTTCAGAATGCTACATGCATGGCGCTAAAATGTGTTTTATGTATTGATGATTTCAGAGCCCCGACAGTTGAGTGTTTTGCTAAATGTCTTAGTATTTGGGGGAGTTTTAATTTAAATTCGGGAACCGAATTTCTTTCAGGGGGGAGATTGTAACGTTTTAAAAATAAATAAATAAAAATCCTTTAGGTGAATTTTCTCATAATCGGTAAAATAAACCGTATTTTTCGTAAAACTCAACTATAATTATTTTTCAATATAGATTTAAATATGCCTATTTTAACTATATAATTGCTAGTATTTGGTACTTATTTAGTCACTTATAAATTATTAGTTTACCAAAATATTTTTCCTTAAGTAATTATTTTTAATATTAACATAAGCTTTTAATTGTACATTAAATTGGTGCAAATTACAAATTGCAATGGGTTAATTTGACAAATGTGAACTATGACATATTAGAATTAAGATTGTTGCATTCTCTTCTCTTCTTGAATTGGTTTCATGATTCTAGAGAATTCTAGGGTTATAGAATTAAGAACATAAATTAATTAATGAAAATACTTAAATGAAGCATTAATTTAAAAAGTCTCTACATACCCCCCACACACTTCTTTTTCTCTCTACCCTCTCACCTAGTAGTGGCCGAAATCCCCCATGGCAGCCCCCAATTTTCCCCATCTCACTTTGCCTCAAAAATCATCCAAAAATTCATCAAAAATCCAAGCAAAAACTCATAAACGCAAAGCAAATTCTTCATCCATTTTCCTTAGCCTATTCTAGCTTGAAACATGGAGCAAAGGGAGCAATTTGGAGGTTAAGTTAGCATGCTTGATTTCAAGATTTGTGAGGTATAATCTTACTCTAATTGTTACCTTGTTAATATTTGTTGAAATCTTGCTTAATTAGGTGTTAAATTGGTTCTAATTGCAAGATTGTGAATTCAAGAGAAGGGTTTTGAATTCAAGTTAGGGTTGTTATTATTTGTTCATGGTTATAAAGTGTAATTTAACATCCTAAGATACACACAAATCTAGATTTGTTGTTAAATTGTAAAGAGTTACTTCAAAGTTATTAAAATTTGATAATTTTACAAACTTGGTTTTTATAATATATATATATATATATATATAAATATATATATATATATATATATATATATATATTGGTGAGATAAAATTCTTGTGAGGGTTTCTATCATTAGATTATGGTTCTAATGAGTAGTTTAACATGTTAATGGAATGCAAACCTAATCTAGTTACTAGTTTGCTAATTGTTACTTTAAAAATTATGATAATTATGCTATTTTGCAAACTGGGTTTTTAGAAATTGATTAAATAATTGGGATTAAAATCTAATTAGGCTTTCATGACATTATTAACATTATAAATTGTAGTTTAATACTTTAGTTCATGCAAAACCAAGCTTAGTTGTTGAATTGTGAATTTTGCTTTAAAAAGTGTTAAAATTTGATATTTTTGCAAACTAGAATATTGGATTTAATACAAATTGATGAGCTTAAATTATGATGATGGTTTGTATGACTTAGTTATGATATTTAGTGTATATTATGGCCATTAGTTTTGTTAAAACATCAAGTTTCGAATTAAAACGAAAATTAAGTGCTTTCTAGGTTTTCGGAAATAAATCGATTTGATTTATTTTGAAGTTTTGATGAGTTGCAATCTATTTCATATTATAATTAGTAATTTGTGAAATCAAGATTGGTGTGTTTGGGTTTTTCTCGATCAATCGAAATTTGTACGCCGATGTCGAGGGTTATTTGGTTATTTTGCATGAGCGGGTCATAAGTTTTAACCATGCGCGTTTCGTGCGCCGTTTTGGTTTTATCCGTGATTCGGTTTACAATATTATATATGATTGCGTATAGGTACCCCTCACATGGACTTCGGACGATGAAGAAGAGGATGGTGGCATCGATTTCGGCAGGCAAGGACCAGGTGAGTAGATGTATATCTACGAGGGAAATCGGGTGGATGGCGTATAGCACCCCCACAAACGTAGAATAAGAACATTATGTACTATTATTAGGAAGTCGGACATGACCTTAGATTCTTGGCGAGTAGGGTACTATTGAAAACTATAAGTTGAATTAGACTGATTTAGAAAGACTTAACCTGAGGATGATTGCCTTGGAGGGAATTAGTAGGTTTCATGCAGACACACACACACATAAACTTGATTTGGTGTATACGTATGTGTGTGTGTCTCTCTCTCTCTCTCTCTATATATATATATATATATATATATATATAGGAATGTGTGTAGGTATATATATACAACATATACACGATATTAGCGGATATATGATCGAAATATAATATGAAATGTGTTACGATATTAGCGGATCGTTGGGTAATGAGAAAATATATAAACGATGATATGTGTAGATGACATTGAAATGAACGAGACCCTAGAATAGAACCCGGATTGTAATATGTGACTTAATCACGATATGATATATGACATGATATTTTAGTGGATCATTTGACAATGTATATTTACACAGACAATGATATATGTTTGATGATATTGGGATGTATGCGATTATAGTACTGTACCCTTGACCATGATATTGTTTGATGATGATACTATACGAATGATGATGTATATATGATAGTTGACCATATCCCGATGTTAGGATGCCGTACGATAGATTTTACCGTACGAGACATAGATATGATGATTGATCTGCACTCTTGGCTCGAGAAAGTCGTACCATATACGTGGCGCTATTGAGGCTGGATCGCCGACTATTAGAGATATCGACTCAGACTTTAGGAGGGTTTTTCTTACCTTTCAACAAGTGTCTTTAGTTAGTTCCTTAGTTGGTTAGGTAGATCTTAGTTTAGGCTCGAGTTATACTTATTTTCAAAGCTAACGAATCGTGCGCATTTTTAAAGATAGCCTGAGGGATACTACGGATTTTTCAAAGGACATATCTTTTCTTAAAAACCCATAGCCCCTAATTTTCTAAAAACCAAGATTCGTGCTTTTTCAAACAACAAACTGTATAACTCATAATTAGTATGTATACTCTAATTGTGCGTTTACTACATATTCATCGTTATATTCATATTGTATTCATCATATTGCATATTCATACATATGTTTCTTTAGCTAATATGAAACTCTGCCTGTTAGGACACCAGCACCATTACCAATGATGCGCATGTTCCACGTACACTTATTTGCCGGCTCACACACATCATCATCAGTAATTGCTCTGTCACGTACACTTTAGAACATATTATCTTTTATTGATATAATCAGCTAAATGCAAGTCTAATATAATCTTGTGTGATTACTCTCATGTGCTAGCTTAGACATTACATTTATTACTTAGACACTTCATGCATTCACATATTCATATTATCATGCAGTAATGTGGGGCTTATGCCGATACTCATTATTTACTTACTCATGATTTTGGGATTTTGGATTTCTATGAGATTTCTAGATTTTAGGGGAAAACCGCAAGAATTTAATAAAAGCTTAGTATCATCATTTTTAAAAATGCAAGTTGCGGTTTTCTAGTGATGTATGTGTTGTCCACCATGAGATTTCATGTTTTCTGTTGGATTTCGAGACCCGATTCGAGGAGTGGATGAACTGTCACGGGTACATGGTGGGCCCGGTAGGTACCCCGGGGCAAGAAGATCGCAGATGATAGCGTTGAGCCTGAAAGGGGCACAGAGTATCTACCGGTGATGTCTGGCGCGGCAGATATCTAGAGGATACCGACCGTTGTCGTGAGATTTGATGATATGGGCCGATCCGGACTGCCGGAGCCCGAGATACAGAGATATTGAGATTCAAGATACAGAGATATTGAGACTTGAGAAACAGAGATATGAGATATTGAGATACAGAGATATACCTATTTTGTGTCGATGCTTGACACGGAATTCTGTCGATTTCTCTGATGAGGTTTCAGTTTTATTATACAAGATGCATTGATGTTTTTCTTATATCAGATTATTCAGATTTCATGGTTGATTTTCTCATTCATGACGCATTCATATATCAGATTTGTGACATATTACAGTTTAGTGACACTAACACGATGCACTGAGCATTGCACTTATGCATAGATTATTACCCTGTCACTACTAGATGACTAATTTTATGTAAGTATATTATTATGACCTAGGAGATCGTCGTGCATGCGATTTCTACTCGCAGATGTCTTCTATTCACGAGTTGGCAACTCACCCCCGTTGTGCCAAATTTTCTTACAGGTTTTGATGTACAGCTTTCCATGGAAGCTTGCTGGCATATCATTTCATTCAGGGTGATTTGCTTGGGAGGTTGGTTCACTTGTATCAGGACCGCCGTTGTACTTTTATTATTTCATTTGTATCTAGTAAGCTCTATCAACCAGACTTATATTACTTGATAAATTAAAAAGGCTAGTTGTTTATTCTTTCGACCTTAGAGTCGTGCTTGTACTATTATGGTTTTTCTGGTGCTTTTGATGGTTTTCTTTGAGTTTTGTTTCTCGCCCTTCGGCATTGTATATTATATTGCTTGCGTGGTTGTGACCGCCAATTGGCGAAGAGCTAGCTCCCGCATGGGGATGCCTTTTATGTAGGGTTACTAGGCACTCTAATAAGGATCAACAAGGCATCAACCATGCCGGATTAAAATTTTAGCCCTGTCGAATAACTCTAAACAAGATCTTTGCTAGAAAATTAGGGTTTCATATGCTAGTTAAACTCATTAACACTAAGTGAATACGAAATACAACCTTTTTAGATCGGTCCTTCACTTCTTAAGCTCTTTGTAGTGGTCCCTTCGCTGCGATCATCGAACACCCAGACTCTAGGACGGCTCCATGAGAAGAGGCAACGGTATTGCTTGAAGTCTTCGAGGCCGAAGATGATCTACGTCGAGAGAATACGAACTCAAGCTTCTACTTCACTAACTAGAGAATTAGTGAAGCAAACACCCTAAACTAAAGTGCTAGTCTAGAAGAGGATGGTGAGATAGGAAATAGGTACACTTTAGAATTTCTTTTCTCACTTTGATTCTCTCTCTATTTCAAACCCTAGAAAGAAATTTTGAGGAAGAAGAAGATGAGCTCAAAAATGAATATGAAAAATAATCAAGAGAGAGAATGAGCTAACCATGGTGAGTGAGTATCATATACTAACTCATGTATAGACATTACCATGGGTAATCATAGTGGTTGGGTTAACTAATATCTTAAGTAAAACAAAACTAGTGGACTAAGTCAAATGCAAAGATAAGCTTCATGAAACTTCGTGCATTTGTGCTCATTATCCATTTGTTTTAGAATTACTTTAAATATAAAAACCTAACAAATATAATTAGTATGGTATAAGTCTGCTACACCCATGTAATGTGTATCAACAACCATGATACAATTTGTACACAAATAAATATATATCACATATATATTAACTTGTGCACAAGTGAGAAAAATATATGCTTAAGTGAACCAATGTTAGTTAATGTAAATTAGTATATCACATATACAATTATACACTAAATTATTAAATCAATACTTAACTTAATAATCCAGTCATATCACATATAACCGACTAACATCCAATGTATCGACTTATCGAATCAACCCTTGATTCGATAACTAGGTTATATCGTATACAACCGATCGATACAAACATCGCGAGAATAGAATACGGTATCACATATACGCATTATTCTCGGTCCCGCACATATCACATATGCGCTCCTATTTCGTTTTGCCTGAGCCAGTACAACCTCTATGTAGGACTCTAAAGACTCGTCAATACGCCGGTAGTAGGTGATGATCATATCAAGCACCCACAAGCCGTCAGCGGTACTAGCTGGACGTAACGGCTACCCGGGTATTGACCGATCAGAAGATCAGCAAGCAAGCCCGCTCCAACTCCTGTAAAAGCCTGACAGTGACACTACCCTACAGTCCGGTCTCCTCGTCTGATATGTCGCATATCAAGTCTAGGGGTAGTAAACTTCAGACACCAATAACCGATAAGTCATGCCGATATGAGGCTCATAACGGGTCGAGAAACTACTGGTAACACTTACCAGTATATCTCTAAAGCAGCCCTGGCCAGGGATTTCCCGGTTACGGCCAATCGAGCATAGCGCAACATCAACCCCCAATACCGGGAGAGACGAAACCCCTCCTATCGCTCATTGCCTCCATGTGACTCGGGACTGTACCCAAAAACCACCGTTTTGCATGCCCTCTTGGACGTGGTAAGGTGGAAATCAAAGCACAGTGGGAATCACACAAGACTCTATGACAATCTCGGGTCTACAGACTAACCTGTACCAGTGTCACCAGAGAACTGCCATCCGACGTAAGGTATAATACCATCTGGGAGTTCTCGGCGAGTCCGTCCAGTGTACCCAGTCTCTACTGAGCACCCGTATATCATCTCTGATGTCAAACACCAATGGATATGGGATCATCCATCGCCCATCTATATGGGTCGAGAAGGTATACGCTAGTCTACTCTGGTATATCGATGCCCCATCTCGATACACCCACGACTAGGGACCTTGAAGGATGTACTTATGGACTACCATGTCCTCACTAGTATGATCTGCATCATAGTCCAGGTAGTCAAGTACACATCCTAAGGTCTTTACCAACATGTAACAGAGAGACAATCAGTGTACACTTAAAGGTAAAGGGTAACCAGATAGCATACTATCATTTCGTGCAAGAAAGTCCTCCCTATATATGTCCAAGCATCCACTACAATATACATCTCATGTATAGTAATGGCCTCTAGGGCATACATATAACTAACAATCTCCCGCTTGCACTAGGGCCATCTGATAACAGTAGTTGTAGTATCTCATACTCAACCATCCCATAATAGTCTCTCTCTAGGAAAAAGCTTTGTGAGTGGATCCGCCGTGTTGTCCTCTGAGTCTACTCTCCTGACCTCGATCCCCTGGAGATCAACCATCTCCATGATCAGGTGACACTGCCTTAGAATATCTCTGGATCACTGATGGGACGGGCGTTCCTAAGCCACAACTCCATTGTCTCACAATGGTAGGAATGAAGTTCATCTCATGAACTAATATAAACCCAGACTGCCTCTTTGGTAGCATCTTTGGTAGTGATGTATCAAGCCTTTATCGTCTAGTATGCCACGGTATCTAGCTTGAAACTCTTCCAACATGCCGTCCCTTTACTGAGGGTAAAGACAATGCCTGCGACTGACATTCAGTCGTCCTTATCACCCTGGAACCTTTCCAGTGATTCTCCCCAAGACCAATTGATACCATCTCACTACAACTAGTGAGTATCCTAACATCCAATTAGATCTATCTCATAGATCCAAAACCCAGAATTTAGTAGATATCGCTTTAATCCTATGTGGAGAATCATTGTGATAAGCGGAGATTGACTAAGCGTAGCATAGGAAACTCCTTTCCTATCAAGAGTATCTTATCCACGCACTCTACGAGGATCTCCACCATACTCTCTACTACCCTTTTTGTATATACAAGGTTCATCTACCATTTTGATGAAGTCAAACTCTTTGACTACCATATCAAAACAGACGTTCCAACTCCGCGATGCCTGCTTTATCACATAAAACATCTTGCACATGTTTCCGCTGCTCCCACTGTCTACGAAGCCCTCTGACTGTGTACTTATAGACGCTCTCTTCCAAATCATCATTTAGAAAAGCAGTTATGACACCCAACCGCCCGATATCGTAGTCATGGTATGTAGCCATGGCAAGTAGGATCTGGATGGACTTAAGCATAGGTACTTAGAAAAGGTTTCAACATAATCCATACCTGGTCAATGATGCAAACCTTTAACAAGTCTAGCTTTGAAAGTCTCAACTTTTCCTTGTACACCAAGTAATCTTCTCAAGATATACTTGCTCCTGATGGGGATTTAACCCTTCAGATAAAGCAACCAAAGTCCATACTTTGTTGGTGTATAAGGATTCCATCTCAGAAGGGTCCCACTCCTGATGGCTTGCTCGAAACTAGTTGGGTGATCATCTCATGATGTAATCCTCGCTCCCATTGTCATAGAGAAACCAAAGTATCTCTCAGGTGGGTGAGGAACCCTACTAGATCGGCGGAGAGGCTGAGGTTCGTTGGTTACTATTGAATCCTCCAGTTCTACCAAATTGTCAGCTGTAGTTTGTATAGCTGGAACTCCTTCCAGTTCTACCTCATGTCCACTAATTTCTTCTCAAGAAATTCCCTTTCACAAAGGTGGCATGTTGAGAAACAAAACATCTTTTGTTCCTCGGTTAGGTAGAAGATATTCCCTTGCGATTGCTTGGGATATCCAATAAACTTCTACAGAATCGACTTTGCCTCGAGTTTGTCCAGATTTTGCTTTTAGACATAAGCCGGACAACCCCAAATCTTAACTGACTTAAGAGATGGGCTCTTCCCTTACCATATCTCATATGGAGTGGTAGGCACCTGATTTGGTTGGAACGCCATTCAATAGGTATGCAGCTGCACAAGTGCATAACTCCCAAAAGGAAACAGGAAACTCAGTAGTACTCATCATAGAGCACATTTTATCATATAGGGTGTGATTGCTCCGCCCCGATACACCGACGTGCTGTGGTGTATACGGAGGAGTAATGCTGAGAGAGAATCTCATTCTCCTTTAGAATAATCCAGGAATTCCGTGCTCAAGTATTCTCCTCCTTGATCGCATCAAAGGAAATAATACTTATACCTGTTTTGGTTCTCTACTTCTAACTTATATTCTATGAATATCTCAAAAGGTTCGGACTTGTGTTTCAACAGGAACATATGTCTGAATCTTGAGAGATTATCAGAGAATGTAATGAAGTACAAAGGACCGGTCTTGGTATGTATAGACAGGGGACCTTCATACATCAGTATGTATCATCCCAAGAGTTCACTAACTCTTTCTCTGTTTCTAATAAACGGAGCTATGGTCATCTTATCTCTGTGACATGACCGGCAAGTTTCACATGATGTAAATTCAAACTAATTTAAATATGCATTTATATGTAACTTCAGCTAGTTGGGTCGCATTGATATGACCTAGTCTACAATACCTCAAGAAGGATTCGTTCATTTCTGAACTCTTCCACTTGTGTGTGTTCTGTATACTAAGAACTGTAGTTTGATTTAGAACGCCAATGCTTTTAGATAACGTGCCTGAACTGATCAACTCTTGATATAGGAAATGTTCAAAACATTATACAAAATTATATCCTTCTTTACGAATAAAGAGACTGATATGATGCTGTATATCAGGTTCGGTATCTAATAACATTCGTTCAGAATCAATGTATTCTGGTAATACAGGGTGATAGTGACCAACAGTTTTGGCTGCAACACTTGCACCGTTTTCTGTCCCATGAAACTTATCATCCGTTCTCAGTTCTCTACCTATCTGTAGCCCATGTAACAGATTATATATGCGGGATCCTGATCCGGTATCTCATACCCAGGACGTAAAGGATACTGAGAAACAGTTCTCTGTAATGAACACACCCGAAGATGATGTATCAGTATGCACTTTTTTCGTTTGGGCGGCACGAGAATTCTGGTAATCCCCTATTTCCTGCTCTATCTTATAACAATTATAAGTTGGAGCGGGACCAACGTTCCCTAGCGCAGTATAACAAGCGGGTTCGGTCAATACATCCATTTTATTATCTTGATTAAGGCGTGATATGGTCGCTACGTGGAGAGAGAGAAAGAAGAAAACACTCAGCGTATGCTCTTGCAAGATCAGATTGGTTATTATTTTATCTAATCAGGATAGCTCCCATTGTTTTTATCAAATCTTCCTTCAAACCCTAAAAGGAAAGACTAGCCGGGATTAATTATACCCTACAACTTCGCCAATCTTTCAGCCAGGCCAGTGTCGGTACTTTGAGGGAGGTTCCCCATGCTTTCGCACGGACCTAATTAAAGTAAACCTCGTTTTCCCAGAGGCGTAACCCCATTGACACCTTTCTAGACACCTACTTGATCGGCTAATTGTAATGTGTTAAACTCTCCCAGGAGTAACAATTACTCGCAGTGGGTATCGGGATCCAACTATCTCATAGAAGGTATACAATCTCATTGCAAATCTCAACACTTGAAATTCCCGATAATATTTTGCCCCTAGTATCCCATGACCTTGACGCAGGCCAACAAACCATAGTGCGCTAGTCAAGTTCAACCCGTCATTTCTTGATTGAATTAAACCCACCCGTACGACCCTTGACGCAGGCCAACAAAGCCGCACGACTAACCTAATCCAATCTGCATCATATGCATAAGCAGATAAATACTAGTTAGCTACCGCACACTACGCCTTGACGCAGGCCAACAAACATATCACGAATACTAAGTAGGACTTATCTGAAATGACGGAGGGCTACGACAGGTTTTTCTGAAAACCTATTGCGTAATGAACTTGATATCGTTGTAGAATCGAGTGAAATTTTGAAATGGAGTGATTTTGAGGCTTTCATTAGTTTTGCTAAAGAGGTCACTCCCGGTGAAGGGATCTCGGCTCTTTCCTCATCGAATAAGGTGCAGGATATATCATATATATCGCTATGCAAAGCAAAACTCTAAAAGCAGTCAAAAGTCAAACCGAGTATTGTAGCATCTGCCAGTTTTGCTAAAGAGGTCACCCCCGGTGAAGGGATCTCGGCTCTTTCCCCATCGAATAAGGTGCAGGGTATATCATATATACCGCTATGCAAAGCAAAACTGTAGCTACCCTTTTTATTTGAAAATTTGATTCTACAACATCTTTTAGGTTTCTTTTCTTTCATTAATCACATTAATGAAGTCCCATCATTTAAGTACCTAAACATCACAGATAAATACGACGTACACTTATGCCATCCGCATTCGCCTCGATGTCCCCTCGTGCACTGCTAGGTTAGGTAACTAACGGCAGAGCGGGGCAGGGCTAGCATGGGTGTAAAACATAAGTAACGTCTATATAATATATCATATATACTATATACAGTATTTATCACAGAACATCAAATGATCACATCACAGATATCGCAGCAGAAGAAACATATGAAATATTGGATATACTAGGACGTCCGTGTTTTATTTTGAGCCACTATAAAACACAGATTCCATGGTCGCGATGAATAGCCAAACCCACACCCCTAGACCCCTACGAGAGCGGCAAGCAACCCTTCCAAATCTAGAGTTAGGAGACCCGGACTCGACTCCTCGAGTTGGTCTCCCACTGGACTCTAGAACCCGGTTACTTGTGCTCTCCTCCTTGGGTCTATCCTAGTGCGGAAAAGTAAATAATATACAAATGGTGACATCAACCTCATCCCGGAAGTGCCCCAATAAAAGGATATTATATACATTTAATTTTACATGAATGAAAATAAAAACCCTCATCTCACATAAAAACCCCGGCTATTCAGAACGCGACGATCCAATATAATATATCCAGCAACACATAACATCACATGTCATCAACGTAAGTAAATATGCGCATCCCAATTGTCGTTGACATATAGCAATGAAACCGGCGATATCACATATTACACTTACGGTCGCAGAAAAGAAAGTGTAAAACTACAACAGTTGGAATCCGCAACCTCCTTAGACATCGCATGCCTAACAGTTATACACCCTGCATTTTAGTCTCCATATCAAAAACACTTTTCAATATCAAGTCGGGAAATTCAACAAGATTCCCGATAAGTGATCGAATGCTCGTCGCAAACTTTAGTAGACGGCCGCACCCCCTGATGCCGTCGACGAAGTGCACTAAGGCCGAACACCGCTGCCGCGAGCACCCGAACGGATGCTTTTGGCGACGGGGTTCTCCTACAGTCACTTGGTCGGGGCTATGGGGCATGACTGTCTATTAAGTTTACCCGGTGAGTATCCGCGTACGCTATGTGATTGCGATGGACTTTTGATCGCATCAAAATTCCGTAGCAACCGATCATTTGAAACTAAACTGCTATGTTTATAACATCCAAATCAGTTATCTCATAACTACTTGTGGATTCCAAATATTGTATCACATTCCAGATAAATAGACAATGTTAAACTTTCCGATCGAATGATCAAACACCCAAGTTTTCCTAAATAGTTCTCAACACTTGAGGGGAGTTTAAAAACATCCATCACATGCCACAGTACCAATGGTCCAGCCGTAGAAGGGTCAAGCCAACGCCTCACATGTGGCACGCCGTACTGCCCCAAACCCTAAGGTTCAAAAGGCAGTTCAAGACGGTCACATAATGAGTTAAGGTTTGTTGTCTTCTAGAGGGTCCATCGCGTAACTTGCACGATCTAGACGTTCTTAAACACACGGAAAAATCCAACACTTGAAAATTTTCCGGGTCGGGAAAAACTGAGTTATTGATATCCGTTCGAACTTTTTAATACTTTCTAAATATCCGGAAAACACAACGAAATTAAATTTTCCGATCGAAACAACGATTACAAAATAAACCCCAGAATACTCAATACTTGAGTCAGAATAAAAAATACCCAGAAAGATATGCTCACAGAAATAGACATTACTGTAGAAAAACAAAAGCCCATTGCTACAGTACGGCCGCGGATCCGCGGCCCAAGAGAGGTATGGCCGCGGTTCCGCGGTGGGTTTTACTGTTCAGGGGTTCATTTTCTACAGTAATGTTTATATTTACCTGCTAATTTTTTTAGGTATTTTTAATTCAGAAAAATCACAGATTTGAAAAAATGTACAGAGAGGGGTATAATTTGACGTTTTCGGGTTCGATCGGGGTTTTAACTTCGTTAACACATCGCCTAATGTTCTAGCTAGGCTCTGATACCACTGTAGGGTTACTAGGCACTCTAATAAGGATCAACAAGGCATCAACCATGCCGGATTAAAATTTTAGCCGTGCCGAATAACTCTAAACAAGATCTTTGCTAGAAAATTAGGGTTTCATATGCTAGTTAAACTCATTAACACTAAGTGAATACGAAATACAACCTTTGTAGATCGTGTTAGTGTATATGCCCTAGAGGCCATTACTATATCATACTAGTTTGTATATTACTTAATGGAAGCTTGGGATATTCACCTTGTATATACAATCTTGCTCAAGATAGTAGTATGCTACTTGGTTTGTTTCTACTTCAATGTGTACATGTGTTTATTTTAGTATATCGCCTATACACATTAGTGGAGCCCTTAGGATCTTTGCTTGATTACCAGCGTTGTGATGGCAGTCACACTAGTGGGGCTGGGTAATCTATAAGCACATCCTTATGCAGGTCCCTGGTCGCAGGACTATCGAGACAGGGCATCGATACTCCAGAGTAGACTAGCGCAGGCGCTTCTCATCCCAGTGTGGGAGACGGTCTGTCCCACAGCCGTCGGTACGTCGTACTTGAGAGAGTATGCGGGTGCTCGTTGGGTTACGAGTACACTGGACAGGACTCGTCGGGAACTGACTAGTTGGTATTATGCCTATCGTCAGTTATCAGTTCCCAGATGACTGATTGATCTCAAAAACTATCTCTAAACCGCAATCAAGAACGGCGTCGCATGAAGCTAGCCGGTGAGTACGGGTCGGTCCACAGGGATTTTGTGAATCTCCTAGTCGCGCTTACGAGTTAATTCCGAAGGGTGTTCGGATTAATTATTAAATCTAAAAACCTAATTAACCTAGGGCAATTATCTAGATCTACTCTTGCTAGGGTTAGGTTTAGGGATGGTTTGGAAATGTAATTAAATCTCACCGCTTTCAATACCCGAATGAAGATCTATGAGGAGTTATGGTAATTATCAATAAAGTGGATTAGATCCGTTCGGAAAGGTGTTGCTTCCTCTAGGTTCTTGTCCTTCCTTTAGAGATCCTTACCCTAACTTCCATGGAAAACACGCGCAACCGGTCCTTTACACTGCGGTGTCATCATTACCTCGAGGGGTAGGATGCCGTAGGGCGCGGTATGTGCGTATATGCATGGAGTCCTATTGTAAATATTTGGTGGGTAAGAAAGGGATGAGAGATCTCATCTCTCAAAATCCTTCCTCAAAGCTAAACCCTAAACAAGTTCCTAGGGCAAGGAATTGAAATCTACACTAGGGTAAGAAATTAAATTACTTACAGATGGATCCCTCCAATCATCCATGCAGGTTTGTCAGATCTGAATTTCTGAATGGAAAAGAAGCACCGATGCTCTCCAAAAGATTTCTAAATTTTATTTATTAAAGGGAGGCATGAAGAGTTACAATGATTAGAGTTCCTATTTATAAAGAATAGGAAACCCTAGGGTTACATCTGATTCGCATGTCTACAATTACAAAAATAGCCCTTAGGAAGACCGGTCAAAGACATAAAGAATTATGGTAAAAATTTTATTCTCTAACTGCTCCACTCCACCGTGGAACCGCGGCCCAAGGCCCTGTTTGGCCGCGGTTCCGCGGTCAACTAAGAAGATTGGGCTTTGAATTTTGGGCTGCAGCTTCTGGTCATTTTGGGCTTCCTGTATCTATATATCTTTTTCCATTTGGGCTTCTAGGTTGGTTCCAGATCTTCAGTGAACAATTTGCAATGGATTTTTAACCGTTCGCTTTGAGTCGATGTCTTGAATCTTGCTTTGTGAATTGTTCTTTATGTAGGCTTGATCAAGATTCTCTGTTTGTCGGTCAAAATCCACTTTTGCATCGTCTTTTCATCGTTTTCACTGCTTCCTGTCCAAGAACCTGTAACCTGTAACATGTAGCAGACATGCGTCAAAAGCACCCGTTTATTTATAAAAAGAATAAGACTGGGGAATATAATAATACAATATTATGGTGTGAACAAATACCCCCAAACTTATCTTTTGCTCGTCCTCGAGCAAACTTATTTTTATTCACTAAAATCCTAACCACACTTTCACAGGGAAACGCGATTGCACTGAGCACGTGCAACAAGCCGTTAAAACTCTAGGTGTCCCTAGTAGGAGGAGTGTTGTCTCCTGAGGGTTTTCAGCGGATTACACCCACAAAATCCTATCAATTCGGCCCATTAACTTTTGTTCTCCAATTAGGTTTTCTAACAAGGAATTCTATTATCTTTTGACTCGCAAATTATCCACCCACATTCTTCACACTTCCTCATTATTTAACTTAAGATTATATATGTTATGTAGACCTACTTAGCTTTCGGCATCTCTTAAGTCTTCCTTCTAGGGTTTCATCTCCACTTAGGAATTTCTATCAACTCTATTAAAGATATAAGTTCTATTTGTCATTCCTCTCTCTTACCTAAATTCCAATCACATATCCCTACGTGTGTGTATAGATCACCCCTACACTTGGAAATTCAAATCAAGCAATCATACTCTCGTCCATTGTCCAAAGCACTTATTAATTAGTGAATTTTTAAATGAAATTTTTCTTACACATCCTTCATGCGACCGTTAATACTTCTTGAGGTACCAACAACCGATTACAAGACGCGTTAGCACTTTAAAGCGTACTTCCTAATTTTGCAACACCCAAGGCTTTAGCGGTGACTCCCAAACCTGTTGGTCTAAGGCACTAGGTGATGAAGCACCCTCGCTAAATATTTTTCTATTTTTGCAGCCTTAAGTAATCACAAAAACCAGTTTCCATTTTTTTTATTCTTTATTCACTTTTTTTTTCTTTATTTTCATTGTACTAAGGACTTTAAACAAGAGCACTTCAAGGTCTCTTCTACTATTCCAAGTTTCAAGGTGCGTGATTGTGCAAATTGTAGGGTATAAATTTTTAAAATCTAGACTTAAGCTAGGAACTATTTTTCAAACTTATACTCTAATAAAAGCTTCAATATCTTTCCTTCGTTTTGACTTAGCCCAAGAAGTGAACCCAAAATTTGCCTATTTCTAAATAAACTACAAGGCATATACTTTCTACCATTAAACTTTAAAGAAGGTTATCTTTAGGGTTTTTAATTCACTAAGTCTAAGATCTAGTTGTTCCTAGCCAGTTAACCTATTTGTCAAACTTAAGTCAAATATGGCCAAAATTGAATACAATTATTTTTATAATTTTTGATTTTTTTTCAATTTTTATGGGTTTTCAAATAAATATGCACATGCAAAAATATGTACAAATGAATGCGAAGGAAGAAGACGTACCGAGCATACCCCCAAACTTGAACTTGACAGTGTCCTCACTGTCATGCTAAACCAAGAGGGTCAAAATACCGATACTCCCCTCTTTATTTATTTACAATTTTTTTTTATTTTATTGTTTTGAAATTTTTTTGTTATTTTTTTATAGAAAAAGAAAACAAAAAATATATATACATATATACAAAGGTTCCCCCCAAACTTAAGCTTGGCCTTACACAAGCCAAAGGTTAGCACCAACCATTCAAAGATCTTATCGTGGTAGTGGTATAGTTGGTGCAAGAATGGGGTGTGGATGAAAGAAATGAGAAACACATGAGACCGTGTGGAAAGAAGAATGGCAGAATATGGTCTCGGTGGGGGAGAAGAAGGGCGGAAAGGAGAAAGAAGAGTCGCGCGATCTTGAGGGTGTAAATCGAGTGAATAAATTAGCGCAATTTGTGATGACCGATGTGTTATAAGCGAGTGCGCTAACCTATCCACCCGTCGGGAAATGGGGTCAAATCCCTCAAGATTCGCAAGAAAACACGGGTACGCCGAACTTGGTATAGGAGATGAAAGCGTAACGGTCACTTGCACGGTCGGAACAATAGGAAGGACGAAAGGGAGTGAATTAGGGATGGTCTCATTCTCACCGTAGTAAACTGTGTCGAACTGGAAAGATTCCATCAATGGTTCGAAACGACTGTAAGCAACCGAGTCTGATGGATTAACTAACTCATCTCAAAATGCAAAGGACTCAAACTCGGACGGTGAGACTTCAACATCGTCCGAAAAAGTGAAACACTTGTAAGTGTCATCGGCTGTGAGAACTGTGTCAGATTCGAAGGAAAAGTTTTCAAGCTCACAGTCGTCAAGTGTGAAATGAGGCGTGGTCGGAACGATGGAAAAGAGGGAGGGTGATTTAGGTAAAGGTTCAAGAGGATGAATTGGAAAATCCGACACATCAAAGAAAAATGGTTCAACCTCAATATGATCCTCACTACTCTCCTCAATATTATCCTCATAATTCTCCTCAATATTTTCCTCAAAAATTTGCTTATCCATGCCAATATCATCAAAATTAAGACGCATATGAAGTTCGGGAGAAACATTTAATGACTCAGGATGATGAATTAGACATAAAATTTCAATTAAATCGATGGGTTCATCATCCGAAATATTCCCGGCGTCTATATCCTCAATCAAGTGAAAATCAATTTTCTTAGACACCTCATCAAAAGCATGGATATTTATCGATTTAGATTCTAGATGGGAGGTGTAAAGATCGAAAGGATTAGGTGCGGTTTCACTCGAAATGGGTTCTTCACAATTTGGCAAATCAAGCACTACAAAATCACACAACTCATTTTTATTTTCAACAGGTGAACTATTTAGAGCAATCGATGGAAAACATGAGTTGTGGGCTTCAATTGGGTAAGGGTAGGTTTGATTTGAAAATCCTCTCTCATTCTCACTCTGTCCAACCGCCTCCTTATACATTAAAAAATTTTGAGCTAGCGGAAAACTAGCTACCGGTTCACTAGGTTGCATAAGGGCGGCCACGGACGCTTCCACATTCCTAGTCATTTTATTTGTTGCTGCAATATAAGCTTCCAACGACTCTTCCAAACTAGACTTAGGTGGTAAGGGGGTTTCGGGAAAAGATTTGAAATCGTGTGGATATGCAAAACTCCCAACAGGCTGTGTAGAAGCAGTGTCTAGTGAAGGTGGGAAAGTCGGGTAGGACTGGTAGGAAGTGGGTGGTTGGACAGGAGTAGGGTCAACATATGGATAAAAAGGTGAATAATCGTGCGGGCCCCTAGAACTAGATGAGTGGAGAGGGATGAAAGATCGGCTGCGAGATTGAGCAATATGCTCAGCAATGGACATCGGCTTAGGAGTGACAGAAGGACTTGAAAAAGTGGTATCCACATGTGGAAGTGGTAAAGATTGACTTGGTTGACACAAAGTGGGTTGAAAAGTCAAACTGTTTCTCCTAGACGCTTCTATTTGATCTTTCAAAGATATTTTAGGTAAGGAAGGATCGTCTTTAAATTGACCGAACAAATTGACGTATGACGCAAAGTTAGGTTCGGGATACCAAAGTTCGGCAAGTGATTTATTATGTGGGGTACCCATGATAGAAAAAAGAAAAGATGAAGAAGGTAGGTGGTGCAAGGATTTCTCAGCGACAAAAGTTGCAATTTTTTTTTTTTAAAAAAAATTTCCTTTTTCCGTTTTCTCTTTATTTGAGACTGTTTGCAGAAGAAAAAAAATTCGATAAAGGGCTTAGACACAAATGTAATCAACCAGAAATGCACAATCAGACCTAGATCTAGGGTCACCTAGGTCAGCTAGACAGCTCCTAACTGTTCCAAAGGGCTAGAAATAGGACCTCAAACCGTCTCTTCACCGCCAATTGCGGCTAGGTAAGTGCCAAGTAAGTGGGAAGGAACCACACTGTGGGCCTAATTAAAAACCACTAGCCTTTGACACACTTGCCTAGTCACCGCAAAGACAAGTTAGGATAAACGGCCGATGCCTATACTAGTCCTCTGTCCTATTGAGCGCGACGTCCTTAGGGCTGAGTCTAGTATTTTTTAATTAAGATATGGTCAATGCAAATGCCTTATGTGATTTCTGGGGTCCTCGGAAAGGTGTTGAAATCCCCACCCAATTTGAATTGGTTAAAAGCCCCTTAAAGTCGGTTTTAAAGATATGCAAAACAGAAAAATCACTTGCAATCAAATCTTTTTTTGTGTGAATTTCAAAGTTTGCAAGTTTTCTAATTAAAACTTTCCTTTTTTCTCTTGCTCTTTATTTGGAAAGATATTTTTAGCAAAAAGATTAAGGATATGCAAATCAGAAAAGATCACTTGCAATCAATTATTATTTTAAGCATAGCGCAACGAATCCTGCATAAGATTTGTTATTTGGAAAGGAATATTTTTAAAGCGCAAAGAAATCCTGCAGGCAAATTTACAAAAGATATATCAAGATTTGCAGAGGAGGAGAGAAAACTCACAGAGATTTACAATGGCGGAAATCTGAAGATGTTTTTATTTTTTTACTGAACCGCAGAGCAAATCTGGCGAATTGAACCGACCAAACGGCTGCGGATCCGCCGCCGTAACCCTCCTTCGACCACGGTTCCGCCGCGGGTTGGTCGGCTCGGGAGGTTTTTTGTTTTGTTTTTTTTTGAAACAGATCACCGCGATTCTTCTTGTTAACTCAGTCCTCCAAATTTCTTCTGTTGTCTATTGTGATATTGCTCTGTTTGTTCGGATTTGATATTTGCTGTTCTAATCACTGTAGATTTCCATATCCGAATTTCTTTGTAGATCCTGCAAAAAATTCTCACAAGAATATCCTTTCCAAAAATAACAGATGATATATTTTTTATATTTTTTTTTTTTTTTCAGATTTTTATGATTTTTCAATTTTGATTAACCCGAAATTGCAAAAAGGAAATACTACGCCATCCCCGGCAACGGCGCCATTTGATTGATCTCAAAAACTATCTCTAAACCGCAATCAAGAACGGCGTCGCATGAAGCTAGCCGGTGAGTACGGGTCGGTCCACAGGGATTTTGTGAATCTCCTAGTCGCGCTTACGAGTTAATTCCGAAGGGTGTTCGGATTAATTATTAAATCTAAAAACCTAATTAACTAGGGCAATTATCTAGATCTACTATTGCTAGGGTTAGATTTAGGGATGGTTTGGAAATGTAATTAAATCTCACCGCTTTCAATACCCGAATGAAGATCTATGAGGAGTTATGGTAATTATCAATAAAGTGGATTAGATCCGTTCGGAAAGGTGTTCCTTCCTCTAGGTTCTTGTCCTTCCTTTAGAGATCCTTACCCTAACCTCCATGGAAAACACGCGCAACCGGTCCTTTACACTGCGGTGTCATCGTTACCTCGAGGGGTAGGATGCCGTAGGGCGCGGTATGTGCGTGTATGCATGGAGTCCTATTGTAAATATTTGGTGGGTAAGAAAGGGATGAGAGATCTCATCTCTCAAAATCCTTCCTCAAAGCTAAACCCTAAACAAGTTCCTAGGGCAAGGAATTGAAATCTACACTAGGGCAAGAAATTAAATTACTTACAGATGGATCCCTCCAATCATCCATGCAGGTTTGTCAGATCTGAATTTCTGAATGGAAAAGAAGCACCGATGCTCTCCAAAAGATTTCTAAATTTTATTTCTTAAAGGGAGGTATGAAGAGTTACAATGATTAGAGTTCCTATTTATAAAGAATAGGAAACCCTAGGGTTACATCTGATTCGCATGTCTACAATTACAAAAATAGCCCTTAGGAAGACTGGTCAAAGACATAAAGAATTATGGTAAAATTTTTATTCTCTAACTGCTCCACTCCACCGCGGAACCGCGGCCCAAGGCCCTGTTTGGCCGCGGTTCCGCGGTCAACTAAGAAGATTGGGCTTTGAATTTTGGGCTGCAGCTTCTGGTCATTTTGGGCTTCCTGTATCTATATATCTTTTTCCATTTGGGCTTCTAGGTTGGTTCCAGATCTTCAGTGAACAATTTGCAATGGATTTTTAACCGTTCGCTTTGAGTCGATGTCTTGAATCTTGCTTTGTGAATTGTTCTTTATGTAGGCTTGATCAAGATTCTCTGTTTGTCGGTCAAAATCCACTTTTGCATCATCTTTTCATCGTTTTCACTGCTTCCTGTCCAAGAACCTGTAACCTGTAACATGTAGCAGACATGCGTCAAAAGCACCTGTTTATTTATAAAAAGAATAAGACTGGGGAATATAATAATACAATATTATGGTGTGAACAGTGACATGAGTACAGCTTAGTCCGCTGACTTGACACTGTCACTTCGCCTCGAGTGTGTTCCCACTGTACTTTGATTACTACCCTACTACGGCTCAAAGGAGTCGTGCAAATAGGTGGTAGTTGGGTGCAGTCCCGAAGCACTTGGAGGCAGTGACGGTTAGACAGGATTCGTCTCTCCCGGTATTGGGGGTTGACATCGCGCTGTGTCTAGGAGAGCCATTACACGAGTAGTCCCTGGCCAGGGCAAACGAGATATACTGGTAGGCTTCCAGTGTTATCTCAGGGTGTTTTGGGCTTCACTCTGATATGACTTGTACCGCTATTGGGGGACTGACGTTTACCGCCCCCTAGGCCCGCCATGCGATGTATCAGACGAACAGACCGGACTGTATGGAGAATGTCACATTCAGGCTCAGTAGGAGTTCAGATGGGTTTCGCCTCGTCAGTCTTCTTGTCGGCATCTACCTGGGGACCGTTACGCACAGCTAGTGCCGCTTGCGGTCTATGGTTAAACCCACTGCCAGCGTAGTGTCGAGTCTTTAGAGTCCCACACAGAAAGCTATTCGCCTTTAGGCAAAAGAGTAGAGGTCGCATGGTTTTGCGACAGGTCGCATGGTTTTGCGACAGGGTTCGGTTACATCCGTGCACTTGTACGCGTACAGTGTCCGGACAGTTTACACTAGTGGGCTTTGGTTTAAGCCAGATCCTAGTGTACCTTTTGGGATTGGATTTATCCAGTATGCATTCGTGTTCCTCGGAACGCGGATGCGGGTGTGTATGCACAGTTGACAGAGAGACAGAGGCAGAGGATTCTCATTAGGGTTGTTGACCGTTGACAGTTGACTATTGACTTTTTGGTCAACCCTAATGAGAATATGATATATGATTAACAATAATATTAATTAAGTATTGTGGTGACATGGTTGTTGAGGGGTTGACTTTGTTGACTTTGTTGACCGGTTGACTAGGTTGGACTAGTTGACCATCATGATGACTATGGCTATCATTTCATGGCAAAGACTTTTTACTTGCTTGTTTCTTTTGTGAGAAATGAGTGCATGAAATGATTTAGCCATTTTGACTTGAACCAATTTACACAATACTTGATTATTATTTTTGTGATGATGGTTTTGGATTATGAGAGCCAAATGAGAAAAGTCTTCTCTCATTCTTTTATGCTCATTCTCTCTCTTGTTCTTGAGCTCTCATCTTCCTCCTCTTGCTCTCCCTCTCTTGATTCTATGGTTCACTTGTCTCATGAGTTGAGAACCAAGAATCATAGATAAAATCCCATACAAACTCTTCTCTACTCACTCTAGTTCACAAGGTTTAGCAAACCGAGTGAACTAGTTTCTTCAAAGTTCGAAGAAGGAGCCAAAGGTTGAAGCTTTCAGGTGGATCTATCTTCGGCGCAAGGAGACGACGGGGAGAAGCCGGTTCGGACGACCATCGTAGCTTGAAGACGAAGGAGTTCGAGAAAAAGAAAGGTATAACCCCCTAACCGAGTAGTTAGCAACTCGTAGTTAGGTTGTTAGTTAAATGTTTAACAAAGATCCGGTTTTGAGTCCATGTTACCACCTCTAAGAAAATTGTTTTTCACCAAATTCCGCATGCCCGAAAGTACCGGGAGAGGTAGCATGGACTTACAGATCGGTCCTTCACTTCTTAAGCTCCTTGTAGTGGTCCCTTCGCTGCGATCATCGAACACCCAAACTCTAGGACGGCTCCATGAGAAGAGGCAACGGTATTGCTTGAAGTCTTCGAGGCCGAAGATGATCTACGTCGAGAGAATACGAACTCAAGCTTCTACTTCACTAACTAGAGAAATAGTGAAGCAAACACCCTAAACTAAAGTGCTAGTCTAGTAGAGGATGGTGAGATAGGAAATGGAAACACTTTAGAATTTCTTTTCTCACTTTGATTCTCTCTCTATTTCAAACCCTAGAAAGAAATTTTGAGGAAGAAGAAGATGAGCTCAAAAATGAATATGAAAAATAATCAAGAGAGAGAATGAGCTAACCATGGTGAGTGAGTATCATATACTAACTCATGTAGAGACATTACCATGGGTAATCATAGTGGTTAGGTTAACTAATATCTTAAGTAAAACAAAACTAGTAGACTAAGTCAAATGCAAAGATAAGCTTCATGAAGCTTCATGCATTTGTGCTCATTATCCATTTGTTTTAGAATTACTTTAAATATAAAAACCTAACAAATATACTTAGTATGGTATAAGTCTTCTACACCCATGTAATGTGTATCAACAACCATGATACAATTTGTACACAAATAAATATATATCACATATATATTAATTTGTGCACAAGTGAGAAAAATAAATGCTTAAGTGAACCAATGTTAGTTAATGTAAATTAGTATATCACATATACAATTATACACTAAATTATTAAATCAATACTTGACTTAATAATCCGATCATATCACATATAACCGACTAACATCCAATGTATCGACTTATCGAATCAACCCTTGATTCGATAACTAGGTTATATCGCATACAACCGATCGATAAAAATATCACGAGAATAGAATACGGTATCACATACACGCATTATTCTCGGTCCCGCACATATCACATATGCGCTCCAATTTCGTTTTGCCTAAGCCAGTATAACCTCTATGTAGGACTCTAAAGACTCATCAATACGCCGACAGTAGGTGATGATCATATCAAGCACCCACAAGCCGTCAGCGGTACTAGCTGGACGTAACGGCTACCCGGGTATTGAGCGATCAGAAGATCAGCAAGCAAGCCCGCTCCAACTCCTGTAAAATCCTGACAGTGACACTACCGTACAGTCCGGCCTCCTCATCTGATATGTCGCAAATCAAGTCTAGTGGTGGTAAACGTCAGACCCCAATAACCGATAAGTCATGCCGATATGAGGCTCATAACGGGTCGAGAAACTACTGGTAACACTTACCAGTATATCTCTAAACCAACCCTGGCCAGGGACTTCTCTGTTACGGCCAATCGAGCATAGCGCAATATCAACCCCCAATACCGGGAGAGACGAAACCCCTCCTATCGCTCATTGCCTCCATGTGACTCGGGACTGTACCCAAAAACCACCGTTTTTCACGCCCTCTTTGACATGGTAAGGTGGAAATCAAAGCACGGTGGGAATCACATAAGACTCTATGATGATCTCGGGTCTACAGTCTAACCTGTACCAGTGTCACCAGAGAACTGCCATCTGACATAAGGTATAATACCATCTGGGAGTTCTCGGCGAGTCCGTCCAGTGTACCCAGTCTCTACTGAGCACCCGTATATCATCTCTGATGTCAAACACCAATGGATATGGGATCATCCATCGCCCATCTGTATGGGTCGAGAAGGTATACGCTAGTCTACTCTGGTATATCGATGCCCCGTCTCGATACACCCACGACTAGGGACCTTGAAGGATGTACTTATGGACTACCATGTCCCCACTAGTATGATCCGCATCATAGTCCAGGTAGTCAAGTACACATCCTAAGGGCTTTACCAACATGTAACAGAGAGACAATCAGTGTACACGTTAAGGTAAAGGGTAACCAGATAGCATACTATCATGTCGAGCAAGAAAGTCTTCCCTATATATGTCCAAGCATCCACTACAATATACATCTCATGTATAGTAATGGCCTCTAGGGCATACATATAACTAACATTTTATTTTTACTTGTATATATTATTCTTGTATGTACCCGTTTGGGGCCAGTTTTTACACAGGAGGCTCTGCCGAAATTTTTGAGAAAATTTGATGTTGCTTTTGAACTTGTTTTCCTACAATTCTTCTTTTAAATGGTTTAGATTTCTGGGCTTCGGCTTACTTAGATTACGTTACGTCTATAGACGTTTCGTAATTTTAGTGCCGGTCACGTTCCGTACCTTCGGGTCGTGACACATTTCCATCCCCCTTTGAGGTATATCATAACTTATTTATGTCTTTGCTAAACTTTTGGTTTATTAAGCTTAATTTAGTGTTTTGGTTCTAATTAGAGCTAATTTTGAGATTAAAGAGAAGATTAGGATAAGTTAGGGCTTTCATGACCTAATAAGGGTAATTAAGAGTAGTTAGTGGCTAATAGTCTTGCTAATCCTCTAAGTTTACACTAAAATACCTTAATGTCACTAATTAGTGTTTTAAAACGGTTTTAAATCAAGTTTTAGGATATTAAGAATCTGCTATTACTGTGGTTGTTTTTAAAATGAACAAACATATACCGTAGACTATGCATTGTGATAAGAGTGTAGTGTAGAAACCCGGACCCGTTTCACCCTACTTGACCCGGTGAGACCCCTACTTTTTCCGATCTGGCCAGCCCCCCTGTGGTTTTGGTTGTTGAAATTTTGCAGGTAGTTGTCTCTAGGTATTTTATGGTATTTGGTATTGATTTTTTTTCTTGGATTCTGCTCCAGATAAAATCTGGGACCAATTACATATATTTTTTTAGTATTGTGACTTGCGCGACCCGTATGTTCCGAGTCTAGGTTTGGTGCCTGCTGTGTATCACAGCCAATCGTGGTGGTTTCAGACGTTAGCGCACATATTTTGGTGCTTCGAGTGCACACGTGTTTAGCTTGTGGGCGCTAGTTTTCTCGTTTGGTCTTGATATCGCGTTTTATAGAATATTAGCCTTATGTGTTGCATTGTGTGATTCTAGGATCGGTCGCGGAGGCGTCGGATATGGCGCGGAAATGGCAGAGCTGAAATCGGATCAGATTAGTAGAGGCATCCCGATGAGTAGATGTACACATCTACGGGGGAATCGTCTGGATAGCGCGAGGCGTCCGATAGTCAGGATTACTAGTAGTGCTTGTAATTATATGCGTAGTCTCCTAGTCATTCATCTCATTGCATTGCATGTTCATAAATATATATGATATTATCTCATAGGACACTTGCACCATTACCATTGGTTCATACCACGTGCACTATTCATGCGAACACACACACCTTTGGTAATTGCTATGTCACGAAAACTATAGAACTTTCTTAAAATCGGTATCTGTGCATTGCATCATATATGATCTGTAAACCTGTACCTGTATAGTCATTTCATCAGGATGGATACGTAGGATTGTTAGTCATATATACCTACCTCATTGCATCATGATTCATGCATAACTTCTGGTCGTACTTCACATGGTATATACTATCATATTATATAAATCCATCATCACCGACATGTTTACATATTGTGATTTTTCTCGAGGATTTCAGTATTTATGAGATTTATGGATTTTGGAGAAACCGCAAGGATTTTAAGAACGTATTACCATTTAAAAATGTAAGTTGCGGTTTTCTCGTCATATGATGTGCGTGGTGTCCACCATGGGTTTTCTCGGTTCTTTAGCGGTATCATACACCCGATTCGAGGAGGAGGATGAACCGTCTGTGGGTGCATGGTGGACCCGGTACGGTACCTCGGGACAAGATGGTCGCAGATGATGGCATTGAGCTCGGAGCACTACCGACCGGGTATTTATGACGCGGCGGATATCCGGAGGATACTGACGTAGTTGTGTGATTTGATGATATGGGCCGATCTGGACTGACGGAGCCCGAGATATTGAGATATTGAGATATTGGGATATATATTTTGTGTCGATGCTTGACAAGAATTTTCTGTTGATTTCATTGATGATACTTCAGTTATTAACAGAGGTTTTTCTAAGATAAGAACAAAGATTTTCTCATACCAGACTTGTTCAGGTTTCGTTTTGATTATGCATTCATGTTGCATTCATGTTAGTACATCGTATCATATCGATATGCGTAGGTTGAGACGCATTTGCGTGCATGCTTACGATAGCCTTATTAGATGTTACTTACTACTCACGAGTTGGCAACTCACCCCCGTTATGCTACTGTATCTTGCAGGTCCGACCCGTCAGTATAGTAGCGGCGGGAGCACTTCCTTATTTTGTTCCTTTTGCTTGGACTTGCGGCATTGCTCGTAGGTGGGTTGCGAGGATATGTTATTCCATAATGTATTTTATTTGTATCTAGTATACTCCATCTACCCTTGTATATTAGACTAGACAGTGAGACTCGTGAGACTTTTATTTGTGGTGTTTGGTGTCGATGCTCACTTGAGCTGACATGGTATTTTCTTACTTCTTGCTTTCATATGCTTATTATGCACTTTTGATATACATATTGCATGTGGTTGTGATTCCACCATGGGCGATGAGCTAGCTCCTGCTTGGGGATTCCTGTATTCATCATTTATATGTATTTTCTTGTGTTGTACCCGTTTAGGGGCCAGTATTTACAAAGGAGACTCTGCCGAAATTTTTGGGAAAATATGATGTTGATTTTAAAATGTCTATTGCCACTTATTTTCTTAAAAACACTTGCTTTAAAACAAGTTCTCCTTCACTCTAATTGTTAAACGGTTTAGTTTTCTTGGCTTTTGCTTACTTAGATTACGCTATGGCTTTAGACGTTTCGTAATTTAAGTGCCAGTCGCGTTTCGTTCCTTTGGGTCATGACAGTTTATTGCATTATGAGTGGAGGAAATGAGGTGGATTTTGCATAAATTTGAGCATGGCTCTTGGTAACACTTGTAGGGTTTTCCACCCATGACTCACCAAGTTGATTATGAACTATATTTCATTTTCTAGTATGTATTATTCATGGGAGAGAATGGTATGGTTCAGATTTGAAAAAATAGAGCTCATGTTTTTTCTTATGCAAACTTTTCACTGGCTTTTTTCTTCAAGAGTTCTTCTTCTACCTCAAGCCATTCTTATCTCATGAGTTGAGAATGTTATGGCTATGAGAGACAAACCATTCCATCTATATTCTCTGCATCATCTACGACATTTAGTGTAGCGAACTAGGTACCCTAGTTACTTCGGTTGAGGTAGGAGCTCAATCTACAGACTCTCGGGTGGATCCTCTTTGACATGGGAGGACCGACGAGGAGGCCCGATCCAAATGTGTTAGTCATATGTATGCCCTAGAGGCCATTACTGTACATATGATGTATATTGTAGTGGATGCTTGGACATATACATGGAGGACTTTCTTGCTCGACATGATAGTATGCTATCTGGTTGCTCTTTATGTTAACATGTACACTGATTGTCTCTATGTTACATGTTGATAAAGCCCTTAGGATCAGTACTTGACTACCAGGATTATGATGCAGATCATACTATTGGGGACAGTGTAGTCGCTATGTACATCCTTTAAATGTTCCTAGTCGTGGGTGTATCGAGACAGGGCATCGATATACCAGAGTAGACTAGCGTATATCTTCTTGACCCATACAGATGGGCGATGGGTGATCCCATATCCATTGGTGTTTGACATCAAAGACAGTATATGGGTACTCAGTGGAGACTGGGTACACTGAACTGACTCGCCAAGAACTCCCAGATGGTATTATACCTAACGAAAGATGGTAGTTCTCTGGTGATACTGGTACAGGTTAGTCTGTAGACCTGAGATCATCATAGAGTCTTGTGTGATTCCCACTGTGCTTTGATTTCCACCTTACCATATTTAAGAGAACGTGCAAAACGGTGGCTTTTGGGTACAGTCCCGAATCACATGGAGGCAATGAGCGATAGGAGGGGTTTCGTCTCTCCCGGTATTGGGAGTGGATGTTGCGCTATGCTCGATTGGCTATAATAGGAAGTCCCTAGCCAGGGCTGCTTCAGAGATATACTGGTAAGTGTTATCAGTAGTTTCTCTATCCGTTATAAGCCTCATATCGACATGACTTATCGAGTTACTAGGGTCTTACCACCCCTAGACGAGATATGCGGCATATTAGACGAAGAGAGCGGACTGTACTGTAGTGTTACTGATTGGATTCACAGGAGTGTGACCAGGATTTCTTGTTGATTTTCTGATCGCTCAATACCCGGGTGGCCGTTATGTTTAGCAGACCGCTTGCGGCTTGTGGGTGTTTGATATGATCATCACCTACTGTTGGCATATTGACGAGCCTTTAGAGTCCTACACAAAGGTTTCCTGGCTCAAGCGAAACGGAGTAGGAGCACATATGTGATATGTGCGGGACCGAGATTGATACGATATGAGATACCGTATTCTATTCTCGTAATTTGTGACATTGGTCGGTTATATGCGATATAGTCGGGTTATCGGATCCAGTGTTGATTCGATAAATTGTTACACATGATATTAGTCGGTTATATGTGATATAGCCGGATTATTAAATCAAGAGCTGATTTAATAATTTAATGTATAATTATATATTTGATATATTATATTACATTAACTAATATTATGCTCACTTATGATTTCTTTTTCTCACTTTGTGCACATTGTATATATGTGATATGTATATTTGTGTACATGTTTGTATCATGCTAGGTTACAAATGTAACTAGGGTTTATAGAGATTAAATAATGTTAGGGTTAAGATTAGGGTTTATATTTTATTATTAAGTAATTCAAAAAATTTGGAATTAGTCATTGTTGATATTTATTGAAAGCTTGTAGAAGCTTATAAGCATCTTTGACTTTGTCCACTCGTTTTGTCTAGCTTAAGATATTATTTGACCTAACCTTTAACCCTAGCTCATGGTTAACTCTCTACAAGGGTTAAGCATGACATGCTTAACCCTTGGTTGCATTTCTAACCACAAGATGAATTCAATCATCACTTGATCACTTGCTTCTTCTTCTTCTTCCTCAAAGCTTTCTAGCTTAAATGGAGTTGATAGAAAATGAGTGAGAAAATCATTTCTAATGTGAGCAAACTTCCTACTTCATCATCCTCTACTACTCGCCATTTAGTATAGAGTGTTTGCTTCACTAATTCTGTAATTAGAGATAGCTTGGGTTAGTGTCCCCTCGACGTAGATCATCTTCAGCCTCGAAGTTTTCGAAGCAAGCATGTTCGTTTCTTCAAGGGAGCCTCTCTAGAGTCCGGAGTTCATGATCGCAGTGAAGGGACTACTTCACGGAGCTAATGAAGTGAAGGACCGGTCTATAAAGGTTGTATTCCTTGCTCACTTTACCGGCAAAGTGTTTGCATTTCATTCCGTCGATTTCTACTATACGATTCTAGGGTTAGGGTTAGCTAGAACGACAAACTTTTGAATTTGGCATGGACGATGCCTCCCGAAACTTTGTTGCCGTGCTAGGGAACCCTGCAGTGGTATCAGAGCCATGCTAGAAATTTATACGGATTTTGTTAAGATTACGAAACCGAAATACTCCAAAACTTGAAACGCCAAAATGAGGTTTCTGTCGATTTTAAATTGTTGTCAAAATTTTTTTTAAACAAGTACAGAGTGCTATATGTGATATAACATGAACACTGACAAAATTTAAGGCATTTTGGAGAATTTTTGGCCGACCACCATACCCTAGATCTCGGCCCAAATTCGAGCAGTATGCATGAAATTTTGACTGTGTTCAAGTCACTTAGTTTTGATGTTTCAGGTGTTGTTTATTTTTGTTAATTTTGCATCTGATGTAATTTTACACTATAAGCAATTCGGAGCGTTTCGTATTCGTAGTTTTAGCATTGTTTTGGGTTATTCGCATGTCGTCTAGATGAAGTTAAAAAGTTCGAACGAATGTCAAAAACCCATTTTTCCAAGTTTAACGTATTCGGAAAAATATGCAAGTGATTATGTAGACCCTCTAGAAGAACGAAACCTTAACTCGATTTTGTGACCGTCAAAACCGCCACTAAACCCTAAGGTTTGGGGTAGTTCAGCATTGTCACATGTGAGGCGTTGGTTTGACCCTTCTACGGCTGAATCATATGTACCGTGGCATCTTCTGGATATTATTAAAACTGTGCTTAAGTGTTGAGCTGTCGGGAAATTGTGGAACATTGATGAATCGATCGAAAAGTTTAACATCGTCCGGATATCATATGATTGGATACAATATTTGGAATCCACAAATGTAGTTATGAGATAACTAGTTTGAATGTTATAAATCTAGCAATTCAGTCTCATTTGATTGGTTGCCACGGGATTTTGATATGATCAAAAGTCCGTCACAATCACGTAGCGTACGCGGATACTCGTCGGGTAACATTAATAGATAGCCACGCCCCATAGCCCTGACCAAGTGACTGTAAGAGAACCCCGTCGCCAAAAGCATCCGTTCGGGTGCTCACGGCAGCGGTGTTTCGCCTTAGTGTACTTCGTCGACGGCATCGGGGGGTGCGGCTGTCTACTAAAGTTTCCGACGAGCATTCAATCAGGATGTCGGGAATCTTTTTGAATTTCCCGACTACATATTGAAAAGTGTTTTCGAGATCGAGACTCAAATTTGGGGTTTATAATTGTTAGGCATGTGATGTCTAAGGAATTCATTTGGTTAGACATGAAATCCAATATATGTGATATATTGGGTTTATGATGTCTAAGGCGGTTGAGAATTCCAACTGTTGTAGTTTTTCACTTTCTTTTCTGTGACCGTAAGTGTAATATGTGGTGTATCACCGGTTTCGTTGCTATATGTCAACGACAATTGGGATACGCATATTTACTTACGTTGATGACATGTGATGTTATGTGTTGCTAGGATATGTTATATTGGATCGTCGTGTTTGAATAGCCGGAGGTTTTATGTGAGATGAGAGTTTTTCATTTTCATTCATGTAAAATTCATTGTATGTACTATTCTTTTATTGGAGCACTTTCGGGTTGAGGATGATGTCACCATTGTATATTATTTACTTTTCGGCATTAGGATATACCCAAGGCGGGGAGCACAAGTAACCGGGTTCTAGAGTCCAGTGGGAGACCATCTCGAGGAGTCGAGACCGGGTCTCCTAACTCTAGAATTGGTAGGGTTGCTTGCCGCTCACGTAGGAGTCTAGGGATGTGGGTTTGGATATTCATCGCGACCGTGGAATCCGTGTTTTATACAGGCTTAATCTAAAACACGGAAATCCTAGTATATCCAACATTTCATATGTTTTATTCTGCTGCGATATTCTGTGATGTGATCACTGTATATGTTGAGATAGATACTGGATATAGTATATGTGATATATTATATAGAAGTTGCTTATGTTTTACACCCGCGCTAGCCCTGCCCCGCTCTGCCGTTAGTTACCTAACCTAACGGTGCACGAGGGGATATCGAGACGAATGTGGATGGCATAAGCGTACGTTGTATTTATCTATGGTGTTTAGGTAACCTAAAATAATGGGACTTCATTAATGTTATTAATGAAATAAAAGAAAGCTAAAGATGTTGTAGAAACTTGTCTCGAAAACTGGTAGCTCTAGTTCTTGCTTTGCATAGCGGTATTCCTTGTAGAATATCCAGCAGCATATTCGATAAGGAAAGAGACGAGGTCTCTTCACCGGGAGTGACCTCTTTAGCGAAACTAGCAGATACTACAAACTCGGTTTGTCTTTTGATTGCTTTTATAGTTTTTGCTTTGAATAGCGGTATTTCTTGTAGAATATCATGCACCTTATTCGATAAGGAAAGAGCCGAGATCCTTTCACCGGGAGTGACTTCTTTAGCAAAACTAGTAAAAGCCTAAAAAACACTCATTTTCAAAATCACTCGATTCTACGACGATATCAAGTTCATTACGCAAAAGGTTTTCTTAAAAATCTGTCGTAGCCCTCCGTCATTTCAGATAAGTACTAGTAAGTATTCGTGCTACGTTTGTTGACCTTAGCGAAGGCGTAGTGTGCGGTAGCTAATTAGTGCTTATCTGCAAAGCATATGATGCGATTGAGTTAGGATAGTCGTGCGACTTTGTTGACCTTAGCCAAGGGTCGTGCGGGTGGGTTTAATTCAATCGGGAAATGACGGGTTGAACTTGGCTAGCGCTTATGATTTGTTGACCTTAGCCAAGGTCATAAGTTGCTAGTGGCAAAACTTTATCGGGAATTTCAAGTGTTGAAATTTGCAATGAGATTGCATACTTTCTATGAGATAGTTGGATCCCGATACCCACTGCGAGTAAGAGTTACTCCTGGGAGAGTTTTACACATCACAATTAGTCGATCAAGTAGGTGTATAGAAAGGTGTTAACGGGGTTATGCCTCTGGGAAAATGAGGTTTATTTTAATTAGGTCCGTGCGAAAGCACGGGGAACCTCCCTCAAAGTACCGACACTGGCCTGGCTGAAAGATTGGCGAACTTGTCGGGTGTAATTAATCCCGGCTAGTCTTTCCTTTTAGGGTTTGAAAGAAGATTTGACTAAAACAGTGGGAGCTATCCTGATTAGATATATTAATAACCAATCTAATCTTGCAAGAGCATACGCTGAGTGTTTTCTTCTCTCTCTCTCCTAGTAGCGACCATGTCACGTCTTAATCAACATAATAATATGGATGCATTGACCAAACCCGCTTGTTATACTGAGCTGGGGAACGTTGGTCCCACTCCAACTTATAATTGTTATAAGACCGAGCAGGAAATTGGGGATTACCAGAATTCCTGTGCCGCCCAAACGAACAAAGTGCATGCTAATGCATCTTCTTCGGGTGTGTTCATTACAGAGAACTTTTCCTCAGTATCCTTTACGTCCTAGGTATGAGAAACTGGATCAGGATCCCACATATGTAATATGTTACACGGGCTACAGATAGGTCGAGAACTGAGAATGGGTGATAAGTTTCAAGAGTTGGAAATGGTGCAAGTGTTGCAGCCAAAGCAGTTGGCAGTTATCACCATGTATTACCAAATACATTGATTCTGAACGAATATTATTAGATACCGAACCCGATATACAACATCATATCAGTCTCTTTATTTAGTAAAAAAGGATATAATTTTGTATTGCTCGATAATGTTTTGAACATTTCCTATATCAAGAGTTGATCGGTTCAGGCATGTTATCTAAAAACATATTCGTTCTAAATCAAACTACAGTTCTTAACGTACAAAACACACAGAAGAGGAAGAGTTCAGAAATGAACGAATCCTTCTTAAGGTATTGTAGACTAGGTCATATCAATGCGACCCGACTAGCTAAGTTACATAATGATGCATATTTAAATCAGTTTGAACTTACATCTTATGAAACTTTCCAGTCATGTCACAAAGATAAGATGACCATAGCTCCGTTTATTGGAAATAGAGAAAGAGTTAGTCAACTCTTAGGATTGATACATGATGATGTAGGCCCCCTGTCTACACATGCCAGGACCGGTTCTTTGTACTTCATTACATTCACTGATGATCTCTCAAGATTCGAACATGTGTTTCTGTTGAAACACAAGTCTGAAGCTTTTGAGAAATTCATAGAATATAAGTCAGAAGTAGAGAACCAAAACGGGTATAAGTATTATGTCCTTTTATGTGATCAGGGAGGAGAATACTTGAGCACGGAATTCCTGGACTATTCTAAAGGAGAATGAGATTCTCTCTCAGCATTACTCCTCCGTATACACCACAGCACGCTGGTATATCGGGGCGGAGCAATCGAACCTAATGAGATATGGTGCGCTCTATGATGAGTACTACTGAGTTGCCTATTTCTTTTGGGGGTTATGCACTTTTGAAGCTGCAGACCTATTGAATAGGGTTCGAACCAAATCAGGTGCCTACCACTCCATATGCGATATGGTATGGGAAGAGCCCATATCTTATGTAAGTTAAGATTTGGGGTTGTCCGGCCTATGTCTAAAAGCAAAATCCGGACAAGCTCGAGGTAAGGTCAGTTCTGTGGAAGTTTGTTGGATATCCCAAGAATTCGCAAGGGAATATCTTCTACCACACTGAGGAGCAAAAGGTGTTTTGTTTCTCAGCATGTCACCTTTTTAGAAAAGGATTTTCTTGTAAAGAAATTAGTGGTCATGAGGTAGAACTGCAAGCAGTTCCAGCTATACAAACTGCAGCTGATGATTTGGTAGAACCAGAGGATTCGATAGTTCCCAACGAACCTCAGCCTCTCCGGCGATCTAGTAGGGTTTCTCACCCACCTGAGAGATACTTCGGTTTTCTCTATGACAATGGGAGCGAGGATTGCATCATCAGATGATGACCCAACTGGTTTCAAGCAGGCCATCAGGAGTGGGCACTGTGTAAGAATGGCTGGATGCTAAGCGATCTGAGATGGAATCCATATACACCAACAAAGTATGGACTTTGGTTCATTTATCTGAAGGGTTAAATCTTCATCAGGAGCAAGTATATCTTGAGAAGATTACTTGGTGTACATGGAAAAGTTGAGACTTTCAAAGCTAAGACTTGTTGCAAAAGGTTCTCGTCATTGACCAGGTGTGGATAATGATGAAACCTTTTCTAGTGCCTATGCTTAAGTCCATCCGGATCCTACTTGCCATTGCTACAAACCATAACTACGATATCTGGCGGTTGGGTGTCATGACTACATTTCTAAATAATGATTTAGAAGAAAGTGTCTATAAGTACACAGCCAGAGGGCTTCGTAGACAGTGGAAGCAGTGGAAACGTGTGTAAGTTGCTTTATGGGATAAAACAGGCATCGTGGAGTTGGAACATCTATTTTGATGTGGTAGTCAAAGAGTTTGACTTCATCAAAATGGTAGATGAACCTTGTATATACAAAAAGGCAGTAGGGAGTATGGTGGTGATCCTCGTATTGTACGTAGATGACATACTCTTGATAGGAAAGGAGTTTCCTATGCTACACTCGGTCAATCTCCTCTTATCACATTGATTCTCCATATAGGATCAAGGTGATACCTCCTAAATCCTGAGTTTTGGATTTATGAGACAGATTTAAATGGATGTTAGGATTCTCATTAGGTGTAGTGAGATGGTATCAATCGATCCTGGGGAGAATCACTGGATAGCTTCCAGGGTGGTAAGGTCGATTGAATGTCAGTCACAGGCATTGTCTTTACCCTCAGTGGAGGGACGGTATGTTGGAAGAGTTCCAAGCTAGATACCGTGGCAAACTAGACGATAAAGGCTGGATATATTGATACCAAAGATACTACCAAAGATGTAGTC
Source organism: Agapanthus africanus (assembly GCA_030015575.1). Lineage (NCBI taxonomy): Eukaryota > Viridiplantae > Streptophyta > Magnoliopsida > Asparagales > Amaryllidaceae > Agapanthus > Agapanthus africanus. The sequence goes on from JASDDO010000026.1 coordinate 409,467,713, forward strand.
TGGATGTATATTAGTTTATGAGATGAACTTCGTTCCTACCATTGTGTGACAATGGAGTTATGGCTTTGGCCTAGGAACCCCCGTCCCATTAGTTATCCAGACATATTCTAAGGCAGTATCGCCTGATCATGGAGATGGATGATCTCCAGGGAGATCGAGGTTAGGAAAGAAGACACATAGGACAACATGGCGGATCCACTCACGAAGGCCTATTCCCAGGAGAGACTTTTATGGGATGGTTGAGTATGAGATACTTCAACCACTGCTGATTGTTGGATATTGGATACTACAACAGATGGCCCTAGTGCAAGTGGGAGATTGTTAGTGATATGTATGCCTTAGAGGCCATTACTGTACATACGATGTATACTGTAGTGGATGCTTGGATATATACATGGAGGACTTTCTTGCTCGACATGATATTATGCTATCTGGTTGCTCTTTATCTTAACATGTACACTGATTGTCTTTATCTTACATGTTGATAAAGCCCTTAGGATCAGTATTTGACTACCAGGATTATGATGCAGATCATACTAGTGGGGACAGTGTAGTCGCTAAGTACATCCTTCAAATGTTCCTAGCCGTGGGTGTATCGAGACAGGGCATCGATAAACCAGAGTAGACTAGCGTATAACTTTTCAACCCATACAGAAGGGCGATGGATGATCCCATATCCATTGGTGTTTGACATCAGAGACAGTATACGGGTGCTCAGTGGAGACTGGGTACACTGAATGGACTCGCCGAGAACTCCCAGATGGTATTAGACCTAACGTCAGATGGCAGTTCTCTGGTGACACTGGTACAGGTTAGTCTGTAGACCCTAGATCGTCATAGAGTCTTGTATGATTCCCACTATGCTTTGATTTCCACCTTACCACGTTTAAGAGAACATGCAAAATGGTGGTTTTTGGGTACAGTGCCGAATCCTATGGAGGCAATGAGCAATAGGAGGGGTTTCGTCTCTCCCGGTATTGGGATCAGATGTTACGCTGTGCTCGATTGGCTATAACAGGAAGTCCCTGGACAGAGCTGCTTCAGAGATATACTGATAAGTGTTATCAGTAGTTTCTCGACCCGTTATGAGCCTCATATCGACATGACTTATCGAGTTACTGGGGTCTGACGTTTACCACCCCTAGACGAGATATACGACATATCAGATGACGAGACCGGACTGTACGGTAGTGTTACTGATTGGATTCACAGAATTGTGAGCAGGATTGCTTGTTGATCTTCTGATCACTTAATATCCGGGTGGACGTTATGTTTAGCAGACCGCTTGCGGCTTGTGGGTGTTTGATATGATCATCACCAACCGCCGGCGTATTGACGAGTCTTCAGAGTCCTACACAGAGGTTTCCTGGCTCAAGCGAAACAGAGTAGGAGCACATATGTGATATGTGCAGGACCGAGATTGATACAATATGAGATACCGTATTCTATTCTCGGGAATTGTGACATTATTCGGTTATATGCGATATAGTCGGGTTATCGGATCAAGTGTTGATTCGATAACTTGTTACACATGATATTAGTCGGTTATATGTAATATAGCCGGATTATTAAATCAAGAGTTGATTTAATAATTTAATGTATAATTATATATTTGATATATTATATTACATTAACTAATATTAAGCTCACTTATGATTTATTTTTCTCACTTTGTGCACATTGTATATATGTGATATGTATATTTGTGTACATGTTTGTATCATGCTAGGTTACAAATGCAACTAGGGTTTATAGAGATTAAACCATTCTAGAGTTAAGATTAAGGTTTATATTTTATCATTAAGTAATTCAAAAATTGTGGAATTAGTCATGGTTGATATTTGTTGAAAGCTTGTAGAAGCTTGTAAGCATCTTTGACTTTGTCCACTCCTTTTGTCTAGCTTAAGATATTATTTGACATAACCTTTAACCCTAACTCATGGTTAACTCTCTACAAGGGTTAAGAATGACATGCTTAACCCTTGGTTGCATTTCTAACCACAAGATGAATTCAATCATCACTTGATCACTTGCTTCTTCTTATTCTTCCTCAAAGCTTTCTAGCTTCAATCACTACTAAAATAGGGGTTGCCCCTACGGATAATGAAATCCATAGGGGCAGATTTATTTTGGCCCTACGGATTAGTCCGTAGGGACAGACGGTTGCCCCTACGGTCCCAGACGTTTAATTTAAAAATATTAAATCGTAATTTGTTGTTTGCCCCTACGGAGCCGCAAACCAAAGACCTACGGACTAATCCGTAGGAGCAGCTAAATATGGATTTAATAAAAAAGGCACATAATTTCCTACGCTGATTATCTCTTCTCTCGATCGAGTGCGCGAAACTCCCAAATCCCCAAATCTCGTCGCCGCGCTGTCGATCTCGCCGATCTCGTTGCCGTTCTCTCTCTTTCGTCGCCGATCTCGTTCCCGATCTCGTCGCCGTTCTTCCTCATCGCCGATTGCATCGATTGTCTCCTCCACCACGCGCACATGTTAGTTATTAAATCTTCAATTAAAGAAATTTTTGATTATTTTAGGGCTAGGGTTCAGGGTTTGGGTACCGATGAGGGTTAGGGTTAGGCATCGGTTGGGGTTAGCGTTAGGGTTAGGGTTGGGGTTGCGGTTACGGTTGGGGCTGGGGTTCCGGCCGGGATTGAGGTTTCGGCTGGGGTTGCGGTTGGGGTTGGGGATGGGGTTGGGGTTAGGGTTGGGGCTGGGGCTAGGGTTAGGGTTAGGGCAAGTGCCTTAATTTTTAAAGGATTTTTTTTGGGGTGCTGCTCTCAATATCTCAGCCTAATATACAAGATGACCAATATTTTTCCATATGCTAACTAGATGTGATTTTGAAAAAAAAAAAACAACAAAAGAACTTGATGTGATAAACTTTATATTGTTATGATGTAGATAAGTTAGTAGAAGTTGAGCAAAACAACTCAATATCTGATCAAATATGTCCTGATAATGGAAAGATCACACTATTAACGAAACCTTCATACTAGGGTAATACGTCTCACTGTAACAACTTTACAATATACTTGTGATTTGATCATGCACTAAGGTCGATGAGTTCAATTTTTTATGTTAATGATACACTTGTATGGCCTTAGGAATTAATTGGTATAATATTGGCGAAAAGAGAGGAAAAGATATACAGTGAAGAGAGATCAGATGCTTGGGGCTAAGATTTGGTAGGTGTTGAGCAAGAGATGCAAATTTGAGTAATGAGTAAATATCATGTCCATTTCTTTTTGGAAAGGCCTCATTAGCATATATACTACTTCAAGTTTAGCATCTAATGCTTTTTCAATGGAGCATAAGACATACAGCTTACGTGCTTAGATGATTCCTAAACCTGAATACACAGTTAATTGATAAGCGCAAAAGAATAATGTCCCAAGCAGTTAATTGATAAGCGCAAAAAAATTAAAGTTAATTAAGTTCATGCCATCATCTATGATCATGACAATCAAAAGAATAATGTCCCAAGCAGTTATATAAAATTTTCCATCAAAACGTATTATTGTGAACAATTTTCATTGCAAGGCATTGATCTTAAGATTTCATAATATCAGCCTGAACAGTAGATTCAACAAAAATCCAAATCTTATTAGACAAATTCCCCCATATTTGTGCAAAGCCTGTAGATTGAGCAATATATTTTGCTTTTGAGAAGTCCACCATAGGCTCAATAATACAGAAAATTTGAACTTCTCTGTTTTTCTATATCATAGCGATTCCTCTCACATTCCAAAAACAAGTATTCATCAATTAACAATCCTAAAAAAAAAATTGGGGCTCTGTTGACCCTTAAAGTTATTCCTTTTAGCATCGAGACTTGATTCTGTCACCTAATTTTTGTTTTTCTGGTAACATCTTCAGTATCATCGAGACTTAATTGCATTTGAAAGGAGGATATATATTCATTCAACTTGAATTTATATTTTATTCATCTTGTTTATTGATTTCTTTTCTATGTTGAAGGTATGCATCTCAATCTTAAATCTAATGCATTTTAGTTCTTTAATACTCAATTCTTCATATATCTTATTCTCAAGTTGCAACTTGCAAGTAACTAAGCAAGTATTATTTCATAAGTTTAAAATCATGTTATATCAGTTACTTTATATTTTATTTAAATACTTCGTATAGTCTATGTGACGAGAAGATTCAATCGAATGACAACCGATAAAAGCCTTACCCCCGACAGCCCAAAAACACACATACAACAAGAATACACAACAAACGCATCATTAGAGAGTGATTCAAGATGTTCAAGTTAAAACCAATATATGATACTCGATGATAATATGAAACTTTCATATTCTCATCGATACTCATATACGAAACTAAAAGCGCCACTTAGTCCCCGTCAATCGGTTAACATACATTTGATGTTCGTCGTGACATACAACTATACGAAGATTGTTAAATATCAGAAGGTATAGCTCGATACTAACAACCGTCGTATAGTCTATGTGTCGAGAAGATTCAATCATATGATAACCGATAGATTTGTCCCATGTGGACAAGTTAGGAATGTATAAATCGAACACCTTCATTCACTTGTGTTTTCATCCGTTTCGAGATATTTTTTCGGTACCTTTCCACTAGTTCTCCGTGTACAAAAATAGATTAGATGTTCATTTCAACGGTGTTTCACAGCTTTGATATGATTATCTATTCTATAACAGTATACTCAGAGAACAGCAGGGAGGTGCTGCCCAAATTTACTCGAAACGGTTGAAAGCACAAGAGAATGGGTGTTCGCTCTATACATTCTTAATGGGATAGAAGCCTTACCCCGACAGCCGAAACACACATATAAAACAAGAATACACAACAAACGCATCATTAGAGAGTGATTCAAGATGTTCAAGTTAAAACCAATATATGATACTCGATGATAATATGAAACTTTCATATTCTCATCGATACTCATATATGAAACTAAAAGCGCCACTTAGTCCCCGTCTATCGGTTAACATACGTTCGATGTTCGTCGTGATATAGAACTATACGAAGGTTGTTAAATATCAGACGGTTTAGCTCGATACTAACAACCGTCGTATAGTCTATGTGACAAGAAGATTCAATCGTATGATAACCGATAGATTTGTCCCGTGTGGACAAGTTAGGAATGTATAAAGCAAACACCTTCATTCACTTGTATTTTCATCCGTGTCGAGATATTTCGTCGGTAGCTTTCCGCTGGTTCTCCGTGTACAAAGATAGATTAGATGTTCATTTCAACGTTGTTTCACAGCTTTGAAATGATTATCTATTCTATTATAGTGTACTCGGAGAACAGCGGGAAGGTGCTTCCGAAATTTACTCGAAACGGTTGAAAGCACAAGCGAATGGGTGTTCGCTCTATACATTCTTAATGGGATAGAAGCCTTACCCCCGACAGTCGAAACACACACATACAACAAGAATACACAATAAACGCATCATTAGAGAGTGATTCAAGATGTTCAAGTTAAAACCAATATATGATACTCGATGATAATATGAAACTTTCATATTCTCATCGATACTCATATATGAAACTAAAAGCGTCACTTAGTCCCCGTCTATCGGTTAACATACGTTCGATATTCGTCGTGACATAGAACTATACGAAGATTGTTAAATATCGGACGGTATAGCTCGATATTAACAATCGTCGTATAGTCTATGTGACGAGAAGATTCAATCGTATGATAACCGATAGATTTTTCCCGTGTGGACAAGTTAGGAATGTATAAAGCAAACACCTTCATTCACTTGTGTTTTCATCCGTTTCGAGATATTTCGTCGGTACCTTTCCGCTGGTTCTCCGTGTACAAAGATAGATTAGATGTTCATTTCAACGTTGTTTCATAGCTTTGAAATGATTATCTATTCTATTACAGTGTACTCGGAGAAAAGCAGGGAGGTGCTGCCGAAATTTACTCGAAACGGTTGAAAGCACAAGCGAATGGGTGTTCGCTCTATACATTCTTAATGGGATAGAAGCCTTACCCCCGACAGCCGAAACACACACATATAATAAGAATACACAACAGATGCATCATTAGAGAGTGATTCAAGATGTTCAAGTTAAAACTAATATATGATACTCTATGATAATATGAAATTTTCATATTCTCATCGATACTCATATATGAAACTAAAAGCGTCACTTAGTCCCCGTCTATCGGTTAACATACGTTTGATAATTTATTCTTTTCAACGACAAACGCACATACAAAGTATATACACGGATTTTCTCCTTTGTCAGTAACTATCCCGTTCTTAGATTTCTCAATATAGTCACCATAACCTACAATTTATATGTTATACAGTCTAACATGGCCCATGAGTACATCAGAGTTAAGGACTGGATGTATGTGGATTGGCAACAACGTATGCAACCTAAGTTTGTCGCAGGAGTTGTTGCTTTTATTGAATTTGCACGTGGATATAATAAGATCGTGATAGAGAAGATTCTCTGCCCGTGCGATAGATGTGGCAATAAGTACTGGCAGAAGGTAGAATTGGCAGAGCTTCATATCGTAAAATATGGTTTTACTAGACTTTATACTACTTGGAAATATCATGGGGAAGGAGAAGAACGCAGTAATGCAGCAGAAGAAGAAGGAGAACACGATAATGCGGCAGGAGAAGAAGGAGAAGATGGTAATGCGGTAGAAGAAGAAGATGGTAATTTATTTCCATCAGAAGAAATGGAGGATATGGTAGAGGCTGCCCTAGGTGAATCTATTCGTACTGAAGATGGCATTCTTTCCGGTCAAGGACCGCGTGCGGATAAATATGAAAATTTCATGAATGATGCTAGAAAACCAATTTATGAGAATGCAAAGTATTCCACCCTCTCATGGTTCGTCCAACTTTTCTAGATTAAGTGCCTAAATGGATGGAGCAACAAGTCATTCACAATGCTTCTTTCGTTCTTGAAAGATTCTATGCCCCCGGGAAATAACGTGCCGACAGCTGGTACGGAGCCCAGAAGACGATGTCTGATTTGGGTCTGAAGTGCGAGAAGATTCAAGCATGTCCTAAAAATTGCGTATTGTACCGGAAAGAGAATTCGGATTTGAAAGAGTGTTCAACATGCGGAGAAGCCAGGTATAAGCCGAAAGATTCTGAAAAGAAGCCTGATATACCTGTCAAGATAGCACGATACTTTCCCATAACACAGAGGCTACAGAGGCTATTCAGGTGCAAGTAAACAGCCGAGGCAATGGTTTGGCATCACCGTGCTCCTCCAAGTGAAGATGGAAAAATGAGCCATCCAAGAGATTCACCGGTATGGAAGGATTTCGATAGGAGGCACGCAATATTCAGTATCGATCCTCGCAGTGTCCGGCTCGGACTGGCTAGTGATGGCTTCTGCCCATTCAACTATATGGCTGGAAGTCACAGCACATGGCCCGTTGTAATAATTATTTATAATCTGTCGCCTTGGTTGGCTATGGACCAATCATACTTTATGATGCCTCTTCTTATCGACGGACCAAACTCACCGGGAAACAATATCGACGTCTATCTCTGACCTCTGATCGAGGAGTTAAAATCTTTGTTTATTGATGGTGTAGAGACTTACGATGCAAACACAAATACAACCTTCATACTGCGTGTGGCTTTAATGTGGACAATTAATGACTTTCCTGCGTATGGAATGCTATCAGGTTGGTCTGTAGATGGTCACAAAGCATGTCCTCATTGCTATCAACACACAACATCGAAATTCTTGAATTTTAGCAGAAAGGTTTATTATTGCGGCCATCGACGTTTCCTGCCTCTAGACCACCCCTACAGATTAGACACTGTTTACTTTGATGGTCATCAGGAGCTTCTTAGACCTCCGACCCATTGTCCGGAGAGGACGTGACTGCTCAGTGGGATGGTTACAATAATGTGACCTTCGGTATGGATCCGAAAAAACAGGTCAAACCACCATTTTGGAACAAGTTAAGCATTTTCTTCGAGCTTCCGTACTGGTCAACAAATTTAGTGCGTCATTTTCTGGACGTCATGCATATAGAGAAGGGAGTATTAGAGCACATACTCAACTTACTTCTTTGTAAAGACGGGAAATCAAAAGACAACCTGAATGCTCGGATGGATCTACAGGAGTGGGGAATAAGAAGTGAATTGCACCCTAGACCGGTAGCGGGTAAACCAGGCAAGTTTGTACTACCCAATGCCGCTTATCATATGTCACAACCGGAGAAGAAAAGATTCCTGCGGGTGTTGCATGATTTGAAAGTTCCCACAGGTTTCTTAGGATTATTCAGCAAGAAAATAAAAATTATGAAAGGCAAGATCGATGGGCTGAAAAGTCATGATCACCATATTATCGTGGAGCACCTTCTTCCATTAGCCCTCAGGACTTCTCTCCTCGAATCGGTTGGTCTAGTAATCAACGACCTGTGTTGTTTTTTCAGAGAGTTGTGTGCTAAAACACTGGAGGTTGTGACGCTGGACAAACTAGAAAATTCTATTGCGTTGATACTTTGCAAGTTTGAGTTTATTTTCCCACCGTCATTCTTCGATATCATAATACACTTGATGGTTCATCTTGCAACTGAGGCTCAGTTAGCCGGACCGGTACAATATCGATGGATGTATCCCGTCGAGAGGTATGTGCAATTTTTCGTTTCGCGCAATTTTTAAAATTATTGTTGTCCTGTATGCCCGTATTTATTTATTCAACATATTTTTTTTAGGTACCTCTACACTCTTAAAAAGTATATACGCAATAGAAATCGACCAGAGGGTTCTATCATGCAAGGTTATCTTCTTGATGAAGCAACCACATTTTATTCCCGCTATCTAGACGAGAACATTGAGACGAGACTTAACTGGCCTCGAAGAATTCAAGACGGGACATATGGTAAAGCCAATTATAAGAGGGTAGACACTATGTTTATCAACAAGATATACCGGTTTATCTTTCTTAATTGCGCATGTCTTGAACAAATTAGAGAGTAAGTTTTTTTGGATTAATTGTTATATTTGTGTTTGTCTATGTATGAAATGATATAATATTAATATCACCCTTATTTGTCGAAAACAGAATTCATTTTAACGAGGTACGTGAGGGGCATCCTGATTGGAACGATGAACGATTAGAAAAATATCATCAGGATAATTTTTGCGATTGGGTCACAGATCATGTAAGTTATTCGAATAACATGTTATTGCTATCAGTTTTAATCTAAACTTATATCGTCATGTATTTGTCGTAAAATTTGTTTTGTTAGATCCACGATCCGAACTTGTCTGCATCATTTGAGAGTGATTCAAGATGTTTAGCTCAATTTCCTACCATGGAGGTTGCATATTATAAAGGATTCGGTGTCCTTGGATACAAATTCAAAGTTAAGGACATAGAAACATCTAGAACCACTCAGAATAGTGGGATTGCGACGGTAGGATCGGACAGTATGATTTATTATGGGTACTTAAATTGTATGCTCGGCATCCACTATCCCGGACGATTAGAACCCTTTTATATATTCCAATGTACTTGGTACGATACGCGAACCGATACGGATAATGGTAGAAGCAATCTTGGGACTTGGAAAGATGAATATGGATTGACCAGTGTGAACACACTTCGATTTTACAGTCAAGAAGATCCGTTTATCTTTCCGAACCAAGCGTTCCAAGTATACTACTCACAGTGTTTGAAGCATCCGGGATGGAGTGTCGTATGCCGTTGGAAACCCAGGGATGTCGACGATTTCCCAGAATTCGAGGACCGCGATGAGGATGAAGAAGAGAGAAGGCTTAGAGTGCTCCGACCGTCTGTTTCGAAAGACGGGTTGTCTTCGGCCGATCATGAAGTTACGTGGGTTAGAAATGATATCGATGATGAAATCCAAGTAGATATTTCTAATGCGCCCACGAAACAAAAAAGGTTATCAGTAATGTTATAATATTACTTCACATTTTACGATCTATACATATATAGTCAATACTTGTAATGATTGTCTAATGCGTCCACGAACCGTTTATCTAGATTTGATGACGATGACGGGAGCAGCGAGGGGAAGCAGGAGCTCCAGCCGCGGCACCGGCAGAGGCAGAGGCAGAGGCAGAGCAGTTCTACCGCCCGGAGTGCTGCGTAGGGAGCTTCAGAAGGTCGGTCTTCCACCCAGATCGGAGACCCCTTCGGATGCCTCCTTCCATGTGGACTTTGCCACACCTCCAGGTATATTGCACGCATATCCATTTTGAATGTAATATTATAAATTTTCATGCCTGTTCATGTCAAAATTACTTATATTGTCAATGTTTGATTGCCTAGCTGTTGGTGATGCATCCACATCAGGAACAGAGGTCACTCCCGCACTTCCAAGTATGTTTATATATCATACAGTGCATGTATATTGATTTAGAATGCTATATCATAAATATACACACATTTCTTTTGCACTTACTTAGATAATCATTTTTTTATTGTCTAGCTGTAGGTGGTGCCACCACCGCACCTGCGGGTATGTTTATATATCCTATAATGCATGCATATTGATTAAGAATGTTATATTATTGATCTACACATTCTTTTTGAAATTACTTATATAATCTATTTTTAATTGTCTAATTATTGGTTGTACATCCACATCTGACGCAGGGGCCACTCCCGCCACTTCCGTACCCTCCGCTCAGTCTGTAGGTTAGTATGAATAAATATAAAATATTTATTAATTTTACATATCCTCTAAAAAATAAATATGAACTTCATGGAAATTTAGCGTCAATATTTATTTTCTAGTTGGAGGGGATGCGTCCGCATCCGGGACACCGGCTATTACTCACCGGAGGAACTATCGTCCCGCTCGTGCTGCTGCCCGGGCCGAGGCTCGTGCTTTAGTCACCGGAGGTATATATCACACTTCAATTTTCGTTTAACCTTGATTTATTAATACAACTTTGTCTTAATATTGATTGTCTTGATATTTCTTGCAAACGCAGGGCCTCCCCATCCCCAGAGGAGGACTCGAGGCCCGAATCAGTCCCACAGGCTGAGGCCTGACAAAGCTAGGGGGAGGCAGCATTCCCCCTCTTTTTTACCCCTGATTATCGCTATACCGGCGATCATGCAGAGAAGTTCAGCCAGTATATGGGGGATGAGAGCCGGCTCGTGAAGAACTACCCACTTCACGTTGAGTGGGGCGACCAGCACCGGCGCTCATTCGCCCTCTTCTTTGATCAGGCTCGGGTATTAATTTATATTTTCATTTGATTTATCCAATATATTTATTATTAACACTTGCAATCTAATAACAATGTTTTTTTTTGTATTTTCAGGTTGATTACGATTTTCAGCCTATGCCCGACCCTGATCATCCTGGGAGGGTGCTTGAACTTTATGCTCTGTATAATGGCCTGATGAAGAACATGCAGACCAAGGTCTGATACAACAGGAATGAGCTGAAGGCCGACTGCTACTCCCTGTGGATGGCGACCCCCGAGGCAGAGAGAGTGGCCCTCCTATCTACTCCGGCCTTTGCGAGAGTCGACGTAGAGACATGGCCTCTATTGTGCGAATATTTCGACTCTCAACGCAAACAGGTATGTATTTTAAATGTAATTCATTATTTAGTATATAATTTATTTTTTTGTGTTCCTTAATTAGAAAACTAAATGTGAATGTGTTGTGCAGAAACAGGCCGCTCAAAATATAGAGAATAAGAAGTCGGCGAAGAGGGGTCGCCCCACTTATACAGGTGGCTCGAGGAATATTACTCGTGCCATAGAGTTATCGGTAAATTACAATAGACCGGCCTTTGTGATATAATGCAATATTAAGAGTTATTTTCTAATATATCTAATATTAAGAGTTATTTTCTAATATTGCAGAGAGCTCAGACCCTGGCGCAAGGTGGTACACCGAGCGTGTTGTCCGCATATTTTGCCGTCCACGGCACCTCGACAGATCCCGCCACGGGCGAACTTCGATACCCCGACGCCGCTACCCAGGAGTATTGCGTAAGTGTTAATATTTATTCAACCCCTATTTGAAATTTTAGTTTTGAAAGGTTCAAATTTAAATGATATACTTATATTTTACTGGTTAATGTGGGTGTAGGAGCGGGTGGTTGAGCAGGCCGAGGCATCGGGGATCGATTTTACCAGACAGAACGATCCGATGCTACTGACCCCAGTCCTGGACGCCGCACACGGATGGCACCACGGAGGTTGGGAGAGAGGCCGAGGACTGGGCCCTAGCAGGGCCCATATGAGGTTGGACTCCATCCTGGCGGTTATTTCCTCCGTCTCCATTGAGCGACGTTTCCAGCAGGAACTGGAGAGCTTGAAGGCCACCGTTCAGGAGTTGAAGGAGATGTTGGTATGTATACTACTTAATAGTAAAATATTATGTCATATTATAGATAGAAACATATCCAATATTAGTACGCAGCCTGAGCTTATTTGGTTGTAGACTTAGCTTTGATTAATCATACATACATATCTAATTAAAATAAACTACGGTATTCCAAACTAAATATCCAAACGAGGCCTAAGTCCCTAAGTATACATAGATTAGGGTTTCGAAATAACTTGATAATGATACGAATTCGAATAATACACAGTTCTTACTGGCTTATTACACACGTAGGTCCAGACGCGACAGGGTACATCGGCTGAGCCTCCACATGCATCTCCTTCGGCTGCGGCTCCGCAAGCCACTACATCGGCTGCGGTTCCGCAGACAACTCGTATAGCTCCACTGCTCGCTCAGACTCCCGCAGCCGCGGCTCCGCAAGCCACTACCTCGACTGCAGCTGCGCAGACCACTCCTACAGCTCCACAGCCCGCTCAGACTCCCGCACGCTCCGTATTGCATGATTTATTGACTCAGGATATATCCGAGGAGCAGGCGCGCCAGATTCTGACGTTTATCAGAGGTGGAGCTGGACCGAGCTAGGGTAGCTTTTTGATTCTTATATTTTAAACATGTATTTATTTATATGATACATATTGTACTACATTTTGGACGATATTGATATTGGTGGTGTTTGCGTGTTTATATTGATATCATATTCTGCTTGTTGATTTCTTTTGTATATTATGCGTGAGATGTGATTATGAATACTGCGATATATGTTCTGTGTGATGATTAATTTTATATATGATGTATATATTATTGTGCACAGGGCGATAAAAAAATAGGCAGCCCTTTTTTTAAAAAAAAACCTGATAATATCTACCTACGGATTTAACCGTAGGGCCCACCATTGCCCCTACGGATTAATCCGTAGGGCCCAACAATGTACCTAGAGATTTATCCGTAGGGGAAAGAATATCAGGATACCTGATATTTTTCCCCTATGATCTCAGTAATAGGGGTTACACTTGTCCCTACAGATATATCCGAAGGGGCAAACAAATGCCCCTACACAGGTATCCGTAGGGACAAAATATCAAGATACCTGATATTTTGCCCCTATGATCTCAGTAATAGGGGTTGCACTTGTCCCTACAGATATATCCGTAGGGGCAAACAAATGCCCCAACACAGGTATCCGTAGGGACAAAATATCAGGATACCTGATATTTTGTCCCTACGGATTTATACCTACGAACTTATCCGTAGGGCCAAGTATTTGCCCCTACGGCTTAGTCCGTAGGGACACCTAATTTATTTTATAAAATCATAAATTAAATAAATTTTTTGTCCCTACAGCCTAATCCGTAGGGACAACTGGACCTACTGTAATGTTTTGAAAAATCATTTCGGTAAAATTTCGGAAAATCGGTAAAATAAGGGGGTTTTATGTAAAAAGTCAAAATATAAATATCTTTATTACAAAATTAAATATACATATTCTAGCTATGTAATTGCTAGTATTTGGTGTTTATTGAGTCACCGGTAAAATTTCTAATTTTCTGAAATTTTTTCCGAAATTAATTATTTTAATATTATTTTAAGCTGTAAAAAATACATTAAATTAGAGATAAATACAAATTTGAATGAGCTAATTATAAACTTTAGAATCATGACAACTAAAATCTAGTTAATAATATAAATTTTTCATATTTTATTTCAAGTTCTAGTTGATTATAATTAAGGGGAAATTAAAATTTAAATAAATTGAACTAAAACTTGCAATTTGGTAACTTGAGGGGTTCTTTTTGCATGAAATTTTCTTTACAACCTCACACACATCCTCACCCACTCACATGGCCGGTCCCACCACCACATTGGCAGCAGCCCACTCCCTCCCCCTCCTTTTTGTCTTCTTTCATGTGAAAAGAATGGTTAAAATCAAGGTTTTATTATATATTTATGTAGGTAGGGGTATTATGGTAATTGGGAGGGGCTTTGACCTTGGAATTTCCATACAAATCCCTCACCTCTCCCCACTCCCCTCCTCTGTCCGAAAATGATCAGCAGCCCCCACCCCCCTCATTTTCCTCCCCCCAAAGTTTCCACTTCATTTCATCTCCAAAACCTCACAAAAATCCATCAAAAATCCCACAAAATCAAAATCCAATCTCTACCCATTTCTTCTTGACCTATTCTAGTGTGGATCATGGATCAAGGAGCCATTTTGAAAGCCAATATTTTCATGCTAGATCTCCAATTTGTGAGGTATAAGATCTTAATCTTATGGTTAATTGTTGATATATTGCTTGAGCTAAATTAATTAAGTGTTAATGGAGAGTTGTAAATTCTAGAAAAAAAAGGTTTAGATCAAGTTAGGGTTTGAATTCAAATATGGTTGTTGTCACTTGTTTATATTTGCAAGGTGTAGTTTAGCATGTGAAGACATGGAAAACCTAATTTAGTTGCTAATTACAAATTGTTACTTGCTAAATGTCCAAACTTAAGCTTTTTAACAAACTATAGCTTTTGTAAACTATGAATATATTTGGGATTAAAATCTAATTAAGGTTTCTATCTTTAGAGTATGGTTTTAATGAGTAGGTTAACTTGAAATTGAATGAAAAAGCTAAACTTGTAACTAGTTTGCTGATTGTTAGTTTAAAATTGTTAAAGGTGGTTAATATTGCAAACTAAGTTTTTAGTTTTAATTCAAAATGCGAGATTAAAAATATGGTTGGGGTTTCATCACATCATTAACATTATAATGAGTGGTTTAATACCTTACGTTATGCAAAACCAAGCTAGTTGTTGAATTGTGAATTTTACTTTGAAATTGTCAAAATTGGATAAATTGCGAACTAGAATTTTGGGGTTAATGAAATTTAATGAGATTAAATTGTGGAAATGGTTTGGATGGATTATTTAAGATGTTTAATAAGTATTATGGCCATTAGAATTGTTAAAACATCAAGTGTTGTACTAAAACGGTAAATTTTGGTTGCTAGGTTTTTGGGAAAATGGCTTTTAAAGTGAGTTTGGGGTTTTTTGTGAATTTTAACCTATTTTATATTATAATTAGTGTTCGTGAATGTGCAAATGAGTGTGTTTGGATTTTTCTCGATGGTTTGATGTTGTACATCGATATCGAGGGTTGGTTTGGTTCTTCTTGCATGCGTAAGCGATAGATTTTGACCTATGCGTGATACGCGTGCCGATTTGGTTTTCGTATACAGTTTCGATTTCGGATTTGGTTTTTATGCGTTACGATATGTGGTGACATGTAGGTACCCCATGTGGACTTCAAGACGACAAACGAGCGCGTGGCGACGTCGGCACCGGCGAGCGCATATCAGGTGAGTAGATTTATATCTACGGGGAGAAGTCGGGTGGATGGCGTATAGCACGCCCGCAGTCCGTAGTATAGTTGATGATATATATATGTTATATAGGTGTTTCATGATACAAGGATGATTATCAAGGTATGATTTTGTGTTCATGGTTTAGTGTAGGGTAAATTGAAGTAAACTAGCATAACTTCTTAGTCACGAACCCTAGAATAGCTTCACACCCACACGCACACACCTGCTTTCACTTTTTTCCTGTGCGTATATGAGGATATGTATATATATATACACGCATGGGTATGGGACTATGCATATATATATACATTCATATACACATGCATGAATGTTGAGAATATTGTATGATATTTGGAGATGAGTCGATGAAATTGGGCTTGAGGTCGTGAGATCGGTGATGTGATGTGGTCCATATTTGAGATACGACATGATATTTTAGTGGGTTCTCTAGGCGTGGTGTTTTCATACACCAGCATGCATTTCATGGATGGTATCGGTATTGTACTAGACGTAGATCAGTACCCCGATCATGATATTTGATAAAGAGGATACCAGAAGAATAGTATGATGAATGTGATATTGACCCGTACCCAGATTTAGGATATCGTACGACGGCTTTACGCACGAGCTATATATTGATGTTTGATCCACACTCTTGACTTAGGAATATCTGATTATAGATATGGTATCGGATGTGATATTATCGAGGCGAGATCACCGACTAATATATATATATATATATGTATATATATATATATGTATGTATATATATGTATATGTATATGTATATATATGTATATGTATATGTATATGTATATATATATTTATCGACTCAGATGTTAGGCGGTTTCCTTACCTTTAGTTAGCTTGCTAGTTCAGCCGTATAGTTTTGTGTAGTTTTTAGACTAGGTTAGATTCCTATCTATTTCAAAACTAACGGATCGTGGGTATTTTAAAAGACGGGTCAAGGGATTCTACGGATATTTCAAAAGACGTATCTTTTCTTAAAAACACCGTAGCCCTTATTTTCAAAACCCTACGATTCGTGTCATTTCAAATGGAACCACTGTGGAACTCATATTTTATTAAATGCAGATTATTTATCATTGTGTTTAGTATTCAGCTCCCGCACATTATTGCTGTTCGCTCCGCATCGCATACTTATTTTGTGATTCATATACCGTTATTGATATCATGCTGCTCGGACACCAGCACCATTACCGATGACGCGTATGTACCACGTACACTTACTTGCCGGCTCACACACATCTTCATCGGTAATTGTCATGTCACGAACAATTTAGAAAATACTATTTCATTGACATAGTTTGTTAGCTAATAGTGTAGACATGATATTAGTGTACTTGCCTTATATGCTAGTTTAGACATTGTAGTTATTACTTGCTACTTTATGCATATTATTATTCACTGTTATGCCGCATTCATGGATTTTTATGCCTATATTCACTGTTTACATGCTATTGAGGATTTCGATTCGGATTTTCATGAGATTTCCTGGATTTAGGGGAAAACTGCAAAAACATTTATAGACTTCTTTTCTCTTTCTTTTTAAATGAAAAGTGTGGTTTTCCCATGATGTATGAGTCGTCCACCATGAGTTTGCTGATGGATTTCGAGACCCGATTCGTGTAGTTGAATGAACCGTTTCGGGTACAAGGTGGACCCGGTAAGGTACCCTGGGGCAAGAAGTTCGAGTAGTAGACGATGGCCTGGTAGGGGAAGACAACCTACCGGTGATTTTACCCGACGCGTCGGATATCCGGAGGATACCGTCGTGGCCTTGAGACTGATGGTAGGGGCCGGTCTGGACTGACGGTGCCCTAGATAGTGAGATTGAGACATTGAGATTTTGAGACATCGAGGTACTGAGATTGATGATCCAGGCCAGTCCGGATAGCCGATGCCAGAGATATTGAGATATTGGGATTTATGTTTTGTGTCGATGCTAGACACTGTTTATGCTGATTTTATTTATGATACCTCGTTTTGAAAATACAGAAATCTCACTAAATTATGAAAGCAGTTTCTTCATTTACATGTATTCTGCTTTCATGCATTCATACCTCATCCATATGATATATTGCTACCTGAGGCACTGACACGAGCACTTGGTATTACCGTTGTTTAGAGGTATACCCTAGCTATTCTTATATGCTGCAGATTATATATTTGAGGATATATTATGATCGTATGACTTAGGATTGCGTTGTTCATGCGATTTCTATTCGTAGATGTTTTCTACTCACGAGTTGGCAACTCACCCCCGTTGTGCCACAGTTTCTTGCAGGTTTTGCCGTACAGTTTCATTACGGCTTTGCTGGCACTGCTTCTTTTTCGGGTGACTTGCTAGTAGGTGGGTTTACTTGTATCGTACCCATCATTATACCTTGTTTATTATTATTATGTTGTATCTAGAAGTTCCATCAACCAAACATGTATTTATTTCAGAGATAGAGACCAGTGATGTTTATTCTTTCGACCTTAGAGTCGCGCGTTGTATTTCTATGGATTTCTTGCTGTTTTGAGTTTCCTTTTGAGTTTTGATCCTCGCCCTTGGCGTTGTATATTATATTGCTTGCGTGGTTGTGACCGTCGATTGACGAAGAGCTAGCTCCCGCTTGGGGATGCCTTTTTATTCATTTCGTATACGATTCATGTTGTATCCCGTTTGGGGGCCAGTATTTACAAAGGAGACTCTGCCGAAATTTTCAGGAAATATTTGATGTTTTTAAAAAACGCATAATTCGACTTATGCTATTAAAACTACTTGCTTTAAGTTGGTTTTTCCTTCACTCTACTGCTTCTTTGGTTTTGATTTCTGGGTTTTGGCTTACTTAGATTGCGTACGCCTCGAGACGTCCGTAATTTAAGTACCGGTCACGTTCCGTACTTTCGGGTCGTGACAAAGTTGGTATCAGAGCGTTAGGTTATACCTTCGGAGTGTAGAATGGCCCTTGGTTGATGGAGTAGGTGACTAAAGTAGAGTGACGTACCGTGGGTATGTTCCGCGGCATACTTACGATGCGCTACTCCACTTAAGAAGCCTTAGGATGTACATTTCCTTTCATAGTATTATATTCCTTCCTATGATCTAGCCTCATCGGTACCAGTCATGGTTTTGTTACCACGGTTACACGGGCGTGGAGAGCTACGACTAGAGTTGCGGTCAGCACGAGCTCGTCACGAACGAGGACTGACCAGGGCGTGATTCCAGGAACATACGATTGGATAGGGAGGCGTCGTTTTATTGTGTTTTCGCGCCACCAGCGTTTGATGGATCGCTTTTATGAGATTTCTTGGACGTGCAGATAAGCACCAGAGGATTGAGCCACTGATAGAGGCCAACCAGATCGTGATGACTGTCAGACCACAAATTAATTGATGATTGAGGCACTGTTCAGCGTACGAACAAATAAGCCAGCGACTTTGGCGAATGAAAACATTTCGCCCCAGATGTTTGAAGTTAATGCCGCACGGGTTGTACTTCGAGATATGATAAAAGGTCGCTACCCACCCGAGGATGAAAGACTTCGACATGTGGTCCGTTCGCTTACCCGATGCGAGGCCATCAAATAGATTGATTCCAGCTAGAGACGACTTCACGCGGATACGTTGAGAGTCGACAGAGGTGATCGAATGTCAGAAACCCATATTCCAAGTTTAAAGTATTCGGAAAGACATGCAGGCAATTCTATGGACCCTGTAGAAGAATGAAACCCTAACTCGACATAATGACCGTGTGAAATCCTTTGAACCTTAGGGTTTGCGGTAGTTCCGCGGCGCCATTAGTGAGGCTTGGGTTTGCCCTTCTACGGCTGGTCCACCGATCCTGTGGTATGTACTCGATACTATTAAATTGTACCCAAGATGTTGGGCTCTTGGGGGATTATAAGGTTTTGACGAATCGGTCGAATGGTTCGACTTCATTCGGATGCTATGTGATGGGATGCATTGCTTGGGAGACTCCAGATACGAGTATAGCCGTTGGAGCACAGTCCATGCAGCCACAACGAGGCGAGTCTGAAGCAGTCGACATTAAAGAAAAGTGGAGTAAGAGGTTCATACGAGATTTTGATGAGGTGACGTTCCACTCTGCCGACATCAGGGATGTGATACGCAAGCAGGAACGTTGACTATGGATATATATTCCAGGAGGAGTCGTGATGAGTATGCAGCCATTCCGGAACAAGAAATAGATATAGTAAAAGGATGATCACTTCTGGGCAGTTAGGCAGAAACGAGACTTGGGAGAGACTTCGACAGGACCTGTCTGGAGATACTGAATGAGAAGACCTGGACCCAGGAGCGGTCATATAACGCACACCCAGTAGGCCAAAGTTCGGCATCGTCGACGAGACATGTTATGAGTAACCATGATAGTTGGCCAGAGATCTTTAGAGGATGTGTCAGAGCGCGCTGCTTCCATTATCGTTTCTATATTTGACCGTTGAGCCGAGGAGCTATGTACTTAGCAATCTGCAGTGAGAGACGAGAGCCTAAGGGCACTAGGCGACATGCCATGATCAGAAGTCAAGTAGATATCTTGCTTTGCTAGCATTGGATGCACCGACACCATCTCGACTTTAAAGGACGGACATATTGACGACAGTATTTATGAGTTGTGATTTTGTGATTAACCATCACGTATCCGTCACTTTGGATTTCAGTATTTTTGGGTGATTTATTTCATGGTTGAGTTTTTATGACCGAGTTTCATGATATTTGATTTCATGCCTAGGGCATCCATATGATTTAACTTATGCGTTCGGCATAGTTTTCATGCACTTTTAGTATTTGATTTTCTTTTGTGCACTCTATTTGGATTTTGCGCATACTTAAAGAACTTGATACGATTTAGGTGCACACCAGATGCACTAAATCGAGATTTTTCGTGCATATCAGATGCACCTGGTTTTTCTGTCAGGCACCACGTTGCCCTTGACAGGTGTTTTCGTGCACACCCGTTGCACTTAGATTTGGTTTTTGGTGCACATGTATGGCACATTCTCGGATTTCGATTTCCGTGCGCACCAGACGCGCGTGGCATTCATATATTTTGGGATTGATTTCTTTTGAAGCAGTATATTTTATGATACTTTCTATTTGGTTTAGTACCGAGCAGGACTAGTCAGAGGACAGTACCTGAGTATATTTGGCATGCATTGCTTCCAGATGTTTTAATGATGTTTACCTATATAGTTTTGACGTTTACAGGTATAGTTTTGATGCATATCATATTGATTTTCGTTTTGGATCTTGACATTGGTGTCTTCATCATAACTCCGATGATTGCGGGATGCTTGACGGAGTTTTGATTTTTGGTTTATATATCTATTTTTCGTGCGCATGCATTGCGCTACGATGTGTTTTATGTATTTATGATTTCGGAGCCCCGGCGATTTGATGGTTTTGGCTGAAATATTTTATTATTTGGGGGGAGTTTTAATTTAAATTCGGGGACCGAATTTCTTTAAGGGGGGAAGATTGTGACGTTTTGAAAAATCGTTTCGGTGAAATTTCGGAAAATCGGTAAAATAAGGGGGTTTTCTGTAAAAAGTCAAAATATAAATATCTTTATTATAAAATTAAATATAAATATTCTAGCTATGTAATTGCTAGTATTTGGTGTTTATTGAGTCACTGGTAAAATTTCTAATTTTCTGAAAAATTTTCCGAAATTAATTATTTTAATATTATTTTAAGCTGTAAAAAATATATTAAATTAGAGATAAATACAAATTTGAATGGGCTAATTACAAACTTTAGAATCATGACAACTAAAATCTAGTTAGTAATATAAATTTTTCGTATTTTATTTCAAGTTCCAGTTGATTATAATTAAGGGGAAATTAAAATTTAAATAAACTGAACAAAAACTTGCAATTTGGTAACTTGAGGGGTTCTTTTTGCATGGAATTTTCTTTGCAACCTCGCACACATCCTCACCCACTCACATGGCCGGCCCCACCACCACATTGGCAGCAGCCCGCTCCCTCCCCCTCCTTTTTGTCTTCTTTCATGTGAAAAGAATGGTTAAAATCAAGGTTTTATTATATATTTATATAGGTAGGGGTATTATGGTAATTGGGAGGGGCTTTGACCTTGGAATTTCCACACAAATCCCTCACCTCTCCCTACTCCCCTCCTCTGGCCGAAAATGATCAGCAGGCCCCCCTCATTGCCCCCCCCCCCCAAGTTTCCACTTCATTTCATCTCCAAAACCTCACAAAAATCCATCAAAAATCCCACTTAATCAAAATCCAATCTCTACCCATTTCTTCTTGACCTATTCTAGTGTGGATCATGGATCAAGAAGCCATTTTGGAAGCCAATATTTTCATGCTATATCTCCAATTTGTGAGGTATAAGATCTTAATTTTATGGTTAATTGTTGATGTATTGCTTGAGCTAAATTAATTAAGTGTTAATGGAGAGTTGTAAATTCTAAAAAAAAGGTTTGGATCAAGTTAGGGTTTGAATTCAAATATGGTTGTTGTCACTTGTTTATGTTTGCAAGGTGTAGTTTGGCATGTGAAGACATGGAAAACCTAATTTAGTTGCTAATTACAAATTGTTACTTGCAAAATGTCCAAACTTAATCTTTTTAACAAACTATAGCTTTTGTAAACTATGAATATATTTGGGATTAAAATCTAATTAAGGTTTCTATCTTTAGAGTATGGTTTTAATGCGTAGGTTAACTTGAAATTGAATGAAAAAGCTAAACTTGTAACTAGTTTGCTAATTGTTAGTTTAAAATTGTTAAAGGTGGTTAATATTGCTAACTAAGTTTTTAGTTTTAATTCAAAATGCGAGATTAAAAATATGGTTGGGGTTTCATCACATCATTAACATTATAATGAGTGGTTTAATACCTTAGGTTATGCAAAACCAAGCTAGTTGTTGAATTATGAATTTTACTTTGAAATTGTCAAAATTGGATAAACAGCGAACCAGAATTTTGGGGTTAATGAAATTTAATGAGATTAAATTGTGGAAATTGTTTGTATGGCTTATTTAAGATGTTTAATAAGTATTATGGCCATTAGAATTGTTAAAATATCAAGTGTTGTACTAAAACGGTAAATTTTGCTTGCTAGGTTTTCGGGAAAATGGCTTTTAAAGTGAGTTTGGGGTTTTTGTGAATTTTAACCTATTTTATATTATAATTAGTGTTCGTGAATGTGCAAATGAGTGTTTGGGTTTTTCTCGATGGTTTGACGTTGTACATCGACATCGAGGGTTGGTTTGGTTATTCTTGCATGCGTAGGCGATAGGTTTTGACCTATGCGTGATTCGTGTGACGATTTGGTTTTCGTATACCGTTTTGATTTCGGATTTGGTTTTTATGCGTTACGATACGTGGTGACATGTAGGTACCCCATGTGGACTTCGAGACGACAAACGAGCGCGTGACGACGTCGGCACCGGCGAGCGCAGATCAGGTGAGTAGATTTATATCTACGGGGAGAAGTCGGGTGGATGGCGTATAGCACCCCCGCAGTCCGTAGTATAGTTGATGATATATATATGTTATATAGGTGTTTCATGATACGAGGATGATTATCAAGGTATGATTTTGTGTTCATGGTTTAGTGTAGGGTAAATTGAAGTAAATTAGCATAACTTCTTAGTCGCGAACCCTAGAATAGCTTCACACCCACACGCACACACCTGCTTTCACTTTTTACCTGTGCGTATATGGGGATATGTATATATATATACACGCATGGGTATGGGACTATGCATATATATACATTCATATACACATGCATGAATGTTGAGGATATTGTATGATATTTGGAGATGAGTCGATGAGATTGGGCTTGAGGCCGTGAGATCGGTGATGTGATGTGGTCCGTATTTGAGATACGACATGATATTTTAGCGGGTTCGTTAGGCGTGGTGTTTTCATACATCCACATGCATTTCATGGATGGTATCAGTATTGTACTAGACGTAGATCAGTACCCCGATCATGATATTTGATAAAGAAGATACCAGATAAATAGTATGATGAATGTGATATTAACCCGTACCCAGATATGGGATGCCGTATGACGGATTTACGTACGAGCTATTTATTGATGTTTTATCCGCACTCTTGACTTGGGAATATCTGATTATAGATATGGTATCGGATGTGATATTATCGAAGCGGGATCACCGACTATATATATATATATATATATATATATATATCGACTCAGATGTTAGACGGTTTCCTTACCTTTAGTTAGCTTGCTAGTTCAGCCGTATAGTTTAATGTAGTTGTTAGACTAGGTTAGATTCCTACCTATTTCAAAACTAACGGATCGTGGGTATTTTAAAAGACAAGTCAAGGGATTCTACGAATATTTCAAAAGACGTATCTTTTCTTAAAAACACGGTAGCCCTTATTTTCAAAACCCCACGATTCGTGTTATTTCAAATGGCACCACTGTGGAACTCATATTTTATTAAATGCAGATTAGTTATCATTGTGTTTAGTATTCAGCTCCCGCACATTATTGCTGTTCGCTCCACATCGTATACTTATTTTGTGATTCATATACCGTTATTGATATCATGCTGCTAGGACACCAGTATCATTACCGATGACGCGTATGTACCACGTACACTTACTTGCCGGCTCACACACATCTTCATCGGTAATTGCCATGTCACGAACACTTTAGAAAATACTATTTCATTGACATAGTTTGTTAGATAATAGTGTAGACATGATATTAGTGTACTTGCCTTATATGCTAGTTTAGACATTGTAGTTATTACTTGCTACTTCATGCATGTTATTATTCACTGTTATGCCGCATTCATGGATTTTTATGCCTATATTCACTGTTTACATGCTATTGAGGATTTCGATTCGGATTTTCATGAGATTTCCTGGATTTGGGGGAAAACCGCAAAAACATTTATAAACTTCTTTTCTCTCTCTTTTTAAATGAAAAGTGCGATTTTCCCATGATGTATGAGTCGTCCACCATGAGTTTGCTGATGGATTTTGTGATCCGATTCGAGGAGTTGGATGAACCGTTTCGGGTACATGGTGGACCCGGTAAAGTACCCCGGGGCAAGAAGTTCGAGTAGTAGACGATGAGCCTAACAGGGGAAGACTACCTATCGGTGATTTTACCCGACGCGTCGGATATCCGGAGGATACCGTCGTGGTCTTGAGATTGATGGTACGGGCCGGTCCGGACTGACAGCGCCATAGATAGTGAGATTGAGACATTGAGATTTGGAGACATCGAGGTACTGAGATTGATGATCCAGGCCAGTCCGGATAGCCGGAGCCTGAGATATTGAGATATTGGTATTTATGTTTTGTGTCGATGCTAGACACTGTTTATGCTGATTTCATTTATGATATCTCGTTTTGAAAATACAGAAATCTCACTAAATTATGAAAGCAGTTTCTTCATTTACATGTATTCTGTTTTTATGCATTCATACCTCATCCATATGATATATTGCTACCTGAGGCACTGACACGAGCACTTGGTATTACCGTTTTTTAGAGGTATACCCTAGCCATTGTTATAGGCTGCAGATTATATATTTGAGAATATATTATGATCGTATGACTTAGGATTGCGTTGTTCATGCGATTTCTGTTCGTAGATGTTTTCTACTCACGAGTCGGCAACTTACCCCCGTTGTGCCACAGTTTCTTGCAGGTTTTGCCGTACAGGTTTCATTACGGCTTTGCTGGCACTGCTTCTTTTTCGGGTGACTTGCTAGTAGGTGGGTTTACTTGTATCGTACCCATCATTATACCTTATATATTATTATTCTGTTGTATCTAGAAGTTCCATCAACCAAACATGTATTTATTTCAGAGATAGAGACCAGTGATGTTTATTCTTTCGACCTTAGAGTCGCGTTTTGTATTTTTTTGGATTTCTTGTTGTTTTGAGTTTCCTTTTGAGTTTTGATCCTCGCCCTTGGCGTTGTATATTATATTGCTTGCGTGGTTGTGACCGTCGATTGACGAAGAGCTAGCTCCCGCTTGGGGATGCCTTTTTATTCATTTCGTATACTATTCATGTTATATCCCGTTTGGGGGCCAGTATTTACAAAGGATACTCTGCCGAAATTTTCAGGAAATATTTGATGTTTTTAAAAACGCATAATTCGGCTTATACTATAAAAACTACTTGCTTTAAGTTGGTTTTGCCTTCACTCTACTGCTTCTTTGGTTTTGATTTCTGGGTTTTGGATTACTTAGATTACGTACGCCTCGAGACGTTCGTAATTTAAGTACCGGTCGCGTTCCGTACTTTCGGGTCATGACACCTATACATTACTCCGTAGGGGCAAGTTTTTGACCGTAGGGGCTTATTCAAGGCTGTGACTTGCACCTACGGCGTTTGTACGTACAGGGTATTTTCTTGCCCCAACAGATATATCCATAGGAGCAGTGGTTTTCTACTACGGATAAATCTGTAGGGGCAACCCTTATTTGTAGTAGTGAATGGATTTGATGGAAAATGAGTGAGAAAATCATTTCTAATGTGAGCAAACTTCCTACTTCATCATCCTCTACTACTTGCTATTTAGTTAGGATGTTTGCTTCACCAATTCCGTAATTAGTGAAGAGATAGCTTGGGTTAGTGTCCCCTCGACGTAGATCATCTTCGACCTCGAAGTCTTCGAAGAAAGCATGTTCGTTTCTTCAAGGGAGCCTCTCTAGAGTCCGGAGTTCACGATTGCAGCGAAGGGACTACTACACGGAGCTGATGAAGTGAAGGACTGGTCTACAAAGGTTGTATTCCTTGCTCACTTTACTGGAAAAGTGTTTGCATTTCATTCCGTCGATTTCTAGTATATGATTCTAGAGTTAGGGTTAGCTAGAACGAAATTTTTTTGAATTTAGCTTAGACGATGCCTCCCGAAACCTTGTTACCGTGCTAGGGAACCCTGCAAAATGATCCTTGGAGCGTATGACGAGTTGGAGGACAGCGACAAAGAACACCCGAAGGACTTGAAATCATGAGGTATAAACTTCTTTCCGAGTAGTTAACCTCTTGCATGTTTGGTAGTTAGGGTTTAGCAATGATCCTGGAGTTCAAGTCGGTATTGTGATATTTGTAAAATTCGTTTTTTAAATATTCCGCTTCCCCGAGGACCCGCGGGGTGCGCGACATTGACTTACATATATATATCAAATATATAAATATATATAAAATTATTAAATCAACACTTGATTCAATAATCCGGTTATATCATATATAACCCTGCAAATATCAAATATATATTTATATATATCAAATCATTAAATCAACACTTAATTCAATAATCCGGTTATATCATATATAACCGGCTAATATTTAATATTAGTTAATATATACATATATATATCAAATCATTAAATCAACACTTGATTCAATAATCTGGTTATATCATATATAACTGACTAATATTTAATATTAGTTAATATACATATATATATATTTTCACGACCCGAAATTGGCACGTGGCCGGCACGAGAAACACGTGAAGTCTATAGGACCCCACCGTGATCCAAGTAAGCCGAAAGCCAAGAAATCTAAACCTCGTTCGAAAAATAATGGAGGAGCAGTTTTGAAATATCGGCATAATGAATTCAAATTCTTCTTGAAAAAGTATAAGTAATATCATATGAAAATGCATTGGTTTGTATACTATGTTTAAAAATATTTTCTTCTTGAAATTTGAGCAGCACCTCCCTTGCAAATTTTGATCCAAACCAATACAACACAGCAATAATATAAGCATCCCCAAGCGGGACCTAGCTCTTCACCAATTGGCGGAAATCATAACCACTCAATAAATATAAACGACGCCCCAAGGCGAAAATCAATCACAAAAAGAAAATAAAGTAGACCAAGACATCATCCAGCTCAAATCACGAACAATACACCTATCTCGCTCTAAGTCTCAAAGATATACAAGCCTGTGTCTAAGTCTGCCAAATATACAAAGTCTGGTTGATGGAGCTTTTAACCAGATACAACTGAATAAATATATATAAATGGTGGTCACGATCCAAAGTGTACCCCACCTACCAATGCAAATCACCCAGAAAGGAGCAATGTGCCAGCAAGCCGCTACCGAATACGAGCGGTCGATCCGGTAAGAAAACTGTGGTACAACGGGGGTAAGCTTCCAACTCATGAGTAGAAGACATTATCGGGTAGAAATCGAATATATGATGATCTCCTATGTCATACAGTAATATAATAGTATAATAATACTGTGTGGTAACGTAGATGATCGTATATACATAAGTATGATAAACATATAAAGTCGAGTGGTAACGGGGGTGGTAGTGTAAGCAAAAGTATAATAATGGTAACGTAATTGTGCCCATGTCATAATATGCTACCATGTCATCTGTATCATATATATGTGTATATGTGTATCATACAAGTGTGTCCATCAACGATACATCAAATCATCATAAAAACTGAGTGCCCAGCATCGATACTCGAAATCATCATAAAACCTGTGTCCAGTATCGACACGTAAATCCTCATATCTCAGGCACCGTCTCATCAGATCGGTCCTTATGTCCATCTGTCTCATATCACTCCGATCAGTATCCTCCGGATATTCGCCAAGTCCAACACTATCACCGGTAGGTAGTGTTCCTCTCCCGGGCTCAACGCCTTTCTATACTATCTTATTGCCCCGGGGTACCGTACCGGTTCCACCATGTACCCGCAGATGGTGCCTCCTCACTCCTCGAATCGGGGAGTATTATAGCTCAGAACCGAGAAATCTCATGATGGACGTCGAAATATCATATCACGAGAAACAACGTTTTTAAAACAATCATAAGACTTTAAAAATTTATCTGCGGTTCTCAAATCCAGAAATCTCATGCTAACAAAATCGCATATGCATGTAACCACGATAGAACAGAAAGTACGAGCACAGAACAATACTGTATGATATAACAGGTGTTTTCATATAAGCATGTCGAGTAACTAGGTAAGGAAGTGCAATATCTAAATTAGCATGTGCGGTAAAGAGTACTAAACAAATAACTGTAATTCTATAATTTTGGGAACAATACAGTGATATAGCGGTTTATAATATGTACGTGGCATGGTAATTACCGATGACGAGTGTGTGAGCCGGCAAGTATGTATACGTGCAACATACGCATCATCGGTAATGGTGCATGTGTCCTAGTAGACGAATTCATATAGAGATAAGTATAAAGAACTTAGTATGTATGTCGCCAATGAAAAGTAATACGAGCGCAACAAAAATAAGAAAAACGTAAATACAAACAGTATAAAATACGTGACTACATATGAGCCATACAGTTATAGCTTAAAACAGTACGAATCGTTGTTTTTGAAAATGGGGACTACGGTGTTTTTGAGAAAAGATACCATTTGAAAATCCGTAGCGTCCCTTGAGATTGTCATTTAAAAATGCATAACGATTCGTTAGTTTTGAAAATAGGTATGGCTCTAAATATATCATAATATCTACTTAAGTGATCTTAATCAATATTTCTCGAGTAGATATATATATGTCGGCGATTCATCCTCATCATAGCACATACGATATCATCAAATAAAAAGTATGAATTTATCGTCATGTACATCATATCACGTACGGTATAATCTATTGTATGGTATCATCAAATCAAAAGTACGGATCTACGGTCATGTACATCATATCATCTCATATCATCATATATGTAACATTTCAAAAAAAATAAAATATTATTTTTGGGAATTTTTATAATAAAATAATAAAATATTGAATATTTTAATAAAGCGGTATAATTAAATACCGATAAATGGGGGGGGGGGGGGAATTTGGAAAATTATGGAAATTTCTAAAAGAGAGTGTTTTATGTGAATTATGCAAATTTTAAGTTTTTATTTTATTATGCACTAATTTTGTGCTAATCGCGATTAAAAATCGCTAATCGGATTTTAAGCGTGTTTTGTGCAAAACATGCACCATATCATTTCACACTTGTGTTACATTTTCTTACATGGCTTTATCTTCATGTTTCATTCCTTGTTTTGGGTTTACTATTGAGAAGAGAAGGAAATAAAAGAAAAGAATAAAATAAAGAGCATGGGCAAGAGAGAGAAAGGTGAGGGTCAAACCTAAGTCAAGGCACATCTCTCCCACTTCTTCATCCTTGTCTTTCTTGTTTCTCCTTCAGCCCAAGGCAGCACCTCTCCTCCCTCCTCTTCAAAACCCCCACTTTATCACTAAAAATCCATCAAAAGTCCATACTCATTTCACAAAAGTTATGCACAAGCTCACAAGCTACCTTATGGACCAAGAAAAATTTGATTTTGGCGCTGTAGAGGATTCATAGGAGCTATATGAGGTAACCCTTTCACAATTATTGTAGGGTTTCAAGTGCTTAAGCCTCATTACAAGTTTAAAATCATTTTGGCGAAGTTTAGTGAGCTTTGCAAAACTCAAGTTGGGAATTAGGGTTTGATTTAAGTAGAGATGGTGTAATTGGGCCTTAGAGATGACCTTAGACCCCCTACAATGATAAGAACCCAGACCAAACACCATACAAAAACCTGCAACTGAAAACAGAAAACTGTGAATGTCAGTTTTGTGAGTGTTTAAGGCGTGCAGGGAAATCTGGAGTGATCCAAGACCAATACTAGAAAAGTAAATAGTACCAGTAGCCGAGATGGACCACCACGAGGCCACCCTACCAGAACGAGCCCCTAACTCCCCCTCTGAACCGGCCTGGCCGGAATTTAGCCTTAAGTGGCCGGCCACCTTGGTGGGTTGGGTGCCCAGGTTGCCTCCATAGCTCACATAAATCATATAAATCACCCTAGACTTGTTTGCTTACCTAGTTTTCACCTTATACAAAATCTGGGGCTAAAAACATAATTTGCTGTTTTGATTTGAGTTATAGTTTTCCGTATTTTAAATCCTGAATTTTGGTGTTTGTGCTTTATCTCGATCACTTAACGTTTGTACGTCTATATCGAGTAATATCGGGTTGATTTGCGAGAGCTAACCATAGGTTCTAACCTATAGGCTTTTGAGCGGGTCGTTTTGGTTTTCGTGTATCGTTTTATTTCGATTTAGTTTTAATGCGATACGATACGTGTGATATGTAGGTACCCCCACGAGGATTCGAGACGATGAAGAAGATGGTGGCGACGTCGGCACCGGCAAACGAAGATGCAAGGTGAGTAGATTATATCTACGGGGGAAGTCGGGTGGATGGCGTATAGCACCCCCGCAGTTCGATATTTTGTATACTATATATATACTATATATGATAGCTTTATGCATGACATGGATATTCTAGATGTGATTAGGTGTACTATGGTTAGATTAGGGTTTAGAAACTAGTATAATTTCCTAGTTGCGAACCCTAGAATAGGTTTACACCCATACGCACACACATGCTTACTTGTCATACTTATACTTGGATGATAAGGATAGTGGATGATATTTAGAGATGAGTCGATGAGATTGGGCATAGTGTCATGAGATCGGTGATATGATGTGGTTCGTATTTGGGATACGACATGAGATTTTAGCGGGCCTTTGGACGTGTGTTTTACTCTCGCATTTATATTTACATAGATGGTATATGTTTATACTAGACTTAGATCAGTATCCCAGATCATGAGATATGATGATAAGGATACCAGATAATTGATGAGATGAATGTGATATTGGCCCATACCCAGATTTGGGATGCCGTACGATGATTTACCGCACGAGCTTTATTTGATGATAAGATCCGCACTCATGACTCGAGGATGTCATATGATATTGTGTCATACGCGGTACCATTGAGGCGGGATCACCGACTATTATATTTATATATATATATATCGACTCAGATTTAGGTGGTTTCCATACCCCTCCCGATTTGCTTGTTAGTTAGATCTGTAGTTTGCTTAATAGATGTTAGGCTAGACCCGAGTCATGCCTATTTCAAAACTAACGAATCGAGAGTATTTTAAAGACAGGTAAACGGATTCTACGGATATTTTCAAAAGACGTACCTTTTCTTAAAAACACCGTAGCCCTTATTTTACTAAAAACCCCGATTCGTCTTATTTCAAGTGGCAAAAATGTATGACATTTTTATATGGATGTAGATTCTTCACTGTTGTGTTTATTAGTCGATTTCTGCATATTCTTGCCATTCGCACCGCATTGCATGTGTAAATGTATTTATTGTTATACGAAAACCATGCTGTCAGGACACCAGCACCATTATCGATGATGCGTATGTTCCACGTACACCTGCTTGCCGGCTCACACACTTCATCATCGATAATTGCTATGTCACTACACAGTAGGATTGTTGCATCAGGATATGACTACTTACATGACATGCTTGTGCACATACCTATTGTACACTCGTACTTGTGCACATACCTATTGTACACTAATACTTATGCACATACCTATTGTATACTCATACTTGTACACATACCTATTGTACACTCATACTTGTGCACATACCTATTGTACACGTATACTTGCGTACATACATATTGTACATTCATACTTGCGTACATACATATTGTACACCCATACTTGCATACATGCGTATTTGCACATACATAGATGATTCTAGCTTGATTTGGAGATTTGGCAACCGCAAGATGCATTTTAAAACTGATTCATTTAAAGGAGCGGTTTTCCCTCAATATGTGCATATTACTATTCCATGTTGTATGATATACTGATATGCTTACATTTTTTTTATATGTCACATACATCATGCTTTATGATTATACGCATTGAAATATGTTGTTTCCATAATATTTCTGGATTTGGGGACCGTGGGTATTTCAAAAGAGAGTATGTATTATTTTAAAAACCCGGTTATCCTTGATATGATATTTCAGTGTGTCCACCATGTGTTTTCTCGGTTCTGAGAGCGACATGTGAAACCCGATTCGAGGAGGCGGATGAGGCCGATTGCGGGTACATGGTGGACCCGGTATGGTATCCCGGGGCGAGAACGGATCGCTATGTTGCAGACGGTGAGCCTGGCAGAGGGAATATGTTCAGTTGATAAAACTGCACATTTGTTATTACATTTTCCTACCATTTTCATATTAAAAAAGGACTTTATTATAATATATTATACATATGAGGGTTTATGTGTAAAAACACCATTTTCCATGTGTTAATATATTTTAATTAGCATTTGGTAGGAAAATGTATGCAAATAAATTCATTGACCTAAATAGAACTAAGTCTACTAAATATTATTTAAGTTGTTGTGCAGAATCTTTCCAAGTTGTGCAGAATTTTCCAAGACTAAAATGAAGGAAATCAAGTTATTGAAGAAGACTTGCCTAATTAAAAAAGCAAAACTTGGAGACCAAGTCTGGCAGCAATCAAGAGAAGATTTCAAAGATACAAAGGTTCCAGAGAAGTCCACATGTCACAAAGACAGAGCACCTAAATTTTGATGGAGGGATGAGATCAAATGGCCGCGGATCCGCGGCCATACCCCCCTTGGGCCGCGGATCCGCGGCAGGATTATGGAGTTAGGGGCTGCGATTTTGTGGCATGAATCTTTTCTAAATTTCACCAAATATTGAAGCAAATGATTCTGACTTTGCACTATAAAAAGCCACCGAGAGCCTCCTGGAAAAATTATCAAGTCGACGAGATCACGAAGTCCAAGACGGCTCACACATCTAGGCTGATCATCAACGGTTCATCTACCTCCTTAGAAGAGATCGAGAAGCAAACTAGGTTTTTGTAATCATTTTCTAAGGAATCAAAGTGTACTTGATATTGTTGATTAATAAAGGTAGCTTTCTTCTTCTTATTCTATTTCTTCGTAGTTTAATTATGCAATTTCTTTCCTTCTCTTTTTCTCCCAACATGCGCGAGTAATTCTCCGCTTGTTAGGGTTCGTAGGATTAGGGTAGGCTAATGGACGATAAAAATCCCTAAACCCTTTTTAAGTCCTATAAAGTTTATGAACTTTATCAAAAGAATCATTAACATCCTAATCGGGCACGCTAGCAATTCTTTGCTAGTTCCGACCGCGATTAGAGATTAGATTAATGATTGTTTTGGTAAAGGCTAGATATGAACGGAGTTCCGTGTCGAGATAAGGGTTAAGAGTGGGATTCCTTTTCCCTCCAGAAACCCTAATCTACATGCATCACCGTCGTTCTTGTTTTAAATCTATTAATGGATAAAAATGGTAACTTTTAATTAATCGTCCATAACTACTAAATCCTAACGAACCCTACAATCCCCTTATTATATTAACTTCATCTTTAAAATAATCTTGATCTATATTTTACATTCTTGTTTAACGTAGATCTAGAAACCATTCTATAAAATTCTTTATCCCTCCTCTCTTTTTCAACACGTCTAAAATAAGAGTAAAAAGTTCAACGTTTCCCTGAGGACGACCCGTACTCATCTCGGTCTAGCTACGCGCGACACCGTTATTGATTGCGGTTATTCTACTACACACACGTTTTCGTATCAATCAAATGGCGCCGTTGCCGGGGATACGTGCGTAATTTTTTATTTTTACTATTTGTGTTGAATTCTTAGACGATTCATATCATTATTAACACAAAACTGCAAATTGCATATTTAACGATTTGTGCGTGAATTTTGCGAGGAAATCTGGAGTCACAGAATTGAGGAAAACAGGAAAAAGAGACATTTTTAGTGATCCAGAGGAGCACAGAAGGCTATACAAAAAAAATTCATCAAGTGATCCCTCTGCTACGCGGCGGAACCGCGGCAAAAGCACCCTTTCTGCCGCGGAATCGCGGCAAGTTAGAGGAGTTAGGGCTTCATTCTTCTCTGGTGTTTTTTTTCTACTCCTTCTCTCTCCCCTCAAATCCAATAAAATCTATTTTCTGCAGGATTCTTTGCAAAATTGCGCCGCTAAAAAATATTTTTGCAAAAGTTTTGTGATTGGTTTTGTTTTGCATATTTAATACGGACTTTAAGGGGTAAAGACCAAATCAAGATTAGGTGGGGATTTCATCACCCTTCCTAAGCTCCACAAATCACAAACTGAGCATATAGATCAACCATTCATAAATTTAAAAAATATCTAGACCAGACTCTAAGGACTGTCGCGCTCAATAAGGACAGAGGAAGGTCGTGGGTAATCTATCGCTTATCCGCATTACTTTTGTAGTGCCTAGGCAAGTGTGTCAAAGGCTAGTGGTTTTTAATTAGGCCCACTACTGTGGTTCCTTCCCACTTACCTGGCACTTACCTTGCTACAAGGGTAGTACGGAGGCGGTAGAGGATTGATCTTGCGGCTTGTCTTTTGGAAGTCTAGGAGCGGTCTAGAGACTGGACCTAGTTAACCATAGTTCTAGGGTTGTTTGTGCATTTTTGTGTGATTTGTCTAAATCCGTCATTTTTCAAAACAAACCAATTATTTTCTCCCCTTCCCCCTTCTTCTCTTCTTATAATGGGTGACCTAAATAGAAGAACACTTGCCGAGTTTTGCTGTCCACAACCAGATATCTCTTGTTTTCGTAATCCCTTCGGTATACCGTCCGGCTCTTCCATGTCCTTAAGAGATCATATAGAACAAGCAGGAAGAAACAGTTGGCCACCTCATTCTTGGTCTTATCAACCGTATCCTAATCCTACACCTGTTTCAGTTCATACCCAGAGTGAGGGAGCCCTAGACGAATGTCCATTGCTGAGCACATAGCTAGGTCTAGAGGCCAAAGTTTCAACCCGGACCAATATCAACCATCACCTCCACTTTCCAAAGAAGAGTTTGATAGCCAACCGACCAACCCATATTAATATTCTTCTTATCATAATATTGATCCCACTCCTACCCAATTTTCACAACCATTCTATTCCTATCAATCCAATCCGACTTTTCCACCTTCTCTAGACAGTTCTTCTAATCAGTCATTTGGGAGTTTTAATTATCCACAGGAATTTCAATCTTATACTGAAACCCCTTATCAACCAAAGTCTAGTCTTGAGCGGAAATTAGAAGAAGGTATAGTGATGATGAACCGCATTAGAGAGGAATGGAAGGAAAGCATAGCTAAATATGAAAGGGCAACGAGTTCCGAACCAGCCCAAAATTTTTCAGTATATAATACGGGCATTGGACAAAATGAGAATTTGGGTAGAGAGACAGAATTATACACCCTTCCTAATCAAACCTTCCATTTCCAAACTGAAATCCACAACTCTAGTTTCACAGATTCATCAAGTACACCAAATGATTCATCAATTGAAGATAGAATGTCTGATAAGTTGTGTGACTTTGTAGTGTTTGATTTACCCGATTGTGAAGGGTCCATTTCAAGTGAAACCATACCCAACCCTTGTGATCTCTACACCTCCACTCTTGAACCAAAACTGATTGAAAACCATACTTTTGATGAGGAGTTTGAGAATTTTAACCTTCACTTGAATGAGGTGATTGACGTTGGGGATATTTTGATTGATGAACCCGAAATTTTGGATGAATTTGTCCCACCAATTCATTAAATCCTTTCACTTCCTTGTGGTCATCATCTTGAGCCTTTAATTCTTCCCGAATCCCACATATGTCTTGAAGTTGATGATAATGGTATACCTGAAGATCAGACCGAAATACAGCCTCCATCTTCCACATCAGGTTCAGCAACACTCGACACACCAATCTGTTTACCCATTTCACCTTCTACTTTCTCCGGTTCTTCTTCTGTTCCTATAGTTTCAGTGAGTTTTGATGAACCACAATCCATTAATTCAAGTTCAATAATATCAGAAATTCAACTTGATTTGGATATTTTTGAAAATAAGGTAGATGAGTTTTTCAAATCCTCTACCTCAATAATTTTTGATGAATCAAGTTGGATAAATTCTGGCACAAAACTCTTTGACAGCAAAATGTTCAATCACACCATTGATAAAAGTTTTGATGAAATTTTTGCTGACGAACTTGAATTTTTAAACAATACGGATTTTGTGATTGATCAATTTCCACCTACAGAGGTTGAACCGCCACCATTCCTTCTTTCTAATCATTCATATTCATCCTTTCTTTTCTCTAATTTCAAACCCTTTCCAGACCACCGCTTATCCCTTCCCCATTTTTTCTTGACTCGATACAACACATTCTTCCACCAACCTATACGCTATACTGATAAAATCTTTGAATGGTTGGTGTTTACTTTTGGTCTTTGTAAAGTCTTACTTTGACCAAATGACTCACCCCCTCTTAAAATGCTTCGTATTGTCTAACTCATGTTTGAGGGGGGGGTTTATTTTTGGCTCTTGAACATAACTTTTGTCCTCAAATTTGTGAGCCAAAAATAAGTTTGGGGGAGCATTTTCACTTTCATATATTCTTGCCCCCATTAATAATGTCCTCCCAAGCTTACAGGTTTTTGTGATCCAGCAGATAGCAACAGTGAGGACACTGTTGAAAACAAGTTTGGGGGAGGTTTGTGCTTATTTACGCATCAATTTGCTTCATATTTTGCATAAGCACAACATTTTCAAAAATTTTAAAAAAATATATTTTTTTATAACAAAAGAATAGAAAGTGAAAAATTATATATGAAAGATAGGAATAGTTTAAGAAAACCAAGAAAATTAGAAGTTTTCTTAAACGAACTAGTAATAAGTAGTTATGAGCTGTTGTCCCAAGGGTTAGTAAGATGAAGGAAGTCACTAATCTGAGGATAAAAATAAGTCTGAAAAATAGTTTCTATTCTGGAAGCCAAACATTTGAATGTTGATATTCTACTATATGCACTTACAGACGTCTTGAAACTCGGGATAGTAGAGGATACCTTGAAATGCTCTTGTCTAAAAGCCAAAGTATGAAGGAAATGAAAAAAAATTGAAGAAAATATAAAAATGGTGAAAAGAAAAATGAACACTGGTTTTTCTATCGCCAAGGAAGCAATAAAAAAAATATAGCAAGGGTGCCTCTTCACCTAGTGCCCTAAGGCCAACTGGTCTGGGAGTCACTGCTAAGCCTTAGGTGGTGCAAGACGAGGAAAATAATATCACCTAATCAGCAAGCACATGAGTAATCGATCGGTTAGTACCTCAATAAGTATTAACGGTCGCATGAAAATGTGTGAGCAAATCTAAATATTCATCAAGTACTGAGGTAGATGGACAAGAGTATGATAGCTTGAATTGAATTCTCCGAGTGTAGGGATGTCCATTACACACACGTAGGGTTATATGATCGATGTTTGGATGAAAGGTAGGAATGAAGAATAAAGACGATGTTTTATTGAAGGATGATGTGATTTCTAACATTTTTTCATGACTATTAAGATAGGGCTCATAACAACTGAAAAGCTAGTGTAGTTGGAAACTCTTATTTTCAAAGTCTTTCTTTTATGGTTCTTATCTTTATATGTAAATTTCACCATCTCTCTTTAGTTATTTAATTTTGTGGGTGTAATCCGCTGAAAACCCTCAGGAGACAACACTCCTCCTACTAGGGACACCTAGAGGTTTAACGGCGTGTTGCACGTGCTCAGTGCAATCGTGTCTGCCTACGAAAGTGTGCTTAGTTTTCTCCTTTCTTTTTCTCCTCTTAAATAAACTAGTTTGCTCGGGACGATCAAAGATAAGTTTGGGGGTATTTGTTCAGTTGATAAAACTGCATATTTGTTATTACATTTTTCTTACCATTTTCATATTAAAAAAGGACTTTATTATAATATATTATACATATGAGGGTTTATGTGTAAAAACACCATTTTCCATGTGTTAATATATTTTAATTAGCATTTGGTAGGAAAATGTATGCAAATAAATTAATTGACCTAATCCTAGTAGAACTAAGTCTACTAAATATTATTTAAGTTGTTGTGCAGAATCATTCCAAGTTGTGCAGAATTTTCCAAGACTAAAATCAAGGAAATCAAGTTATTGAAGAAGACTTGCCTAATTAAGAAAGCAAAACTTGGAGACCAAGTCTGGCAGCAATCAAGAGAAGATTTCAAAGATACAAAGGTTCCAGAGAACTCCACATGTCACAAAGACAGAGCACCTAAATTTTGATGGAGGGATGAGATCAAATGGCCGCGGATCCGCGGCCATACCCCGCTTGGGCCGCGTATCCGCGGCAGGATTATGGAGTTAGGGGCTGCGATTTTGTGGCATGAATCTTTTCTAAATTTCACCAAATATTGAAGCAAATGATTTTGACTTTGCACTATAAAAAGGCACCGAGAGCCTCTTGGAAAAATTATCAAGCCGACGAGATCACGAAGTTCAAGACGGCTCACGCATCCAGGCTGATCATCAACGGTTCATCTATCTCCTTAGAAGAGATCGAGAAGCAAACTAGGTTTTTGTAATCATTTTCTAAGGAATCAAAGTGTACTTGATATTGTTGATTAATAAAGGTAGCTTTCTTCTTCTTATTCTATTTCTTCGTAGTTTAATTATGCAATTTCTTTCCATCTCTTTTTCTCCCAACATGCGCGAGTAATTCTCCGCTTGTTAGGGTTCGTAGGATTAGGGTAGGCTAATGGACGATAAAAATCCCTAAACCCTTTTTATGTCCTATAAAGTTTATGAACTTTATCAAAAGAATCATTAACATCCTAATCGGGCACGCTAGCAATTCTTTGCTAGTTCCGACCTCGATTAGAGATTAGATTAATGATTGTTTTGGTAAATGCTAGATATGAACGGAGTTCCGTGTCGAGATAAGGGTTAAGAGTGGGATTCCTTTTCCCTCCAGAAACCCTAATCTACATGCATCACCGTCGTTCTAGTTTTAAATCTATTAATGGATAAAAAGGGTAACTTTTAATTAATCGTCCATAACTACTAAATCCTAACGAACCCTACAAGCCCCCTTATTATATTAACTTCATCTTTAAAATAATCTAGATCTATATTTTACATTCTTGTTTAACGTAGATCTAGAAACCATTCTATAAAATTCTTTATCCCTCCTCTCCTTTTCAACACGTCTAAAGTAAGAGTAAAAGGTTCAACGTTTCCCTGAGGATGACCCGTACTCATCTCGGTCTAGCTACGCGCGACACCGTTATTGATTGCGGTTATTCTACTACACACACGTTTTCGTATCAATCAGAATACTACCTACCGGTGATTGTATTTGGGCTCGGAGGATTTCCGGAGGATACCGACCAGAGTCGAGAGATGATATGGGCCGATCCAGACTGACGAGCCCAATATATGACGATTTACGTGCCGATGCTGGGCACAGGTTTGTAACATTTTCAAAAATATAAAATATTAATTTTGGGAATTTTTATAATTTAATATTATTTTATTGATTATTTTAATATTAAATGCAAATAAATAGGAAAAATGTTAGAAAAAATTATGAAAAATTATGGAAAATTCTAAAATAGGGTAAATTAGTGGATTATGGCATTTTTAAGTTTTTGTGATTAGTTTGACAATAATTTAGTGCTAATCGCGATTAAAATCGCTAATCGGGTTTTTTGGCAATTTTGTGCAAAACTTGCACATATCACTTTTTCTACACTTGTGCATTTTTCTAGCCATGGTTTTCTTTTGGGATTACTATTGATGTGAGAAGGTTTGGATTTTAAAAGAAAAGGAAAAGAAAGGAAAATATAATGATGAGGGTAGGTGAGAGAGAGAGGTGGACTTTGACTTAGCATACTTAGCCATTCTCCTCGTTTTCTGTGCACAGCCCCTGTTCCTCTAGTGTTGACCCAGGGTACTTCTAGTTTTGACAGATTCTATCTAGGGTGAAATCTGGGACATATATCCTAAGTTGCTATTTTGGATTCGTGTTTCCGTATTCCGTATTTTTGATTCTGAAATGGTGGAATGTGTTTTGCCTCGACTAATTGTCGTTTATACGACGATGTAGAGGATTTATTGATGGTTTTGAAGGCGTCCCATAGGTTCTCACCTATAGGCCCCCTTATCGTATCGTTTTGGATTTCGTGCGCCGTTTTAGATTGGATTTGGTTTTAATGCGCATATACGATATTTTGATGTGTAGGTACCCATGAAGACTTCGGGACGACAAGCAAATACGTGGTGACGTCCGCAATTGGTGATGCAAGGTGAGTAGATTATATCTACAGGGGGAAGTCGGGTGGATGGCGTATAGCACCCCCGCAGTCCGTAGATAGATTACTATGTAGTTTATTGTGATATTAGGTGTATTGTGGATAATGTAGGGTTAGAAGTGACTAGTGTAGTTCATAGTCGCGAACCCTAGGGTAGAATTACACCTACACACCCCCCCTTGCTTATCACTTGTACTTGCACTGTGATTGATGATATGTGATGACTTTGGAGATGAGTCGATGATGTGGGCTGGGTGCCCTGGGATCGGTGATTTTATACGATTCATATGTGGGATATGACTTGTGATTCTTGCGGGCTTGGGATATGTGTTTACCCCCGCATGCATACTTATTGAGGTTACCGTTTTGTACTAGACATAGAGTAGTACTCCAGACTATATGATCTGACGATGGTGATATCTGTTATGTGATGAGACAGTGAGATACTGACCCCTACCCAGCTATGGGGATGCCGTACGATGATTTACCGTACGAGCCGATATTGATGATAGATCCGCACTCATAACTCGAGGATATCTTATGATATGACATTGAGGCGAGATCACCGACTATATACTTTTATACATGTATCGACTCAGATTTAGGTGGTTTCCACACCTACCCCTCCTGATTGACCGGATACTTAGATGTAGTTTGCATAGTAGATACTTCACTGTGGTGTTGACTACTAGATATCTGCATTTTCCTGCTATTCGCATTGCTGGCATATGTTCATTGTTATATTATTATCATGCTGTTAGGACACCAGCACCATTATCGATGATGCGTATGTTTCACGTACACTATTTGCCGGCTCACACACTTCATCATCGATAATTGCCATGCCACTACACTGTAGTACTGTTGCATTCATGATATGATTACTGCTTGGCATATTGTACACATGTACCTGTACACAAACATAGATGATTCTGACTTGATTGAGATTGAGGACCGCAAGATATTCTTTAAACTGATTCATTCTAAAGGAGCGGTTCCTCCCGACATATGTACATTACTATTCCATGTTGCATGATTTCCGATATGATTATCTCTCTTTACATGTCGCATACATCATGGATTGATTGCATAGCACATTGCATTGGATTTACTTCTTGATGTGGATTTTCATGTGATTTCTGATTTTGAGGACCGTGGGATTATTTAAGAAAAGATGTTCTTTTATGAAAACCCGGTACCTCGTGATATGATATTTGGGTGCGTCCACCACGCGTTTTCTCGGTGCTGAGACGTGTGCTTGAAACCCGATTCGAGGAGTGATGATCCGTTTGCGGGTTCGTGGTGGGCCCGGTATGGTTCCCCTCGGCGAGATGATCGATGGGTTATGCCGATTGAGCCTGGAGGCGGGCGAGTACCTACCGGTGATTGTATTTGAGCTCGGCGGATATCCGGGGGATACCGCCTGGAGCCGAGAGATGGGCGTACTGCCGGGGGCCGACGGGCCGCTACCGCAGACGGAGCCCAGAGATGGACATGGGTTGACTCGTGCTGCCGGGGTCGAGGGCCGATACCGCAGACGGAGCCCCATATGGATGAGGATTTACGTGTCGATGCTTGGCACGGGTTTCATGATGTTTTCCATGATATTGTTTATATCCTCATACTTGCATACATGATGCTTACTGTCAGTGGGTGACAGGTGGACGGGTTCCACATATATACAGACATGGATCATATACAGACTGGATTTACACTTGTCATACTTCATTTGTATATATAACAGGGTATGAGGGCGCTGTTATATATACCCTTACACCAATATTAGTGGTATGGGACGCTAATATATGTGTATTGATATCATTGATATTTCATCATACTTACCTCATGCAGGCATACCTTACACTGATGACATGTTATTACCTGAGTACCTGGCACTACATACATGATTAGATGTTACCTTGCCACCTTATTACACTCAGATGCACTCTTGTGGATTGTATTACTGATCGTTGACTTAGGTTTATGTCTTGCATTCGGTTTCTGCTTGTAGATATTTCTATTCACGAGTTGGCAACTCACCCCCGTTGTGCCACAGTCCTTGCAGGTTCTGCCGTACAGGTTTCATTGCGGCATTTCTGGCACACTACCTTCTTGCGGGTGATTTGCTTTGGTAGGTGGATTCTTTCGCATCAAGAATCACCATTTTATTCATGTATTTCATTGTATCTAGAAATTGTCCATCAACCAAAAACTTGTATATTCTTTCAGACTTAGAGACAGTGTGGTATTATTCGACCTTAGAGTCGCGCTTAGTAGTATTGCGGTTTTCTTGCTGCTTTTTGAGCTTTCCTTGATTTTGATCCTCGCCACTTGGCGTTGTATATTATCATATCATCGTGTGGTTGTGACCGTCGATTGACGAAGAGCTAGCTCCCGCTTGGGGATGCCTTTATCATTTTATATATTGTTATTCATGTTGTACCCCATTCGGGGCCAGTTTTACAAGAGAAACTCTGCCGAAAATTTTAGAAAAGACTGTACGGTTTTCAAATGCACATTCGGCTTAGTTATTTAAAAACCTTGATTTCAAACATGTTTTTCTTCACTTCTTTAAACCAGTTTTCTTTACTTATTCTCAAAAATGGTTTTAGATTTCTGGGCTTTTGGCTTACTTGGATCAGATGGAGTCCTATAGACTTCATATGGTTCAAGGGCCAGTCACGTGCTCTTTCGGGTCGTGACAAAGTTGGTATCAGAGCGCTAGGTTGACCTTGGTTCGAGTCTAAGTTTGACTATGTGGAGCCTAGGGAGTTGTTTATATACGGAACTTAGGCTTGACCTTACGGAACTTAGACTTGGTCGAGGGGGTGTAAACCCGAACTTTCGTCGTTTTAGGATGACCCTTGGTTGATGGATTTGGTGACTAAAGTAGAGTGACGTACCGTTGGTATGTTCCGCGGCATACTTACGACACGCCACTCCGCTTAAGGAACCTTAGGATGTACATACTTTCGAGATCAGTGATTCTCTTTATATCCAGGATTATTCATCCATTTGAGATCCCCGATTCTATTAGTTTCATGATCATACCTTCATTGATACTGTTCCTTCCTATGATCATGTATCCACTTTGGATCTGTTGTTTCCCTTCTTGCCACTGATGTGCTCTCTTTGATACTCGATTGAGATTCCTGTCACCGTGTTTGAGCGCAGTTTGGGCTGCTGCTAGGGTTACGGCCGGTGTGAGCTCGTTTGGTACGAGGGCCGACCTTTGTGTTTTCTGGTGACATGGGAACGTCTCGAGTTAGTGTTGGTGATTGTGACCTCTAGTGGAGGCGAGTGCTTGGTCTTGCACCGGATGATCGGGCCTTTGTTAGAGCTGCCAGTTGAGAGAGGACTGTTGATGTACAGCATACCTCAGAGATGGTGATGTCGCCTACCGTGCAGACAGATGGACCAGCTGTCGCTGAGATTGACAGGGTGTTGCTTTCGGAGCTTACGAGCTGAGATTGCCGGAGCTTTCAGGCAGTTATGCGACAGATGATAGCTAGTCTACCCGATTTGAGAGACGAAGGTGATTCGTCCGATTTTGCGCCAGAGCGGGCCCAGTTGAGTTGAAGATTTCCAGTGTGGAGAGTCTTACTCAGATCTAGAGCAGGCTGATTCAGAGATGACCGCTTATGTATTGCCTTTCCTGGAGGATTGAGGCGTTGTTCGGCGTACAGGCATATGAGCCAGTTGTTGCTGCAAATGATGAGATATCGCCCAGATGATTGGAGCTACTGCAGCATGAGCATGTTCTTAGAGAGATGATAGCGAGTTGCTAGTCACCGAGGATGGATGACTAGGACGCGTGGTGAGTTCGCTTACCCCGATGCGAGGTCATCAG
Source organism: Agapanthus africanus (assembly GCA_030015575.1). NCBI lineage: Eukaryota > Viridiplantae > Streptophyta > Magnoliopsida > Asparagales > Amaryllidaceae > Agapanthus > Agapanthus africanus. The sequence continues at coordinate 409,512,324 of JASDDO010000026.1, forward strand.
GTGGATTGATTCCAGCTAGAGACGACTTCACGCAGATTCGTTGAGAGTCGATTGAGACGATCGAATGTCAGGAGCCTATTTTCCAAGTTTAAAGTATACGGAAAGACATGCAGGTGATTCTATGGACCCTCTAGAAGAATGAAACTCTAACTCGACTTAATGACCGTGTGACAGCCTTGGAACCTTAGGGTTTACGGCGGTTCCGCGGCGCCATTAGTGAGGCTTGGGTTTACCCTTCTACGGCTGGACCACCGACGCTGTGGCATGTACTTGATACTATTAAACTGTACCCGAGATGTGAGCTCTTGGGGGATTATGAGGATCTGACGAGTCGATCGGATGGTTCGACATCTTTCGGATATCGTGATGGGACACTGCTTGGGAGACTCCAGGTGCGAGCATAGCCGTCGGAGCGCAGTTCGTGCAGCCATGATGAGACGAGTCCGAATCAGTCGACACTGATGCAGAGTGAAGAAAAGAGTTCGCAAGATATTTCGACGAGATGACGTCCCACTCCGCCGACATCAGAGATGTTATACGCACCCAGAGGCGTGGTATATGGATATACCTTCCAGAAAGAAGCGCGATAGGTATGCAGCCATTCCGGAATAAGCTTTAGCTTCAGCATTGGATGATGACTTCCGGGCATTTCGGCAGGATTGAGATTTGAGAAAGGAACCTCGGCAGGACCTTTCTGGAGTACGATACGAGAAGACCTAGACCAGGAGTGGTTGTGTTGCGCACACCCAGCAGGCCAGAGTTCGGCATTGTCGACGAGGTAGTTGACCAAGTTCGGATAAAGGAACTTACCCAGATGCGTTGCGAATGGATCAAGGACGGACGAGTGATGAGTATTCCTCCGATGGTTGGGACGTGTTTCCGAGGACCAGTTCGGCCTGACATCTGCTACAGAATGATGAGCTACAGAGTACGCGATTTCGAGTCCGTGTGAGAGACTTCAGATTGACCGTGGCCGAGAGCAGTGCAGTGTATAGTAGCTTGGCGTGACGTCATAGTGGACGACGATGGAGACAAGTGGAACCAGAGGTTCGTGTGAGACACTGACGAGCTGTCATTGCTTCCCGTCGAAACTAGAGACCTGATATGCTTACAGAAACGTTGGGATGTGACCAATTTCCGAGAAATGTTGTGCTGAGGACACAGATGTCTTTCCAGCGAGAAGAGATAGTACAAGAGAGCCAGCCTCTGTACAGATCGGCATAGGCATGATTGGAAGAGACCTTGAGCAGGATTCCTTCCAGGACATTGCTGCAATGATGTTTGCACCCAGGATCAGATGTGTGACGTGCATTCAGATAGCCAGAGACCGACGTCAGTGATATGCTGCCTTACGAGTGGTCGTGAGGTTTGACCGAGAGGTGACCAGAAAAGTGCCAGAACGGAATCGTCCCCGTTAGCACATCTGACAGGGCCGATGAGCCGATTGACCGCGTGATAGGTAATCCGCAGAGAAGATAAGGACCTAGAGAGTCAGAAGACGCCAGACCGTGAGCAAGAGGCAGGTAGATATCCTGCGCTGCTAGCAGTGGATTACACTGACTCCTTCTCGACCTTGAAGGAGAAACTACCGAAGACGGTATTTATGATTTGTGATTTTGTGATTCGATTATCACGTATCCGTCATTTTGGATTTCGGTATTTTGGGCGTTCTATTTGCACGATCTAGTTTTGGTGACTGAGTTTCATGATATTGGTTTCATGCACCCACTGGATATTTATATATTTTGCGCAGAGTTTTCATGCATTTTAGTGTTAGGCTTTGATTCGTGCACGCTGATGCACACGGTTGTGAGATTTTCCTTGCGGTACCCTGATTTTGGTTTGAGCCGCATTATATCGTTGATTTTGACCCGGATTTTGATGGTTGATTTTTGCACTCCGTGCTGGCGATGTGCTTTACGCCTGTTCGGTGTTTGCTATTGGATTTCGTGATTTCCGTGCATGTTGAGTGCGCAGGGTTTAGATTTTCATTCGTGCACGATGGATGCACCGGTTTGGATTTTCGCGCATGTTGGGCGCATGCTTTTAGATACGATTTTGGTGCACGCCAGATGCGCTAAATCGGGATTCTTCGTGCATGTCACATGCACCTGATTTATTTTGCTGTCAGGCACATACGATGCCCATGACAGATGCTTCGTGCACACCCGTTGCACTTGGATGTTGTTTTGTGCACCTGTTTAGCACATATATGGATTTTTTTTTGATTTCAGTGCGCACCAGACGCACAGGATGGTGTTATGTTTAGATTGGATGTCTACATGTGTAGTTCCGATCCATATCATATCGGTTTTGTATTGGATTTGACATTGTGTTTTTTTTACATTGACTCCGATGATTGCGGGATGCTTGACGGAGTTTTGTTTTCGAGTTATCTGCTCAGTACCCTTGCGCATGCATTGCGCTGTGACGTTCTATGTGTTGATGATTTCGGAGCCCCGACGACTTTGGTTTATTACTGAGATGTTTTTGTATTTGGGGGTTTAAATTTAAAATTCGGGGACCGAATTTCTTTAAGGGGGGTAGATTGTAACATTTTCAAAAATATAAAATATTAATTTTGGGAATTTTTATAATTTAATATTATTTTATTGATTATTTTAATATTAAATGCAAATAAATAGGAAAAATGTTAGAAAAAATTATGAAAAATTATGGAAAATTCTAAAATAGGGTAAATTAGTGGATTATGGCATTTTTAAGTTTTTGTGATTAGTTTGACAATAATTTAGTGCTAATCGCGATTAAAATCGCTAATCGGGTTTTTTGGCAATTTTGTGCAAAACTTGCACATATCACTTTTTCTACACTTGTGCATTTTTCTAGCCATGGTTTTCTTTTGGGATTACTATTGATGTGAGAAGGTTTGGATTTTAAAAGAAAAGGAAAAGAAAGGAAAATATAATGATGAGGGTAGGTGAGAGAGAGAGGTGGACTTTGACTTAGCATACTTAGCCATTCTCCTCGTTTTCTGTGCACAGCCCCTGTTCCTCTAGTGTTGACCCAGGGTACTTCTAGTTTTGACAGATTCTATCTAGGGTGAAATCTGGGACATATATCCTAAGTTGCTATTTTGGATTCGTGTTTCCGTATTCCGTATTTTTGATTCTGAAATGGTGGAATGTGTTTTGCCTCGACTAATTGTCGTTTATACGACGATGTAGAGGATTTATTGATGGTTTTGAAGGCGTCCCATAGGTTCTCACCTATAGGCCCCCTTATCGTATCGTTTTGGATTTCGTGCGCCGTTTTAGATTGGATTTGGTTTTAATGCGCATATACGATATTTTGATGTGTAGGTACCCATGAAGACTTCGGGACGACAAGCAAATACGTGGTGACGTCCGCAATTGGTGATGCAAGGTGAGTAGATTATATCTACAGGGGGAAGTCGGGTGGATGGCGTATAGCACCCCCGCAGTCCGTAGATAGATTACTATGTAGTTTATTGTGATATTAGGTGTATTGTGGATAATGTAGGGTTAGAAGTGACTAGTGTAGTTCATAGTCGCGAACCCTAGGGTAGAATTACACCTACACACCCCCCCTTGCTTATCACTTGTACTTGCACTGTGATTGATGATATGTGATGACTTTGGAGATGAGTCGATGATGTGGGCTGGGTGCCCTGGGATCGGTGATTTTATACGATTCATATGTGGGATATGACTTGTGATTCTTGCGGGCTTGGGATATGTGTTTACCCCCGCATGCATACTTATTGAGGTTACCGTTTTGTACTAGACATAGAGTAGTACTCCAGACTATATGATCTGACGATGGTGATATCTGTTATGTGATGAGACAGTGAGATACTGACCCCTACCCAGCTATGGGGATGCCGTACGATGATTTACCGTACGAGCCGATATTGATGATAGATCCGCACTCATAACTCGAGGATATCTTATGATATGACATTGAGGCGAGATCACCGACTATATACTTTTATACATGTATCGACTCAGATTTAGGTGGTTTCCACACCTACCCCTCCTGATTGACCGGATACTTAGATGTAGTTTGCATAGTAGATACTTCACTGTGGTGTTGACTACTAGATATCTGCATTTTCCTGCTATTCGCATTGCTGGCATATGTTCATTGTTATATTATTATCATGCTGTTAGGACACCAGCACCATTATCGATGATGCGTATGTTTCACGTACACTATTTGCCGGCTCACACACTTCATCATCGATAATTGCCATGCCACTACACTGTAGTACTGTTGCATTCATGATATGATTACTGCTTGGCATATTGTACACATGTACCTGTACACAAACATAGATGATTCTGACTTGATTGAGATTGAGGACCGCAAGATATTCTTTAAACTGATTCATTCTAAAGGAGCGGTTCCTCCCGACATATGTACATTACTATTCCATGTTGCATGATTTCCGATATGATTATCTCTCTTTACATGTCGCATACATCATGGATTGATTGCATAGCACATTGCATTGGATTTACTTCTTGATGTGGATTTTCATGTGATTTCTGATTTTGAGGACCGTGGGATTATTTAAGAAAAGATGTTCTTTTATGAAAACCCGGTACCTCGTGATATGATATTTGGGTGCGTCCACCACGCGTTTTCTCGGTGCTGAGACGTGTGCTTGAAACCCGATTCGAGGAGTGATGATCCGTTTGCGGGTTCGTGGTGGGCCCGGTATGGTTCCCCTCGGCGAGATGATCGATGGGTTATGCCGATTGAGCCTGGAGGCGGGCGAGTACCTACCGGTGATTGTATTTGAGCTCGGCGGATATCCGGGGGATACCGCCTGGAGCCGAGAGATGGGCGTACTGCCGGGGGCCGACGGGCCGCTACCGCAGACGGAGCCCAGAGATGGACATGGGTTGACTCGTGCTGCCGGGGTCGAGGGCCGATACCGCAGACGGAGCCCCATATGGATGAGGATTTACGTGTCGATGCTTGGCACGGGTTTCATGATGTTTTCCATGATATTGTTTATATCCTCATACTTGCATACATGATGCTTACTGTCAGTGGGTGACAGGTGGACGGGTTCCACATATATACAGACATGGATCATATACAGACTGGATTTACACTTGTCATACTTCATTTGTATATATAACAGGGTATGAGGGCGCTGTTATATATACCCTTACACCAATATTAGTGGTATGGGACGCTAATATATGTGTATTGATATCATTGATATTTCATCATACTTACCTCATGCAGGCATACCTTACACTGATGACATGTTATTACCTGAGTACCTGGCACTACATACATGATTAGATGTTACCTTGCCACCTTATTACACTCAGATGCACTCTTGTGGATTGTATTACTGATCGTTGACTTAGGTTTATGTCTTGCATTCGGTTTCTGCTTGTAGATATTTCTATTCACGAGTTGGCAACTCACCCCCGTTGTGCCACAGTCCTTGCAGGTTCTGCCGTACAGGTTTCATTGCGGCATTTCTGGCACACTACCTTCTTGCGGGTGATTTGCTTTGGTAGGTGGATTCTTTCGCATCAAGAATCACCATTTTATTCATGTATTTCATTGTATCTAGAAATTGTCCATCAACCAAAAACTTGTATATTCTTTCAGACTTAGAGACAGTGTGGTATTATTCGACCTTAGAGTCGCGCTTAGTAGTATTGCGGTTTTCTTGCTGCTTTTTGAGCTTTCCTTGATTTTGATCCTCGCCACTTGGCGTTGTATATTATCATATCATCGTGTGGTTGTGACCGTCGATTGACGAAGAGCTAGCTCCCGCTTGGGGATGCCTTTATCATTTTATATATTGTTATTCATGTTGTACCCCATTCGGGGCCAGTTTTACAAGAGAAACTCTGCCGAAAATTTTAGAAAAGACTGTACGGTTTTCAAATGCACATTCGGCTTAGTTATTTAAAAACCTTGATTTCAAACATGTTTTTCTTCACTTCTTTAAACCAGTTTTCTTTACTTATTCTCAAAAATGGTTTTAGATTTCTGGGCTTTTGGCTTACTTGGATCAGATGGAGTCCTATAGACTTCATATGGTTCAAGGGCCAGTCACGTGCTCTTTCGGGTCGTGACAAGGTTTCATGATGTTTTCGAGTGTCGATGCTGGGCACTCAGGTTCCATGATTTTGATGTGTCGCGAGGGACACACACTGATTTATATCCTCATACTTCCATGCATATGCATTTATGATATTTACATGCATGATGTTTTATGTCATTGGGTGACACATGGACGAGATCCACATACATACAAATATTGATTACATAGTTGGATGATATCCACATACTTATAGACTTCATGATATAGTTGACATTGATTCATGTTGATTACATTGATCATACCTCATATTTATGATATGTTGTTACCTGAGGCACTGACACGAGCACATGGGATTACACTTATGTATAGATGTTTGCCCTGGCCACCTTTTCATGCTTCAGACTTATTCATATTGAGGATATATTATTACTGATCGTATTGACCTAGGATTGTATCATACATACGATTTCTGCTCTGTGATGTATTCTATTCACGAGTTGGCAACTCATCCCCGTTGTGCCACAGTTCTTGAAGGTTTTGCCGTATAGGTTTCATTGCGGCTTTTCTGGCACACTGCTTCCTTTCTGGGTGATTGCTTTGGTAGGTGGGTTCACTCGCATCATGACCGCCCTTGTATTTATTTTAATCAGTTGTATCTAGTAATTCCATCAACCAAACTTGTATATTTATTCAGACTTAGAAAACCAGTTGTGTATTATTTCGACCTTAGAATCGCGCGTTGTAGTATTATGGTTTTCATGCTGATTTTGAGTTCCTTTTTGAGTTTTGATCCTTGCTCTTCGGCGTTGTATATTATATCGCTTGCGTGGTTGTGACCGTCGATTGACGAAGAGCTAGCTCCAGCTTGGGGATGACTTTTATCATTGTACATATATTATTCTTGTTGTACCCCGTTCGGGGCCAGTATTTACAGAGGAAACTTTGCCGAAATTTTTAGAAAAGACTTGAGATTTTTAAAAAATGCATATTCGGCTTACTTATTTAAAAACCTTGTTTTTAAAACATGTTTTATTCACTTCTTTAAAACTAGTTTTCCTTCATTTATTATTTAAAATGGTTTTAGATTTCTGGGCTTTTGGCTTACTTGAATTAGATGAGGTCCTATAGACTTCATATGATTCAAAGGCCAGTCACGTGCTATTTCGGGTCGTGACAAAGTTGGTATCAGAGCGCTAGGTTAATCTTGGTTTGAGTCTAAGTTTGACTATGCGGAGCCTAGAGCGTTTATATATATACGGAACTAGGCTTGACCTTACGGAACTTAGACTTAGTCGAGGGGTATTAGACCCGAACTTTTGTCGCATAGGTTGACCTTGGTTGATTGAGTAGGTGACTTCAGTAGAGTGACATACCGTGTGTATGTTCCATGGCATACTTACGATACGCCACTCCGCTTGAGGAGCCTTAGGATGTACATTTCCTTGCATAGTATTATATTCATTCCTATGATCTATCCTCATCGATATCGGTTATGATTTTGCTGCCACGATTACGCGGGCAGAGAGAGCTACGGCTAGAGTTGCGGTCAGCACGAGCTCGTCAAGAACGAGGACTGACTAGAGCGTGATTCCAGAGACATACGATTGCATAGAGCAGCGTCGTTTTATTGTGTTTTCACGCCATGAGAGTTTGATGGATCGCTTCCATGAGATTTCTCGGACGTGCAGATCAGCACCAGAGGATTGAGCCACTGATAGAGGCCAACCAGGATGTGATGACCATTGATGTATCGCTTATTCATGATGATTGAGGCATTGTTCAGTATGCAGACGAATGAGCCAGTTGTTGCTGCAAACGATAAGATATCGCCCCAGCTGTTGGAGCTACTGCAGCATGAGTATATACCTAGAGATATGATGGGAGGTCACTAGTCACCAAAGGATAAATGACTAGGACATATGGTTCATTCACTTACCCAATGCGAGGTCATCAGATAGATTGATTCCAGCTAGAGACGACTTCACGCAGATTCGTTGGCAGTCGATAGAGACGATCGAATGTCAGGAACCCATTTCCAAGTTTAAAGTATTCGGAAGACAATGCAAGTAATGCTATGGACCCTCTAGAAGAATGAAACCCTAACTCGACGTAATGACCATGGAACGCCTTCGAGCCTTAGGGTTTGTGGCAGTTTAGCGGTGCCATTTGTGAGGCTTGGGTTTGCCCTTCTACGGTTGGTCCACAGGTGTTGTGGCATGTACTGGAATACTATTAAACTGTATTCAAGATGTTGATCTCTTAGGGGATTATGAGGTTTTGACAAATTGATCAAATGGTTCGACATCATTCGGATATCATGTGATGGGATACATTGCTTGGGAGACTCCAGATACGAGATAGCCGTTGGAGCGGAGTCCATGCAGCCACGAGAAGATGAGTCCGAATCAGTCGACATTGGAACAAAGTGGAGTAAAGAGTTCGCACGAGATTTTGACGAGATGACGTTCCACTCCGCTGACATCAGAGATGTGATACGCATGCAGAGGCGTTGTATATGGATATACCTTCCAGAAGGAGTCGCGATGAGTATGCAGCCGTTTCGGAATAAGAAACAGATATAGTAAGGGTGGTAACTTCCGGGCAATTCGGCAGAAAAGAGATTTGAAAGAGACCTCGACAGGACCTTTCTGGAATACTATACGAGAAGACTTGGACCCAGGAGCGGTCATATTACGCACACCCAGCAGGCCAGAGTTTGGCATCGTCAACGAGATAGTTGGCCAGAGATCTGTAGAGGATGTGCCAGAGCGGGACTATTTCCGTCGTCACTCCATATTGGGTCGTTGAGCCGAGGAGCTATATATCTAGCAATGCACAGTGAGAGATAAGAGCCTAAAAGCCTTAGGGCGCCAGACGACAGGCCATGAACAGGAGGCAAGTAGATATATTGCTCTGCTAACATTTGATGCACCGACACCTTCTCGACTTTGAAGGACATGTCGACGACATTATTTATGATTTGGTTTTGCACTCGGTATAACTTATATGTGCTTGTAGTGTATTGATATGTGTTTTATGCACGCAGTTGCACACGTTTATGATTTTTTTACACCTTGGTACACTCGGTGTTGCTATTTATGCATTTGAGTTATTGTTTGGTATTTGTGCACGAGATGCACTGTATTGGGATTTGTGCACAGGATGCACTGTATTTGTATTTCTTGCACAGGATGCACCAGTTTTATAATTCGTGCGTTTGTCGCACCAGTTTTATGTTTCGTGCGTTTGTCACACCAGATTTATGTTTCGTGCGTTTGTCGCACCGGATTTATATTTCGTGCACCACGGTTGCACCTGATTTCGGTTTGATGTCATTCGATATGTTGATTTTGATTTCATGCCTATATTATGCATGTGATTTGCCTTATGCTTTCAGCATAGTTTTCATGCACTTTTTTGTTTTGATTTGATTTGTGCACGCTGATGCACATGGTTGTGAGATTATATACCGCGGTATACCTAATTTGGATTGAGCCGTATTGTATACCGTCGATTTCGATTCTGATATTGATGTTGATTCCGTGCATTCTGTGCCTTTATTTTGGATTCTTGTGCATATTTGGCGCGTTTGATATTGGATTTCGTGATTTCGTGCATGTTGGATGCACATAATTTAGATTTTCTTTATGCATGATGGATGCACCTGATTTGGATTTTCGCGCATGTTGGGCGCATGTTATGAGATGCGGTTTTGGTGCACACCAGATGCACTAAATCGGGATTTTTCGTGCATGTTAGATACACATGATATTGTTGTCCAGCGCACCTGTTGCCCATGACAGATGTTTCGTGCACACCCGATGCACTTAGATTTGTTTTTGTGCACATGTATGGCACATATATGGATTTTGATTTCCGTGCGCACCAGACGCACATATCATTCTTATATACATTTTGGGATTGATTCCTTATGAAGCAGTACGTTTTTATGATATTTGCTTTTTGTTTTCGTACTGAGCAGGACTAATCAGAGGACAGTACCTGGATATATTTTGCATGCATTAATAGTTATCGAAGGGATTTCTAAAAAGGGAGCTATAGTCTCAGTATTTACCTACGTGTCTAATATGACACGACACGTTTAAAATAAGGGAACCCTTCTAAATTGTTTTCAAAACGGCGGAATGTACATATTAAACAAAAAGATATATACATATATAGTTATTTTCTTACAATAGACGCCCGCCACTGTGCAGTGTTATGCACATCATACAGTGACTTAAAAGGTTTGGCATGCATTTCCTCCAGTTAATTACATGTATAGATTTGATGTCTACATGTATAATTTTGATGTATATCATATTGGTTTTGTTTTGGATTTGACATTTGTGTCTTTACCATGACTCCGATGATTGCGGGATGCTTGACAGAGTTTTGATTTTGAGTTATCTACTCATTGATCATGCGCGTGCATTATGCTATGATGCGTTTTATGTATTGATGATTTTGGAGCCCCGACGACTTTGACTTCTAACTGAAATGTTTTAGTATTGAGGGGTTTAAATTTAAATTCGGGGACCAAATTTCTTTAAGGGGGGAAGATTGTAACATTTCAAAAAAATAAAATATTATTTTTGGGAATTTTTATAATTAAATAATAAAATATTGAATATTTTAATAAAGCGGTATAATTAAATACCGGTAAATGGGGGGAAAATTTGGAAAATTATGGAAATTTCTAAAAGAGCGTGTTTTATGTGAATTATGCAAATTTTAAGTTTTTATGATTTATTATACACTAATTTTGTGCTAATCGCGATTAAAAATCGCTAATCGGATTTTAAGCGTGTTTTGTGCAAAACATGCACCATATCATTTCACACTTGTGTTAAATTTTCTTACATGGCTTTATCTTCATGTTTCATTCCTTGTTTTGGGTTTACTGTTGAGGAGAGAAGGAAATAAAAGAAAAGGAAATAAAAGAATAAAATAAAGAGCATGGGCAAGAGAGAGAAAGGTGAGGGTCAAACCTAAGTCTTGGCACATCTCTCCCACTTCTTCATCCTTGTCTTTCTTCTTCCTCCTTCAGCCCAAGGCAGCACCTCTCCTGCCTCCTCTTCAAAACCCCCCACTTCATCACTAAAAGTCCATCAAAAGTCTATCCTCATTTCACAAAAGTTATGCACAAGCTCACAAGCTACCTTATGGACCAAGAAAAATTTGATTTTGGCGTTGTAGAGGATTCATGGGAGCTATATGAGGTAACCTTTTCACAATTATTGTAGGGTTTGAAGTGCTTAAGCCTCATTTCAAGTTTAAAATCATTTTGGCGAAGTTTAGTGAGCTTTGAAAACTCAAGTTGGGAATTAGGGTTTGATTTGAGTAGAGATGGTGTAATTGGGCCTTAGAGATGACCTTAGACCCCCTACAATGATAAGAACCCAGACCAAACACCATACAAAAACCTGGAACCGAAAACAGAAAACTGTGAATGTCGGTTTTGTGAGTGTTTAAGGCGTGCAGGGAAATCTGGAGTGATCCGAGACCAATACTAGAAAAGTAAACAGTACCAGTAGCCGAGATGGACCACCACGAGGCCACCCTACCAGAACGAGCCCCTAACTCCCCCTCTGAACTGGCCTGGCCGGAATTTAGCCTTAAGTGGCCGGACACCTTGGTGGGTTGGGTGCCCAGGTTGCCTCCATAGCTCACATAAACCCTATACATCACCCTAGACCTATTTGCTTAACTAGTTTTCACCTTATACGAAATCTGGGACTAAAAACTTAATTTGCTGTTTTGATTTGAGTTATAGTTTTTCGTATTTTAAATCCTGAATTTTGGTGTTTGTGCTTTATCTCGATCACGTGACGTTTGTACGTCTATATCGAGTAATATCGGGTTGATTTGCGAGAGCTAACCTATAGGCTTTTGAGCGGGTCGTTTTGGTTTTCGTGTGTCGTTTCGTTTTCGATTTAGTTTTAATGCGATACGATGCGTGTGATATGTAGGTACCCCCACGAGAATTTGAGAAGATGAAGAAGATGGTGGCGACGTCGGCACCGGCAAACGAAGATGCAAGGTGAGCAGATTGTATCTACGGGGGAAGTCGGGTGGATGGCATATAGCACCCCCGCAGTTCGATATTTTGTATACTATAAATATACTATATATGATGGCTTTATGCGTGACATGGATATTCTAGATGTGATTAGGTGTACTATGGTTAGATTAAGGTTTAGAAGTAAACTAGTATAATTTCCTAGTTGCGAATCATAGAATAGGTTTACACCCATACGCATACACATGCTTACTTGACATACTTATACCTGGATGATGAGGATAGTGGATGATATTTGGAGATGAGTTGATGAGATTGGGCATAGTGCCATGAGATCGGTGATATGATGTGGTTCGTATTTAGGATACGACAAGAGATTTTAGCGGGCCTTCGGACGTGTGTTTTACTCACGCATTTATATTTACATAGATGGTATCGGTTTGTACTAGACTTAGATCAGTACCCCAGGTCATGAGATATGATGATAAGGATACCGAATAATTGATGAGATGAATGTGATATTGACCCGTACCCAGATTTGGGATGCCGTACGATGATTTACCGTACGAGCTTTATTTGAAGATAAGATCCGCACTCATGACTCGAGAATGTCATATGATATTGTATCGTACGCGGTACCATTGAGGCGGGATCACCGACTATTATATTTATATATATATATCGACTCAGATTTGGGTGGTTTCCATACCCCTCCCGATTTGCTTGTTAGTTAGATCTGTAGTTTGCTTAATAGTTGTTAGGCTAGACCCGAGTCATATCTATTTCAAAACTAACGAATCGGGAGTATTATAAAGACAAGTAAAGGGATTCTACGGATAATTTCAAAAGACGCACCTATTCTTAAAAACACCGTAGCAATTATTTTACTAAAAACCCCGATTCGTCTTATTTCAAGTGGCAAAATTGTATGACATTTTTATATGGATGTAGATTCTTCACTGTTGTGTTTATTAGTCGATTTCTGCATATTCTTGCCATTCGCACCGCATTGCCACTACTACAAATAAGGGTTGCCCCTACGGATTTATCCGTAGGGGCAACGCACTGCCTATACGGATATATGCGTAGGGGTGAAAAAATACCCCGTAGGTGCAATGGGCAAATTATTGCCCCTACGGGCAAATTATTGCCCCTACTGATTTCTGTGTAGGTCCTGTTGCCCCTACAGAGTAGGCCGTAGGGTAAAAAAAGTTATATTATTTACGGTTTTTTTAATATATTGAATGTACCTACGGAGATAACCGTAGGGCCATGCTCTAACCCCTACGGATATTTACGTAGGTACCTTTCCGTAGGGGTCAAATATCAGGAATCCTGATATTTGGCCCCTACGAATAATGCCGTAGGGGCTAGGCTGTGGCCCCTACGGATATGTCCGTAGGGGCACTCCCAACCCCTGGTACTGAGATCATGGGGGAAATATCAGTTACTGCTGATATTGTGCCCCTACGGGTATAGCCGTAGGGGCAACATGGTTACCTACGGATTAATCCGTAGGTACACATTATCTGTATTTTTTTTAAAAAAATGGGATGCTTGATTTATTCCCGCCCTGTGCACAATAATATATACATCAATCAAATATAAAATTAATCATCACACAACATATATCGCAGTACTCATAATCACATCTCACGCGTATAATATACAAAAGAAACCAAAAAACTAAATATGATATAAATATAAACCAAAATCAATATCGCCCAAAATGTTTCAAAATGTAGTACAATATATATCATATAAATAAATACATGTTTCAAAAAATAAGAATCAAAAAGCTAGCCTAGCTCGGTCCAGCTCCACCTTTGATAAACGCTAGAATCTTGCGCCTACCCCGTCGCGTCTGGACTTAACGTATGCAATAAGCGTGTAAGAACTGTGTATTATTCGAATTCTTATCATTATCGAGTTATTTCGAAACCCCATTTGTATATCTAGTTTGGAAAACCGTAGTTTATTTTAATTAGATATGTACATGTAAGATTAATCAAACCTAAGTCTACAACCAAATAAGCTCAGGCTACGTACTGATATTGGATATGTTGATATCTATAATATGACATGATATTTTACTATTAAGTAGTATACATACCAGCATCTCCTTCAACTCCTGAACGGTGGCCTTCAAGCTCTCCAGTTCCTGCTGGATACGTCGCTCACTGGAGACGGAGGAAGTAACCGCCGGGGTGGAGTCCAACCTCATATGGGCCCTGCTAGAGCCCAGTCCTCGGCCTCTCTCCCAACCTCCGTGGTGCCGTCCGTGTGCGGCGTCCAGGACTGGAGTCAGCAGCCTCGAATGCTGCCTTCCCCCTAGCAACTGTCAGAACATTATATTTAGTACATACTGGTCTATAAAATTGACAAGAAATACCAAAATCAACAAATTCAAAGCCTTACCTACAGAGATAATAAAATGTACTCCTCTGGTATCTGCATGTATCAAAATTTGAATAATATTAATTAATTTCAGTACATACATATTAACAAGGTAAACTCGCATATAGCGCTGCTTACACATAAGACAGGGAGTGAACAAGCTCTTGTAGATCATCAGGCGCAAATCTAATCTCATCAAGCAGCCCATGATAGTGAGTTGGACGACTAAACAAGGTCCACGACTTACAATCATTCCCGCATGCGAGCACATATAAAAATCATAGTTTCTAGGATGACAAATTTTATTGTCAACTACTGTCACCACCTACAGCTAGACAATAATAAAAATTACTAAGTAAGAGCAAAAGGAATGTGTGTATATTTATGATATAGCATTCTAAATCAATATACATTCCCTATATGATATATAAACATACCTGAAGGAACAGGAGTGGCCTCTGTCCCTGATATGGACGCATCACCAACAACTAGACAATCAAACATTGACAATATAAGTAATTTTGACATAAACAGGCATGAATATCTATAATATTACATTCAAAATGGATATTAGAGAGCGCACCTGCAGTGAGAAGTGATAAAAGTATCACCCAACAAGGGTGTAATTTACAGAATCAGTTGAAACTCTTTTAAGTCATAGAAGAACCTGACCTGCACAAATCTGATGTATGCTTTCCATTGGACACTAAGAAGTCTCTAAAAGGAAAAGCCAATGTGAAAGCCATCATTAGTTCATATCAGAAGATTAATGCTGAAACAGAGAACAATGAATGTCATTTTCTTCTTCTTCTGCCACATTACAATCTTCTCCTTCTTCTTCTGCCACATTACTGTCTTCTCCTTCTTATTATGTGCGCGTGCAAATTCAATGACTATATTGAGAATATGGATTAATAGTGGGTAGGAAAAGTATTTCTTAAATGGCTTTTGCATCTAAAAACCATAAACTACTAAGTAATAGCATATATAATTTTTTTAGTATAAAGGTTGTTATTTTAAGCTTTCCCTTATAGTGATATGATCTAACTGCCTTTATAAACTACAAGTGTATAGAAAATTATGATAATAAACCATAAGAAAGGGTCGTAGCCATGCATAACCTTGAATCTACATACCAAATCATGCACAAGCATGCAATTATTGTCACCTTGCCTTGGAATATAAAATATCTTGGAAGACTATAAGCGAGCATTTAAATCTTGATAACTTTTGACTTCAACATATATTTTTCTCAAGTACCATGAAATATACTTCCTCCGTATAAACCGTTTTCAGGAAGATGGATTAACAATGACAAATTATCCATTGTGGCTCACTAGGTTAGCATTTTCTCTTCTATTGACCATCTTACTAATCTGCTTGGTAATTTATTCGGAACCGGCTGCGAATCATTAAAAGACATGCATAAGAAAGAAAGCTAAAATACAGATATATAGCATACCGATACATCGAAACTTCAAAGTTGCGATGACAATCCAGAGATATTTATTTCTACACACGTGGTGCGCGTGCGAATGCGTCAGGCATCATGGACAAATATTTGAGAACATGGAAAGTATTATTAGTATAAAGTAATTAAAGCTTTTAAACACCTTGGGTAGATATTTTTTTAGTTGATGCAATCATATCATGAGGACTAAATTTAAGCTATTATACATATGCATATGTATTTTTCTAATCTAATATATCACACACACACACACAGAGAGAGAGAGAGAGAGAGAACACCAGTTTGGTAGAGAAATCAGGTAGCAGGACCCTAAAGAAATGGAGTCCATAGCATTGCTCATCATCATCATCCATGATCCCTTTTGATAATATTTCTTCAAAGGGATCATGGATGATGATGATGAGCAATGCTATGGACTCCATTTCTTCAGGGTCCTGCTACCTGATTTCTCTACCAGTTTGGTAAAGAAAGTTCCAGGTATCTCTGCTCTTAACCTATGTGGCATTCGAGATGGAAAATGCCATTTGACCAAACCATTAGGCCTGTCCTCTCTATTCATATAGGCCTCCCACCAAGTGGCTAGTTGTTAGGTAGATATGAAACCTCTTAATTTTACCTTGCTTGTAGAGTTGTATCGTTTAGATAAATGTTCATTGTTCAATTTCACCTCACAGACGATGCGGTTCTTCAAAAAGGAAAGTTGTGGTATGGACTTCTCCGACAGGAATATGTTAAAAGAAGAGAAATGTCATAAATGATAACACAAGGTAGTTGGTAACATGCCAATGAACATTTATTAAGATAATCAGTATAGAGCATATGTAAAATGAATAAATATTTTATATTTATCCATACTAACCTACAGACGATGCGGAGGGTACGGAAGTGGCAAGAGTGGCCCCTGCGTCAGACGTAGACGCACCACCTATAATTAGACAATTAAAAATAGATTATATAAGTAATTGCAAAAAGAATGTGTAGATCAATAATATAACATTCTAAATCAACATGCATGCACTATAGGATATATAAACATACCCACAGGTGCGGTGGTGTCACCACCTACTGCTAGACAATAATAAAAATTACTATCTAAGTAAGAGTAAAAGGAATGTGTGTATATTTATGATATAGCATTCTAAATCAATATACATACACTATATGATATATAAACATATCTGGAGGAGCGGAAGTGGCCTCTGTCCCTGATATGGACGCATCATCAACAACTAGACAATCAAACATTGACAATATAAGTAATTTTGACATAAAAAGCATGAATATCTATAATATTACATTCAAAATGGATATGCGTGCAATATACCTGGAAGTGTGTCAAAGTCCATACGGAAGGAGGCATCCGAAGGGGTCTCCGATCTGGGTGCAAGACCGGCCCTCTGAAGCTCCCTACGCAGCTCTCCGGGCGGCTTAACCGCTCTGCCTCTGCCTCTGCCGGTGCTACGGCTGGATCTCCTGCCACCCCTCGCTGCTCCCGTCATCGTCATCAAATCTAGTCCTGCATATTCTCCTATAAGAAATCCTTGAAACTCCTATAAGAAACCTTGGAACTTCAGCCTCACAAAGAGCTTCTTTGACTACACATTAATAAAGATTCCTCCAATAGGATGTTCCACAAAGACAACGAAAAGGAGAGAAATGACATGAAGTACCTTGATATAGGAAGGAGATGATATGAAGCAAGATGACATAAATGAGAAAAGAGAGCGGTCATAAGTGAAAAAAAATTAAATGAAACATAGTGCGGGAAAAGGTATTTTGGAGAAAGAAAATTAAAGTTTTTGATATCCGTATCTAGTTATTACTATTTCGGAAAGCTACTATAAAATCAGTAATTCCTTTGTTACAGTCAATTTCATAAACAAAATTTGGATAATGATCTTACAGTTTTTCGTGAAGTTTATTTTATTTGTTAATTTAATTAGAAACCAATCTGCCCTGTATAGATTGTTCCTGTTCTATAAGAAGGTTCCTTCCTTTTACATGCAAATAAGGTCTGGTAATAAATAGTAAGATTCTAATTAAAAGTAGACAGTACACTGGATGTTAACGGGCAACAAAGCATGATATACTTAGACTACACATCCTATTTGACCAGCAACAGATAAATGAACGTCACGTAACATTCAAAAAGGCAACTCTCTGACCAATAGGAATTAGAAAAGTATGCAGCCCCACTCATTAATCTACAATCAACATAACTAATCAAGGTATCATACAGTACAATGCTTTTTCAAATAACATTTCCATCAAGTGGCATAGATTTTAGCTGAAACTTGGACCTTGAATAATGAGACAAATAGACAGATAAACAAACCAAAAGAAGAAAGTCCAGCATATCTCACAACTATGATTTAGTATTGTATAAGCATATTATATGAAGCATTAACAAAGGGGTTATACTTTTAGGAGTTATGTAGTAGGTGGAGGTGTATAAATTTTGGGGGAGATGCGGGATCATTGTATGATCCATTCATGATAAATCTTGGCCTCTAGGTGGTCGTTGACTGAACCTATTCTCCTTCCTATTTAGATAGTCTTCGCTTAAAAATAGGCATTTCTACTAAAGAATTTTAAACAAATTATCAGAATTCTACTTCCATACTGTGAAGTTTGTTTGGACTAAACACTCAAGAGAACATTTAAAACTCCCTATCCTCGGAGATGATGTCCAGATGACTGCATTGCCATAAAAGTAATCAAATCATTTTGGATCCTTACTCTAAAATGATTATACTTGCTTATTTTAAGATTTTAATACCCATCCTAACCCCAACCCTAACCCTAACCCCAACCGCAACCCCCTGCCGAACCCCAGCCCCAACCGCAACCCCAGCCTCAGCCCCAGCCCCAACCGCAACCCCAACCCTAACCCTAACGCTTACCCCAACGGATGCCTCATCGGTACCCAAACCATGAACCCTAGCCCTAAAATAATCAAAAATTTGTTTAATTTAAGATTTCCTAACCTGTGCAGTGAAGGCGTTGACGATCGATCGGAGGCGAAGACAAAATCGGAGATGAGGAAAGCCCAGGCGGTGGCGACGACGAATCGGCCAGCGCTGGCGACGACGGGAACGGCGATGAAACATAGGCGATCAGCGGGAACGAGGGTTTGGCGATTTTGGGTTCGCGCGCGATGGGAAAATAATTTTTAGGTAATGAGCGTAGGGATCGATCCGTGCCCTTTTAATTAAATCTCTATTTAGATGCCCATACGGATAAGTCCGTAGGTTTTTGGTTTGCGGCTCCGTAGGGGCAAACAACAATTTACGATTTAATATTTTTTAAATTAATTTGTAAGGACCGTAGGGGCAACCTTTTGGCCTTACGGATTAGTCCGTAGGCCCAAACTAAATCTGCCCCTACGGATTCCGTTATCCGTAGGGGCAACCCCCTATTTTAGTAGTGTGCATGTGTAAATGTATTTATTGTTATATGAAAACCATGCTGTCAGGACACCAGCACCATTATCGATGATGCGTATGTTCCACGTACACCTGCTTGCCGGCTCACACACCTCATCATCGATAATTGCCATGTCACTACACAGTAGGATTGTTGCATCAGGATATGACTACTTGCATGACATGCTTGTGCACATACCTATTGTACATTCATACTTGTGCACATACCTATTGTACACTCATACTTGTGCACATACCTATTGTACACGCATACTTGCGTACATACATATTGTACATTCATACTTGCGTACATACATAGTGTACACCCATACTTGCATACATGCGTATTTGCACATACATAGATGATTCTAGCTTGATTTGGAGATTTGGGAACCGCAAGATACATTTAAAAACTGATTCATTTAAAGGGGCGGTTTTCCCTCAATATGTGCATATTACTATTCCATGTTGCATGATATACTAATATGCTTACATTTTTTTATATGTCGCATACATCATGCTTTATGATTATACGCATTGAGATATGTTGTTTCCATGATATTTCTGGATTTGGGGACCTTGGGTATTTCAAAAGAGAGTATGTATTGTTTTAAAAACCCGGTTACCCTTGATATGATATTTCAATGCATCCACCATGTGTTTTCTCGGTTCTGAGAGCGACATGTGAAACCCGATTCGAGGAGGCGGATGAGGCCGATTGCGGGTACATGGTGGACCCGGTATGGTACCCCGGGGCGAGAACAGATCGCTGTGTTACAGACGGTGAGCCTGGAAGAGGATTGGGCTCGGCAGATATCCGGAGGATACCGACCGGAGTCGGGAGATGATATGGGCCGATCTGAACTGACGGAGCCCGTAGGCCGATCCGGACTGACGGAACCCGATATATGACGATTTGCGTGCCGATGCTGGACACAGGTTTCATGATGTTTTCGAGTGTCGATGCTGAACACTCAGGTTCCATGATTTTGATGTGTCGCGAGGGACACACGCTGATTTATATCCTCATACTTCCATGCATATGCATTTATGATATTTACATGCATGATGTTTTATGTCATTGGGTGACACGTGGACGAGATCCACATACATACAGACATTGATTACATAGTTGGATGATATCCATATACTTATAGACTTCATGATATAGTTGACATTGATTCATGTTGATTACATTGATCATACCTCATATTTATGATATGTTGTTACCTGAGGCACTGACACGAGCACATGGGATTACACTTATGTATAGATGTTTGCCCTGGCCACCTTTTCATGCTTCAGACTTATTCATATTGAGGATATATTATTACTTATCGTATTGACCTAAGATTGTGTCATACATACGATTTCTGCTCTGCGATGTTTTCTATTCACGAGTTGGCAACTCACCCCCGTTGTACCACAGTTCTTGCAGGTTTTGCCGTACAGGTTTCATTGCGGCTTTTCTGGCACACTGCTTCATTTCTGGGTGATTGCTTTGGTAGGTGGGTTCACTCGCATCATGACCACCCTTGTATTTATTTTAATCAGTTGTATCTAGTAATTCCATCAACCAAACTTGTATATTTATTTAGACTTAGAAAACTAGTTGTGTATTATTTCGACCTTAGAGTCGCGCGTTGTAGTATTATGGTTTTCATGCTGATTTTGAGTTCCTTTTTGAGTTTTGATTCTCGCCATTCGGCGTTGTATAATATATTGCTTGCGTGGTTGGGACCGTCGATTGACGAAGAGCTAGCTCCCTCTTGTGGATGCCTTTTATCATTGTACATATATTATTCTTGTTGTACCCCGTGTTAGTGTATATGCCCTAGAGGCCATTACTGTATCATACTAGTTTGTATATTACTTAATGGATGCTTGGGATATTCACCTTGTATGTACAATCTTGCTCAAAATAGTAGTATGCTACTTGGTTTGTTTCTACTTCAATGTGTACATGTGTTTATTTTTGTATATCGCCTATACACATTAGTAGAGCCCTTAGGATCTTTGCTTGATTACCAGCGATGTGATGGCCGTCACACTAGTGGGGCTGGGTAATCTATAAGCACATCCTTATGCAGGTCCCTGGTCACAGGACTATCGAGACAGGGCATCGATACTCCGGAGTAGACCAGCGCATGCGCTTCTCATCCCAGTGTGGGAGACGGTCTGTCCCACAGCCGTCAGTACGTCGTACTTGAGATAGTATGCGGGTGCTCGTTAGGTTACGGGTACACTGGACAGGACTCGTCGGGAACTGACTAGTTGGTATTATACCTATCGTCAGTTATCAGTTCCCAGGTGACATGAGTACAGCTTAGTCCGCTGACTTGACACTGTCACTTCGCCTCGGGTGTGTTCCCACTGTACTTTGATCACTACCCTACCACGGCTCAAAGGAGTCGTGTAAACAGGTGGTGGTTGGGTGCAGTCCCGAAGCACTTGGAGGCAGTGACGGTTAGACAGGATTCGTCTCTCCCGGTATTGGGAGTTGACATCACGCTGTGTCTTGGAGAGCAATTACACGAGTAGTCCCTGGCCAGGGCAAACGAGATATACTGGTAGGTTTCCAGTGTTATCTCAGGGTGTTTTGGGCTTCGCTCCGGCACGACTTGTACCGCTATTGGGGGACTGACGTTTACCGCCCCCTAGGCCCGCCATGCGATGTATCAGACGAACAGACCGGACTGTACGGAGAATGTCACACTCAGGCTCAGTAGGAGTTCAGATGGGTTTCGCCTCGTCGGTCTTCTTATCGGCATTACCTGGGGACCGTTACGCACAGCTAGTGCCGCTTGCGGTCTGTGGTTAAACCCACTGCCAGCGTAGTGTCGAGTCTTTAGAGTCCCACACAGAAAGCTTTTCGCCTTTAGGCAAAAGAGTAGAGGTCGCATGGTATTGCGACAGGCCGCATGGTTTTGCGACAGGGTTCGGTCACATCCGTGCACTTATGCACGTACAGTGTCCGGACAGTTTACACTAGC
This sequence comes from Agapanthus africanus, assembly GCA_030015575.1. Lineage (NCBI taxonomy): Eukaryota > Viridiplantae > Streptophyta > Magnoliopsida > Asparagales > Amaryllidaceae > Agapanthus > Agapanthus africanus. The sequence goes on from JASDDO010000026.1 coordinate 409,534,693, forward strand.
GGGCTTTGGTTTAAGCCAGATCCTAGTGTACCTTATGGGATTGGATTTATCCAGTTTGCATTCGTGTTCCTCGGAACGCGGATGCGGGTGTGTATGCACAGTTGACAGGGAGGCAGAGGCTGCGGATTCTCATTAGGGTTGTTGACAGTTGACCGTTGACTATTTGACTTTATGCTCAACCCTAATGAGAATATGATATGTGATTAACTATTATATTAATTAAGTATTATGGTGATATGGTTGTTGACTTGTTGACTTTTGTTGACTTGTTGACTTTGTTGACTTGTTGACTTTTGTTGACTTGTTGACCGGTTGACTAGGCTTGACTAGTTGACCATCATGATAACCATGGTTATCATTTCATGCCAAAGACTTTTACTTGCTTGCTCATTTGAGTAAAATGAGTGCATGACATGATAAGGTTATGGTTGCTTCAAACCATCACATAAGACTTTTTTTGATATGATGAGTTATGATCACTTTGGATTATGAGAGGGTGAAAGACAAAAGAGTTGCTCATTCTTTCTTGCTCATTCTCTCTCTTGTTCTTGAGCTCTCCTCTTGCTCTCACCCTCAACCTCTTGCTCCCTCTCTTGATCTATGGTTCTCTTGTCTCATGAGTTGAGAATCAAGAACCATAGATAAAATCCCATTCTATTTCTTCTCTACTCATTCTAGTTCACTAGGTTTAGCAAACCAAGTGAACTAGTTTCTTCAAAGAACGAAGAAGGAGCTAAAGGTTGGAGCTTTCAAGTGGATCTATCTTCGGCGTACGGAGACAACGAGAAGGAGCCATCGAACCACCATCGGAGCTTGAAGACGAAGGAGTTCAAGTTTAGGTATAACCATCTCCATCCGAGTAGCTAACTCTCTTTAGCTAAGTATGCTAGTTTTAGTTTAGGTAAAGATCCCGACTTTGCTTAGTCCATGTTGCCCCTTGCGCTAAAAATTTGATTTTTATACTGTTTCCGCCTCCCCGTAAGAACCGGGGGTCGCAACGTGGACTTACAGTGGTATCAGAGCCTAACTAAACTTAAACTAGCTTGGTAGTAAAGTGTAACGAAGTTCGGAACCGAAAAAAATCCAAAAACCTAACTTTTACAAAACCTGAGTTTCTGTTGAAATTTTTTCTGGTCAAAATGAAAAACTTTATACTCCTAAATTCGGCTTAGGGTTTTGTGTGAACACCCATAAAAAACGGTCCACTGTTTCCTTCAAACCGCCGCGCTTCCGCCGCACGAGGTAGGCATGTGCCGCGGAAGCGCCGCGGTTTGTCGTCTTCTCTGCATCGTTTTCCGTGCAGTGTGTGTCTGTGTTGGTTTTGGGATTTTTGAAATATATTATATGTGCCCAGATTTTCCAGAAAAGAAATTTCCTTTTGGGGTCCTATAATTCCGTATTTTTTCCGAACTTCACTGCACTTTGACTATGATGGTTATATCTGTGATGTTTTCATGTATTGAACGTCGGCTAATCGCTATAAGTCGATTGGTCGGGGTTATACATGATCTGTAATGTGCTGGAATGTGTATATGAATATGTTGGATTGTCGCGGGTGAATAGCCGGGGGTTGTGAGACGAGAATTTTCTTTTCTTTCAATTCATATAAATTTGTAAATTGATGTAATAATTATTTGTATGGCCGCACAACCGGGTCGGGGTTGTAGCCGTCATTGTATAATTTCTTTTTATTGTTTTTGCTCCTAGGATAGACCCATGGAGGGGTGCACAAACTACCGGGTATGCCGAAGTGTCGAGTGGCCTACTCATGGAGATGAGGGAGGTTGCTACGCTTCGGGTACTTGGCGGGTAGTTTGCCGTACCCGTAGGGGTCTTGGGTGGGGTTTTGGCTATTCACCGCGACCGTGTAATCTGTCTTTTGTTACAGGCTCGTACAAATTACAGATTCCTAGTATATCCAATGTATTCATCTGTGATCTGAAATGTTTATCATTGCAGTATATCTATATATGATATTATTTAGGCGTTGCTTATGTTTTACAGACGCGCTAGCCCAGCCCCCGCTCTGTCGTTAGTTAAGTAACCTAACGGGTAATGACGGGGCCCCGTGGCGAATGCGAATGGCATAAGCGTACGTCATATTTTGGTTGTTTTCTGCAATGGTAGGATTAAATGATGGGACACATTAAAAGAACTAATGCAAGAATATCACGCATTAAAAGAACTAATGCAAGATAATAAACCAAGTTAAAGTCGTTGGAACACTTTCGAAAAACCACTCGGTTCTTTTCAAAACAAACTTTTAAAATACGGAGTTTGAGCCACTCCATTTAAAAGCTATCTCGTTCCATCGACCAAATCAAGTTCACTACGTTCACGGTTTTGCCAAAACCATCCGTAGCCCTCCATCATTTCAGTTAAATATTCGGTAGTATTCAAGCTATGTATTTTGACCTCACGCCAAGGCATAGTGATTGGTAGCTGCCGGATATTTATCTGTTGCATAGATAGAATGCGTTGGTTTGAGACAGTCGTACTGCCATTTTGGCCTACGTCAAGGGTATGTACGGGTGGGTTCAAATTAACCTGGATAATGATGGGACGAACTTGACATGTGACTTATGACATTTTGACCTCACGCCAAGGTCATAAGAGCATGGGGCAAAAATCCACATCGGGAGTTTCATAAGTACTGAAACTTGCTAGATTTGCATACCATTTGGAGTGTGATGATTCTGGTAGGATTCCTTCAGTTTCGTCACGCGATGATATTTGGATCCCGATCCTACTGTGAGTATATGTTACTCCTCGGGAAATTTCTCACTTAACGATCAATGCTATAAACCTAGTAGGTGCCTAAAAAGGTGTTAGCGGGGCTACGCCCCCAGGGAAAAGAGGTTCTTTAATTAAGGAACTTCGCGAAAGCGTTGGAAAACCTCCCTCGAAGTACCGACACCGGCCTGGCTGAACGGTTAAGCAAGTATTGTACGGTGGGATTGATCCTGACTAATTCTTCCTTTATGGTTTGAGGAGGGATTCGAGAAACAGTGGGAGCCATCCTGTTTAGACAAACTAAAAACCACTCTAAACTTGCAAGAGCATCATGCTGAGTGTTTCTTCTTCTCTCTCCTAATTGCAGCGACCAATCAACATGACTGGACTTAAGTTACTCCTAGATAAAAACAAACTGACAGGGCCAAACTACAAAGATTGGCTCAGGAATGTCAAGATAGCAATCACTTATGACAAGCTGGGGTATCTTCTTACCACCAAAGCTCCCCCTGTCCCTGGTCCAACTTCCAGTGTCGCGGATAAGGAAATCCGCAAGACTTGGGAGATTGATAGCGCGAAGGCCAAGTGCCTCCTGCTTGCCTCGAGGGACAACGAACATCAGAGGAGGCATGAGAATATAGACATGGAGTCCATATTGCTCCATACAAAAGAACTGTATGGAGAGCAATCACGTATCGCAAGATACGAAGCGTCGAAAAAGTTATTTTCGACAAGAATGGCCGTCGGATCATCAGTAGCCGAGCACGTGCTAAAGATGATCGGCTACATTGAGGAGCTCGCTGACCTAGGGATCACATTAGAGAGTGAGCTATATACGGATATAGTTCTCCAGTCCCTTCCTTCCACTTACGCCCAGTTCATACTGAGCTTCAACCTACAAGAAAAAGAGGTTGAACTTTCAGAGCTCCTCAACATGCTGAGGAGCGCAGAGGGCACCCTACAGAAAGGTAGGGATACATCCACTTTTTTGTAGGAGGATCATCTTCTTCTAGGTCCAAGGCGAAAGCCAAGGGAAAGAAGAAGAAGGCCCCCGCCAAACCAAGGGGCGGTGTTAGTAAAGTGGATACGAAGGGAAAAGCAAAAGCAACAAAGATAGCGGGGAAGCTTGTGGATAAGGAAGAATGCTTCTATTTTCATAAGAAAGGACACTGGAAGAATGATTGCAGGGCCTGGAAGGCCAGAACACAGGAATTGAAGCAGGTTGCAGCTTCAGCTTCAGGTGTGTATGTTATTGAAAACTGTCTTTCAATAAACTCTACTTCCTGGGTATTGGATACCGGATCAGGATCTCATATCTGTAATTCTTTGCAGGCGTTGAGAAACCGTAGGGTTTTGAAGGCAGGTGACATGACCCTCAGAGTTGCAAACGGAGCTAGCATGGATGCTAAAGCCGTGGGGGACTATCACCTGGGAATGTCAGATGGACATGTTTTGGTTTTGCGTAATTGCTTTTTTGTACCCAACGCAACTTGTAATATCATTTCTGTATCTTTAGTTTCTAAAGAAGGTTATGAATTTGCGTTTGTAAGTAACGTTGTAAACATTCACCTTAATCAAGTTCTGATTGGGTCAGGTACATTGAGTAATGGTATATACGTGTTAAACCAACCACAGATTTTCAACGTCCAGAATACACACAAAAGAAAGTCTCCAGAACTAAATCAGACTTTCTTATGGCATTGTAGATTGGGTCACATCAATGAGAGAAGGTTGACTAAGTTACATACAGAAGGATATTTGAATGCGTTCGAATATCAATCGTATGCCACTTGTCAATCTTGTCTCAAAGGAAAGATGACAAAGACTCCGTTTACTGGACAAGGAGTAAGAGCGAGCGAGCTCTTGGGACTCGTACACAGTGACGTGTGCGGTCCAATGTCTACACATGCCCGAAGCGGACATTCTTACTTCATTACTTTTACGGATGACTTCTCAAGGTACGGTCATGTCTTCTTAATGAAACATAAGTCCGAGGCCTTTGGAAAATTCCAGGAGTATAAGAATGAAGTAGAGAAACATACCGGCAAAAGTATTAAGATTCTAAGATCGGATCGAGGTGGAGAATACTTAAGTGCCGAGTTCCTGGACTATCTAAAAGAGAACGGAATTCTCTCTCAGCTTACTCCTCCATACACCCCGCAACATAACGGTGTATCGGAGAGACGGAACCGCACCCTATTGGATATGGTGCGGTCCATGATGAGTAACGCTGAGTTACCGCGATCATTCTGGGGGTATGCGCTAGAATCAGCTGCGTACCTTTTGAACCGAGTTCCGACTAAGACTGTGCCTACCACCCCATATGAAATGTGGAGTGGGAAGAAACCCTATCTTCAATATCTGAAGATCTGGGGATGTCCAGCTTTTGTCAAAAAGCAGCATGCGGACAAACTCGAGGCACGCTCAGTACTGTGCAAGTTTGTGGGATACCCAAAGAACACCAGGGGGTATCTTTTCTACAACGCAGAGGAACAAAAAGTCCTTGTTTCTCGTAATGCCCACTTTCTGGAACACCAGTTCTTGGAAAAGGAGATTAGTGGGAGCGCAGTAGAACTGGAAGAAATTCCAGAACCACAGACTATTACTGAAAGGTTAGTGGAACCAGAGGGTTCAACAGAACAGGACATTCCTACGCCGCTCCGCAGAAGTAGTAGGCAGTCTCATCCGCCCGAGAGATACTACGGTTTTCTCATAGACGGGGATAGAGAGGATTGCATCATAGATTATGATGAGCCTACTAGCTTCCAGCAGGCCGTTCAGAGCGTTGACTCAGTGAAATGGCTGGATGCAATGCGGACCGAAATGGAGTCCATGTACACCAACAAGGTATGGACGTTGGACATTGCTACAGACGGGGTAAAACCCGTAGGATGCAAGTGGATCTTCAAAAGGAAGATTGGTGTAGATGGACAGGTTGAGACCTATAAAGCTAGGCTGGTAGCAAAGGGTTTTCGTCAAAGACCTGGCTTGGACTATGACGAAACCTTTTCTCCAGTAGCCATGCTGAAATCCATTCGGATCCTTCTTGCCATTGCTGCCTTCCACGATTATGAGATCTGGCAAATGGACGTAAAGACAGCTTTTCTAAATGGAAATTTAGAGGAGTGTGTCTATATGGACCAACCAGAGGGTTTCATTCAGAGTGGGAGCAGCGGAAAGGTGTGCAAGTTGCTTAAGTCCATCTATGGACTAAAGCAGGCATCGCGGAGTTGGAACATCTGCTTTGATGAGACGGTCAAAGAATTTGGCTTTATCAAAAATCCAGATGAACCATGTATCTATAGTAGATTTGTAGCGAGAACTGTAGTATTCCTCATTTTATACGTGGATGACATTCTCTTAATAGGAAATAACATTCCTATGCTACAATCTGTCAAGGGGTTCTTGTCACACAGGTTCTCCATGAAAGACCTGGGTGATGCCTCATACATTCTGGGTATCCGGATCTACCGTGACAGATCCAAGAGGATATTAGGACTTTCACAGTCCAGGTACATCGACACCATACTGAAGAGGTTCAGTATGGAAGATTCCAAGCGCGGTAACCTACCGGCTTGTCACGGGATCACCCTCTCTAAAGAGATGTCTCCCAAGACTGATTTGGAGAGGGATCACATGTCTATTATACCCTACGCTTCTGCGGTAGGCTTTATAATGTATGCGATGTTGTGTACCAGACCGGATGTAGCTTATGCACTGAGTGTGGTAAGCCGGTATCAGTCTAACCCTGGGGAGAAACACTGGATAGCGGTAAAGAACATTCTCAAGTACCTGAGAAGGACTAAGGAGATGTTCTTGGTGTATGGCGGAAAAGACCTCCAGATCGAGGCCTTTGCTGACTCCAGCTTCCAGAGTGACAAGGATGATTCCAAGTCCATGTCGGGTTTTTTCTTTACCCTCAATGGAGGGGCGGTGTGTTGGAAGAGTTCCAAACAAGAAACCGTTGCAGACTCGACGATGGAAGCGGAATACATCGCTGCATCTAATGCCGCAAAAGAAGCTGTCTGGATGAGGAAGTTCTTGAAAGAACTTCAGGTGGTTCCGTCCATTGTTGATCCAATACCTCTGTATTGCGACAACAACGGGGCTATAGCTTTAGCGAAGGAACCAAGGTCCCATCAGAAATCCAGGCACATCTTGAGGCGGTATCACCTGATCAGGGAGATCGTGGATCGCCAGGAGATCGAGGTTCGGAGAGTCGCTTCAGAAGACAACACTGCAGATCCATTCACCAAGGCCTTGCCCCAGACTCAATTCGAGCGGCTGATCGAGATGATAGGTCTTCGATACGCCAGTACATGGCCTTAGTGCAAGTGGGAGATTGTTAGTGTATATGCCCTAGAGGCCATTACTGTATCATACTAGTTTGTATATTACTTAATGGATGCTTGGGATATTCACCTTGTATGTACAATCTTGCTCAAAATAGTAGTATGCTACTTGGTTTGTTTCTACTTCAATGTGTACATGTGTTTATTTTTGTATATCGCCTATACACATTAGTAGAGCCCTTAGGATCTTTGCTTGATTACCAGCGATGTGATGGCCGTCACACTAGTGGGGCTGGGTAATCTATAAGCACATCCTTATGCAGGTCCCTGGTCGCAGGACTATCGAGACAGGGCATCGATACTCCGGAGTAGACCAGCGCATGCGCTTCTCATCCCAGTGTGGGAGACGGTCTGTCCCACAGCCGTCAGTACGTCGTACTTGAGATAGTATGCGGGTGCTCGTTAGGTTACGGGTACACTGGACAGGACTCGTCGGGAACTGACTAGTTGGTATTATACCTATCGTCAGTTATCAGTTCCCAGGTGACATGAGTACAGCTTAGTCCGCTGACTTGACACTGTCACTTCGCCTCGGGTGTGTTCCCACTGTACTTTGATCACTACCCTACCACGGCTCAAAGGAGTCGTGTAAACAGGTGGTGGTTGGGTGCAGTCCCGAAGCACTTGGAGGCAGTGACGGTTAGACAGGATTCGTTTCTCCCGGTATTGGGAGTTGACATCGCGCTGTGTCTTGGAGAGCCATTACACGAGTAGTCCCTGGCCAGGGCAAACGAGATATACTGGTAGGTTTCCAGTGTTATCTCCGGGTGTTTTGGGCTTCGCTCCGGCACGACTTGTACCGCTATTGGGGGACTGACGTTTACCGCCCCCTAGGCCCGCCATGCGATGTATCAGACGAACAGACCGGACTGTACGGAGAATGTCACACTCAGGCTCAGTAGGAGTTCAGATGGGTTTCGCCTCGTCGGTCTTCTTATCGGCATTACCTGGGGACCGTTACGCACAGCTAGTGCCGCTTGCGGTCTGTGGTTAAACCCACTGCCAGCGTAGTGTCGAGTCTTTAGAGTCCCACACAGAAAGCTTTTCTCCTTTAGGCAAAAGAGTAGAGGTCGCATGGTATTGCGACAGGCCGCATGGTTTTGCGACAGGGTTCGGTCACATCCGTGCACTTATGCACGTACAGTGTCCGGACAGTTTACACTAGCGGGCTTTGGTTTAAGCCAGATCCTAGTGTACCTTATGGGATTGGATTTATCCAGTTTGCATTCGTGTTCCTCGGAACGCGGATGCGGGTGTGTATGCACAGTTGACAGGGAGGCAGAGGCTGCGGATTCTCATTAGGGTTGTTGACAGTTGACCGTTGACTATTTGACTTTATGCTCAACCCTAATGAGAATATGATATGTGATTAACTATTATATTAATTAAGTATTATGGTGATATGGTTGTTGACTTGTTGACTTTTGTTGACTTTGTTGACTTGTTGACTTTTGTTGACTTGTTGACCGGTTGACTAGGCTTGACTAGTTGACCATCATGATAACCATGGTTATCATTTCATGCCAAAGACTTTTACTTGCTTGCTCATTTGAGTAAAATGAGTGCATGACATGATAAGGTTATGGTTGCTTCAAACCATCACATAAGACTTTTTTTGATATGATGAGTTATGATCACTTTGGATTATGAGAGGGTGAAAGACAAAAGAGTTGCTCATTCTTTCTTGCTCATTCTCTCTCTTGTTCTTGAGCTCTCCTCTTGCTTTCACCCTCAACCTCTTGCTCCCTCTCTTGATCTATGGTTCTCTTGTCTCATGAGTTGAGAATCAAGAACCATAGATAAAATCCCATTCTATTTCTTCTCTACTCATTCTAGTTCACTAGGTTTAGCAAACCAAGTGAACTAGTTTCTTCAAAGAACGAAGAAGGAGCTAAAGGTTGGAGCTTTCAAGTGGATCTATCTTCGGCGTACGGAGACAACGAGAAGGAGCCATCGAACCACCATCGGAGCTTGAAGACGAAGGAGTTCAAGTTTAGGTATAACCATCTCCATCCGAGTAGCTAACTCTCTTTAGCTAAGTATGCTAGTTTTAGTTTAGGTAAAGATCCCGACTTTGCTTAGTCCATGTTGCCCCTTGCGCTAAAAATTTGATTTTTATACCGTTTCCGCCTCCCCGTAAGAACCGGGGGTCGCAACGTGGACTTACACCCCGTTCGGGGCCAGTATTTACAAAGGAAACTCTGCCGAAATTTTCAGAAAAGACTTGAGATTTTAAAAAAATGCATATTCGGCTTACTTATTTAAAAACCTTGTTTTTAAAACATATTTTCTTCACTTCTTTAAAACTAGTTTTCCATCATTTGTTATTTAAAATGGTTTTAGATTTCTGGGCTTTTGGCTTACTTGAATTTGATGAGGTCCTATAGACTTCATATGATTCAAGGGCCAGTCACGTTCTATTTCGGGTCGTGACAATATATATATCATCTCATGTCATATCTTAGTGCATATACACACACACACATATCATCTCGTAATTATCCTCATGGTTATATATATATATATATTTATATATATGTATATGTATGTATGTATGTATTGCTCATAGACTAAGAAGACTAGAACTAAGGATATACCTTTCTACACGTACACTACTATGGTTTATAGTATCCCAGAACCCTATCAGCTGGGTATACATATCTAAAACATATATACATACATACATACATACATACATACATACATACAAACATACATATATATATATATATATATATTTCTAATATCCTAGTACTATGGTTGCGGGGATGCTATACGTCATCCACCCGATTTCCTCCGTAGATATATATCTACTCACCTACTATCATCGCTCTAGTCGAAGTCGATGAACACCTTGCACTTCTTCGTCGCCCGGAAGTCCACGTGAATGTACCTACAAATCAATGCATATCGTAACGAAATCAAGATCAAATTAGAAAACCGATACGGCACGCGAAACGCACATAGGTTAGAATCTATGGTCCATGCATGCAAGAACAGCCAAAAAATTCCCGACGTTGACGTATGAACGTCAAACGACCGAATCAAAACTCAAATATTAAAATACCAAGTTTCAAATATCATAAAACATCTGCGCACCAGTTGAAAAAGACCTCTCCCCCGAATCATCAGTCTATAGTGCTCTACTCTTACTATGTCGCTCCCCAGACCGAAGGACCTAGTGGACACAACTCTTCGAGAAATCATGTAAAACGACGCTAGATTTTTATTAATGTAAAATTAGACTTTTTTGCATACAGGGTAGGTCTAGATATTTAAAAAGTGAGCTACAGAACAAGTTTCATACCTTAACTCCAAAATAGAGCCACAAATTGCGGCCAAATCGAATAAAACGGTGACCAAAAGATGAAGGCTTGGACTTGGGTTTCTAGGGTGGTTTCCATGTGGTCTGCACATCTCACTGTATCTGCAATTTAATTTTCAAAGTCCCCGATTCATCCCAGATTCTAATTGATCGTAACATATCGTCAAAAATCCGATATCAGAAAATTCTAAGTTCGTGTTTGAGACATCAAAGCTCATTTTTGACAAGACTACCCTCACTACTAGGCCACGGAACACTCACTACACCTCCACTAATCTCTACTACAAGTTTCATCCACTAACCCTCATCCTAGAATTTTCCAAGATCACAAAGCAAAACCTTTTTAACTCTAAACTAAAATTGAAAGCAAGAACTCAAGGATTTAATTAAGTATTAAGTGTTATGCCTTATAGAAGCAACTCAAGAAAATTCCTAGATGATCCAAAGTGCTCAAAACTTCTACTTGATCATGCCATGATGTTTGTAATGAGCTTGGGAATAATTTTTGTAAAGATTGTGTGAGATTTGGAGATGGTTTTCAGGGTGTTTATGGGGTGGTAGTTGAGGTGGAGGAGGTTGAGGATGAAGAGGATGAGGGAGATGAAGAAATAAGATGAAGGGAAAAAATGAAGGAAAAATTCTACTTGATCATGCCATGATGTTTGTAATGATCTTGGGAATAATTTTTGTGAAGATTGTGTGAGATTTGGAGGTGGTTTTAAGAGTGTTTGTGGGGTGGTAGTGGAGGTGGAGGAGGTGGAGGATGAAGAGGATGAGAAAGATGAAGAAATAAGATGAAGGGAAAAAAATGAAGGAGAAGGGGTCAAGTAGCTATGATCTCTCTCTTTCTCCCCTTCTCTCTCTCATAAACACTAGTCAAATCTATGTCTCCCCCTCATATCATTTCCCATTTTTCTTTTCTCATCTTTTATCTTTTTAAGAAAAAATAAAACACAAAACCATGCTTGAAACATAATACAATTTGTCATGGAACATTAAACATGGTTAACAAAAATGAATTTGGCTTAATACGAAATTAGTAATGTTTTAATCAAGTTTAACATAAACTTGTATGTAAATAATTGTATAATAATTTATAAAATCCAAAATCCAATAAATGCTTCCATAAATAATAATTCATATTTGTTGGATATGATGCCCTCAAAGTCAATTATTGGATCGTAGGCACGTGATTGCAATGATTGAGGGAGGACCTATACCGGTAGGAGAGAGTTACTCGAGATGATAGTATTCTATCTGGTTTGTCTTTATCATCACTATTACATGTTGATAGAGCCAATAGGATTCTTACTTGACTACCAGCAGTATGATGGTGATCATATACGTGAGAGTTAGGTAGTCTATAAGCACATCTTTAAAGTGTCCCTAGTTGTGGGAGTTTCGAGACTGGGCATCGATACGCCAGAGTAGACTAGTGTATACTGATCGAGACCCCGATGAGGGGCGGTGGCCAGGTCTCACAAGCCATTGGTGTTAGTTTGTACACCTAAGATAGTATACAGGTGCTCATTGGGTTATGAGTACACTGGACGGACTCGCCGGGAACCTGCTAGTTGGTATTATACCTATTGTCAGATAGCAGTTCCTAGGTGACATGTGTATAGGTTAGTCTATCGACCTGAGATCGTCATTTGTCTTGTATGAGTTCCCACTGTGCTTTGATTACTACCCTACCACGGCTCAAAGGAGTCGTACAAATAGGTTTTAGTTGGGTACAGTCCCGAGCCACATGGAGGCAGTGAACGAATCGTTGGGGATTCGTCTCTCCCGGTATTGGGGGTTGATGTCGCACAGGGCACGGGTGGCCATCACCAGAAAACCTTGGCCAAGGTAGTCGAAAATTACAGATTCGGATCAGTAGTTTCTCAAGAGGTGATGGGCTTCATACCGACACAAATTATCGCGTTATTAGGTGTCTGACTTTATCCACCTCTCTAGACTCGATATGCGATACTCTTAGACGAATAGACCAGACTGTACTAATATTGTCACTGTTAGGCTCAGTAGGGTTCCTGGATGGGTTCGCTCATCGGCTTCCTTTTCGCTCAATACCTCGGCAGCCGTTACGTACAGATAGTACCACTGACGTGCTTGTGGTTAAACCCACTGCCAGCATATTTATGAGTCATTAGAGTCCCCCCACAGAAAGTTTCCCAAGTTCGGGCGAAACGTTGTAGAGGCCGTATGGTTTTATGGAAGGGTTCGATCATATACGTGCACTTGTGCATGGATCATGATCGGACAGATCATACTAGTGGGCTTTGGTTTAAGCCAGATCCTAGTATTAGATTTGTTGGATTGCTTTCGTCTCATTGCATTCGCATTCAGTCAGAATGCGGATGCAGGTATGTATATATATACAGGTGAGGAGTATCCTTGTGATCCGTCACGAGTTTACTTTAGAAGATGCCATTCTATTTATTGTTATAAACATTTGGGTTAATGTTTATTAAGTGGAAATTGTGAGTTCAAGTCATCATGAAGAGCAATTAATGTGGCATGTGCAATTTGGTGACTCATGGTATTATTTTTTGTGCCATGTCCACTTGTTTATTGATTTATTGGGTGAGATTGAGATGGAGAGAGAGGGGGGCAGCCACAAGAGTGTGGGGTTGGCTCTTGAGATTTGATTCTATTGCTCTCTCATTTTGATCTCACTCAATAGCAAGCTCTTCTTCTTCTTCTTTCTTCTCTTGAGCTCACAATTTCCTCATCAATGGCTTCTTCTTCAACCTCCATCCATACCATCTCATGTGTTGAGAATCAACGGATGTCTAGAGACAAAGTTATCACACACATTCTCTACTTCACCTTGGACATGTCGGCTAGCAAACTTCATGTCCGAGTTGCTTCGGTTTGAAGCGGGAGCCCGTATAAAGGTTCCTCGACATGGTACCACTTCGACAAGCAAGACCGGAGAGCGAACTTTGTTGGGGCAGCCGCGACAAGCATGGGACGAAAATTGAAGGCCGAAGGACATGGATCGATCGGTATAATCTCTGAACTCTCTTTATAGATAGCTAGTTAATGGTTAATGGATCCGGGTATTTGGTTATGGTAGCGCCAAGTTTGAAAAGTTTTTGTTCCGCATTTGTCCTCGGATTGACGGCCGGGGCGCTGCCGTAACCCAACATGGTATCAGAGCCAACCCATTAACCCTTAGCTAGCTTGTTTAGACAATGTTAATCTATCGAAATCGAAACAAACCCGATACACTGGACTGCTGATTCCAGTTTCTGTCGAAATTGCAGAGTCTTCAAAAAACTTTTTAAATAACTTCAGAAGGCTATTTAAGTGACTATAACACCCTAAAAATTTTAGCCCAATCTACCGAATTTCACCCGGTGAGATCATGTTCAAAACCGACCACTTTTTGGCTTTTGGGCTTGAAAATTTCAGGGTAATCTAGTCTCTGGAATATTAGTCTAGTGGTATTGTTTGTTTAGCCCAGTTTGGATATGGTATTATCAGGTTGTTTGGGGCTATTCGGAGGTTATTTCGAAGTCAATATTTTCTAACATTGTTTAAAGTTTACAGTACATACATTTCTATCTGCGACCGTGAATGTCATTCGAGCGGTAAATCTTGTCTAATTGCTATAGTCCTTTTAGACGGGTTTGCGAACATGACATTCACGTTGATGTTCTGTGTTGTGTTGTGATATTGCGGATTTTCATGGTGGATAGCCTGCGTGCAATGGTAGTGCAGTTTGGATTTATTTGTACATTTGATATCGTGGGGCGAGCATCCGACATGTGGACTGCCGTCACTGCCTGTTTGTATATTATTCTTTTGGGGCACGACCGGGTTGAGATCGATGTCACCGTTGTACATATTTTCTTTTCTGTACTAGGATTACCACACGGTGGAGTGCATGGATAGTCGGGTTCTAAAGGGCAACGGGCCCGCATCTCATGGCTTTTAGACGGAGGGGGCTTCACTCTAGAATTGGCGGGCTATTCGCCGCACTCGTAGGGGGTATAGGTTGACCCAAGGTGGGGTGCTCAAGTTACCAGATTCCGTGAAGTGCTGGGTGGTCCATTCACTTTGCTGAAGGGGGATTCCTCGCTTCTGGTTTTGGCGGGTAACTTGTCGCGCTCGTAGGGGTCTAGGTTTTCATTGCACAGGCTATTCACACGACCAAGAGAACGTCGGGTTTCAGTTGCGGCTCAAAGGAAACCCGGGGCTCCCAGATTATCTGTATTGTTCTGTGATTCTTATTACTTTTCTGTGATGTTGCATTTATCACGCCTGGAGCGATTATTATATATTGATATATATACTAGTAGATGTTGTATATGTTTTACACCCGCGCTAGTCCAGTCCCCGCTCTGTCGTTAGTTAAGTAACCTAACGGGTGATGCCGGGACCCAGTGGCGAATGCGGATGGCATATACGTACATCATATTTTTGTTCTTTTGTAGTGTGATTAATTGATGGGACTGCGTCGATTCTAATCAATGCAAGGAAAACAAACCTATTCGATATTGTTGGAACAATTTTAAAATGCTGTTATTACTAGGGTGTTTTCTTTTGTTATGCACAGCGGTATTCGGTTATGAATATCCAGCACCTTATTCGACGAGGCAGGGGCCGAGATCCCTTCATCGGGAGTGACCCCTTGAGCAGAAGTTTGTGTCAACGTAATAACTTTACTATAGTCGATTATTTTTGCTTTGCATCATGGTATTCAGTTTGGAATATCCTGCACCTCATTCGATGAGGAAAGAGCCGAGATCCCTTCACCGAGAGTGACCTCTTTAACAAAAGTTCTCACCACTATACTTTTGTAAAACCACTTGGATTCCTTCGACGGGATCAAGTTCATTACGTTAAAGGTTTTTCGCCAAAAACCAGCCGTAGACCTCCGTCATTTCTTATAAGTACTATTTAGTATTCGTGCTATGTTTGTTGGCAAGCGTCAAGGCATAGTGTACGGTAGCTGAATAATACTTATTTGTAGCATGGATATGCGATTGATCGGGACAGTCATACAGCTTTGTTGGCAAGCGTCAAGGGTTTGTGCGGGTGGGTTCGAGTTAATCCAAGACAATAACGGGTTGAACTTGACTAGTGGCCTATAACTTGTTAGCAAGCGTCAAGGTTATAGGTCGTTAGGGGTAAAAACACACATCGGGAGTTTCAAACATACAGGAAACTTGTGTAAGTCCATGCTACCTCTCCCGGTACTTTCGGGCATGCGGAATTTGGTGAAAAACAATTTTCTTAGAGGTGGTAACATGGACTCAAAACCGGATCTTTGTTAAACATCTAACTAACAACCTAACTACGAGTTGCTAACTACTCGATTAGGGGGTTATACCTTTCTTTTTCTCGAACTCCTTCGTCTTCAAGCCTCGATGGTTGTCCGAATCGGCTTCTCCCTGTCGTCTCCTTGCGCCGAAGATAGATCCACCTGAAAGCTTCAACCTTTGGCTCCTTCTTCGAACTTTGAAGAAACTAGTTCACTCGGTTTGCTAAACCTTGTGAACTAGAGTGAGTAGAGAAGAGTTTGTATGGGATTTTATCTATGGTTCTTGGTTCTCAACTCATGAGACAAGTGAACCATAGACTCAAGAGAGGGAGAGCAAGAGGAGGAAGATGAGAGCTCAAGAACAAGAGAGAGAATGAGCATGAAAGAATGAGAGAAGACTTTTCTCTCTTTGCTCTCATAATCCAAAACCATCACAAAAATAATAATCAAGTATTGTGTAAAATGGTTCAAGTCAAAATGGCTAAATCATTTCATGCACTCATTTCTCACAAGAGAAACAAGCAAGTAAAAAGTCTTTGCCATGAAATGATAGCCATTGTCATCATGATGGTCAACTAGTCCAACCTAGTCAACCGGTCAACAAAGTCAACAAGTCAACAAAGTCAACCCCTCAACAACCATGTCACCACAATACTTAATTAATATAATTGTTAATCACATATCATATTCTCATCAGGGTTGAGCAAAAAGTCAATAGTCAACAGTCAACGGTCAACAACCCTAATGAGAATCCTCTGCCTCTGTCTCTCCGTCAACTGTGCATACACACCCGCATCCGCGTTCCGAGGAACACGAATACATACTGGATAAATCCAATCCCAATACATACACTACGATCTGGCTTAAACCAAAGCCCGCTAGTGTAAACTGTCCGGACACTGTACGTGCATAAGTGCACGGATGTGACCGAACCCTGCCGCAAAACCATGCGACCTGTCGCAAAACCATGCGACCTCTACTCTTTTGCCTAAAGGCGAATAGCTTTCTGTGTGGGACTCTAAAGACTCGACACTACGCTGGAAGTGGATTTAACCACAGACCGCAAGCGACACTAGCTGTGCGTAACGGTCCCCAGGTAGATGCCGACCAGAAGACTGACGAGGCGAAACCCATCTGAACTCCTACTGAGCCTGAATGTGACATTCTCCGTACAGTCCGGTCTGTTCGTCTGATACATCGCATGGCGGGCCTAGGGGGCGGTAAACGTCAGTTCCCCAATAGCGGTACAAGTCGTGTCGGAGTGAAGCCCAAAACACCCTGAGATAACACTGGAAGCCTACCAGTATATCTCGTTTGCCCTGGCCAGGGACTACTCGTGTAATGGCTCTCCTAGACACAGCGCGATGTCAACCCCCAATACCGGGAGAGACGAATCCTGTCTAACCGTCACTGCCTCCAAGTGCTTCAGGACTGCACCCAACTACCACCTGTTTGCACGACTCCTTTGAGTCGTGGTAGGGTAGTAATCAAAGTACAGTGGGAACACACTCGAGGCGAAGTGACAGTGTCAAGTCAGCAGACTAAGCTGTACTCATGTCACCTGGGAACTGATAACTGACGATAGGCATAATACCAACTAGTCAGTTCCCGACGAGTCCTGTCCAGTGTACTCATAACCCAACGAACACCCGCATACTCTCTCAAGTACGACGTACCGACGGCTGTGGGACAGACCGTCTCCCACACTGGGATGAGAAGCGCATGCGCTAGTCTACTCCGGAGTTTCGATGCCCTGTCTCGATAGTCCTGCGACCAGGGACCTGCATAAGGATGTGCTTATAGATTACCCAGCCCCACTAGTGTGACTGCCATCATAATGCTGGTAATCAAGTAAAGATCCTAAGGGCTCCACTAATGTGTATAGGCGATATACTAAAATAAACACATGTACACGTTGAAGTAGAAACAAACCAAGTAGCATACTACTATTTTGAGCAAGATTGTATATACAAGGTGAATATCCCAAGCTTCCATTAAGTAATATACAAACTAGTATGATACAGTAATGGCCTCTAGGGCATATACACTAACAATCTCCCACTTGCACTAAGGCCATGTACTGGCGTATCGAAGACCTATCATCTCGATCAGCCGCTCGAACTGAGTCTGGGGCAAGGCCTTGGTGAATGGATCTGCAGTGTTATCTTCTGAAGCGACTCTCCGAACCTCGATCTCCTGGCGATCCACGATCTCCCTGATCAGGTGATACCGCCTCAAGATGTGTCTGGATCTCTGATGGGACCTGGGTTCCTTCGCTAAAGCTATAGCCCCGTTGTTGTCGCAATACAGAGGTATTGGATCAACAATGGACGGAACCACCTGAAGCTCTTTCAAGAACTTCCTCATCCAGACAGCTTCTTTTGCGGCATCAGATGCAGCGATGTATTCCGCTTCCATCGTCGAGTCTGCAACGGTTTCCTGTTTGGAACTCTTCCAACACACCGCCCCTCCATTGAGGGTAAAGACAAAACCCGACATGGACTTGGAATCATCCTTGTCACTCTGGAAGCTGGAGTCAGCAAAGGCCTCGATCTGGAGGTCTTTTCCGCCATACACCAAGAACATCTCTTTAGTCCTTCTGAGGTACTTAAGAATGTTCTTTACTGCTATCCAGTGTTTCTCCCCAGGGTTTGACTGATACCGGCTTACCACACTCAGTGCGTAAGCTACATCCGGTCTGGTACACAACATCGCATACATTATAGAGCCTACCGCAGAAGCGTAGGGTATAATAGACATGCGATCCCTCTCCAAATCAGTCTTGGGAAACATCTATTTAGAGAGGGTGATCCCGTGACAAGCCGGTAGGTTACCGCGCTTGGAATCTTCCATACTGAATCTTTTCAGTATGGTGTCGATGTACCTGGACTGTGAAAGTCCTAATATCCTCTTGGATCTATCACGATGGATCCGGATCCCCAGGATGTATGAGGCATCACCCAGGTCTTTCATGGAGAACCTGTGTGACAAGAACCCCTTGACAGATTGTAGCATAGGAATGTCATTTCCTATTAAGAGAACGTCATCCACGTACAAAACGAGGAATACTACAGTTCTCGCTACAAATCTACAATAGATGCATGGTTCATCTGGATTTTTGATAAAGCCAAATTCCTTGACCGTCTCATCAAAACAGATGTTCCAACTCCGCGATGCCTGCTTTAGTCCATAGATGGACTTAAGCAACTTGCACACCTTTCCGCTGCTCCCACTCTGAATGAAACCCTCTGGTTGGTCCATATAGACACACTCCTCTAAATTTCCATTTAGAAAAGCGGTCTTTACGTCCATTTGCCAGATCTCATAATCGTGGAAGGCAGCAATGGCAAGAAGGATCCGAATGGATTTCAGCATAGCCACTGGAGAAAAGGTTTCGTTATAGTCCAAGCCAGGTCTTTGACGGAAACCCTTTGCAACAAGTCTAGCTTTATAGGTCTCAACCTGTCCATCTACACCAATCTTCCTTTTGAAGATCCACTTGCATCCTACGGGTTTTACCCCGTCTGGAGCAATGTCCAACGTCCATACTTTGTTGGTGTACATGGACTCCATTTCGGTCCGCATTGCATCCAGCCATTTTACTGAGTTAACGCTCTGAATGGCCTGCTGGAAGCTAGTAGGCTCATCATAATCTATGATGCAATCCTCTCTATCCCCGTCTATGAGAAAACCGTAGTATCTCTCGGACGGATGAGACTGCCTACTACTCCTGTGGAGCGGCGTAGGAATGTCCTGTTCTTTTGAACCCTCTGGTTCCACTAAACTTTCAGTAATAGTCTGTGGTTCTGGAATTTCTTCCAGTTCTACTGTGCTCCCACTTATCTGGGTTTCTAAAAACTCAGTTTCCAAGAAGTAGGCATGACGAGTAACAAGAACATTTTGTTCCTCTTCGCAGTAGAAGAAATATCCCTTGGAGTTCTTTGGATATCCCATGAACTTACACTGTACTGAGCGTGCCTCGAGCTTGTCCGCATGCTGCTTTTTAACAAAAGCTGGACATCCCCATGTCTTAATGTGCTTAAGATAGGGTCTCTTCCCACACCACATCTCATATAGTGTAGTAGGCACAGTCTTAGTTGGAACTCGGTTCAAAAGGTATGCAGCTGATTCTAGCGCATACCCCCAGAATGATCGCGGTAACTCAGCGTTACTCATCATGGACCGTACCATATCCAATAGGGTTCGGTTCCGTCTCTCCAATACACCATTATGTTGTGGAGTGTATGGAGGAGTAAGCTGAGAGAGAATTCCGTTCTCTTTTAAATAGTCTAGGAACTCGGCACTCAAGTATTCACCACCTCGATCCGATCTTAGAATCTTGATACTTTTGACGGTTTGTTTTTCTACTTCATTCTTATATTCCTGGAATTTTCCAAAGGCTTCAGACTTATGTTTTATTAAGAAGACATAACCGTACCTTGAAAAGTCATCCGTAAAAGTAATGAAGTAAGAATAACCGCTTCGCGCATGTGTAGACATTGGACCGCACACGTTGCTGTGTACGAGTCCCAAGAGCTCGCTCGCCCTTACTCCGTGTCCAGTAAACGGAGTCTTTGTCATCTTTCCTTTGAGACAGGATTGACAAGTGGCATACGATTGATATTCGAACGCATTCAGATATCCTTCTGTATGTAACTTCGTCAACCTTCTCTCATTGATGTGACCCAGTCTACAATGCCATAAGAAAGTCTGATTTATTTCTGGAGACTTTCTTTTGTGTGTATTCTGGACATTGAAAATATGTGGTTGGTTTAATACGTATATACCATTGCTCAATGTACCTGACCCAATCAGAACTTGATTAAGGTGAATGTTTACAACATTGCTTACAAACGCAAATTCATAACCTTCTTTAGAAACTAAAGATACAGAAATGATATTACAAGTTGCGTTGGGTACAAAAAAGCAATTACGCAAAACCAAAACATGTCCATCTGACATTCCCAGGCGATAGTCCCCCACGGCTTTAGCATCCATGCTAGCTCCGTTCGCAACTCTGAGGGTCATGTCACCTGCTTTCAAAACA
This sequence comes from Agapanthus africanus, assembly GCA_030015575.1. Taxonomy (NCBI): domain Eukaryota; kingdom Viridiplantae; phylum Streptophyta; class Magnoliopsida; order Asparagales; family Amaryllidaceae; genus Agapanthus; species Agapanthus africanus. The sequence goes on from JASDDO010000026.1 coordinate 409,555,425, forward strand.
CTACGGTTTCTCAACGACTGCAAAGAATTACAGATATGAGATCCTGATCCGGTATCCAATACCCAGGAAGTAGAGTTTATTTAAAGACAGTTTTCAATAACATACACACCTGAAGCTGAAGCTGCAACCTGCTTCAATTCCTATGTTCTGGCCTTCCAGGCCCTGCAATTATTCTTCCAGTGTCCTTTCTTATGACAATAGAAGCATTCTTCCTTATCCACAAGCTTCCCCGCTTTCTTTGTTGCTTTAGCTTTTCCCTTCGTATCCACTTTACTAACACCGCCTCTTGGTTTGGCGGGGGCTTTCTTCTTCTTTCCCTTGGCTTTCGCCTTGGACCTGGAAGAAGATGATCCTCCTACAAACAAAGTGGATGTTTCCCTACCTTTCTGTAGGGTGCCCTCTGCGCTCCTCAGCATGTTGAGGAGCTCTGAAAGTTCAACTTCTTTTTCTTGTAAGTTGAAGTTCAGTATAAACTGGGTGTAAATGGAAGGAAGGGACTGGAGAACTAAGTCCGTATAGAGCTCACTCTCCAATGTGGTCCCTAGGTCCGCAAGCTCCTCAATGTAGCCGATCATCTTAAGCACGTGTTCTGCTACTGATGATCCGACGGCCATCCTTGCCGAAAATAACTTTTTCGACGCTTCGTATCTTGCGATACGAGATTGCTCTCCATACAGTTCTTTTGTATGAAGAAATATGGATTCCAAGTCCATATTCTCGTGCCTCCTCTGATGTTCATTGTCCATAGAGGCAAGTACGAGGCACTTGGCCTTCGCGCTATCAATCTCCCAAGTCTTACGGATTTCCTTATCCGCGACGCTGGAAGTGGGACCAGGGACAGGGGGAGCTTTGGTGGTAAGAAGATACCCCAGCTTGTCGTAAGTGATTGCCATCTTGACATTCCTGAGCCAATCTTTGTAGTTTGGCCCTGTCAGTAGGTTTATATCTAGAAGTAACTTAAGTCCAGTCATGTCGATTGGTCGCTGCAATTAGGAGAGAGAAGAAACACTCAGCTTGATGCTCTTGCAAGTTTAGAATGGTTTTTAATTTGTCTAAACAGGATGGCTCCCACTGTTTCTCGAATCCCTCCTCAAACCAAAAAGGAAGAATTAGTCAGGATCAATCTCACCACACAATACTTGCTTAACCGTTCGGCCAGGCTGGTGTCGGTACTTCGAGGGAGGTTTTCCAACACTTTCGCGAAGTTCCTTAATTAAATAACCTCTTTTCCCTGGGGGCGTAGCCCCGCTAACACCTTTCTAGACACCTACTAGGTTTATAGCATTGATCGTTGAGTGAGAAATTTCCCGAGGAGTAGCATATACTCACAGTAGGATCGAGATCCAAATATCATCGCGTGACGAAACTGAAGGAATCCTACCAGAATCATCACACTCCAAATGGTATGCAACACTAGCAAGTTTCAGTTCTTTTGAAACTCCCGATGTGGATTTTTGCCCTATGCTCTTATGACCTTGACTTTGGCCAACAAATCATAAGTCACATGTCAAGTTCTACCCGTCGTTCTCCAGGTTAATTTGAATCCACCCGTACCTACCCTTGACTTTGGCCAACAAGGCAGTACGACTGTTCCAAACCAACGCATCTATCTATGCTGCACATGAATACCCAATAGCTACCAATCACTATGCCTTGACTTTGGCCAACAAACACAGCTTGAATACTATTGACTATTCATGTGAAACGACGGAGGGCTACGAATGGTTTTGGCGAAACCGTGAACGTAGAGAACTTGATATAATCGATGGAACGAGATAGCTTTTAAAAGGAGTGGCTCAAACTCCGCATTTTAAAAGTTTGTTTTGAAAAGAACCGAGTGGTTTTTCGAAAGTGTTCCAACGATTTTAACTTGGTTTATTTTCTTGCATTAGTTCTTTTAATGCGTGATATTCTTGCATTAGTTCTTTTAATGCGTCCCATCATTTAATCCTACCATGGCAGAAAACAACCAAAATATGACGTACGCTTATGCCATTCGCATTCGCCACGGGGCCCCGTCATTACCCGTTAGGTTACTTAACTAACGACAGAGCGGGGGCTGGGCTAGCGCGGCTGTAAAACATAAGCAACGCCTAAATAATATCATATATATATATATACTGCAATGATATCCATTTCAGATCACAGTTGAACACATTGGATATACTAGGAATCCGCAATTCGTACGAGCCTGTAACGAAAAGCAGATTACACGGTCGCGGTGAATAGCCAAAACCCCACCCAAGACCCATGCTACCTCTCCCACTAGGGGTAAAAACACACATCGGGAGTTTCAAACATACAGAAAACTACTGTAAGTCCATGCTACCTCTCCCGGTACTTTCGGGCATGCGGAATTTGGTGAAAAACAATTTTCTTAGAGGTGGTAACATGGACTCAAAACCGGATCTTTGTTAAACATCTAACTAACAACCTAACTACGAGTTGCTAACTACTCGGTTAGGGGGTTATACCTTTCTTTTTCTCGAACTCCTTCGTCTTCAAGCCTCGATGGTTGTCCGAATCGGCTTCTCCCCGTCGTCTCCTTGCGCCGAAGATAGATCCACCTGAAAGCTTCAACCTTTGGCTCCTTCTTCGAACTTTGAAGAAACTAGTTCACTCGGTTTGCTAAACCTTGTGAACTATAGTGAGTAGAGAAGAGTTTGTATGGGATTTTATCTATGGTTCTTGGTTCTCAACTCATGAGACAAGTGAACCATAGACTCAAGAGAGGGAGAGCAAGAGGAGGAAGATGAGAGCTCAAGAACAAGAGAGAGAATGAGCATGAAAGAATGAGAGAAGTCTTTTCTCTCTTTGCTCTCATAATCCAAAGCCATCATCACAAAAATAATAATCAAGTATTGTGTAAAATGGTTCAAGTCAAAATGGCTAAATCATTTCATGCACTCATTTCTCACAAGAGAAACAAGCAAGTAAAAAGTCTTTTCCATGAAATGATAGCCATTGTCATCATGATGGTCAACTAGTCCTACCTAGTCAACCGGTCAACAAAGTCAACAAGTCTACAAAGTCAACCCCTCAACAACCATGTCACCACAATACTTAATTAATATAATTGTTAATCACATATCATATTCTCATCAGGGTTGAGCAAAAAGTCAATAGTCAACAGTCAACGGTCAACAACCCTAATGAGAATCCTCTGCCTCTGTCTCTCCGTCAACTGTGCATACACACCCGCATCCGTGTTCCGAGGAACACGAATACATACTGGATAAATCCAATCCCAAAACGTACACTATGATCTGGCTTAAACCAAAGCCCGCTAGTGTAAACTGTCCGGACACTGTACGTGCATAAGTGCACGGATGTGACCGAACCCTGCCGCAAAACCATGCGACCTCTACTCTTTTGCCTAAAGGCGAATAGCTTTCTGTGTGGGACTCTAAAGACTCGACACTACGCTGGCAGTGGGTTTAACCACAGACCGCAAGCGGTACTAGCTGTGCGTAACGGTCCCCAGGTAGATGCCGACAAGAAGACTGACGAGGCGAAACCCATCTGAACTCCTACTGAGCCTGAATGTGACATTCTCCGTACAGTCCGGTCTGTTCATCTGATACATCGCATGGCGGGCCTAGGGGGCGGTAAACGTCAGTCCCCCAATAGCGATACAAGTCGTGTCAGAGTGAAGCCCAAAACACCCTGAGATAACACTGGAAGCCTACCAGTATATCTCGTTTGCCCTGGCCAGGGACTACTCGTGTAATGGCTCTCCTAGACACAGCGCGATGTCAATCCCTAATACCGGGAGAGACGAATCCTGTCTAACCGTCACTGCCTCCAAGTGCTTCGGGACTGCACCCAACTACCACCTGTTTGCACGACTCCTTTGAGCCGTGGTAGGGTAGTAATCAAAGTACAGTGGGAACACACTCGAGGCGAAGTGACAGTGTCAAGTCAGCGGACTAAGCTGTACTCATGTCACCTGGGAACTGATAACTGACGATAGGCATAATACCAACTAGTCAGTTCCCGACGAGTCCTGTCCAGTGTACTCGTAACCCAACGAGCACCCGCATACTCTCTCAAGTACGACGTACCGACGGCTGTGGGACAGACCGTCTCCCATACTGGGATGAGAAGCGCATGCGCTAGTCTACTCCGGAGTATCGATGCCCTGTCTCGATAGTCCTGCGACCAGGGACTGCATAAGGATGTGCTTATAGATTACCCAGCTCCACTAGTGTGACTGCCATCACAACGCTGGTGATCAAGCAAAGATCCTAAGGGCTCCACTAATGTGTATAGGCGATATACTAAAATAAACACATGTACACATTGAAGTAGAAACAAACCAAGTAGCATACTACTATTTTGAGCAAGATTGTATATACAAGGTGAATATCCCAAGCTTCCATTAAGTAATATACAAACTAGTATGATACAGTAATGGCCTCAAGGGCATATACACTAACAACTTGACAGGCATGCGCTTACCTTCTGAAGTGTGGTAACTTGAGTGGCTTCCATCAAGTTATCATGCGATAATAGTTGGATCCCGATTCCCACTGATGAGGAGGATTACTCCTCGGGTGATTTTAGATGATCCCGACTAATTCTTCTTTCAGGTTTGAAGGAGAATTTAAGGATACAGTGGGAGATATCCTGATTAACCATTCTTATCTGGGTTAGAGTGCACGCTGAGTGTTTCTTTTCTCTTTCTCTTTGGCTGCGACTATGACCCGCCCTTGACTAAAACTCATGAACCAAGTTAACCGAACCTTCTTAAAATGCTTTGGCTTTTGGATTGTCAGAGTTGCATACTTCATTGCCACTCCTACTTTTACCCTTTGCATTTCTCCAGAACACCCCGTATCACTACGAACATCCACTTCCATTAGATAAATCCATCTTATGGTTATATACGAACTCGAAGGAACTTATTCCAGATTCGAGGATGGATTCTGGTTCAGGAGAAATTGAATAGGACTATTCAGTTGTCTTTTCCTTTTACCTTCTCTCAGGTTGTGAGGGCTCCTAGGATTAGGAGAGGGTACACCTATTACGCTTATTGGATAGTCTTCTTCCAAACCATATGCAGGTGCCGAAAGGTAGGGAAAGGAGAAAAACAATTAGCCTAAGTTGGGTGTACAGAAGGTAATAAGTAAAGACAAAATAAAGGGATTAGAAAGAGGGCAAAGTAAATTGCGACTGCTATCATTCACGACCAAACCACATATTTCGTCGCCACTCCTACCTCACCTTTGTATTTCTCCAGAACACCCCGTATCACTAGGAACATCCACTTCCATTGGATAAATCCATGTATGGTTATATACGAACTCGAAAGGAACTTGTTCCAGTTCGAGAATGGATTCTGGTTCAGGAGAAATAGGAATAAGGTTTATTCAGTTGTCTTTTATCTTTACCTTCTCTCAGGTTGCGAGTGCTCCTAGGATTAGGACAGTACACCTATTACGCTTATTGGATAGTCTTCTTCCAAACCATAGGCTGGTGCCGAACGGTAATGAAGGAAGAAAACCATTTAGCCTAAGTGTGGTGTACTGAAGGTAATGAGTAAAGACAAATAAAGAGATTTGGAGAGATGGCAAGGAAATATACAGTTACAGTCATGAATCTGGATAGTGGAAGAGGCATTACTAGGAATACCCGGATACCCCTACGAAACATTTTAATGTTTCAGTTTCACTATGCGTTGTTATTAGAAAACTGATTTCCCAATTAGACCCTTACTCCAGGGTATGTATTTACCAGGTATGATTCTCACATCTGTATAGTTTTACAGATGATGAGTGGGAGTAAGTTATTGGGAATTAGGTGATCATTCTCATTATATCGGGATTCATTGTAATTGGTGATATTTGAGGAAATCGCCTGGGTTTTTGCTGGACGGCAAATATTTAGTTTTGAATATCCGTTGTTATGCACCAATTTCAAACTGATATATCTGTACGTTTATTTTATAAAGTGAGATATAACTTTTTGAAATTATGTTCACGACATTTACCTATATCAGTTGATAGTTAGGTAAGGAGCATTCAACGGCGGTGTAATTCTTCATAACCATGGTACAATTTCAATCTACGACGCACAGGGTTTGAGTTATTCAACTCAGGAGACTTAGACAAAGTATCGTATATTGTCCAGTGTCCATTAGGACAGAGGGATTGGTCCTCGTACTATATTCTGTTTACTTATGACATCTCTAGTTTTTAGACAAGTGTTTCGTAGAAATACAAGGTCTAAATTTTGAGAAGTTATAGGTACAAGAATAAAGTAGAGAACTACGTGTTGCAAGTATCAGGATTCTTCAAGGTGATCGAAAATGTAGATACTTGTGTTTGGTATTCAGTTGATAGTATTGGTTTTGAGAAACTTGTTTCTCTTTCAGGTTACTCATATCTGGATGTATTCCTAAGTTGAGTAATGCTGATCGGCCTCTCTCCATTTAGTTGACATGCACTGGAGACAGCTGCATGATTTGAATCTGGTTCCAATTAAATCAGTGACTCTGTTTCTATATTGTATATAGAATGGATCATATCTTAACGATGTTAAGGTATTAGGAGTTGTCCGGCTTATGCTTAAAACCAAGCTCTGGATAACTCAAGGCATGTTTCAGTAATAGCAGTTTGTGGGTTATCCTAGGCTATGACGAGGGGTGACTTTCTACCATCTGGAAGATCAATAGTGATATTGTTCTTGACTCGCCACAGTTTTTAGTAAAATGGACTTTTTAAGAAAACAGTAGTGGGAGTATGGTAGAACTGGATGTGATTCCAGAACCGCAAACGATTACTGAAAATTTGATAAGAACCTAAAGATTCAATCAGTTTTGACATTCTATTAACCACTCCGCAGATATGGTGGGTAACCTCAAGCGCCCGAGAAGTACTTCGGTATCCTCATAGACGGTGGCAGGGAGGTTCTTGTTTACCCAGACTTGACACTACAGTTGTTCCAGACTATGAGACCCGGCAGGAGGATGTGTATAGCGTCGTTCTAAACTAGCTTTAGAAGTGCATGTGTATATGATTCTGCCAGAGGGTTGTCGTAGTCAGTGGGAGCAGCGGAAGCGTAGTGGACAAGTAGCTTATGTCTATTTATAGACTAAAACAGATATAGCGGAGATAGATCATCTATTTTTGATGTGACAGTCATGGGCTTTGACTTCATCAAAATAGGAGATGGGTCTGTTAAGAAGGTAGTAGGGTGTGATGTCCTGGTATTTGGATGACATACACAGAGTAGGAAGTGAAATTCCTATACTACGATCGGTTATACTGTGGTTGTCACACTGTGGTTTCTCCACATAAGACATGGATATAATATCAGGCATTCTGGTTAATAGATCTATGGCTTTAGATCTAGATTTGGGTAGTTTCCCAATCTGTGTACTTAGACAGTATTCTAAAGGTGTTTTAGAATGGAAGACTCTTGGCATGGTGGCGTACCTGCAGGTGATGGAGTCACCCTCTCTAAAGGTGTCTTACAGACTAAAAGGGAGAGGGATGTACATGATTGGCACATCACTTGCTTTGGCAATTGAGCCAATCATGAGATGTCAAGTACCACACCAGATGTTATTTTTGCACTAGATGCAATAAGTTGAGATATTAATCCAATCCTGGAGAAACATTCGGAAGAAGTATTAGAACATAAGTGGATCTTCTAGGGATTTGATAACGGCGGCCTCCTTCGGGAGACGCTTATCATTTCAGGCTTCCAAGGTGACCTGGCTGACAGAGTGACTGTCTGAGTTATAGTTTACCCTCTGACGGGGGGCAGTATTTTGGACAGGTGGTCCAAGCGGATACTGAGGGAGGTATGGTGCAGCATACTGATTAAATTTAGTTGACGATACAGTCGAAGATGTAAACTGGATTTGGAGTTCATTTGTGAACTAGGTCCCATCAGATATCCAGACATATTCTAAGACAGGTATTGCTCATTTTGGGAGATGGCTTTCTCCGCAAACTTGAGATTAAGAGAGACATAGAAAGAAACATCAGGGCGGATCCACTCACTGAGGCTATTTCTCGAACGCAATAGTTTTACAAACGAGCTTTGTGAAACTGATTAGAAGAGGAGTTGGATGTTCGGTATCACACGGGCTGTGAGTATGCGACATCGCAATAATTAACCTTCAGTGCAAGTGGGAGATTGTTAGATATAGTGCCCTCAAAGTCAATTATTGGATCGCAGGCACGTGATTGCAATGATTGAGGGAGGATTTATACCGGTAGGACAGTCTTACTCGAGATGATAGTATTCTATCTGCTTTGTCTTTACCATCACTATTACATGTTGATAGAGCCCATAGGATTCTTGCTTGACTACCAGCAATAGATGGCGATCATATACGTGAGAGTTGGGTAGTCTATAAGCACATCCTTAAAGTGTCCCTAGTCGTGGGAGTTTTGAGACTGGGCATCGATACTCCAGAGTAGACTAGTGTATACTGATCGAGACCTCGACGAGGGGCGGTGGCCAGGTCTTACAAGCCATTGGTGTTAGTTTGTTCACCTAAGATAGTATACAGGTGCTCATTGGGTTATGAATACACTGGACGGACTCGCCGGGAACCTGCTAGTTGGTATTATACCAATTGTCAGATAGCAGTTCCTAGGTGATATGTGTATAGGTTAGTCTGTCGACCTGAGATCGTCATTTGTCTTATATGAGTTCCCACTGTGCTTTGATTACTACCCTACCACGACTTAAAGGAGTCGTGAAAACAGGTTTTAGTTGGGTACAGTCTCGAGCCACATGGAGGCAGTAAGCGGATAGTCTGGGATTCGTCTCTCCCGGTATTGGGGGTTGATGTCGCACAGGGCACGGGTGGTGATTTAGAGAGATTTTATCGATCAAAAATATATTACCGCAATCAAGAACGGCGTCGCATGTAGCTAGCCGGTGAATACGGGTCGGTCCACAGGGATGTTGTAATTTTCCTAAATGTCCTTACGAGCTAATTCTAAATGGTGTTTGGTCTTTTAATTAAATCTAAAAACGAAGTTGTGTTATACTAGGATTAGGAGACTTGCTAGGATTAGGTTTAGGTAAAGTTTGGTAAATAAAGATCTACACCTCTTTCCAATGCCTTAAATTAGATATCATATTAGGGGTTATGGTAAATATTAATAAAGGGGATTAGGATGATTGGGAAGATGTTTCTTCCTCTAGATCTTTGTCCTTCCTTTCTTAATCTTTACCCTAACCTCCATGGAAAACTTACAGATCCGGGCCTTTATACTACAGTATCACCGCTACCTCGTGGGTAGAGTGCCGTAGGGAGCGGAAGATGAAAGTATGCATGGAGTCCAATTGTTCATAAGAGATTGGCAAAGAAAAGAGATGAGATATCTTCCTCTCTCAAACCCTTCCCTATTCCTAACCCTAACAAGCGAGGAAACTACTCGCTCATTGAGGGATCTACGAAAGACATAATTTTTATTTTGTTTTAAGAGATGAAAAGATCTACTACAAGTTAATAAAAATTCTAAACTATATTAAACTAGAGCAAGAAAAGAAATTACCTAGGGCAGAAATTAAAAACTAGAACTAGGGCATAAAAATAAACCTACTTACGATTGATGCTCTCCAACTTCAAAGAAAACTGAAATTTTATTGATGAATAGAGGCATGAGAAAATACAATGATTTGGGTTCTATTTATAGGACATAGAAACCCTAGGTTACAATTGATTCGCACGTCTGCAATTACAGATTTGCCCTTAGGTTGACTATTCAGCGCCGCCACAACATTTTGGTAAAAATTTCACGAACCCCGGGCACTAGATAGCCGCGGAACCACGGCATGGGTAGGGCCGCGGTTCTGCGGCCCATTGGTGAGGTCATCTGAAAAAAATTTCTGGGCTCTTTCTGGACTCTTTGGGCTTTTTATTTCTTTGGTTCTTTTCTCTACTTGGCTTCTGGGTCTTCTCCAGATCTTTCAGTGAAAACTTATAGTGGTCTTTAAACCGTTCACTTTGACAACTTGGACCTTGCGTTGCCTTGTACATTGTGAACTGTTCTTCGCCTAGGCTTGACTAAGATCCTTCTATTTGTTGGTCATAAGTCTCTCTTTTGTATCGTCTTTTGTCTTTTTCACTGTTTTCGCTCCAAGAACCTGTAACCTGTACTATGCAGCAGACATGGGTCAAAAGCACCTGTTTTATTGTAAAATGCATAAGAATGGGGAATATAATAATGCAAGAATATGATATGAACAAATACCCCCAAACTTATCTTTTGCTCGTCCTCGAGCAAACTTATTTTTTATTCTCGATAAAAACCTAACCGCACTTTCTCAGGGAAACGCGATTGCACTGAGCACGTGCAACAAGCCGTTAAACCTCTAGGTGTCCCTAGTAGGAGGAGTGTTGTCTCCTAAGGGTTTTCAGCGGATACTACCCACAAAATCCTATCAATTCGGCTTTTCGACTTTTGTTCTCCAATAAGGTTTTCTAACAAGGAATTCTATTATCGTCGACCCGTAAATTATCCACCCATATTCTTCACACTTCCTCATCATTTAACTTAAGATTATATATGCTCTATAGACTTACTTAGCTTTCGGCATTTCCTAAGTTTTTCTTCTAGGGTTCCATCTCCACTTAGGAATTTTTATCAACTTTACTAAATATACAAGTTCTATTCTTCACTCCTTTCTCTCATCTAAACTCCAATCACATACCCCTACGTGTGTGTAGATATCACCCCTACATTTGGAAATTCAAATCAAGCAATCATACTCTTGTCCATTGTCCAAAACACTTATTAATTGGTGAATTTTTAATTGAATTTTTGCTTACACATTCTTCATGCGACCGTTAATACTTCTAGGTACCAATAACCGATTACAAGATGCGTTAGCACTTTAAAGCGTACTTCCTAGTCTTGCAACACCCAAGGCTTTAGCAGTGACTCCCAAACCAGTTGGTCTAAGGCACTAGGTGATGAAGCACCCTCGCTAAATATTTTTCTATTTTTTTAGCCTTATGTAATAACAAAACCAGTGTTCATTTTTTTCTTTATTCACACTTGTATTTTTTTTCATTTTCTTCATACCAAAGACTTTAGACAAAAGCATTTCAAGGTCTCCTCTACTATTCCAAGTTTCAAGATGCGTGATTGTGCAATTTGTAGGGTATACATTTTCAGAATCTAGACTTAAGCTAGGAATTATTTTTCAAACTTATACTCTAATAAAAGTATTAATACTTTTCCTTTGTTTCGACTTAGCCCAAAAAGTTAACTCAAAATTTGCCTATTTCTAAATAAACTACAAGGACATATACTTTCTACCGTTAAACTTTAAGGAATGTTATTTTTAGGGTTTTTAATTCACTAAGTCTAAGATCTAGTTGTTCCTAGCCAGTTAACCTATTTGCCAAACTCAAGTCAATCAGCCAAAATTGAATACATTAATTTTTATAATTTTTGAAATTATCAATTTTTTATGGGTTTTTCTTTTTCTATTTTTTTTTTCAAAATTTTCAAATTTTTATGATTTTCTTATAAAGATGCAATGCAAAAATATACATATGAATGCGAAGGAAGAAAACTTACCGAGCATACCCCCAAACTTAAACTGGACAGTGTCCTCACTGTCATGCTGCACCAAGTGGGTTAATAATGTCGGCAATTTTCTGCTTATTATTATATTTATATGTTATACACACCCCCAAACTTATTTGAAATAACGTTTTGGAAAAATTGATTGGAAATTCGGGGGTGAAAGTGGAGGAGAATTAATCGGTGTAGATCGGCTCCTGCAAAAACAGGAGCTCCTCCGATGGGTCCGCCGTGAGGAACGGTTTTAATCGATGTCCATTTACTTTGAATAAAGTACCGTCCTCCGGATTCTCAAGATCGACCGCACCGTACGGATAAACGGTGCGAACTACAAATGGTCCTTTCCATCTAGAACGGAGCTTGCCGGGGTGATAATGCAACCGAGTGTCATAGAGTAAAACCTGTTGACCAGGTTTAAATGATTTTCGCAAAAGATGTTTATCATGGATCACCTTGGTTCAGTTTTTAACAATTACGGCATTATCATTTGCCTCATCCCGCAGCTCTTCTAGTTCATTTAATTGCAGCTTTCGATTGCTGTCCGCATCTCCTAATGATAAATTCAACTCTTTGATAGCCCAAAATGCCTTATGCTCAATCTCTACTAGGAGGTGGCAAGCCTTCCTGTAAACAAGCCGGTATGGAGACATACCAAGATCGGTCTTGTATGCAGTACGGAAAGCCCATAGTGCATCGATCAATTTGAGTGACCAATCTTTACGGTTTTTAGAAACCGTTTTCTCCAAGATTTGCTTGATTTGCCGATTTGAAACTTCGGCTTGCCCACATGTTTGGGGATGGTATGGCGTTGACAGCTTGTGGGTAATAGAATATTTGCGCATTAAGGACTTGAAAGTCCTATTGCAAAAGTAAGAACCATTATCACTTATTATCGCTCGAGGGTGCCCAAATCGAGAAAAGATATGTTCTTTAAGAAATCGAACGACAACCTTATTGTCATTCGTTCGGCTAAGCACAGCCTCGACCCACTTTGAAATGTAGTTAACAGCCAAAAGAATATAAACGTTCCCAAAAGAATTTGGAAATGGTCCCATGAAGTCTATTCCCCAAACATCAAAAACATCCACAACCAAAATTGGTTGGAGCGGTATCTCATTTCTCCACGATATCCGGCCCAAGTGTTGGCACCGGGAGCAAGTCTTGCAGTATTCATATGCATCCTTGAAGAGTTGTGGCCAATAGAAACCACACTGCAAGACTTTCTCGGCTGTCTTCTTTGGGCCAAAGTGCACGCCACATGCTTGATCGTGGCAAAAAGACAGCACACTCTTAAACTCATTTTCCGGAACACACCGACGAATGATTTGGTCGGAACAATATTTAAAAAGATAAGGTTCATCCCAGTAAAAATTCTTTGCTTGGGACAAGAATCGAAGTTTATCTTGTTTCGACCAATCTTTAGGTATTAAGCCGGTGGCTAAGTAGTTTACGATATCAACGAACCATGGTTCGCAAGAAACGGTTAAGAGTTGCTCATCGGGAAAAACATCTTTTATTGGAAGTTCAAGTGTAGGTGAAGAAGGAAGTCGTGAAAGGTGATCGGCCACTACGTTTTCACATCCTCTTTTGTCCCTTATGACAAGGTCAAACTCTTGTAGCAAGAGGATCCAACGTATTAGCCTCGATTTAGCATCTTTCTTCGCAAAAAGGTGGCGAAGAGCTAAATGGTCCGTGTACACAATAACTGGAGAGCCGATTAAATAAGGCCGAAATTTTTCAAGTGCAAACACAACTGCTAAAAACTCTTTTTCTGTTGTTGTGTAGTTTAGTTGGGCCTCATTTAATGTACGGCTAGCGTAATAAATCACGTGCGGCATTTTATTAATGTGTTGTCCAAGAACAGCACCAATGGCAAAATCTGATGCGTCGCACATGATTTCGAAGGGGTGCGTCCAGTCTGGAGATGAAAGAATGGGCGCATAAATGAGAGAGTGTTTTAAAGACTCGAATGCTTCCATGCAAGTTGAGTCAAAATCAAATGTTGTGTCCTTGGCCAATAAGAGAGTCAAGGGTCTAGCAGTCTTGCTAAAATCCTTGATGAACCGTCTATAAAAACCGGCATGGCCAAGGAAAGCTCGGATGTCTTTGACGCATTTAGGAGGAGGAAGATTAGAAATGACTTCAATTTTGGCTCTATTAACCTCTATGCCGTTTTGCGAGATGACATGTCCTAAGACAATGCCTTCTCGTACCATAAAGTGGCACTTCTCCCAATTCAAAGTTAGGTTCTTATCCCTACAGCGGGTAAGAACTGCGTCAAGGTGTAGCAAACACTCATCGAAGGAGTCACCAAAAATGGAGAAATCATCCATAAAGATCTCCAAAAACTTTTCAACCATGTCTGATAAGATCCCCATCATACACCGCTGAAATGTAGCGGGTGCATTGCATAACCCAAAGGGCATGCGATGATAAGCAAATGTGCCAAAAGGACAAGTAAATGTGGTTTTGTCTTGATCCTCTTTGGCGATGGGGACTTGGTTATAGCCGGAATAGCCATCTAAAAAGCAGTAGAACTCATGCCCAGCCAATCATTCGAGCATTTGGTCAATGAAAGGTAAAAGAAAGTGGTCTTTCCTTGTCGCGGCATTGAGTTTTCTATAGTCGATACAAACTCGCCACCCAGTTTGGGTGCGAGTAGGAATTAACTCATTTGCCTCATTGGTAATGACCGTGATGCCCGATTTCTTTGGCACAACATGAATGGGGCTAACCCATTGGCTATCCGAGATAGGGTAAATGATACCACTATCAAGACATTTAACAATCTCCTTCTTGACAGCCTCTTTCATTATGGGGGTTGAGGCGTCTTTGTAGATCCCTTACCGGCTTGGCATCATCCATCAAGTGTATATGATGTTCAACTATGAGGGGACTAATCCCTTTGATGTCCGCCATAGACCAGCCGAAAGCTTGCCGATTATTTTGTAAGACCATTAAAAGGGCCTTCTCTTGCTCGAGAGCTAGAGAGGCCGATATGATAATGGGTAAGGTCTCATTATCACCTAGATAAGCATATTTTAGGTGCGATGGCAAAAGCTTTAGTTCGAGTTTAGGAGGTGAAACAATAGATGGTAACAATGGAGTAACTGTTTCAAACTCGAAGGATTCCATCAAAGGTTCAAATCGAGTGTACGCAACCGAGTCGGATGGTTCAACTAACTCATCCGAAAAAGCAAAAGACTCAAGCTCGAGTGGTGAGTCTTCAAAATCATCTACAAAGGTGAAACACTCATAATCGTTGTCCACCGTGAAAGCTATGTCGGATTCTAGGAAGAACGCACTAATGGCATCAACACTGCTGTGATCAAACATAAAATTTTCGAATTCACAGTCCTCATCCGCGATCTCATTGATCGAGCAAACATCAAGTACGCTAGAATTAGGCTCGGCAAGCTGATTTCCCAACTTAAAAATGTTGAGTTCAATTGTCATATTGCCAAAAGATAGATTCATTGAACCGTTACGACAATTGATCACCGCGTTAGAAGTCGCAAGGAATGGTCGACCAAGTATCTCCTGAATTTGACTCCGGGGGTTAGCGACAGGTTATGTATCCATAACAATAAAGTCAACGGGGAAAATGAAATCCCCTACTCTAATTAACACATTCTCCAACTCTCCCCTAGGATGGGTGATTGATCGGTCGGCCATTTGGAGAGTACAATGAGTGGGCTTAAGCTCTCCAACGCCTAATTGCTCGTACACAGAATAAGGCAGCAAATTGACACTAGAACCAAGATCTAATAGTGCTCTATTGATGTTCTTGTCCCCAATTGTTATCGAAATAGTAGGACAACCGGGGTCCTTTTGCTTTGGGGGTAAAGAATTGACAAGAGCATCACTAACAGCACTAGCCATGAAAACTTTCTTTAGTACTTGTGACTTCCTCTTTTTGGTGCATAAGTCCTTTAAGATTTTTGCATATGAAGGAACTTGTTGGATTACATCCAAGAGAGAGATGTTTATGCTAACCTGTTTGAACAACTCTACAATCTTCTCCATCTGTGGAGTTGGTTTATTGGATCTCAACCGGTTTGGAAAAGGAACATTTTGAAAAGTTGTTGAGTCCAATTTTTACGGATCAGATTGTTGAGTTGGAACGGATCCCCGTGTAGATGTGTTCGTGTTGTGAGATGTGGGTCCGTTCGAGCTAGAAGAAGTAGAGCCTTGTGAAGGATGAAGAATAGGCTCTAACGAAGAAGAAGAAGAAGAAGGTGAAGAAGATGAAGAAGGACCACCGGCAGGGGTGTCATGGTTAATACCCACATTGTTTTGCAACACTTTTCCGGATCTCAACGTGGTCACAACATTTACGTTATGATTTTGCTGTTGCAGCATGTGTATGACCGGAATTTGGCAGTGGTTGAGATGGAAGCTTTCCTTTTTCTCGCTCGCTCAACACAGCATTGAGTTGTGCAATTTGTACCTCAATAGATTTGATGCTTTGATCGTGTGAGGCACTGTTTTGCACCAAAGATTGAATAGAGGTTTCTAATCTCGCTGCGGATTGTGTAGATTGGTTTAGGAACGCATTTAGACTTCTTTCGAGCGAGCTAACCTTGTTATTCTGAGGTGGAACAAAATTGTTTGGCGGGTAAGAATTGTTTGGCACAAAATTGTTCACTTGATTAAGGTAAGGTTGCTGTTGGAAAGGTTGTTGAAATTGAGTTTATGGAGGTGCTTGTTGTTGTGGAGGAAGAGGCGTTTGAAAATTGTTATTCCTTGGAATTGTTGATTTTGGTTCCAAGCAAAATTTGGGTGACTCTTCCAACCCGGATTATATGTCGAAGAGTATGGATCATTTCTTTGTCGTTGCTGAAAGGCAGCATTGACTTGATCATGTCCTTGAGTAGATGAATTGTAAGGACACTCTTCTGTGAGATGTGATGGATCTGAACAACAAGCACAAACAGTTCGTGGAGGCATAACGGGGGCAGGAGAAGGCAATGGGATTTTGGTCTCAATCGCTTCTAACTTTTTCGTAAGAGCGGCCATCTCGGCCTTCATAGCAATCGACATATCTAAGTGATGTATGCCTGCCCTAGACTGACCAATAGAAGAAGATGATGATGTGGTCTTGGTGCTCTCCCACTGAATTGTTTGTTCACTAAGGTCTTCAAGAAACTGCCACGCTTCCTTACTAGATTTGGTTAGAAAGTGACCTTGACAAATGGTTTCTAGCAACTGCTTCGTTGCCGGGTTCAATCCCTCGTATAATGTTTGGCAAAGTTGCCAACTTTCGATCCCATGGTGAGGGCATTGAACGAGTAGGTCTTTGAATCTTTCAAAACACTTCCAAAATGGTTCGGAAGGAAGCTGGGAAAATTGTATAATCTCATTACGGATTCTAGCAGTTTTGTGATGAGGATAGAACTTTTTAAGAAAGGCTTTCACAAACTCTTCCCAATTCTTAATTGAATGTGATGCGGTGCTGTATAGCCATTTCTCAGCTAGGTCACATAAGGTGAAAGGAATGACCCTTATCCTTATAGCGTCATCAGTTAATTGGGTCGTTTTCATCATAGCGCAAACGTTTTGGAATTTGTTGATAAAGATATATGCATCTTCGGATTCCAAACCATGAAACTTAGGCAGCATATTGATGAAGTGGGGTTTGATCTCAAAATTGTCCCCATTTGCCGGTGGGAGGGAAAGACAAGTAGGTAGGGCGGTGCGGATGGGGTAGAAAAGATCCTGGAGCGCGACTCGTGTGGGCGCTTCAACAGGCGGGTGATTTGGGTTATTCGCACCTAACGGAGGTAGAATCATTCCCGTCGGTAAGGTGTTGTTAGGATTGTATCCCGACATACCTTCGGAAGAAGAATTTGTAGGTGAAAGTGAAGAAGTGGAAAGGATTTCGACTTCGGAGTCGAAAGGTTTGTCAGTCGGTACCAATGAAACACGGACTAATCGGGCGCTAGTGTCCCTAGTCCAACCGGACATACACTAAAGGGGTAGTGTAGTCAAAAGATGAAAGACAGAATGTGGAGGTAAGAGAACGTCAATGAGAAGAAGTGGTGTAAGTGAGTGTAAAGATTTCTTTAGCGACAAGTTGCAAGTTTTGAAAAGATTTTTCCTTTTTCTTTTTATGTGAGCTTTTGCAAAAAGATTTTTGAAAAGAGACTTGTGACACAAATGCAATCAACCACAAATGCACAATCAGGCCTAGATCTAGGGTCACCTAGGTCAGCTAGACAGCTCCTAACTGTTCCAAAGGGCTAGAAATAGAACCTCAAACCGCCTCTTCACCGCCAATTGCGGCCAGGTAAGTGGGAAGGAACCACAGTAGTGGGCCTAATTAAAAACCACTAGCCTTTGACACACTTGCCTAGGCACCGCAAAGTCAGGTTAGGATAAACGGCCGATGCCTATAACTAGTCCTCTGTCCTATTGAACGCGACGTCCTTAGGGCTGAGTCTAGTATTTTTTAATTAAGAGTCGTCAATGCAAATGCTTTAAGTGATTTCTGGAGTCCTGGAAAGGGTGATGAAATCCCCACCCAATCTGAATTGGTCAAAAGCCCCTTAAAGTCCGATTAAAATATGCAAAGCAGTAAATCACTTGCAATCAATTATTTTTTAGCACGGCGCAAAGAATCCTGCAGAAAATCAATTATTGGAAGGGGGAAGAAGATTTTTAGCGCAAAGAATCCTGCAGAAGATTTGACAGAAAGATATATGAGGATTTGCAGGGGGAAGAAATAGGAAACAAACCGTGCAAAAATTTCGCGATGATGATGCAAGAGGGCCGCGGAAAGGCGGCGGGAGCACGCTTAGGCCGCTGTTTAGCGGTCTGGTGGAGGCTTCAGGGCTCCAAAAAATTTCTTCTGTTCTGTACTTGCAATCCCTCTGTGTTTTGATGTACCTTTTTCTTTTTCGCACTCTGGATTTTTCCAGATCCGTCGATCCTGCAAAAATTCACACAAGAAACCCTTCAAACAATAAAAGATAGAATTTTTTTATTTTTGATTTTTTCAAATTTTTATGGTTTTTTATATTTTATATTAAACCGAAATTACAAAAAGGAAATTTTTACGCCATCCCCGGCAACGGCGCCATTTGATTTAGAGAGATTTTATCGATAAAAATTATATTACCGCAATCAAGAACGGCGTCGCATGTAGCTAGCCGGTGAATACGGGTCGGTCCACAGGGATGTAATTTTCCTAAATGTTATTACGAGCTAATTCCAAATGGTGTTTAGTCTTTTAATTAAATCTAAAAACGAAGTTGTGTTATACTAGGATTAGAAGACTTGCTAGGATTAGGTTTAGGTAAAGTTTAGTAAATAAAGATCTACACCTCTTTCCAATGCCTTAAATTAGATATCATATTAGGGGTTATGGTAAATATTAATAAAGGGGATTAGGATGATTGGGAAGATGTTTCTTCCTCTAGATCCTTGTCCTTCCTTTCTTAATCTTTACCTTAACCTCCATGGAAAACTTACAGATCCGGGCCTTTATACTACGGTATCACCGCTACCTCGTCGGTAGAGTGCCATAGGGAGCGGAAGATGAAAGTATGCATGGAGTCCTAATGTTCATAAGAGATTGGCAAAGAAAAGAGATGAGAGATCTTCATCTCTCAAACCCTTCCCTATTCCTAACCCTAACAAGCTAGGAAACTACTCGCTTATTGAGGGATCTACGAAAGATATAATTTTTATTTTTTTTTAAGAGATGAAAAGATCTATTACAAGTTAATAAAAATTCTAAACTATATTAAACTAGAGCAAGAAAAGAAATTACCTAGGGCAGAAATCAAAAACTAGAACTATGGCATAAAAATAAACCTACTTACGATTGATGCTCTCCAACTTCAAAGAAAACTGAAATTTTATTAATGAATAGAGGCATGAGAAAATACAATGATTTGGGTTCTATTTATAGGACATAGAAACCCTAGGTTACAATTGATTCGCACGTCTGCAATTACAGATTTGCCCTTAGGTTGACTATTCAGCGCCGCCACAACATTTTGGTAAAAATTTCACAAACCCCGGGCACTAGATGGCCGCGGAACCGCGGCATGGGTAGGGGTAGGGCCGCGGTTCCGCGGCCCATTGGTGAGGTCAACTGATAATTTTTTCTGGGCTCTTCTGGACTCTTTGGGCTTTTTATTTCTTTGGTTCTTTTCTCTACTTGGCTTCTGGGTCTTCTCCAGATCTTTCAGTGAAAACTTATAGTGGTCTTTAAACCGTTCACTTTGACAACTTGGACCTTGCGTTGCCTTGTACATTGTGAACTGTTCTTCGCCTAGACTTGACTAAGATCCTTCTATTTGTTGGTCAAAAGTCCCTCTTTTGTATCGTATTTTGTCTTCTTCACTGTTTTCGCTCCAAGAACCTATAACCTGTACTATGCAGCAGACATGGGTCAAAAGCACCTGTTTTATTGTAAAATGCATAAGAATGGGGAATATAATAATGCAAGAATATGATATGAACATGTGGCCATCACTAGAAAACCTTGGCCAAGGTAGTCGAGAATTACTGATTCGGATCAGTAGTTTCTTAAGAGGTGTTGGGCTTCATAACGACACGAATTATCGCGTTATTAGGGGTCTGACTTTATCCACCCCCTAGACTCGATATGCGATACTCTTAGATGAACAGACCGGACTGTACGGATATTGTCACTATTAGGCTTACTAGGGTTCCTGGATGAGTTTGTCCATCGGCTTCTCTTTCGCTCAATACCTCGGCAGCCATTACGTACAGCTAGTACCACTAACGTGCTTATGGTTAAACCCACTGCCAGCATATTGATGAGTCATTAGAGTTCCCCACAGAAAGTTTCCCAAGTTCGGGTGAAACGTTGTAGAGGCCGTATGGTTTTATGGCAGGGTTAGATCATATACGTGCACTTGTACACAGATCATGATCGGACGGATCATACTAGTGGGCTTTGGTTTAAGCCAGATCTTAGTATTAGATTTGTTGGATTACTTTCGTCTCATTGCATTCACATTCAGTCGGAATGCGGATGCAGGTATGTATATATATATATATATATATATATATATATATATATATATATACAGGTGAGGGGTATCCTTGTTATCCGTCATGAGTTTACTTTAGAAGATGCCATTCTATTTATTGTTATAAACATTTGGGTTAATGTTTATAAAGTGGAAATTGTGAGTTCATGTCATCATGAAGAGCAATTAATGTGGCATGTGCAATTTGGTGACTCATGGAATTATTTTTTGTACCATGTCCACTTGTTTATTGATTTATTGGGTGAGATTGAGATGGAAAGAGAGAGAGGGCAGCCACAAGAGTGTGGAGTTGGCTCTTGAGATTTGATTCTAGTGCTCTCTCATTTTGATCTCACACATTAGCAAGCTCTTCTTCTTCTTCTTTCTTCTCTTGAGCTCACAATTTCCTCATCAATGGCTTCTTCTTCAACCTCCATCCATACCATCTCATGTGTTGAGAATCAATGGATGTCTAGAGACAAAGTTATCACACACATTCTCTACTTCACCTTGGACATGTCGGCTAGCAGACTTCATGTCCGAGTTGCTTCGATTTGAAGCGGAAGCCCGTATAAAGATTCCTCGACGTGGTGCCACTTCGACAAGCGAGGCCGGAGAGCGAACTTCATCGGGGCAGCCGCGACAAGCATGGGACGGAGATTGAAAGCCGAAGGACACGGATCGATCGGTATAATCTCTGATCTCTCTTTAAAGATAGATAGTTAACGATTAATGGTTCGATCCGGGTATTTGGTTTTGGTAGCACCATGTTTGAAAAGTTTTTGTTCCGCATTTGGCCTCGGATTGACGGCCGGGACGCTGCGGTAACCCAACAATATTAATTTCCAAATATTTTCCAAAATATAGGTATATAATTATGCTGGGTTCCTTAGCACTCCCACTATGTTTTCAAAGGCATCAAGCATGCAATTTTATAAAAATCTAGTGTGCAAACAAACCCGAACCAAGGATCTAACTAGAGAATTAGGGTTATGAAATATGTAAATAACTTTACACTAAGTGAAATGGGAACACAACCTTTGTAGACCGGTCCTTCACTTCTAAAGCTCCGTGTAGTAGTTCCTTCGCTCCAAGTAGTGGTTTCCCAGACTCTCGTAAGGCTCCACTCGGCGAAAGGAACAAGCTTTCTTGAAGAACTTCTAGGCCGAAAATGATCTACATCGAGGAATCTCCAACTCAAGCTACCTCTTCACTAATTGAGAATTAGTGAAGCAAACAACCTATACTAAATGGCTAGTCTAGTGTAGATTGGTGAAGTAGGAATTTTGCTCACTTTAGAATAATTTCTCTCTCTTTCTTTTTGTTAGTTATATGCCCTAGAGGCCATTACTGTATCATACTAGCTTGTTTATTACTTGATGGAAGCTTGGGATATTCACAGTTGTATAGACAATCTTGCTCAAAATGGTAGTATGCTACTTGGTTTGTTTCTAGTTTAATATGTGCATGTGTTTTTTTTAGCATATCGCTTATACATATTAGTAGAGCCCTTAGGATCTTTGCTTGATTATCAGCGTTGTGATGGCAGTCACACTTGTGGGGGCTGGGTAATCTATAAGCACATCCATATACAGGTCCCTAGTCGTAGGACTATCAAGACAGGGCATCGATACTCCGGAGTAGACTAGCGTATGCGCTTCTCATCCCAGCAGGGGAGACGGTCTATCCCACAGCCGTCAGTATGTCGTACCTGAGATAGTATGCGGGTGCTCGTTAGGTTACGAGTACACTGGACATGACTCGTCGGGAACTGTTGGTTGGTATTATACCTATCGTCAGTTATCAGTTCCCAGGTGACATGAGTATAGCTTAGTCCGCTGACTTGACACCGTCACTTCGCCTCGAGTGTTTTCCCACTGTACTTTGATTACTACCCTACCACGGCTCAAAGGAGTCATGCAAACAGGTAGTAGTTGGGTGCAGTCCCGAAGCACTTGGAGGCGAGTGACGGTTAGACAGGATTCGTCTCTCCCGGTATTGGGGAAGTTGATATCGCGCTGTATCAAGGAAAGCCATTACACATAGTCGTCCCTGGCCAGGGCAAGCGAGATATACTGGTAGGTTTCAGTGTTATCTCAAGGTGTTCTGGGCTACACTCCGACACGACTTGACCGCTATTAGGGGACTGACGTTTACCGCCCCTAGGCCCGCCATGCGATATTCTCAGACGAACAGACGGACTGTACGGAGATTGTCACATTCAGGCTCAGTAGGAGTTCGGATGGGTTTCACCTCATCAGTCTTCTTATCGGCATTTACCTGGGGGCCGTTACGCACAGCTAGTGCCGCTTGCGGTCTGTGGTTAAACCCACTGCCAGCGTAGTGTCGAGTCTTTAGAGTCCCACACAGAGAGCTATTCGCCTTTGGGCAAAAAGAGTAGAGGTCGCATAGTTTTGCGACAGGGTTCGGTTACATCCGCGCACTTGTGCACGTTTGGTGTCCGGGCAGTTATTACTAGCGGGCTTTGGTTTAAGCCAGATCCTAGTATACGTTTTGGGATTGGTTTTATCTCGTTTGTATTCGTGTTCCTCGGAACGTGGATGCGGGTGTGTATGCACAGTTGACAGAGACATAGGCAGAGGATCTCTTTGTATTCGTGTTCCTCGGAACACGGATGCGGGTGTTTATGCACAATTGACAGAGACAGAGGAAGAGGATTCTCATTAGGGTTGTTGACTATTGACTTTTTCTAAACCCTAATGAGAATAGGAAATATGATTAATAATAATAATAATTAAGTATTATTGTGCCATGGTTGGGTTGAAAGTTTGACTTTGTTGACTTGTTGAGTTTGTTGACCGGTTGACTAGTTTGGACTTGTTGACCATCATCATTGCATGGCTATCATTTCATGGCTATGAATTTTGGCTTGCTTGTTGTTCTTTACAAAATGAGTGCATGAAATGATAATGCCATTGACATGACCCATAACAAAATACTTAATTATTATTATTATTAAGATTATTTTTCCTTTTGAAAGCATGGTTGTAAAAAGTCTTGTTCATTCTATCATATTGTTTCTCTCTCATCCTCAAGCTCTCCCTCTTCCTCTAGCTCAAGGAAAAATCATTCTCATGAGTTGAGAACCATTTTTCTTTGAGATAAAACATCAAAACCACTCTCTACTCATCCTAAGGTTGAAGGTTTGGCAAACCTAACACTTTGTTTCCTTTAGATTGAGGTTGGAGCCAAAGGTAGAAGCTTTCGGGTGGATCCATCTTCGGCACAAGGAGACGACGTGGTGAAGCCGATCCGACCACCACAAGGAGTCGAAGAGAAGGAGTTCAAGATTAGATATAACCCCTAACATAGTAGCTAAACTCTTAGTTAGGTTGTTAGATAGTTTGTTTAGCAAAGATCCGGCTTTTGAGTCCATATTACCTTTCATGAAAAATCGTTTTTCACCATTTCCGCAACCCTAAAGAACCGGAGATGGGTAACGTGGACTTATCGTGGTATCAGAGCCTAGCTAAACACTATCTAACATGTTAGCAAAGTAACTAGAAGTTCGATCGGAGAAAAAATCACAAAACATGTCCGAAATGTTAACTTTCTGCCGTTTTTTTATTTTTGTTCAAAAAATAGTTAATGTTACACTAAAAATCGGCTCAGGGTTTTTAAAGAACACAGGAGAAAATTAGTCCACTAACTCGGTCAAAGCACCGCGGAACCACGGCAAGAGCATGCTCCTGCCGCGGATCCGCGGCCGAGTTGACTCGACTGTGGGTCAATTTTCCTGCAGTGTTCTTATAGAGGTATTTTGGGATTTTTACAATATGTTTTTTCTGTCCAGATTTTCCAGAAAGCAAATTTGTGTTTTCGGATGGTTACAAATCCGTATTTTGATCGAACTTCTATAGACTTTAGCTAACGGGTTATATCTGTGATGTGATATATGTATTGAACGTCTGCTAATCGCTATACATCGATAGTGGGGGTTATACATATCTGTGATCTGTAATATTGATGGTTTGCGTATATGAATTCGTTGGATTGTCGCGGATGAATAGCCGGGGGGTTTTGAGATAAGAGTTTTTTTTATCTTTCAATTCATGTAATTTGTAATTGATGTAATATTATTTGTATGGCCGCACATCCGAGATGAGGTTGTAGCCGCCATTGTATAATTTCTTTTACTGTTTTTTCCCCTAGGATAGACCCAAGGTGGGGTGCACAAACTACCGGGTACCTCGAATTGTCGAGTGGCCTACTCACATTGTTGAGGGAGGTTGCTTCACTTCGGGTATTTGGCGGGTAGTTTGCCACACCCGTAGGGGTCTAGGGTGGGGTATTGGCTATTCATCACGACCGTGTAATCCTCTTTTCGTTGCAGGCTCGAACGAAACGCGGATTTCTAGTATATCCAATGTGTTCATCTGTGATCTGGAATGGCTATCATTGTATCTGACGAATGTGTATATCTATTTATGATATCTATTTAGGCGTTGCTTATGTTTTGCATCCGCGCTAGTCCAGCCCCCGCTCTGTCGTTAGTTAAGTAACCTAACGGGTAATGACGGTGCCCCGTGGCGAATGCGGATGGCATAAGCGTATGCCATATTTTCGTTGTTTTCTGCAATGGTAGGATTAAATGATGGGACGCATTAAAATTAATGCAAGAAAATAAACCAAAGTTAAAGTCGTTGGAACAATTTCAAAACCACTCGGTTTCTTTTCAAAAACAACTTTTAAACGCGGAGCTTAAGCCATTCCTTTTAAAAGCTATCATGGTTCCATCGATTATATCAAGTTCACTACGTTCACGGTTTCGCCAAAACCATTCGTAGCCCTCCATCATTTCAGTTAAATATTCGGTAGTATTCAAGCTATGTATTTTGATCTACGCCAAGGCATAGTGATTGGTAGCTGCCGGATATTTATCTGTAGCATAGATAGATGCATTGGTTTGGGACAGTCGTACTACTATTTTGGCCTACGTCAAGGGTATGTACGGGTGGGTTCAAATTAACCTGGATAATAATGGGTAGAACTTGACATGTGACTTATGATATTTTGGCCTATGTCAAGGTCATAAGAGCATGGGGCAAAAATCCACATCGGGAGTTTCTAAAGAAACTGAAACTTGCTAGCGCTGCATACCTTTTGGAGTGTGATGATTCTGGTAGGATTCCTTCAGTTTTGTCACGCGATGATATTTGGATCCCGATCCTACTATGAGTATATGCTACTCCTCGGGAAATTTCTCGCTTAAACGATCAATGCTATAAACCAAGTAGGTGTCTAGAAAGGTGTTAGCGGGGCTATGCCCCCAGGGAAAAGATGTTATTTAATTAAGGAACTTCACGAAAGCGTTGGAAAGCCTCCCTCGAAGTACCGACACTGGCCTGGCTGAACGGTTAAGTAAGTATTGTACGGTGAGATTGATCCTGACTAATTCTTCCTTTTTTGTTTGAGGAGGGATTTGAGAAACAGTGAGAGCCATCCTGTTTAGATAAATTGAAAACCAATCTAAATATGCAAGAGCATCATGCTGAGTGTTTTCTTCTCTCTCTCTTAATTGCAGCGATCCAGTGACCACACATAGGTTACATCTAGATAATAAAATGACTGAATCTGACTGTTATGATTGGCAAAGGTCTGTCCAGATATCCATTACCCGTGACAAGCTGGGACACCTCTTAACTAATCAAACCCCTGCTGTCTCGAGACCAGTTTTCCCTGTCTCAGATATTGATATCCGTAAGACATCGGAAAAAGACTGTGCGGAAGCCAAGTGCCTCGTGTTAGCCTCAGTTGATGGTGGATACCAGAGGCAGCACGAGAAGATGGACTTAGTTTCTATCTTCCTCCATAACAAGGATTTATATAGAGAGCAATCTCGTATCGCAAGATATGAGACCTCGAACGAATTGCTTCAAGCGAGGTTGGCTATCGGGTCATCTGTAGGGGGCAACTTCCTTACAGAGACCAGCTATTTTGAGCTCATGGACCTGAAGACCATGTTGAAGAACGGGTCAAATACTGACTTGATTCTACAGTCTCTGCCCTCTACCCTGAAGGAAACCAGGGAGAAAGAAGGAAAGAGAAGGGCAAAAGTTTCGGGACTGGATGTAGTAAAAGTGGGACGTTCCTATTGTTACGGGAATGAACATTGGCAGAAGGATTGCAGGGCTAGCAAAGCCAGCAGCCAGGATTCGAAGCATGTTGTAGCTTCGGCTTCGGGTGTGTTTGTAATAGAGAACTGTATGTCAGTTAACCCTACTTCCTGGGTATTGGATACCGGATCAGGATCTCACATCTGTAATTCATTACAGGCTCTGAGAAACCGTAGGGTTATCAAGATAGGTGATATGACTCTCAGGGTTGCTAACGGAATGAGCATGAACACTGAATCCATAGGGGAATATCATCTTGGACCGACAACTGGGCAGATATTGATTTTGTAAGTCCATGCTACCTCTCCCGGTACTTTCAGGAAAGCGGAATTTGGTAAAAAACGATTTTTACGGAGGTGGTAACATGGACCTAAAACCCGGATCTTGATTAAACATCTATCTAACATCCTAACTATGAGTTTCTAGCTACTCGGTTAGGGGGTTATACCTTGCTTGTCTTGAACTCCTTCGTCTTCAAAGCTCCGATGGTGGTCCGATGGCTTCTTCTCGTCGTTTCCGTACGCCAAAGATAGATCCACCTGAAAGCTCCAACCTTTAGCTCCTTCTTCGTTCTTTGAAGAAACTAGTTCACTTGGTTTGCTAAACCTAGTGAACTAGAATGAGTAGAGAAGAAATAGAATGGGATTTTATCTATGGTTCTTGATTCTCAACTCATGAGACAATAGAACCATAGGATCAAGAGAGGGAGCAAGAGGTTGAGGGTGAGAGCAAAAGGAGAGCTCAAGAACAAGAGAGAGAATGAGCAAGAAAGAATGAGGCTCTCTTTTGTCTTTCACCCTCTCATAATCCAAAGTGATCATAACTCATCATATCAAAAAAAGTCTTATGTGATGGTTGAAGCAACCATAACCATATCATTTCATGCACTCATTTTACACAAATGAGCAAGTAAACAAAAGTCTTTGCCATGAAATGATGGCTATGGTTATCATGATGGTCAACTAGTCAAGCCTAGTCAACCGGTCAACAAGTCAACAAAAGTCAACAAGTCAACTGTTAGTGTTTATGCCCTAGAAGGCCATTACTGTATCATACTAGTTTGTATATTACTTAATGGATGCTTGGGATATTCACATGTATATAACAGTCTTGCTAAACATGGTAGTATGCTACTTGGTTTTTCTATCTTAATATGTGAGTGTACGTATTGATAGAGCTCTTAGGATCTTGCTTGTCTACCAGCGTTGTGATGGCAGTCACACTAGTGGGGGCTGGGTAGTCTACAAGCACATCCTTATTCAGGTCCCTGGTCGTTGGATTATCGAGACAGAGCATCGATATCCGGAGTAGACTAGTGTGTACGCTTCTCATCCCGGTTGGGGAGATGGTCTGTCCCACAGCTGTCAGTACGTCGTACTGGAGATAGTATGCAGGTGCTCGTTAGGTTACGGGTACACCGGACAGGACTCACAGGGAACTGTTGGTTGGTTTGATACCAGTCGTCAGTGAGCAGTTCCCAGGTGACATGAGTACAGCGTAGTCCGCAGACTTGACACTGCTACTTCGCCTCGAGTGTGTCCCACTGTTCTTAGATTGCTACCCTACCACTGCTCAAAAGAGTCGTGCAAACAGGTAGCAGTTGGGTGCAGTCCCGAGCACTTGGAGGCAGTGGCGGTTAGACAGGATTCGTCCCTCCCGGTATTGGGAGTAGATATCGTGCTGTGTCAGAGAGCCATTGCGCAAAGTCCCTGGCCAGGGCAAGCGAGATTTACTGGTAGGTTCCAGTAGTTTCTCAGGGTGTAATGGGCTTCACTCCGACACGACTTATACCGCTATTAGGGGACTGACGCTTGCCGCCTCCCTAGGCCCGATATGCGATAGTCTTGGACGAACGGACCGGACTGTATGGAGATTGTCACATCAGACTCAGTAGGAGTTCGGATGGGTTTCCTCATCGGCCTTCTTATCGACAACTACCTGGGGACCGTTACGTACAGCTAGTGCCGCTTGCGGTCTGTGGTTAAACCCACTGCCAGCGTAGTAGTCGAGTCTCTAGAGTCCCACACAGAGAGTTTCCTACTCCAGGCGAAACGATATAGAGGTCGCATGGTTTTGCGACAAAGGGTTCGGACGCATACGTGCGTTTACGCACGTACGACTTTCGGACAGTTTTTACCAGTCGGCTTTGGTTTAAGCCAGTTACTGGTATCCGGTTATTGGATTTTTACAGTCTAAAGTTTTTCCGTATTTTTGCGGATCGGAGGGGCGTTCTCGTAATTGTGCGAGAAGCTTCTAGAAGATTTGACTAAGGAGGTTACTTTGGATAAGATTGTGAGTCATGAGGGTGATTCATCATTATCATTATTGCACCATAAATGATAATGACACATGCTTAATGAATCACCACTTTGCATTTATGAAGCATGCTTATTCATTTCTATTATTCATTATTCTAAAATAAGAATGCTTCATAATATATTATGATACACTCACAATCTCATCTCATTATCATTATCATCTTCTCTCTCCTCAAGCTCTCATCTTCAAACCCTAATCCTTAATCCTCATGTGTTGAGATCAAAGGATTAGTTAGACTTAAACATCCATTACCTTCACTCTATATCATCCTTTCTTCTTTGATTAGTAATCAAAGTAGATTAGTTAACTCAAGTTAGAGGTGTAGCTTGGTGTTTTGCTCTCGGGTGGATCGTCTACTACCTAGAGAAGGTCGAGGAGAACAAAGGAGGACACAAAGACGAAGGACCGGTTTCATTAGGTATAATCCCTAAACACAATTGATAAGAAACTCTTTGTGTACGGTTATTTATAGTTTAGCTTCGATTTAAGCGGTTAGTCGATGTTCGTTCACTAAACAAGATCGTTTTTGAAATTTCCGCCTCCCCACAAGTACTGGGGTGTACTACATCGACTTACAGTGGTATCAGAGCCTCGCTAAACAATAAATAACTTAATTGCAAATTTGTACGAATTTCGAACGAAAAAAAAACGAAACCGGAAAGTCCCGAAAAATTCAGTTTCTGTCGAATTTAAAATGATGTCCAAAAATTTTTCAGGTGAGTGCAGAAAGCTTGAAATGACCACAGTAGAACACCCAAGAAAAACAGTCGCCTGAATCGCCAAACTCGCCGCGGAACCGCGGCCTCAACCTACTGAGTCGCCGCGCTTCCGCCGCCGAGTTGGCGAGTCAGGAACCCATTTTTCTTCTGTTGCTTCTCTGTGAAATTTGGGGTTTTCTGGAATATTTAATATTTGCTCAGGTTTCAGTTTAACAGAGCAGTTTTTGGAGCAATATTAATGTTGTTTAATCGATCGAAATTGTACAGTATTTGCATGTTGGATTATATCTGTGATTGATAAATGTGTTCGTAAACCACCCCTAACTGCTAGTATGTCGGTTGGCAGGGGGTTGCACATTTCTGTAATGGTTATATCTGTTTGTGCATATAAACTGTATTGGACTGTTGTGGTGTATAGCCGGGGTTTGCAATGGGTTATTGTTTAATTCATTTGTTGTAAATGTAATTTGTTGTAATATTATTTTTGCGGGGCACTTCCAGGTTGCGGTTGTAGCCACCGTTGTATTATTTCATTTTACTGTTTTTGCTCATAGGACTGACCCAAGGTGGGGTACACAAACTGCCGGGTGGGTAGTTTGCCGTACCCGTAGGGGTCGAGGGTGGGGTAACGGCTATTCATCACAACTGTGTAATCTGTCTTTTCTTGCAGGGTCAAAAGAAATACAGATTGCTTGCAAATCCAATATTGTTTATCTGTGTTCTGGAATGAATATCATTGCGTCAGACGAATGTAAAATATCTATATATATTGTAGCTATTTAGACGTCACTTATGTTTTACACCCGCGCTAGCCCAGCCCCCGCTCTGTCGTTAGTTAAGTAACCTAACGGGTGATGACGGGACCCCGTGGCGAATGCGGATGGCATAAGAGGACGTTGTATTTTCGTTGTTTTCTGCAATGATAGGTTAATGATGGGACGCATTATCTATAATGCAAAGTAAAACAAACCAAAGTTTAAATCGTTGGAACAATTTAAAAGAAACCACTCGGTTATTTTTAAAACAGATATTTTTAAATGCGGAGCTTTAACCACTCCTTTTAAAAGCTATCAGGTTCCTTCGGTTATATCAAGTTCACTACGTTCACGGTTTCGCCAAAACCATTCGTAGCCCTCCGTCATTTCATCTGGGTATTCAGTAGTATTCAAGCTATGTATTTTGACCTAACGCCAAGGCATAGTGTTTGGTAGCTACTGGGTATTCATTTGTTGCATAGGTAGATGTAGTTAGTTTGGGACAGTCGTATTATCATTTTGGCCGAACGTCAAGGATATATACGGATGGGTTCAAATTGACAAGATAATGATGGGTAGAACTTGACATGTGACTTATGACATTTTGACCTAACGCCAAGGTCATAAGAGCATGGGGCAGAAATAAATATCGGGAATTTCTAAAGAAACTGAAATTTGCAAAGAGATGCATACCATTTGGAGTTTGATGAATGTTGGTAGGATTCCTTCAACATTATCATACGATGATATTTGGATCCCGATCTTACTGTGAGTATATGCTACTTATCAGGATATTCGTCACTTAACGATCAATGCTATAAACCTAGTAGGTGTCCAGAAAGGTGTCAGCGGGGTTACGCCCCCAGAGAAAAGAGGTTATTTAATTAAGGAACTTCGCGAAAGCGTTGGAAAACCTCCCTCGAAGTATCGACACTGGCCTGGCTGAACGGTTAAGCAAGTATTGTACGGTGAGAATAGTCCTGGCTAATTCTTCTTTTATGGTTTGAGGAAGGATTCGAGAAACAGTGGGAGCCATCCAGTTTAGATAAACTAAAAACCACTCTAAACTTGCAAGAGCATCATGCTAAAGTGTTTTCTTCTCTCTCTCCTAATTGCAGCGACCCTGAAAATGACTGGACTTAAGTTACTTTTAGAAAAAAATATACTGACGGGGCCAAACTATAAAGATTGGCTGCGGAATGTCAAGATGGCCTTGACCTATGACAAATTGGGGTACGTCCTCACCGCTACGGCACCTGCTGTCCCTGGTCCCAAATCCAGCAATGCGGATAAGGAAATCCGCAAAACCTGGGATTTAGATTGCACGAGAGCCAAGTGCGTCATGCTTGCCTCTATGGACAATGAACATCAGAGGAGGCACGAGGATATGTCCCTAGATGGCATATTTCTCCATACAAAGGAACTTTATGGAGAGCAATCTCGTATAGCAAGATACGAGACCTCTAAGAACTTGTTTCGAGCGAGGTTGGCTGTCGGGTCATCGGTAGGTGAACATGTCCTACAGATGATCGGCTATATTGAAGAGCTCGCAGACCTTGGGACGACTTTGGATAATGAGCTGTATACAGACCTTATTCTCCAGTCCCTTCCTCCCACCTACGCCCAGTTTATCCTCAACTTCAATCTTCAAGGAAAAGAAGTTGAACTTGCGGAACTCCTGAACATGTTAAGGAGTGCAGAGGGCACCTTGAAGAAAGCAAGGGAAACACCCGCTATGTTTGTTGGCGGTGCATCTTCTTCCGGGTCCAAGGCTAGGGCCAAAGGAAGGAAGAAGAAGGCCGCACCCAAACCTAGAGGAGGTGTTAGTAAGGTGGGAAAGAAGGGAAAGAAAAAGATAGCAGTACCGATAGTTGGCCCGGATGAGTGCTTCCATTGTCACAGGAAAGGGCACTGGAAGAAGGATTGCAAGGCATGGAACGCCAAGAACCAGGAACCGAAGCAAGCTGTGGCTTCGACTTCAGGTGTGTTTGTAATTGAGAATTGTCTGTCGATCAACTCTACTTCCTGGGTATTGGATACCGGATCAGGATCTCATATTTGCAATTCATTGCAGGCACTGAGAAACCGTAGAGTGCTGAACGAAGGTGATATGATCCTCAGGGTTGCTAACGGAGCTGGCGTGGGAGCTGCGTCCGTCGGGGATTATCACCTAGGATTGACGAGTGGACATATTTTGGTTTTGCATAACTGTTATTTTGTACCAAGCTTAACGTGTAATATCATATCAGTTTCCTTGTTATCAAATAAAGGTTATGATTTCACGTTTGTAAGAGATGTTGTTAACATCCACCTTAATCATGGTTTGATTGGGTCCGGTACTCTAAATAACGGCATATATGTTTTAAACCAACTCCAAATTTTCAATGTCCAGAACACACTAAAAAGAAAGTCTCCAGATTTAAATAAAGCTTTCTTATGGCATTGTAGACTGGGTCACATCAATGAGAGAAGGTTGACTAAGTTGCATAGAGAAGGATATTTGGACACGTTCGAATATCAATCTTATGACACTTGTCAATCCTGTCTCAAAGGAAAGATGACAAAGACTCCATTTACTGGACAAGGAGTAAGAGCGAGCGAGCTCTTAGGACTCATACACAGCGATGTATGCGGTCCGATGTCTACACATGCGAGAGGTGGTTTTCCTATTTCATTACTTTCACGGATGATTACTCAAGATACGGATTCATTTATCTGATGAAACATAAATCCGAGGCTTTTGAGAAATTCCAAGAATATAAGAATGAAGTAGAAAACCAAACCGGCAAAAGTATTAAGACACTAAGATCTGATCGAGGTGGAGAATACTTAAGTGCCGAGTTCCTAGGTTACCTAAAAGAGAAAGGAATTCTCTCTCAGCTTACTCCTCCATACACTCCACAGCATAACGGTGTATCGGAGAGACGGAATCGAACCCTATTGGATATGGTACGATCCATGATGAGTAATGCTGAGTTACCGCGATCTTTCTGGGGTTATGCGCTAGAATCAGCGGCATATCTTTTGAACATGGTTCCTACCAAGACTGTGCCTACCACACCATATCAGATGTGGAGTGGGAAGAAACCCCATCTACAGTATATAAAGATTTGGGGATGTCCAGCTTTTGTTAAAAAGTAGCATGTGGACAAACTCGAGGCACGATCAGTAAAGTGTAAGTTTGTGGGATATCCAAAGCACTCCAGGGGATATCTATTCTATTACGCAGAGGAACAAAAGGTGTTTGTTTCTCGTAATGCCCATTTTCTAGAACATCAGTTTTTGGAAAAGGAATCAAGTGGGAGCGAAATAGAACTGGAAGAAATTCCAGAACCACAAACTAATACTGAAAGTTTGGTAGAACCGGTAGTTCAAGAAGAACAGAACATTCCCGCACCCCTCCGCAGGAGTAGTAGGCCGTCTCATCCGCCTGAGAGATACTACGATTTTCTTATAGACGGGGATAGAGAGGATTGCATCATAGATGATGATGAACCTATTGAATTCCAGCAGGCCATCCAGAGCGGCGACTCGGTACGATGGCTAGATGCAATGCGGACCGAGATGGAGTCCATGTACACCAACAAAGTATGGACTTTGGACTTTGCTCCAGATGGGGTAAAACCCATAGGATGCAAGAAAAAGATTGGTGTAGATGGACAGGTGGAAACCTATAAGGCTAGACTTGTTGCAAAGGGTTTTCGTCAAAGACCTGGTTTGGACTATGATGAAACCTTTTCTCCAGTGGCTATGCTCAAATCCATTCGGGTCTTTCTTGCTATTGCTGCCTTCCATGATTATGAAATCTGGCAGATGGACGTAAAGACGGCTTTTCTGAATGGAAATTTAGAAGAGAGCGTCTATATGGATCAGCCAGAGGGTTTCAATCAGAGTGGGGGCAGCGGGAAAGTATGCAAGCTGCTTAAGTCTATTTATGGACTAAAGCAGGCATCGCGGAGTTGGAACATCTGTTTTGATGAGACAGTCAAAGAGTATGACTTTATCAAAAATCCAGATGAACCGTGCATATATAGTAAAGTTGTGGCCAGAAGTGTCGTATTCCTCGTCTTGTACGTGGATGACATTCTATTGATAGGAAATGACATTCCTATGCTACAATCTGTCAAAGGATTCTTGTCACACAGGTTCTCCATGAAAGACCTGGGTGATGCCTCGTACATTCTGGGGATCCGGATCTATCGTGATAGATCCAAGAGGATGTTGGGACCTTCGCAGTCCAGGTATATCGACACTGTACTGAAAAGATTCAGTATGGAAGATTCTAAGTGCGGTAATCTACCGGCTTGTCACGGAATCACCCTCTCCAAAGAGATGTCTCCCAAGACTGATTTGGAAAGGGAACGCATGTCTATTATACCCTACGCTTCTGCGGTAGGCTCTATAATGTATGCGATCTTGTGTACCAGACCAGATGTTGCTTACGCACTGAGCGTGGTAAGCCGGTATCAGTCAGACCCAGGGGAGAAACACTGGATAGCAGTAAAGAACATTCTCAAGTACCTGAGGAGGACTAAGGAGATGTTCTTGGTTTACGGCGGAAAAGACCTCAAGTTGGAGGCCTTTGCTGATTCCGGCTTCCAGAGTGATAAGGACGATTCCAAGTCCATGTCGGGTTATGTCTTTACCCTCAATGGAGGGGCGGTGTGCTGGAAGAGCTCCAAGCAGGACACCGTTGCTGACTCGACGATGGAAGCGGAGTATATAGCTGCTTGCGATGCCGCAAAAGAAGCAGTCTGGATGAAGAAGTTCCTAACAGAACTTCAGGTTGTTCCTACCATAGTTGATCCAATACCTCTGTATTGCGACAACAACGGAGCTATAGCTTTAGCGAAGGAACCAAGGTCCCATCAGAAGTCCAGACACATCTTGAGGCGGTATCACCTGATCAGGGAGATCATTGATCGTCAGGAGATCGAGGTTCGGAGAGTTGCTTCTGAAGAGAACATTGCTGATCCATTCACGAAGGCCCTTCCTCAGATTCAGTTCGAGAGGCTACTCGAGATCATTGGTCTACGATATGCCAGTACATGGCCCTAGTGCAAGTGGGAGATTGTTAGTGTTTATGCCCTAGAAGGCCATTACTGTATCATACTAGTTTGTATATTACTTAATGGATGCTTGGGATATTCACATGTATATAACAGTCTTGCTAAACATGGTAGTATGCTACTTGGTTTTTCTATCTTAATATGTGAGTGTACGTATTGATAGAGCTCTTAGGATCTTGCTTGTCTACCAGCGTTGTGATGGCAGTCACACTAGTGGGGGCTGGGTAGTCTACAAGCACATCTTTATTCAGGTCCCTGGTCGTTGGATTATCGAGACAGAGCATCGATATCCGGAGTAGACTAGTGTGTACGCTTCTCATCCCGGTTGGGGAGATGGTCTGTCCTACAGCCGTCAGTACGTCGTACTGGAGATAGTATGCAGGTGCTCGTTAGGTTACGGGTACACCGGACAGGACTCACAGGGAACTGTTGGTTGGTTTGATACCAGTCGTCAGTGAGCAGTTCCCAGGTGACATGAGTACAGCGTAGTCCGCAGACTTGACACTGCTACTTCGCCTCGAGTGTGTCCCACTATTCTTAGATTGCTACCCTACCACGGCTCAAAGGAGTCGTGCAAACAGGTAGCAGTTGGGTGCAGTCCCGAGCACTTGGAGGCAGTGGCGGTTAGACAGGATTCGTCCCTCCCGGTATTTGGAGTAGATATCGTGCTGTGTCAGAGAGCCATTGCGCAAAGTCCCTGGCCAGGGCAAGCGAGATTTACTGGTAGGTTCCAGTAGTTTCTCAGGGTGTAATGGGCTTCACTCCGACACGACTTATACCGCTATTAGGGGACTGACGCTTGCCGCCCCCTAGGCCCGATATGCGATAGTCTTGGACGAACGGACCGGACTGTATGGAGATTGTCACATCAGACTCAGTAGGAGTTCGGATGGGTTTCCTCATCGGCCTTCTTATCGACAACTACCTGGGGACCGTTACGTACAGCTAGTGCCGCTTGCGGTCTGTGGTTAAACCCACTGCCAGCGTAGTAGTCGAGTCTCTAGAGTCCCACACAGAGAGTTTCCTACTCCAGGCGAAACGATATAGAGGTCGCATGGTTTTGCGACAAAGGGTTCGGACGCATACGTGCGTTTACGCACGTACGACTTTCGGACAGTTTTTACCAGTCGGCTTTGGTTTAAGCCAGTTACTGGTATCCGGTTATTGGATTTTTACAGTCTAAAGTTTTTCCGTATTTTGCGGATCGGAGGGGCGTTCTCGTAATTGTGCGAGAAGCTTCTAGAAGATTTGACTAAGGAGGTTACTTTGGATAAGATTGTGAGTCATGAGGGTGATTCATCATTATCATTATTGCACCATAAATGATAATAACACATGCTTAATGAATCACCACTTTGCATTTATGAAGCATGCTTATTCATTTCTATTATTCATTATTCTAAAATAAGAATGCTTCATAATATATTATGATACACTCACAATCTCATCTCATTATCATTATCATCTTCTCTCTCCTCAAGCTCTCATCTTCAAACCCCAATCCTTAATCCTCATGTGTTGAGATCAAAGGATTAGTTAGACTTAAACATCCATTACCTTCACTCTATATCATCCTTTCTTCTTTGATTAGCAATCAAAGTAGATTAGTTACCTCAAGTTAGAGGTGTAGCTTGGTGTTTTGCTCTCGGGTGGATCGTCTACTACCTAGAGAAGGTCGAGGAGAACAAAGGAGGACACAAAGACGAAGGACCGGTTTCATTAGGTATAATCCCTAAACACAATTGATAAAAAACTCTTTGTGTACGGTTATTTATAGTTTAGCTTCGATTTAAGCGGTTAGTCGATGTTCGTTCACTAAACAAGATCGTTTTTGAAATTTCCGCCTCCCCACAAGTACTGGGGTGTACTACATCGACTTACATCAACAAAGTCAACAAGTCAACAAAAGTCAACAAGTCAACAAAGTCAACAACCATATCACCATAATACTTAATTAATATAATAGTTAATCACATATCATATTCTCATTAGGGTTGAGCAAAAAGTCAAATAGTCAACGGTCAACTGTCAACAACCCTAATGAGAATCCGCTGCCTCTGCCTCCCTGTCAACTGTGCATACACACCCGCATCCGCGTTCCGAGGAACACGAATGCAAACTGGATAAATCCAATCCCATAAGGTACACTAGGATCTAGCTTAAACCAAAGCCCGCTAGTGTAAACTGTCCGGACACTGTACGTGCACAAGTGCACGGATGTGACCGAACCCTGTCGCAAAACCATGCGACCTGTCGCAATACCATGCGACCTCTACTCTTTTGCCTAAAGGCGAAAAGCTTTCTGTGTGGGACTCTAAAGACTCGACACTACGCTGGCAGTGGGTTTAACCACAGACCGCAAGCGGCACTAGCTGTGCGTAACGGTCCCCAGATAATGCCGACAAGAAGACCGACGAGGCGAAACCCATCTGAACTCCTACTGAGCCTGAGTGTGACATTCTCCGTACATTCCGGTCTGTTCGTCTGATACATCGCATGGCGGGCCTAGGGGGCGGTAAACGTCAGTCCCCCAATAGCGGTACAAGTCGTGCCGGAGCGAAGCCTAAAACACCCTGAGATAACACTGGAAACCTACCAGTATATCTCGTTTGCCCTGGCCAGGGACTACTCGTGTAATGGCTCTCCTAGACACAGCGCGATGTCAACCCCCAATACCGGGAGAGACGAATCCTGTCTAACCGTCACTGCCTCCAAGTGCTTCGGGACTGCACCCAACCACTACCTGTTTGCACGACTCCTTTGAGCCGTTGTAGGGTAATGATCAAAGTACAGTGGGAACACACTCGAGGCGGAGTGACAGTGTCAAGTCAGCGGACTAAGCTGTACTCATGTCACCTGGGAACTGATAACTGACGATAGGTATAATACCAACTAGTCAGTTCCCGACGAGTCCTGTCCAGTGTACCCGTAACCTAACGAGCACCCGCATACTATCCCAAGTACGACGTACTGACGGCTGTGGGACAGACCGTCTCCCACACTGGGATGAGAAGCGCATGCGCTGGTCTACTCCGGAGTATCGATGCCCTGTCTCGATAGTCCTGCGACCAGGGACCTGCATAAGGATGTGCTTATAGATTACCCAGCCCCACTAGTGTGACGGCCATCACATCGCTGGTAATCAAGCAAAGATCCTAAGGGCTCTACTAATGTGTATAGGCGATATACAAAAATAAACACATGTACACATTGAAGTAGAAACAAACCAAGTAGGATACTACTATTTTGAGCAAGATTGTATATACAAGGTGAATATCCCAAGCATCCATTAAGTAATATACAAACCAGTATGATACAGTAATGGCCTCTAGGGCATATACACTAACAATCTCCCACTTGCACTAAGGCCATGTACTGGCGTATCGAAGACCTATCATCTCGATCAGCCGCTCGAACTGAGTCTGGGGCAGGGCCTTGGTGAATGGATCTGCAGTGTTATCTTCTGAAGCGACTCTCCGAACCTCGATCTCCTGGCGATCCACGATCTCCCTGATCAGGTGATACCGCCTCAAGATGTGCCTGGATCTCTGATAGGACCTGGGTTCCTTCGCTAAAGCTATAGCCCCGTTGTTGTCGCAATACAGAGGTATTGGATCAACAATGGACGGAACCACCTGAAGTTCTTTCAAGAACTTCCTCATCCAGACAGCTTCTTTTGCGGCATCAGATGCAGCGATGTATTCCGCTTCCATCATCGAGTCTGCAATGGTTTCTTGTTTGGAACTCTTCCAACACACCGCCCCTCCATTGAGGGTAAAGACAAAACCCGACATGGACTTGGAATCATCCTTGTCACTCTGGAAGCTGGAGTCAGCAAAGGCCTCGTTCTGGAGGTCTTTTCCGCCATACACCAAGAACATCTCCTTAGTCCTTCTCAGGTACTTGAGAATGTTCTTTACCGCTATCCAGTGTTTCTCTCCAGGGTTTGACTGATACCGGCTTACCACACTCAGTGCATAAGCTACATCCGGTCTGGTACACAACATCGCATACATTATAGAGCCTACCGCAGAAGCATAGGGTATAATAGACATGCGATCCCTCTCCAAATCAGTCTTGGGATACATCTCTTTAGAGAGGGTGATCCCGTGACAAGCCGGTAGGTTACCGCGCTTGGAATCTTCCATACTGAATCTCTTCAGTATAGTGTCGATATACCTGGACTGTGAAAGTCCTAATATCCTCTTGGATCTGTCACGGTAGATCCGGATACCCAGAATGTATGAGGCATCACCCAGGTCTTTCATGGAGAACCTGTGTGACAAGAACCCCTTGACAGATTGTAGCATAGGAATGTCATTTCCTATTAAGAGAATGTCATCCACGTATAAAACGAGGAATACTACAGTTCTCGCTACAAATCTACTATAGATGCATGGTTCATCTGGATTTTTGATAAAGCCAAATTCTTTGACCGTCTCATCAAAGCAGATGTTCCAACTCCGCGACGCCTGCTTTAGTCCATAGATGGACTTAAGCAACTTGCACACCTTTCCGCTGCTCCCACTCTGAATGAAACCCTCTGGTTGGTCCATATAGACACACTCCTCTAAATTTCCATTTAGAAAAGCTGTCTTTACGTCCATTTGCCAGATCTCATAATCGTGGAAGGCAGCAATGGCAAGAAGGATCCGAATGGATTTCAGCATGGCTACTGGAGAAAAGGTTTCGTCATAGTCCAAGCCAGGTCTTTGACGAAAACCCTTTGCTACCAGCCTAGCTTTATAGGTCTCAACCTGTCCATCTACACCAATCTTCCTTTTGAAGATCCACTTGCATCCTACGGGTTTTACCCCGTCTGGAGCAATGTCCAACGTCCATACCTTGTTGGTGTACATGGACTCCATTTCGGTCCGCATTGCATCCAGCCATTTCACTGAGTCAACGCTCTGAACGGCCTGCTGGAAGCGAGTAGGCTCATCATAATCTATGATGCAATCCTCTCTATCCCCGTCTATGAGAAAACCGCAGTATCTCTCGGGCGGATGAGACTGCCTACTACTCCTGCGGAGCGGCGTAGGAATGTCCTGTTCTGTTGAACCCTCTGGTTCCACTAACCTTTCAGTAATAGTCTGTGGTTCTGGAATTTCTTCCAGTTCTACTGCGTTCCCACTAATTTCCTTTTCCAAGAACTGGTGTTCTAGAAAGTGGGCATTACGAGAAACAAGTACTTTTTGTTCCTCTGCGTAGTAGAAAAGATACCCCCTGGTGTTCTTTGGGTATCCCACAAACTTGCACAGTACTGAGCGTGCCTCGAGTTTGTCCGCATGCTGCTTTTTGACAAAAGCTGGACATCCCCAGATCTTCAGATATTGAAGATAGGGTTTCTTCCCACTCCACATTTCATATGGGGTGGTAGGCACAGTCTTAGTCGGAACTCGGTTCAAAAGGTATGCTGCTGATTCTAGCGCATATCCCCAGAATGATCGCGGTAACTCAGCGTTACTCATCATGGACCGCACCATATCCAATAGGGTGCGGTTCCGTCTCTCCGATACACCGTTATGTTGCGGGGTGTATGGAGGAGTAAGCTGAGAGAGAATTCCGTTCTCTTTTAAATAGTCCAGGAACTCGGCACTTAAGTATTCTCCACCTCGATCCGATCTTAGAATCTTAATACTTTTGCCGGTCTGTTTCTCTACTTCATTCTTATACTCCTGGAATTTTCCAAAGGCTTCGGACTTATGTTTCATTAAGAAGACATAACCGTACCTTGAGAAGTCATCCGTAAAAGTAATGAAGTAAGAATGTCCGCTTCGGGCATGTGTAGACATTGGACCGCACACGTCACTGTGTACGAGTCCCAAGAGCTCGCTCGCTCTTACTCCATGTCCAGTAAACGGAGTCTTTGTCATCTTTCCTTTGAGACAGGATTGACAAGTGGCATACGACTGATATTCGAACGCATTCAAATACCCTTCTGTATGTAACTTCGTCAACCTTCTCTCATTGATGTGACCCAATCTACAATGCCATAAGAAAATCTGATTTATTTCTGGAGACTTTCTTTTGTGTGTATTCTGGACATTAAAAATCTGTGGTTGGTTCAACACGTATATACCATTACTCAATGTACCTGACACAATCAAAACTTGATTAAGGTGAATGTTTACAACATTACTTACAAACGCAAATTCATAACCTTCTTTAGAAACTAAAGATACAGAAATGATATTACAAGTTGCGTTGGGTACAAAAAAGCAATTACGCAAAACCAAAACATGTCCATCTGACATTCCCAGGTGATAGTCCCCCACGGCTTTAGCATCCATGCTAGCTCCGTTCGCAACTCTGAGGGTCATGTCACCTGCCTTCAAAACCCTACGGTTTCTCAACGCCTGCAAAGAATTACAGATATGAGATCCTGATCCGGTATCCAATACCCAGGAAGTAGAGTTTATTGAAAGACAGTTTTCAATAACATACACACCTGAAGCTGAAGCTGCAACCTGCTTCAATTCCTGTGTTCTGGCCTTCCAGGCCCTGCAATCATTCTTCCAGTGTCCTTTCTTATGACAATAGAAGCATTCTTCCTTATCCACAAGCTTCCCCGCTATCTTTGTTGCTTTACCTTTTCCCTTCGTATCCACTTTACTAACACCGCCCCTTGGTTTGGCAGGGGCCTTCTTCTTCTTTTCCTTGGCTTTCGCCTTGGACCTAGAAGTAGATGATCCTCCTACAAACAAAATGGATGTATCCCTACCTTTCTGTAGGGTGCCCTCTGCGCTCCTCAGCATGTTGAGGAGCTCTGAAAGTTCAACCTCTTTTTCTTGTAAGTTGAAGTTCAGTATAAACTGGGCGTAAGTGGAAGGAAGGGACTGGAGAACTATATCCGTATATAGCTCACTCTCCAATGTGATCCCTAGGTCCGCGAGCTCCTCAATGTAGCCGATCATCTTTAGCACGTGCTCGGCTACTGATGATCCGACGGCCATTCTTGTCGAAAATAACTTTTTCGACGCTTCGTATCTTGCGATACGAGATTTCTCTCCATACAGTTCTTTTGTATGAAGCAATATGGATTCCATGTCCATATTCTCATGCCTCCTCTGATGTTCGTTGTCCATCGAGGCAAGCAGGAGGCATTTGGCCTTCGCGCTATCAATCTCCCAAGTCTTGCGGATTTCCTTATCCGCGACGCTGGAAGTTGGACCAGGGACAGGGGGAGCTTTGGTGGTAAGAAGATACCCCAGCTTATCGTAAGTGATTGCTATCTTGACATTCCTGAGCCAATCTTTGTAGTTTGGCCCTGTCAGTTTGTTTTTATCTAGGAGTAACTTAAGTCCAGTCATGTCGATTAGGTCGCTGCAATTAGGAGAGAGAAGAAGAAACACTCAGCATGATGCTCTTGCAAGTTTAGAGTGGTTTTTAGTTTGTCTAAACAGGATGGCTCCCACTGTTTCTCGAATCCCTCCTCAAACCATAAAGGAAGAATTAGTCAGGATCAATCCCACCGTACAATACTTGCTTAACCGTTCAGCCGGTGTCGGTGTCGGTACTTCGAGGGAGGTTTTCCAACGCTTTCGCGAAGTTCCTTAATTAAAGAACCTCTTTTCCCTGGGGGCGTAGCCCCGCTAACACCTTTCTAGGCACCTACTTGGTTTATAGCATTGATCGTTAAGTGAGAAATTTCCCGAGGAGTAGCATATACTCACAGTAGGATCGGGATACAAATATCATTGCGTGACGAAACTGAAGGAATCCTACCAGAATCATCACACTCCAAATGGTATGCAAATCTAGCAAGTTTCAGTACTTATGAAACTCCCGATGTGGATTTTGCCCCATGCTCTTATGACCTTGGCGTGAGGTCAAAATGTCATAAGTCACATGTCAAGTTCGTCCCATCATTATCCAGGTTAATTTGAACCCACCCATACATACTCTTGACGTAGGCCAAAATGGCAGTACGACTGTCTCAAACCAACGCATTCTATCTATGCAACAGATAAATATCCGGCAGCTACCAATCACTATGCCTTGGCGTGAGGTCAAAATACATAGCTTGAATACTACCGAATATTTAACTGAAATGATGGAGGGCTACGGATGGTTTTGGCAAAACCGTGAACGTAGTGAACTTGATTTGGTCGATGGAACGAGATAGCTTTTAAAAGGAGTGGCTCAAGCTCCGCATTTAAAAGTTGGTTTTGAAAAGAACCGAGTGGTTTTTCGAAAGTGTTCCAACGACTTTAACTTGGTTTATTATCTTGCATTAGTTCTTTTAATGCGTGATATTCTTGCATTAGTTCTTTTAATGCGTCCCATCATTTAATCCTACCATTGCAGAAAACAACCAAAATATGACGTACGCTTATGCCATTCACATTCGCCACGGGGCCCCGTCATTACCCGTTAGGTTACTTAACTAACGACAGAACGGGGGCTGGGCTAGCGCGTCTGTAAAACATAAGCAATGCCTAAATAATATCATATATAGATATACTGCAATGATAAACATTTCAGATCACAGATGAATACATTGGATATACTAGGAATTTGTAATTCGTACGAGCCTATAACGAAAGACAAATTACACGGTCGCGGTGAACAGCCAAATACCCCACCCAAGACCCCTACGGGTGCGGCAAACTACCCGCCAAGTACCCGAAGCGTAGTAACCTCCCTCATCTCCATGAGCAGGCCACTCGACACTTCGGCATACCCGGTAGTTTGTGCACCCCCTCCATGGGTCTATCCTAGGAGCAAAAACAGTAAAAAGAAATTATACAATGACGGCTACAACCCCGACCCGGTTGTGCAGCCATACAAATAATTATTACATCAATTTACAAATTTACATGAATTGAAAGAAAAGAAAACTCTCGTCTCACAAACCCCGGCTATTCACCCGCGACAATCCAACATATTCATATACACATTCCAGCAACATTACAGATCACAGATTTGTATAACCCCCACTTATCGATATA
Organism: Agapanthus africanus; assembly: GCA_030015575.1. Classification (NCBI taxonomy): domain Eukaryota; kingdom Viridiplantae; phylum Streptophyta; class Magnoliopsida; order Asparagales; family Amaryllidaceae; genus Agapanthus; species Agapanthus africanus. The sequence goes on from JASDDO010000026.1 coordinate 409,599,950, forward strand.
TAGCGATTAGTAGACGTTCAATACAAATATCACATTACAGAAAACCCGTTAGCTTAAGTCTTTTAGAAGTTCGATCAAAAATACGGATTTTCGGGACCCCAAAATAAAATTTTCGTTCTGGAAAATCTGGGCAGAAAATATATATACCAAAAATCCCAAAATACCCCCAAGAGTAAACTGCAAAAAATAAAACTCCTGACCGAGTCAACTCGGCCGCGTTTCCGCGGCGGGAGCGTGCTCCCGCCGCGGAAACGCGGCGCTTTGATCGAGTCAGGGGCCCAAAATTTTGCAGATTCTTTAAAAAAGCCTGAGTCGATTTTAGGTGTGTTCCAAAAAGTTTTTCCAGTACTTTTGAAATCGACAGAAAGTTGAAAATTTGGGGTTTTGTTTTCGGGACTTTTTCTTTGATCGATCTTCTAGTTACTTGCTAACATGTTAGATAGAGTTTAACTAGGCTCTGATACCACTGTAAGTCCATGCTACCTCTCCCGGTACTTTCGGGAAAGCGGAATTTGGTAAAAAACGATTTTTACGGAGGTGGTAACATGGACCTAAAACCCGGATCTTGATTAAATATCTATCTAACATCCTAACTATGAGTTTCTAGCTACTCGGTTAGGGGGTTATACCTTGCTTGTCTTGAACTCCTTCGTCTTCAAAGCTCCGATGGTGGTCCGATGGCTTCTTCTCGTCGTCTCCGTACGCCGAAGATAGATCCACCTGAAAGCTCCAACCTTTAGCTCCTTCTTCGTTCTTTGAAGAAACTAGTTCACTTGGTTTGCTAAACCTAGTGAACTAGAATGAGTAGAGAAGAAATAGAATGGGATTTTATCTATGGTTCTTGATTCTCAACTCATGAGACAATAGAACCATAGGATCAAGAGAGGGAGCAAGAGGTTGAGGGTGAGAGCAAAAGGAGAGTTCAAGAACAAGAGAGAGAATGAGCAAGAAAGAATGAGGCTCTCTTTTGTCTTTCACCCTCTCATAATCCAAAGTGATCATAACTCATCATATCAAAAAAAGTCTTATGTGATGGTTGAAGCAACCATAACCATATCATTTCATGCACTCATTTTACACAAATGAGCAAGTAAACAAAAGTCTTTGCCATGAAATGATGGCTATGGTTATCATGATGGTCAACTAGTCAAGCCTAGTCAACCGGTCAACAAGTCAACAAAAGTCAACAAGTCAACAAGTCAACAAAAGTCAACAAGTCAACAAAGTCAACAACCATATCACCATAATACTTAATTAATATAATAGTTAATCACATATCATATTCTCATTAGGGTTGAGCAAAAAGTCAAATAGTCAACGGTCAACTGTCAACAACCCTAATGAGAATCCGCTGCCTCTGCCTCCCTGTCAACTGTGCATACACACCCGCATCCGCGTTCCGAGGAACACGAATGCAAACTGGATAAATCCAATCCCATAAGGTACACTAGGATCTGGCTTAAACCAAAGCCCGCTAGTGTAAACTGTCCGGACACTGTACGTGCACAAGTGCACGGATGTGACCGAACCCTGTCGCAAAACCATGCGACCTGTCGCAATATCATGCGACCTCTACTCTTTTGCCTAAAGGCGAAAAGCTTTCTGTGTGGGACTCTAAAGACTCGACACTACGCTGGCAGTGGGTTTAACCACAGACCGCAAGCGGCACTAGCTGTGCGTAACGGTCCCCAGGTAATGCCGACAAGAAGACCGACGAGGCGAAACCCATCTGAACTCCTACTGAGCCTGAGTGTGACATTCTCTGTACAGTCCGGTCTGTTCGTCTGATACATCGCATGGCGGGCCTAGGGGGCGGTAAACGTCAGTCCCCCAATAGCGGTACAAGTCGTGCCGGAGCGAAGCCCAAAACACCCTGAGATAACACTGGAAACCTACCAGTATATCTCGTTTGCCGTGGCCAGGGACTACTCGTGTAATGGCTCTCCTAGACACAGCACGATGTCAACCCCCAATACCGGGAGAGACGAATCCTGTCTAACCGTCACTGCCTCCAAGTGCTTCGGGACTGCACCCAACCACTACCTGTTTGCACGACTCCTTTGAGCCGTGGTAGGGTAGTGATCAAAGTACAGTGGGAACACACTCGAGGCGGAGTGACAGTGTCAAGTCAGCGGACTAAGCTGTACTCATGTCACCTGGGAACTGATAACTGACGATAGGTATAATACCAACTAGTCAGTTCCCGACGAGTCCTGTCCAGTGTACCCGTAACCTAACGAGCACCCGCATACTATCCCAAGTACGACGTACTGACGGCTGTGGGACAGACCGTCTCCCACACTGGGATGAGAAGCGCATGCGCTGGTCTACTCCGGAGTATCGATGCCCTGTCTCAATAGTCCTGCGACCAGGGACCTGCATAAGGATGTGCTTATAGATTACCCAGCCCCACTAGTGTGACGGCCATCACATCGCTGGTAATCAAGCAAAGATCCTAAGGGCTCTACTAATGTGTATAGGCGATATACAAAAATAAACACATGTACACATTGAAGTAGAAACAAACCAAGTAGCATACTACTATTTTGAGCAAGATTGTATATACAAGGTGAATATCCCAAGCATCCATTAAGTAATATACAAACCAGTATGATACAGTAATGGCCTCTAGGGCATATACACTAACAGATTTTGCGTAACTGTTTGTATGTACCAGGTGCGACTTGTGATATCATATCTGTATCCTTACTTTCTAAGGAAGGATATGATTTTACTTTTGTAAGCGATGTGGTCCACATCCACCTAAATCAAGTTCTGATTGGGTCAGGTGCATTAAATAACGGGATATACGTATTGAATCAAGCTCAGATTTTCAGTGTCCAGAACGCACTTAAAAGAAAGTCTCCGGAATTAAATCAGGCTTTCTTATGGCATTGTAGACTGGGTCATATCAATGAGAGAATGTTGAAAAAGTTGCATACAGAAGGATATTTGGATCCGTTCGAATATCAATCATATGCAACTTGTCAATCCTGTCTCAAAGGAAAGATGACAAAGACTCTGTTTACTGGACACGGAGTAAGAGCGAGCGAGCTCTTGGGGCTCGTACACAGCGATGTGTGCGGACCAATGTCTACACATGCGCGAAGCGGTTATTCTTACTTCATTACTTTTACAGATGATTTTTCAAGGTTCGGGCATGTCTTCTTAATGAAGCACAAATCTGAAGCCTTTGAAAAATTACAGGAATACAAGAATAAAGTAGAAAAACAAACAGGCAAAAGTATCAAGACACTGAGATCTGATCGAGGTGGTGAATACTTGAGTGCCGAGTTCCTGGATTACCTAAAAGAGAATGGAATTCTCTCTCAGCTTACTCCTCCATACACTCCACAACATAACGGTGTATCGGAGAGATGGAACCGAACCCTATTGGATATGGTGTGTTCCATGATGAGTAATGCTGAGTTACCACGATCATTCTGGGGATATGCACTAAAATCAGCTGCATATCTTTTGAACCGAGTTCCAACTAAGACTGTGCCTACCACACCATATCAGACATGGAGTTGGAAGAAACCCTATTTTCAATATCTGAAGATTTGGGGATGCCCAGCTTTTGTGAAAAAACAGCATGCGGACAAACTCGAGGCACGCTCAGTACAGTGCAAGTTTGTGGGATACCCAAAGAACTCCAGGGGTATCTTTTCTATTAAGCAGAAGAACAAAAGGTCTTTGTCTCTCGTAATGCCCACTTTCTGGAACATCAGTTCTTAGAAAAAGAAATAAGTGGGAGCGCAATAGAACTGGAAGAAATTCCAGAACCACAAACTATTACTGAAAGCTTAGTAGAACCAGAGGGTTCGAAAGAACAGGACATTCCTACGCCGCTCCGCAGGAGTAGTAGGCAGTCTCATCCGCCCGAGAGATACTACGGTTTTCTCATAGACGAGGATAGAGAGGATTGCACCATGGATTACGATGAGCCTACTAGCTTCCAGCAAGCCATTCAGAGCGGTGACTCAGTAAAATGGCTGGATGCAATGCGGACCGAGATGGAGTCCATGTACACCAACAAAGTTTGGACTTTGGACTTTGCTCCAGAAGGGGTAAAAGCCGTAGGCTACAAATGGATCTTCTGAAAGAAGATTGGTGTAGATGGGCAGGTTGAAACCTATAAAGCTAGACTTGTTGCAAAGGGTTTTCGTCAAAGACCTGGTTTGGACTATGACGAAACCTTTTCTCCAGTGGCTATACTCAAATCCATTCGGATCCTTCTTGCCATTGCTGCCTTCTACGATTATGAGATCTGGCAGAGGGACGTAAAGACGGCTTTCCTAAATGGAAATTTGGATGAGTGCGTCTATATGGATCAGCCAGAGGGATTCATTCAGAATGGGAGCAGCTGTAAGGTGTGCAAGTTGCTCAAGTCCATCTATGGACTGAAGCAGGCATCGCGGAGTTGGAACATCCGCTTTGATGATACTGTCAAAGAATTCGACTTTATCAAAATCCCAGATGAACCATGCATTTACAGTAAGATTTTAGGGAGAACTGTAGTATTCCTCGTCTTGTACGTGGATGACATTCTCCTAATAGGAAATGATATTCCTATGTTACAGTCAGTCAAAGGATTCTTGTCACAGAGGTTCTCCATGAAGGACCTGGGCTATGCCAACTGCATTCTGGGGATCCAGATCTATCGTGATAGATCTAAAAGGATGTTGGGACTTTCACATTCCAGGTACATAGACACCATACTGAAACGATTCGGTATGGAAGATTCCAAGCACGGTAATCTGCCGGCTTATCATGGAATCACCCTCTCCAAAGAGATTTCTCCCAAGACTGATTTGGAAAGGGCTCGTATGTCATCAATACCCTACGCATCTGCGGTAGGCTCTATAATGTATACGATGTTGTGTACCAGACCAGATGTAGCATACGCATTGAGCGTTGTAAGACGGTATCAGTCGGACCCAGGCGAGAAACACTGGATAGCAGTAAAGAACATTCTCATGTACCTAAGAAGGACTAAGGAGATGTTCTTGGTGTATGGCGGAAAAGACCTCCAGATCGAGGCCTTTGCTGACTCCAGCTTCCAGAGTGACAAGGATGACTCCAAGTCCATGTCGGGTTATGTCTTTACCCTTAATGGAGGGGCAGTTTGCTGGAAGAGTTCCAAGCAGGAGACCGTTGCTGACTCAACTATGGAAGTGGAGTACATAGCTGCTTGCGATGCCGCAAAGGAAGCTGTCTGGATGAAGAAGTTCCTCACGGAGCTTCAGGTGGTTCCTACCATTTTTGATCCAATACCGCTGTATTGTGACAACAACGGCGCTATAGCTTTAGCGAAGGAACCCAGGTCCCATCAGAAGTCCAGGCACATTTTGAGGCGGTACCACCTGATCAGGGAGATCGTAGATCGCCGGGAGATCGAGGTGAAGAGAGTAAATTCAGAAGATAACACTGCAGATCCACTCACGAAGGCCTTACCCCAGACTCAGTTCGAGCGGCTGATCGAGATGATAGGTCTCCGATACGCCAGAACGTGGCCTTAGTGCAAGTAGGAGATTGTTAGTATATATGCCCTAGAAGCCATTACTGTATCATACTAGCTTGTATATTACTTGATGGAAGCTTGGGATATATACAGTTGTATAGACAATCTTGCTCAAAATGGTAGTATGCTACTTGGTTTGTTTCTACTTTAATAAGTGCATGTGTTTCTTTTAGCATATCGCTTATACATATTAGTAGAGCCCTTAGGATCTTTGCTTGATTATCAGCGTTGTGATGGCAGTCACACTTGTGGAGGCTGGGTAATCTATAAGCACATCCTTATACAGGTCCCTAGTCGTAGGAGTATCGAGACAGGGCATCGATACTCCGGAGTAGACTAGCGTATGCGCTTCTCATCCCAGCAGGCGAGACGGTCTGTCCTACAGCCGTCTGTTAGTTATATGTATGCCCTAGAGGTCATTACTGTACATTGGATGTATATTGTAATGGATGCTGGGACATATATAGGTAGGACTTTCTTGCTCGACATGATAGTACGCTATCTGGTTGCTCTTTATCTTAACATGTATACTTTCTGTCTCTCTGTTACATGTTGATAAAGCCCTTAGGATGTGTACTCGACTTCCAGGACTATGATGCAGATCATACTAGTGGGGCCTGGGTAGTCCATGAGTACATCCTTCAATGTTCCTAGTCGTGGGAATATCGAGACGGGGCATCGGTATTCCAGAGTAGACTAGCGTATATCTTCTCGACCCATGTGATGGGCGATGGATGATCCCATATCCATTGGTCTTTGACATCAGAGATGGCATGCGGGTGCTCAGTGGAGACGGGGTACACTGAACGGACTCGCCGAGAACTCCCAGATGGTATTATACCTCACGTCAGATGGCAGTTCTCTGGTGACACTGGTACAACTTAGTCTGTTGACCCGAGATCGTCATAGAGTCTTGTATGTCTCCCACTGTGCTTTGATTTCTACTCTACCACGGCTCTACTGAGTCGTGCAAACAGGTGGTTTTTTGGTACAGTCCCGATTCACATGGAGGCAATGAGCGATAGGAGGGGATTCGTCTCTCCCGGTATTGGGGGTTGATGTTGCGCTATGCTCGACTGGCCATAACAGGAAATCCATGGCCAGGGTTGCAGTGATATACTGGTAAGAGTTATCAGTAGTTTCACAAATGTTATGGACCCTACGTCGGCATGACTTATCAAGCTACCGGGGTCTGACGTTTACCACCCCTAGGCGAGATATGCGACATACGAACAGACCGGACTGTACGGTAAGTGTTACTGGTTGGATTCACAGGAGTGTGAGCGGGCTTGCTCGTCGATCTTCAGATCGCTCAATACCCGGGTGGCCGTTACGTTTAGCAGACCGCTTGTGGCTTGTGGGTGCTTGATATGATCATCATCTGCTGCCGGCGTATTGACGAGTCTTTAGAGTCCTACACAGAGGTTTCCTGGCTCAAGCGAAACGAAATAGGAGCGCATATGAGATATGTGCGGGACCGAGAATAATGCGTGTATGTGATACCGTATTCTATTCTCGCGATGAATGTATCGATTGGTTGTATGCGATATAACCTAGTTATCGAATCAAAGATTGATTCGATAAGCCGATACATTGGATACTAGTCGGTTATATGCGATATGACCGGATCGTTAAATCAAGTATTGATTTAATGATTTAATGCATAATTATATATTTGATATATTACTTTGCATTAACTAGTATTGGTTCACTTTAAATGGATTTTCCCACTAGAAGTTCACAAGTTGTATATGTGATATACTTTTGTGCACTTGTTTGTATCATGTTTGATGATACATGCTCACTTAGGTTTGTGTAAAGAATTAAACCATGGTTAAGTTAATGATTAGGGTTTACATTTTCTTATTCATTTATTTATTTATTTATTATGGAAAAGATAAAGAGAAAATGGCGGCTTTCTTTGTTTGTTGTTGAAGCTTCATGAAGCTTTGACTAAGTGACCATTTTGTCTCATGCTTAACCCTAACCATTCCACCTAACCATAGTCTATTCTCTACACCTAACCATGGTGAGATTATGATAAGTATTCATATTATTTTCCTTTTTAAAAAACCTACTTATCATATTCTTTCTTCTTCTTCTTCTTCAACATGAAGAAGAAGAAGAAGAAAGAATATGATAAGTAGGTTTTTTAAAAAGGAACTTGAGAAAAAGGGTGAGAAATCCAATTCTAAAAAGAAACCATGCCACCATCAATGGCAACTTGAGAAAAAGGGTGAGAAATCCAATTCTAAAGTGAACCCACTTCCTATTTCTTCATCCTCTACCTCTTGCCAAGTAGTATAGGGTGTTTTCTTCACAAATTTCATGACTTGGTGAAGTGGGAGCTTGATCTTGTGATGCCTCGACGTAGATCATCTTCGGCATCGAAGTCGACGACCTAGCCCGCCCATTTCTCCGATGAAGCCGATGCTAGAGTCCTGGATTCGATCTGGACAGCGGAGGGACGTCATCACGGAGCCTAGGAGGTGGAGGACCGGATCTATAAAGGTTGTAGCTTCTTTCCTTTAAGTTAAAGTTGTTTACTTGCATCGCATCACCTATAAATCTAGTTAACGATCCGTATTAGGGTTTGTAGGCACATGGAAAATTTTGAATTAGCCATGTTTGATCACTTGTGAGACCTCATTAGTGTGCCTAGGAACCCTACAGTTGTATCAGAGCCTAGCTAGAGCCTTAGGCGATGCGTAGACGGAGTTAGAAGTCCGATCGAACCGAAACCCTAACACAAATTTGCTCTCCGTACATTTTTTGAAAATGGGGATTTTTTAGAATTAAAAATATGCAGAAAAACCAGCAGGAGATTCTAAGAATTACTGAGAAGCCCGAGCACCTGAATCGATAAAAGAGCGGCGGAACCGCGGCAATAGCATGCCTATTGCGGCGGTTCCGCGGCCACTTAGTCTCTTCAGACAATTATTTTTGCACAGTAATTCCTATAATGAAGTGCTGGTTTTCCTGGGAATTTTTAATCTGAACTCAAGAGTTGAGTTTTCTGGGTTGTATTGGGAGTTCGTATATTCGATCGGATTATCAAACTTTGTCTATGTTTTTCCAGGTAATTTTAGAATATGTTAAAAAGTTCGACCGGATATAAATATCCACTTTTTCCCCTGCCGGGAAATTTCCAATTGTTGGACTTTTCCGTAGTTTAATGACGTTCTAAGTAGTGCAAGTAACGTGATGGTCCCTCTGGAAGACAACAAACCTTAACTCGATTATGTGACCGTCTTGAACTGCCCTTTGAACCTTCGGGTTTGGGGCAGTACGGCGTGCCACATGTGAGGCGTTGGCTTGACCCTTCTACGGCTGGACCGTTGGTACTGAGGCATGAACTGAATGTTTTTAGACTTATTTCATGTGTTGAGCTATATTGGGAAAACCTGGGTGTTCGATTGTTCGATCGGAAAGTTTAACATTTTCCATTTATCCGGAATGTGATACAATAATTGGAATTCACAAGTAGTTATGAGATAACTGAATGAATGTTATAAATCTAGCGGTTTAGTCTCACTTGATCGGTTGCCATGGAATTTTGATGTGATCAAAAGTCCGTCGCAATCACGTAGCGTACGCGGATACTCGCCGAGTAAACTTAATAGACAGCCTCACTCCATAGCCACTACCAAGTGACTGTAGGAGAACCCCGTCGCCGAAAGCATCCGTTCGGGTGCTCGCGGCAGCGGTGTTCCGCCTTGGTGCACTTCGTCGACGGCGTCGGGGGTGCGGCCGCCTACTAAAGTTTGCGACGAGCATTCGATCAGGATGTCGGGAATCTTGTTGAATTGCCCGACTTTATATTGAAAAGTGTTTTCGATTTTGAGACTAAAATGCAGGGTTTATAATTGTTAGGCATGTGATGTCTAAGTATTTCATTTGATTAGGCATGCGATGTCTAAAGAGGATGTGGATTCCAACTGTTGTAGTTTTACACTTTCTTTTCTGTGACCGTAAGTGTAATATGTGATATCGCCGGTTTCGTTGCTATATGTCAACGACAATTGGGATGCACATATTTACTTGCGTTGATGACATGTGATGTTATGTGTTGCTGGATATGTTATATTGGATCGTCGTGTTTGAATAGCCGGGGTTTTTTATGTGAGATGAGTGTTTTTCATTTTCATTCATGTAAAAACTTGTATGTAATATTCTTTTATTGGGGCACTTCCAGGTTGCGGAAGATGTCACCGTTTGTATATTATTTACTTTTCCGCATTAGGATAGACCCAAGGAGGGGAGCACAAGTAACCGGGTTCTGGGGTCCAGTGGGAGACCATCTCGAGGAGTCGAGTCCGAGTCTCCTAACCCTAGAATTGGTAGGGTTGCTTACCGCTCTCGTAGGGGTCTAGGGGTGTGGGATTGGCTATTCATCGCGACCGTGGAATCCGTGTTTTATACTGGCTCGTATTAAAAACACGGACGTCCTAGTATATCCAATATTTCATATGATATTTTCTGCTGCGATATCTGTGATGTGATCATGTGATTTGTTCAGATAGATATAGTATATAGTATATATGATATATTATATAGACGTTGCTTATGTTTTACACCCGTGCTAGCCCTGCCTCGCTCTGCCGTTAGTTACCTAACCTAACGGTGCAGACGGGACATCGAGGCGAATGCGGATGGCATAAACGTACGTTAAATTTATCTGTGATGTTTAGGTGGACTTAATTGATGGGACATTCATTAATGAGATTAATGAAAGAAAATAAACCAAATTGATGTTGTGGAATCGAATTTCAAAATAAAAACAGGTAGCTACAGTTCTTGCTTTGCATCGCGGTGTTCCTTGTAGAACATCCTGCACCTTATTCGATAAGAAAAGGACCGAGATCCCTTCACCGGGAGTGACTCCTTTAGCAATAACTGGCAGATGCTACAACACTCGGTTTGTCTTTTGATTGCTTCTATAGTTTCTGCTTTGCACCGTGATATATATGATATATCCCGCACCTCATTCGACGAGGAAAGGGCCGACGATCCCTTCACCGGGAGTGACCCCTTTAGCAAAACTAGAAAAGCCTCAAAAACATTCCATTTAAAAACCATTTGATTCCGCAACGAGATCAAATTCAAAGCGTTAAAGGTTTTCACAAAAACCATTCGCAACCCTCCGTCATTTTAGGAAGTAGAGTACTTAGTATTCGTGCTACGTTTGTCGACCATAGCCGAGGCATAGTGTGCGGTAGCTAAGTGATGTCTTCCTACACAGCATATGATACGATTAGTTAGGACAGTCATGTGGCTTTGTTGACCTTAGCCAAGGGTCATGTGGGTGGGTCTAATTAATCACGAAATGACGGGTAGAACTTGACTAGTACCTAAGATTTGTTGACCTTAGCCAAGGTCATAGGTGCTAGGGGTAAAAACCATTATCGGGAGTTTCAAGTGTTGAAATTTGCAATGAGATTGCATACCTTCTATGTGATAGTTGGATCCCGATACCCACTGCGAGTAATTGTTACTCCTGGGAGAGTTTTGCACTTTACAATTAGCCGATCAAGTAGGTGTCTAGAAAGGTGCCAACGGGGTTACGCCTCTGGGAAAGCGAGGTTTACTGTAATTAGGTCCGTGCGAAAGCACGCGGAACCTCCCTCAAAGTACCGACACTGGCCTGGCTGAAAGATTGGCAAACTTGTAGAGTGTAATTAATCCCGGCTAATCTTTCCTTTTAAGGTTTGAAGGAAGATTTGATAAAAACAGTGGGAGCCATCCTGATTAGATAAAATATATAACCAATCTAATCTTGCAAGAGCGCACGCAGAGTGTTTTCTTCTCTCTCTCTCCAGGTAGCGACCATATCACGCCTTAATCAAGTTAAAAATATGGATGTATTGACCGAACCCGCTTGTTATACTGAGCTGGGGAATGTTGGTCCCACTCCAACTTATAATTGTTATAAGACAGAGCAGGAAATAGGGGAATACCAGAATTCTTATGCCGCCCAAATGAAGAAAGTGCATATGATGCATCTCCTTCGGGTGTGTTCATTACAAAGAACTGTTTCTCAGTATCCTCTGAATCCTGGGTAATTGATACAGGATCAGGATCCCAAATATGTAATCTGTTACATAGGGCTACAAAAGGGTAGAAAACTGAGAACGGGTGATGAGTTTCATGAGACAGAAAACGGGGCAAGTGTTGCAGCCAAGTCTGTTGGTCACTGTCACCCTGTATTACCAATACATTGATTCTGAACAAATGCTATTAGATACCGAACCTGATATACAAAATCATATCAGTCTCTTTATTAGTAAAGAAATGATAAAATTTTGTATTGATGGATAATGTTTTGAACATTTCCTATATCAAAAGTTGATCGGTTCAGGCATGTTATCTAAAAGCATTGATGTTCTAAATCAAACTACAGTTCCTAGTATACAGAACACACACAAGAGGAAGAGTTCAGAAATGAACGATTCCTTCTTGAGGCATTGTAGACTAGGTCATATCAATGCGACCCGACTGGCTGAAGTTACATTTTAGATGCATATTTAAATCAGTTTGAATTTACATCTTGTGAAACTTGCCAGTCATGTCACAAAGATTAGATGACCATAGCTCTGTTTATTGGAAACAGAGAAAGAGTTAGTGAACTCTTGGGACTGATACATGATGATGTATGTAAGGTCTCCTGTCTACACATGCCAGGACCGGTTCTTTGTACTTCATTACGTTCTCTGATAATCTCTCAAGATTCAGACATATGTTCCTGTTGAAACATAGGCCCGAAGCTTTTGAGATATTCACAGAATATAAGTTAGAAGTAGAGAACCAAAAACCGGGTATAAGTATTATATCCTATGATGAGATCAGGGAGGAGAATACTTGTGCATGGAATTCCTGGACTATTCTAAAGGAGAATGAGATTCTCTCTCAGCATTACTCCTCCGTATACACCATAGCACGATGGTATATCGAGGCGGAGCAATCACACCCTATATGATATGGTGCGCTCTATAATGAGTACTACTGAGTTTCCTATTTCCTTTTAAGGAGTTATGCACTTATGAAGTTGCATACCTATTGAATAGGGTTCGAATCAGATCACTGCCTAACACTCCATATAAGATATGGTATGGGAAGAGCCTATCTCTTAAGTAAGTTGAGATTTAGGATTGTTCGGCCTATGTCTAAAGCAAAATCCAGACAAGATCGAGGCTAGGTCAGTTCTGTAGAACTGGAAAGGTTCCAGCTGTACAAAACTGCTAATGATTTGACAGAACCAAAGGATTCAATAATCCCCGACGAACCTTAGCCTCTCCGCCGATCTGGTAGGGTTCCTCACCTGCATGAGAGACACTTCGGTTTCTCGATGACAGTGGGAGTGAGGATTACATCATGAGATGATGACCTAACTAGTTTCGAGCAGGCCATCGAGAGTAGGTACTCTGTAAGAATGGCTGGATGCTTAGCGATATGAGATGGAATCCATGTACACCAACAAAGTATGGGCTTTGGTTGCTATATCTGAAGGGTTAAATCCCCATCAGGAGCAAGTATATCTTGAGAAGATTACTTGGTATAGATGGAAAAGTTGAGACTTTCAAAGCTAGATTTGTTAAAGGTTTTCGTCATCGACCAGGCGTGGATAATGATAATACCTTTTCCAGTGGCTATGCTTAAGTCCATACGGATCCTACTTGCCACGGCTACATACCATGACTACGATATCTGGCGGTTGGGTGCCATGACTACTTTTCTAAATGATGATTTAGAAGAGAATATCTATAAGTACACAGCCAGAGGGCTTCGTAAATAGTGGGAGCAGCGGAAACATGTGCAAGTTGCTTTACAGGATAAAGCAGGTATCGCGGAGTTGGAACGTCTGTTTTGATGTGATAGTCAAAGTGTTTGACTTCATCAAAATGGTAGACGAACCTTGCATATACAAAAAGGTAGTAGAGAGTAAGGTGGTCATCCTTGTATTGTACGTGGACAACATACTCTTGATAGGAAAAGAGTTTCCTATGCTACGCACGGTCAATCTCCTCTTATCACATGGATTCTTCATATAGGATCAAAGTGATACCTCCTAAATCCTGGGTTTTGGGTCTATAAGATAGATCTAGATGGATGTTAGGTTTCTCACTAGTTGTAGTGAGATGGTATCAATCGATCCTGGGGAGAATCACTGGAAAGGTTTCAGGGTGATAAGGATGACTGAATGTCAGTCGCAGGCATTGTCTTCATCCTCAGTGAAGGGACGGTATGTTGGAAGAGTTCCAAGCTAGATACCGTGGCAAACTAGACGATAAAGGCTGGTAACATCGCTATTAAAGATACTACCAAAGGGGCAGTTTGGGTGTATATTGGTTCATAAGATGAACTAGGTTCCTACCATTGTGTGACAATGGAAGTGTGGCTTTGGCCCGTGAACCACGGTCCCATCAGTGACCCAGACATATTCTAAGGCAGCATCACCTGATCATGGAGATAGATGATCTCCAGGGTGATCGAGGTTTGGAGAGTAGACTCAGAGGACAACAGGGCGGATCCACTCACAAAGGCTTTTTCCCAGAGAGAGACTTATATGGGATGGTTGAGTATGAGATACTACAACCACTGCTACAGATGGCCCTAGTGCAAGTGGGAGATTGTTAGTTATATGTATGCCCTAGAGGCCATTACTGTACATTGGATGTATATTGTAATGGATGCTGGGACATATATAGGTAGGACTTTCTTGCTCGACATGATAGTACGCTATCTGGTTGCTCTTTATCTTAACATGTATACTTTCTGTCTCTCTGTTACATGTTGATAAAGCCCTTAGGATGTGTACTCGACTTCCAGGACTATGATGCAGATCATACTAGTGGGGCCTGGGTAGTCCATGAGTACATCCTTCAATGTTCCTAGTCGTGGGAATATCGAGACGGGGCATCGGTATTCCAGAGTAGACTAGCGTATATCTTTTCGACCCATGTGATGGGCGATGGATGATCCCATATCCATTGGTGTTTGACATTAGAGATGGCATGCGGGTGCTCAGTGGAGACTGGGTACACTGAACGGACTCGCCGAGAACTCCCAGATGGTATTATACCTCACGTCAGATGGCAGTTCTCTGGTGACACTGGTACAGCTTAGTCTGTTGACCCGAGATCGTCATAGAGTCTTGTGTGTCTCCCACTGTGCTTTGATTTCCACCCTACCACGGCTCTACTGAGTCGTGCAAACAGGTGGTTTTTGGGTACAGTCCCGATTCACATGGAGGCAATGAGCGATAGGAGGGGATTCGTCTCTCCCGGTATTGGGGGTTGATGTTGCGCTATGCTCGACTGGCCATAACAGGAAATCCCTGGCCATGGTTGCAGTGATATACTGGTAAGAGTTATCAGTAGTTTCACAAATGTTATGGACCCTACGTCGGCATGACTTATCAAGCTACTGGGGTCTGACGTTTACCACCCCTAGGCGAGATATGCGACATATCAGACGAACAGACCGGACTGTACGGTAAGTGTTACTGGTTGGATTCACAGGAGTGTGAGCGGGCTTGCTCGTCGATCTTCTGATCGCTCAATACCCGGGTGGCCGTTACGTTTAGCAGACTGCTTGCGGCTTGTGGGTGCTTGATATGATCATCATCTGCTGTCGGCATATTGACGAGTCTTTAGAGTCCTACACAGAGGTTTCCTGGCTCAAGCGAAATGAAATAGGAGCGCATATGAGATATGTGCGTGACCGAGAATAATGCGTGTACCTGAGATAGTATGCGGGTGCTCGTTAGGTTACGAGTACACTGGACATGACTCGTCGGGAACTGTTGGTTGGTATTATACCTATCATCAGTTATTAGTTCCCAGGTGACATGAGTACAGCTTAGTCCGCTGACTTGACACCATCACTTTGCCTTGAGTGTGTTCCCACTGTACTTTGATTACTACCCTACCACGGCTCAAAGGATTCGTGCAAACAGGTAGTAGTTGGGTGCAGTCCCGAAGCACTTGGAGGCAGTGACGGTTAGACAGGATTCGTCTCTCCCGGTATTGGGAGTTGATATCGCGCTGTGTCAAGGAGAGCCATTACACATAGTCGTCCCTGGCCAGGGCAAGCGAGATATACTGGTAGGTTTCCAGTGTTATCTCAGGGTGTTCTGGGCTACACTCTGAC
The DNA here is from genome assembly GCA_030015575.1 of Agapanthus africanus. Classification (NCBI taxonomy): domain Eukaryota; kingdom Viridiplantae; phylum Streptophyta; class Magnoliopsida; order Asparagales; family Amaryllidaceae; genus Agapanthus; species Agapanthus africanus. The sequence goes on from JASDDO010000026.1 coordinate 409,615,623, forward strand.
ACGACTTGTACCGCTATTAGGGGACTGACGTTTACCGCCCACCTAGGCCCGCCATGCGATATTCTCAGACGAACAGTCCGGACTGTATGGAGATTGTCACATTTAGGCTCAGTAGGAGTTCGGATGGGTTTCACCTCATCAGTCTTCTTATCGGCATCTACCTGGGGGCCGTTACGCACAGCTAGTGCCGCTTGCGGTCTGTGGTTAAACCCACTACCAGCGTAGTGTCGAGTCTTTAGAGTCCCATACAGAGAGCTATTCGCCTTTGGGCAAAAAGAGTAGAGGTCGCATGGTTTTGCGACAGGGTTCGGTCACATCCGCGCACTTGTGCACGTTTGGTGTCCGGGCAGTTATTACTAGCGGGCTTTGGTTTAAGCCAGATCCTAGTATACGTTTTGGGATTGGTTTTATCTCGTTTGTATTCTTGTTCCTCGGAACGCGGATGCGGGTGCGTATGCACAGTTGACAGAGACAGAGGCAGAGGATCTCTTTGTATTCGTATTCCTCGGAAAATGGATGCGGGTGTGTATGCACAGTTGACAGAGACAGAGGCAGAGGATTCTCATTAGGGTTGTTGACTGTTGACTTTTTCTAAACCCTAATGAGAATAGGAAATATGATTAATAATAATGTTAATTAAATATTATTGTGCCATGGTTGGGTTGAAAGTTTGACTTTGTTGACTTGTTGACTTTGTTGACCGGTTGACTAGTTTGGACTTATTGACCATCATCATTGCATGACTATCATTTCATGGCTATGACTTTTGGCTTGCTTGTTGTTCTTTACAAAATGATTGCATGAAATGATAATGCCATTGACATGAACCATCACAAAATACTTAATTATTATTATTATGATGATTATTTTTCCTTTTGAGAGCATGGTTGTAAAAAGTCTTGCTCATTCTATCATATTGTTTCTCTCCCATCCTCAAGCTCTCCCTCTTCCTCTAGCTCAAGGAAAAATCCTTCTCATGAGTTGAGAACCATTTTCCTTTGAGATAAAACATCAAAACCACTCTCTACTCATCCTAAGGTTGAAGGTTTGGCAAACCTAACACTTTAGTTTCCTCTAGATAGAAGCTTTCGGGTGGATCCATCTTCAGCACAAGGAGACGACGAGGTGAGGCCGATCCGACCACCACAAGGAGTCGAAAAGAAGGAGTTCAAGATTAGGTATAACCCCTAACATAGTAGCTAAACTCTTAGTTAGGTTGTTAGATAGTTTGTTTAGCAAAGATCCGGTTTTTGAGTCCATGTTACCTTTCATGAAAAATCGTTTTTCACCATTTCCGCAACCCCAAAGAACCGGGGACGAGTAACGTGCACTTTTCTTTTCTCACTTAAAGCTAGAGAGCAAATAGAGGAGATGAAGAAAATGAAAAAGTGATCAACCCTTGAACCATGGGTGAGAAAATATCATATATAACTCATGTAGAAGCTTAACCAAGACTAAAGATAATGGTTAGGTTAATAAATATCTAAGATAAAACAAAATTAGTGGACTAAGTCAAGGTTTCCACAAGCTTCTCCAAGCTTCACAAGCGATGACAAATTTCCATCTAATTTTGATTTTCCTTTAATAATTAAAACCCCACATTATTTTAAGTATAGTATGAGTCTCATACACCCAAGTCCAATATGCCATCTAGCATGACACAAAATAAATACATTAACATATATCACATATATATTAAATGTATAATGAGAAAAGTAATTCTTAAGTGGGCTAATATTAGTTAATTTATGTTAATATATCGAATATATAATTACGCATTAAATTATTAAATCAACACTTGATTTAATAACCCGGTTGTATCGCATACAACCGACTAATATCATTTATATGTATATCACATATACATATAACATATCATTGAATCAACACTTGATTCAACAATCCGGTTATATCACATATAACCTATATCGCGATATTAGAATACTGTATCATATACATGTAATAATCTCGGTCCCGCACATATCACATATGTTCCCTACTTCGTTTCGCGTGAGCTAGGAAATCTCTGTGTAGGACTCTAATGACTCGTCAATACGCCGGCAGTAAGTGATGATTATATACAAGCAAGCTTGTCTATACTCCTGTGAATCCAATAAGTAACGCTACCGTACAGTCCGGTCTCTTCGTCTGATATGTCACATATCTAGTCTAGGGATGGTAAACATCAGACCCCAGTAACTTGATAAGTCATGCTGATATGAGGCTCATAACTGGTAGAGAAACTACTTGTAACGTTTTGAAAATCGTTTTGGTGAAATTTCGGAAAATCGGTAAAATAAGGGGGTTTTCGGTAAAAAATCAAAATACAAATATCTTTATTTTAAAATTAAATATACATATTCTAGCTATGTAATTACTAGTATTTGGTGTTTATTGAGCCACTGGTAAAATTTCAAAATTTCCGAAAATTTTTCCGAAATTAATTATTTAATATTATTTTAAGCCGTCACTAATACATTTAATTAGGGAAAATTACAAACTGGAATGAGTTGAAACAAATTTTTTGCATCATAACACATCAAAGAAAATTTTAACATGTGGTTTTTGAATTGAAATGGAGTTGTTAACCAGCGTTAGAAAATATCGAAGAAAAAAGGTTTTTTTCCGGTGAAATTAGTGTAAATGGAAGTGGGGTACAACATTTATCTTTTTTTTCTCACTCACCACAAACCCCACACACTCTCTCTCCCTCTCTTACCCTTGTGGCCGTCCTTGGCAGTCCCCCTCCCCCCATCAATTAGCCATCTCATTTACACTTCTAGAATGTGGTTAATCAAAAAATGAAAAGAAAATGAATAAAACAAGAAAAGACATAAAGAAGGAATTAAAGGGGGAAACTTCTACACTTCTCCACACACCTCACCCCCTCACTTTCCTTCTTCCAATTTTTGGCCGAGCACAGGTCCCCCCCCCCCCCCCCGACACATTTTCCATTTCAATTTTCTTCAATTAACCCTCCAAAATCCATCAAAAATCAACTCATATTAGCACAAATTCTTCACTACACCCTATCCAATTTCCTTGCTCCTATTTAACTTGGAATTTGAAGGCAAGAGATCCATCTTGGAGGTCATGAAGCAAGGGTGATCTCAAATTTTTGTGGTATAAATTCTAAACCCATGTTAATTTGTTGTTAATTATTGCAACCCAATCAAATTAAAATGTTTAATTATGGTTTTGATTCAAGATTTAAATTTTTAGAATATGGTTATTAAATTATTATTAGGGATTTAATTCTTGGGTGTAGATCTAAAATTTTAGTTTAACCTATTAGGAAATGTTAAACCTAATCTAGTAGCCAATTTGCTAGTGTTGCATTTAAATTGTTTAATTAGGTTCTTTTTGTAAACTAGATTTCTACTAAACATATAAATATGTTAGATAAAATTATAATTAGGGTTTTTATTATTAGATTGTGGTATTAGTGTGTAGATTAACATGTTAAATGAGCGTGAAACATAATCTAGTTGCAATCGCTAGCTTTCACTTTAAAAATTGTCACAATATTGCAATTTTATTAAACTAGGTTTTGAAAGTTTGTTTAAAATAAGGGATTAAAAACAAAGTTAGGGTTTTAGAACATCCTTAAGGGTTCAAGGAGTTGTTTAACGATTTAAAATATGCAAAATCAAGTTTGGAAGTGAAATTGTGACATTTTGTTTAAAAGTATCGAAATCGGGCAAGTTTGCAAACTAGAATTTCGATTTAATACAAATTAGGGTGTTAAAAATATAGTAATGGTTTATATAATCTAGTTATGCTATTTAATGAGTATTACGACCATTAGTTTCATTTAAACGTCAAGTTTTGAAGTAAAACGGTAAATTGACATTTTCAAGGTTTTTCGGAATAGGACGATTTGACCGATTTCAGGGTTTCGATGATTTAAACCATATTTTATATTATAAGTAATGAGTTTTGAAACTACGAGTTGTTTTTTGATGTTTTAGCTCGATCAATCGGCGTTTGTACGTCGATATCGAGCGATATTTGGTTCTTTTGCGTGAGCGGGACATAGGTTTTAACCTATGCGCGTTCCGTGCGTCGTTTTGATTTTGTTCGTGATTCAGTTTACGATACTATATATGTTTGCGTATAGGTACCCCTCATGTGGACTGCGGACGATGAAGAAGAGGATGGCGACACCATCTTCGGCAAATAAGGACCAGGTGAGTAGATGTATATCTACGGGGAAGTCGGGTGGATGGCGTTTAGCACCCCCGCAAACGTAGGATAGGAATACTACTTATTGTCATTAAGAAGCCAGACGTGACCTTAGATTCTTGGTGAGTAGGACCCTAGTAATGACCTTAGGTTGGACTAGACTGATTTAGAAAGACCTTACCAGAGGATGAATATTTTGGAGGAGGTTCGTAGGTTTCAGGTAGATACACACACGCGCACACTCAGAACTTGACTTGGTGTATATGTGTATGCGTGTATATATATATATAGGGTTATGTGTAGGTATATATATACACAGCATGTATATGTGATATAAGGATGCGATATGATACATGGGGATGAAACAATATAACATGGCTTGATGCCGTGATCTCTTGGCTATACAGTCGTGTTATGATGTTAGCGGATCATTAGAAGATGAGATAATGGATATGTATACATAAACAATAATAGGTGGTGATGATATTGAGGTACATGAGACTCTAAAATAGAACCCGGACTGTAACCTGTGACTGAATCACGATATGATATATAGGTGATTGATTACGATATCATATAATTGTGACTTGATTACGATATGATAAGAGTGCGACTTAATCAAGATATGATATATGTGACATGATATTTCTGAGGATAAATTGACGATGTATATTTATGCTGGCAATGATATATGATTGATGTATGCAATTACAGTACAGTACCTTGATCATGAAATTATTGATGATATTATACGAATGATGATGTACGTAGGTGATACTTGACCCGTACCCCGATATTGGGATGCCATACGATGGATTTTACCGTACGAGGCATGGATGTGATGATTGATCCGCACTCTTGATTCGAGATAGTCGTACTACGTACGTGACGCTGTTGAGGCTGGATCGCCGACTATTAGAGATATGGGCTCAGACCTTAGGTGGACTTTTATTTCCTTATCGACTAGTTTCTTAGGTTTAGTTCCTTAGGGGTTAGATGGACACTAATTTAGGCTCGAGTCATATAGTTGTAGTTAGACTTGCATATTACAAATGAGTGGTTAATACACATCCGTCTTTACATTCAGACCGTAATCATCATGTTGCATATTCATACATATGTTTCTATAATCAGTATGAAACTCTGCCTGTTAGGACACCAGCACCATTACCGATGATGTGCATATTCCACGCACACTTATTGCCGGCTCACACACATCATCATCGGTAATTGCTATGTCACGTACACTTTAGAATATATTACCTTTTATTGATAAAATCAGTTAGAAGCTAGATCAATATAATATTGTGATTATTCTCAGGTGTTAGTCTAGACATGACATTTATTATTTAGACATTTCATGCATTCACATTTTCATGTTATCATGCAGTATTGTGAGGCTTATGCCGACACTTATATTTTACTTACTCATGATTTTGGGATTTTGGATTTCTATGAGATTTCTGGATTTTGGGGAAAACTGCAATAATATATATAAAAACTTTTCTCTCTCCTCCTCTCTTTTTTAAAATATAAGTTGCGGTTTTCTCGTGATGTATGTGTCGTCCACTATGAGATTTCATATTTTCTGTTGGATTTCGAGACCCGATTCGAGGAGTGGATGAACCGTCTCGGGTACATGGTGGGCCCGGTATGGTACCCCGGGGCAAGAAGATCGAGTTGTAGACGATGAGCCTGGCAGGGGAAAACTACCTACCGGTGATGTCTGGCGCGACGGATATCCGGAGGATACCGACCGTTGTCGTGAGATTTGATGATATGGGCCGATCCAGACTGACGGAGCCCGAAATATTGAGACTACGAGATATTGAGACTATGAGGTATTGAGACTTGAGATTTGTGTCGATGCTTGACACGGATTTCCATGGATTTCATCAATGATATTCAGATTTCTATACAAATTACCATGATAAAAGTTAAAGATTTCTTATACAGATATATCCAGATTTCAGGATTGATTGTTTTACATTCATGGTGCACGCATACTCATTCACATGACATATTACTATCTAAGACACTGACACGAGCACGGAGCTTTTACACTACACGTAGTTTATTACCCTGCCATTACTAGATGATTAGTAATATATTAGTATATTATTATGACCTAGGATAGCGTCGTGCATTCGATTTCTTTTTGCAGATATCTTCTACTCACGAGTTAGCAACTCACCCCTGTTGAGCCAAATTTTATTATAGGTTCGATGTACAAGTTTCCCTGGCAGCTTGCTGGCACATCTTTTCATTCAGGGTGATTTGCACGGTAGGTTGGTTCACTTGTATCAGGACCGCCGTTGTATTTTTATTATTTCATTGGTATCTAGTAAGCTCCATCAACCAAACTTGTATTACTTGATAAGTTTTAAGGACCTGTTATTTATTTCGACCTTAGAGTCGCGCATGTATTATTGTGGTTTGGTGGATTTGTTTTCTTTTGAGTTTTGAGCCTCGCCCTTTGGCGTTGTATATTATTGGGCTTGGTGTGGCTGTTTCCGCCTGTTGGCGTAGAGCTAGCTCCCGCTTTGGGATGCCTTTTTTTATTGTTTGTATGTATTTATTCTTGTTTGTACCCGTTTGGGGCCAGTTTTTACAAAGGAAACTATGCCGAAATTTTTAAGAAAATTTGATCTTGCTTTTAAACTTTTTTTCTACTTGATTTCCTTCACTTCTTCTTTTATATGGTTTATATTTCTGGGTTTCGGCTTACTTAGATTACGTTGCGCCTCTAGACGCTTCGTAATTTAAGTGACGGTCACGTTCCGTTCCTTCGGGTCGTGACAAAGTTGGTATCAGAGCGTTAGGTTTAACCTTGTATAAGTCTAGGGTGACCCTTGGTTGATGGAGTAGGTGACTTAGGTAGAGTGACGTACCGAGGGTATGATCCGCGGCATACTTACGATACGCTACTCAGCTTAAGGAGCCTTAGGATGTACAATTCTTTGCACCGTATTTCATTCGTTCCTTTGATCAATCTTCATCGATATCGGATGGTGGTTTCTATTACCACAGTTGCACGGGCAGAGGGAGCTGCGGATCGTATGTGATGACCATTAGGGTATCGTTTATTCTTTAGGATTGAAGCATTGTTTAGCGTGCGGACGAAGGGTATTACATGCCGTCCAGACGAAGTTAAAAGATTCGAACGATTGTCAGAAACCCATTTTCCTAAGTTTAAGTTATTCGGAAGAACATGCAGGTATTTCTATGGACCCTCTAGAAGAATGAAACCCTAACTCGACATAATGACCACGAGAACACCCTTGAACCATAGGGTTTACGGCAGTTCCACGGTGCCATTAGTGAGGCTTGGGTTTGCCCTTCTACGGCTGGACCATCGATGCTGGGGTATGTACTGGATATTTTTAAACTGTACTTGAGTGTTGAGCTCTCGGGAAATTATGGGATTTTGATGGATCGATCAAAAAGTTTAATGAAGTCCGGATATCAGGTGAAGGGATAGATTACGTGGGAGACTCTAGATATGAGTATTGCCGTTGGTAGCGCAGTCAGCACATCTACGAAGAGACGAGTTCGAAGCAGTCGACATCAGAGGAAAGAGGCGCACATTGATGATAGTGTTTACGATTGTGATTTGGTGATTTGAATTTCATATTTCCGTTGTTGGATTTTGGTATTTTGAGGATTTTGTTCTACGATTAGTATTTCTTATGTGTACATTCATTACATTCTATTCGTGCTTCATATATCAGTTGCATTGATGTTGTTTTGTACATACCCAGTGCACTCGATTTGGTTTTATACATTTTGAGATTTTGATTTGATTTCGTGCATATGGGTTACACATGATTTTGACATATGCTTCGACCTAGTTTTCATGCATTTTCATACTGTGATTTCGATTTTGATATTCGGTGCATGTTTTCGTGCACCATGTGCACCTGATTGAGATTCTTCCGTACGCTTGGCGCACTTGATGCGATTTTGTGCACACCAGATGCACTAAATCGGGGTTTTGTGCAGATTAGATGCACCTGATATTAGAGTCGTGCACGCTCGTTGCACTTGACAGATGTTTTGGTGCACACCTATTGCACTTAGTTTGTTTTTGTGTGTATTCGTGGCATCTGTATTTGGTTTCGATTTCAGTGCGCACCAGACGCACATGATATTTTTATGATGTGATTAGGATTGATTTCAGTTTAAGCAGTATGTTTTTATAATCATTACTATTGATTTGGTAACCAGGCGGGAGGTGTATTTTAAATAAAAGATATATATAGCTATTTTTTTAAAATAAACGTCCGCTACTTATGCCGTGACATGTGCATCTCACGGCGATTTTCAAGAGGGGTTTTTGCATACTTCTTTATTAAGATGTTTAGACGATTTTACTAGGATGCGCACTATATATATTTGATGTATATTATGTTGGTTTTCGTATTGGGCTTGGATATTCTATTTTCACCATAACTGCGATGATTGCATTATGTTTGACGGAGTTTTGATTTTGAATTTTGTACTTGTTTTTTTTCACGCGCATGCATCGCGCTAAAAATGTGTTTTATGTATTGATAATTTCGGAGCCCCGACGATTTGAGTGTTTTGCTAAATGTTTTAGTAATTGGAGAGGGAGTTTTAATTTAAATTCGGGGACCGAATTTCTTTAAGGGGGGAAGATTGTAACGTTTTGAAAATCGTTTTGGTGAAATTTCGGAAAATCGGTAAAATAAGGGGGTTTTCGGTAAAAAGTCAAAATACAAATATCTTTATTTTAAAATTAAATATACATATTCTAGCTATGTAATTGCTAGTATTTTGTGTTTATTGAGCCACTGGTGAAATTTCAAAATTTCTGAAAATTTTTCCGAAATTAATTATTTTAATATTATTTTAAGCCTTCACTAATACATTTAATTAGGGAAAATTACAAACTGGAATGAGTTGAAACAAATTTTGTGCATCATAACACATTAAACAAAATTTTACCATATGGTTTTTTAATTGAAATGGAGTTGTTAACTGGTGTTAGAAAATATCGAAGAAAAAGGCTTTTTTCCGGTGAAATTAGTATAAATGGAAGTGGGGTACAACATTTATCTTTTTTTTCTCACTCACCACAAACCCCACACACTCTCTCTCCCTCTCTTACCCTTATGGCCGTCCTTGGCAGCCCCCCATCAACTGGCCATCTCATTTACACTTCTAGAATGTGGTTAATCAAAAAATGAAAAGAAAATGAATAAAACATGAAAAGACATAAAGAAGGAATTAAAGGGGGAAACTCCTACACTTCTCCACACACCTCACCCCCTCACTTTCCTCCCTCCAATTTCTGGCCGAGCTCAGGTCCCCCCCCCCTACACATTTTCCATTTCAATTTTCTTCAATTAACCCTCCAAAATCCATCAAAAATCAACTCATATTAGCATAAATTCTTCACTACACCCTATCCAATTTCCTTGCTCCTATTTAACTTGGAATTTGAAGGCAATAGATCCATCATGGAGGTCATGAAGCAAGGGTGATCTCAAATTATTGTGGTATAAATTCTAAACCCATGTTAATTTGTTGTTAATTATTGCAACCCAATTAAATTAAAATGTTTAATTATGGTTTTGATTCAAGATTTAAATTTCTAGAATATGGTTGTTAAATTATTATTAGGGCTTTGATTCTTTGGTGTTGATCTAAAATTGTAGTTTAACCTATTAGGAAATGTTAAACCTAATCTAGTAGCCAATTTGCTAGTGTTGCATTTAAATTGTTTAATTAGGTTTTTTTTGTAAACTAGATTTCTACTAAACATATAAATATGTTAGATAAAATTATAATTAGGGTTTTTATTATTAGATTGTGGTATTAGTGTGTAGATTAACATGTTAAATGAGCGTGAAACATAATCTAGTTGCAATCGCTAGCTTTCACTTTAAAAATTGTCACAATATTGCAGTTTTATTAAACTAGGTTTTGAAAGTTTGTTTAAAATAAGGGATTAAAAACAAAGTTAGGGTTTTAGAACATCCTTAAGGGTTCAAGGAGTTGTTTAACGATTTAAAATATGCAAAATCAAGTTTGGAAGTGAAATTGTGACATTTTGTTTAAAAGTATCGAAATCGGGCAAGTTTGCAAACTAGAATTTCGATTTAATACAAATTAGGGTGTTAAAAATATAGTAATGGTTTATATAATCTAGTTATGCTATTTAATGAGTATTACGACCATTAGTTTTATTTAAACGTCAAGTTTTGAAGTAAAACGGTAAATTGACATTTTCAAGGTTTTTCGGAATAGGACGATTTGATCGATTTCAGGGTTTCGATGATTTAAACCATATTTTATATTATAAATAATGAGTTTTGAAACTACGAGTTGTTTTTTGATGTTTTAGCTCGATCAATCGGCGTTTGTACGTCGATATCGAGCGATATTTGGTTCTTTTGCGTGAGCGGGACATAGGTTTTAACCTATGCGCGTTCCGTGCGTCGTTTTGATTTTGTTCGTGATTCAGTTTACAATACTATATATGTTTGCGTATAGGTACCCCTCACGTGGACTGCGGATGATGAATAAGAGGATGGCGACACCATCTTCGGCAAACAAGGACCAGGTGAGTAGATGTATATCTACGGGGAAGTCGGGTGGATGGCGTTTAGCACCCCCGCAAACGTAGGATAGGAATACTACTTATTGTCATTAAGAAGCCAGACGTGACCTTAGATTCTTGGTGAGTAAGACCCTAGTAATGACCTTAGGTTGGACTAGACTGATTTAGAAAGACCTTACCAGAGGATGAATATTTTGGAGGAGGTTCGTAGGTTTCAGGTAGATACACACACGCGCACACTCAGAACTTGACTTGGTGTATATGTGTATGTGTGTATTTATATATATATAGGGTTATGTGTAGGTATATATATACATAGCATGTATATATGATATAAGGATGTGATATGATACATGGGGATGAAACAATATAACTAGGCTTGATGCCGTGATCTCTTGGCTATACAGTCGTATTATGATGTTAGGGGATCATTAGAAAATGAGATAATGGATATGTATACATAAACAATAATTGGTGGTGATGATATTGAGGTACATGAGACTCTAAAATAGAACCCGGACTATAACCTGTGACTGAATCACTATATGATATATAGGTGATTGATTACGATATCATATAAGTGTGATTTGATTACGATATGATAAGAGTGTGACTTAATCAAGATATGATATATGTGACATGATATTTCTAGGATAAATTGACGATGTATATTTATGCTGTCAATGATATATGATTGATGTATGCGATTACAGTACAGTACCTTGATCATGAAATTATTGATGATATTATACGAATGATGATGTACGTAGGTGATACTTGACCCGTACCCCGATATTGGGATGCCGTACGATGGATTTTACCGTACGAGGCATGGATGTGATGATTGATCCGCACTCTTGATTCGAGAAAGTCGTACTACGTACGTGACGCAATTGAGGCTGGATCGCCGACTATTAGAGATATGGGCTCAGACCTTAGGTGGACTTTTATTTCCTTATCGACTAGTTTCTTTGGTTTAGTTCCTTAGGGGGTTAGATGGACACTAATTTAGGCTCGAGTCATATAGTTGTAGTTTGACTTACATATTACAAATGAGTGGTTAATACACATCCGTCTTTACATTCAGACCGTAATCATCATGTTGCGTGTTCATACATATGTTTCTGTAATCAGTATGAAACTCTGCCTGTTAGGACACCAGCACCATTACCGATGATGCGCATATTCCACGCACACTTATTGCTGGCTCACACACATCATCATCGGTAATTGCTATGTCACGTACACTTTAGAACATATTACCTTTTATTGATAAAATCTGCTAGAAGCTAGATCAATATAATATTGTGATTATTCTCAGGTGTTAGTCTAGACATGGCATTTATTATTTAGACATTTCATGCATTCACATTTTCATGTTATCATGCAGTATTGTGAGGCTTATGCCGACACTTATCTTTTACTTACTCATGATTTTGGGATATTGGATTTCTATGAGATTTCTGGATTTTGGGGAAAACCGCAATAATATATATGAAAACTTTTATCTCTCCTCCTCTCTTTTTTAAAATATAAGTTGCGGTTTTCTCGTGATGTTTGTGTCGTCCACCATGAGATTTCATGTTTTCTGTTGGATTTCGAGGAGTGGATGAACCATCTCGAGTACATGGTGGGCCCGGTCTGGTACCCCGGGTCAAGAAGATCGAGTTGTAGATGATGAGCCTGGCAGGGGAAAACTACCTACCGGTGATGTCTGGCGCGGCGGATATCCGGAGGATACCGACCGTTGTCGTGAGATTTGATGATATGGGCCGATCCGGACTGACGGAGCCCGATATATTGAGACTATGAGATATTGAGACTATGAGGTATTGAGACTTGAGATTTACATGTTTTGTGTCGATGCTTGACACGGATTTCCATGGATTTCTTCAATGATATTCAGATTTCTATACAAATTACCATGATAAAAGTTAAAGATTTCTTATACAGATATATCCAGATTTCAAGGTTGATTGTTTTACATTCATGGTGTATGCATACTCATTCATATGACATATTACTATTTGAGACACTGACACGAGCACGGAGCTTTTGCACTACACGTAGTTTATTACCCAGCCTTTACTAGATGATTAGTAATATATTAGTATATTATTATGACCTAGGATAGCGTCGTGCATTCGATTTCTTTTCACAGATATCTTCTACTCACGAGTTGGCAACTCCCCCCCGTTGTGCCAAATTTTATTACAGGTTCGATGTGAAGGTTTCCCTGGCAGCTTGCTGGCACATCTTTTCATTCAGGGTGATTTGCACGATAGGTTGGTTCACTTGTATCAGGACCGCCGTTGTATTTTTATTATTTCATTGGTATCTAGTAAGCTCCATCAACCAAACTTGTATTACTTGATAAGTTTTAAGGACCAGTTATTTATTTCGACCTTAAAGTCGTGCATGTATTATTGTGGTTTGGTGGATTTGTTTTTTTTTAGTTTTGAGCCCCGCCCTTTGGCGTTGTATATTATTATGCTTGGTGTGGTTGTTTCCGCCTGTTGGCGTAGAGCTAACTCCCGCTTGGGGATGCCTTTTTATTGTTTGTATGTATTTATTCTTGTTTGTACCCGTTTGGGGCCAGTTTTTACAAAGGAGACTCTACCGAAATTTTTAAGAAAATTTGATCTTGCTTTTAAACTTGTTTTCTACTTGATTTCCTTTACTTCTTCTTTTATATGGTTTAGATTTCTGGGCTTCGGCTTACTTAGATTACGTTGCGCCTCTAGACGCTTCGTAATCTAAGTGACGGTCACGTTCCGTACCTTCGGGTCGTGACACTACTGATAACACTTACCAGTAAATCTCCGTAACAGCCCTGGATAGGGACTTCCTGTTATAGCCAATCAAGCACAACGCAACATGAACCCCCAATACCGGGAGAGACGAAATCCCTCCTAGCACTCATTGCCTCCATGTGACTCGGGACTGTATTGCATGCTCTCTTGAACGTGGTAAGGTAGAAATCAAAGCACAGTGGGAATCACACAAGACTCTATGATGATCTCAGGTCTACAGACTAACTTGTACCAGTATCACCAGAGAACTGCTATCTGACGTTAAGTATAATACCATCTGGGAGTTCCCGTCGAGTCTTGTTCAGTGTACCCAGTCTCCACTGAGCACCCGTATACCATCTTTGATGTCAAACACCAATGGATATGGGATCATCCATCGCCCATCATATGCATCAAGAAACGTATACGCTAGTCTACTCTGGAATATCAATACCCCGTCTCGATACACCCTCGACTAGGAACAATTAAAGGATGTACTTGTGGACTACCCTGGCCTTACTAGTATGATCTTCATCATAGTCCTGGTAGTCAAGTCCGCATCCTAAGGGCTTTATCAGTATATAACAAAGAGACAGTACAAGTATACATGTTAAGATAAAGAGGAACCAGATAGCATATTATCATGTCGAGTAAGAAAGTCATCTCTATATATGTCCAAGCATCCAGTATAATATACAATCATGTACAATAATAGCCTCTAGGGCATATATACAACTAACAAATTATACCATTCTATGAAAACTCAAATCCATACTCATGTAGTTTTCGTGATATTTATTATTTTATTATTTAAATTCCAAAAATATTATTTTATATTTTCTGAAATGTCATATATATATATATATATCAAATTATTAAATCAACACTTGATTCAATAATCCGGTTATATTATATACAACCCGGCTAATATCAAATATATAAATATATATATATATATCAAATTATTGAATCAACACTTGATTCAATAATCCGATTATATCATATATAACCCGGCTAATATCCAAAAACGATAGATTAGAATACGGTATCATATACTCGTATTTAATCAATCTTCCGCACATCTCCATACGTGCCCTAATTCGTTTCTCTTGAGCTAGGAAAGCTCTATGTGGGACTTTAAAGACTCGCCAATATGCTAGCAGTAGGTAATGATCATATCAAAGACCTACAAGCCGTCAACGGTACTAGCTAGACGTAACAGCTATCCAAGTATTGAACGAATAGAAGATCAACAAGCAAACATGTCCAAACTCCCGTAGAGCCTATAAGAAACACTAACCGAACAGTCCGGTCTCTTCGTCTGATATGTCGCATATCGAGTCTGGAGGGTGGAATTCTCAGACCCCAATAACTTGATAAGTCATGCCGATATGTGGCCTATAGCCTTTCGGGAAACTGCTGATAACACTTATCAGTAAATCTCATCAGCCCTGGCCAGAGACTTGCTGTTATAGCCAATCGAGCATAGCGCAACATCAACTCCCAATACCGGGAGAGACGAAACCCCTCCTATCGCTTATTGCCTCCATGTGACTCGGGACTGTATCCAAAATCCATCTGTTCGTACGACTCCTTTAAGCCGTGGTAGGGAGGAAATCAAAGCATAGTGGGAACCACACAAGACACTATGACGATCTCGGGTCTACAGAATAACCTGTACAAGTGTCACCAGAGAACTGCTATCTGACGATAGATATGGTACCATCTAGGAGTTCTCTCGAGTCCGTTCGGTGTACCTATTCTCCAATGAGCACCTATGTACAATCTTTGATGTCAAACACCAATGGCTGTGGGATCAACCATCACCACATATAGGGTCAAGAAACGTACACACTAGTCTACTTTGGAATATCGATGCCCTGTCTCAATACTCCCTCGACTAGGAGCTGTTAAAGATGTGCTTGTGGACTACTCAAGCCCTACTAGTATGATCTGCATCATAGTCCTGATAGTCAAGTCAACATCCTAAGGGCTTTATCAACATTTATGAATGAGATAGTAAACTAAAACAAGTGCACATGTTAAGATAAAGGGCAACCAGATAGCATACTATCATGTCGAGCAAGAAAGTCGTCTATATATATGTCCAAGCATCTACTATAATATACAATAATGGCCTCTAGGGCATACATATTCCTAACATAGACTAAAGCCGGAATAGTGAAGATGGATCATTTGTTTCGTGACAGTCACAGTGTTTGACTTCATCAAAACAACAGATGAACCTGGTAAGAAAGTAGTAGGGAGTATTGTCCAAAGATTTGGATGACATACTCTGGATAGGAAGTGAGGTTCATATACTATAATCGGTTAAACTGTTTGTCACAGGAGTTTCTCCATACAGGACATAGATAATGTTGCTTTTGTACTAGCTGCAGTAAACAGATATTAATCCAATCCTGGAGAAACAAAGGGAAGCAGTTATGAACATAAGAGAATGTTCTTGGTATATGGTAATGTCAGCCTCTTACAGGAGGCGATTATCAGTTATAGCTTCAAAGGTGACCTGGATGACAGAGTGACTGTCAAAGTTATAAGTTTAACCTCTTCTGAGGGATAGTATGTTGGAAAAGGATCCAAGTGGATACTGAGATAGGCATAGCGCAAAATACTGATTAAATTCAGTGGATGATATAGTCTAAGAAGTTTGTTAGATTTGGTGTCATGTTAAAAACTTGGTCCTATCAGATATCCAGACAAGTTCTAAGACAGATATCGCTCATTTCGAGAGATAGACGTTCTCCACAAAGTTGAGATCTAGAGAGATAAAGATAGAAACATTGGAGCGGATCCACTCACAGAGACTATTTCTCGAACACGAATGATTCACAAAGGCGGTTTCTGAAACTGATTGTAGAGAACTTGGGTATTCTGTAGCACACGGGCTGTGGGTACACGATACCGCAATAATTAGCCTTAAGTGCAAGTGGGAGATTGTTGGATATAGTGACCTCAAGACAATTATTATAATCACAACCAGACGATTATGATGATTGAGGGAGGACCTATACAGTTAAAAAAGTCTTACTCAATATAATAGTATGCTATCTGGTTTGGCTTTATCATTATGTACATGTCTCTCGTGGTATATCATATCACTATTATATATTGATAGAGGCCATATGATTAATGCTTGACTACCAGGGTTATGATGGCAATCACACTTGTAAGAACTGGGTAGTCTATAAGCACATCCTTAAATGTCCCTAGTCATGGGAATATCGAGACTGGGCATCGATATTCCAGAATAGACTAGTGTATACGTTTCTTGACCCCGACAAGAGGCGATGGCCGGTCTCACAGCCATTGGTGTCAGCCAGTCACCAAAGATTGTATACAGGTGCTCATTGGGTTATGAGTTACACTGGACGGACTCGTCGAGAACATGCTAAATCGTATTATACCTATTGTAAGATAGCAGTTCTCAGGTGACATCAGTACAGTGTAGTCTATTGTCACGACCCAAAATTTGGATGTGACCGGCACTTAGATTGTATAATATCTAAAGATATCTACACAACCTGAGTAAGCCAAAACCCAAGATAAAAACCCCTTTTTTGCGGAATTTTAGAAAAATATAGTTTTTAAGTAAAAATCACAGTTTTAAGTAATTAAGATCTTAACAGTAACTCCCTATTGAATTCATAACGAAAACAGTTAGAAAGTGTTTAATTTGGTTGCATCCCTATCACGCCATCTTTATAAGATCCCCCGGTAGATGTTTAATCTACTCACCGGAATACGTCGTAACTACTCAGAAATTGCTAATCCCTTTCCTTTCCATACGGCCTCCGAAGTTCCCGCACTCAAATCTAACATTGAATTTAACTTACATAAGAAATGGCTACATTCCGATACGGTGAAAATATGAAAACACAAGTTGTACGTACTAATTATACTACGTACGATTATAGCAACAACATACCTTGACACAGTCTGGATAAAAGTGTGCCATCCTCATGCAAGGAGGAGGTGTTGTGTGTGTGTTGTGCATGCAAGAAGGATGTGTCAAGGTATTATCTTTCCAAATTGATTTCTAACTATGTCAACTTTGTCACGACCCAAAGTTTGGATGTGACCAACCCTTAGATTGTATAATATTTAAAGATAACTACACAACCTGAGTAAGCCAAAAACCAAGATCAAAAGCCCTTTTTGCGGAACTTTAGAAAAAATTTAGTTTATAAGTAAAAAATCGCGGTTTTAAGTATTTAATATTTTAACAGTAATTTCCTATTGCATTTATAATAAAAGTAGTTATAAAGTGTTTAATTTGGCTGCATCCCTAGTTGGGAGCAACGATACTAACAATGGAAATCAATACATACTCATAATACGACATCAAAGAAGAATCTCAGACACTACTACAAAGAAGGGTTGCCCCTACGGATATATCCGTAGGTGCAACCCACTGCCCCTACGGTTATATACGTAGGGGCGAAAAAATACCCCGTAGGTGCAAAGGCCGCAGGTGCAAGTCGAGGCCCTGAACTTATCCCTACGGTTAAATTCTTGCCCCTACGGATATGTATGTAGGTCCAGTTTCCCCTACGGATTAAGCCGTAGGGTATAAGATTTTATATTATTTACGGTTTATTTTAATAAATTACTTGGACCTACGGCTATAGCCGTAGGGGCATGTACTACCCTCTACGGATATATTCGTAGGTACTTTTCCGTAGGGGCACAAATTCAGGATTCCTGATATGTGCCCCTACGGATAACGCCGTAGGGGAATGTCAGTGGCCCCTACGGATATCTCCGTAGGGGGATTCCCAAACACCTGGCACTGACATCTGGGGGAAATATCAGTTACTGCTGATATTTAGCCCCTACGGATATATCCGTAGGGGTAACGTGTAGGCCTACGGATTAATCCGTAGGTACATATTGTCTGAAATTTTTTTTAAAAAATGTCCTGCTTGATTTTTTCCCGTCCTGTGCACAATAATGTATACATCAATCAAATCATATATTGCAGTATTCATAATCACATCTCACGCATATATATAATATACAAAAGAAACACAAAAACTGAATATGATATAAATACAAACCAATATGAATATCGTTTCAAAATGTAGTACAATGTGTATGATATAAATAAATACATGTTTCAAAAAAAAAGAACCAAAAATCTACCCTAGCTCGGTCCAGCTCGGTCCTGCTCCTCGGTCAATAAACTCTGCAATTCGTCGCGAGCGGGAGTCTGAGTGGGCGGTGGAGCTACAGGAGCTGTCTGCGGAACCGCAGCCGAAGGAGATGCGTGTGGAGGCTCGGCCGATCTACCCTGTCGCGTCTGGATATAACTTGTGTAAGAAGCATGTAAGAACTGTTTATTATTCGAATTCGTATCATTATTAAGTTATTTCGAAACCCTGTTTGGATATCTAGTTTGGAAAAGCGTTGTTTATTTCAATTACATATGTATGTATGATTAATAAAACATAAGTCTACAACCAAATAAGCTCAGGCTATGTACTGATATTGGATATGTTGATATCTATAATATGACATTATATTTTACTATTAAGTAGTATACATACCAGCATCCCATTCAACTCCTGAACGGTGGCCTTCAAGCTCTCCTGTTCCTGCTGGATACGTCGCTAACTGGAGACGGAGGAAGTAACCACCGGGGTGGAGTCCAACCTCATATGGGCCCTGCTAGAGCCCAGTCCTCGGCCTATCTCCAAACCTCCGTGGTGCCGTCCGTGTGCGGCGTCCAGGACTGGGGTCAGCAGCCTCGAATGTTGCCTTCCCCCTAGCAACTGTCAGAACATTATATTTAGCACATACTGGTCTATAAAATTGACAAGAAATACCAAAATCAACAAATTCAAAGCCTTACCTACAGAGATAGAAGATGTGCTCCTCTGGTATCTGCATGTATCAAAATTTGAATAATATTAATTAATTTCAGTACATACATACTAACAAGGTAAACTCGCATATAGCGCTGCTTACACATATGACAGGGAGTGAACAAGCTCTTGTAGATCATCAGGCGCAAATCTAATCTCATCAACCAGCCCATGATAATGAGTTGGACGACTAAGAGCAAAAGAAATGTGTGTATATTTATGATATAGCATTCTAAATCAATATACATGCCCTATATAATATATAAACATACCTGGAGGAACGGGAGTGACCTCTGTCCCTGATATGGACGCATCACCAACAACTAGACAATCAAACATTGACAATATAAGTAATTTTGACATAAACATGCATGGATATCTATAATATTACATTCAAAATGGATATTAGAGAGCGCACCTGCAGTGAGAAGTGGTAAAAGTATCACCCAACTAGGGTGTAATTTACAGAATCAGTTGAGACTCTTAAAAGTCATAGAAGAACCCGACCTGCACAAATCTGATGTATGCTTTCCATTGGACACTAAGAAGTCTCTAAAGGGAAAAGCCTATGTGAAAGCCATCATTAGTTCATATCAGAAGATTGATGCTGAAACAGAGAACGAGAAATGTCATTTTTTTCTTCTTCCGCCACATTACTGTCTTCTCCTTCTGCCACATTACTGTCTTCTCCTTCTTATGATGTGCGCGTGCAAATTCAATGACTATATTGAGAATATTGATTAATAGTGGGTAGGAAAAGTATTTCTCAAATGGCTTTTGCGTCTTAAAACCATAAACTACTAAGTAATGACATACATAATTTTTTTAGTATAAAGGTTGTTATTTTAAGTTTTCCCTTATAGAGATATGATCTAACTGCATCTATCAACTATAAGTGTGCAGAAAATTATGATAAGAAATCATAAGAAAGGGTCGTAGCCATGCATAACTTTGAATCTACATACCAAATCATGCAAAAGCATGCACTTATTATCACCTTGCCTTAGAATATAAAATATCTTGGAAGACTATAAGCGAGCATTTAAATCTCGATAGCTTTTGACTTCAACATATATTTTTCTCAAGTACCATGAAATATACTTGCTCCGTATAAACCGTTTTCAGGAAGATGGATTAATAATGACAAATTATCCATTGTGGCTCACTAGGTTAGCATTTTCTCTTCTATTGACCATCTTTCTAATCAGCTTGGTAAATTTATTCGGAACCGGCTGCGAATCATTAAAAGACATGCATAAGAAAGAGAACTAAAATACAGATATATAGCATACCGATACATCGAAACTTCATAGTTGCGATGGCAATCCAGAGATATTTATTTCTACACACGTGGTGCGCGTGCGAATGCGTCAGGCATCATGGACAAATATTTCAGAACATGGAAAGTATTATTCGTATAAAGTAATTAAACTTTTAAACACCTTGGGTAGATATTTTCTTTGTTGATGCAATCATATCATGAGGACTAAATTTAAGCTATTATACATATGCTTATGTATTTTTCTAACCTAAAATATCACACACACACAGAGAGAGAGAGAGAGAGAACACCTGGTAGGTAAATAAATCAGGTAGCAGGATCCTGAAGAAATAGAGTCCATAGCATTGCTCATCATCATCATCCATGATCCCTTTGATAATATTTTTTCAAAGGGATCACGGATGATGATGATGAGCAATGCTATGGACTCCATTTCTTCAGGATCCTGCTACCTAATTTCTCTATCTACCTGGTGTTCTCCCCCTCTCTCTCTCTCTCTGTGTGTGTGATATATTAGATTAGAAAAATACATAAGCATATGTATAATAGCTTAAATTTAGTCATCATGATATGATTGCATCAACTAAGAAAATATCTACCCAAGGTGTTTAAAAGTTTTAATTACTTTATACGAATAATACTTTCCATGTTCTGAAATATTTGTCCATGATGCCTGACGCATTCGCACGCGCACTACGTGTGTAGAAATAAATATCTCTGGATTGCCATCGCAACTATGAAGTTTCGATGTATCGGTATGCTATATATCTGTATTTTAGTTCTCTTTCTTATGCATGTCTTTTAATGATTCGCAGCCGGTTCCGAATAAATTTACCAAGCTGATTAGAAAGATGGTCAATAGAAGAGAAAATGCTAACCTAGTGAGCCACAATGGATAATTTGTCATTATTAATCCATCTTCCTGAAAACGGTTTATACGGAGCAAGTATATTTCATGGTACTTGAGAAAAATATATGTTGAAGTCAAAAGCTATCGAGATTTAAATGCTCGCTTATAGTCTTCCAAGATATTTTATATTCTAAGGCAAGGTGACAATAAGTGCATGCTTTTGCATGATTTGTGTTGGAGATAGTGCCCTCAGAGTCAATTATTAGGTCACAGGTACGTGATTGTAATGATTGAGGGAGGACCTATCCCGGTAGGACAGTCTTACTCGAGATGATAGTATGCTATCTGGTTTACCTTTATCATCGTGTACTGCTTTAGGTGACCTGACACGTCGCTATTACACGTTGATAGAGCCCCTAGGATTCTTGCTTGACCACCAGCAGTATGAGGGCGATCATATAAGTGGGAGCTGGGGTCTATAAGCTTATCCTTAAAAGGTCCCTAGTCGTGGGAGTTTCGAGACTGGGCATCGATACTCCATTAGTAGACTAGTGTATACAGTCGAGACCCCGACGAGGGGCGGTGGCCGGTCTCACAAGCCACTGGTGTCAGTTGGATCACCTAAGATGTATACAGGTGCTCATTGGGTTATGAGTACACCGGACAGGACTCGCCGGGAACATGCTAGTTGGTCATATACCAGACGTCAGATGGCAGTTCCCTGGTGACATGTGTGCAGGTTAGTTCATCGACCTGGGGATTGTCATTTGTCTCGTGTGAGTTCCCACTGTACTTTGATTACTACCCTACCACGGCTCAAAGGAGTCGTGCAAACAGGTTTTAGTTGGGTACAGTCCCGAGCCACATGGAGGCAGTGAGCGTATCTTCAGGGGTTCGTCTCTTCCGGTATTGGGGGTGAGGTCGTGCTGTGTCTAGGAGAGCCATTACAAAAAGTCCTTGGCCAAGGCAAGGAGATTTACTGGTAGGTATTCCAGTAGTATCTCAGGGTGTTCTGGGCTACACTCCGACACGACTTGTACTGCTTTTGGGGGTCTGACTTTTACCAACCCCCTAGGCCCGCCATGCGATGCTCATAGACGAACGGACCGGACTGCACGGTTATTGTCACTGACAGGCTCAGTTGGGTGTCGGGGTGAGCTTCCTCATCGACGTCCCATTTGGTCAGTACCTGGTAGCCCGTCACGTATTGGCTTATACCTCTGACGTGCTAGTGGTTAAATCCACAACCAAGGTGTTGACGAGTCTTTAGAGTCCCCCACATTCAGTTACTCAGCTTTCGGGCGAAAGGTTGTAGAGGCCGTATGGAGATATGGCAAGGTCCGATCAGATACGTGCGGTATTGCACGGATTAGGATCGGACAGTTTGTACTATAGGCCGTATGGTTATATGGCAGGGTTCGATCAGATACGTGCGGTATTGCACGGATCAGGATCGAACAGATATTACTATCCGGTTTTGGTATAAGCCGGATTCTAGTATAGTACAGTGTAGATTTTGTCTCATTGCATTTGTATTTCGGTCGGAATACAAATGCGGGTGTGTATGCACAGTATCGGGGTTTTCCTGTAATTTATTACGGGACCAGTTTTCTGGAGTTGCCAGTTTGCTTTCCGTTTCGGCCGATTTCCATTGTTCCGTTCATTGGCCGAAGATTGGTGGAGGAGGGCTTATTTGCATTGTTGCAAATAAGCATTAGTGGAGGGGGTTCTTTGCATCTTGTTGCATCATGATGGTTTTCATGATGAGCACCATCACTTGACTTTCCTTTTTCATGATTGCTTGACTTGGTGAGGTGATGGTTGAGGTGGAGTGTTGGTTTTTCCTTTGTCATCATGGTTGTTGATGATGAGGTTGATGGAGTGTTAGTTTAGGCTTGTGATCATTTCTTTTGATGATAGCCTTTCACTTGCTTATTCTCTTGATTCACTCTCTTGAGTTGAGGGTCTCTCTCCTTTTTCACTCACCCCTCACTCGCATGGCCGGCCTCTCCCCTCAAGGGCTGTCCAAAATTCTAGTGTAGGGATTTACACTCTTTTGGCTTGGCAAAAATCATATTAGCTTCTCCTCCAAAAAGCTTGTATCATCCCTCCACCAAAATGGCATCTCCATGAACCCCAAAGTGAGACTTGAGGACAACATATTCTACAGCAAATCTTGGACACGTCGAGTAGCCAGCTTCGTGCCCGAGTTGCCTCGGCATTGAGGTGGGAGCCCGTAAACAAAGTAGGCGATGTGGTGCACTTCCGGCGACGAGGAGGAGACAGGATTTTCCGCAGGAGATCGGGACCATGACGAGAAGACCGGAGGACTTGGATCGTCGGTATATCTCTATTCCCTTTCTTGTAGATAGCTTAGACTAGTTAATGGTTCGATCCGGAGTTTAGTGCGCGGTGGTGCCGGTTTGCAAAGTCCGCAAAAATTTATGTTTATCACCGTTTCCGCGTTTGGCCGTCGGATTGACGGCCGGGGCGCCGCCGTGCACTTAGAGTGGTATCAGAGCCTCGCCATTAACTTCGTCTAGCTTCGTTTGATGTGTTTTTCAGTTCCGATCGACCAAAATTCCGAAAACCCAATTTATGTTCACATCAGTTTTCTGTTAAGATTTTTTGGTGTCCAAAAATTTTTCAGGTTGTAAAATATTGATGTATGAGAAAATATAAGAGTTCTGTAAAAATTCGACGATGTAACGCTACAGTGTGAGCGCGGAACCGCCGCGGAAACACCATACTTGCCGCCCTTCCGCGGTGCACTGTGCACGTCACATCACCAAATTTTTACAGATGCCTTCTGGGTTTATTTCAGGGGTTTTGGAACATTAAAATTGGGCCCATATTTTCTGTAACTGCTACAGTTTTGTTTTGGGGCCCACTTGTTAATATTCGATCGGTCGGATATTTTAAACACATTTTTCACAGTACTTACATTATATCTGCGACCGTGAATGTCACTCGATCGGTAAATCCGGTCTAACTGCTATAGCCCGGTTAGACGGATTTGCGAACGTGACTTTCACGTTGATGTTCTATGTATTTGCTGTGATGTTGCGGATCGGTCGTGGGGGATAGCCTGGATGCAATGCTAGTACTGTGCTGTTGTATTATGTACATTTGATATTGCGGGGCGAGCGTCCGACATGTGGACTGCCGTCACTGCCTGATTGTATTATTATTTTGGGGCACGACCTGGTTGCGGTCGATGTACCCGTTGTATGTATATTTTACTTTCTGTACTAGGATTGCCCCGCGGAGGGGTGCACGGATAGCCGGGTTCTGGAGGGCAACAAGCCCGCATCTCATGGCATTGAGACGGAGGGGGCTTCACTCTAGGATTGGCGGGCTATTCGCCGCACTCGTAGGGGGTACAGGTTGACCCAGGAGGGGTGCCCAAGTTGCCGGATTCCGTGAAGTGCTGGGTGGTCCATTCACGGCGCTGAAGGGGGCTGCCTCGCTTCAGGTTTTGGCGGGTGACTTGCCGCGCCCGTAGGGGTCTAGGATTTCATTGCACAGGCTATCCACACGACCAGGGGAACGTCGGGTTTCAGCAGTGGCTCTGTGAAACCCGGGGATCCCAGATATCTGTATTGTTTCTGTGATGCTGTTCATTTTCTGTGATGTTGCATTTTATTCACGCCTTGAGCGAAATATAATATATTGGTATATATATTAGTAGATGTTGTATATGTTTTGCATCCGCGCTAGTCCAGTCCCCGCTCTGTCGTTAGTAAGCTAACCTAACGGGTAATGACGGGACCCAGTGGCGAATGCGGATGGCATATACGTACATCAGTATATTTTCGTTCTTTGTGGTGTGATCAATTGATGGGACTGCATTGATTCGGATCAATGCAAGTTAAAAACAAACCTAATCTGATGTTGTTGGAACACTTTTCAAAAAGCTGTTATTGCAAGGACGTTTACTTTTGTTTTGCATCGTGGTATTCATTGGAATATCCTGCTCCTCAGTCGACGAGGCAAGGGCCGAGATCCCTTCACCGGGAGTGACCCCTTGGACAGAAGTTTGCGTCAGGGCATTAACATCACTATAGCCGATTACTTTTGCTTTGCATCGCGGTATTCATTTGGAATATCCTGCACCCCATTCTACGGGGAAAGAGCCGAGATCCCTTCACCGGGAGTGACCTCTTTAGCAAAGGTTTTCGTCACTATATTTTTAAAAAAAGCTATCCGTTCCTTCGACGATATCAAGTTCTTTACGTTAAAGGTTTTCGCCAGAAACCATTCGTAGCCCTCCGTCGTTTCATATGGGTGGTCAATAGTATTCAAGCTGTGTTTGTTGGCCTTAGTCAAGGCACAGTGTTTGGTAGCTGTTGGGTGTTCATATGCTGCATAGATAGATGCGTTGGTTTGGGACAGTCGTATAGCCTTGTTGGCCCTAGTCAAGGGCTTGTACGGGTGGATTCAAATTAACCTGGACAATGACGGGTAGAACTTGACATGTGACTTATGATTTGTTGGCCTTAGTCAAGGTCATAAGAGCATGGGGCAGAAATTCACATCGGGAGTTTCAAAAGAACTGAAACTTGCCAGATATGCGCATACCTTCTGGAGTGTGACACCGTGAGCGGATTCCGTCACGTTGTCATGCGATGAGAGTTGGATCCCGATTCCCACTGATGAGTTAGTTTACTCCTCGGGTGACCCCGACTAATTCTTCTTTCAGGTTTGGAGGAGAATTTGAGGTACAGTGGGAGGACTCCAGATTAGATAAATTGGTAACCATTCTGATCTAGGTTAGAGTGCACGCTGAGTGTTTCTTTTCTCTCTCTCTCTTTGGCAGCGACCATTGACCCGACCCTAAGACTTTGACTCAGTGACCAAGTTGACCGAACCTTCTTAAACACCGGCTTTTGGATTGTCAGAGTTGCAAACCTCATTGCCACTCCTACTTTTACCCTTTTCTCCAGGACACCCCGTTTTACTACGAACGTCCACTTCCATTGGACAAAACCATCGTATGGTTAGATACGAACTCGAAAGAATTTATTCGAGGATGGTTTCCGGTTCTGGAGAAAACGGATAGGATTATTCAGTTGTCTTTTCCTTTTACCCTCTCTCAGGTTACGAGTACTCCTTGGTTTAGGGGTAGTACACCTATTACGCAAATTGGATTGTCTTCTTCCAAACCTTAGGCTGGTGCCGACCGGTAGGGAATGAAGAAAACCAATTAGCATAACGATGGTGTGCAGAAGGTATTAAGTTCAGACAAAGCAAGGGATTAGTAAGAGGGCAAAGTAAATTGCAACAGATATTCACGACCAAACCAAGTATTTCGTTACCACTCCCACATCACCTTTGTATTTCTCCAGGACACTCCGTATCACTACGAAGATCCACAGTTTATTTGGATACTCCATCGTATGGTTATATACGAACTCGAATGGAACTTGTTCCAGTTCGGGGATGGATTCTGGTTCAGGAGAAATAGGAATAAGGTTTATTCGGTTGTCTTTTATCTTCACCCTCTCTCATTGCGAGTGTTCCTAGGATGCGGACAGTACACCCATTATGCTTATTGGATAGTCTTCTTCCAAACCATAGGCTGGTGCCGAACGGTAGGGAAGGAAGAAAACCATTTGGCCTAAAGGGGTGTGCAGAAGGTAAAGACTAAAGACATATGAAGGGATTTGGAGAGGTGGCAAAGAACTATACGGTTACAGTCGTGAATCTGGAAGAGGCATTACTAGGAATACCGGGATACCCCATCGGAACATTTCAATGTTTCAGTTTCACTGTGTAATGTTAAAGGAAAACTGATTTCCCGATTAGATACTTACTCCAGGGTATGTATTTACCAGGTACGATTCTCACATCTGTATGGTTTTACAGATGATGAGTGGGAGTAAGTTATTGGGAATTGGGTGATTATCCTCATTATATCGGGATTCGTTGTAATCAGTGATATTTGAGGAAATCACCTGGGCTGTTTGCCGGTCGGCAAATATTTGGTTTTGAATATCCGCTGTTATGCACCAATTTCAAATTGATATATCTGTACGTCTATTTTCATAGAGTGAGATATACCTTTCTGAAATTATGTCTACGACATTTACCTATATCAGTGGATGGTTAGGTAAGGAGCATTAAGCAGCGGTGTAATTCTTCTTGACCATAAGTACAGTTTTCAACCTACGACACACAGTGAATGAGTTTTCAGACTCAAGGGACTTGTACAGAGTATTGTATGATGTCCAGGGTCCGTCAGGACAGAGGGGTTGGTCCTCGTACTATATTCGGTTTACTTATGACTTCTCTAGTTTTTAGACAGGTGTTTCGTGGAAACACAGGGTCTAAGTTTTGAGGAGTTATAGGTATTTGAATAGAGTAGAGAACCAGGTATAGCAAGTATCGGGATTCTTCAAAGAGATCGAAGATGTAGATACTTGTGTATGGTATTCAGTTGATAGTAATGATAAAGAGATCTTGCTTCTCTTTCAGGTTACTCATAATTGGAAGTATTCCTAAGTTGAGTAACGCTGATCGGCCTCCTTCCATTTAGTTGACATGCGCTGGGGACAGCTGCATGATTTGAATCTGGTTCAATTAAATCAGTGCCTCTGTTTCTATATTGGATATAGAACAGTTCATATCTTAACATTGTTAAGGTACGGGGAGTTGTCCGGTTTATGATTAAAACCAGACACTGGACAACTCAAGGCACGTTTCTGTAATGGCTGTTTGTGGGTTGACCCAGGCTATGACGAGGGTTGACTTTCTACCATCTGGATGAACAATAGCGATATTGTTCTAGACTCGCCACAGTTTTATTAAAAATGGATTTTTTCAGAAAACAGTAGTGGGAGTATGGTAGAACTGGAAGTGATTCCAGAACCACAAACGATTACTGAAGATTTGATAAGGAACCTAAAGATTCAATCTGGATTGACATTCCATTGGCCACTCCGCAGATAAGGTGGGTAACTTCAGCCACCCGAGAGGTACTCCGGTAGCCTCAAGGACGGTGACAGGGAAGTTCTTGTTTACCCACAATTGCCATTGCTGTTGTTCCAGGTTACGAGACCCGGCAGGAGGATGAGTATAGCGTCGTTCTAAACCAGTTTTAGAAGTGTACGTCTATATGACTCTGCCAGAGGGTTGTCGTAGTCAGTGGGAGCAGCGGAAGCATTGGTGGACAGGTAGCTTATGTCTATTTATAGACTAGAGCAGATGTAGCGGAGATAGATCATCTATTTCTGACGTGACAGTCATGGGTTTGACTTCATCAGAATAGGGGATGGATCTGTTGAGAAGGTAGTAGGGTGTGATATCCTGGTATTTGGATGATATACACAGAGTAGGAAAAGAAACTCCTACACTACGATCGGTTATACTTTGGTCGTCACACAGTTGTTTCTCCACAAAGGAAATGGATTTTATATCAGACATACTGATTACTAGATCTATGTTTTCAGATCTAGATTTGGGTGGTTTCCCAATCAGGGTACTTGACAGCATTCTAAGAGTATTTAGGATGGACGACTCCTGGCACGGTAGTGTACCTGCAAGTAATGGAGTCACCCTCTCCAAAGGTGTCTTACAGACTAAAGGGGAGAGGGATGTGCATGATTGGCAGATCACTTGCTTAGGCAATTGAGTCAATCATGAGATGTCAAGTACCACACCAGATATTGTTCTTGCACTAGATGCAATAAGTTGACATTAATCCAATCCTGGAGAAACAGTCGGAAGCAGTTTTAGAACATAAGTGGATGTTCTAGGGATATGATAACGACAGCCTCATTTAGGAGACAGTTATCATTCCAGGCTTCCAAGGTGACATGGACGATAAGGAGGTTGTCAGAGTTATAGTTTTCCTTCTGATGAGGGGCAGTATTTTGGACAGGTGGTCCAAGGCAATACTGAGGGAGGCATGGCGCGCAGGATACTGATTAAGTTCAGTTGACGATACAGTCTAAGAAGTTTGGATTTGGAGTTCATTTATGAGCTAGGTCCCATCAGACATCCAGACATATTCTGAGACAGGTATTGCTCTTTTCGGGAGATGGCTTTCTCCGCGAACTTGAGATATAGAGAGACATAGAAAGAAACATCTAAGCGGATCCACTCACTGAGGCTTTTCCTCGAACGCAATAGTTCCGCAAACGAGCTTTGTGAGACTGACTAGTAGAGGAGTTGGATGTTCGGTATCACACGGGCTGTGAGTATGCGACATCGCAATAATTAGCCTTGAGTGCAAGTGGGAGATTGTTGGAGATAGTGCCCTCAGAGTCAATTATTAGGTCACAGGTACGTGATTGTAATGATTGAGGGAGGACCTATCCCGGTAGGACAGTCTTACTCGAGATGATAGTATGCTATCTGGTTTACCTTTATCATCGTGTACTGCTTTAGGTGACCTGACACGTCGCTATTACACGTTGATAGAGCCCCTAGGATTCTTGCTTGACCACCAGCAGTATGAGGGCGATCATATAAGTGGGAGCTGGGGTCTATAAGCTTATCCTTAAAAGGTCCCTAGTCGTGGGAGTTTCGAGACTGGGCATCGATACTCCATTAGTAGACTAGTGTATACAGTCGAGACCCCGACGAGGGGCGGTGGCCGGTCTCACAAGCCACTGGTGTCAGTTGGATCACCTAAGATGTATACAGGTGCTCATTGGGTTATGAGTACACCGGACAGGACTCGCCGGGAACATGCTAGTTGGTCATATACCAGACGTCAGATGGCAGTTCCCTGGTGACATGTGTGCAGGTTAGTTCATCGACCTGGGGATCGTCATTTGTCTCGTGTGAGTTCCCACTGTACTTTGATTACTACCCTACCACGGCTCAAAGGAGTCGTGCAAACAGGTTTTAGTTGGGTACAGTCCCGAGCCACATGGAGGCAGTGAGCGTATCTTCAGGGGTTCGTCTCTCCCGGTATTGGGGGTGAGGTCGTGCTGTGTCTAGGAGAGCCATTACACAAAGTCCTTGGCCAAGGCAAGGAGATTTACTGGTAGGTATTCCAGTAGTATCTCAGGGTGTTCTGGGCTACACTCCGACACGACTTGTACCGCTTTTGGGGGTCTGACTTTTACCAACCCCCTAGGCCCGCCATGCGATGCTCATAGACGAACGGACCGGACTGCACGGTTATTGTCACTGACAGGCTCAGTTGGGTGTCGGGGTGAGCTTCCTCATCGACGTCCCATTTGGTCAGTACCTGGTAGCCCGTCACGTATTGGCTTATACCTCTGACGTGCTAGTGGTTAAATCCACAACCAAGGTGTTGACGAGTCTTTAGAGTCCCCCACATTCAGTTACTCAGCTTTCGGGCGAAAGGTTGTAGAGGCCGTATGGAGATATGGCAAGGTCCGATCAGATACGTGCGGTATTGCACGGATTAGGATCGGACAGTTTGTACTATAGGCCGTATGGTTATATGGCAGGGTTCGATCAGATACGTGCGGTATTGCACGGATCAGGATCGAACAGATATTACTATCCGGTTTTGGTATAAGCCGGATTCTAGTATAGTACAGTGTAGATTTTGTCTCATTGCATTTGTATTTCGGTCGGAATACAAATACGGGTGTGTATGCACAGTATCGGGGTTTTCCTGTAATTTATTACGGGACCAGTTTTCTGGAGTTGCCAGTTTGCTTTCCGTTTCGGCCGATTTCCATTGTTCCGTTCATTGGCCGAAGATTGGTGGAGGAGGGCTTATTTGCATTGTTGCAAATAAGCATTAGTGGAGGGGGTTCTTTGCATCTTGTTGCATCATGATGGTTTTCATGATGAGCACCATCACTTGACTTTCCTTTTTCATGATTGCTTGACTTGGTGAGGTGATGGTTGAGGTGGAGTGTTGGTTTTTCCTTTGTCATCATGGTTGTTGATGATGAGGTTGATAGAGTGTTAGTTTAGGCTTGTGATCATTTCTTTTGATGATAGCCTTTCACTTGCTTATTCTCTTGATTCACTCTCTTGAGTTGAGGGTCTCTCTCCTTTTTCACTCACCCCTCACTCGCATGGCCGGCCTCTCCCCTCAAGGGCTGTCCAAAATTCTAGTGTAGGGATTTACACTCTTTTGGCTTGGCAAAAATCATATTAGCTTCTCCTCCAAAAAGCTTGTATCATCCCTCCACCAAAATGGCATCTCCATGAACCCCAAAGTGAGACTTGAGGACTACATATTCTACAGCAAATCTTGGGCACGTCGAGTAGCCGGCTTCGTGCCCGAGTTGCCTCGGCATTGAGGTGGGAGCCCGTAAACAAAGTAGGCGATGTGGTGCACTTCCGGCGACGAGGAGGAGACAGGATTTTCCGCAGGAGATCGGGACCATGACGAGAAGACCGGAGGACTTGGATCGTCGGTATATCTCTATTCCCTTTCTTGTAGATAGCTTAGACTAGTTAATGGTTCGATCCGGAGTTTAGTGCGCGGTGGTGCCGGTTTGCAAAGTCCGCAAAAATTTATGTTTATCACCGTTTCCGCGTTTGGCCGTCGGATTGACGGCCGGGGCGCCGCCGTGCACTTACAATTTGGTATGTAGATTCAAAGTTATGCATGGCTACGACCCTTTCTTATGATTTCTTATCATAATTTTCTGCACACTTATAGTTGATAGATGCAGTTAGATCATATCTCTATAAGGGAAAACTTAAAATAACAACCTTTATACTAAAAAAATTATGTATGTCATTACTTAGTAGTTTATGGTTTTAAGACGCAAAAGCCATTTGAGAAATACTTTTCCTACCCACTATTAATCCATATTCTCAATATAGTCATTGAATTTGCACGCGAACATCATAAGAAGGAGAAGACAGTAATGTGGCAGAAGGAGAAGACAGTAATGTGGCGGAAGAAGAAAAAAATGACATTTCTCGTTCTCTGTTTCAGCATCAATCTTCTGATATGAACTAATGATGGCTTTCACATAGGCTTTTCCCATTAGAGACTTCTTAGTGTCCAATGGAAAGCATACATCAGATTTGTGCAGGTCGGGTTCTTCTATGACTTTTAAGAGTCTCAACTGATTCTGTAAATTACATCCTAGTTGGGTGATACTTTTACCACTTCTCACTGCAGGTGCGCTCTCTAATATCCATTTTGAATATCGATACTTACATTCAAAATGGATATTAGAGAGCGCACCTGCAGTGAGAAGTGGTAAAAGTATCACCCAACTAGGGTGTAATTTACAGAATCAGTTGAGACTCTTAAAAGTCATAGAAGAACTCGACCTGCACAAATCTGATGTATGCTTTCCATTGGACACTAAGAAGTCTCTAATGGGAAAAGCCTATGTGAAAGCCATCATTAGTTCATATCAGAAGATTGATGCTGAAACAGAGAACGAGAAATGTTATTTTTTTCTTCTTCCGCCACATTACTGTCTTCTCCTTCTGCCACATTACTGTCTTCTCCTTCTTATTATGTGCACGTGCAAATTCAATGACTATATTGAGAATATGGATTAATAGTGGGTAGAAAAAGTATTTCTCAAATGTCTTTTGCGTCTTAAAACCATAAACTATTAAGTAATGGCATACATAATTTTTTTAGTATAAAAGTTGTTATTTTAAGTGCGCGTGCAAATTCAATGAAAGTTAGATTTGAGGATACCCATGTATGAGTTGTATTCTATATATGTGTGTTTCGATTTATTTAATTAGTTTGTGATCCACATCATTTGATTCGTTGCTTGAGGCATCAATGTAGGCACAAATATCGGCGACGAGGAACTCGACGAGGAAGAACGAGGGCGGTGGCGGGCTGAGAACGGAGGGCGCGCGGTGGCGACGAAGAGAAAATTGGAGACGCGGGAACGAGAGAAAATTTTGGGAACGAGAGGGAAAGATATCGAGGCGTATATTGGTATCGATGGGAATATGAAGGTTTCATATTATCATCGAGTATCATATATTGGTTTTAACCTGAATATCTTGAGTCGCTCTCTAATTATGCGTTTGTTGTGCATTCGTGTTGTATGTGTAACATGATTTTAAACCATTGAGATCAAGATTGATAAAACTGATCATCCTACATTACAATAGCATTCATCGGCCAAAAATAGATTGCGGTCTGGATATGGCATATTGGCAGATGTTACCTATATGCATAAATCTTATGTCTAATGACCATAAGATTGTCGGAGACAGTTTTGATGTTTTGTGGGTTTGGTTTTATACTTGGGACAATCCAATGTTGACACACACACATAAATAACAAATTAAAGTAAACTAACTAAGAGGCATGTTTGAGTTTTATACTGGGATCACAAATAGCATGATGGCTGCAAACAGGTTGCTTGAATACTTGCAGACAATCCAATGTTGCCTCGCCATTTCTATAAATTTTAAACTCCCTGGAAAATTATCATCACTCAGGATTACTTTAGGGCCAGTTTGGCTGCTTCTTGCTTGTGATTCAACATTCAGCTTTTTGTTGATTTGGAACTCAGAGAGTGTTGCAAAACAAATCCAAAACTAAATAAACCTCAAACTAGCTACAGAGAAGGCAAACAGCAAACCCCATGAAGTTTGGCTTTCAAGGGTTTTCCCACTAAAATACACTTAGATGCAGCACTTTAAGGAAGCTTGCAGCAATATAAAAACTTTTAGGTAGTTTAGTGAAAAACTGCAGTGCTTCAAGATTGTTTAAGTTTTATGTGTGCTTAAGCTGTCATACAGAAATTATCGTTGCAAAATTGTTCGCAACCCTAGCTTTTCCAGCAACGATACTGGAATACGAGCCTCAGATATGCCAGCTTAGGAATCAAAATAAGAAAGAGATTTGGGGTTATCCTAAGTCCAAAGTCAAACGGGCTCGAGAAATATATAAACCCAAAAAAATGACTGCATAAAGATCTCATAAAGATGAAAAGGATGTTATGCAAGCTCTGAACAAATCTTGAACGGAACTTTCACAAGAATTTACAATACCCGACCAGAATCCAATCCTGAGTTTGATGAAGCTTCAGGCCTTCAGCTTCCCAACAGAAAATAGTTAGGGCAAACCCTTTGCAAAACCATAGCTTTCATGCAGAGATGACGCTCAGAACATGCCAGCTTCCAAACACATTGAATAATACATAATCTCCCATACTCTCTCTCTCTCAATCAGACAGTTTATATTTGGATTTGAATTTAGGAAAAGAAATAAGATGGCTACAAACCAGCTTGCCTCGCCAATCTCATAACTATAAAGCTCATAAAAGTGGAAGCTTGAGGGCAAGCCATCATCGCCTCCATTCAATTGAAGCCAAATCATCCACAAAAAATAGAAATAAATATAATAATTGATCGATAGGCAAAATTGCAAGAAACCTATTCAGATTTTTGCATGAAAAAATAAGAGATGTAAATTAAGTAAAAGATTACCAAATGAAATTATCCCATCACTTGAACCCCCTCTCAAGACATTTTAGCAAAAATTCCCCCAGTAATTTTCTTCGGTTTAACCGTTTTATATCATAGAAGAATGATAAATTTCAAATGTATATACATGCATACACACACGCACATCATATACACAGTTTTTGAATGTTGCCAGAATTTCAACGGTAATTCTAGATTTTTCCAAACTCTGAAGGCTTCACAAAAATTTTAAATACAGATAATAATATGATTGAAGAGATCAATCACCAATTTTTTAATGAGGATCAACTGAAACCCCAAACAGAGCAAGCAAATTACAAAGATCCCAAAACCCCGCGTGGCCCAGCCCCAGCCCCAGCCCCCAGCCCCAGCCCAACCCTAACCCCAGCGTGGCCAGCTAAACCCCAACACCAACCCTAAGGCAAACCCTAACCCCAGCCCCACCCCAGCAGCAGCCGAACCCCAACCCTAACCCTACCCTGACCCCGACCCCGACCGCGACCGCGACCAGCTAAACCCCAACACCAACCCTAAGGCAAACCCTAACCCCAGCCCCACCCCAGCAGCAGCCGAACCCCAACCCTAACCCTACCCTGACCCCGACCCCGACCGCGACCGCGACCGCGACCCCTGCCCAACCCCAACTCGCGCGCAACCCCAGACCCAGCCATGAACCCTAAGCCCAAAATAATCCAAAAATTCTTTAATTTACCTCGAGATTTACTCACCTGAACGGCTGCTGCTGGGGCTGGGGTGACGACCTGAACCGCGGTGGCGACGAGAACTGCGGTGGCGACGAAACCGGCGGTGGCGACGAGGAGAACGACGGTGGCGACGACGGCGTGGCGATTTGGGGATTTTTCTCGCGCCAGATCGAGAGAGAGAGAGAGAAAGTGAGCGTAGGCGATCGGTCTGGGGTCTTAATAAATCGATATTTACTTGTCCCTACGGATATACCCGTAGGTCCTTTGTTTGCGCCACCGTAGGGGAAAATACCAAATTAAGAATTAATTTTTTAATTCTTGAACGTCAGTGCCCGTAGGGGCAACCCTTTAGCCCTACGGAGTAATCCGTAGGGCCAAGTAAAATCTGCCCCAACGGATAATTCCATCCGTAGGGGCAACCCCCTATTTTACTAGTGAGACATACATAAAAGAAATATCATTTAATACAACTAAACGATCTCATCTGTCGAAATAATACACATAAAACCAAATATAGTTCTAAGTCATTATACTGGGTCTGATGGAGATACTCTAGATCGAATAAACAATACCAAAAGAGGAGGTTACTACATAGATAACCCACCTAGCAAAAGATGCGATGAAAGATGATAAGTGGATCTGCACTGCGGCTAACCGTCCACTTTACCCCTGCAAGGAACTGTGGCACAACGGGGGTGAGTTGCCAACTCAGTGAATAAGACTAACATATAACGGCTGATAATGTAAATATGACAACTATAACTAATTTCAACAATAGTGAATGCGATACATGATAACAAGTGGAGGAATGAATATGTAATACTTCATATATGAATCAAAACTGATATCTCATCAATTATTTTCCAAATCATATTCTTTTTTCTCCGTGCCTAGCATTAACACAAATCTTCGGTATTTCATCAGGCATCATTCCTCGAACGATCCTATAATCAATAACACCGGTCAGTATCATCTAGATATCCGCCGTGTTTCATAACTGTCTCCGGAATCGAGTATCCTCGTTAGGCACCCCATCTAAAGTGCGACTATCCTGCCCCTGGGTCTCGACCGGGTCTACCATGTATCCAACTGTATCCCCACCGACTCAGTCTGGATAAAATTGTAAATCCGTAACCGTATACCCCCAGACTCAGTCCGGAATAAAACCAAATCATAAAAACGACATTTCATGGTGGACATGACACATAATCATGAAAATCACTGATTTTTCGTAATAGTATATGAAAACTTAAAACCATAAATCCTCAATCATACAAATGCCTCTTATATCAACTACTAATACTTGAATACGAAATATGATGTCAAATATGCTAATTACTACGACTATTGATACTTAAGGTATGATAAGAATCATTTTTAAAAGAATAATTTCTAAGTGTGAAGTGACATGTTAATATCGACGAGGTGTAGTGTAACATGTAGATATGTGCATGTGCGGCATAACTCGTCGATAATGGTGCAGTGTTCTAACAAATATTAATCCTGGAGGTATATATATATTTAGGAATGCATATGATAAAGTTAACATACAAAAGCAAAACTTGAATTTAAATCTAACTACAGGCGTATCACGCCATCTGTACAAGATCCCCCGGTAGATGTTTAACCTACTTGTTGGATATAGTGCCCTCAAAGTCAATTATTGGAACGCAGGCACGTGATTGCAATGATTGAGGGAGGACCTATACCGGTAGGACAATCTTACTCGAGATGATAGTATGCTATCTGGTTTATCTTTATCAAACGTGTACTGCTTTAGGTGACATGATATATCACTATTGCACGTTGATAGAGCCCATAGGATTCTTGCTTGACTACCAACAGTATGATGGCGATCATATACGTGAGAGTTGGGTAGTCTATAAGCACATCCTTAAATGTGGTCCTTAGTCGCGGGAGTTTCGAGATAGGGCATTGATACTCCGGAGTAGACTAGTGTATACAGTCGAAACCCCGACGAGGGGCAGTGGCCAGTCTCACAAGCCATTGGTGTCAGTTGGTTCACCTAAGATGTATACATGTGCTCATTGGGTTATGAGTACACCGGACAGGACTCGCCGGGAATATGCTAGCTGGTTTTTAAAACCTGTCGTCAGATAGCAATTCCCAGGTGACATATGTACAGGTTAGTCTATCGACCTGAGATCGTCATTTGTCTCGTGTGAGTTCCCACTGTGCTTTGATTATTACCCTACCACGGCTCAAAGGAGTCATGCAAACAGGTTTTAGTTGGGTACAGTACCGAGCCACATGGAGGCAGTGAGCGGATCGGTAGGGGATTCGTCTCTCCCAACGTTGGGGGTGAGATCGTGTTGTGTTTAGGAGAGCCATTACATGAAGTCCATGGCCATAGCAAGCGAGATTTACTGGTAGGTATTCCAGTAGTATCTTAGGGTGTTTTTGGCTACACTCCGACACGACTTATACCGCTTTTCGGGGTCTGACGTTTACCAGCTCCCTAGGCCCGATATGCAATACTCATAGACGAACGGACCGGACTGTAGGATATTATTACACATAGGCTCAGTAGGGTTCTAGGATGAGTTCGCTCATCGGACTCCCTTTCACTCAGTACATGGACAGCCGTTACGTACAGCTAGTACCACTGACGTGCTTGTGGTTAAACCAACTGCCAGAGTATTGACGAGTCTTTAGAGTCCCCCATAGAAAGTTTCCCAGTGCGGGTGAAACGTTGTAGATGCCGTATGGTTTTATGGAAAGGTTCGAACATACGCGTGCACTTGTGCACGTGTCATGGTTCTGACGGATAATACTAGCGGGTTTTGGTTTAAGCCGGATCCTAGTATTATATTGTGTAGGGATATTTTTGTCTCATTGCATTTGTATTCGGTCGAAATACAAATGCGGGTATGTATATACAGTTGCGGGGTTATCCTGTAATTTATTACGGGATCGCTTTTTGAAGTTGCCAGTTTTTCTCCGCCCGTTTAAACATTATTTTATAATGTTTAATTTGTGTGTGCATTCTTTTTTGCCTCCATTTCTTTTGTTCTTGCCTTGGCCGAAATGGGGTGGGGGGGGTTCACTTGGGTGAGTCATGGTTCTAGAATGAATGGTTCTAGTTTGTGTGAGTCATCCATTGCATTCATTCTTTTAGTTTTGAGCTTGGATATTTGTTGTAGATTTTTTTCCTAATGGTCACCTTGATAATTTGCTTACACTCACCCCCCACTTGAGATTTCCAGTGAGCTTAAAAAGCTTGTGGCCGGCCACTTATTTTTAGGGGCTGAATTTTGTGTGCATGGCTGAATTCTTTTTCCTTCATGCACAAAATTTCCTTTTGCACAAAACCCTTTGCTCATTTCATCAAAGTTCCAAAGGGCAACTTCATTTACCTTAAGACAAAGTAATCTACACTATCTCCACTTCAATCTTGGATATGTCGGCTAGCAAACTTCATATCCGAGTTGCCTCGGTTCAGAGACGGGAGCCCGTATAAAGATTCGTTGATGTGGCGCAACCTTCGGCGAGGAGGAGATCGTATATCAAGCGAGATCGGAAGCGAGCTTCTTCGGTGCATCCGCAACATGCTAGGGGCAGAGGTTAAAGACCGAAGGACACGGATCAATCGGTATAATCTCTAAACCCCTTTTTACAGAATACTAGTTTACGGTTAATGGAACGATCCGGGTTTTTAAGTTTGCATTAGCGCCAGTTCAAAAAGTTTTTTGTTCCGCATTTGGCCTCGGAAAGACGGCCAGGGCGCTGGCGTAGACTTACATGGTATCAGAGACAAACTATTAACCGTTAACTAGTTGGTTTAAACAATGTTTAAGTATCGAAACCGGAACAAACCCAAACGATGCCACGGAATACGTAGTTTCTGTTGTTTTTTAAATGGTCCAGAAAATTATTTAAACATGTGCAGAAGACTACTCAGGAAGACACAAGAACACACCCCAAACATGGACCCCTGGGCTCGGATTTTTGCCGATCCCAAGCCTTGTAATTCCGGCGTCGCCGGCCCTTTAAAGGCCTAGGGTGTTGGTGTTTTGGGTGTTGCTCTGGTCTCTGTGTTTGTGATCCAGTGGTGTTGTTTATGTATCCCAATTTGGATATGGTTTTATCAGTTTGTTTGGGCTATTCGAGGGTTATTTTGGAGTCGATATTTTTAACATTGTTTAAAGTTTTGCAGTGCATTACATTACTATCTGTGACAGTAAATGCCATTCGATCGATAAATCTTTTCTAACTGCTATAGCTCTTCTAGACTGGTTTGCAAACATGACATTCACGTTGATGTTCTGTGTTGTGCTGTGATGTTGCGGATTTGTCATGGTGGATAGCTTGTGTGCAATGGTAGTGCAGTTTGGATATATTTGTACATTTGATATTGCGGGGCGAGCGTCCGACATGTGGACTGCCGTCACTACCTGTTTGTATATTATTCTTTTAGGACACGACCGGGTTGAGGTCGATGTACCCGTTGTATATATTTTCTTTTCTGTACTAGGATTACCCCGCGGTGGAGTGCATGGATAGCCGGATTCTGGAGGGCAACGAGTCCGCATCTCATGGCTTTGTGAGGGAGGGGACCTCACTCTAGAATTGGCGGGCTATTTGCCGCACTCGTAGGGGGTATAGGTTGACCCAAGGAGGGGTGCTCAAGTTACCGAATTCCGTGAAGTGCTGGGTGGTCCATTCACGATGTTGAAGGGGGCTGCCTCGCTTCTGGTTTTGGCGGGTAACTTGCCGCACTCATAGGGGTCTAGGGTTTCATTGCACAGGCTATCCACACGACCAGGTGAACATCGGGTTTCATTTGTGGCTCTATGAAACCCGGGGATCCCAAATTATCTGTATTGTTTTGTAATGCTTATTACTTTTCTGTGATGTTGCATTAATCACGCCTGGAGCAATTATTGTATATTGATATATATACTAGTAGATGTTGTATATGTTTTACACCCGCACTAGTCCTATCCCCGCTCTGTCGTTAGTTAAGTAACCTAACGGGTGATGACGGGACCCAGTGGCAAATGCGGATGGCATATACGAACATTTTATTTTCGTTCTTTATTTGTGTGATTAATTGATGGGACTGTGTTGATTTGTATCAATACAAGGAAAGCAGACCTATACAGATGTTGTTGGAACATTTTTCAAAAAGTTGTTATTGCAAGGACGCTTTCATTTGTTCTGCACAGCGGTATTCGGTTGTGAATATCCAGCACCTCATTCGACGAGGCAAGGGCCGAGATCCCTTCACCGAGAGTGACAGAGTGACCCCTTGGACAGAGGTTTGTGTCAGGGTAATAACTTCACTATAGTCGATTACTTTTTGCTTTGCATCGTGGTATTCAGTTCGAATATTCTGCACCTCATTCTACGGGGAAAGAGCCAAGATCCCTTCACCGGGAGTGACCTCTTTAGCAAAGGTTTTCGCCACTATATTTTTGTAAAAAGCTATCAGGTTCCTTCAATGATATCAAGTTCATTACGTTGAAGGTTTTTCGCCAAAAACCAGCCGTAGCCGTCCGTCATTTCAGACAGGTAGCACTTAGTATTGTTTGTTGGCCTTAGTCAAGGCATAGTGTATGGTAGCTATTTGTTACTTTTCTGTTGCATAGATAGATGCGTTGGTTTGGGACAGTCGTACTACTTTGTTGGCCTTAGTCAAGGGTATGTACGGATGGGTTCAAATTAACCTGGACAATGACGGGTAGAACTTGACATGTGACTTATGATTTGTTGGCCTTAGTCAAGGTCATAAGAGCATGGGGTAAAAATCACATCGGGAGTTTCTAAAGAAACTGAAACTTGCCAGGCATGCGCATACCATCTGGAGTGTGATAACGTGAGTGGATTCCATCACGTTATCATGCGATGATAGTTGGATCCCGATTCCCACTGATGAGTTAGTTTACTCCTTGGGTGATCCCGACTAATTCTTCTTTCAGGTTTGGAGCAGAATTTGAGGATACAGTTGGAGGTTTCCTGATTAGATAAAGTGATAACCATTCTAATCTAGATTAGAGTGCACGCAGAGTGTTTCTTTTCTCTCTCTCTTTGGCAACGACCATGGCCCGACCCTAGACTATGACTCAGTAACCAAGTTAACCGAACTTTCTTAAAACACTGGGTTTTGGATTGTCTGAGTTGCATACATCATTGACATTCCTTCTTTTACCCTTTGCATTTCTCCAGGACACCCCGTATCACTACGGACATCCACTTCCATTGGATAAATCTATCGTATGGTTATATACAAACTCGAAGGAACTTGTTCCAGATTCGAGGATGGATTCTGGTTCTGGAGAGATTGAATAGGACTATTCAGTTGTCTTTTTCTTTTACCTTCTCTTAGGTTATGAGGGCTCCTAAGATTAGGAGAGGGTACACCTATTAGCTTATTGGATAGTCTTCTTCCAAACCATAGATAGGTGCCGAAAGGTAGGGAATGAAGAAAACCAATTAGCCTAACGGTGGTGTACAAAATGTAATAAGTAAAGAAAAATAAAGGGATTAGAAAGAGGGCAAAATAAATTGCGACTGCTATTCATGACCAAACCAAGTATTTCATCGCCACTCCTACTTCACCTTTGTATTTCTCCAGAACATCCCGTATCACTACGAAAATCCATAGTTATTTGGATAATCCATCGTATGGTTATATACGAACTCGATGGAACTTGTTCCATTTCAGGGATGGATTCTAGTTCAGGAGAAATAGAATAAAGGTTTATTCAGTTGTCTTTTATCATCACCTTCTCTCATGTTGCGAGTACTTCTAGGATTAGGAGAGTACACCTATTATGCTTATTGGATAGTATTCTTCCAAACTATAGGCTAGTGCCGAACGGTAGGGAAGGAAGAAAACAATTAAGCCTAACGATGGTGTACAGAAGGTAACGATTAAAGACAAATAAAGGGATTTGGAGAGATGGAAAAGGAAATATACGGTTATAGTCATAAATCTGGATAATGGAAGAGGAATTAGTAGGAATACCCGGATACCCCTTCGAAACATATTCATGTTTCAGTTTCACTGTGTATTGTTAATAGAAAACTGATTTCCCAATCTGTCCTTGCTCCAGGGTATGTATTTACCAGGTATGGTTCTCATATCTGTATGGTTTTACAGATGATGAGTGGGAGTAAATTATTGGGAATTAGGTGATCATCCTCATTATATCGGAATTCGTTGTAATTGGTGATATTTGAGGAAATCGCCTGGGTATAGTTTTCAATCTACGACGCACAGGGTTTGAGTTATTAAACTCAGGGGACTTATACAAAGTATTGTAAGTTGTCCAGTGTCCATTAGGACAAAGGGGATGGTCCTCATACTATATTCTGTTTACTTTTGACTTCTCTAGTTTTAGACATGTGTTACGTAGAAATACAAGGTCTAAGTTTTGAGAAGTTATAGGTTCAAGAATAAAGTAGAGAACCAGGTGTAGCAAGTATCGGGATTCTTCAAGGTGATCGAAAATGTAGATACTTTTGTATGGTATTCAGTTGATAGTAATATTTTAGAGAACTTGCTTCTCTTTCGGGTTACTCATAATTGGATAAAATCTTAAGTTGAGTAATGTTGATCTGCCTCTCTCCATTTAGTTGACATGCACTGGAGACAGCTGCATGATTTGAATCTGGTTCCAATTAAATCAGTGCCTTTGTTTCTATATTGTATATAGAATGGGTCATATCTTAACGATGTTAAAGTATATGGAGTTGTCCAGCTTATGCTTATAACCAGACTCTGGATAACTCAAGGCACGTTTCTGTAATGACAGTTTGTTGGTTGACCCGAGTTTGACGAGGGTTGATTTTCTACCATCTGGAAGATCAATAGTGATATTGTTCTTGACTCGCCACAGTTTTAGTAAAATGGATATTTTTAGAAAACAGTAGTGGGAGTATGGTAGAACTGAAAGAGATTCCAGAACCGCAAACGATTACGGAAAATTTAATTGGACCTAAAGATACAATTAGATTTGACATTCCATTAGCTACTCTGCAGATATGGTAGGTAACCTCAAACACCCGAGAGGTACTCCGGTAGCCTTAAGGACGGTGACAGGGAGGTTCTTGTTTATCCAGACTTGCCATTACTGCTGTTCCAGACTATGAGACCTGGCAGGAGGATAAGTATAGCGTCGTTCTAAACTAGTTTTAGAAGTGCACGTATATATTATTCTGCCAGAGGGTTGTCGTAGTCAGTGGGAGCAGCAGAAGCATAGTGGACAAGAAGCTTGTGTCTATTTATAGAATAAAGCAGATATAGTGGAGATAGATCATCTATTTTCGATGTGACAGTCATGGGCTTTGACTTCATCAAAATAGAGGATGGATCTGTTAAGAAAGTAGTAAGGTATGATGTCCTGGTATTTGGATGACATACACTACAATCGGTTATACTGTGGTTGTCACATAGTGGTTTCTCCACATAGGATATGGATATTATATCAGACATTCTGGTTACTAGATCTATGGTTTTAGATCTAGATTTGGGTAGTTTCTCAATCTGAGTACTTAGACTGCATTCTAAAGGTAATTAGAATGGACGACTCCTGGCATGGTAGTGTACCAGCAGGTGATGGAGTCACCCCTCTCTAAAGGTGTCTTACAGACTAAAGGGGAATGGGATATGCATGATTGGCAGATTACTTGCTTAGGCAATTGAGTTGATCATGAGATGTCAAGTACCACACCAGATGTTGTTTTTCACTAGTTGCAATAATTTGATATTGATCCAATCCTGGAGAAACGTTCGGAGGCAGTTTTAGAACATAAGTGAATGTTCTAGGGATATAGTAACGATAGCCTCCTACGGGAGACAGTTATCATTCCAGGCTTCCAAGGTGACCTAGATGACAGAGTGACTATCAGAATTTTAGTTTTTCCTGACGAGGGGGAGTAGTTTGGACAGCTGGTCCAAGCGGATACTGAGGGAGGTGTGGCGTAGGATACTGATTAAGTTCAGTTGACGATACAGTCTAAGAAGTTTGGATTTGGTGTTCATTCGTGAACTAGGTGT
Source organism: Agapanthus africanus (assembly GCA_030015575.1). NCBI lineage: Eukaryota > Viridiplantae > Streptophyta > Magnoliopsida > Asparagales > Amaryllidaceae > Agapanthus > Agapanthus africanus. The sequence goes on from JASDDO010000026.1 coordinate 409,660,297, forward strand.
TAGTTATATGTATGCCCTAGAGGCCATTACTGTACATTGGATGTATATTGTAGTGGATGCTGGGACATATATAGGTAGGACTTTCTTGCTCGACATGATAGTACGCTATCTGGTTGCACTTTATCTTAACATGTATACTTTCTGTCTCTCTGATTACATGTTGATAAAGCCCTTAGGATGTATACTTGACTTCCAGGACTGTGATGCAGATCATACTAGTGGGGCCTGGATAGTCCATGAGTACATCCTTGAAATGTTCCTAGTCGAGGGAATATCGAGACGGGGCATCGATATTCCAGAGTAGACTAGCGTATATCTTCTCGACCCATGCGATGGGCGATGGATGATCCCATATCCATTGGTGTTTGACATCGGAGATGGTATGCGGGTGCTCGGTGGAGACTGGGTACACTGAACGGACTCGCCGAGAACTCCCAGATGGTATTATACCTTACGTCAGATGGCAGTTCTCTGGTGACACTGGTACAGCTTAGTCTGTTGACCCGAGATCGTCATAGAGTCTTGTGTGTCTCCCACTGTGCTTTGATTTCCACCCTACCACGGATCTACTGAGTCGTGCAAACAGGTGGTTTTTGGGTACAGTCCCGATTCACATGGAGGCAATGAGCGATAGGAGGGGATTCGTCTCTCCCGGTATTGGGGGTTGATGTTGTCTATGCTCGACTGGCCATAACAGGAAATCCCTGGCCAGGGTTGCTGTGATATACTGGTAAGAGTTATCAGTAGTTTCACGAATGTTATGGACCTCAAGTCGGCATGACTTATCGAGCTATTGGGGTCTGACGTTTACCACCCCTAGGCGAGATATGCGACATATCAGACGAACAGACCGGACTGTACGGTAAGTGTTACTGGTTGGATTCGCAGGAGTGTGAGCGGGATTGCTCGTCGATCTTCTGATCGCTCAATACCCGGGTGGCCGTTACGTTTAGCAGACCGCTTGCGGCTTGCGGATGTTTGATATGATCATCATCTGCTACCGGCGTATTGACGAGTCTTTAGAGTCCTACACAGAGGTTTCCTAGCTCAAGCGAAACGAAATAGGAGTGCATATGAGATATGTGCGGGACCGAGAATAATGCGTGTATATGATACCGTATTCTATTCTCGCGATCAATGTATCGAATGGTTATATGCGATATAACCTAGTTATCGAATCAAGGATTGATTCGATAAGCCGACACATTGGATACTAGCCGGTTATATGCGATATGACCGGATCGTTAAATCAAGTGTTGATTTAATGATTTAATACATAATTATATATTTGATATATTGCTTTGCATTAACTAGTATCGGTTCACTTTAAATGGATTTTCTCGCGCGGATGTGCACATTGTATATTCGATATAGTTTTGTGCACATGATTGTATCATGTTTGATGATACATTCTAGCTTGGTTTTGTGTAAAGTGTTAAACCATGGTTAATTAGTGATTAGGGTTTCTTTTTCATTTACTTAATCATTTATTTATTCCTTTTGTTTATTTTAGAAAAAGAAAAGATAAAGAGATAAGAATGGTTGCTAGTTTTTGTTTTTATTTGAAAGCTTCTTGAAGCTTTGAACTTAGTCCACCATTCTTGTCTTTTATCTAACCCTAACCACTCTCTAACCTTAGTTAAAACTCTACACTAAACCATGGTCAAAGAGATGATAAGTATTCATTTTATTTTATTTTTCTTTTAAGGAATAACTTATCATATCTTCTTCTTCTTCATCTTCTTCTTCCATGGATGTAGCTTGCTACTCCAATGGAAAGTAATGAAAAAGTGTGAGAAATCCAAATCTAAAGTCTACCCACTTCCTATTTCTTCATCCTCTACATCTTGCCAAGTAGTATAGGGTGTTTCCTTCATAAGTTTTCACGACTTCGTGAAGGTGGAGCTTGATTTAGCGATACCTCGACGTAGATCATCTTCGGCATGGACATCGACGACCTAGCTCGCACATTCTCCGACGAAGCCGACGCTAGAGCCCAGGAACTCACATGGACAGCAAAGGGACTTCGTTGCGGAGCTTTGGAGGTGGAGAAACGGATCTACAAAGGTTGTAGCTCCTTTCCTTCTAGATAATGTTGTTTATTTGCATCGTTTCGCCTAAATATCTAGTTAACGATCCGTTCTAGGTTTTCTCGGCACCGTAATTTTTAGAAATTAGCGTGTTTGATCACTTGTGAGACTTCACTAGAGTGCCTAGGAACCCTACAGTGGTATCAGAGCCTAGCTAGAGCCTTAGGCGAAGTCCCGACGGAATCAGAACTCCGATCGACCCAAAACCCCGACTAAGAATATGCTCTCTGTACATTTTCTAATTTCGAGGATTTTTCCAAATTAAAAATATTCAGAAAAATCAGCAGGAACATATAAGACAAACTGTGAAATTCGTGGTCCTGATTCCACAATGTAGGCGCGGATCCGCGGCCCTACAGTAGGATGACGCGGCGGATCCGCGGCTATTTTGTCGCGATGTGCATTTTGTTTTGCACAGTAACTCTTAGTTGTCTGTGCTGGTTTTCCTGGAGATTTTTAATAATTTTTCCAGAGTTGCATTTTCTGAGTTGTATTGGGAACTTGGTGTATTCGATCGGACTATCTTATTTTGTCGGTGTGCGTTTCCGGATAAATTTTAGAATATGTTAAAAGGTTCGACCGGATATAAATACCCACTTTTTCCCCTGCCGGGAAATTTCCAATTGTTGGATTTTTCCGTAGTTTAACGACGTTCTAAGTAGTGCAAGTAACGCGATGGACCCTCTAGAAGACAACAAACCTTAACTCGATTATGTGACCGTCTTGAACTGCCCTTTGAACCTTCGGGTTTGGGGCAGTACGGCGTGCCACATGTGAGGCGTTGGCTTGACCCTTCTACGGCTGGACCGTTGCTACTGAGGCACGAACTGAATGTTGTTAAACTTATTTCATGTGTTGAGCTGTATCGGGAAAACTTGGGTGTTCGATTGTTCGATCAAAAAGTTTAGCATTTTCTGTTTATCCGGAATGTGCTACAATAATTGGAATTCGCAAATAGTTATGAGATAACGGAATGAATGTTATAAACATAGCAGTTTAGTCTCATTTGATCGGTTGCCACGAAGTTTTGATGTGATCAAAAGTCCGTCGCAATCACGTAGCGTACGCGGATACTCGCCGGGTAAACTTAATAGACAGCCTCACTCCATAGCCCCGACCAAGTGACTGTAGGAGAACCCCGTCGCCGAAAGCATCCGTTCGGGTGCTCGCGGTGGCGGTGTTCCGCCTTGGTGCACTTCGTCGACGGTATCGGGGGTGCGGCCGCCTACTAAAGTTTGCGACGAGCATTCAATCAGGATGTCGGGAATCTTGTTGAATTGCCCGACTTGATATTGAAAAGTGTTTTCGACTTTGAGACTAAAATGCGGGGTTTATAATTGTTAGGCATGCGATGTCTAAGTATTTCATTTGGTCAGGCATGCGATGTCTGAGCAGGTTGCGGATTCCAACTGTTGTAGTTTTACACTTTCTTTTCTGTGACCGTAAGTGTAATATGTGATATCGCCGGTTTCGTTGCTATATGTCAACGACAATTGGGATGGACATATTTACTTACGTTGATGACATGTGATGTTATGTGTTGCTGGATATGTTATATTGGATCGTCGTGTTTGAATAGCCGGGGTTTTTTTTATGTGAGATGAGTGTTTTTCATTTTCATTCATGTAAAAACTTGTATGTAATATTCTTTTGTTGGGGCACTTCCAGGTTGCGGAAGTCGTCACCCGTTGTATATTATTTACTTTTCTGCACTAGGATAGACCCAAGGAGAGGAGCACAAGTAATCGGGTTCTGGGGTCCAGTGGGAGACCATCTCGAGGAGTCGAGTCCGGGTCTCCTAACCCTAGAATTGGTAGGGTTGCTTGCCGCTCTCGTAGGGGTCTTGGGGTGTGGGATTGGCTATTCATCACGACCGTGGAATCCGTGTTTTATACTGGCTCGTATTGAAAACACGGACGTCCTAGTATATCCAATATTTCATATGTTTCTTCTGCTGTGATTTATCTGTGATCATGTGATGTTCTGTGACAGGTATAATATATAGTATATATGATATATTGTATAAACGTTGCTTATGTTTTACACCCACACTAGCCCTGCCCCGCTCTGCCGTTAGTTACCTAACCTAACGGTGCAGACGGGACATCGAGGCGAATGCGGATGGCATAAGCGTACGTTATATTTATCTGTGATGGTTAGGTGGACTTAATTGATGGGATATTCATTAATGAGATTAATGAAAGAAAATAAACCTAATTGATGTTGTGGAATCGAATTTCAAAATAAAAACAGGTAGCTACAGTTCTTGCTTTGCATCGCGGTGTTCATTATAGAACATCCTGCACCTTATTCGATGAGGAAAGGACCGAGATTCCTTCACCGGGAGTGACTCCTTTAGCAATAACTGGCAGATGCTACAACCCTCGGTTTGTCTTTGATCGCTTCTATAGTTTCCGCTTTGCACAGTGATATATATGATATATCCCGCACCTCATTCGACGAGAAAAGGGCCGACGATCCCTTCACCGGGAGTGACCCCTTTAGCAAAACTAGAAAAGCCTCAAAAACATTCCATTTAAAAAACCATTTGATTCCGCAACGAGATCAAGTTCAAAGCATTAAAGGTTTTCATAAAAACCATTCGCAACCCTCCGTCATTTTAGGAAGTAGAGTACTTAGTATTCATGCTACGTTTGTCGACCATAGCCGAGGCGTAGTGTGCGGTAGCTAAGTGATGTCTTCCTACACAGCAAATGATGCGATTAGTTAGGACAGTCATGTGGCTTTGTTGACCTTAGCCAAGGGTCATGTGGGTGGGTCTAATTAATCACGAAATGACGGGTAGAACTTGACTAGTACCTATGATTTGTTGACCTTAGCCAAGGTCATAGGTGCTAGGGGTAAAAACCTTTATCGGGAGTTTCAAGTGTTGAAACTTGCAATGAGATTGCATACCTTCTATGTGATAGTTGGATCCCGATACCCACTGCGAGTAATTGTTACTCCTGGGAGAGTTTTGCACTTTACAATTAGCCGATCAAGTAGGTGTCTAGAAAGGTGTCAACGGGGTTACGCCTCTGGGAAAACGAGGTTTACAGTAATTAGGTCCGTGCGAAAGCACGGGGAACCTCCCTCAAAGTACCGACACTGTCCTGGCTGAAAGATTGGCGAACTTGTAGAGTGTAATTAATCCCGGCTAGTCTTTCCTTTTAAGGTTTGAAGGAAGATTTGATAAAAACAGTGGGAGCCATCCTGATTAGATAAAATATATAACCAATCTGATCTTGTAAGAGCGCACGCAGAGTGTTTTCTTCTCTCTCTCTCCAGGTAGCGACCATATCACGCCTTAATCAAGATAATAATACGGAAAATTGACCGAACCTGCTTGTTATACTGAGCTGGGGAACGTTGGTCCCGCTCCAACTTATAATTGTTATAAGACAGAGCAGGAAATTGGGGAATACCAGAATTCATATGCCGCCCAAACGAAGAAAGTGCATATGATGCATCTCCTTCGGGTGTGTTCATTACAAAGAACTGTTTCTCAGTATCCTCTGCATTCAGGGTATATGATACCGGATCAGGATCCCAGATATGTAATCTGTTACATAGGGCTACAAAAAGGTAGAAAAACTGAGAACGGGTGATAAGTTTCATGAGACAGAAAACGGGACAAGTGTTGCAGCCAAGTCTGTTGGTCACTGTCACCCTGTATTACGAATACATTGATTCTGAACAAATGCTATTAGATACCGAACCTGATATACAAAATCATATCAGTCTCTTTATTTCTAAAGAAAGGATATAATTTTGTATTGATGGATAATGTTTTGAACATTTCCTATATCAAAAGTTGATCGGTTCAGGCACGTTATCTAAAAGCATTGACGTTCTAAATCAAACTACAGTTCCTCGTATACAGAACACACACAAGAGGAAGAGTTCAGAAATGAACGAATCATTCTTGAGGCATTGCAGACTAGGTCATATCAATGCGACCCGACTGGCTGAAGTTACATTTTAGATGCATATTTAAATCAGTTTGAATTTACATCTTATGAAACTTGCCAGTCATGTCACAAAGATTAGATGACCATAGCTCCGTTTACTAGAAACAGAGAAAGAGTTAGTAAACTCTTGGGACTGATACATGATGATGTATGTAAAGTCTCCTGTCTACATATGCCAGGACTGGTTCTTTATACTTCATTATATTCTCTGATAATCTCTTAAGATTCAGTCATATGTTCCTGTTGAAACATAAGTCCGAACCTTTTGAGGCATTCACAGAATATAAGTTAGAAGTAGAGAACCAATAACCGGGTATAAGTATTATGTCCTATGATGAGATCAGGGAGGAGAATACTTGTGCATGGCATTCCTGGACCATTCTAAAGGAGAATGAGATTCTCTCTCCGTACTACTCCTCTGATTACACCACAGCACAACGGTGTATCAGGGCGGAGCAATCACACCCTATATGATATGGTGTGCTCTATGATGAGTATTACTGAGTGACCTATTTCCTTTTGGGGTGTTATGCACTTGAGAAGCTGCATACCTATTGAATTGGGTTCGAATCAAATCAGTGCCTACCGCTTCATATATGATATGGAAAGGAAGAGCCCATATCTTAAGTTGGTTAAGATTTGGGGTTGTCCGGGCTATGTCCAAAAGCAAAATCCGGACAAGCTCAAGGCAAGGTCTGTTATGTAGAACTGGAAAGGTTCCAGCTATACAAACTACAGCAGATGATTTGATAGAACCAAGGGATTCAGTAGATTCCAACGAACCTCAGCCTCTCCGCCGATCTAGTAGGATTCCTCATCCGCCTGAGAGATACCTCGGTTTCTCGATGACAGTGGGAGCAAGGATTGCATCATGAGATGATGACCCAACTAGTTTCGAGCAGGCCATCGAGAGCAGGGACTCTGTAAGAATGGCTGGATGCTTAGCGATCTGAGATGGAATCCATGTACACCAGCAAAGTATGGACTTTAGCTGCTATATCTGAAAGGTTAAATCCCCATCAGGAGCAAGTATATCTTGAGAAGATTACTTGGTATAGATGGAAAGGTTGAGACTTTCAAAGCTAGACTTGTTAAAGGTTTTCGTCATCGACCAGGCGTGGATAATGATGAAACTTTTTTTCCAGTAGCTATGCTTAAGTCTATCCAGATCCTACTTACCACGGCTACATACCATGACTACGATATCTGGCGGTTGGGTGCCATGACTGCTTTTCTAATACTGATTTAGAAGAGAACGTCTATAAGAACACAGCCAGAGGTCTTCGTAAACAGTGAGAGCAGCGGAAACGTGGGCAAGTTGCTTTACATAATGAAGCAGGCATCGCGGAGTTGGAACGTCTGTTTTGATGTGATAGTCAAAGTGTTTGACTTCATCAAAATGGTAGACGAACCTTGTATATACAAAAGGGTAGTAGAGAGTAAGGTGGTCATCTTCGTATTGTACGGAGACAACATACTCTTGATAGGAAAAGAGTTTCCTATACTACGATCGGTCAATCTCCTATTATCACTAGGATTCCCCAAATAGGATCAAAGTGATACCTCCTAAATCCTGAGTTTTCATCTATGAGATAGATGTAATTGGATGTTAGGATTCTCACTAGATGTAGTGAGATGGTATCAATCGATCCTGGGGAGAATCACTGGAAGTGTTCCACGGTGATAAAGACGACTGAATGTCAGTCACAGGCACTGTCTTTACCCTCAGTAAAGGGACGGTATGTTGGAAGAGTTCCAAGCTCGATATCGTGGCAATCTAGACGATAAAGGCTGGTAACATCGCTATTAAAGATACTACCAAAGAGGAAGTTTGGGTGTATATTGGTTCATAAGATGAACTAGGTTCCTGCCATTGTATGACAATGGAAGCGTGGCTTCGACCCTGGAACCCTGGTCCCATCAGTGACCCAGACATATTCTGAGGCAGCATCACCTGATCATGGAGATAGTTAATCTCCAGGGTGATCGAGGTTAGGAGAGTAGACTCAGAGGACAACACGGCGGATCCACTCACGAAGGCCTTTTCCCAAAGTGAGACTTTTATGGGATGGTTGAGTATGTGATACTGCAACCACTGCTACAGATGGCCCTAGTGCAAGTGGGAGATTGTTAGTTATATGTATGCCCTAGAGGCCATTACTGTACATTGGATGTATATTGTAGTGGATGCTGGGACATATATAGGTAGGACTTTCTTGCTCGACATGATAGTACGCTATCTGGTTGCACTTTATCTTAACATGTATACTTTCTGTCTCTCTGATTACATGTTGATAAAGCCCTTAGGATGTATACTTGACTTCCAGGACTGTGATGCAGATCATACTAGTGGGGCCTGGATAGTCCATGAGTACATCCTTGAAATGTTCCTAGTCGAGGGAATATCGAGACGGGGCATCGATATTCCAGAGTAGACTAGCGTATATCTTCTCGACCCTTGCGATGGGCGATGGATGATCCCATATCCATTGGTGTTTGACATCGGAGATGGTATGCGGGTGCTCGGTGGAGACTGGGTACACTGAACGGACTCGCCGAGAACTCCCAGATGGTATTATACCTCACGTCAGATGGCAGTTCTCTGGTGACACTGGTACAGCTTAGTCTGTTGACCCGAGATCGTCATAGAGTCTTGTGTGTCTCACACTGTGCTTTGATTTCCACCCTACCACGGCTCTACTGAGTCGTGCAAACAGGTGGTTTTTGGGTACAGTCCCGATTCACATGGAGGCAATGAGCGATAGGAGGGGATTCGTCTCTCCCGGTATTGGGGGTTGATGTTGTGCTATGCTCGACTGGCCATAACAGGAAATCCCTGGCCAGGGTTGCTGTGATATACTGGTAAGAGTTATCAGTAGTTTCACGAATGTTATGGACCTCAAGTCGGCATGACTTATCGAGCTATTGGGGTCTGACGTTTACCACCCCTAGGCGAGATATGCGACATATCAGACGAACAGACCGGACTGTACGGTAAGTGTTACTGGTTGGATTCGCAGGAGTGTGAGCGGGCTTGCTCGTCGATCTTCTGATCGCTCAATACCCGGGTGGCCGTTACGTTTAGCAGACCGCTTGCGGCTTGCGGATGTTTGATATGATCATCATCTGCTACCGGCGTATTGACGAGTCTTTAGAGTCCTACACAGAGATTTCCTAGCTCAAGCGAAACGAAATAGGAGCGCATATGAGATATGTGCGGGACCGAGAATAATGCGTGTATATGATACCGTATTCTATTCTCGCGATCAATGTATCGAATGGTTATATGCGATATAACCTAGTTATCGAATCAAGGATTGATTCGATAAGCCGACACATTGGATACTAGCCGGTTATATGCGATATGACCGGATCGTTAAATCAAGTGTTGATTTAATGATTTAATACATAATTATATATTTGATATATTGCTTTGCATTAACTAGTATCGGTTCACTTTAAATGGATTTTCTCGCGCGGATGTGCACATTGTATATTCGATATAGTTTTGTGCACATGATTGTATCATGTTTGATGATACATTCTAGCTTGGTTTTGTGTAAAGTGTTAAACCATGGTTAATTAGTGATTAGGGTTTCTTTTTCATTTACTTAATCATTTATTTATTCCTTTTGTTTATTTTAGAAAAAGAAAAGATAAAGAGATAAGAATGGTTGCTAGTTTTTGTTTTTATTTGAAAGCTTCTTGAAGCTTTGAACTTAGTCCACCATTCTTGTCTTTTATCTAACCCTAACCACTCTCTAACCTTAGTTAAAACTCTACACTAAACTATGGTCAAAGAGATGATAAGTATTCATTTTATTTTATTTTTCTTTTAAGGAATAACTTATCATATCTTCTTCTTCTTCATCTTCTTCTTCCATGGATGTAGCTTGCTACTCCAATGGCAAGTAATGAAAAAGTGTGAGAAATCCAAATCTAAAGTCTACCCACTTCCTATTTCTTCATCCTCTACATCTTGCCAAGTAGTATAGGGTGTTTCCTTCATAAGTTTTCACGACTTCGTGAAGGTGGAGCTTGATTTAGCGATGCCTCGACGTAGATCATCTTCGGCATGGACATCGACGACCTAGCTCGCCTATTCTCCGACGAAGCCGACGCTAGAGCCCAGGAACTCACATGGACAGCAAAGGGACTTCGTTGCGGAGCTTTGGAGGTGGAGAAACGGATCTACAAAGGTTGTAGCTCCTTTCCTTCTAGATAAAGTTGTTTATTTGCATCGTTTCGCCTAAATATCTAGTTAACGATCCGTTCTAGTTTTTCTCGGCACCGTAATTTTTAGAAATTAGCGTGTTTGATCACTTGTGAGACTTCACTAGAGTGCCTAGGAACCCTACACTAGGTCCCATCAGATATCTAGACATATTCTAAGACAGGTATTACTCATTTCGGGAGATGGGTTTCTCCGCGAACATGATATATAGAGAGGCATAGAAAGAAACATCAGAGCGGATCCACTCACTGAGGCTATTTCTCGAACATAATAGTTTTACAAACGAGCTTTGTGACACTGATTAGTAGAGGAGTTGGGTGTTCGGTATCACACGGGCTGTGTGTATGCGACATCGCAATAATTAACCTTAAGTTCAAGTGGGAGATTGTTAGATATAGTGCCCTCAAAGTCATTTATTGGATCGCTGGCACGTGATTGCAATGATTGAGGGAGGACCTATACCGGTAGGTCAGTCTTACTCGAGATAATAGTATGCTATCTGGTTTATCTTTATCAAATGTGTACTGCTTTAGGTGACATAATATATCACTATTGCATGTTGATAGAGACCATAGGATTCTTGACTACCAACAGTATGATGGCGATCATATACGTGAGAGTTGGGTAGTCTATAAGCACATCCTTAAATATGGTCCCAAGTTGCGGGAGTTTCAAGTTAGGGCATCGATACTCCGGAGTAGACTAGTGTATACAGTCGAGACCCCGATGAGGAGCGGTGGCCGGTCTCACAAGCCATTGGTGTCAGTTGGTTCACCTAAGATATATACGGGTGCTCATTGGGTTATGAGTACACTGGAAAGGACTCGCCGGGAATATGCTAGCTGGTTTTTAAAACCTGTCGTCAGATAGCAATTCCCAGGTGACATGTGTACAGGTTAGTCTACCGACCTGAGATCGTCATTTGTCTCGTGTGAGTTCCCACTGTGCTTTGATTATTACCGTACCATGGCTCAAAGGAGTCGTGCAAACAGGTTTTAGTTGGGTACAGTCCCGAGCCACATGGAGGCAGTGAGAGGATCGGCAGGGGATTCGTCTCTCCCAACGTTGGGGTTGAGATCGCGCTATGTTTAGGTGAGCCATTACACGAAGTCTATGGCCATGGTAAGCGAGATTTACTGGTAGGTATTCCAGTAGTATCTCAGGGTTTTTTGGGCTACACTCCGACACGACTTATACCGCTTTTTGGGGTCTGACGTTTACTAGCTCCCTAGGCCCGATATGCCTTACTCATAGACGAACAGACCGGACTGTACGGATATTGTCACACATAGGCTCAGTAGGGTTCCAGAATGAGTTCGCTCATCGGACTCCCTTTCACTCAGTACATAGGCAGCCATTACGTACAGCTAGTACCACTGACGTGCTTGTGGTTAAACACACTGCCAGAGTATTGACGAGTCTTTAGAGTCCCCCACAGAAAGTTTCCCAGTTCGGGCGAAACGTTGTAGAGGCCGTATGGTTTTTGGGCAGGGTTCGAACATACGCGTGCACTTGTGCACGTGTCATGGTTCGGACGTATAATACTAGCGGGTTTTGGTTTAAGCCGGATCCTAGTATTATACTGTGTAGGGATATTTTTGTCTCATTGTATTTGCATTCGGTCGAAATACAAATGCGGGTACATATATACAGTTGCGGGGTTATCCTGTAATTTATTACGGGATCGCTTTTTGAAGTTGCCAGTTTTTCTCCGTCCGGTTAAACATTATTTTATAATTTTTAATGTGTGTGTGAATTCTTTTTGGCCTCCATTTCTTTTGTTCTTGCCTTGGCCGCAATAGGGTGGGGGGTTTCACTTGGGTGAGTCATGGTTCTAGAATGGATGGTTCTAGTTTGTGTGAGTCATCCATTGCATTCATTCTTTTTGTTTTGAGCTTGGATATTTGTTGTAGATTTTTTTGCTAATGGTCACCTTGGTAATTTGCTTACACCCCCCCCCACTTGAGATTTCCAGTGAGCTTAAAAAGCTTGTGACCGGCCACTTATTTTTAGGGGCTGAATTTTGTGAGCATGGCTGAATTCTTTTTCCTTCATGCACAAAATTTCCTTTTGCACAAAACCCTTTGCTCATTTCATCAAAGTTCCAAAAGGCAACTTCATTTACCTTGAGACAAAGTATTCTACACTATCTCTACTTCAATCTTGGACCTGTTGGCAAGCAAACTTCATATCCGAGTTGGCTCGGTTCAGAGACGGGAGCCCGTATAAAGATTCGTTGACTTGGCGCAACCTTCGGCGAGGAGGAGATCGTATTTCGAGTGAGATCGAAGAGCAAGCTTCGTCGGTGCATCCGCAACATGCTAGGGGCAGAGGTTAAAGACCGAAGGACACGGATCGATCGGTATAATCTCTAAACCCCTTTTTACAGAATACTAGTTTACGGTTAATGGAACAATCTGGGTTTTTAAGTTTGTGTTAGTGCAAGTTCGAAAAGTTATTTTTTCCGCATTTGGCCTCGGAAAGACGGCCGGGACGCTGGCGTAGACTTACACTACTCACCGGAATACGTCGTAAACTACTAAGAAATCGCCAATCCTTTTTCTTTTCCTTGCGGCCTCCGAATTTCCCGCACTCAAATCTAACATTGAATTTAACTTACATAAGAAACGGCTACATTCCGATACGATGAAAACATGAAAACACAGGTTGTACGTTCTAATTACGCTACGTATGATTATTGTAAACGATCTAACACCTATCTTAACTAGAATTTACCCAAACGCTGTTTCGCAACAGAAAACATAACGCGTTACATTTTAACCGTGTCGTATTTTAGATTTTAAATACCTTTTCTGATATTACTTCCCAGATTTTATATACAGTTAAATTAACTATTTTAAACAATACCAAAATATCCTAACAATGATACAGAGACCTAGCCAAAAACCCAAAACCCCAAAATCCATCAAAAATCCAGCGACGCCGGATCCGGCCTTAATCTCGTCGGCCAAAATCCGAGCCCCTGGGTTCGTGCTCCTATAGTTTGTTGTAGGTCCAACATACAGCATTAAGGCACTGTTTGGTTAAGTTTATTTTTATCTAAACTATAGCAGATTAATACAGATCTCAATTTTGCCTAAAATACGATATTATAGATATGAGATTTCTAAATTAAACAAATTACAGAACTAAATCCTACAGTGATTAAAAACTTTACCTATAAAGGATTGCTGGAAGAACTCCTTCCGTGATGTACAAGTTCCTAGTTCCTAGCTTGATGGTGGAAATCCTAGAACTTGGCTCTTCTCTTCTCCTTTCTCTTGTCCTTCTTTGTTTGTTTTAGTTTTCTTTTTCTTTCTTTTGAACTTTCAGATTTTTTTTAAAAATTAGCTAAGTTATCTGAACAAATGATATATATGACAAAGGTAAGAGTGATGTGTAGGAGGAGGAGTCAATGATCAAGGTGTGCCATCCTCATGCAAGGAGGAGGTGTTGTGTGTGTGTTGTGCATGCAAGAAGGATGTGTCAAGGTATTATCTTTCCAAATTGATTTATCTTGTGATAAAATTCTGAACTAAAGCCTCATTTAATCTCTTTTCTACTTACACCCTTAATAATTTCCATTTGCACAATTCCCTAAACTTTACACAAAGACCCCTCACTAACTATGTTATTATATAGCATAATTTTAATTTAAAATGAAGCTAAATTTCTGATTAAAACCCTTATAATTTATTTATGTTACATATTAAAATTTTAATTTAATTTGTTTTACATACTATTTATGAAAATGTCATATTTGGTTTTAATAACTTTTTAATTTAACATTTTATTATTTAATTAATTAATTTTATTTATTTCTAAATTTTCAAAATGCTACAATATTCCTCCCTTAAGAAAATTCGGTCCCCGAATTTAAAACTTAACAAGACGAACCTTCAAAAAGATATGGAAATTTCTTTCGTATCGCATCCTCGGTCTTCCAAGTGATCTCTTCGCGATTCGTTCCTCACCAAAGAACCTTTACAGATGGAAGTACCCTTGATCTCAGTTTCTTTGCCTGCCGGTCTAGAATAGCTACTGGCGGCACTGTATAGGATAAATCCAACTCAAGCTGTAAGGTCTAAGGCTGGATCGCGTGAGAAGGATCGTGGAGATATTTGCGAAGCATAGACATGTGAAACACCGGATGCACATCGAGAAAACTCGGTGGAAGTGCTAAACGATAAGCTACAGCACCCACTCTCTCCAGAATCTCGTAAGGGCCGACATATCTGGGGATGAGCTTCCTCTTTTTCCTGAAACGTATCACACATTTCATCGGAGATACCCGAAGAAACACATGATCTCCCACCTGAAATTCGAGTGTACGACGTCGTCTGTCTGCATATGATTTCTGTCTGCACTGGGCAGCTCTCATTCTGTCCTGTATCAACTGAATCTTTTCTGTAGTCTCCTGTACTATCTGCGGTCCAAAACTGCTACTCTCGCTCAATTCCGTCCAACTCAAAGGTGCCATCTGGATCGTCTCCTGAAAACTGTTGTTGTACAAGTATTCTATCAAAAGTAAGTGACGATCCCAACTACTACCAAAATCAAGACTGCAAGCTCTAAGCATATCCTCTAGAGTCTGAATGGTATGCTCTGATTGACCATCTTTCTCTGGGTGAAAAGCTGTACTAAAACTCAATCGTGTACCAAGAGCTTCTTGAAGTTTCTGCCATAGCCTGCTGATAAACTGAGTACCCCTATCATATACTATGCATGTCGGAACTCCATGCAATCGTACAATCTCGTCGATATAAATCTGAGCATATTGCGCAAACCCATACGTCGTCTTCACCGGAAGAAAGTGAGCCGCCTTTGTCAACCTATCAACAATCATCCAGATGGAATTATACCCTCTACTAGTCATGGGTAGACCCACAACGAAATCCATGGAAATCTGTTCCCATTTTCACTCCGGAATGGGCAAGGGCTGCAATTCTCCAGCTGGCCTCTGGTGCTCTGACTTGACTTGCTAACAAGTCAAGCATCTTGAAACAAACTCTGCAACATCCCTCTTCATTCCTTCCCACCAATAAACATCCTTCAAGTCATGATACATCTTGGTGGAACCAGGATGAATACTGTATGCTAATCGATGGGCTTCCTCTAAAATCTCACGTCTCAGTCCATCCGACTCTGGCACACAAAGACGAGTCCTAAAACGTAATACTCCATGGTCATCTATCACGAATTGCGACTCTCTGCCCTGCCTAACCTGATCCATAATCTCCGATATACGAGCATCTGCGGGCTATGTCTCTTTAATACGATCCAATAGCTGAGGACGAGTGCAAACATGTGCTAACTGTCCTCCTGTCGATGTGAACTCAAACTGTATACGACTATCACATAGAATCTGCCAGTCTGTAGAAGACTGTCTCTGTAAGGTGCGCACATGGGATAAGCTACCTCTAGGCCTCCGACTCAATGCATCTGCTACAACATTCGCTTTGCTTTGATGATACAAGATCTCACAATCGTAATCCTTCACAAGTTCTATCCATCTACGCTGCCTTAGATTCAGATCCCTCTGCTGAAAAATATACTTCAAGCTCTTATGATCTGTAAAACTCATCACTTATTATAGATCATCACTTATGATATGTAACTGCCTTAGATTTCGTACGTAGGGTCCGCAGCATATTTACGTTACCATACTCAGCCTAACTAACCTTAGGATGTATATCTTGATTTATTCTTCCTTTGACTCTCTGATATCGATTATCCCTATTCGTAAGCCTTATCAACTCTCGTTTCTTGTTCCAGTTGCTATGGCTACGCGAGCTAGGCGAGCCGCAGCCAGAGATGCAGGTAGGGAGAGTTCGCCTGTGACGGTGACTGGTACACCGGACAGTCCGGCGGTACGTGAGCTTGTTGATCCTCCTCCTCCAGATCGACTGACTAGGATAGAGGAAGGCATGTTAGGATTGCAGGGGGTGGTAGGACAGCTAGCTGAGGCCACTCGAGTACAGAGACAGGATCCAACACTGACCATGGCAGAGTCCGATGTACAGCCCATGCAGACGGTTGCACTAGTAGACATGGAGGTATCACTTCCAGAGTTTTTGAGATTAAGACCTCCGGTATTTACAGGGACCGATGTAGCGGAGGATCCTCGATCCTTTCTAGATAGGATGGTGAGGATTGGCAGATCATTGCGATATTCTGATGCGAGGTCAGTAGAGCTGACTAGATTTCGATTAGAAGGACTTGCACAGGAGTGGTGTGAGTCGATGGAGAGGGGGCGAGCTGCTGGTCTTCCTCCGATGTCGTGGACCGAGTTTTCCGAAGTTTTTCTTTCTAGGTTTCTTCCACAGAGTGTGAGGGATGCCAGAGCTAGCAGTTTTGAAGCGTTGCAGAAATCTGCGAGTACGTCGGTGGCAGATTATGATTTACGATTCACCCAGTTATCGCGCTATGCTCCATACTTAGTTCCTACGGAAGAGTTTCGGGTGAAGAGGTCCATAAGAAGTTTGGATACGCAGTTGTTTCTAGCTATAGGCTCCCAGCATTTTGATACATAGGCGTAGGCCATGGATGCAGCAATACGAGTGGAGGAGCGTTTGAGAGAGGCAGTGGTTGTTCCGGAGACAAAGAGGAGTAAACCGATTGGGTCAATGACTAGACAGTTTGGCAGAGGTAGAGGCAGGTATGCTCCAGGCCATAGTTTCGGACGAGGTTGGACCCAGGGACAGATGTTCAGTTCATACTTCGATGATCAGAGGACCCCACTTACATGTTATAGTTGCGGACTTCCAAGGCATATGGCAAGAGGGTGTACACGCTATAGCGGGAATGTTACTCCGCAGGCTGCTTTACCCCCTCCACCTTCGACGTCGATGGCTTTACTGTAAGATTTCAGAAAAGTAAAATATTATTTTTGGGAATTTTTATAATTAAATAATATTATAATGAATATTTTAATATTTCGGTATAATTAAATACCGATAAATTGGGAAAAAATTGGAAAATTTTGGAAATTACTAAAATGAGGGTGCTTTATTGGATTTATGCAAATTATGAAGTTTTACGATTTATTTGACACTATTTTAGTGCTAATCGCGATTAAAAATCGCTAATCGCGGATTAAGCGTGTTTTGTGCACATAGCATGCACAAAGTCTTTTTCACACTTGTGCGTTTTTTGTACCATGGTTTCATTTGGGTTTCCTATTCAATTCTAATAGAGTGAGAAGAGAAAAGAAAAGAAAAAGGAATAAGAATAAAGAATGAGGGATGGGCATGAGAGAGAGAGTGAGAGGGGTTACCCTTGACTTTGGACATTCCTCCTTCATTCCTTAAACCTCATCACCTCTCCCCTCCCTCTCTTGCTGCTGCTGCAGCTACCTCACTCCCTCTCCCTCCTCAACCCTCTCAAACTCCATGAAAAACACCCCAAAACCCTATTTCCTTTTCACAAAATTTGTGCATGAGCTCACTAGCAACACATTGGACCAAGAAAGCTTGCATTTTGGACACTTGGGGCAACTCAAGAATTTTCTTGAGTTTCAAAATGAGGTATTTTCTGAACCTTTAGCTTAGTATTTCCATTACTTTTACCCCCATGATAGATTAGAACCGATATTGTGTGGTTTGGGTAAACCTTGAAAATTCTAGTTAAGGGTTTTGGAATTATTGAGAGGTGATCGGTGATTAAGCTCAGTAGAGGCCATAGAAACCCCCTAGTGCTAGAATTAAGACCTAAACTAGAGACTAGAACCCCAGAATACGGATTTAGAAAACCTGATATCGAAAAATTGTGGATTCTGTGAGTGTTTTATGAAATCTGCTATCACCCGGAGCCTCTGAAAATCATTTTGCAAACACAGAGAGATGTGTAGGCACCCAGGAAGCTAACCCTAAGACCCCAGTCCCTAAATCCATTATCTGGCCGCAGATTTAATCTATATGGCCACAAATTGCGGCCTGGGTCCCACCATTTTGATCCGTGTTGGTTCTGTAGCTTTATTTCATGTAAACTAGACCCTTGGTATATGCAAAATTGACCAATTTGACCTAGGGTGAAATCTGGGACCATTTTCAATAGTTGTCGTTTTGATTCGGGCTTTGTTTTGCGTATTTTGAATTTTTAATTCTCGTATTTGTGTTTTACCTCGATTACTTGACGTTCGTACGACGATATCGAGGGTTTTTTGATGGTTTTGAAAGCGTAATCCATAGGTTCTAACCTATAGGCCTTAGCATGTCGTTTTGGTTTTCGTATATCGTTTCGTCTTCGAATTTGATTTTAATACGCTTTGCGATACGTTATGATGTGTAGGTACCCCACGAAGACTTCGAGACGACAAGAAAGCGCGTGGCGGCATCGGCAACGGAAAGCGAAAGCAAGGTTAATAGATTATATCTACGGGGGAAGTCGGGTGGATGGCGTATAGCACCCCCGCAGTTCGATGTTTAGTATACTATATATAATATATACTATATATATGATAGCTTTATGCGTGACATGGATATTCTAGATGTGATTAGGTGTACTATGGATAAATTTGGGTTTAGAAGTAAACTAGTATAGTTTCCTAGTTGCGAAGCCTAGAATAGGTTTACACCCACACGCACACACATGCTTATTTGTTATACTTATACCTGGATGATGAGGATAGAGGATGACATTTGGAGTTGAGTCGATGAGATTGGGCATAGTGCCATGAGATCGGTGATATGTTATGGTTCATATTTGGGATACGACATGAGATTTTAGCGGGTCTTTAGGCGTGTTTTTATACACGCACATATATCCATATAGATGGTATCAGTTGTACTAGACGAGATCAGTATCCCAGATCATGAGATATGATGATAAGGATACCAGATAATTGATGAGATTAATGTGATATTGACCCGTACCCAGATTTGGGATGCCGTACGATGATTTACCGTACGAGCTTTATTTGATGATAGATCCGCACTCATGACTCGAGGATGTCACATGATATTGTATCGTACGCGGTACCTTTGAGGCGGGATCACCGACTATTATATATATATATATATATATCGACTCAGATTTAGGTGTGTATATTTATATATATATATATATATCGACTCAGATTTAGGTATGTGTGTGTGTGTGTGTGTGTGTGTGTCGACTCAGATTTAGGTGGTTTCCATACCCCTCCCAATTAGCTTGTCAGTTAGATCTGTAGTGTGCATAGTAGATGTTAGACTAAACCCACGTCATACCTATTTCAAAAACTAACGAATCGGGAGTATTTTAAAGACAGACAAAGGAATTCTACGGATATTTTCAAAAGACGCATCTTTTCTTAAAAACACCGTAGCCCTTATTTTCCTAAAAACCTCAATTCATCTTCTTTCAAATAGCAAAACAGTATGACATAGATAAGTTGATGTAAATACTGCACGGTTGTGTTTATTATTCATTTGCCGCATATTCTTTCTTTTCGTATCGCGTTGCATGTTGAAATATGTTTATTGTTATATTAAAACCATGCTGTCAGGACACCAGTAACATTATCGATGACGCGTATGTTCCACATACACCTGCTTGCCGGCTCACACACTTCATCATCGATAATTGCCATGTCACTATACAGTAGGATTATTGCATCAGGATATGATCCCTTGTATGGAATACTTGTGCACATACCTATTGTACACTCATACTTGTGCACATACCTATTGTACACTCATACTTGTGCACATACCTATTGTACATACATATTTGCACATACATAGATGATTCTGGCTTGATAAGAGATTTAGGAACTGCAAGATACTTTTAAAACTGATTCATTTCAAAAGAGCGGTTTCCCTCAATATGTGCATATTATTATTCCATGTTGCATAATATACTGATATGCTTACATTTCCTTTACATGTCGCATACATCATGCTTTATGATTATACGCATTGAGATATGTTGTTTCCATGATATTTCTGGATTTGGGAACCGTGGGTATTTAAAAAGAGAGTATGTATTGTTTTAAAAACCCGGTTACCCCTGATATGATATTTCAGCGCGTCCACCATGTGTTTTCTCGGCGCTGAGACGTGTGACATGTGAACCCGAATCGAGGAGCTGGATGAGGCCGATTGCGGGTACATGGTGGGCCCGGTATGGTACCCCGGGGCGAGTATAGATCTGTCGTGCAGTTAGGCGATGAGCCTGGCAGAGGGACCACTACCTACCAGTGATTGTATTTGAGCTCGGCGGATATACGGAGGATTCCGACCAGAGTTGAGAGATGATATGGGCCGATCCGGACTGACGGAGCCCTACATATATATATATATATATATATATATATATATATATATATATATATATATGAGGATTTACATGCTGATGCTAGGCACAGGTTTCATGATGTTTTCGAGTGTCGATGCTAGACCCTCAGATTCCATGATTTTGATATGTCACGAGCGACACATGTTGATTTACATCCTCATACTTCCATGCATATGCTTTATGATATTTACATGCATGATGTTTATTGTCTTTGGGAGACAGGTGGACGAGATCCACATACTTATAGACTGCATGATATAGTTGACATTGATTCATGTTGATTACATTGTGTTGGATATAGTGCCCTCAGGGTCAATAATTGGATCACAGGCACGTGATTGCAATGATTGAGGGAGGACCTATACTGGTAGGACATTCTTACTCGAGAGGTTTGTATACTACCTGGTTTGTCTTTATCATCGTGTACATGCTTTAAATGACACTGTAGTTCACCATTACACGTTGATAGAGAATAGTATGCTACCATGGTTTGTCTTTATCAGTCGTGTACAGCTTTAGGTGACATGTTCACTATTACACGTTGATAGAGCCCTTAGGATCCTGCTTGACTACCAACAGTATGATGGCGATCATATACGTGAGAGTTGGGTAGTCCATAAGCACATCCTTAAAAGTGGTCCCTAGTCGTGGGAATTTCGAAACAGGGCATCGATACTCCAGAGTAGACTAGTGTATACAGTCGAGACCCCGACGAGGGGCGGTGGCCGGTCTCATAAGCCACTGGTGTCAGTTGGTTCACCTAAGATGTATACAGGTGCTCATTGGGTTATGAGTACACCGGACAGGACTCGCCGGGAACCTGCTAGTTGGTATTATACCTGACGTCAGATAGCAGTTCCCTGGTGACATGTGTCCAGGTTAGTTCATCGACCTAAGGTCGTAATTTGTCTCGTGTGAGTTCCCACTGTGCTTTGATTACTATCCTACCACAGCTCAAAAGAGTCGTGCAAACAGGTTTTAGTTGGGTACAATCCCGAGCCACATGGAGGCAAGTGTGCGGATCGGCAGGGGTATCGTCTCTCCCGGTATTGGGGATGAGATCGCGCTGTGTCTAGGAGAGCCATTACACAAAGCCCTCGGCCGAGGCAGGAGATTTACTGGTAGGTATTCCAGTAGTATCTCAGGGTGTTCTGGGCTACACTCCGGCACGACTTGTACCGCTTTTGGGGGTCTGACTTTTACCAACCCCCTAGGCCCGCCATGTGATGCTCATAGACGAACGGACCGGACTGTACGGATATTGTCACTGGCAGGCTCAGTAGGGTGTCAGGATGAGTTCGCTCATCGACCTCCCTTTTGGTCAATACCTGGTAGCTCGTTACGTACGGCTAATATCTCTGACGTGCTAGTGGTTAAATCCACAGCCAAAGTATTGACGAGTCTTTAGAGTCCCCCACAGAAAGTTTCTTAAGTTTCGGGCGAAACGTTGTAGAGGCCGTATGATATATGGCAGGGTTCGATCTTATACGTGCGGTATTGCACAGTTCTTGATCGGACGGATCATACTAGTGGGCTTTGGTTTAAGCCGGATCCTAGTATTAGATTTGTTAGATTATTTTAGTCTCGTCGCATTCGCATTCAGTCGGAATGCGGATGCAGGTATGTATATACTGGTGAGGGATATCCTTGTGATCCGTCATGAGTTTACTTTAGATGTTGCCGGATCTTTTGGTTGGACCATTAATGTTTAGATAATGGAATTAGTGAGCTAGATTTCATCATGACATGCATTAAATGTGACATTAACACATTAGTGACTCATGGTCTCTTTTTATGTGTTAATGTCACATTATATGATGTTTTTGGGTTGATTTGATGAGAGGAGAGAAAGAGGGGCTGCCTTGAGTGAGCTTGGTCTCATATTATTCTTTTCACTCTCTCTCACTCTCATAATTCCATCACAAGAAAAGAAAAGAAGGAAAAGCCTTCTCTTATTCTTCTTCTTCCTCTAGCTCATAACTCCATTAATGGCAACACCTTCATCCTCCATCCAAGCAATGGATGTAAGATGCAAAGTGATCACAAACATTCTCTACAACACCTTGGACATGTCGGCTAGCACACTTCGTGCCCGAGTTGCTTCGGATGAAGCGGGAGCCCGTAAAAAGACTTCTCGATGTGGTGCCCTTTCCGACGAGGAGATCGAGACCGAAGATGCCGTGAGGAGCTCGGGATGGTGGCTAAAGACCGAAGGACACGGATCGATCGGTATAGCCTCTGTACCCTTTCTCTAGTTATCTAGGTACAGGTTAATGGTCCGATCCGGGGTTTTAGTATGCGGTAGCGCCGGTTTAAAGTTAAAGAAAAGTTTTTGTTTTCCGCATTTTGGCCTCGGAAAGACGGCCGTGGCGCTACCGTAGACTTACATGGTATCAAAGCCACGCCATTAACCTTTTCTAGCTTTCTCTAACGTGTTTAGAACTCGATCAAACGAAATTTCCAAAAACCACAATTTCAAAAATGAACTTTCTGTCGAAATTTTTCTGTGGTCAAAAAATTATTTGGTGTATTGCAGAAATTCGGGCAGGGTTTTTTAAGAGTTCTGGGAAATTTTGGTTCGCTGATATTCCTGTAGCGCCGTGGAACCACGGCCATACCCACGTTCTGTCCGCGGTTCCGCCGCAGAATTGAATCAACAGTGCACCAAAATTTCCAGATTTGTCCCTGACTTGGAAATGGGGTTTTTGGTAAATCTTGTTTGGGCCCAGATTTTTTTTGAGTACTGGGTATTGTACTTTGGGGCCACTTCGGGAATTTTTGTCGAGCGAAAATTTTAAACATGTTAGTTCACAGTATTTACATTATATCTGCGACCGTGAATGTCATTTGATCGGTAAATCCTGTCTAATTGCTATAGCCCTTTTAGACGGATTTGCGAACGTGACATTCACGTTGATGTTCTGTGTTGTGCTGTGATGTTGTGGATTTGTCGTGGTGGATAGCCTGGATGCAATGGTAGTACAGTTCGGTTGTATATGTACATTTGACATTGCGGGGCGAACGCCCGACATGTGGACTGCCGTCACCGCCTGTTTGTATATTATTCTTTTGGGGCACGACCGGGCTGAGGTCGATGTACCCGTTGTATATTTTACTTTCTGTACTAGGATTACCCCGCGGTGGGGTGCACGGATAGCCGGGTTCTAGAAGGCAACGGGCCCGCATCTCATGGCGTTGAGATGGAGGGGGCTTTACTCTAGAATTGGCGGGCTATTCGCCGCACTCGTAGGGGGTACAGGTTGACCCAAGGAGGGATGCTCAAGTTACCGGATTCGATGAAGTGTTGGGTGTTCCATTCACGTTGATGAAGGGGGCTGCCTCACTTCAGGTTTTGGCGGGTAACTTGCCGTGCCCGTAGGGGTCTAGGATTTCATTGCACAGGCTATCCACACGACCAGGGGAACGTCGGGTTTCAGTAGCGGCTCTATGAAACCCGGGGATCCCAGATATCTGTATTGTTCAGTGATGCTTATTACATTTCTGTGATGTTGCATTTTATCACGCCTTGAGCGATTATTATATATTGATATATATACTAGTAGATATTGTATATGTTTTGCATCCGCGCTAGTCCAGTCCCCGCGCCGTCGTTAGTTAAGTAACCAAACGGGTGATGACGGGACCCAGTGGTGAATGCGGATGGCATATACGTACATCATTATTTTCGTTCTTTATTGGTGTGATCAATTGATGGGACTGCATTGATTCGGATCAATGCAAGCTAAACAAACATATTCTGATGTTGTTGGAACATTTTTCAAAAAAAGCTGTTATTGCAAGGACGTTCTCTTTTGTTTTGCACGGTGGTATTCGGTTATGAATATCCAGCACCTCAGTCAACGAGGCAAGGGCCGAGATCCCTTCACCGGGAGTGACCCCTTGGACAGAAGTTTGCGTCAGGGTAATAACTTCACTATAGTCGATTACTTTTGCTTTGCATCGTGGTATTCAGTTGGAATATCCTGCACCTCATTCTACGGGGAAAGAGCCGAGATCCCTTCACCGGGAGTGACCTCTTTAGCAAAGGTTTTCGCCACTATATTTTTATAAAAAGCTATCCGGTTCCTTCAACGATATCAAGTTCATTACGTTAAAGGTTTTTCGCCAAAAACCATTCGTATCCCTCCGTCATTTCAGAAAGATAGCACTTAGTATTCATGCTATGTATGTTGGCCTTCGTCAAGGCATAGTGTATGGTAGCTATTTGTTACTTTTCTGCTGCATAGATAGATACGTTGGTTTGGGACAGTCGTACTACTATTTTGGCCCTCGTCAAGGGTATGTACGGGTGGGTTCAAATTAACCTGGACAATGACGGGTAGAACTTGACATGTGACTTATAATATGTTGGCCTTCGTCAAGGTCATAAGAGCATGGGGTAAAAATCACATCGGGAGTTTCTATAGAAACTGAAACTTTCCAGATATGCGCATACCTTCTGGAGTGTGATAACGTGAGTGGATTCCATCACGTTATCATGCGATGATAGTTGGATCCCGATTCCTACTGATGAGTTGGTTTACTCCTCGGGTGATCCCGACTAATTCTTCTTTCAGGTTTGGAGGAGAATTTGAGGTTACAGTGGGAGGTTTCCTGATTAGATAAAGTGATAACCATTCTGATCTAGGTTAGAGTGCACACTGAGTGTTTCTTTTCTTTCTCTCTTTGGCAGCGATCATGACCCGACCCTTGACTATGACTCAGTGACCAAGATTAACCGAACCTTTTTAAACACTGGCTTTTGGATTGTCAGAGTTGCATACCTCATTGCCACTCTTACTTTTACCCTTTTCTCCAGAACACCCCGTATTACTACGAACATCCACTTCCATTGGATAAAACCATCGTATGGTTATATACGAACTCGAAGGAACTTATTCGAGGATGGTTTCTGGTTCTGGAGAAAACGAATAGGACTATTCAGTTGTCTTTTCCTTTTACCTTCTCTCAGGTTGCGAGTGCTCCTTGGATTAGGACAGTACACCTATTACACTTATTAGATAGTATTCATACAAACCATAGGAAGGTGCCGAACGGTAGGGAATGAAGAAAACCAATTAGCCTAACGATGGTGTACAGAAGGTATTAAGTTAAGACAAATAAAGGGATTAGAAGGAGGGCAAAGTAAACTGCGACTGCTATTCACGACCAAACCAAGTATTTCATCGCCACTCCAACTTCACCTTTGTATTTCTCCAGAACACTCCATATCACTACGAAGATCCACAGTTATTTGGATATTCCATCGTATGGTTATATACGAACTCGAAAGGAATTTGTTCTAGTTCGGGGATGGATTCTGGTTCAGGAGAAATAGGAATAAGGTTTATTCGGTTGTCTTTTATCTTCACCTTCTCTCGCATTGCGAGTGCTCCTAGGATTAGGACAGTACACCTGTTATGCTTATTGGATAGTCTTCTTCCAAACCATAGGCTGATGCCGAACGGTAGGGAAGGAAGAAAACCATTTAGCCTAACGAAGGTGTACAGAAGGTAACGACTAAAGACAAATAAAGGGATTTGGAGAGATGGCAAAGAAATATATGGTTATAGTCATGAATCTGGATAATGGAAGAGGCATTACTAGGAATACCCGAATACCCCTTCGAAACATTTACATGTTTCAGTTTCACTGCGAATTGTTAAAAGAAAACTGATTTCCCAATTAGACACTTGCTCCAGGGTATGTATTTACCAGGTATGATTCTCACATCTGTATGGTTTTACAAATGATGAGTGGGAGTAAGTTATTGGGAATTAGGTGATCATCCTCATTATATCGGAATTCGTTGTAATTGGTGATATTTGAGGAAATCACCTGGGTTGTTTGCCGGACGGCAAATATTTGGTTTTGAATATCCGTTGTTATGCACCAATTTCAAATTGATATATCTGTACGTCTATTTTTATAGAGTGAGATATAACTTTTTGAAATTACGTCCATAACATTTACCTATATCAGTGGATGGTTAGGTAAGGAGCATTAAACAGCGGTGTACTTCTTCTTAACCATAAGTACAGTTTTCAACCTACGACACACAGGGAATGAGTTATTAGACTCAAGGGACTTATACAGAGTATTGTATGTTGTCCAGTGTCCATTAGGACAGGGGGGTTGGTCCTCGTACAATATTCTGTTTACTTATGACTTCTCTAGTTCTTAGACAAGTGTTTCGTAGAAACACAAGGTCTGAGTTTTGAGAAGTTATAAGTAAAAGAGTAAAGTAGAGAACCAGATGTTGCGAGTATCGGGATTCTTTAAGGTGATCGAAGATATAGATACTTGTGTATGGTATTCAGTTAATAGTAATGATTAAGAGAACTTGCTTCTCTTTCAGATTACTCATAATTGGAAGCACTCCTAAGTTGAGTAATGCTGATCGGCCTCTCTCCATTTAGTTGACATGCACTGGAGATAGCTGCATGTTTTGAATCTGGTTCCAATTAAATCAGTGCCTCTGTTTCTATATTGGATATAGAATAGTTCATATCTTAACAATGTTAAGGTACCGGGAGTTGTCCGGCTTATGCTTAAAACCAGACTCTGGACAACTAAAGGCACGTTTCTGTAATGGCTGTTTGTGGGTTGACCTGGGCTATGATGAGGATTGACTTTCTACCATCTGGAAGATCAATAGTGATATTGTTCTAGACTCGCCACAGTTTTAAGTAAAATGAATTTTTCCAGAAAACAGAAGTGGGAGTATGGTAGAACTGGAAGTGATTCCAGAACCGCAAACGATTACTGAAAATTTGATAAGAACCTAAAGATTCAATCTAGTTTGACATTCCATTTTCCACTCCGCAGATAAGGTGGGTAACCTCAGGCACCCGAGAGGTACTCCGGTATGCTCAAAGACGGTGACAGGAAGGTTCTTGTTTACCCAGACTTGCCATTGTTGTTGTTCCAGACTATGAGACCCGGCAGGAGGATGAGTATAGCGTCGTTCTAAACAAGCTTTAGAAGTGCACGTGTATATGATTCTACCAGAGGGTTGTCGTAGTCAGTGGGAGCAGCGGAAGTATAGTGGACAAGTGGCTTATGTCTATTTATAGACTAAAGCAGATATAGCGGAGATAGATCATCTATTTCTGATGTGACAGTCATAGGTTTGACTTCATCAGAATAGGTGATGGATCTGTTAAGAAGGCAGTAGGGTGTGATGTCCTGGTATTTGGGTGACATACACAGAGTAGGAAGTGAAGTTCCTATACTACGATCGGTTACACTTTGGTTGTCACACAGTGGTTTCTCCACAAAGGATATAGATATAATATCTGACATTCTGGTTACTAGATCTATGGTTTTAGATCTAGATTTGGGTAGTTTCCCAATTTGGGTACTTAGATAGCATTCTAAAGGTCTTTTAGAATGGACGACTCCTGGCACGGTAGTATACCTGCAGGTGATGGAGTCACCCTCTCTAAAGGTGTCTTACAGACTAAAGGGGAGAGGGATGTGCATGATTGGCAGGTCACTTGCTTAGGCAATTGAGTCAATCATGAGATGTCAAGTACCACACCAGATGTTTTTGCACTAGATGCAATGAGTTGATATTGATCCAATCCTGGAGAAACATTCGGAAACAGTTTTAGAACATAAGTGGATGTTCTAGGGATATGATAACGATAGCCTCATTCGGGAGACAGTTATCATTCCAGGCTTCCAAAGTGACCTGGATGACAGAGTGACTGACAGAGTTATAGTTTTCCCTCTGACGAGGGGAAGTAGTTTGGACAGGTGGTCCAGGCGGATACTGAGGGAGGCATGGCGCAGGATACTGATTAAGTTCAGTTGACGATACAGTCTAAGAAGTTTGGATTTGGAGTTCATTTATGAATTAGGTCCCATCAGATATCCAGACATATTGTAAGACAGGTATTGCTCATTTCAGGAGATGGTTCTCTCCGCGAACTTGAGATAAAGAGAGACATAGAAAGAAACATCAGGGCGGATCCACTAGCTGAGGCTATTTCTCGAACGCAATAGTTTCGCAAACGATCTTTGTGAGACTGATTAGTAGAGGAGTTGGGTGTTCGGTATCACACGGGCTGTGAGTATGCGACATCGCAATAATTAGCCTTGAGTGCAAGTGGGAGATTGTTGGATATAGTGCCCTCAGAATCAATTATTGGATCACAGGCACGTGATTGCAATGATTGAGGGAGGACCTATACCGGTAGGACAGTCTTACTCGAGAGATTTGTATACTATGTGGTTTGTCTTTATCATCGTGTACATGCTTTAGGTGACACTGTAGTTCACTATTACACGTTGATAGAGAATAGTATGCTACCATGGTTTGTCTTTATCAGTCGTGTACAGCTTTAGGTGACATGATTACTATTACACGTTGATAGAGCCCTTAGGATCCTGCTTGACTACCAACAGTATGATGGCGATCATATACGTGAGAGTTGGGTAGTCCATAAGCATATCCTTAAAAGTGGTCCCTAGTCGTGCGAGTTTCGAGATAGGGCATCGATACTCCGGTGTAGGCTAGTGTATACAGTCGAGACCCCGACGAGGAGCGGTGGCCGATCTCACAAGCCACTGGTGTCAGTTGGTTCACCTAAGATGTATACAGGTGCTCATTGGGTTATGAGTACACCGGACAGGACTCGCCGGGAACCTGCTAGTTGGTATTATACCTGACGTAAGATAGCAGTTCCCTGGTGACATGTGTACAGGTTAGTTCATCGACCTGAGGTTGTCATTTGTCTCGTGTGAGTTCCCACTGTGCTTTGATTACTACCCTACCACGGCTCAAAGGAGTCGTGCAAACAGGTTTTAGTTAGGTACAGTCCCGAGCCACATGGAGGCAAGTGTGCGGATCGGCAGGGGTTTCGCCTCTCCCGGTATTGGGGTTGAGATCGCGCTGTGTCTAGGAGAGCCATTACACAAAGCCCTCGGCCGAGGCAGGAGATTTACTGGTAGGTATTCCAGTAGTATCTCAGGGTGTTCTGGGATACACTCTGACACGACTTGTACCGCTTTTGGGGGTCTGACTTTTACCAACCCCCTAGGCCTACCATTCGATGCTCATAGATGAATGGACCGGACTATACGGATATTGTCACTGACAGGCTCAGTAGGGTGTCAGGATGAGTTCGCTCATCGACCTCCCTTTTGGTCAATACCTGGTAGCTCGTTACGTACGGCTAATACCTCTGACGTGCTAGAGGTTAAATCCACAGCCAAAGTATTGACAAGTCTTTAGAGTCCCCCACAGACAGTTTCTCAAGTTTCGGGCGAAACGTTGTAGAGGCCGTATGATATATGGCAGGGTTCGATCTTATACGTGCGGTATTGCACGGATCTTGATCGGACAGATCATACTAGTGGGCTTTGGTTTAAGCCGGATCCTAGTACTAGATTTGTTGGATTACTTTAGTCTCATCGCATTCGCATTCAGTCGGAATGCGGATGCAAGTATGTATATACCGGTGAGGGGTATCCTTGTGATCCGTCACGAGTTTACTTTAGATGTTGCCGGATCTTTTTGTTGGACCAAACATTTGGATTAATGTTTGGATAATGGAATTAGTGAGCTAGATTTCATCATGACATGCATTAAATGTGACATTAACACATTAGTGACTCATGGTCTCTTTTTATGTGTTAATGTCACATTATATGATGTTTTTGGGTTGATTTGATGAGAGGAGAGAGAGAGGGGCTGCCTTGAGTGAGCTTGGTCTCATATTATTCTTTTCACTCTCTCTCACTCTCATAATTCTATCAGAAGAAAAGAAAAGAAGGAAAAGCCTTCTCTTCTTCTTCTTCCTCCTCTAGCTCATAACTCCACTAATGGAAACACCTTCATCCTCTATCCAAGCAATGGATGCAAGAGGCAAAGTGATCACAAACATTCTCTACAACACCTTGGACACGTCGGCTAGCACACTTCGTGCCCGAGTTGCTTCGGATGAAGCGGGAGCCCGTAAAAAGACTTCTCGATGTGGTGCCATTTCCGACGAGGAGATCGAGACCGAAGATGCCGTGAGGAGCTCGGGATGGTGGCTAAAGACCGAAGGACACGGATCGATCGGTATAGCCTCTGTACCCTTTCTCTAGTTATCTAGGTACAGGTTAATGGTCCGATCCGGGGTTTTAGTATGCGGTAGCGCCGGTTTAAAGTTAAAGAAAAGTTTTTGTTTTCCGCATTTTGGCCTCGGAAAGACGGCCAGGGCGCTACCATAGACTTACACATTGATCATACCTCATATTTATGATATGTCGTTACCTGAGGCACTGACACGAGCACATGGGATTACACTTATGTATAGATGTTTACCCTGGCCACCTTTCCATGCTTCAGACTTATTCATTTGAGCTTTATATATATTTGATCGTATTGACCTAGGATTGTGTCATACATACGATTTCTGCTCTGCGATGTTTTCTATTCACGAGTTGGCAACTCACCCCCGTTGTGCCATAGTTCTTGCAGGTTTGTTGTACTGGTTTGATTGCGGCTTTTCTGGCACACTTCTTCCTTTCTGGGTGATTGCTTGGGTAAGTGGGTTCACTCGCATCGTGACCATCCTTGTATTTATTTTAATCAGTTGTATCTAGTAATTCCATCAACTAAACTTGTATATTGTTTCAGACTTAGAAAACCAGTCGTGTATTATTTCGACCTTAGAGTCGCGCGTTATAGTATTATGGTTTTCATGCTGATTTTGAGTTTCCTTTTGAGTTTTGATCCTCTCCCTTTGGCGTTGTATATTATACTGCTTGTGTGGTTGTGACCGTCGATTGACGAAGAGCTAGCTCCCGCTTGGGGATGCCTTTTATCATTGTGCATATATTATTCTTGTTGTATCCCGATCGGGGCCAATATTTACAAAGGAAACTCTGCCGAAATTTTCAGAAAAGACTATAGATTTTAAAAATGCATATTCGGCTTACTTATTTAAAAACCTTGTTTTTAAAACATGTTTTTTTCACTTCTTAAAACTATTTTTTCCTTCATTTATTATTAAAATGGTTTTAGATTTCTAGGCTTTTGGCTTACTTGGATTAAATAGAGTCCTATAGACTTCATATGATTCAAGGGCCAGTCACGTGCTATTTCGGGTCGTGACAAAGTTGGTATCAGAGCGCTAGCTTAACCTTGGTTCGAGTCTAAGTTTGACTATGCGGAGCCTAGAGCATTTATATATATACGGAACTTAGGCTTGACCTTACGGAACTTAGACTTAGTCGAGGGGGTATTAGACCCGAACTTTCGTCGCGTAGGTTGACCTTGGTTGATGGAGTAGGTGACTTGAGTAGAGTGACGTACCGTACGTATGTTCCGTGGCATACTTACGATACGCTACTCCTCTTAAGAAACCATAGGATGTACATTTTCTTGCACAGTATTATATTCATTCCTATGATCTATCCTCATCGATATTGGTTATGATTTTGCTGCCTCGATTACACAGGCAGAGAGAGCTACGGCTAGAGTTGCGTCATCTTGAGCTCGTCGCGGATGAGGACTGACCAGGGCGTGATTCCAGAGACGTACGATTGCATAGAGAGGCATCGTTTTAGTGTGTTTTCACGCCATGAGCGTTTGACAGATCGCTTTTACGAGATTTCTCGGACGTGTTGATCAGCACCAGAGGATCAGGATACTCCTAGAGGCCAGCCAGAATGTGATGACCATTGATATATCGCTTACTCAGGATGATTGAGGTGCTGTTTAGTGTACAGACGAATGAGCCAGTTGCTGCTGCAAATGACGAGATATCGCCCAGATGTTGGAGATACTGCAGCATGAGTATATACTCAGAAATATGATGGAAGGTCGCTAGTCACCCGAGGATGAATGACTAGGACATATGGTTCGTTCGCTTACCCCGATGCGAGGTCATCAGATAGATTGATTCCAGCTAGAGACGACTTCACGCATATTCGTTGAGAGTCGATAGAGACGATCGAATGTCAGGAACCCATTTCAAAGTTTAAAGTATTCGGAAGACAATGCAAGTAATGCTATGGACCCTCTAGAAGAATTAAACCCTAACTCGACGTAATGACCATGGAATGCCTTCGAACCTTAG
This sequence comes from Agapanthus africanus, assembly GCA_030015575.1. Taxonomy (NCBI): domain Eukaryota; kingdom Viridiplantae; phylum Streptophyta; class Magnoliopsida; order Asparagales; family Amaryllidaceae; genus Agapanthus; species Agapanthus africanus. The sequence continues at coordinate 409,692,947 of JASDDO010000026.1, forward strand.
GTTTGCGGCAGTTTAGCGGTGCCATTTATGAGGCTTGGGTTGGGTTTGCCCTTCTACGGTTGGTCCACAGGTGCTGTGGCATGTACTGGAATACTATTAAACCGTACTCAAGATGTTGATCTCTTGGGGGATTATGAGGTTTTTACAATCGATCGGATGATTCGACATCATTCGGATATAATGTGATGGGATACATTGCTTGGGAGACTCCAGATACGAGTATAGCCGTTGGAGCGCGGTCCATGCAGCCACGAGAAGATGAGTTCGAAGCAGTCGACAGCAGATAAGAGTGGAGAAAAGAGTTCGCACGAGATTTCGACGAGATGACGTTCCACTCCGCTGACATCAGAGATGCGATACGCATGCAGAGGCGTTGATTATGGATATACCTTCCAGAAGGAGTTGCGATGAGTATGCAGTAGTTCCGGAATAAGAAACAGATATAGAAAAGGGTGATAACCTCCGGATAGTTCGGCAGAAACAAGATTTAAGAGAGACCTCGACAGGACCTTTCTGGAATACTATATGAGAAGACTTGGACCCAGGAGCGGTCATATTGCGCACACCCAGCAGGCCAGAGTTCGGCATCGTCGACGAGATAGTTGGCCAGAGATCTGTAGAGGATGTGCCAGAGCGGGACTGTTTCCGTCGTCACTCCATATTGGGCCGTTGAGCCGAAGAGCTATATAACTAGCAATGCACAGTGAGAGACGGGAGCCTAAAAGCACCAGACGACAGGTCATGAACAGAAGGCAAGTAGATATCTTGCTCTGCTGGCATTGGATGCACCGACACCTTCTCGACTGCGAAGGAGGAAGTATCGGCGACGGTATTTATGATTTGTGATTTGGTGAGTTAATTTTCACGTATCCGTCACCTTGGATTTCGGTATTTGGGCGACTTATTCGCATTATTTAGTCTTGATGACTGAGTTACATGATATTTGTTTTCGTGCACCATGGTTGCACCTACTAGGTATTCATATTTTGTGCATAGTTATTACGCTTGAGGTATTGATTGTGATTTCATGCCTATTTTATGCATGTGATTTGATTTATGCTTCCAGCATAGTTTTCATGCACTTTTAGTGTTTTGATTTGATTTGTGCACGATGATGCACATGGTTGTGTGATTATATACCGCGGTATACCTGATCTGGATTGAGCTGTATTGTATACCGTCGATTTCGATTCTGATTTTGATGTTGATTTCGTGATTTCGTGCATAACAGATGCACCTAATTTTGCTGTCATGCACACAGGTTGCCTATGACAGATGTTTCGTGCATACCCGTTGCACCTAGATATTGTTCTGTACACATGTATGGCACATATATGGATTTTGATTTCCATGCGCACTAGACGCACGTTGCATTCATATACACATTTTGGGATTGGTTTCTTATGGAGCAGTACTTTTTTATGATATTTGCTATTTGTTTTTGTACTGAGCAGGACTAGTCAGAGGATGGTACTTGGATATATTTTGCATGCACTGATTGTTATCGAAGGGATTTCCAAAAAGGGATCTATAGTCTCAGTATTTACCTACGTGTTTGATAAAGCACGAATCGTTAAAAACAAAGGAACCCTTCTAAATTATTTTCAGAACGGCGGGACGTACATATTAAACAAGGATAAGTATTTATATAGCTATTTTCTTACAATAGACGTCTGCCACTGTGCCGCGATACGTGCATAGCACAGCAACATAAATGGTTTGGCATGCATTTCCTTCAGATATTTACATGTATAGATTTGATGTTTACATGTATAGTTCTGATTTATATCATGTTGGTTTTATTTTGGATTTGACATTTGTGTCTTTACCATGACTTTGATGATTGAGGGATGCTTGACAAAGTTTTTGAGTTATCTGCTCATTGTTCTTGCGCATGCATTGCGCTATGATACGTCTTATGTAGTGATGATTTCGGAGCCCCGACGACTTGGACTTTTACTGAAATGCTTTAGAATTTGAGGGGTTTAAATTTAAATTCGGGGACCGAATTTCTTTAAGGGGGGAAGATTGTAACATTTCAGAAAAATAAAATATTATTTTTGGGAATTTTTATAATTAAATAATATTATATTGAATATTTTAATATTTTGGTATAATTAAATACCGATAAATTTGGGAAAAATTGGAAAATTTTGGAAATTACTAAAATGAGGGTGCTTTATTGGATTTATGCAAATTATGAAATTTTACGATTTATTTGACACTATTTTAGTGCTAATCGTGATTAAAAATAGCTGATCACGGATTAAACGTGTTTTGTGCACATAGCATGCACAAAGTCTTTTTCACACTTGTGTATTTTTTGTACCATGGTTTCATTTGGGTTTCCTATTCAATTCTAATAGAGTGAGAAGAGAAAAGAAAAGAAAAAGGAATAAGAATAAAGAATGATGGATGGGCATGAGAGAGAGAGTGAGAGGGGTTACCCTTGACTTTGGACATTCCTCCTTCATTCCTTAAACCTCATCACCTCTCCCCTCCCTCTCTTGCTGCTGCTGCTGCTGCTGCCGCTGCTGCCTCACTCCCTCCCCTCCTCAACCCTCTCAAACTCCATGAAAAACACCCCAAAACCTTATCTCCTTTTCACAAAATTTGTGCATGAGTTCACTAGCAACACATTGGACCATGAAAGCTTGCATTTTGGACACTTGGGGCAACTCAAGAATTTTCTTGAGTTGCCAAATGAGGTATTTTCTGAACCTTTAGCTTATTATTTCCATTACTTTTACCCCCATGATACATTAGAACCGATATTATGTGGTTTGGGCAAACCTTGAAAATTTAAGTTAAGGGTTTTAGAATTATTGAGAGGTGATGGGTAATTAAGCTCAGTAGAGGCCATACAAACCCCCTAGTGCTAGAATTCAGACCTAAACCAGAGACTAGAACCCCGGAATACGGATTTAGAAAACCCAATATCGGAAAATTGTGGATTATGTGAGTGTTTTATGAAATCTGCCATCACCCGGAGCCTCTGAAAATCATTTTGCAAACACAGAGAGATGTGCAGGCACCTAAGAAGCTAACCCCAAGACCCCAATCCCTGGATCCATTATCTGGCCGCAGATTTAATCCATATGGCTGCAAATTGCGGCCTGGGTCCCACCATTTTGATCCGTGTTGGTTCTGTAGCTTTATTTCATGTAAACTAGACCCTTGGTATATGCAAAATTGACCAATTTGACCTAGGGTGAAATCTGGGAGCATTTTCAATAGCTGTTGTTTTGATTCGGGCTTCGTTTTGTGTATTTTGAATTCTGAATTCTCGTATTTATGTTTTACCTCGATCACTTGACGTTCGTACGACGATATCGAGGGTTGTTTGATGGTTTTGAAAGCGTAATCCATAGGTTCTAACCTATAGGCCATAGCATGTCATTTTGGTTTTCGTATGTCGTTTCGTCTTCGAATTTGATTTTAATACGCTTTGCGATACGTTATGATGTGTAGGTACCCCCACGAAGACTTCGAGACGACAAGAAAGCGCGTGGTGGCGTCGGCAAAGGAAAGCGAAAGCAAGGTGAATAGATTATATCTATTGGGGGAAGTCGGGTGGATGGCGTATAGCACCCCCGCAGTTCAATATTTAGTATACAATATATAATATATACTTTATAAATGATAGCTTTATGCATGACATGGATATTCTAGATGTGATTAGGTGTACTATGGATAGATTAGGGTTTAGAAGTAAACTAGTATAGTTTCCTAGTTGCGAACCCTAGAATAGGTTTACACCCACACGCACACACATGCTTATTTGTTATACTTATACCTGGATGATGAGGATAGAGGATGACATTTGGAGATGAGTCGATGAGATTAGGCTTAGTGCCATGAGATCGGTGATATGTTATGGTTCGTATTTGGGATACGACATGAGATTTTAGCGGGCCTTTAGGCGTGTTTTTATACACGCACATATATCCATATAGATGGTATCAGTTGTACTAGACGAGATCAGTATCCCAGATCATGAGATATGATGATAAGGATACCAGATAATTGATGAGATGAATGTGATATTGACCCGTACCCAGATTTGGGATGCCGTACGATGATTTACCGTACGAGCTTTATTTGATGATAGATCTGCACTCATGACTCGAGGATGTCACACAATATTGTATCGTACGCGGTACCTTTGAGGCGGGATCACTGACTATTATATATATATATATATATATATATCGACTCAGATTTAGGTGGTTTCCATACCCCTCCCGATTAGCTTGTTAGTTAGATCTGTAGTGTGCATAGTAGATGTTAGACTAGACCCGTGTCATACCTATTTCAAAAACTAACGAATCGGGAGTATTTTAAAGACAGGCAAAAGAATTCTACAGATATTTTCAAAGGACGCATCTTTTCTTAAAAACACCGTAGCCCTTATTTTCCCAAAAACCCCGATTCGTCTTCTTTCAAATGGCAAAACAGTATGACATAGATACATTGATATAGATACTGCACGGTTGTGTTTATTATTCATTTGCCGCATATTCTTGCTTTTCGCATCGCATTGCATGTTGAAATATGTTTATTGTTATATTAAAATCATGCTGTCAGGACACCAGCACCATTATCGATGATGCGTATGTTCCACGTATACCTGCTTGCCGGCTCACACACTTCATCATCGATAATTGCCATGTCACTACTCAGTAGGATTATTGCATCAGGATATGATCTCTTGTATGGCATACTTGTGCACATACCTATTGTACACTCATACTTGTGCACATACCTATTGTACATACATATTTGCACATACATAAATGATTCTGGCTTGATTAGAGATTTGGGAATCGCAAGATACTTTTAAAACTGATTCATTTCAAAAGAGCGGTTTCCCTCAATATGTGTATATTATTATTCCATGTTGCATGATATACTGATATGCTTACATTTCCTTTACATGTCGCATACATCATGCTTTATGATTATACGCATTAAGATATGTCGTTTCCATGATATTTCTGGATTTGGGAACCGTGGGTATTTCAAAAGAGATTATGTATTGTTTTAAAAACCCGGTTACCCTTGATATGATATTTCAGTGCGTCCACCATGTGTTTTCTCGGTGCTGAGACGTGTGACATGTGAACCCGAATCGAGGAGCTGGATGAGGCCGATTGCGGGTACATGGTGGACCTGGTATGGTACCACGGGGTGAGAACGGATCTGTCGTACAGTTAGGCGATGAGCCTGGCAAAGGGACCACTACCTATCGATGATTGTATTTGAGCTCGGCGGATATCCGGAGGATACCGACCAGAGTTGAGAGATGATATGGGCCAATCCGGACTGACGGAGCCCTATATATATATATATATATATATATATATATATATATATATATATGAGGATTTACGTGCCGATGCTAGGCACAGGTTTCATGATGTTTTCGAGTGTCGATGCTAGACACTCATGTTCTATGATTTTGATATGTCGCGAGCGACACATGTTGATTTACATCCTCATACTTCCATGCATATGCTTTATGATATTTACATGCATGATGCTTATTGTCTTTGGGAGACACGTGGAAGAGATCCACATATTTATAGACTGCATGATATAGTTGACATTAATTCATGTTGATTAAATTGATCATACCTCATATTTATGATATGTCGTTACCTGAGGCACTGACACGAGCACATGGGATTACACTTATGTATAGATGTTTACCCTGGCCACCTTTCCATGCTTCAGACTTATTCATTTGAGATTTATATATATATTTGCTCGTATTGACCTAAGATTGTGTCATACATACGATTTCTGCTGTAACAACCTAGTTCATTTATACCAATTCCAGTTCTCGTATTTTCTTATTTGTGGTATTTCTTGATTTATCGCGATTTGGGTGCGAATGGTATTTTACATTTTACTTTGCATTCGACCTGACCCGCTTGCTTGAACCTGTTTGATTCATATTTATAAATTACCCTGACTTGTTGCGTAGACTGTGCATTTTCATATTTAGTGCATATTGGCATTTTATCTGACATTGCATCTTTTACCATATAACATTTTAAGTCACAGAAAATATTTTAAAAATTACATAACATGGTCTACATGGTACCCCTAATCCCGTAGTAGCATCCGCGCATTTTGTTCTCGTCCCGTTCAGTGAAACGGACTTGTTTGGATGGCTACGCGCACGTGCGTGCATCCGTTCTTAGGGGTATGCATTTTTCGTTATCCGGACATTCATTTTTTTATTTTGGTCGACATGTATATTTTTCGTATTTTAAAACTGAATTTTAGACCCGACCCGGGCATATTTTGGACTATATTTGTATTTACCAGAATATCAAATTTTATTTATATAATATTAATTTTATAAATTGATACAAATTAAAATTTAGTTAATTAATAAAAGATTTTTTAAATTTGAATCTAAACTAATTTCCTAACAAACTAACAACCCCTTTCTCTCTCTCTCTCCTCTGCATATATATATTTATATATATTTTATTTATTTAATTTTTCTTTCCTTATTTAATACACAGCCTCTTCTTCTTACTTCTTCCTCTTCTTTCTTCTTTATTTTTCTTGATCTTGTTTCTTGATTCCGGTGATCACCGCCGGAGCCGTGCTCGTCGCTGACGATCCGAGTGATCCAGTGAACGTACCTGATTTGCGTGATCACCCTCGTGCGTTGTTTGGAACCGTTCCGTATACCGTGCACGCGTCGCGACATTTCGCCGATGAAGGACGTTCCGTACACATCCGTTCTTGTTCCGTCTAGACAAGTTAATCTTGCTACATATTATATAACTCATTATATACCTATTTAAATAAATATCACACCTGTATTTTAAATCAAGCATTGCATGTTTCATATTATAGCCTTTCGACGTTCCGTTTATATTTGTATAGTGCATTTCAGATCTAGGGCATGCAAACGAATCTTAATTGCATGCTACATTACTTTAGACGCATCTATTTTAACAATGGAATACCTGTATTTAAAGTCATGCACCCCATATTTAGTTTTATAACTTTCGATGTTCCGTTTGCATCCATTCATATCATTTTAGATCTAGGTCATGAAAACTTATCTTGTTACATACTATACTATCATATACTGCATCAAATTGAATAGTTACATTTCATATTGCTTAGTTATATATTCCGCACTTGTTTGTTTATCATTTTACGATTATGTGATACCCGTTTGCATCCATATCATTTAAAATATATATCGTCGTAATATATCTTATTATTATCTTTAATTAGTTTATAATCTGCATTTTATAATATTATACATTTGAAAATATTATAGTTTACGCATGAAACATCGTCGCAAAGCGGATACGACAAATCAGAAATTTACTGTACACCTTACCTTATAAAATTCATTATAAATCATAGAAAAATCATTAGTATACGTTCTTTAGTTCGTTGAAAAGATAACTCAGAATAATATAATTCTATGAAATATTTACTTGCAAAATAAATTGTTTATATAACGTAAAATGCAAATTAAAATGTCTCTAAACTGCTGTCCAGGGAAATTCCAGCAGAAAACTTTCAATTTCGAATGTTCATAGCTTTTTGTAGAGACAACCTGAGATACTTATACTTATAAAAATAAAAACCTTATTGAATTATCTTTGTTTTGGTATAATACACGTCCCTTTTGGAGAACGTTTGTTATTTTTAAGCTATTTTACAAATCAGGGTGACGCTGAATTTCTGAACGGAACTTTCTTGTGCATGGTTAATCAATACCACTTTTATAGTTATTAATCGGTTTGAAAATGTTATCCATATTAATATTATTATATCAATATTTATTTAATAAATAATAGTGCTTGTGTTTTAATATTCAGCAAATTTTACCGATTTACAGTTTTATAGTATCCGTCTGTATCCGTACGGTTTATTACATATCTAGTTGCATGCCGAAACCATATTATTTCATTTTACTGTTACATTAGTATCCCATACTTGATCTTGTGCATCCTACATAGTCATGATGTAATCCCTGATAAATATTTGTGCATCTATGCTTTATTTGTGCACCCGGACCTGTTGCAGTTTAGTTATGAGCATCTGTTTGATACCTGTACACTACTTGACATGACCTGATACACTACTACTGACATGACTTGATACCTATGCACTATGTTTACCCCAATCAGAGCAAAACTCTGTTCGAGTTCCGAGGCGGGAGATAAAGCAACGCTTCATTTTCCCCCAATCAGAGCAAAGCTCTGCTGAAAATTCAAAAATTCAAATTAGGAAGCAATGCTTCAGTTGCGCAAGCGCTGCGCTGCGCGATACGTGTCAGCGCAGATGCGCTGCGCTGTGCGCTGCGCGACACGTGTCAGCGCAGATACGCTAGCGCAAGTTGCGCTGCGCTGTGCGCTGCGCGACACGTGTCAGCGCAGTTGCGCTGTGCGCTGCGCGACACGTGTCACGCGCTGGGGCATCTGCGCCAAACAGAATTAAAATTTTAAGAAATCTTTTCTGTTCTTGTTAAAACAAAAAGATTTTCTTCTGCAAAGCAGAAGCCCTTGGATCAAAGATCCAACGGTGGGGAAAATTCCCCAAATCACTCAGAGAAAGATCTCTTTAACAAATTTAACTAATTTATGGGCACTATAAAATGGACCCTAGGCCTCAATTAAAAGGCATGAACATCTTTCTAAAAAAAGGGAGAGAAGAGAACTCTGGGAAACTCCTCAAGAATAAAAAAGGTAAAAACCTTTAGAAAAAAGAGAAAGTTCTCTTATGAACAAATCATAGATCTAAAAACAAGATCAATGATCTTTAATAAAAATAAAATAAAATAAAAATAGTGCTTTGCACTTTTCATGAACCTTTGGTTCTCTGAGATAAGAAAAACAAGAAAAAACTTATTTTTCTTTGATCTAAATTAGATCAAGAAATCAAATAGTGCTTTGCACTTCTGTTCTTGAATCTAAAAGATTCTTGGTGCTTTGCACTTGCAAACTGCGCTGTTGCGCTCTTGGGAGAGCGCTACGTGTCAGCATCTAAACCACTTGTGCTATGCGCTCTTGAAATAAGAGCTTTGCTCTCTGGAGTTGGCGCAACTCATCAGAGCGCGCCACGTGTCAGCAGCGCAACAGCGCAGCGCACTAGCGCAGCGCACTGCACTGTTGCGCTTGCGCTCACCAGAGCGCGCCACGTGTCAGCAGCGCAACAGCGCAGCGCACTGCACAGTTGCGCTTGCGCTCACCAGAGCATGACACGTGTCTTCACCACAAGCGCTTGCGCTCAGTGAGTGGCGCAAAGCGCCTAACAAATGCAATGCAGGGCCAAGCCCAATTAAAAGACCAAACAGGCCTAATTAAATTGATGCTCTGCATCATTTATAAATGGGCAAAGCCCAAACAAAAATAATAAAATGCTATGCAGATGCCTTGCAGAGCCCAAAATAAATTGATGCTCTGCATCTTTTATGGGCAGAGCCCAAACAAGAAAGTAGAAGTAATGCAATACATTATTTAAGTGTAGGCAAAGCCCTAGCACAGGTCTAATGGACTAAAAATAAATAAAATGTTGAACATTTTCAACTGGACTTAGCCCAATTCTGGCCGTAAGTCCTTAAATTAAATTGAACTGAGCACAAATGCTCTCTCAAATCAATTTATATCCGGTTCGAGGGTACATCTCCGAACTCCTTTGACATCCATCGTTGTAATTCCTCAACGACGTCAAAGAGGTGACGGGTCCCAACGACCACACATCAATACGGACTGCGGGGTCCTTAAACTCGTGGACCGAAACGTCCCTAAACTAATGTTGGACCGAAACGTCCCTAAACTAATGGTGGACCACCACGTCCCTAAATTGGAACATGGACCACTACGTCTCTAAACTGGAACAATAGAGCTCCCAAATGCTCTTTTTCCGGATCTAAACGGTCCCGTTTAAGTTGATCTTAGCCCCAAATACGGCTAACGTATCCTTAAACATTTAAATGGACTATAAAACTCCAAATCGACTTTGGTTCAAGGGTACATCTCTGAACTCCTCTGACATCTGCCGTTGTAATCCTTCAACGACGTTAGAGAGGTGACGAGTCCCGATGGCCAGATATTAAATGGATTATCACGTTAAGTTGATCTTAGTCTCAAACAGGACTATTGTATCCTTAACGAACGTTTAAGTTGATCTTAGCCGCAACGCGACTAATGCATCCTTAAACTAAAAACACCAAACCCAAATCTAAGTAAATACGGATTTGGACTAGTCCACGTCCTACGGGCGACGGCATTATTCAGTCTCCGTATACAACCCACGGGCAACCACAAACAAAACAAACACACACGACACGAAGTGAAATTCCGGAGAAGGAGAAAGTTGTTACCGCGATGCGGTAGCTTAATTAACTGCAGGGGCTTGCGCCTGCAGGGAAGAGAGTCCCCACAATCAAAAACCCCTCAAGCGAGGGGGAATCTGACAAAGTCTGCTACATCGGCCGCATCCGTCTAAACCTCCGATACATGGAGCCATAAATCAACTTGGCATCTTCGGAGAGGTGGACGGATAAAACCAAATAGCATCTGCCCCGAATCTCAGCGTCAGGACATTGCGGTCCTGTGCGCCGTCCTTCGGAGGGAAACACACTACATAACATGACTTGATACATGTACACCACCTGATATGACCTGATGTACCACAGCTTGACATGTTACCTGATCTTGTTACTAATGCCGACAATCTTGACTTGTTGTCCCTACGGACATTTCCTGATGTCTATTCAGACAAACCTGTACCTGCTTGATCCTGTGTTGGCATTAGCTCCAGATTTATCAATACCTGACTTGAACACCTAACCTGGGGGTATGGGGAAATCAATGACGACACCTGACTTGTAACTCGACAGTTCGATGCCTTTACTGATCAGTCTTACGGGCTAGGCCAGCCCCGGGATGATGCTGCTGACATCATTCATCGTAACATACTACGTTTTACTGCCTAGCGGCACGTCTCAGATTCAGCCCGAGAATCTAGATCGTGGTCCCGGGCATGCATGGAATACTATTGAGTTACATCGATGATTCATCAAATTGATTTCAAGACTTGAGAGTAGTTAACCAAGTTGGCCAGTCTAGATTACTCACTGCACGTCACCTATGCCTTACCCTTCACTGTCCTTGTTTATGTTACTGTTATACCTGTTTTACCGTTCATACTCATACCTGCATGTCTTGCTACCCCCTGTTTATATTATTTCTTGATATTATGACGCACTGACATCTGCGTTTTGCATGGCCCAGATTCTTTACCTTTACTGCAGGCCGAGCAAGAGTATTTCAGTCAGCAGGCCGAGCAGTGAAGTCCTGTTAGTATTTTGGTTTTATTTATGCATTTTCATTCCTGATGTGAGCCCGTATTATGGGACGTACATTCCAGTTTATTCTTGTATTGGATCTTTTTCTTCCGCATTATTTTATTCTTGACTCGTTATTCTGGCGTATGGACATGTATTAGATAGTTATTATTATTGTTCTTGATATCTCTACAGCCTTAATATGACTGTGGGATATTTCCTATCCACATGTAGCATGGTTGGCTCTGTCATGTGCCTATCTTAGCGTACTCTAGGAAGTGGGGCGTGATATCTGCTCTGCGATGTTTCTATTCACGAGTTGGCAACTCACCCCCGTTGTGCCACAGTTCTTGCAGGTTTGTCGTACAGGTTTTATTGCAGCTTTCTGGCACACTGCTTCCTTTCTGGGTGATTGCTTGGGTAAGTGGGTTCACTCGCATCGTGACCACCCATGTATTTATTTTAATCAGTTGTATCTAGTAATTCCATCAACCAAACTTGTATATTGTCTCAGACTTAGAAAACCAGTCGTGTATTATTTCGACCTTAGAGTCGCGTGTTGTAGTATTATGGTTTTCATGCTGATTTTGAGTTTCCTTTTGAGTTTTGATCCTCGCCCTTTGGCGTTGTATATTATACCACTTGCGTGGTTGTGACCATCGATTGACGAAGAGCTAGCTCCCACTTGGGGATGCCTTTTATCATTGTGTATATATTATTCTTGTTGTGCCCCGTTCGGGCCCAATATTTACAAAGGAAACTCTGCCGAAATTTTCAGAAAAGACTATAGATTTTAAAAATGCATATTCGGCTTACTTATTTAAAAACCTTGTTTTTAAAACATGTTTTCTTCACTTCTTAAAACTATTTTTTCCTTCATTTATAATTAAAATGGCTTTAGATTTCTTGGCTTTTGGCTTACTTGGATTAGATGGGGTCCTATAGACTTCATATGATTTAAGGGCCAGTCACGTGCTATTTCGGGTCGTGACATTTACTTCCTCCCCCAGCTGGCCCTACGCGCCAGGAAGTTGCACCACGTGGTCGAGGCTTTGCAGGACGCTTCCAGAGAGGTCGAGGAGATAGAGGTAGAGGACGACAGGATGCGGGCAGGGGCCAGGCACGAGTCTTTGCACTGACTCCACAGGATGCCCAAGCATCCAATGCAGTTGTGACAGGTACTCTTGTAGTATGTTCGTTAGATGCACATATTTTATTTGATCCCGGTTCTATACATTCTTACGTATCTTCACGTCTTGTACTTTCTCTGGTAAAAGAGTCGTCGCTGTTAGAGTTACTGCTAGTTGTGATTACTCCGGTGGGGGATTCTTTTGTAGCTCGACAGGTATTCAGGTCTTGTTCAGTACGTATTGGTGATAGGGATTCTTTAGTTGATCTGATTCTCTTGGATATGTTAGATATTGATATACTTCTCGGTATGGATTAGTTAGCCACTTGTCATGCTTATGTAGATAGTCAGGGGACTGCAATATAACTCCTGCCAACATGATTTCTGCTCTTTGTGCGGGACGACTCTTGAAGAAGGGTTGTCATGGGTTCTTAGCATTTGTTCAGGACATAGGAGCCGCTGAAATTCCGTTGGACCAGGTTCCGATCACACGAGAATTTCCGGATGTGTTTCCTGCTGAGTTACCAGGATTACCGCCTGATCGCGATATTGAATTTTGCATTGACTTGATTCCGGGTGCGGGGCCTATTTCTATACCACCCTATCGGATGGCCCCAACAGAGTTGAAGGAACTCAAAAGTCAGTTGCAAGCGTTGTTAGATAGAGGACTTGTTCGTCTAAGAGTATCGCCGTGGGGAGCTCCTGTCTTGTTTGTTTAGAAGAAAGATGGTAGCATGAGATTGTGCATAGATTACCGGCAGCTGAATCGAGTTACTGTGCGGAATAGGTATCCATTATCCCGTATCGATGACTTATTCGATCAGCTGCAGGGAGCTGGCTACTTCTCAAAGATTGATTTAAGGTCAGGGTATCACCAGTTGAAGGTTCGGAAGGATGACATTCCGAAGACTGCTTTTCGCACACGATATGGGCATTAAGAATTTCTGGTGATGTCGTTCGGACTCACCAACGCCCCAGTAGCTTTCATGGATATGATAAACCGTATCTTCAGGCCATTCCTTGATCAGTTCATTATAGTATTCATTGATGACATTCTTGTTTATTCCCGGAGTCGGGAAGAGCACGAGCAACATTTGCGCATCACGTTACAGACCTTGAAGGAGCATCAACTGTTCGCTAACTTCTCCAAGTGTGCTTTCTGGCTGGATAGTGTAGATTTCTTGGGTCACGTAGTTACAACAGATGGGATACGTGTGGACCCAAAGAAGATAGAAGCAGTACAGCACTGGCCCAGACCTGTGTCAGTAACAGAGGTTCGAAGTTTCTTGGGTCTGGACGGTTATTACAAACATTTTGTGCAGGATTTTTCTCAGATCGCCGCACCATTGACCGGATTGACTAGGAAGGATGTTCCATTTCTTTGGACAGATGCGTGTGAGCAGAGTTTCCAGCAGTTGAAAACTCGCTTGACGACTGCACCTGTCTTATCTTTACCTTCCGGGTCAGGTGGTTTCGTGGTGTATTGTGATGCCTCTCGAATGGGTTTAGGCTGTGTGTTGATGCAAAATGACAGGGTTGTAGCATATGCTTCTTGGCAGTTGAAGAGGCACGAGCAGAACTATCCCACTCATGTTTGGAATGGCTACAGTAGTTTTCACACTGATGATTTGGAGGCATTACTTGTATGGAGAGTCGTGCCAGATTTTTACAGATCATAAGAGCTTGAAGTATATTTTTCAACAGAGGGATCTGAATCTAAGGCAGCGTAAATGGATGGAACTCGTGAAGGATTACGATTATGAGATCTTGTATCATCCAGGCAAAGCGAATGTTGTAGCAGATGCTTTGAGTTGGAGGCCTGGAGGTAGCTTATCCCATTTGCGCACCTTGCAGAGACAGTCTTCTACAGACTGGCAGATTTATGTGATAGCCGCATACAGTTTGAGTTCACATCGACAGGAGGACAGTTAGCACATGTTCGCACCCGTCCTCAATTATTGGATCGTATTCTTGAGACACGGCCCGCAGATGCTCGCATATCGGAGATTATGGATCAGGTTAGGCAGGGCAGAGAGTCGCAGTTCGTGATAGATAACCGTGGAGTATTACGTTTCAGGACTCGTCTTTGTGTGCCAGAGTCGGAAGGACTGAGACGTGAGATTTTAGAGGAAGACCATCGATCAGCATACAGTATTCATCCTGATTCCACCAAGATGTAACATGACTTGAAGGATGTTTATTTATGGGAAGGAATGAAGAGGGATGTTGCAGAGTTTGTTTCGAGATGCTTGACTTGTTAGCAAGTCAAGGTCGAGCACCAAAGGCCGGCAGGAGAGTTGCAGCTCTTGCCCATTCCGGAGTGGAAATGGGAACAGATTTCCATGGATTTCGTTGTGGGTCTACCCAGGACTAGCAGAAGGTATGATTCCATCGGGTGATTGTTGATAGGTTGACAAAGGCGGCTCACTTTCTTCCGGTGAAGACGACGTATGGGTTTGCGCAGTATGCTCAGATTTATATCGACGAGATTGTACGATTGTTGGATATAGTGCCATCAAAGTAAAATATTGGATCGCAGGTACGTGATTGCAATGATTGAGGAAGGACCTATACCAGTAGGACAGTCTTACTCGAGATGATAGTATGCTATCCGGTTTGCCTTTATCATCGTGTACAGCTTTAGGTGACATGATCACTATTACATGTTGATAGAGCCCTTAGGATCCTGCTTGACTACCAACAGTATGATGGCGATCATATACGTGAGAGTTGGGTATTCTATAAGCACATACTTAAAAGTGGTCCCTAGTCGTGGGAGTTTTCAAGACAGGGCATCGATACTCCGGAGTAGACTAGTGTATACAGTCGAAACCCCGAAGAGGGGCGGTGTCCGGTCTCACAAGCCATTGGTGTCAGTTGGTTCACCTAAGATATAAACAGGTGCTTATTGGGTTATGAGTACACCGGACAGGACTCGCCGGGAACCTGCTAGTTGGTATTATACCTAGCATCAGATAGCAGTTCCCTGGTGTCATGTGTACAGGTTAGTTCATCGACCTGAGATCGTCATTTGTCTCGTGTGAGTTCCCACTGTGCTTTGATTACTATCCTACCACGGCTCAAAGGAGTCGTGCAAACAGGTTTTAGTTGGGTACAGTCCCGAGCCACATGGAGGCAAGTGAGCGGATCGGCAGGGGATTCGTCTCTCCCGGTATTGGGGGTGAGATCGCGCTGTGTCTAGGAGAGCCATTACACAAAGCCCTCGGCCGAGGCAGGAGATTTACTGGTAGTTACTCCAGTAGTATCTCAGGGTGTTTAGGGCTACCCTCCGACACGACTTATACCGCTTTTAGGAGTCTGACGTTACCAGCCCCCTAGACCCAATATGCGATGCTCATAGACGAACGGACCGGACTATACGGATATTGTCACTGATAGGCTCAGTAGGGTTCCAGGATGAGTTCGCTCATCGGCTTCCCTTTCGGTCAGTACATGGGAAGCCGTTACGCACAGCTAGTGCCGCTGACGTGCTTATGGTTAAACCCACTACCAGGGTACTGACGAGTCTTTAGAGCCCCTACAGATAGTTTCCCAAGTTCGGGCGAAACATTGTAGAGGCCGTATGGTTTTATGGCAGAGTTCGAAATTGCACGTGCACTTGTGCACGTGTCATATTTCAGACAGATAATACTGGTGGGCTTTGGTTTAAGCCGGATCCAAGTAATATATTGAGTCAGAATATTTTAGTCTCTCGTATTCGTATTCGGTCGGAATACGGATACAGGTATGTATATACAGGTGAGGGGTATTCTCGTAATCCGTTACGAGAATATTTTAGAAGATGCATTTCTTTTTGGATTAATCATTTTGGTTTAAATAATTAAATGGATTTTGGAAAGTGTGACTCATTCTTGGTGACACATTTCTTCTAGCATGTTCATTAGTGACTCATGCTAATGAGTCACTGAGTGAGTCATGATAGAATTAATGATAGTTTGTTTTGGGTGTAGATATTTTAGGGTCTGTGGATATTTTTTGGAGATATTTTTTCATGAGATATTTTCTTTGCACAACCTTATATATATATATATATATATATATATATCTACTCACAAAAGAAAAGACCACCACAAGTTATTATGCTTGAGTTCTTGCTCTCTTGATAGTTTTCTTGAGTTCACAATTTCCAACCCTAAGCATCTTCTTCAACCTCCACCCTAACCCTCTCATGTGATGAGAACCCTAGGGTGTTTGAGACAAAGTATTCTACTCATTCTCTACTTCATCTTGGACATGCCGGTTAACATACTTCATGTCCGAGTTGTCTCGGTATAAAGGCGGGAGCCCGTTTAAAGATCTGTTGACGTGGTGCTATCTCGACGAGGAGACAGGAGATCGGGGTTGCCGTGAGGAGAGTAGGATGATGGCTAAAGACCGAAGTACTCGGATCGATCGGTATAGCCTTTCTACCTCTTTACTGTTTGTTAGTTTAGCGTTAATGGCAAGATCCGGGTTATAGTATGCGATAGCGCCAGTTATAAAAGTTTTTGTTCCGCGTTTGGCGTCAGAATGACGGCCGGGGCGCTACCGTAGACTTACATGGTATCAGAGCAACGCCATTAACCTTTACTAACTTGTTCTAACGTGTTTAAAGGATCGATCGAACGAAATTTCCAAAACCGCACTTTTCATGTTAAAGTTTCTGTCGCTTTTTAAAACTAGTCTAAAAATCATTTTGAGCATCTCAGAAAATCGAGCAGGCTTTTTTAAGAATAATGAAGAAATTTGGTCCACTGATTCCACTATACTGTCGCGGAACCGCCGTACAAACCATGGTTTGGCCGCGGTTCCGCCGCCAGTTTGTTGCAACAGTACACCATATTTCTTCTGGGTGTTTTGCATAGGGAATTGTGGTTTCTGGAATATTTTGTTTGGGCCCAGATTTTGTTTGTGTACTGGAACTGTACGTGGGGCCCACTTCGGGAAGTTTTGTCGATCGGAATTTTAAACTTGTTAGTTTACAGTACTTACATTATATCTCCGACCGTGAATATCATTCGAGCGGTAAATCGTGTCTAATTGCTACAGTCCTTTTAGACGGGTTTGCGAACGTGACATTCGCGTTGATGTTCTGTGTTGTGCTGTGATGTTGCGAATTTGTCGTGGTGGATAGCTGTGTGCAATGGTAGTGCAGTTTGGATTTATCTGTACATTTGATATTGCAAGGCGAGCGTCCAACATGTGGACTGCCGTCAATGCCTGTTTGTATAATATTCTTTTAGGGCACGACCGGGCTGAGGTCGATGTACCCGTTGTATATATTTTCATTTCTGTACTAGGTTTATCCCGCGACGGAGTGCACGGATAGCCGGGTTCCGGAGGGCAACGGGTCCGCATCTCATGGCTTTGAGAGCCAAAGGGGCCTCACTCTTGAATTGGCAGACTATTCGCCGCACTCGTAGGGGGTACAGGTTGACCTAAGATGGAGTGCCCAAGTTACCGGATTCCGTGAAGTGTTGGGTGGTCCATTCACTTTGCTGTAGGGGGTGCCTCGCTTCAGGTTTTGGCGGGTAACTTGCCGCACTCGTAGGGGTCTAGGTTTTCATTGCACAGGCTATCCACACGACCAGAGGAACGTCGGGTTTCAGCAGCGGCTCTGTGAAACCCGGGGATCCCAGATTATCTGTATTGTTCTGTGATGCTTATTACTTTTCTGTAATGTTGCATATTATCATGCCTGGAGCGATTATTGTATATTGGTATATATACTAGTAGATGTTGTATATGTTTTACACCCGCGCAAGTCCAGTCCTCGCTCTGTCGTTAGTTAAGTAACCTAACGGGCAATGACGGGACCCAGTGACGAATGCGGATGGCATATACGTATATTTTATTTTTGTTCTTTTCTGGTGTGATTAATTGATGGGACTACGTTGATTCTGATCAATGCAAAGCAAAAAAACAAACCTGTTTGACGTTGTTGGAACAGTTTTCAAAAGTATTATTACAAAGACGTTTTCTTTAGTTTTGCACAGCGGTAATCAGTTGGAATATCATGCACCTCATTCGATGAGGCAAGGGCCGAGATCCTTTCACCGGGAGTGACCCCTTGGGCAGAATTTTGCGTCAGGGTAATAACTTTAAGTCCACGTTGCTCACCCCGGTTCTTACGGGGAGGCGGGCGGAAACGGCGAAAAACAATTTTTGGCGCAAAGGCAACATGGTCTAAAAGAAGGATCTTTGCTAAACTACAAACTAGCAAACTACTAGATGTGCTATCTACTATGCCATAGAGATTATACCTCACGATACCGGTCCTTCGGGTCTTCATTCCGCTGTCCTGCTCGTCCATCCACGCTCCGAGGATCGATCCGGATCTTGGTCACCTCTGCGGCCTTCTTGAGTCGAAGACGATCCACCCGAGAGTTATGCTCTGAGATCCACCTCGAGCCGAGGTAACTAGGGCAACAAGATCGCTAGTCTTCATGACCTAGTTTGTGTAGAAGAGGTAGATGGAAGTGTTTGTCTATTTGGATCCTTTTTCCTCTCAACACATGAGATCAAAGGATTTTTTAAGAGGAGGAAGAAGAAGGAGAACAACAATGGAGTTTTTCTTTTTCTTCTCACAAGAGAGAGAATGAGAAAATGAGAAATGAATTGTTCACTAAAGAAAAAGCACCATGGTTGCAATAATACACCAACATCATCATTACTAATCTTTTCAAGATAAAGTTGATGGCAACTAATGACTTGACCATTTTCATAACCCAAAAATAAAAAGAAATCCAAAGAAAACTCTAGACCTCTCATGAAGGTCCAAGTCAACTTTGGTCAAACGGTCAACAAAGTCAAGTGTGGTCAAATGGTCAAAGCAATTAGCCATCACACAATTATCACTAAAAAGATTAGTAAATAATGTCACCGGCTCATAATGGTTTTGACCGAACCAACTGCCAAAACCCTAATGAGTCCGCTCCTCCTTCTTCGCTCCTCAATACTGTGCATACACACCCGCATCCGCATTCCGTAGAATGCGAATGCACAGAAGACAAAACAAAACCATCCGTGCAATACTAGGATCCGGCTTAAACCAAAGCCCACTAGTATTGCCTGCCCGAACAGCATATGCACACAAGTGCATGTAAATGATCGTAGCCCTGCCATAAAACCATACGGCCTCTACAAGTTTCGCTCAGTGCAGGGAAACTCTCTGTGTAGAACTCTAAAGACTCGATACTAAGCTGGCAGTGGGTTTAACCACAGACCGCAAGCGGCACTAGCTGTACGTAACGGTCCCCAGGTAGATGTTGATAAGAAGGCCGATGAGATAAACCCATCTGAACTCCTACTGAGCCTGTATGTGACAATCTCCGTACAGTCCGGTCCGTTCGTCTGAGAACATCGCATGGCGGGCCTAGGGGGTGGTAAACGTCAGTCCCCTAATAGCGGTACAAGTCGTGTCGGAGTGTAGCCCAGAACACCCTGAGATAACACTGAAAACCTACCAGTATATCTCGCTTGCCCTGGCCAAGGACTACTTGTGTAATGGCTCTCCTAGACACAGCGCGATATCAACCCCCAATACCGGGAGAGACGAATCCTGTCTAACCGTCACTGCCTCCAAATGCTTCGGGACTGAACCCAACTACAACTTGTTTGCACGACTTCATTGAGCCGTGGTAGGGTAGTAATCTAAGTACAGTGAGAACACACTCGAGGCGAAGTGACAGTGTCAAGTCAGCGGACTAAGCTGTACTCATGTCACCTGGGAACTGATAACTGACGATAGGTATAATACCAACCAACAGTTCCCGACGGGTCCTGTCCAGTGTACTCGTAACCTAACGAGCACCCGCATACTATCTCCAGTACGACGTACTGATGGCTATGGGACAGACCATCTCCCCTGCTGGGATGAGAAGCGCATACGCTAGTCTACTCCAGAGTATCGATGCCCTGTCTCGATAGTCCTATGACTAGGGACCTGTATAAGGATATGCTTATAGATTACCCAGCCCCCACAAGTGTGACTGCCATCACAACGCTGGTAATCAAGCAAAAGATCCTAAGGGCTTTACTAATATGTATAAGCGATATGCTAAAAGAAACACATGCACATATTAAAGTAGAGACAAACAAAGTAGCATACTACCATTTTGAGCAAGATTGTCTATACAACTGTGAATATCCCAAGCTTCCATCAAGTAATATACAAACTAGTATGATACGGTAATGGCCTCTAGGGCATATACACTAACAATCTCCCACTTGCACTAAGGCCATGTACTGGCGTATCGAAGACCTATCATCTCGATCAGCCGCTCGAACTGAGTCTGGGGTAGGGCCTTCGTGAGTGGATCTGCAGTGTTATTCTCCGAATCTACTCTCTTCACCTCGATCTCCCGGCGATCTACGATCTCCCTGATCAGGTGGCACCGCCTCAAAATGTGCCTGGACTTCTGATGGAACCTGGGTTCCTTCGCTGAAGCTATAGCGCCGTTGTTGTCATAATACAGCGATATTGGATCAACAATGGTAGGAACCACCTGAAGCTCCGTGAGGAACTTCTTCATCCAGACAGCTTCCTTTGCGGCATCGCAAGCAGCTATGTACTCCGCTTCCATAGTTGAGTCAGCAACGGTTTCCTGCTTGGAACTCTTCCAGCGAACCGCCCCTCCATTGAGGGTAAAGACATAACCCGACATGGACTTGGAGTCATCCTTATCACTCTGAAAGCTGGAGTCAGCAAAAGCCTCGATCTGGAGGTCTTTTCCGCCATACACCAAGAACATCTCCTTAGTCCTTCTCAGGTACTTGAGAATGTTCTTTACCGCTATCCAGTGTTTCTCCCCTGGGTCCGACTGATACCGGCTTACAACGCTCAATGCGTATGCTACATCTGGTCTGGTGCATAACATCGCATACATTATAGAGCCTACCGTAAAAGCGTAGGGTATTATAGACATGAGATCCCTTTCTAAATCAGTCTTGGGAGACATCTCTTTGGAGAGAGTGATCCCGTGACAAGCCGGTAAATTACCGAGCTTGGAATCTTCCATACTGAACCTTTTTAGTATGGTGTCGATGTACCTAGACTGTGAAAGTCCCAACATCCTCTTAGATCTATCACGATAGATCTGGATCCCCAGAATGTAGTTGGCATCGCCCAGGTCCTTCATGGAGAACCTCTACAACAAGAATCCTTTGACTGACTGTAGCATAGGAATATCATTTCCTATTAGGAGAATGTCATCCACGTACAAGACGAGGAATACCATAGTTCTCCCTACAATCTTACTGTAAATGCATGGTTCATCTGGGTTTTTGACAAAGTCGAATTCCTTGACAGTATCATCAAAGCAGATGTTCCAACTCCGCGATGCCTGCTTCAGTCCATAGATGGACTTTAGCAACTTGCACACTTTACCGCTGCTCCCACTCTGAATGAATCCCTCCGGCTGATCCATATAGACGCACTCTTCTAAATTTCCATTTAGGAAAGCCGTCTTTACGTCCATCTGCCAGATTTCATAATCGTGGAAAGCAGCAATGGCAAGAAGGATCCGAATGGATTTGAGCATAGCCACTGGAGAAAAGGTCTCATCATAGTCCAAACCAGGTCTTTGACGAAAACCCTTTGCAACAAGTCTAGCTTTATAGGTTTCAACTTGCCCATCTGAACCAATCTTCTTTCTGAAGATCCATTTGCAGCCTACGGGTTTTACCCCTTCTGGAGCAAAGTCCAAAGTCCAAACTTTGTTGGTGTACATGGACTCCATCTCGGTCCGCATTGCATCCAGCCATTTTACCGAGTCACCGCTCTGAATGGCTTGCTGGAAGCTAATAGGCTCACCATAATCAATAGTGCAATCCTCTCTATCCCCGTCTATGAGAAAACCGTAGTATCTCTCGGGCGGATGAGACTTCCTACTACTCCTGCGGAGTGGCGCTGGGATGTCCGGTTCTCCTGAACCTTCTGGTTCCACTAAGGTTTCAGTAATAGCTCATGGTTCTGGAATTTCTTCCAGTTCTATTGCGCTCCCACTTATCTGATTTTCCAAAAACTCAGTTTCCAAGAAGCGGGCATGACGAGAAAAAAAACCTTTTGTTCCTCTGCGTAATAGAAAAGATACCCCTTGGAGTTCTTTGGGTATCCCACAAACTTACACTGTACTGAGCGTGCCTCGAGCTTGTCCGCATGCTGCTTTTTGACAAAAGCTTGACATCCCCATGTCTTAATGTGCTTAAGATAGGGTTTCTTCCCACACCACATCTGATATGGTGTAGTAGGCACAGTCTTAGTTGGAACTCGGTTCAAAAGATATGCAGCTGATTCTAGCGCATAACTCCAGAAATATCGCGGTAACTCAGCCTTACTCATCATGGAACGAACCATATCCAATAGGGTTCGATTCCGCCTTTTGGATACACCGTTGTGTTGTGGTGTGTATGGAGGAGTAAGCTGAGAGAGAATTCCATTCTCTTTTAAGTATCCCAGAAACTCGGCACTCAAGTATTCACCACCTCGATCAGATCTCAGTGTCTTGATACTTTTGCCTGTTTGTTTTTCAACTTCATTCTTCTATTCCCGAAATTTCTCAAAGGCCTCGGATTTATACTTCATCAGGAAAACATGTCGATACCTAGAGAAATCATCTGTGAAAGTAATGAAGTATGAATAACCACTTCGCGCATGTGTAGACATTGGACAACACACGTCACTGTGTATAAGTTCCAAGAGCTCGCTTGCTCTTTCTCCGTGTCCAGTGAACGGAGTCTTTGTCATCTTTCCTATGAGACAAGATTCACTAGTGGCATAAGACTCGTACTCGAACGGATCCAAGTATCCTTCTTTATGTAACTTTGTCAACCGTGTCTCATTAATGTGACCCAGTCTACAATGCCATAAGAAAGCCTGATTTAATTCCGGAGACTTTCTTTTAAGTGTGTTCTGGACACTGAAAATCTGAGCTTGATTCAATACGTATATCATGTTTTTTAATGTACCTGACCCAATCAGAACTTGATTTAGGTGAATGTTGACTACATCGCTTACAAAAGTAAAATCATATCCTTCCTTAGAAAGTAAGGATACAGATATGATATTACAAGTCGCACCTGGTACATAAAAACAGTCACGCAGAATCAATATCTGCCCAGTTGTCAGTCCAAGATGATATTCCCCTACGGATTCAGCGTACATGCTCATTCCGTTAGCAACCCTGAGAGTCATATCACCTATCTTGATAACCCTACGGTTTCTCAGAGCCTGTAATGAATTACAGATGTGAGATCCTGATCCGGTATCCAATACCCAGGAAGTAGGGTTAACTGACATACAGTTCTCTATTACAAACACACCCGAAACCGAAGCCACAACATGCTTCGAATTCTGGCTACTGGCTTTGCTAGCCTTGCAATCCTTCTGCCAATGTTCATTCCCGTAACAATAGGAACGCCCCTCTTTTACTACATCCAGTCCTGAAACTTCTGCTCTTCCCTTTCCTACCCTTCTACTTCCCTGGTTTCCTTCAGGGTAGAAGGTCGAGACTGCAGAATCAAGTCAGTATCTGACCCGTTCTTCAACGTGGTCTTCAGGTCCGTGAGCTCAAAATAGTTGGTCTCTGTAAGGACGTTGCCCCCTACAGATGACCCGATAGCCAACCTCGCTTGAAGCAATTCGTTCGAGGTCTCATATCTTGCGATACGAGATTGCTCTCCATATAAATCTTTGTTATGGAGGAAGATAGAAACTAAGTCCATCTTCTCGTGTTGCCTCTGGTATGCACCATCAACTGAGGCTAACATGAGGAACTTGGCTTTCGCACAGTCTTTTTCCGATGTCCTTCGGATATCAATATCCGTGACAGGGGAAACTGGTCCTGAGACGGCAGGGGCTGGATTAGTTAAGAGGTGTCCCAGCTTGTCATGGGCAATGGACATCTGGACAGACCTTTGCCAATCATAACAGTCAGATCCAGTCATTTTATTATCTAGATGTAACCTAGGTGTGGTCACTGGGTCGTTGCAATTAAGAGAGAGAGAAAAAAACACTCAGCATGATGCTCTTGCAAGTTTAGATTGGTTTTCAATTTATCTAAACAGGATGGCTCTCACTGTCTCTCGAATCCCTCCTCAAACCATAAAGGAAGAATTAGTCGGGATCAATCTCACCGTACAATACTTGCTTAACCATTCAGCCAGGCCAGTGTCGGTACTTCGAGGGAGGTTTTCCTACACTTTCGCGAAGTTCCTTAATTAAGTAACCTTTTTTCCCTATGGGCGTAGCCCCGCTAACACCTTTCTAGACACCTACTTAGTTTATAGCATTGATTGTTAAGTGAGAAAGTTCCCGAGGAGTAGCATATACTCATAGTAGGATCGGGATCCAAATATCATCACGTGACAAAACTGAAGGAATCCTACCAGAATCATCACACTCCAAATGGTATGCAGCGCTAGCAAGTTTCAGTTTCTTTAGAAACTCCCGATGTGGATTTTTGCCCCATGCTCTTATGACCTTGACTTTGGCCAACAAATCATAAGTCACATGTCAAGTTCTACCCGTCATTCTCCAGGTTAATTTGAACCCACCCGTACCTACCCTTGACTTTGGCCAACAAGGCAGTACGACTATCCCAAACCAACGCATTTATCTATGCTGCATATGAATACCCAATAGCTACCAAACAATGTACCTTGACTTTGGCCAACAAACACAGCTTGAATACTATTGACTATTCATATGAAATGACGGAGGGCTACGAATGGTTTTGGCGAAACCGTGAACGTAGTGAACTTGATATAATCGATGGAACGAGATAGCATTTAAAAGGAGTGGTTCAAGCTCAGCATTTAAAATTTGGTTTTTGAAAAGAACCGAGTGGTTTTGAAAGTGTTCCAACGAATTTTACTTGGTTTATTTTCTTGCATTAATTTTAATGCGTCCCATTATTTAATCCTACCATTGCAGAAAACAACGAAAATATGACGTACGCTTATGCCATCCGCATTCGCCATGGGGTCCCGTCATCACCCGTTAGGTTACTTAACTAACGACAGAGCGGGGGCTGGACTAGCGCGGATGCAAAACATAAGCAACGCCTAAATAGATATCATATATAGATATATACATTCGTCAGATGCAATGATAGCCATTCCAGAACACAAATGAACACTTTGGATATACTAGGAATCCGCGATTCGTTCGAGCCTGCAGCGAAAAGCGGATTACACGGTCGCGATGAATAGCCAAACCCCACACTAGACCCCTACGGGTGCGGCAAACTACCCGCCAAGTACCCGAAGCGAAGCAACCTTCCTCAACAACGTGAGTAGGCCACTCGGCACTTCGAGATACCCGGTAGTTTGTGCACCCCACCTTGGGTCTATCCTAGGAGCCAAAACAGTAAAAGAAATTATACAATTGCGGCTACAACCTCATCCCGGATGTGCGGCCATAAAATAATATTACATCAATTACAAATTTTACATAAATTGAAAGATAAAGAAAACTCTCATCTCACAACCCCCCGGCCATTCATCCGCGATAATCCAATGAGTTCATATCCACAAACCATCAACATTACAGATCACATATATGTATAACCCCCACTAATCGACGTATAGCGATTAGTAGACGTTCAATACATATATCACATCACAGATAATATCCATTAGCCAAAGTCTACGGAATTTCGATCAAAATACGGATTTGTAACCACCCCAAAAACAAATTTGTTCTCTGGAAAATCTGGGCAGAAACAAACTATACTAAAAATCCCAAAACATCTAAATAAGAACACTGCACAAAACCCGGTCGACGGCCGAGTCAACCCGGTCGACGGCCGAGTCAACTCGGCCGCGGATCCGCGGTAGGAAGCATGTTCTTGCCGCGGATCCGCGGCGCTTTGACCGAGTCACTGGATCATTTTTGTTCTGTGTTTTTACAAAACCCTGAGCCGATTTTTCATGTGTGTTAAATCATTTTTAGAGCAGCATAAAAAATCGGCAGAAACACGGTTTTTCCGGACGTGTTTTGCGATTTTTTTCCGATCGAAATTCTAAACACTTCGCTAACTTGCTAGTTTATGTTTAGCTAGGCTCTGATACCACTATAAGTCCACGCTGCTCACCCCGGTTCTTACGGGGAGGCAGAAACGGCAAAAAACAATTTTTGGCGCAAAGGCAACATGGACTAAAAGAAGGATCTTTGCTAAACTACATACAAGCAAACTACTAGAGCTGCTATCTACTATACCATAGAGATTATACCTCAGGATACCGGTCCTTCGGGTCTTCATTCCGCTGTCCTGCTCGTCCATCCACGCTTCGAGGATCGATCCGGATCTTGGTCACCTCCGCGGCCTTCTTGAGTCGAAGACGATCCACCCGAGAGTTGTGCTCCGAGCTCCACCTCGAGCCGAGGCAACTAGGGCAACAAGATCGCTAGTCTTCATGACCTAGGTTGTGTAGAAGAAGTAGATGGAAGTGTTTGTCTATTTGGATCCTTTTTCCTCTCAACACATGAGATCAAAGGATTTTTCAAGAGGAGGAAGAAGAAGGAGAACAACCATGGAGCTTTTCTTTTTCTTCTCACAAGAGAGAGAATGAGAAAATGAGAAATGAATTGTTCACTAAAGAAAAAGCACCATGGTTGCAATAATACACCAACATCATCATTACTAATCTTTTCAAGATATAGTTGATGGCAACTAATGACTTGACCATTTTCATAACCCAAAAATAAAAAGAAATCCAAAGAAAACTCTAGACCTCTCATGAAGGTCCAAGTCAACTTTGGTCAAACAGTCAACAAAGTCAAGTGTGGTCAAATGGTCAAAGCAATTAGCCATCACACAATTATCATTAAAAAGATTAGTAAATAATGTCCCCGGCTCATAATGGTTTTGACCGAACCAACTGCCAAAACCCTAATGAGTCCGCCTCAAAATGGTTTTGACCGAATCAACTGTCAAAACCCTAATGAGTCCGCTCCTCCTTCTTCGCTCCTCAATACTGTGCATACACACCCGCATCCGCATTCCATAGAATGCGAATGCACAGAAGACAAAACAAATCCATCCGTGCAATACTAGGATCCGGCTTAAACCAAAGCCCACTAGTATTGCCTGCCCGAACAGCATACGCACACAAGTGCACGTAAGTGATCGTAGCCCTGCCGTAAAACCATACGGCCTCTACACGTTTCGCTTAGTGCAGGGAAACTCTCTGTGTGGGACTCTAAAGACTCGACACTACGCTGGCAGTGGGTTTAACCACAGACCGCAAGTGGCACTAGCTGTACGTAACGGTCCCTAGGTAGATGTCGATAAGAAGGCCGATGAGATAAACCCATCCAAACTCCTACTGAGCCTGTATGTGACAATCTCCGTACAGTCCGGTCCGTTCGTCTGAGAACATCGCATGGCGGGCCTAGGGAGTGGTAAACGTCAGTCCCCTAATAGCGATACAAGTCGTGTCGGAGTGTAGCCCAGAACACCCTGAGATAACACTGGAAACCTACCAGTATATCTCGCTTGCCCTGGACAGGGACTACTTGTGTAATGGCTCTCCCAGACACAGCGCGATATCAACCCCCAATACCGGGAGAGACGAATCCTGTCTAACCGTCACTGCCTCCAAATGCTTCGGGACTGCACCGAACTAAGACCTATTTGCACGAATCCTTTGAGCCGTGGTAGGGTAGTAATCTAAGTACAGCGGGAACACACTCGAGGCAAAGTGACAGTGTCAAGTCAGCGAACTAAGGTGTACTCATGTCACCTGAGAACTGATAACTGACGATAGGTATAATACCAACCAACAGTTCCCGACGAGTCCTGTCCAGTGTACTCGTAACCTAACGAGCACCCGCATACTATCTCCAGTACGACGTACTGATGGCTGTGGGACAGACCATCTCCCCTGCTGGGATGAGAAGCGCATACGCTAGTCTACACCGGAGTATCGATGCCCTATCTCGATAGTCCTACGACTAGGGACCTGTATAAGGATGTGCTTATAGATTACCCTGCCCCCACAAGTGTGACTGCCATCACAACGTTGGTAATCAAGCAAAAGATCCTAAGGGCTCTACTAATATGTATAAGCGATATGCTAAAAGAAACGCATGCATATATTGAAGTAGAGACAAACCAAGTAGCATACTACCATTTTGAGCAAGATTGTTAGTACAACTGTGAATATCCCAAGCTTTCATCAAGTAATATACAAACTAGTATGATACAGTAATGGCCTTTAGGGCATATACACTAACAATAACTTCACTGTAGTCGATTACTTGTTGTTTTGCATCACGGTATTCAGTTGGAATATCCTGCACCTCATTCCACGAGGAAAGAGCCGAGATCCCTTCACCGGGAGTGACCTCTTTAGCAAAGGTTTTCGCCACTATATTTTTATATAAAAAGCTATCAGGTTCCTTCAGCGATATCAAGTTCGTTACGTTAAAAGTTTTTTCGCCAAAAACCAGCCGTAGCCCTCCGTCGTTTCGGACGGATAGCACGTAGTATTAATGCTATATTTGTTGGCCTTCGTCAAGGCATAGTAGATGGTAGCTGCTTGTTACTTTTCTATTGCATAGATAGATGGGTTGGTTTGGGACAGTCGTTCTGCCATTTGGCCAACGTCAGGGGCATGTACGGGTGGGTTCAAATTGACAAGAGAATGACGGGTAGAACTTGACATGTGACTTATGATTTGTTGGACTTCGTCAAGGTCATAAGAACATGGGGTAAAAATCACATCGGGAGTTTCTAAAGAAACTGAAACTTGCCAGGCATGCGCATACCTTCTGGAGTGTGATAATATGAATGGATTCCTTCACGTTATCATGCGATGAGAGTTGGATCCCGATTCCCACTGATGAGTTAATTTACTCTTCGGGTGATCCCGATTGATTCTTCTTTCAGGTTTGGAGGAGAATTTGACAGTACAGCGTGAGGTTTCCTGATTAGATAAAGTGATAACCATTCTGATTTAGGTTAGAGTGCACGCAGAGTGTTTCTTTTCTCTCTCTCTTTGGCAGCGACCATTGACCGACCCTAGACTATGACTCAGTGACCAAGTTGATCGAACCTTCTTAAAATACTTGCTTTTGGATTATCTGAGTTGCATAAGTCATTGCTGCTCCTTCTTTTACCCTTTGCATTTCTCCAGAACACCCCGTATTACTACGAACATCCACTTCCATTGGATAAATCCATCGTATGGTTATATATGAATTCGAAGGGACTTCTTCGAGGATGGATCCAGGTTCAGAAGAAATTGAATTGGTTTATTCGGTTGTTTTTTATCATCACCTTCTCTCAGGTTGTGAGGGCTCCTTGGTTTAGGAGAGTACACCTATTACGTTTATTGGATAGTCTTCTTCCAAACCATAGGCAGTGCCGAAAGGTAAGGAATGAAGAAAACCAATTAGCCTAAGTAGGGTGTATAGAAGGTAATAAGTAAAGACAAAATAAAGGGATTAGAAAGAGGGCAAAGTAAATTGCGACTGCTATCATTCACGACCAAACCGCGTACTTCATCGCCACTCCTACTTCACCTTTGCTTTTTTCCCCAGTTCGGGAGAAATAGAATAAAGTATTATTCAGTTTTCTTTTATCATCACCTTCTCTCAGGTTGCGAGTACTCTTAGGATTAGGAGAGTACACCTATTATGCTTATTGGATAGTCTTCTTCCAAACCATAGGCTGGTGCCGAACGGTAGGGAAGGGAGAAAACCACTTAGCCTAAAGGGGTGTATAGAAGGTAATGAATAAAGACAAATAAAGAGATTTGGAGAGATGGCAAAGAAATATACGGTTACAGTCATGAATTGGATTATGGAAGAGGCATTACTAGGAATACCAGAATACCCATACGAAACATTTTCATGTTTCAGTTTCACTATGCATTGTTAAAGGAAAACTGTTTTCCCGATTAGATACTTACTCCAGAGTATGTAATTACCAGGTATGATTCTCACATATGTATGGTTTTACAGATGATTAGTGGGAGTAAGTTATTGGGAATCAGGTGATCATCCTCATTATATCGGAATTCGTTGTAATTGGTGATATTTGAGGAAATCGCCTGGGTTTTTGCCGGACGGCAAGTATTTGGTTTTGAGTATCCGTTGTTGTGCACTAATTTCAAACTGATATATCTGTACGTTTATTTTTATAAAGTGAGATATAACTTTTTGAAATTATGTCCGTGACATTTACCTATATCAGTTGACGATTGGGTAAGGAGCATTGAACAGCGGAGTAATTCTTAACCATAAGTACAGTTTTCAACCTACGATGCACAGGTTTTCAGTTATTCAACTCAGCGGACTCATACAGAGTATTGTATGTTGTCCAGTGTCCATCAGGACAAAAGGGTTGGTTCTCATACTATGTTCTGTTTAATTGTGACTTCTCTAGTTTTTAGACAAGTGTTTCGTAGAAATACAATGTTTAAGTTTTGAGAAGTTATAGGTATAGAAATAAAGTAGAGAACCAGGTGTCGCAAGTATCGGGATTCTTTAAGGTGATCAAAGATGTAGATACTTATGATTGGTATTCAGTTGATAGTAATTGTTTTGAGAAACTTGTTTCTCTTTCAGGTTACTCATAATTGGATGCATTCCTAAGTTGAGTAAATGTCGATTGGCCTCTTTCCATTAAGTAGATATGCACTGGAGACAGTTGCATGATTTGAATATGGTTCCAATTAAATAAGTGCCAAAGTTTCTATATTGGATATAGAATGGTTCATATCTTAATGATGTTAAGATATAGGGAGTTGTCCGGCTTATGCTTAAAACCAGACTCTGGATAACTCAAGGCACATTTCTGTAATGGCAGTTTGTGGGTTGGCCCAGGCTATGACAAGGGTTGACTTTCTACCATCTGGAAGATCAATGGTGATATTGTTCTTGACTTGCCACAGTTTTAGTAAAATGGATTTTTTGTCAGAAAACAGCAGTGGGAGTATGGTAGAACTGGAAGTGATTCTAGAACCGCAAACGATTACTGAAAATTTAATAGGACCTAAAGATTCAATCAGGTTTGACATTCCATTAGCCACTCCGCAGATATGGTGGGTAACCTCAAGCACCCGAGAGGTACTCCGGTAGCCTCAAGGACGGTGACAGGGAGGTTCTTGTTTACCCAGACTTGACACTACTGTTGTTCCAGGCTATGAGACCCGGCAGGAGGTTAAGTATAGCGTTGTTCTAAACTAGCTTTAGAAGTGCATGTATATATTATTCTGCCAGAGGGTTGTTGTAGTCAGTGGGAGCAGCGGAAGCATAGTGGACAAGTAGCTTATGTCTATTTATAGACTCGAGCAGATATAGCGGAGATAGATCATCTATTTTTGATGTGACAATCATGGGTTTGACTTCATCAGAATAAGAGATGGATCTGTTAAGAAGGTAGTAGGGTGTGATGTCCTAGTATTTGGATGACATACACAGAGTAGGAAGTAAAATTCCTATACTACGATCGGTTATAATTTGGTTGTCACACAGTTATTTCTCCATAAAGGATATGGATATAATATCTGACATCTGGTTACTAGATCTATGGTTTTAGATCTAGATTTGGGTAGTTTCCCAATCTGGGTACTTAGACAGTATTCTAAAAGTATTTAGAATAGATGACTCCTGGTATGGTGGTGTACCTGCAGGTGAAGGAGTCACCCTCTCTAAAGGTGTCTTACAGACTAAAGGGGAGAGGGATGTACATGATTGGCATATCACTTGCTTAGGCAATTGAGTCGATCATGAGATGTCAAGTACCACACCAGATGTTGTTTTTCCACTAGATACAATAAGTTTATATTAATCCAATCCTGGAGAAACATTTGGAAGAAGTTTTAGAACATAAGTGGATGTTCTACGGATTTGATAACGGCAGCCTCCTTCGGGAGACGATTATCATTCCTTCCAAGGTGACATGGATGACAGAGTGATTGTCAGAGTTATAGTTTTCCCTCTGACAAGGGGCAGTAGTTTGGACAGCTGGTCCAGGCGGATACTGAGGGAGGCATGGTGCAGGATACTGATTAGGTTCAGTTGTCGATACAGTCTAAGAAGTTTGGATTTGGAGTTCATTTATGAACTAGGTCCCATCAGATATCCATACATATTCTAAGACAGGTATTACTCAATTCGAGAGATGGCTTTCTCCGCGAACTTAAGATTAAGAGAGACATAGAAAGAAACATCAGGGCGGATCCACACAATGAGGCTATTTCTCGAACACAAGGGTTTTACAAACGAGCTTTGTGAAACTAGTTAGTAGAGGAGTTGGGTGTTTGGTATCACACGGGCTGTGAGTATGCGACATCGCAATAATTAGCCTTAAGTGCAAGTGGGAGATTGTTGGATATGGTGCCCTCAAAGTCAATTATTGGATCGCAGATATGTGATTGCAATGATTGAGGGAGGACCTATACCTGTAGGACAGTCTTACTCGAGATGATAATATGCTATCTGGTTTGCCTTTATCATCGTGTACAGCTTTAGGTGACATGATCACTATTACACGTTGATAGAGCCCTTAGGATCCTGCTTGACTACCAACAGTATGATGGCGATCATATACGTGAGAGTTGGGTAGTCTATAAGCACATCCTTAAAAGTGGTCCCTAGTCGTGGGAGTTTTCAAGACAGGGAATCTATACTCCGGAGTTGACTAGTGTATACAGTCGAGACCCCGACGAGGGGCGGTGTCCGGTCTCATAAGCCATTGGTGTCAGTTGATTCACGTTAGATGTATGCAGGTGCTCATTGGGTTATGAGTACAGCGGACAGGACTCGTCGGGAACCTGCTAGTTGGTATTATACCTAGCGTCAGATAGCAGTTCCCTGGTGATATGTGTACAGGTTAATTCATCGACCTGAGATCGTCATTTGTCTCGTGTGAGTTCCCACTGTGCTTTGATTACTACCCTACCACGGCTCAAAGGAGTCGTGCAAACAGGTTTTAGTTGGGTACAGTCCCGAGTCATATGGAGGCAAGTGAGCGGATCGGCAGGGGATTCGTCTCTTCCGGTATTGGGGGTGAGATCGCGCTGTGTCTAGGAGAGCCATTACACAAAGTACTCGGCCGAGGCAGGAGATTTTCTGGTAGGTACTCCAGTAGTATCTCAAGGTGTTCAGAGCTACCCTCCGACACGACTTATACCGCTTTTGGGGGTCTGACGTTACCAGCCTACTAGGCCCGATATGCGATGCTTATAGACGAACGGACCGGACTGTACGGATATTGTCACTGATAGGCTCAGTAGGGTTCCAGGATGAGTTCGCTCATCAGCTTCCCTTTCGGTCAGTACTTGGGCAGCCGTTACGCACAGCTAGTGCCGCTGAGGTCACGCCCCGCTTCCCAGAAAACGCTAAGATAGGCACGTGACATAGCCAACCATGCTACCTATGGATAGGAAAAATCCTTCCACAGTCACATTACGGCTGTAGAGATATCAAGAACAGGAAAGTAAACTAAACTATCTAGTACATGTCCATAAGCCAGAATAAATGAGTCAAGAAATAATATAATATCTGGAAGCAAAAGATCCAATAAATAAAACACCTGGAAAGTAAAACTGGATACCAACAGGATCCTCACCACTCGGTCTAACAGCGGCAGTACTCCTGATCAGTCTGTAACAAAGGTAGAGAATCTGGGCCATGCAAAACCCAGACGTCAGCGCGTCATAATATCAAGCAATACTATAAACAGGGGTAGCAATACATGCAGGTATAAGTATAAATGATAATACAGGCATAACAGTGATATAAGTAAGGACAGTGGGGTAATGTGTGGTGAGTAATCTAAACTGGTCTATTGGGTTAACTACTCTCAAGTCTTTGAAATCAATTTGATGAATCATTGATGTAACTTAATAGTATCCCGTGCGTGCCCGGGATCACGGTCTATGACTCTCGGGCTGAATCCGAGACGTGCCGCAAGGCAGTAAAAGGGTAGTAGGTAATGACGAGTGATGTCAGCAGCATCATCTCGGGGTTGGCCTAGCCCGTAGGACTGATCAGAAAAGGTAGAGAACTGTCGAGTTACAAGTCAGGTTTCATCATCGATTTCCCCATACCCCCAAGTTATATGTATTCAAGTCAGGTATTAAATAATCTAGAGCTAATGCCAACACAGGATCAGGCAGGTACAGGTTTGTCTGGATAGACAACAGGAACTGTCCGTAAGGACAACAAGTCGGGTTTGTTGGCATTAGACACAAGATCAGGTAACAGATAAAGACATGGTACATCAGGTCAAGCTAGGTAGTATATAGGTATCATGTCATGTCGAGAAGTGCACGGTACCATGTCGTGTCGAGTAGTAGGTGTAACAAGTCCAGGTGCACAAGATGTCATGTGAGTGCTCATAATCAACTAACATAAGGTATACAAAACAAGCATGGGGTACTATTGGAACAATAAAATGGAACATTGTAATGTGAAATGCAATCAGATACAGATTAAGGTATATAGACGCACAGTTATGATTAGGGTTAAGGTTAAAGTTAAACTACAAGTTATCAAATGTGGAATATTAATATTTCAATGTTATAGATTAAAGTGATCTACGGATGCAATAATATGTATACTAGACGAGATGGATGCAAACGGGTGTTTGAAAGGTTACAAACTATTTTAAATGGTATTATGGGCTATGCAACCAAGCACTAAGATATAAATATGGACGTGGTTACCACGTATGGTAAACTAAAATGCAACATGTTATGTCTCAATTTCTGAATTTAAAATGATACAATGGAACATCGAATGTTAAAATGTAACATGAGACATTAGATTAAATCTATAGGTTTCACATGTAATCAAATAAGTATAAAGTATTATGAATAGCAGGTAGCAAGTTTCACTTGCCTCGATCGGATCACGATACGGGATGCGCACGCAGCGTCCAATGTCGGCAAATGTTGCAACATCCACGCGCGCGCACGGGACAGGTCCTGGCACAGCAAGAAGGCAACCACGCAAGTAGGGGACGTCCACAGGGTTGCTCGGATCGTCGGCAGCGGCACGGCTCCGGCACTCGTCGGAAATACGGATCAAGAAAGATAAAGAGAAGGAAAAGAAAAAGAAAGAAGATGAAGGAGAAAGAGAAGAAAGAGGGACTTACAAAGAGATCATCAACGGCTGGAGGAGGGTGTTGTCGAGTTGGGTGCATCGAAATTGATGATGCACCCGAGAGAGATACGCGGGAAGGAAGAAGAAGATGAAGACGACGGTGATCGATCTCCGCTTGGGATCTCGGCTGGAGTCTCGGGGTTGCAACCGAAGGTGAAGCCACGAACTAGATGAATGTGATGGCACGCTTTGATGGGTCGACGAGAGAGTAGGGTTGCGATTGAGTTGCTACCGCGGGGGAACAAGAAGTCGTGGGGAAGAAGAAGATGATGATAGCGGCGTTGGAACTAGAAGAAGGTGATGCGATGGCGATGGCGATGGAGATGGGTGTCTCGGGTTTGGATTGGGGATCTCGGCTGTATGATGAAGAAGATGATGTCGGCTGTTGCGCCAGCGGTTGAGACGATTGAGGCGAGGGACTGGTTGAGGTTCAGCATGCAGATGACTTGGGACGTCTGTTTTCTGATGGATGTTGAGCGTCTCCATTGATGAAGGAGATCTAGGGTTAGGGTTTGAGCTGGGGTCTCGGTTTAGAGGAGAAAGGAGGAAAAAGATTCTTGAGAAGAGAAGATATGGGTTTAGTATCGGGTTTAAAAAAATAAAAACGTATATAAAAAAAATATAAACAGAAAGAGAGACGAGAGAGAGGCAGAGAGAGAGTCAGGAGAGAGAGAGAGTCAGTTATGATATGATTTGTTTAGTTTAAAATAAATAATATATACATATAAAATTCTAACTGTTAGTATATAAAGGATAAAATAATATGTTTTAGTTAAAATTATATTAATAGTTTATAAATATATAAAGAATATAATATTAGTCTGTTTTGAGATTTTGGTAAATACAAACTTACTCCAAAACACGCCTGGGTCAGGTCCAAAAATTCAGATTTAAAATATGAAAAATATATGTGACTTCCAAATTTCAAAATGAATGCTCTAGTAACAAAAATGCATACCCCCAAGAACGGATGCACGTACGTGTGCGTAGCCATCCAAACATGTCCGTTTCACTGAACAGGGCGAGAACAAGATGCGCGGATGCTACCACGGAGTTAGGGGTATCATGCAGGCTATGAAATGCAATTTTAATTTATTTTACAAGACCTAAAATGTTATATGGTAAAAGATGCAATACCAGGTAAAATGCCAGTATGTACTAATCATGAGATGCATGTGTCTATGCAACAAATCAAGATAATTTATAAATAAGAATCAAACAGGTTCAAACAAGCGGGTCGGGTCGAATGCAATGTAAAATGTAAAATACCATTCGCACCCAAACACGAAAGATCAATAAAATGCCACAAATAAAGAAATACGGGAACTGGAATCGGTATAAATGAGCTAGGGTGTTACATTATACCCAACTACAAAAAGAATTTCGTCCTCGAAATTCCAAGAACAAGAAAGGATAAACAATCAACACACTACAAGAATAGATGTGGTAACTTCTGTCGGATTTCATCTTCTCGTTCCCAAGTTGACTCTCCATGTGAACGGTTCCCCCAAGAAACAAGTACAAGAGGGTAACCTTGTTCTTAAGAACCTTTTCCTTCGATCCATAATCGACATCGGTCGCTCCTCAAAAGTCAAATCTTCTCGTACAGTCATCTCCGAATGATCCAAAACATGCGTTTCATCTCGAACATACTCACGAAGTTGAGATACATGAAACACGTCATGAACATTCACCAATGATGGTGGTAAAACCAATCGATAGGCCACTTCTCCAACACACTCAAAAATATCGAAAGTCCCAACGAATCGAGAGCTAAGCTTGCCTCGACTCCCAAAACGAATCACTACTCTAGTCCTGATATCTTCAAGAATACAAGATCACCAACAACGAACTCTAGAGGTCTTCTCGATGTAACTGTCCAACTCTTTTGTCGGTCTTGTACTGCTTTCATATGATTTCGGATAGTATTAACCTTCTCAACTGTCTGCACAACCAAATCTGGTCCCAACAATCTTCGTTCACCGACATCGTCCCAACAAACAAGTGAACGACACTTGCGACCATATAAAGCCTCGAATGGAGCCATCTAAAAAGTTACCTGAAAGCTGTTGTTGTAAGAAAACTCCACCAAGTGTAGATGATCTTTCCATGAACCCTTGAAGTTCAACATGCAAGCTCTCAACATATCTTCAAGAGTTTGGATCGTTCTCTCCGACTGGCCATCTGTCTGGGGATGATAAGCTATGCTAAACTTCAATCGAGTCCCCAAACTTTCTTGTAAGCTCCTCCAAAAGTGTGATAAGAAACGGGTGTCACGGTCGGACGCGATGCTCACTGGCACTCCATGCAATCTTACAATCTCCTGCATGTACCGTTCTGCCAAAGCTTCTGTTGATTGACCAACTCGAAATGGTATGAAATGAGCTGCCTTGGTCAATCGATCAACAATCACCTAAACTACATTGTTGCCTTTCGGACTCCTCGGTAGAGCCGTCACGAAATCCATGGTTATATGTTCCCACTTCCATTGAGGAATCGGAAGTGGTTGCAATAAACCAGCAACCCGTTGATGTTCAGCCTTAACTTGCTGACACACCAAGCACTTTGCTACAAAGCAGGCAATCTCCTGTTTCATGCCTTCCCACCAGAAATGCTGTCGTATATCTCGGTACATCTTCATGCCTCCTGGATGTACGGAATATGCTGAGCTGTGCGCCTCCTTCATAAGTTCTTCGTGAATGTCTCCTTGTGGCACACACAAACGGCTTCCATAACGCAACGAACCATCTTCATGAATCAACAAGTCCGTTCGAAGTCCAGCTTCAACCCGTTCTCGAAACTTCTACAATCGAGGGTCCTGTAACGGCGCTGCTTTAAAATTCTCGATCAATGACGACCATACTTGCAGCTGCATCAACTGTCCCGAAGAATGCGGTAGCACAACTTCCAAATCGAATCTCCGAAAATCTTGAATAAGTTCCTTCTGTGCAGTCAACATCTGAATTGCTGGCAACCGACTAAGCGCATTCGGCACAACATTAACTTTTCCCGGATGGTATTCAAGATCAAGATCGTAGTCAGCCATCAGCTCCAACCATCTACGTTGCCTCATATTAAGCTCTTTCTATGTGAACACATACTCCAGGCTTTTGTGATCGGTGAATACTTCAACCCTTTCGCCCAATAAGTAGTATCTCCAAATCTTCAAAACGAACATCACAGCTGCTAGCTCTAAGTCAGGAGTTGGGTAATTCTTCTTATGGGTCTTCAACTGTCTCAATTTGTAAGCTATAACCTTCCCATGCTGTATCAAAACACATCCCAAACCTTTCCCAGATATGTCGCTGTGAATCACCAATACTCTGGAACTGTCTGGCACGGTCAAAATAGGAGCGGTTATCAATCTCTGCTTCAACGCCTCAAAAGCTGACGCACACTTATCCGTCCACACCAATGGTACTTCCTTGCGCGTAAGCTTGGTCAAAGGCTCAGCCAAACGAGAAAAATTCTCCACGAACCTTCTATAATATCCAGCAAGTCTAAGAAAGCTTCTTATCTCCGCAACATTCTTCGGAATCGTCCAATCTTAAACTGATGTAATCTTTCAGGATAAAGGGCGATTCCATCTCCAGCCACAACGTGCCCCAAAACTTCACTTCTTCAAGCCAAAATTCGCACTTGCTCATCTTTGCATACAATTTTCTTGCCTCAATGTCTGCAATGCAATCTTCAAATGTTCTGCATGCTCTTCAATACACTTCGAGTAAACCAAAATATCATCAATGAACACCACTATAAACTGGTCCAAGAATGATGAAAAGATTCGGTTCATCAAGTCCATGAATATCGCCGGTGCATTCGTTACTCCGAAGGGCCTCACTAAATATTCGTAATGTCCATATCGAGTTCTGAACGCCGTCTTGCAATCATCTTCTGATTTAATTTGGACCTGATGATATCCGGATCCCAAATCCAGCTTCGAGAATACCCTCGCGCTACTACGCTGCTCAAATAATTCGCCAATGCGAAGGATCGAGTACTTGTTCTTAATAGTCACCCGGTTTAACTCCCGATAATCGATGCACATCCTCCTTATGACATCATCTTCTTTACTAGAAGAACTGGAGCTCCCCAAGGTGAGTTACTGCTGTAAATCCAACCCTTCTCAAGTAATTCAGCAACCTGCTTCTTGACTTCTTCCAACTCCACTGGTGCCATTGGATAATACGCCTTTGAGATTGGCGCTGCACCAGGAACAAGATTGATCGCAAACTCCACATCTCGTTTTGGCGATAAACCCGAGATGTCTTCGAACACGTCCATGAATTCTCGAACTATATCCGGCGCTTCTTTCTTATCAACTTCCATCGACGAAAGAACATTGTTTGTCGGCCTAGCCCTAAACTCGACTGGCCCGACAGGACTGCTTCCTCCAGCAAAATAACTCCGGATGTCCGGGAATCTGGAGAATCACGTTCCTTTCCTTACAATCAATATAAGCGTGGAAAGTGCCGCGAAAATCCATTCCCAAGACAACAACAAACAAATGGATGCACCAGAATTGAATAATCCTAATGCGGGGAAAGCATGAACAAGTAAGATACCGAGATGACTTCATCCGAAGTCAAGATACTGAAGAGGATTAAGCACGGTAAACATGATTCAAGCTGTCAATAAAACAATAACTGGTAAGCAATGAAACTGAGAGAAACAAGGTAATAAAATGACCATGGAACAAGGAAATGAATAAAGACTAGGGCTCCAAGTTACTTAAATAGAGTACCGTATTGTAACCATGCTGCAGTTCTTAGTTACAATCACATAACTCCACTCAAGTCGCCCAATCCTTGTATCAGAATCAAGAAACAGGGAGAAGCAATAGGGAACCAAAAAGGTTTCAAGTCGAGATGCAAAGTGGTTTGCATATCGTCAAGGCAAAGGACAAGAGAAAGATATGATTCAAGAATCACGATAACAAGGTGGCAGGACATGTTCCTAATCACGAGTATTCTGATTCGTGTATTGGGTCCAATACCCAACTACAAAGAATCAAACTCGATAAACCTATATCCTATGGATCCGATACCAAACAAACCATGTCACGCCCCGCTTCCCAGAGTACGCTAAGATAGGCACGTGACATAGCCAACCATGCTACCTATGGATAGGAAAAATCCTTCCACAGTCACATTACGGTTGTAGAGATATCAAGAACAGGAAAGTAAACTAAACTATCTAGTACATGTCCATAAGCCAGAATAAATGAGTCAAGAAATAATATAATATGCGGAAGCAAAAGATCCAATAAATTAAACACCTGGAAAGTAAAACTGGATACCAACAGGATCCTCACCGCTCGGTCTAACAGCGGCGTACTCCTGATCAGTCTGCAACAAAGGTAGAGAATCTGGGCCATGCAAAACCCAGACGTCAGCGCGTCATAATATCAAGCAATACTATAAACAGGGGCAGCAATACATGCAGGTATAAGTATAAATGATAATACAGGCATAACAGTGATATAAGTAAGGACAGTGGGGTAATGTGTGGTGAGTAATCTAAAATGGTCTATTGGGTTAACTACTCTCAAGTCTTTGAAATCAATTTGATGAATCATCGATGTAACTCAATAGTATCCCGTGCGTGCCCGGGATCACGGTCTATGACTCTCGGGCTGAATCCGAGACGTGCCGCAAGGCAGTAAAAGGGTAGTAGGTAATGACGAGTGATGTCAGCAGCATCACCCCGGGGCTGGCCTAGCCCGTAGAACTGATCAGAAAAGGTAGAGAACTGTCGAGTTACAAGTCAGGTTTCATCATTGATTTCCCCATACCCCCAAGTTATATGTATTCAAGTCAGGTATTAAATAATCTAGAGCTAATGCCAACACAGGATCAGGCAGGTACAGGTTTGTCTGGATAGATAACAGGAACTGTCCGTAAGGACAACAGGTCAGGTTTGTTGGCATTAGACACAAGATCAGGTAACAGGTAAAGCCATGGTACATCAGGTCAAGCCAGGTAGTATATAGGTATCATGTCATATCGAGAAGTGCACGGTACCATGTCGTGTCGAGTAGTAGGTGTAACAAGTCATGTCAGGGTGCACAAGATGTCATGTGGGTGCTCATAATCAACTAACATAAGTATAGTTATACAAAACAAGCATGGGGTACTATTGGAACAATAAATGGAACATTGTAATGTGAAATGCAATCAGATACAGATTAAGGTATATAGACGCACAGTTATGATTAGGGTTAAGGTTAAAGTTAAACTACAAGTTATCAAATTTGGAATGTTAATATTTCAATGTTATACATTCAAGTGATCTACGGATGCAATAATATGTATACTAGACGAGATGGATGCAAACGGGTGTTTGAAAGGTTACAAACTATTTTAAATGGTATTATGGGCTATGCAACCAAGC
Source organism: Agapanthus africanus (assembly GCA_030015575.1). Taxonomy (NCBI): domain Eukaryota; kingdom Viridiplantae; phylum Streptophyta; class Magnoliopsida; order Asparagales; family Amaryllidaceae; genus Agapanthus; species Agapanthus africanus. The sequence goes on from JASDDO010000026.1 coordinate 409,734,929, forward strand.
ACTAAGATATAAATATGGACGTGGTTACCACGTATGGTAAACTAAAATGCAACATGGCATGTCTCAATTTCTGAATTTAAAATGATACAATGGAACATCGAATGTTAAAATGTAACATGAGACATTAGATTAAATCTATAGGTTTCACATGTAATCAAATAAGTATAAAGTATTATGAATAGCATGTAGCAAGTTTCACTTGCCTCGATCGGATCACGATACGGGATGCGCACGCAGCGTCCAATGTCGGTAAATGTTGCAACATCTACGCGCGCGCACGGGACAGGTCCAGGCACAGCAAGAAGGTAACCACGCAAGTAGGGGACGTCCACAGGGTTGCTCGGATCGTCGGCAGCGGCACGGCTCCGGCACTCGTCAGAAATACGGATCAAGAAAGATAAAGAGAAGGAAAAGAAAAAGAAAGAAGAAGAAGGAGAAAGAGAAGAAAGAGGGACTTACAAAGAGATCATCAACGGCTGGAGGAGGGTGTTGTCGAGTTGGGTGCATCGAAATTGATGATGCACCCGAGAGAGATACGCGGGGAGGAAGAAGAAGATGAAGACGACGGTGATCGATCTCGGCTTGGGATCTCGGCTGGAGTCTCGGGGTTGCAACCGAAGGTGAAGCCGCGAACTAGATGAATGTGATGGCACGCTTTGATGGGTCGATGACAGAGTAGGGTTGCGATCGAGTTGCTACCGCGGGGGAACAAGAAGTCGTGGGGAAGAAGAAGATGATGATGGCAGCGTTGGAACTAGAAGAAGGTGATGCGATGGCGATGACTATGGGTGTCTCGGGTTTGGATTGGGGATCTCAGCTGTATGATGAAGAAGATGATGGCGGCTGTTGCGCCGGCGGTGGAAACGATTGAGGCGAGGGACTGGTTGAGGTTCAGCATGCAGATGACTTGGGAGGTCTGTTTTCTGATGGATGTTGAGCGTCTCCATTGATGAAGGAGATCTAGGGTTAGGGTTTTAGATGGGGTCTCGGTTTAGAGGAGAAAGGAGGAATAAGATTCTTGAGAAGAGAAGATATGGGTTTAGTATAGGGTTTAAAAAAAATAAAAACGTATATAAAAAAAATATAAACAGAGAGTGAAAGAGAGAAGAAAGAGAGACAGAGAGAAAGTCACGAGAGAGAGAGAGAGAGAGAAAGAGTCAGGGGGAGAGAGAGAGAATCAGTTATGATATGATTTGTTTAGTTTAAAATAAATAATATATACATATAAAATTATAACTGTTAGTACATAAAGGATATAATAATATATTTTAGTTAAAATTATATTAATAGTTTATAAATATATAAAGAATATAATATTAGTCCGTTTTGAGATTTTGGCAAATACAAACTTACTCCAAAATACGCCCGGGTCGGGTCTAAAAATTCAGATTTAAAATATGAAAAATATATGCGACTTCCAAATTTCAAAATGAATGCTCTAGTAATGAAAATGCATACCCCCAAGAACGGATGCACGTACGTACGCGTAGCCATCCAAACACGTCCGTTTCACTGAATGGGACGAGAACAAGATGCGCGGAAGGTACCACGGGGTTAGGGGTATCACGCAGGCTATGAAATGCAATTTTAATTTATTTTACAAGATCTAAAATGTTATATGGTAAAAGATGCAATACTAGGTAAAATGCCAGTATGTACTAATCATGAGATGCGTGTGTCCATGCAACAAGTCAAGGTAATCTATAAATAAGTATCAAACAGGTTCAAGCAAGCGGGTCGGGTCGAATGCAATGTAAAATGTAAAATACCATTCGTACCCAAACACGAAAGATCAATAAAATGCCACAAATAAAGAAATACGGGAACTGGAATCGGTATAAATGAACTACGGTGTTACAACTGACGTGCTTGTGGTTAAACCCACTGCCAGGGTACTGAAGAGTCTTTAGAGTCCTCCACAGATACGGAAACTGGAATCGGTATAAATGAACTACGGTGTTACAACTGACGTGCTTGTGGTTAAACCCACTGCCAGGGTACTGAAGAGTCTTTAGAGTCCCCCACAGATAGTTTTCCAAGTTCGGGCGAAACGTTGTAGAAGCCGTATAGTTTTATGGCAGAGTTCGAAATTGCACGTGCACTTGTGCACGTGTCATATTTCGGACAGATAATACTGGTGGGCTTTGGTTTATGCCGGATCCAAGTATTATATTGAGTCGGAATATTTTAGTCTCTCGTATTCGTATTCGGTCGAAATACGGATACATGTATGTATATACAGGTGAGGGGTATTCTCGTAATCCGTTACGAGAATATTTTAGAAGATGCATTTCTTTTTGGATTAATCATTTTGGTTTAAATGGTTAAATGGATTTTGGAAAGTGTGATTCATTCTTGGTGACACATTTCTTCTAGCACGTTCATTAGTGACTCATGCTAATGAGTCACTAAGTTAGTCATGGTAGAATTAATGATAGTTTGTTTTGGGTGTAGATATTTTAGGGTTTGTGGATATTTTTAGGAGATATTTTTTTCATGAGATATTTTCTTTGCACAACCTTATATATATATATATATATATATATATATATATATATATATATACTCACAAAAGAAAAGACCACCACAAGTTATTATGCTTGAGTTCTTGCTCTCTTGATAGTTTTCTTGAGTTCACAATTTTCAATCCTAAGCATCTTCTTCAACCTCCACCCTAACCCTCTCATGTGATGAGAACCCTAGGGTGTTTGAGACAAAGTATTCTACTCATTCTCTACTTCATCTTGGACATGTCGGTTAGCATACTTCATGTCCGAGTTGCCTCAGTATAGAGGCGGGAGCCCGTTTAAAGATCCGTTGACGTGGTGCCATCTCGACGAGGAGACAGGAGATCGGAGTTGCCACAAGGAGCGTGGGATGATGACTAAAGATCGAAGGACTCGGATCGATCGGTATAGCCTTTCTACCTCTTTACAGTTTGTTAGTTTAGCATTAATGGCAAGATCCGGGTTATAGTATGTGATAGCGCCAGTTATAAAAGTTTTTGTTCCGCGTTTGGCGTCAGAATGACAGCCGGGGCGCTACCGTAGACTTACATTTGCATGGAGTTCCGACGTGCATAGTATCCGATAGGGATACCCAGTTTACCAGCAGACTATGGCAGAAACTTCAAGAAGCTCATGGTGCACGATTGAGTTTTAGTACAGCTTTCCACCCACGGACAGATGGTCAGTCAGAGCGGTCCATTCAGACTCTAGAAGATATGCTTAGAGCTTGCAGCCTTGATTTTGGTGGTAGTTGGGATCGTCACTTATCTTTGATAGAATTCTCATATAGCAACAGTTTTCAGGAGATTATCCAGATAGCACCCATTGAAGCTTTGTATAGGAGGAAATGTCGATCACCCGTTTGCTGGACGGAACTGAACGAGAGTAGCATTTTGGGACCGCAGATAGTACAGGAGACTATGGAAAAGATTCATCTGATACGAGACAGAATGAGAGCGGCCCAGTGCAGACAGAAATCTTATGCAGATCGACGACGTCGTAGACTCGAGTTTGAGGTGGGAGATCATGTGTTCCTTCGTGTATCTCCGATGAAAGGTGTGATGCGTTTCGGGAGAAAGGGGAAGCTCAGCCCCAGATATGTCGAACCTTACAACATTCTGGAGAGAGTGGATGTTGTAGCTGATCGTTTAGCACTTCCACTGAGTTTTCCCGATGTGCTTCCAGTGTTTCACATGTCTATACTTCGCAAGTATCTTCATGATCCTTCTCACGCGATCCAACATCAGACCTTACATCTTGAGCCGGATTTATCTTACACAGCGCGTCCTATAGCTATTCTAGACCGGCAGGCAAAGAAACTAAGATCAAGGGTACTTCCATCTGTAAAGGTTCTTTGGCGAGGAACGAATCGCGAAGAGATCACTTGGGAGACCGAGGATGCGATGCGAAAGAAATTTCCACATCTTTTTGAAAGTTCGTCTTATTAAGTTTTAAATTCGGGGACCGAATTTTCTTAAGGGGGGAATATTGTAGCATTTTGAAAATTTAGAAATAAATAAAATTAATTAATTAAATAATAAAATGTTAAATTAAAAAGTTATTAAAACCAAATATGACATTTTCATAAATAGTATGTAAAACAAATTAAATTAAAATTTTAATATGTAACATAAATAAATTATAAGGGTTTTAATGAGAAATTTTGCTTCATTTTTAATTAAAATAGTGTTATATAATAACATAGTTAGTGAGGGGTCTTTGTGTAAAGTTTAGGGAATTATGCAAATGGGAATTGTAAAGGGTGTAAGTAGAAAAGAGGTTAAATGAGGTTTTAGTTCAGGATTTTATCACAAGATAAATCAATTTGGAAAGATAATACCTTGGCACATCCTTCTTGCATGAACAACACACACACAACATCTCCTCCTTGCATGAGGATGCACACCTTGATCATTGACACCTCCTCCTACACATCACTCTTACTTTTGTCATATATATATCATTTGTTCATATCACTTAGCTAATTTAAAAATCTGAAAATTCAAAGGAAAGAAAAAGAAAACTAGAACAAACAAAGAAGAACAAGAGAAAGTAGAAGAGAAGAGCCAAGTTCTAGGATTTCCACCATCAAGCTAGGAACTAGGAACTTGTACATCTTGGAGAGAGTTCTTCCAGCAATCCTTTGTAGGTAAAGTCTTTAATCACTGTAGGATTTAGTTTTGTAATTGGTTTAATTTAGAAATCTTATATCTATTATATCGTATTTTAGGCAAAAATGAGCTCTGTAGTAATCTGCTATAATTTAGATAAAAATAAACTTAACCAAACAGTGCCTTAATGTTGTATGTTGGACCTAGAACAAACCATAGGAGCACGAACCCAGGGGCTCGGATTTTGGCCGGCAAGATTAAGGCCAGATCCGACGTCGCCGTATTTTTGGTGGACTATGGTGATTTGGATTTTAGGGTAGGTCTCTGTATAAATGTTGGGATATTTTGGTATTGTTTAATTAAGTTAGTTTAACTGTATTTGAAATCTGGAAACTAATATCAGGAAAAGGTATCTAAAATCTAAAATAAGACACGGTTAAAACGTAACGCGTTCTGTTTTCTGTTGCGAAACAGCGTTTGGGTAAATTCCAGTTAAGATAAGTGTTAGATAGTTTTCTATAATCGTATGTAAAGTAATTAGTACGTACAACTTGTGTTTTCATGTTTTCACCGTATCAGAATGTAGCCGTTTCTTATGTAAGTTAAATTCAATGTTAGATTTGAGTGCGGGAACTTCGGAGGCCGCAAGGAAAGTAAAGGGATTGGCAATTTCTGAGTAGTTACGACGTATTCCGGTGAGTAGATTAAATATCTACCGGGGGATCTTGTAAAGATAGTATGATACGCCCGTAGTTAGATTTAAATTCAAGTTTTGCTTTTGTATGTTAACTTTATCATATGCATTCTTAAATCTACATATATACCTCCATGATTAATACTTGTTAGAACACTGCACCATTATCAACGAGTTATGCCGCACATGCACATATCTACATGTTACACTACACCTTGTCGATATTAACATGTCACTTCACACTTAGAAATTATTCTGTTAAAAATGATTCTTATTATACTTTAAGTATCAATAGTCGTAGTAATTAGCATATATGACATCATATTTCGTATTCAAGTATTAGTAGTTGATATAAGAGGCATTTGTATTATTGAGGATTTATGGTTTTACATATACTATTACGAAAAATCAGTGATTTTCATGATTATGTGTCACGTCCACCATGAAATGTCATTTTTATGATTTGATTTTATTCCGGACCGAGTCTGGGGGTATACGGTTACGGATTTACAATTTTATCCAGACTGAGTCGGTGGGGATACAGTTGGATACATGGTGGACCCGGTCGAGACCCAGGGGCAGGATAGCCGCATTTTAGGCGGGGACCCTAACGAGGATACTCGATTCCGGAGACAGTTATGAAACACGGCGGATATCTAGATGATACCGACTGGTGTTATTGATTACAGGATCGTTTGAGGAATGATGCCTGATGAAATCCGAAGATTTATGTCGATGTTAGGCATGGAGAAAACTGAAAATGATTTGGAAATAAGTGATGAGATTTCATTCTTGATTTATATGATTATTAGTATAACTTCATGCTTTCACATGCTATCATGCATCATACTTATTCATATCGCAATTAGTTATAGTTGTCATATTTACATTATCAGCTGTTATATGTTAGTCTTATTCACTGAGTTGGCAACTCACCCCCGTTTTGCCACAGTTCCTTGCAGGGGTATAGTGGACGGTTAGCAGCAGTGCAGATCTATTTATCAGCTTTTATCGCATATTTTGCTAGGTGGGTTATCTATGTAGTAACCTCCTCTTTTTGTATTATATATTGAATCTAGAATATCTCCATCAGACCCTGTATTATGACTTAGAACGAGAAGTGGTTGTATGTATATTATTTGACAGATGAGATCGTTTAGTTATATGAAATGATATTTTTTTTTACTTATGTCTGAGATTCTTATTGATGTCGTATAAAGTTATATAATTATTTCCACTGTTGGCATTGTTGATCCCAACTAGGGATGCAACCAAATTAAATACTTTCTAACTGTTTTCGTTATGAATTCAATAGGGAGTTACTGTTAAGATCTTAATTACTTAAAACTGTGATTTTTACTTAAAAACTATATTTTTCTAAAATTCCGCAAAAAAAGGGCTTTGATCTTGGGTTATGGCTTACTCGGGTTGTGTAGATATCTTTAGATATTATACAATCTAAGTGCCGATCACATCCAAATTTTAGGTCGTGACATCTGTTGATCCGAAATCATCATTTGTCTCGAGTGTGTTCCTACTGTACTTTGATTGCCATCTTACCACAGCTTTAAAGAGTCATGCAAACAGGTACCTTTTAGGTGCAGTCCCAAAGCACTTGGAGGCAGTGAGCAATTGAGGGAATTCGTCACTCCCGGTATTGGGGTCTGATGTCACACAGTGTACGGTTGGCCGTCACCATAAGACCTAGGCCTAAGCGGATAGGATTTACGGATTGCGACCAATAGTTTCTCGATTGGTGATAGGGCTTGACACCGGCATGACTTATCAGGTTATTAGGGGTCTGACGTTATCCACCCCCTGGACTGGATATGCAATACTCTCAGACGAACATACCGAACTGTATGGTACATGTCGCTAATAGGCTCAGTAGGGTTTCAGACGAGCTTGCTCGTCGGTCTCCTTTTCGACAATACCTGGGTAGCCATTATTTACAGCTAGTGCCGCTAACGTGCTTGTTGTTAAAGCCACTGCCAGCGTATTGCCGAGTTTTTAGAGTCCCACACAAAGGGTTTCCGGCTTTGACGATATGTTGTAGTTGCGGTACATTGGCACGCGCTTGGGTTTGATTAAAACTAGTGCATTATATACACTGACGGTAATCGAACGGTTATAATATTAGCATGGTCTTTTGGAAAAGACGGATATTAAATTTAGTTTAGATTTAATATTACATATATTTAATATATGTATTTGCTAGTATTTTGTCACTAATTATTTGTCTCTCTTTTATGTATTTTAAATATCTTTGATAACAATTACAAGTATATGTATTTAGTATGTTATATTATATATATATATATATATATATATAATTGTTATCAAAGATATTTAAGATACATAAAAGAGACAAATAATTAGTGACAAAATACTAGCAAATACAAATATTAAATATATGTAATATTAAATCTAAACTAAATTTAATATCCGTCTTTTCCAAAAGACCATTCTAATATTATAACCGTTCGATTACCGTCAGTGTATATGTATTTAGTGTGTGTGTGTGTATTGTTTTTGTTTATTATTTTTCTTTTATTTTCTTTAGCTTATATGTTATTCCAAGGGAATAACATAAGTTTTGCCTCACTCTTTAGGATGACATGTGAAGGGGAGAGAAAAGGGTGGACATTTGGTTGCTTAATTAAATGCTATAGCTAGGATTTTATAGAGAATGATAATTAGTAACCATTTTCTTTTTAAAGTGAATGGTTAACTAATTCTTTCTTCAACTTCTTCCTTTCTTTTAGCCATGATGCTCTTATTTCTCTCCTCCTCTTTTGTAAGAAAACAAATTAGAAAAGAAAAAAATTGAGAGAAAATGATAGTGAAGAAGAAACTACAACTCCTAACTAGTTAGCTTAGCAATCTACCTACTTAGGTCAACTCTAGTTTGAGTTTGGAGCTAAAGCATTGAGCCTTCAAGGTGGATCATCTTTGATGGAGGAGATATGCATGCAAGCTTGTTCCATGGAGCTAAAATGGAGTCCAACACAATTTGGGAGCACTTAAAGATGCTACAAAGGTTGTGGATTCAACCTAGTAGGCTAAATACTCGCATTTCTTGGTTTCAAGTTCTAATCTTTAGCTAAGATTCTATGGTTTGGACTAATTGCTCTCTTGATTTTTAAAACCCTATGTTATCATCTTTTAAAATTGCTAATTAAAGTGCATTAGTTCCTTCATCAAGATCCTCTGATCTGATAGAGAAGGGAAGTATTTAAGCACGGAATTTCTAGAATACCTAAAAGAGAACGGTATTCTCTTTTAGCTTACTCCTCCGTACACACTATAGCACAACGGTGTATCAGAGCGAAAAAACCATACCCTATTGGATATGGTTCACTCCATGATGAGTAGTGTTGATCTGCTTCTTTCATTTTGGGGACATACGCTTCAGACAACAGCATATCTTTTGAATTAAGTTCCGACCAAATCCGTGCCTACCACTCCATATGAAATATGGAGTGGTAAGAAATAATGTCTTAAATTTATTAAGATATGGGGTTGTCCGGCTTATATTAAAAAGCAAAAACCGGACAAACTGGAGGCACGATCAGTTCTATGTAAGTTTATGGGATATCCTAAGAATTCACTAAAATATCTGTTCTACCACACTGAGCAATAAAAGGTGTTTATATCTCGCCAGGCCATCTTTTTGGAAAGGGAATTTCTTGCAAAAGAAATTAGTGGGAGTACAGTAGAACTGGAAGAAATTCTTGAACCGCAAACTGAAACTAAAGATTTAGTGGAACCTCAACATTCAATAGTCGCGGACGAACCTTTAGTCACTCCGCAGATTAGTAGGATTTCTCATCCGCCCGAGAGATACTACGATTTTCTCATAGACGGGGATCGAGAGGATTGTATCTTGGAAGAAGATGATCCTACTACTTTCAAGCAGGCCATTACTAGTAGGAACTCTGATAAATAGCTGGATACTATGCGATCCGAAATGGAGTCCATGTACACCAATAAAGTTTGGACCTTAGATATTGCTCCTCCTGGGGTAAAACCCGTTGGATGCAAATGGATCTCAAAAAGAAAATTGGTGTAAATGGACAGGTGGAAACCTATAAGGCTAGACTTGTTGCAAAAGGTTTTCGTCAAAGAATAAGTGTGGACTATGAAGAAACCTTTTCTCCAGTGGCTATGCTCAAATCCATTCGGATCCTACTTGTCATTGCTGCTTTGCAAGACTATGAAATCTAGCAGATGGATGTAAAAATGGTTTTTCTAAACGGAAGTTTGGAAGAGTGCGTTTATATGGATTAGCTGAAGAGATTCGTAGACAGTGGGAGCAGCGGGAAGGTATGCAAGTTGCTTAAATCCATTTATGGATTAAAACAGGCATCGCGGAGCTAGAACATCTATTTTGATGAAACGATCAAGGAATTTGATTTCATCAAAAACGAGAATGAGCCTTGTATCAATAAGAAGATTGTAGGAAGAACTGTCGTATTCCTAGTCTTGTACATGGATGACATTCTCTTGATAGAAAATGACATTCATATGCTACAATCGGTCAAGCTGTTCTTGTCACAAGAGTTCTCCATGAAAGACCTGGGTGATGCCTCCTATATTCTGGGGACTAAGATCTACATAAATAGATCCAAGAGATTGTTGGAACTTTCACTGTCTAAATACATAGAGGCCATACTAAGAGATTTAGTATGGAAGATTCCAAGCACGGTAATATACCTGCTGTCACGACCCGAAATGGCAAGTGACGGGCACTTGAATCATATGAAGTCTATAGGACCCCATCTAATTCAAGCAAGACAAAATCCGAGAAATCTAAACCATTTAAAAAGAGAGAGAAGAAAAAATTTAGTTTTAAAGCAAGTGGTTTAACAAAATAAGACGTAGTATGCATTTTTAAAATATCAAGTCTTATCTAAAATTTTCGGCAGAATTTCCTTTATAAATACTGGCCTAAAACGAGTACAAACATGCATAATATGTTAGTTATATGTATGCCCTAGAGGACATTACTGTACATACGATGTATATTGTAGTGGATGCTTGGACATATATAGGGAGGACTTTCTTGCTCGACATGATAGTACGCTATCTGGTTGCTCTTTATCTTAACATGTATTCTAATTGTCTCTATGTTACATGTTGAGAAAGCCCTTAGGATGAGTACTTGACTACCAGGACTATGATGCAGATCATACTAGTGAGGACAGTGTAGTCGCCAAGTACATCCTTCAAAAGTTCCTAGTCGTGGGAGTACCGAGATAGGTCATCGATACTCCAGAGTAGACTAGCGTATGCGCTTCTTGACCCATATGATGGGCGATGGATGATCTCATATCCATTGGTGTTTGACATCAGAGAAGGTATACGGGTGCTCAGTGGAGACTGGGTACACTGGACGGACTCGACGAGAACTCCCAGATGGTATTATACCTCACGTCAGATGGCAGTTCTCTGGTGACACTGGTACAGGTTAGTCTGTAGACCCGAGATCGTCATAGAGTCTTGTGTGATTCCCACTGTGCTTTGATTTCCATCATACCATGTCTAAGTGGGCATGCAAAAAGGTGGCTTTTGGGTACAGTCCCGAATCACATGGAGGCAATGAGCGATAGGAGGGGATTCGTCTCTCCCGGTATAGGGAGTTGATGTTGCGCTGTGTTCGATTAGCTATAACAAGAAATCCCTGGCTAGGGTTGCTGAGATTTACTGATAAGTGTTATCAGTAGTTTCTCGAACTGTTATAGACCTCATATCGACATAACTTATCAAGCTACTGGGGTCTGACGTTTACCACCCCTAGGCGAGATATGCAACATATCAGACGAAGAGACCGGACTGTACGGGAGTGTTACTGATTGGATTCGCAAGAGAATGTGCAGGCTTGCTTGTTGATCTTCTGATCGCTCAATACCTGGGTGGCTGTTACGTTTAGCTGACCGCTTGCATCTTGTGGGTGTTTGATATGATCATCACCTACTGCCGGCGTATTGACGATTCTTTAGAGTCCTACACAGAGGTTTCTTGGCTCAGGCAAAACGGAGTAGGAGCACATATATGATATGTGCAGGACCGAGAACAATACATGTATGTGATACCGTATTATATTCTCACGATATGAGATATCGGCCGGGTATATGAGATATAGCCGGGTCATCGGATCAAGTGTTGATTCGATGAACTGATACAGAATATATTAGTCGGTTATTTGTGAAATAGCCAGATTATTGGATCAAGTGTTGATTTGATAATTTAATGTATAATTATATATTTGATATATTAAATTATATTAACTAATATTAGCTCACTTATTGATTCATTTCCTCACTCGGATAATACATTGATATATATGTGATATATGTTAACTGTATTATTTTCTTTTGTTACAAAATATATTATATATGTGATATATAATATTGTAACATGTTATAGTTACTAATGCAACATGATTAGTGGAGATTAAATAAGGTTAGGGTTTCATTTGGGTTAGCTCATTCTTGAAACTTCTAGAAGCTTTTCTTTTTGTCATGAGCTAAAATATTTTGTTGATATTTTGTAACCCAAACCACACCCTCAACCCTAGTTAACTCTCTACAAAGGTTAGCTCATTTTATATTAGCAACCATGGTTGCATAAGCAATTATCAACACAATTCATTATTCATCACAAAGTAAATTGATTCTTCTTCTTCTTCTTCTTCCTTGAAAGCTTTCTAGCTTTTTACTTAGTGATGATTTTGAGTGAGAAAAAGAAAACAAATGAGAGCTAAAATCCTACTTCATCATCCTAATCTATCCTAGCCATTTAGATTAGGGTGTTCACTTCATTTGTGAGTGAGAGCTTGTGTTAAAGAAACTTCAAGGTAGATCATCTTTGTTATCGAAGATCTGAAGCAAGTCTGCATCATTCTTTTCGTGGATCCTCTCTTGAGTCCGGGTACAAGATGATCGCAGTGAAGGGACCTTAACACAGAGCTTATGAAGTGCAGGACCGGACTACAAAGGTTGTAATCCCGAACTCTTAGATGTTAAAATGTTTAACATGCTTTGTTTCACCTAATCTCTAGTTTAAAGATCTTGGTTAGGATTGTTCGGCACGTCTAAATTTTAAATCGGGCATGGTTGATGCCTTATAGACCCTTGTGAGAATGCCTAGTGGCCCTACAGTGGTATCAGAGCCAAGCTAGAGATTTAGGCGAAGTCTAGGCGAAGTTTCAAGTCCGATCGAACTCCGAATACCCGTAAAACCCTAGTTTCTAGAAATTTTTAAAAAAGTTGATTTTTTTCATATTAAAATGCTCAAAAAATTCATCAGGTGATTTTATGGGTTACTGTAAAAAACGACTCCACAATACATTTATTGCGCCGCGGAACCGCGGCCGTACTCTTGCTTGCGCGGCGGTTCCGTGGCCAAACAGTAGTATTGGGGTTGGGGTTTTACACAGTAACATCCACACTTAATTCATGATGCTTCTGGGAATTTTTATTTGTACTCAAATGTTGAGTTTTCTGGGTTGTATTGGGAACTCGTTGATTCGATCGGAAAGTATAACTTCGTTTAGTTTGTCCGGGTAATTTTTAGAAAGTGTTAAAAAGTTCGACCGGATATTAATAACTCACTTTTTCCCCTACCGGAAAATTTCCAAGTGTTGGATTTTTCCGTAGTTTAAGAACGTTCTAAGACGTGCAAGTAACGCGGTGGACCCTCTAGAAGAACACAAACCTTAACTCGATTATGTGATCGTCTGAACCGCCTCTAAACCTTTGGATTTGGGGTAGTACGGCGTTGCCACATGTGAGGCGTTGGCTTGACCCTTCTATGGCTGGACCATTGGTACTGTGGCATGTGATGGATGTTTTTAAACTAATTTCAAGTGTTGAGAACTATTTGGGAAATCTTGGGTGTTTGTTTATTCGATCGGAAAGTTTAACATTGTCTATTTATCTGGAATGTGATACAATATTTGGAATCCACATGTAGTTATGAGATAACTAATTTGAATGTTATAAATCTAGCAGTTTAGACTCAAATGATCGGTTGCCACGGGATTTTGATGTGATCAAAAGTCTGTCGCAATCACATAGCGTATGCGGATACTCGCCGGGTAAACTTAATAGACAGCCACGCCCCATAGCCTCGACCAAGTGACTATAGGAGAACCCCGTCGCCAAAAGCATCCGTTCGAGTGCTCGCGGCAGCAGTGTTCCTCCTTAGTGCACTTCGTCGACGGCATCGGGGGTGCGGCCATCTACTAAAGTTTGCGACGAGCATTCGATCAGAATGTCGGGAATCTTGTTGAATTGCCTGACTTGATATTGAAAAGAGTTTTCGATAATGAGAGTAAAATGCGGGGTTTATAATTGTTACGCATGCGATGTCTAAGGAATTCATTTGGTTAGGCATGCGATGTCTAAGGAAGTTGCGGATTCCAACTATTGTAGTTTTCCACTTTCTTTTCTATGACCGTAAGCGTAGTATGTGGTGTATCGCCGGTTTCGTTGCTATACATCAACGACAATCGGGATACGCATACTTACTTACGTTGATGATATGAGATATTATGTGTTACTGTGATATGTTATATTGGATCGTCGTGTTCTGAATAACCGGGGGTTTTATGTGAGATGAGAGTTTTTTATTTTTCATTCATTTAAAATTCATTGTATGTAATATTCTTTTATTAGGGCACTTCCGGGCTGAGGATGATGTCACCATTGTATATTATTTACTTTTCTGCATTAGGTAGACCCAAGGCGGGGAGCACAAGTAACTGGGTTCTAGGGTCCAGTGGGAGACCATCTCGAGGAGTCGAGACCGGGTCTCCTAACCCTAGAATTGGCAGTGTTGCTTGCCGCTCTCGTAGGGATCTAGGGATGTGGGTTTGGCTATTCATCGCGACCGTGGAATCCGTGTTTTATACAGGCTCGTACTAAAACACAGACCTCCTAGTATATCCAATATTTCATATAAGTTTCTCCTGCTGCAATGTTCTGTGATGAGATCATATTACTTCCTGAGACGAATGTTTATATTATATATATGAGATATATGTTATATTGCAGATTTCGTTTCAAATGTGATACTTGTGAAGCATAATAAAATGGGACTTCATTAATGAGATTAATGAAATATAAGAAACCTAAAGATATTGTAGAAACTTGTTTAAAAACTGGTAGCTCTAGTTCTTACTTTGCATAGCGGTATTCCTTGTAGAACATCCAGCACCTTATTCGATAAGGAAAGAGCCGAGATCCCTTCACTGGGAGTGGCCTCTTTAGCGAAACTAGCAGATGCTACAAACTCGGCTTGTCTTTTGATTGTTTCTATAGTTTTTGCTTTGCATAGTGATATTTGTGAAATATTGATTATTAGATTTTTTGCGTGTTCAAGTTTATTACCGCAATCAAGACGGTTTCGCTTGTAGCTAGCCGGTTGAGTACGGGTCGTTCGCAGGGAGATGGGAATCTTTTTCTATGTGCTTTAACGAGTTAAGTCCAAATGTCCAGATTTGTTTTGAGATTAACTATGTGCTAAAATGATATATAAAGAGAGCTTGTTAGGGTTAGGATTAGGTTAGTTTGAGTTAGGAGTCGCTCACTTCTTTCGTTGCCACTCTTAATATCGGTGTTACGGTAATCGGCAACAATGGGAATTAGCACGACTAGGAAGGAACTTGCGAGTATAAGCTAGGCTTTCCAACTCTTAAGTTCTTCCTTTTGGTGCTTGTCCGTCCGTTCTTGTCTCTTAGCCTTAACCTCCGGTTAATTCAACCACAACCAGTCTCACTAAGGAATCACCGCTATCATGTAGGATAGGGTGCCGTAGGGAGCGGATTGTGTTTCAATTAACGGGAGTCCGAATTAAGATGTTGGGAAAGGAAAGAGTGAGAGAGATTTCCTTCTCTCAAACTTTCCTTATCCTACCCTAACAAGTTAAGAAAACTACTCACCCATTATAAGAAAAAGAAAATACAACAAAAGGAGGAAGATAGAAAGAAGGAGGTTAGAAGATTACAACTAGCTATTTGAGACCTCACCTTGGCAAGGATCAAGCTTAAGCATCATTGTTGTTAAGGATAAAGAAAAAGAGAATAAGAAAGAAACAAACAACAAATAACAATAACTAGATTAGCAAATGAAAAATACAAGCAATTATCATTAACAACATAACAAGACAAGCATGGTAACAAAAAGAACTCTTTTATTCATCCTTCACTCATGAAACCTCACTACAAGATTTTAATGGAGAAAAGATGAAAAAGAGGAAGAAGAAGAACAAAGTATATCTAAATCCTAATACAAGAATAAGCACCCTTGGCTTGGCAAGTTCTGGGCTATTTATAGGCAGGAAACTGAAATTCTAGGGCAACATCCATAACCCATATAACATTACCAAACTGCCCCTAAAAGATCTCCTTCTGACGAGCCAGCATGGCCGCGGTTCCGTGGCCTAAGCGTGCTTATGCCGCAGTTCCGCGGCCAATTAGAAGGCTTGGGCCTTCATCTTTTGTCGGATTCCCTGGTTGTCTGTACTCTTCAGTGTGGTATATGTTTTTTCTCAGAATCTCTTCACAATTTTTCCAGAATTTCAGCAGATCAAAAGGTGATGTGATGTGGATCTTTTGTCATGATTTTTCTTGAACTCCGTATAGATATGTTGGATCTTATGTTGATATTGAGCTTTTTGCATGAAAATGACAATTGATTTGCCATTTTGTCCCTTAAACTGGTGTGCGGCAACATACGGATAGAGAGCGGAGACCCGTGTTTTATCTGTGGTTGGCAGTAATCCGGAATTTGTCGTGCTTTTCCATGAATATCACTGTTTAGAGCCGAGAACCTGTATCCTGTAATTAACTAGCAAACACGGCTCAAGAGTACCTACCGATAAGCAATGTGATAAAAATTGGACGGTATAAAAATGCAAAAATCTGATATGAAAAAATACCCCCAAACTTATCATTTAATCGTCCCGAGCAAAGCCAATTTATTCACAAAAATTCCTAACCTCACTTTCGCAGGGAACGCGATTGCACTGAGCATGTGCAGCAAACCGTTAAACCTCTAGGTGTCCCTACTAGGAGGAGTGTTGTCTTCTGAGGGTTTTCAGCGGATACTACCCACAAAATCCCGTCAAGCTTAGTTTTGCAAAATAACTATGATCCAAACCCAAGGGTTTTGTTTCAGAAAATAACAATTCTATTATCCTAAGTCTAGACTATCGAACCTTTATTTTTCACACCTCGCTTCTTATTTAACTTAAGATTTTATATGTCTTTACGTGCAGTGCAAATAGTGTCGTTAAGTTCCAGAAGGATCGCTTAAAGTCATCATGTCACACAATAAAGCCCAGATAAAAATTTTAAAAGGATCATATAAGTTTTATAAAGAGTTAAGTATTTTTCAAGTTTCGTTTTCCAGTAAGGTTTCAATTTCAGAATTTATATCTTCCTTAACAGGAAACTAGGTCTTATTTTTCACTCCACCTTTTTCTTGTTACACATCTCTGTGAACGTGCAATAGTCTTTATCATAGAATAAAACCTTCATATCTCCGCTAGAAATATTTTTTATAAAAACCTGTCTTTTGTCAAGATTATTCTCACACAAAGAACCGTTAGGAATTTTTAACTCGGAGAGAACACTTGCTTGACTTTGTTTTAATATGGACTTTCTAGGCTTCTTAACGAGCTTTGGGCCAATGCACCCAAACCAGTTGGCTTTAGGGCATTAGGTGTAGAGACACCCCAGCGGACTTAATTACTCAAGTTACCTAGGTCCAAAAACAAAAGACAATTTAGCGTGAAAATCATGATGATTCAATACGAACGGAGATATAACCGGCAGTTCAATTATTTTTTTGGATAAAAGACGTGTTTAGTGGGTTAGGTGTGTAATCATTCCAATCAAGTTTCAGATGGGTTATTTTTCAGAATTAGTTCCAATTAAGGCATCAATAACATTCCTTCATATTCGCTTCACTTCATAAACTATTCTTGATATTACTTATTTCAGAACAAACCTATTTGATCCTCAGAAAATCATTTATCCATTCAAAAGTTTTTAGACATAATAGACTTGTCATCTAATTTCCAAAACTCACGATACGTGTAGTGTGATGTAAAGACGTATATCAGCTATAGTTAACTTCAAAGGAGAGTTATCTTTCAGGTTTTCAAAATCTAAAAAATAAGATTTAGTTATTCTTATCTTATCAAACAAAACCGTCGAAATGTTGAATCTGAGTTCTCCCACTAGCTAACTTGACAAAAAAGTTTTTATGTTTTTAGAAAATTTTCTGATTTTTATGGATTTTATGGATTTTAGTATGCAGATGCAAAATATACATATGAATGCGAAGGTTAGAAATGCATACCGAGCGTACCCCCAAACTTAAACTGGACAGTGTCCGCACTGTCATTGCATGAAGAGATCATTGAAGGGTCAAAATTGTCGGTTAGATATACACAATTTTTTGTTTTTGTTTTTAAAGAAAAGAAAATTAGTAAAAATGGAAAAGATTATCCACAAATATATACAAAATGGTATATACATACCCCCAAACATATTTGGAACGATGTCCACTGTTCTTGGCTGCATAACCGAAGTTTGGTGGTAGGCAGAGGAAGATTATGCAGGGTAAACCGGCTCCTGTAAGACCAGGAGCTCCTCTGTTGGCTTGGCGCTGAGGTACGGTTTTAGTCGGTGTCCGTTTACTTTGAAAAATGAACCGTCCGTTGGATTCTCCAAATCCACAACGCCATGCGGATACACATTCCGCACAAAATATGGCCCTTTCCAGCGAGATCTGAGCTTTCCTGGATGGAAATGTAGTCGGGTGTCGTAAAGCAGTACCTGTTGACCAGGTACGAATGTTTTGCGCAAAAGGTGTTTATCGTGAAACACCTTCGTTCGGTTCTTAACGACAACCGCGTTTTCGTAAGCCTCATCCCTAAGCTCGCTCAATTCGTTCAACTGCAGCTTCCGATGGCTGCCCGCATCTTCGAGAGACAAATTCAGCTCCTTTATCGCCCAAAATGCGCGATGCTCTATTTCCACAGGGAGGTGGCAAGACTTTCCGTACACAAGCCGATAGGGAGACATGCCAAGATCGGTCTTATAAGCAGTTCGAAATGTCCAAAGGGCATCAGTGAGTTTTAACGACCAATCCTTACGGTTCTTGGAAACCGTCTTCTCCAGTATCTGCTTGATTTGCCGATTTGAAACTTCGGCTTGCCCACAGGTTTGGGGGTGGTAGGGCGTAGATAACTTATGATTAATGGAATATTTCCGCATCAAGGCTTCGAAAGTCTTATTGCAGAAATTAGTTCCATTGTCGCTAATGATCGCTTGGGGGTGCCCAAACCGGGAAAAATGTTTTCCTTAAGAAATCTAACGACAACCTTGTTGTCGTTAGTCCGGCTGGGCACAGCCTCGACCCACTTAGAGACATAATCAACAGCGAGAAGGATGTACAAGTTCCCAAAAGAGCTGGGAAACGGGCCCATGAAATCGATCCCCCAAACGTCGAAAATCTCCACAACCAAGATTGGTTGGAGCGGCATCTCGTTCCTCCTGGATATCCGGCCCAAGTGTTGGCACCGGGAGCAAATCTTGCAGTAGTCATGAGCGTCTTTGAAGAGTTGTGGCCAGTAGAAACCACACTGCAAGATCTTCTCAGCTGTCTTTCTGGGGCCAAAATTCCCGCCACATGCTTGATCGTGGCAAAATGACAGCACACTCATGAATTCATCGTCAGGGACACACCGACGAATAATCTGGTCGGGACAATACTTGAACAGATAGGTTCGTCCCAGTAAAAGTGTTTTACTTGGGATAAGAATCGAAGTCTGTCCTGACTTGACCATTCAGTCGGTAGTAATCCGGATGAACAACTCTTTACAATATCTGCGAACCAGGGTTCGCAAGATACTGTCAAGAGTTGTTCATCCGGAAAAACGTTGTTGATCGGAATTTGAAGAGACGGCGAAGAAGGAAGTCGTGAGAGATGGTCGGCGACTACATTTTCACATCCTCTTTTGTCCTTGATGATAAGGTCAAACTCTTGAAGCAAGAGGATCCAACGTATTAGCCGAGATTTTGCATCTTTCTTCGCAAAAAGATAGCGCAGAGCAAAATGGTCTGTGTAAACAATGACTGGAGAGCCGATGAGGTAGGGCCTGAACTTTTCTAAAGCAAATACAACAGCCAAGAATTCCTTCTCAGTTGTTGTATAATTAAGTTGGGCATCGTTCAGGGTTCGGCTAGCATAATGGATTACGTGCAGCATCTTGTTGATGTGTTGTCCAAGGACAGCACCAATGGCAAAGTCGGATGCATCGCACATAATCTCAAATGGGTGCGTCCAGTCAGGAGAAGAAAGAACGGGAGCAGAAGTGAGTGAGCTTTTTAATGACTCGAACGCAGTCACACAGCTCGAGTTGAAGTCGAATGGCGTGTCCTTGGCCAGCAAAAGAGTCAAGGGCCTAGCAATCTTGCTAAAGTCCTTGATGAACCGTCTATAGAAACCGACATGGCAAAGGAAGGCTCGGACGTCTCTGACGCATCTGGGAGGAGGGAGATTGGAAATGACCTCAATCTTCGCTTTGTCAACCTCTATGCCATTTTGCGAAATGATATGTCCTATGACAATACCTTCGCGCACCATGAAGTGGCACTTCTCCCAATTCAAAGTGAGGTTCTTGTCCTTACATCGGGTAAGGACAGCGTCGAGATGCAGCAAACACTCATTAAAGGAATCGCCGAAGATGGAGAAATCGTCCATGAAGATCTCCAGAAATTTTTCCACCATGTCTGAGAAGATTCCCATCATACACCGCTGGAAGGTAGCGAGCGCATTGCATAACCCAAAGGGCATGCGACGATATGCAAACGTGCCGAAAGGACAAGTGAATGTGGTCTTGTCCTGGTCTTTTTTGGCGATGGGAATCTGATTATAGCCGGAGTAGCCATCAAGAAAGCAGTAGTACTTGTGTCCGGCCAATCGTTCAAGCATTTGGTCAATGAAAGGTAGCGGAAAGTGGTCCTTCCGCGTTGCGGCGTTGAATTTTCTGTAATCGATGCATACTCGCCACCCAGTTTGGGTGCGAGTAGGGATTAACTCGTTCACCTCGTTTGTGATGACCGTTATGCCTGATTTCTTAGGGACAACGTGAACGGGGCTAACCCACTGGCTATCAGAGATAGGGTAAATGATACCACTATCCAGACACTTTACGATTTCCTTTTTCACAGCCTCCTTCATGACTGGGTTGAGTCGCCTTTATGGATCCCTGGCTGGTTTGGCATCATCCATCAAATGAATGTGATGTTCAACGATCATGGGACTAATCCCATTGATGTCCGCCATGGACCAGCCAAAAGCTTGCCTATTGCTGTGCAAGACCGCAAGAAGGGCTTTCTCTTGCTCTGGAGCTAGAGAAGACGAGATGATAACAGGGAGGGTCTCGTTCTCACCCAAGTAAGCATACTTAAGGTGAGCCGGCAAAGGCTTGAGTTCGAGCGTTGGAGGTGAAACGATTGAAGGCAAGATTGGTGAAAAGGTCTCGAACTCAAAGGATTCCAGCAAAGGTTCAAAACGATTGTAAGCGACCGAGTTGGATGGTTCAGGTAACTCATCCGGAAATTCGAAGGATTCAAACTCGGGTGGTGAGTGCTAAGATCGTTCGAGAAAGTGAAACACTCGTAGTCATTGTCGGGCGCAGAAACAGCAGCAGGTTCGAAAAGGAACGTACTAGTGGCGTTAAGGTTATCGTGATCGAACAAAAACTCCTCGAATTCACACTCTTCCGGGGTGATCTCCTGGATTAAGCAAACGTCTAGTATATGAGCATTAGGTTCGGAGGGCTAATTCCCCAACCTAAAAATGTTGAGTTCAATTGTCATATTTCCAAAAGATAGGTTCATCGAACCATTTCGATAATTCATCACAGCATTTGAGGTTGCAAGGAATGGGCGACCGAGTATCACCGGAATTTGATTCCGGGGGTTAGCTACAGGCTGTGTGTCTAATACAATGAAGTCAACGGGGAATATGAAGTCCCCAACCTTGATTAACACATCCTCTAGCTCACCCCTAGGATGGGTGATTGATCGATCGGCCATTTGGAGAGTACAGTGTGTGGGTTTCAGCTCTCCTACTCCTAGTTGCTCATATACTGAGTACGGAAGCAGGTTAACACTGGCACCAAGATCTAATAGTGCGTGGTTGATGTTTTTATCCCCAATGGTAATAGAAATCATAGGACAGCCAGGGTCCTTCCATTTTTGAGGTAAAGATTGGGTAAGAGCATCACTCACAGCACTAGCCATGAAAACTTTCTTAGGTACCTGAGATTTCCTCTTTTTCGTGCATAAGTCCTTTAAGATTTTGGCGTAGGAAGGGACTTGTTGGACAGCATCTAAAAGGGGAATGTTAATGTTAACCTGCTTAAACAACTCCAGAATCTTCTCCATTTGTGGATTTTGTTTATTAGACCTCAACCGGTTTGGAAATGGGACGTTTTTAAAATTGGTTGAGTCTAATGCTTGTGGAGGAGATTGTAGACTTGGAACGGATCCCAGAGCTGGTGTTTTCGTGGAGTGAGAATTGGGTCCGTCTAAAGCAGAAGAAGAGGAAGAGCCTTTTGAAGAATGGAGAATAGGCTCAGAAGACGAAGAAGAAGAAGAAGAAGAAGAAGAAGAAGTGGCCGGGGTGTCATCGTTGATCTATGTGCTAATATTATTTTGCAGCATCCTTCCCGATCTCAATGTAGTCACGGCACTCACATTATGGTTCTGTTGTTCAAGAGAAACATGTACATTATGTGGGTGACCGGGATTTGGGAGTGGTTGAGATGGAAGCTTCCCCTTCTCTCGCTCACTTAACGCCGCATTCAGCTGTGCAATCTGGGCCTCGATGGTCTTGATGCTTTGCCCGTGTGCAGCAATGTGTTGCACCAAAGACTGAATAGATGACTGGATGTTTGCGGTGGATTGTGTCGATTGTTTAACGAACGCCTCCAGACTTCGTTCTAGCGAGAAAACCTTATCGTTGTTTGACGGAACAAAATTGGTTTGGGGAAATGAATTGTTGGGTGCAAAGTTGTTCGTCTGATTTTGAAAAGGTTGGGGTTGGAAGGGCTGCTGAAACTGATGTTGAGTTTGTTGTTGCGCTTGTTGTTGCGGAGGAGGGGGCCTCTGGAAATTGTTGCCTTGGAATTGATGTTGATTCTGATTCCAGGCGAAATTGGGGTGGTTCCTCCAACCGGGATTGTAGGTGGAAGAGTATGGATCATTTCTCGGGATTGTAGGTGGAAGAGTATGTATCATTTCTCGGTCTTTGCTGAAATGCAGCATTAACCTGATCCTGTCCTTGAGATGGTGGATTGTAAGGACACTCTTCGGTTAAGTGAGAAGGATCGGAACAACAAGCACAAACGGTACGAAGGGGAAGAACAGGGGCTGGAGCAAGAGATTAAAATTTGCCCTCTATCACTTCAAGTTTTCTCGTTATTGCAGCCATTTCAGCTTTCATCGCAATAGAGATATCAAGTTGGTGAATGCCTACCCTAGACTGACCAGTAGAAGTGGAGGAAGAAGAAGAAGAAGTTGGTCTGGTGCTCTCCCATTGAAGCGTTTGTTCCGCAAGGTCGTCGAAGAATTGCCATGCTTCCTCGTCAGATTTCGATAGGAAGTGGCCCTGACAAATGGTTTCCAACAACTGCTTGGTTGCTGGGTTCAGGCCCTCGTATAAGGTTTGGCAAAGTTGCCATTTCTCAATACCGTGGTGAGGGCACTGAACAAGAAGATCTTTATACCGGTCAAAGCACTTCCAAAAGGGTTCAGTAGGAAGCCGAGAGAATTGATTGATTTCGTTACGGATCCTTGCGGTTTTATGATTCGGACAGAATTTCTTGAGAAACGCTTTCACAAACTCGTCCCAACTGGTTATGGAGTGGGAAGCGGTGCTATACAGCCACTTTTCAGCAAGATCGCACAAAGTGAACGGAATGACCCGTAGCCGTATAGCATCGTCCGACAGCTGGGTGGTTTTCATCATGGCACAAATATTTTGGAACTTGTTGATGAAGATATAGGCATCTTTAGATTCAAGCCCATGAAATTTCGGAAGCATGTTAATGAAGTGGGGCTTAATTTCAAAATTTTCCCCATTGGCCGGTGGAAGGGAAAGACAGGTGGGAAGTGCAGAACGGGTGGGGTAGAAACGATCCTGGAGCGCGATTCGCTGTGGCGCTACAACAGGCGGTGGTGGTGGGTTATTCGCAATCATAGGAGGTGGAATCAATCCCGGGGAGTCAAAGGGATGTTTGGATTAAATCCTGACATCGCGGAAGAAGAGGTTGGTGATGGTGAAGGTGAGAATGTATGAACAGAATTCCGGTCAACGTCGAAGTTAGCCGGTAAATGTAAGGGTGAAAGAGGCGTGGACGGAGTTTCGACGTCTGAGTCGATCGCGTAGTCGGTAGCGACTAACGCAAAAAAGCCGACTAGGCGGGCGCTAGTGTCCCGAGTCCAAGCGGACATACACTAAACTAGTTTAGTGTAGTCAAAGCGGAGAAGGTGAGGGTAAGAGAACGTCAATGGAGAAATACGATAGGAGGTGGGTGAAAAAATGGATTCTGGCAAAAAAGGGCAAGTTTTTATAAAAGTTTTTTGTTTTGTGTTTTTTTTTGAAAGAGCTTTACAGAAATATGTACGGACTTACGGCTTCAAACAATCACAGACAAAATATGCACAATCACACCTAGATCTAGGGTCACCTAGGTCAGCTAGACAGCTCCTAACTGTTCCAAAGGGCTAGAATTAGGACCTCAAACCGCTTCTTCTCCGCCAATTGCGGCCAGGTAAGTGCCAGGTAAGTTAGAGGCTCCCCACTACGTAAGTAGTGGTCCTAATTAAGTAACCACTTGCCTTGGACACACTTTCCTAGACACCGCAAAGTCAGGATAGGATAAACGGCCGATGCCTGTAACTAGTCCTCTGTCCTATTGAGCGCGAAGTCCTTAGGGCTGAGTCTAGTATTTTCTAATTAAACAATGGTCAATGCATATGCTTTTTGTGATTTCTGGGGTCCTGGGAAGGGTGATGAAATCCCCCACCCAATCTGGATTGGTTTCAAGCCCCTTAAAGTCCGTATTAATATATGCAAAGCAGTAACAATCAACTGCAATCAATTTTTTATTTTTTTAGCGCGGCGCAAAGAATTCTACACAAAAACAATTTATTGGAAGGGGAAGAGAGTTTGCGCAAAGAATGCTGCAAAAAACACTTTTCAGTGGAGTTCAGAGGTGCGGGGAAGAGGAGAGAGATACTCACAGAAAATTTGAAACCCTGAAGGCACCAAATGGTTGCGGTTCCGCGGCCAAACACGTGCTTAGGCCGCGGTTCCGTGGCAAGAAGGAGGGATTGAGCCTCCAAATTTTGTGTGTTTGCTTGATGGGGTGTCCTCTTCTTGTCTGGAGCTCTTGAATCTTGATTTGCTTACTGGATCTGCTCCAGAATCTTTCAGTAGACTGTTTTTTTTCGTTTTGATCACCCGCGGTGTAGCCGCAAGATATGGGTCTAACTTCCCACGTCTTTGGCACTGAACTCGACCGTCTTTTTATCCTGCACACTTGCACAAAAACTAATCAAAAATAACAAGATGGTTTTTTACAATGTATATTTTTTTTTTTTTTCGGTTATATTTATATTCACAAATTAACCCGGAATTACACAAAGAAATAAACTACCGTCTCCCCGGCAACAGCGCCATTTGATTGTTAGATTTTTTGCGTGTTCAAGTTTATTACCGCAATCAAGACGGTTTCGCTTGTAGCTAGCCGGTTGAGTACGGGTCGTCCGCAGGGAGATGGGAATCTTTTTCTATGTGCTTTAACGAGTTAAGTCCAAATGTCCAGATTTGTTTTGAGATTAACTATGTGCTAAAATGATATATAAAGAGAGCTTGTTAGGGTTAGGATTAAGTTAGTTTGAGTTAGGAGTCGCTCAGTTCTTTCGTTGCCACTCTTAATATCGGTGTTACGGTAATCGGCAACAACGGGGATTAGCATGACTAGGAAGGAACTTGCGAGTATAAGCTAGGCTTTCCAACGCTTAAGTTCTTCCTTTTGGTGCTTGTCCGTCCGTTCTAGGCTCTTAGCCTTAACCTCCGGTTAATTCAACCACAACCGGTCTCACTAAGGAATCACCGCTATCATGTAGGATAGGGTGCCGTAGGGAGCGGATTGTGGTTCAATTAACGGGAGTCCGAATTAAGATGTTGGGCAAGAAAAGAGTGAGAGAGATTTCCTTCTCTCAAACTTTCCTTATCCTACCCTAACAAGTTAAGAAAACTACTCACCCGTTATAAGAAAAAGAAAATACAACAAAAGGAGGAAGATAGAAAGAAGGAGGCTAGAAGATTACAACTAGCTATTTGAGACCTCACCTTGGCAAGGATAAAGCTTAAGCATCATTGTTGTTAAGGATAAAGAAAAAGAGAACAAGAAAGAAACAAACAACAAATAACAACTAGATTAGCAAATGAAAAATACAAGCAATTATCATTAACAACATAACAAGACAAGCATGGTAAAAAAAAAATCTTTTATTCATCCTTCACTCATGAAACCTCACTACAAGATTTTAATGGAGAAAAGATGAAAAAGAGGAAGAAGAAGAACAAAGTATATCTAAATCCTAATACAAGAATAAGCACCCTTGGCTTGGCAAGTTCTGGGCTATTTATAGGCAGGAAACTGAAATTCTAGGGCAACATCCATGATCCATATAACATTACCAAACTGCCCCTAAAAGATCTCCTTCTGACGAGCCAGCATGGCCGCGGTTCCACGGCCTAAGCGTGCTTATGCCGCGGTTCCGCGGCCAATTAGAAGGCTTGGGCCTTCATCTTTTGTCGGATTCCCTGGTTGTCTGTACTCTTCAGTGTGGTATATGTTTTTTCTCAGAATCCCTTCATAATTTTTCCAGAATTTCAGCGGATCTAAAGGTGATGTGATGTGGATCTTTTGTCATGATTTTTCTTGAGCTCCGCGTAGATATGTTGGATCTTGTGTTGAAATTGAGCTTTGTGCATGAAAATGACAATCGATTTGCCATTTTGTCCCTTAAACTGGTGTGCGGCAACATACGGATAGAGAGCGGAGACCCGTGTTTTATCTGTGGTTGGCAGTAATCCGGAATTCGTCATGCCTTTCCATGAATTTCACTGTTTATAGCTGAGAACCTGTATCCTGCAATTAACTAGCAAACACGGCTCAAGAGTACCTACCGATAAGCAATGTGATAAAAATTGGGCGGTATAAAAATGCAAAAATCTGATATGAACAAATATCCTACATCTTATTCGATGAGGAAAGAGCCAACGATCCCTTCACCGGGAGTGACCTCTTTAGCAAAACTAGAAAATGCCTTAAAAGCATTCCATTTAAAATCACTCGATTCTACAACGATATCAAGTTCATTACGCAAAGGGTTTTCTTAAAAACCTGTCGTAGCCCTCTGTCATTTCAGATAAGTAGTATTTATTATTCGTGCTGCGTTTGTTGGTCTTCGTCAAGGCGTAGTGTGCGGTAGCTGATTACTGCTTATCTGTATAAGCATATGATGTGATTGAGTTAGGGTAGTCATGTAGGGTTCCTAGTCACTTTTGTGAGGGTTCATAAGGCATCTACTATGCTTGAATAAAAATTTAGACGTGCCGAACAACCCAAAGCCGGGATCTTTGCTAGATTATTAGGGTTTAACATGCAAGTAAATATCTTTACAACTAAACATGAGGGATTACAACCTTTGTAGTCTGCTCCTTCGCTTCATAAGCTCCGAGTAGAAGTCCCTTCGCCGCGATCCACGATCTCCCGGACTCAAGAGAGGCTCCACGACTCGAACGATCCATACTAGCTTGTAGTGTTCCTATTCTCCGATGATCTATGTCGAAGTTGCTATAACTCAAGCTCTCTCACTCTAATGAGGTGAACACCCTAATCTAATGGGCTAGATTAGATGAGGATGATAGAGTAGTATTTATGCTTTCTTTTTATATCAAATTCTCACATGAAAACATCACAAAAGGAAAACCTAGTAAGCTTTCTCAAAGCTCAAGGTTGAAGATGAAGATGAAAAATGAGTTAATCCTTTTGTGATGAATAATGAAATGAATATATGAATAATAATCCAACCATGGTCAAGGATGACAAGGATAACCCTTGTAAAGAGTTAACTAGGGCTAGGGTTTGGTTGGGTTAAAACAATGAGTCATAAGAAAATATCAACCATAATATCTTCTTCATGACAAAAGAAAAGCTTCTAGAAGGTGTAAGAAAGAACTAACCATAATCAAACCCTAACCTTGTTTAATCTCCACTAATTAAGTTACATTAGTAATCATATCATGTTACAATAATATATATATCACATATATATTATATATTTGTAACAAAAGAAAATAATACAATTAACATATATCGCATATATATCAATGTATTACCCGGTGAGAAAATGAAATAATAAAGCGAGCCAATATTAGATAATGTAATACAATATATCATATATATTATTATACATTAAATTATCGAATCAACAATTGATCCGACAATCCGGCTATATCGAATATAACCAACTAATATATCATGTACCGATTCATCGAATCAACACTTGATCCGATGACCCGGCTCATATCTAAATATCGCGAGAATATAATACGGTATCTCATATCGTGTTATCCTCGGTCCTGCACATATCACATATGTGCCCCTACTCCGTTTTGCCTGAGTCAAGAAACCTCTGTGTAGGACTCTAAAGAATCGTCAATACGCCGGTAGTAGGTGATGATCATATCAAACACCTCCAAGCTGCAAGCGGCCAGCTAAACGTAACAGCCACCCAGGTATTGAGCGATCAGAAGATCAACAAGCTAGCATATACGTTCTCCTGTGAATCCAATCAGTAACACTCCCGTACAGTCCGGTCTCTTCGTCTGATATGTCGCATATCAAGTCTAGGGATGGTATACGTCAGACCCCAGTAACCGATAAGTCGTGTCGATGTGAGGCTCATAACGGGTCGAGAAACTACTGGTAACACTTACCAGTAAATCTCTATATCAGCCCTGGCCAGGGACTTCCAGTTATAGCCAATCGAACACAGCACACCATCAACTCCCTATACCGGGAGAGACGAATCCCCTCCTATCGCTCATTGCCTCCATGTGATTCGGGAATGCACCCAAAAGCCACCGTTTTTCACGCCCTCTTGGACATGGTAAGGTGGAAATCAAAACACAGTAGGAATCACACAAGACTCTATGACGATCTCGGGTCTACAGACTACCCTGTACCAGTGTCACCGGAGAACTGCCATCTGACGTGTGGTATATCACCATCTGGGAGTTCTCGGCGAGTCCGTCCAGTGTACCCAGTCTCCACTGAGCACCCGCACACCATCCTTGATGTCCAACACCGATGGATATGGGATCATCCATCACCCATCATATGGGTCAAGATGCATATACGCTAGTCTACTCTGGTGTATCGATGCCCTGTCTCGATATACCCTCGACAAGAACAGTTATAGGATGTACTCATCGACTACCATGGCCCCACTAGTATGATCTCATCATAGTCCCAGTAGTCGAGTACAGATCCTAAGGGCTTTATCAACATGTGAGAGTAAGACAGTAAACAAGTACAAGTCAACATGTAAAGATAAAGTGAAACCAAATAGCATACTATCATGACGAGCAAGAAAGTCCTCTCTATATATATCCAAGCATCCATCATAATATACATCACATGTATAATAATGGACTCTAGGGCATATACATAACTAACAATCTCCCACTTGCACTAAGGCCAGCTACTGTAGTATCTCATACCTAGCATCCCGAATAATCTCTCAAACTGTATCTGGGAAATGGCCTTCGTGAGTGGATCCGCAATGTTGTCCTTCGTATCTACTCTCCTGACCTCGATCTCCCGGCGATCAACTATCTCCCTGATGAGGTGATACCGCCTCAGAATATGTCTGGACTTTTGATTGGACCTGGGTTCCTTGGCCAAAGCCACAGCTCCATTGTTATCGCAATACAGAGGTATTGGATGCTCAATGGATGGAACCACACCAAGTTCACTAATGAACTTCTTTATCCAGACAGCCTCTTTGGCAGCATCGTTGGCAGCGATGTATTCAGCCTCCATCGTCGAATCTGCAACGGTATCCTGTTTGGAACTCTTCCAACACACCGCCCCTCCATTGAGGGTAAAGACAAATCCCGAGTGCGACTTAGAGTCGTCCTTATCACTTTGGAAGCTCGAATCGGTAAAGGACTCCACCTGGAGTTCTCCGTTACCATACACCAAGAACATCTCCTTAGTCCTTCGTAAGTACTTGAGAATGTTCTTCACAGCTGTCCAGTGATTCTCTCCAGGATCTGCTTGATACCGACTCACTACACTTAGTGAGTATGCTACATCGGGTCTGGTACATAGCATCGCATACATGATAGAGCCTACTGCCGGAGCATAGGGTATCCCTTACATGCGAGCTCTCTCCAAATCAGTCTTGGGAGACATCTCTTTGGAGAGAGTGAGTCCAGAGATCGTGGGTTGGTTCCCACGCTTGGATTCTTCCATACTAAACCTCTTTAGTATGGTGTCAATGTACCTGGATTGGGACAATCACAGTATCCGTTTAGAACTATCTCTATAGATCATGATTCCCAATATGCAAGAGGCATCACCTAGATCTTTCATTGAGAATCTTTGTGATAAGAAGAGCTTGACTGATTGCAGCATAGGAACATCATTTCCTATCAAGAGTATGTCATCCACGTACAATACGAGGAATACAATCTTACTCTCTGCAACCTTCTTATAAATACAAGGTTCATCTATATTTTTGATGAAGTCAAACTCTTTGACTACAACATCAAAACAGATGTTCCAACTCCATTATGCTTGCTTTAACCCATAAATGGATTTAAGCAGCTTGCATACCTTTCCGCTGCTCCCACTATCTACGAAGCCTTCTGGCTGAGTCATGTACACGCACTCTTCTAAATCACCATATAGAAAGGCGGTCTTAACATCCATTTTCCAGATTTCATAGTCATGGTATGCAGCAATGGCAAGTAAGATCCGGATGGACTTAAGTATAGCCACTGGAGAAAAGGTTTCGTCATAATCCACACCTGGTCGTTGACGAAAACCCTTTGCAACAAGTCTAGCTTTGAATGTCTCAACTTTTCCATCTACACCAATTTTCTTTTTAAAGATCCACCTGCTCCCAATGGGTTTTACCCCTTCACGAGCAACTTCCAAAGTCCATACTTTGTTGGTGTACATGGATTCCATCTCAGATCGCATTGCATCCAGCCATTTCACAGAGTCCCCACTCGTGATGGCCTGCTCGAAAATAGTCGGGTCATCATCTTCCATGATGCAATCCTCACTTCCACCATCAATGAGAAAACCGTAGTATCTCTCAGGTGGATGAGAAACCCTGCTAGATCGGCGGAGAGGCTGGGGTTCGTCGGGTACTACTGAATCCTCTGGTTCTACCAAGTCTTCTGTTATAGTTTGTGTCGCTGGAACCTCTTCCAGTTCTACCTCCTCGCCACAAATTTCTTTTGCAAGAAATTCCTTTTCTAAAAAGGTGGCATGTCGAGAAACAAACACCTTTTGTTCCTCAGTGTGGTAGAAGATATACCCTTGTGAGTTCTTGGGATATCCTACAAACTTACATAGAACAGACCTTGCCTCGAGTTTGTCCGGATTTAGCCTTTTGACATAGGCCGGACAACCCCATTGTTAGTTGTATGTATGCCCTAGAGGCCAGTATTGTACAGATGATGTATATTATATTGGATGCTTGGACATATATAGAGATGACTTTCTTGCTCGACATGATAGTATGCTATCTGGTTGCCATTTATCTTAACATGTACACTAGTCTCTTTATACTGTCTTATAGTTACATGTTGGTAAAGCCCTTAGGATTTGTACTTGACTACCTAGACTATGATGCAGATCATACTAGTGGGAACATGGTAGTCCATAAGTACATCCTTCAAGGTCCCTAGTCGTGGGTATCTCGAGACGGGGCATCGATTTACCAGAGTAGACTAGCGTATACGCTTCTCGACCCATGTGATGGGCGATGGATGATCCCATATCCATTGGTGTTTGACATCAGAGATGGTATACGGGTGCTCAGTGGAAACTGGGTACACTGGACGGACTCGCCGAGAACTCCCAGATGGTATTATACCTCACGTCAGATGGCAGTTCTCAGGTGACACTTGTACAGATTAGTCTGTAGACCCGAGATCGTCATAGAGTCTTGTGTGATTCCCACTGTGCTTTGATCTCCACCTTACCACGTCCATGAGGGCGTGCAAAACGGTGGTCTTTGGGTACAGTCCCGAATCACATGGAGGCAATGAGCGATAGGAGGGGTTTCGTCTCTCCCGGTATTGGGAGTTGATGTTGCGCAGTGCTCGATTGGCCGTAACAGGGAAGTCCCTGGCCAGGGCTGATCAGAGATTTGCTGGTAAGTGTTACCAGTAGTTTCTCGACCCGTTACGAGCCTCATATCAGCACGACTTATCGGGTTATTGGGGTCTGACGTATACCACCCCTAGACTTGATATGCGACGTATCTGACGAAGAGACTTGACTGTATGGTAAGTGTTACTGGTCGGATTCGCAGGAGTGTGAGCGGGCTAGCTCGTCGATCTTCTGATCGCTCAATACCCGGGTGGCCGTTACGTTTAGCAGACCGCTTGCGGCTTGTGGGTGCTTGATATGATCATCATCTGCTACCGGCGTATTGACGAGTCTTTAGAGTCCTACACAGAGGTTTCCTGGCTCAAGCGAAACGAAATAGGAGCGCATATGAGATATGTGCAGGACCGAGAATAATGCGTGTATGTGATACCGCATTTCATTCTCGCGATATATGTTTCGAATGGTTATATTCGATATGACCTAGTTATCGAATCATTGATTCGATAAATCGATGCATTGAATACTAGTCGGTTATGTGCGACATGACCGGATCATTGAATCAAGTGTTGATTTAATGATTTAATGTATAATTATATATTTGATATATTACTTTGCATTAACTAGTATTGGTTCACTTTAAACGGATTTTTCTCACTTGGATTGCACATTGTATATGTGATATACTTTCGTGCACTTTTTTGTATCATGTTTGATGATACTTGATCATTTAGTTAAGTGTATAAAATTAATCCATGGTTAATATGATAATTAGGGTTTTGCATTTTCATTTATTTATTTATTTGTTTATTTATTTATTTGGAAAAGAATAAGATGAGTATGGTGGCTTTCTTTGTCATTTTGTTGAAGCTTCATGAAGCTTTGACTTTGCTAACCATCCTTATCTTCATGCTTAACCCTAACCCATCAAAGTGACCATGGTTAATTCTCTACACTTAACCCTAGTTCAAGTTATGATAAGTATTTGTTTTATATTTATTTTTAATATAACACTTATCATAATTTTTCTAGAGCTCATCTTCTTCTTCTTCTTCAAGCTTGCTACTCCAATGGCAACTTGAGCTTTAGTGAGTTAAATCCAAATCCAAAGTGAACCCACCTCCTATTTCTTCACCCTCTACCTCTTGCCAAGTTGTTTTGGGTGTTTACTTCACAAGTTTCACAAGTTTGTGAAGTCGGAGCTTGAGTTTGTGCAACCTCGACGTAGATCGTCTTTGACACAAAGCCGACGAGCTATTCCGCTTGCTTTCCCGATGAAGCCGATGATCGAGTCGAGGATTCATGATGGACAGCGAGGACATGACGTTGCGGAGCCGTGGAGGTGGAAATCCGGATCTACAAAGGTTGTATATCCGTATCATAGTAGTTAACTGTTAACTAGCTTTCTATTTCGCCTAAACATCTAGTTAAAGATCCGTAGTCTAGGGTTTCTCGGCACTAAAAATTTTAATTTGGCATGTTCGATGCCTTGTGAGAACCCACTAGGGTGCCTAGGAACCTTTCACCATATCTTAACATACTTAAGAGATGGTCTCTTCCCTTTCCATATCTCATATGGAGTGGTAGGCACTAATTTGGTAGGAACCATATTCAATAGGTGTATGGCTGTCTCAAGCGCATACCCCCAGAAGGAAATAGGTAACTCAGCTTCGCTCATCATAGAGCGTACCATATCTAATAGGGTGTGATTCCTCCATTCCGATACACCTTTGTGCTGTGGTGTATAAGGAGGAGTAAGCTGAGAGAGAATCCCATTCTCTTTTAGATAATCTAGGAACTCATTGCTTAAGTATTCACCTCCTCGATTAGATCGAAGGATCTTAATACTTTTGCCCGTTTGGTTCTCTACTTCGTGCTTATATTCTCTGAATTTCTCAAAAGCTTCAGACTTGTGCTTCATCAGGAAGACATGTCCGTATCTAGAGAGATCGTCAGTGAATGTAATGAAGTAGGAAGAACCGTTCCTGGCATGCGTAGACATAGGACCGCATACATCACTATGTACCAGTCATAAGAGTTCCGTAACTTTTTCTCCGTGTCCACTAAACGAAGTTTTGGTCATTTTTCTTTTGAGACATGAATGGCAAGTATCATAAGATGATAATTCGAACGGATTCAAATATCCATCCTTTTGTAACTTAGCCAGTCGTGTCGCATTGATATGACCAAGTCTACAATACCACAAGAAGGATTCGTTCATTTCTGAACTCTTCCTCTTGTATGTGTTTTGTATATTTAGGACTGTATTTTGATTGAGAATGAATATGCCATTATATAACGAGCCTGATGCAATCAACTTTTGATCCAGGAATATGTTCATAACATTATCCTTTACTACAAAATTATATCCTTCTTTACTTAATAAAGAAACTGATATAATGTTGCACATCATGTTCGGTATATAATAGCACTCATTCAGAATTAGTGTATTACGACTTGGTAATACTGGGTGATATTCGCTAACTGCTTTGGCTGCAATACTTGCACCATTCCCTACTTGAACGGAATGATCACCTTTTCCCAGTTCTCTACCTTTCCGTAGCCCATATCAATTTACATATGTGGGATCCTGATCCGGTATCTAATAACCAGGACGTAGGATGAACTGAGAAACAGTTCTCAATAACTAACACACCCGAAGAAGGTGGATCAACATGCATGTTCTCCGTTTGGGCGGCGTGAGAATCCAGATATTCTCATATTCCCTGTTCAGTCTTATAACTCTTATAAGAAACAACGGGTCCAACGTTCCCCTGCTCAGTATAATAAGCGGGTTCAGTCAATACATCCATATTATTATCTTGATTATAGCCTGACATGGTCGCTACCTGGAGAGAGAGAGAAGAAAACACTTTAGCGTATGCTCTTGCAAGATTTGATTGGTTATTATCTTATCTAATCAGGATGTCTCCCACTATTTTTATCAAATCTACCTTCAAACCCTAAAAGGTAAGATTAGCCGGGATTAATTACACCCTACAATTTCGTCAATCTTTCAGCCAGATCAGATACATTGAGGGAGGTTCCCCGTGCTTTCGCACGGACCTAATTAAAGTAAACCTCATTTTCCCAGAGGCGTAACCCCGTTAACACTTTTCTAGACACCTACTTGATCGGCTAATTGTCCTGTGTAAAACTCTCCCACGAGTAACTCTTAGTCGCGGTGGGTATCGGGATCCAACTATCTCATAGGAGGTATGCAATCTCATTGCAAATTTCAACACTTGAAATTCCCGATAATGCTTTTACCCCTAACGTGCTATGACCTTGACGAATGCCAACAAACCATAGTCCGCTAGTCAAGTTCAACCCGAACATTTCTTGATTGAATTAAACCCAGCCATACGTCCCTTGACGAAAGCCAACAAAGTCGCACGACTACCCTAACCTAATCTCATCATATATTACAGATAAGCAATAGTTAGCTACCGCACACTACGCCTTGACGATAGCCAACAAACGCAGCACGAATACTAAGTATTACCTATCTGAAATGTCGGAGGGCTACGCAGGTTTTTTAGAAAACCATGAGCGTAATGAACTTGATATCGTCGTAGAATCAAGTGGTTTTTGGAAAAGGGGGTGTTTTGAGGCTTTTCTAGTTTCGCTAAAGAGGTCACACCCAGTGAAGGGATCTCGGCTCTTTCCCCATCGAATAAGGTGCAGGATATACCGTATATACCGCTGTGCAAAGCAAGAACTATAGAAGCTGTCAAAAACTAAACCGCGTGTTTGTAGCATCTGCCAATTTCGCTAAAGAGGTCACTCCTGGTGAAGGGATCTCGGCTCTTTCCTCATCGAATAAGGTGTAGGGTATATCATATATACCGCTATGCAAAGCAAAACTGTAGCTACCCTTTTTAAAAAGTTTTGATTCTACAACATCTTTTAGGTTTCTTTTCTTTTTATTAATCTCATTAATAAATCCCATCAGCTAATGCTTCCTAAGCATCACAGAAGAAACGAAAGCAGTAATATTTATATATCAGCATATATATATAGTATAAGCATTCGTCTCAGGCAGTAATATGATCTCATCACAGAACATTGCAGCAGAAGAACATATATGAAATAATGGATATACTAGGATGTCCGTGTTTTTAATACGAGCCGGTATAAAACACGGATTCCACGGTCGCGATGAATAGCCAAACCCACATCCTTAGACCCCTACGAGAGCGGAAAGTAACTCTGCCAATTTTAGGGTTAGGAGACCCGGTCTCGACTCCTTGAGATGGCCTCCCACTGGACCCTAGAACCCGGTTACTTGTGCTCCCCTCCTTGGGTCTACCTAATACGGAAAAGTAAATAATATACACTGGTGACATCAACCTTATCCCGGAAGTGCCCCAATAAAAGAATATTACATACAAATGAATTTTACATGAATGAAAATAAAAACCCTCATCTCACATAAAACCCCCGGCTATTCAGAACACGACGATCCAATATAACATATCACAGCAACACATAATATCACATATCATCAACGTAAGTAAGTATGCATACACCGATCGTCGTTGATGTATAGCAACGAAGACCGGCAATACAACTACATACTACACTTACGGTCACAGAAAAGAAATTGTAAAACTACAATATTTGGAATCCACAATCACTTTAGACATCGTAAATCCGAAATATCACATACTTCGCATTTCATGCCTAACTATATGAATTCCACATATTGTATCACATTCCAGATAAATAGACAGTATTAAACTTTCCGATCGGATAATAAAATACCCAAGATATCCTAAATAGCTCAACACTTGAGCGGAGTTCAAATAATCCCAGAATATGTCACAGTGCCGATGATCCAGCCGTAGAAGGGTCAAGCCAACGCCTCACATGTGGCACGCTGTACTGCCCCAAACCCTAAAGTCTAGAGGCAGTTCAGACGGTCACATAATCGAGTTAAGCTTTGTGTTCTTCTAGAGGGACCGCCGCGTTACTTGCACATTTTTCCGAAAGATATAAACCTAAGAAAAATTCAACACTTGAAAGTTTTTCGTGCCGGGAAAA
The DNA here is from genome assembly GCA_030015575.1 of Agapanthus africanus. Classification (NCBI taxonomy): domain Eukaryota; kingdom Viridiplantae; phylum Streptophyta; class Magnoliopsida; order Asparagales; family Amaryllidaceae; genus Agapanthus; species Agapanthus africanus. Next base: position 409,771,807 of record JASDDO010000026.1, read on the forward strand.
AAAGAGTTAATGATATCCGTTCGAACATTTTAACAGTTTCTAAATATCCGGAAAAAAAACGAAATTAAATTTTCCGATCGAATCAACGATTACAAAATAAACCCCAGAACACTCAACACTTGAGTCAGATTAAAAATATCCAGAAATTAACACTAACAGAAATAGATATTACTGTGCAAAAAAATAAGTTAAATACAACTGTACGGCCGCGGATCCGCGGCCCAAGCAAGGATTGGCCGCGGTTCCATGGCGGTCCGTACGGTTTAGCCTGTCGTTTTGCACAGTTATACTTATAATTTCCTGCTGGTATTTTTAAGCATTTTTAATTCAGAAAAAATCACAGTTTTAAAAATTGTCCAGAGAGGGGTTCAAAATGTCGTTTCGGGGTTCGATCGGAGTTTTAACTTCGTATACACGTCGCCTAATGCTCTAGCTAGTCTCTGATACAACTGTAGGGTTCCTGGGCACTCTTGTGAGAGTTCATAAGGCATCTACCATACCCGAATAAAAATTTAGACGTGCCGAACAACCCAAAGCCGGGATCTTTGCTATATTATTAGGGTTTAACATGCAAGTAATCATCTTTACAACTAAAAGTGAAGGATTACAACCTTTGTAGTCCGCTCCTTTGCTTCATAAGCTCCGAGTAGAAGTCCCTTCGCCGCGATCTGTGATCTCCCGGACTCAAGAGAGGCTCCACGACTCGAACGATCCATACTAGCTTGTAGTGTTCCTTTTCTCCGATGATCTACGTCGAACTTGCTACAACTCAAGCTCTCTCACTCTAATGAGGTGAACACCCTAATATAATGGGCTAGATTAGATGAGGATGATGGAGTAGTATTTATACTTTCTTTTTATATCAAATTCTCACATGAAAACATCACAAAAGGAAAATCTAGTAAGCTTACTCAAAGCTCAAGGTTGCAGATGAAGATGAAAAATGAGTTAATCCTTTTGTGATGAATAATGAAATGAATATATAAATAATAATGCAACCATGGTCAAGGATGACAAGGATAACCCTTGTAGAGAGTTAACTAGGACTAGGGTTTGGTTGGGTTAAAATAATGAGTCATAAGAAAATATCAACCATAATATCTTCTTCATGACAAAAGAAAAGCTTCTAGAAGGTGTAAGAAAGAACTAACCCTAATCAAACCCTAACCTTGTTTAATCTCCACTAATTAAGTTGCATTAGTAATCATATCATGTTACAATAATATATATCACATATATATTATAAATTTGTAACAAAAGAAAATAATACAATTAACATATATCGCATATATATCAATGTATTACCCGGTGAGAAAAAGAAATAATAAAGCGAGCCAATATTAGATAATGTAATACAATATATCATATATATTATTATACATTAAATTATCGAATCAACAATTGATCCGACAATCCGGCTATATCGAATATAACCGACTAATATATCATGTACCGATTCATCGAATCAACACTTGATCCGATGACCCGGATCATATCTAAATATCGCGAGAATATAATACGGTATCTCATATCGCATTATACTCGGTCCTGCACATATCACATATGTGCCCCTACTCCGTTTTGCCTGTGTCAAGAAATCTCTGTGTAGGACTCTAAAGAATCGTCAATACGCCGGTAGCAGGTGATGATCATATCAAACACCCAAAAGCTGCAAGCGGTCAGCTAAATGTAACAGCCTCCCAGGTATTGAGCGATCAGAAGATCAATAAGCTAGCCTGTACATTCTCCTGTGAATCCAATCAGTAACACTCCCATACAGTCCGGTCTCTTCGTCTGATATGTCGCATATCAAGTCTAGGGGTGGTATACGTCAGACCCCGTAACCGATAAGTCGTGTCGATGTGAGGCTCATAACGGGTCGAGAAACTACTGGTAACACTTACCAGTAAATATCTATATCAGCCCTGGCCAGGGACTTCCAGTTATAGCCAATCGAACACAGCACAACATCAACTCCCTATACCGGGAGAGACGAATCCCCTCCTATCGCTCATTGCCTCCATGTGATTCGGGACTGCACCCAAAAGCTACCGTTTTGCACGCCCTCTTGGACGTGGTAAAGTGGAAATCAAAACACATTGAGAATCACACAAGACTCTATGACGATCTCGGGTCTACAGACTACCCTGTACCAGTGTCACCGGAGAACTGCCATCTAACGTGTGGTATATCACCATCTGGGAGTTCTCGGCGAGTCCGTCCAGTGTACCCAATCTCCACTGAGCACCCGCACACCATCCTTGATGTCTAACACCGATGGATATGGGATCATCCATCGCCCATCATATGGGTCAAGATGCGTATACGCTAGTCTACTCTGGTGTATCGATTCCCTGTCTTGATATACCCTCGACTAGGAACAGTTATAGGATGTACTCATCGACTACCATGGCCCCACTAGTATGATCTCATCATAGTCCCAGTAGTCGAGTGCAGATCCTAAGGGATTTATCAACATGTGAGAGTAAGACAGTAAACCAGTACAAGTCAACATGTTAAGATAAAGTGAAACCAAATAGCATACTATCATGATGAGCAGGAAAGGCCTCTCTCTATATATCCAAGCATCCATCATAATATACATCACATGTACAACAATGGCCTCTAGGGCATATACATAACTAACAAGTCGTGCGACCTTGTTGGCCTTTGTCTAGGGTCGTACGGGTGGGTTTAATTCAATCAGGAAATGACGGGTTGAACTTGACTAGCATCCTATGGTTTTTGGCATTTTTCAAGGTCATAGGAGGTTAGGGGTAAAATATTATTGGGAATTTCAAGAGTTGAAATTTGCAATGAGATTGCATACCTTCTATGAGATAGTTGGATCCCGATACCCGCTGTGAGTAAGAGTTACTCCTGGGAGAGTTTTACACATTACAATTAGCCGACCAAGTAGGTGTCTAGAAAGGTGTTAACGGGGTTACGCCCCTGGGAAAACGTGGTTTACTTTAATTAGGTCCGTGCGAAAGCGCGGCGAACCTCCCTCAAAGTACCGGCACTGGCCTGGCTGAAAGATTGGCGAACTTGTAGAGTGTAATTAACCCCGGCTAGTCTTTCCTTTTAGGGTTTGAAGGAAGATTTGACTAAAACAGTAGGAGACATCCTGATTAGATAAATTGATAACCAATCTAATCTTGTAAAAGCGCACGCTGTGTGTTTTCTGTTGGAGATAGTGCCCTCAGAGTCAATTATTGGATCACAGGCACGTGATTGCAATGATTGATGGAGGACCTATCCCGATAGGACAGTCTTACTCAAGATGATAGTATGCTATCTGGTTTATTTTTATCATCGTGTACTGCTTTAGGTGACCTTACAGGTCACTATTGCGCGTTGATAGAGCCCTTAGGATTCTTGCTTGACGGCCAGCAGTATGATGGCGATCAAATACGTGGGAGCTGGGGTATAAGCACATCCTTAAACGGCCAGCAGTTTTGACGCCACTAGTGCGTCCCTCCTTGAATCCACCACAGTTGACACAACCGATATTGATTATGAAAGTTTCACTTTTTCGGATGATTTTGACGACTCACAGACCGAATATGAGTCTTTTGAATTTTTGGATGAGTTAGTTGAACCATCCGAATCGATTGTTTGCAGTGATTTCTAACCTGTGTTGGAGTCCTTTGAGTTCGAGGTAGATTTCCCAATTTTGCCTATGATTCTTTCGCCTCCGAAACTCGAACTCACGCCCTTGTTGTCTCACCTTAAATATGCTTACATAGGTGAAAATGAGACCTTCCCCATTATCATATCGGCCTCTTTTGCCCTCGAGAAAGAGAACGCCCTTTTAATGGTCTTACAAGATAGGCGGCAAGCTTTCGGCTGGACTATGGCGGACATCGAGGAGATTAGTTCCCTCATAATTGAATATCATATGCATATGATGGATGATGCCAAGTCGATGAAGGATCCACAGAAATATCTTGGGGATAGTGTGGTTAGTCAACCTCCTCCTTTAGAAGTTGAACCACCCCCATTTCTTTTAATAAGCTACGAGAATGCCAATATTCCACTGATTGCTGAACATTCACATTCTCGTTTTGATTCATCACCACATCATATCTATTCACTTCCACATTTTCCATCCCACCACTTCTATCTTCCCCAATTCTTTTTGGATCGGTATAACATGTTCTTCCACCAACCGATACTCTATACAGATAAATTTTCGAATGGTTGGTGTTGACGTTTGGTCTTTGCAAAGTTTGGCGATGACGTTTAACATTGTTTCAATGAAGTTTGGGGGGGCCCTTTCTGTATATATATTTTTGTTTTTCTTTTACCAATAAAAAAAATTATAAAAAAAATTAGTAAATAAATAAAGAGGGGAGTGCCAACATTCTCAACCCTCTTGGTATAGCATGACAGTGAGGACACTGTCAAAATTAAGTTTGGGGGTATGCTCAGTAAGCCTTCTTTCCTTCGCATTCATTTGTACATATTCTTGCATTTGCATACTTATTTTAAAAACCCATAAAAATTGAAAATTTTCAAAAATTATAAAAATTAATGTATTCAATTTTGGCCTTATTTAACTTGAGTTTGACAAATAGGTTAACTGGCTAGGAACAACTAGATCTTAGACTTAGTAAATTAAAAACCCTAAAAATAACCTTCCTTAAAGTTTAACGGTAGAGAGTATATGTCTTTGTAGTTTATTTAGAAATAGGCAAATTTTGAGTTCAGTTCTTAGGCTAAGTTGAAACAAAGGAAAAGTATTGATGTTCTTATTAGAGTATAAGTTTGAAAAATAATTCCTAGCTTAAGTCTAGATTCTAAAAATGTATACCCTACAAATTGCACAATCACGCACCTTGAAACTTGGAATAGTAGAAGAGACCTTGAAATGCTTTTGTCTAAAGTCCTTAGTACGAAGAAAATTTAAAAAAAATAATATAAGTGTGAATAAAGAAAAAAAAATGAACACTGGTTTTTGTGATTACTTAAGGCTGTAAAAATAGAAAAATATTTAGCGAGGGTGCTTCATCACCTAGTGCCTTAGACCAACTGGTTTGGGAGTCACTGCTAAAAGGCCTTGGGTGTTGCAAGACTAGGAATTACGCTTTAAAGTGCAAATGCATTTTGTAATCGGTCGTTGGTACCTCAAGAAGTATTAACGGTCGCATGAAGGATGTGTAAGAAAAATTCAATTAAAAATTCAACAATTAATAAGTACTTTGGACAACGGACAAGAGTATGATTGCTTGATTTGAATTTCCAAGTGTAGGGGTGATATATACACACACGTGGGGATATATGATTGGAATTTAGATAAGACATAGGAGTGAAGAATAGAACTTGTACCTTTAATAGAGTTGATAAAAATTCCTAAGTGGAGATGGAACCCTAGAAGGAAAACTTAGGAAATGCCGAAAGCTAAGTAAGTCTATAGAACATATATAATCTTAAGTTAGATGATAGGAAGTGTGAAGAATATGGGTGGATAATTTGCAAGTCAACGATAATAGAATTCCTTGTTAGAAAACCTAATTGGAGAACAAAAGTCGAAATGCCAAATTGATAGGATTTTGTGGGTAGTATCCGCTGAAAACCCTCAGGAGACAACACTCCTCCTACTAGGGACACCTAGAGGTTTAACGGCTTGTTGCACGTACTCAGTGCAATCGCGTTTCCCTGCGAAAGTGCGGTTAGGTTTTTGTAGATAATAAAAAAATAAGTTTGCTCGAGGACGAGCAAAAGATAAGTTTGGGGGTATTTGTTCACACCATAATATTGTATTATTATATTCCCCATTCTTATTCGTTTTATAAATAAACAGGTGCTTTTGACGCATGTCTGCTACATATTATAGGTTACAGGTTCTTAGATCTAAAACAGTGAAAAAGAAAAAAGACGATGCAAAAGTGGAACTACGACCAGCAAACAGAACGATTTTGATAAAGCCTACACAAAGATCAGTACAAGGCAACGCAAGGTCCAAGATTACAGAGCGAACGGTTAAAAGTCCACTGCAATTGTTCACTGGAGATCTAGAAGAAACCTAGAAGCTATTTTAATAAAAGAACCAAAGAAATAAGAAGCCCAGGAGTCCAAGAAAAAGCCCAGAAAAAACAAGCCTCCAGTGCCATCATTGGGCCGCGGAACCGCTGCCCAACCCTTTCTGTGGCCGCGGTTCCGCGGCCATATAGAGCCCGGAGATAAAATATTTTTTACCAAAATTCCAGAGGCGGCGCGGATCTTTGACTAGGTCTTTTCTTAGAGGGCATTTTTGTAAAAACAGATGTGCGAATCAATTGTAACTTAGGGTTCCTATGAATCTATAAATAGAACCCTAAAAACATTTTCTAGGTATGCCTCTTTTCAATTCATAAATTCAGATATGTACTGTTTTCATGTTTGGAGAGAGCCATCAATAAAAATTAGTAACTTCCCTTATTTTCTTTGCTTAGTTTAATTTAATTTAGAATGTCTTTTAATTCCCTAATGAGCGAGTAGTCTCCTCGCTTGTTAGGGTTAGCTTTAGGGAAAGGTTTGAGAGATGAGATCTCTCACCCCTTTCTTGCCCCTTCACACATAAGAATTAGAACTCCATGCATGCACGCACACACCGCTCTCTGCGGCACCTTACCCCTCGAGGTAACGGTGATACCGTAGTATAAAGGACCGGTTGCGCGTGTTTTCCATGGAGGTTAGGGTAAGGATCGATAAAGGAAGGACAAGAACCTAGAGGAAGAAACATCTTCCCAAATGATTCTAATCCACTTTATTGATAATTACCACAACACCTAATAGATCTACAATAGGGCATTGAAAGCGGTGAGGATATCTTTAATCTCTCAATTTCCCCTGAACCTAACCCTAGCAAGACTTAGATCTAGATAGTTTCCTAATCCTAGTATAACTCAACTTAGTTTTTAGATTTAATTAAAAGATCCAACACCCTTTGGAATTAGCTCGTAAGAACATTTAGGAAATTTACAACATCCCTGTGGACCGACCCGTATTCACCGGCTAGCTACCAAGCGACGCCGTTCTTGATTGCGGTAACATATATTTTTGATTGATAAAATCCCATCTAATCAAATGGCGAAAACCCTCAGGAGACAACACTCTTCCTACTATGGACACCTAGAGGTTTAACGGCTTGTTGCACGAGCTCAGTGCAATCGCGTTTCCCTGCGAAAGTGCGGTTAGGTTTTTTGTAGAGAATAAAAAAATAAGTTTGCTCAAGGACGAGCAAAAGATAAGTTTGGGGGTATTTGTTCATACCATAATATTGCATTATTATATTCCCCATTCTTATTCGTTTTATAAATAAACAGGTGCTTTTGACCCATGTCTGCTACATATTACAGGTTACAGGTTCTTGGATTTAAAACAGTGAAAAAGACAAAAGACGATGCAAAAGTGGAACTACAACCAACAAACAGAAGGATTTTTGATAAAGCCTACACAAAGATCAGTACAAGGAAATGCAAGGTCCAAGATTACAAAGCAAACGGTTAAAGTTCAATACAACTACTCACTGTGAAGATCTGGAGAATACCTAGAAGACAAATTGAGAAAGGACCTGTAAAAGTAGGAAGTACAAGTCAGCAGGAGCCAGCACACCAAAATTGATGACGCAATCCTCTTGTTTGGCCGTGGAACCGCGGCCAAACCATGCCTCGGGCCGAGGTTCCGCGGCCGGGTTATGCCCGTGTCGGCGCAAAGTTTTATGGCGGTGCGCGTATTGTTGACTAGGTCTTTTATTAGGGGTATTTTTGTAATAGCAGATGTGCGAGTCATTGTAACCCTAGGGTTTCCTATCCTCTATAAATAGGAACTCTAAATCATTGTAAAAGTTATGCCTCCCTTCATTAATAAATTTTAGAATTCTTTTGGAGAGCATCGGTGCCTCTTTTCATTTCATGAATTCAGATCTGACAACCCTGTGTTGATGTTTGGAGAGAGCCATCTGTAAGTAGTTTTATTTAATTCCTCTAGTTTAGATTTTAATTCCTTGCTCTAGATAATTGTTTAGAGTTAGCATTGGGGAAGGCTTTTTGAGAGATGAGATCTCTCATCCCTTTCTTACCCATCACATATAATCAATAGGACTCCATGCATACACGCACACACCGCGCCCTATGGCACCCTATCCCTCAAGGTAGCGGTGATACCGTAGTATAAAGGCCTGGTTGCGCGCGTTTTCCATGGAGGTTAGGGTAAGGATCTCTAAAGGAAGGACAAGAACCTAATGGAAGGAACACCTTCCCGAATGGATCTAATCCCCTTTATTGATAATTACTATAACTCATCAAAGATCTTTATTTGGGTATAGAAAGCGTTGAGATTTATTTACATTTCCAAACCATTCTTAAACCTAACCCTAGCAAAATTTAGATCTAGATTAATTTAGTTTTTAGATAGATTTAGTTTTTAGATTTAATAAATCAATCCGACACCCATCGGAATTAACTCGTTAGTGTGATTAAGAAAAAAACAAAATCCCTGTGGACCGACCCGTACTCACCGGCTAGCTACCAAGCGACGCCGTTCTTGATTGCGGTAATTATATTTTTGATCGTAAAATCCCACATTATGGATCTATGAGATAGATCTAATTGGATGTTAGGATTCTCACTAGTTGTAGTGAGATGGTATCAATCGATTCTGGGGAGAATCACTGGAAAAATTCCTGGGTGATAAGGACGACTGAATGTCAGTCGCAGGCATTATCTTTACCCTCAGTGTAGGGACAGTATGTTGGAAGAGTTCCAAGCTAGATACCGTGACATACTAGACAATTAAAGGCAAGATACATCGTTACCAAGGATGCTACCAAAGAGGCAGTCTGGATATATATAAGTTCATGAGATGAACTTCGTTCCAACCATTGTATGACAATGGAGTTATGGCTTTGGCCCAGGAACCCCCGTCCCATCAGAAATCCAGATGTAATTCTTAGGCAGTATCACCTGATCATGGAGATGGTTGATCTCCAGGGAGATCGAGGTTAGGAGAGTAGATACAGAGGACAACAGCGCGGATCCACTCACAAATGCCTTTTTCCCAGTAGAGATTTTTATGGGATGGTTGAGTATGAGATACTTCAACCGCAGCTAATTGTTGGGTATGTGATACCACAACAGATGGCCCTAGTGCAAGTGGGAGATTGTTAGTTATATGTATGCCTTAGAGGCCATTACTGTACATACGATGTATATTGTAGTGGATGCTTGGACATATATAGGGAGGACTTTCTTGCTCGACATGATAGTACGCTATCTGGTTGCTCTTTATCTTAACATGTATTCTGATTGTCTCTGTATTACATGTTGATAAAGCCCCTAGGATGAGTACTTGACTACCAGGACTATGATGCAGATCATACTAGTGAGGACGGTGTAGTTTCCAAGTACATCCTTCAAAAGTTCCTAGTCGTGGGAGTACCGAGACAGGGCATCGATACTCCAGAGTAGACTAGCGTATGCGCTTCTTGACCCATATGATGGGCGATGGATGATCTCATATCCATTGGTGTTTGACATCAGAGAAGGTATACGGGTTCTCAGTGGAGACTGGGTACACTGGACAGACTCGACGAGAACTCCTAGATGGTATTATACCTCACGTCAGATGGCAGTTCTCTGGTGACACTGGTACAGGTTAGTCTGTAGACCCGAGATCATCAAAAAGTCTTGTGTGATTCCCACTGTGCTTTGATTTCCATTATACCACATCTAAGAGGGTGTGCCAAAAGGTGGCTTTTGGGTACAGTCCCGAATCACATGGAGGCAATGAGCGATAGGTGGGGATTCGTCTATCCCGGTATAGCGAGTTGATATTGCGCTGTGTTCGATTGGCTATAACTAGAAATCCCTGGCCAAGATTGCTGAGATTTACTGATAAGTGTTATCAGTAGTTTCTCGAACTGTTATAGACCTCATATCGAAACGACTTATCAAGCTACTGGGGTCTGATGTCTACCACCCCTAGGCGAGATATACAACATATCAGACGAAGAGACCGGACTGTAAGGGAGAGTTACTGATTGGAGAGAATGTGCAGGCTTGCTTGTTGATCTTCTGATCGCTCAATACCTGGGTGGCTGTTACGTTTAGCTGACCGCTTGCAGCTTGTGAGTGTTTGATATGATCATCACCTACTGCCGGCGTATTGACGATTCTTTAGAGTCCTACACAGAGGTTTCTTGGCTCAGGCAAAACGGAGTAGGAGCACATATATGATATGTGCAGGACCGAGAACAATACTTGTATGTGATACCGTATTAGATTCTCACGATATGAGATATCGGCCGGGTATATGAGATATAGCTGGGTCAACGGATCGAGTGTTGATTCGATGAACTGATACAGAATATATTAGTCGGTTATTTATGAAATAGCCAGATTATCGGATCAAGTGTTGATTTGATAATTTAATGTATAATTATATATTTGATATATTAAATTACATTAACTAATATTAGCTCACTTATTGATTCATTTTCTCACTCGGATAATACATTGATATATATGCGATATATGTTAACTGTATTATTTTCTTTTGTTACAAAATATATTATATATGTGATATATAATATTGTAACATGTTATAATTACTAATGCAACATGATTAGTGGAGATTAAACAAGGTTAGGGTTTGATTTGGGTTAGCTCATTCTTGAAGCTTCTAGAAGCTTTTCTTTTTGTCATGAGCTAAGATATTTTGTTGATATTTTGTAACCCAAACCACACCCTCAACCCTAGTTAACTCTCTACAAAGGTTAGCTCATTTTATATTAGCAACCATGGTTGCATAAGCAATTATCAACACAATTCATTATTCATCACAAAGTAAATTGATTCTTCTTCTTCCTTGAAAGCTTTCTAGCTTTTTGCTTAGTGATGATTTTGAGTGAGAAAAAGAAAACAAATGAGAGCTAAAATCCTACTTCATCATCCTAATCTATCCTAACCATTTAGATTAGGGTGTTCACTTCATTTGTGAGTGAGAGCTTGTGTTAAAGAAACTTCAAGGTAGATCATCTTTGTTATCGAAGATCGGAAGCAAGTTTGCATCATTCTCTTCGTGGAGCCTCTCTAGAGTCCGGGTACATGATGATCGCAGTGAAGGGATCTCAACACAGAGTTTATGAAGTGAAGGACCTGTAGCGTTTTGAAAATCGTTTCGGTGAAATTTCGGAAATATCGGTAAAATGAGGGGGTTTTCTGTAAAAAGTCAAAATATAAATATCTTATTATAAAAATTAAATATACATATTCTAGCTATGTAATTGCTATTATTTGGTGTTTATTGAGCCGCTGGTGAAATTTCAAATTTTCTGAAAAAAATATTATTTTATTATTATTTTAAGCCGTCACTAATACATTTAAAATTACAAATTGGAATGAGTTGAAACAAATTTTGTGCATCATAAAACATTAAATAAAAATTTATCATGTGGTTTTTGGATTGAAATCATTTGCCAAAACGGTTTAGAAATTATTGAAGAAAAAAGGCTTTTTTTAGCGTAAATGGATGTTTGGGGTATTGTATTTATCATTTTTCATCACCCCACACTCGTACCCACACCCACACACCCCCACTTACTCCTCCCCATGGCTGAATTCAGCAGCCACCCTAATTTTTCCCCACTTGATTTTCAAATGAAAGGAAATGAAAGAAAAGAATAGAAAATGGATAAGTAGTTAGACTTTTGACTTGCTTTGACCTTGACTTTGCCCCACTTTCTCTGCCTCCCTCTCTCTCCTCTCCCACTCACAATTCCAGCCGAAATTTCCCTCCCCTACTGCAGCAACAGCCCCCCCCCCAATTTCCCTTCTCTTTTCTCTTCAAACTTCATGGAAAAATTGCTTCTAAATCCATCAAAAAAATCCCAAAACCCAAATCCGACTCCTACCCATTTTAGCTTAGCCCGTATAGCATGGATCCTTGTGAAAAGAGAGCATTTTGGGAGGCCATGGATGCTTGTAGACCTTGATATATTTTTGGGTATAATTCTAAAACTTTTTGCTTAAATTGTTACTTGTTTCTTAAAGCTAATTTAAATTAAGTGTTAACTTGGATATGTGAGTTTAATTGCAAGTTTTGGATTTCAAGTTAGGGTTTGTTGTGGAAATGAGTTGTGTTTGATTGTGCATGGTTTAACATAATTAGTTTTGTAGAAAACTAATCTAGTTGTTAATTACAAGTTGTTACTTGAAAAATTGTGTTAATTTGCTAATTGCTTACTAGGTTTTTGAAATTTGTTAAATTCTTGGGATTAAAAATGTGATTAGGGTTTTCTTGGCTTCATTAACTTTATTAAGTGTGGTTTAATGCTTTGGATCATGCAAATCTAAGCTAGATTGTAGTTTGTGCATTTTTGCTTTGAAATTGTTAAAAAAAGGGTATTTTTGTAAACTAGAATATTAGGATTTTTGGAATTTAATGAGATTAAATTCCGGAAATTGTTTATACGACTTATTTAAGATATTTAATAAGTATATTGGCCGCTACTTTCATTTAAACATCATGTTTTGTACAAAAACGGCGAATTGTGCTTGCTAGATTTTCGGAAAAATGACTTTTTAAGTGAAAATGGGGTTTTTGTGAGTTTTAACCTAGTTTATATTAAAATTAGTGTTCGTGAATGTGCAAATGAGTGTGATTGGATTGTTCTCGATGGTTTGACGTTTGTACATCGACATCGAGGGTTGGTTTTACTATTCTTGCATGCGTAGGCGATAGGTTTGGACCTATGCGTGATACGCGTGCCGATTTGATTTTCGTATGCCGTTTCGATCTCGAATTTAGTTTTAATGCGATATGGTGCGTTATGATATGTAGGTACCCCCACGTGGACTTCGAGACGACAAGCAAGCGCGTGGCGACGTCGGCACCGGCGAGCGAGGACCAGGTGAGTAGATTTATATCTACGGGGAGAAGTCGGGTGGATGGCGTATAGCACCCCCGCAGTTCGTGGTGATGTATACGAATACGTATACACACATATATATATTTTTTGACTATAATTTGTTTGATATTATCGATGATATAGATATTTGGTGTTCTTGGATGATTTAGTGTCGCGAAACCCTAGAGTAGTGGTCGCACCACACATGCACACACACACCCACACTTGCATACTCTCTTCTTTCATTTGCGCTTATACGGGATTATATAGTTATGTGTTCATATGGGTATGGGACTATGTGTTCACATACGGATTGAGGATGATAGTACTTGGGATTTATGATGAGTCGATGAGATTTGATTTGAGGCCGTGAGATCGGTGATATAGCAGGGTTCGTATCTTAGATACGACATGACGTTGTAGCGGGTCCTTGACGTAGTGTTTCACACACGTCCATGCATACGTAGGCGGTAATAGTATGGTACTAGACGTAGATCAGTACCCCGATCATGATATTTGATAAAGAGGATACCAGGTGAATAGTATGATGAATGTGATATTGACCCGTACCCAGATTGGGATGCCGTACGACGGATTTACGTACGAGCTATATTGATGATTGATCCGCACTCTTGACTTGGGATGCCTGATTATAGATATGGTATCGGATATGATATTATTGAGGCGAGATCACCGACTATACATATACAGGTATGTATATGTATCGACTCAGATGATAGGCGGTTTCCTTACCTGTAGTTCAGCTTGTAGTTCAGCCGTATAGTTTAGTGTAGTTGTTAGATTAGATTAGACTTCTTACCTATTTCAAAAACTAACGAATCGTGGGCATTTTTAAAGACAGCTCAAGGGAATCTACGGATATCTCAAAAACGACGTATCTTTTCATAAAAAACACCGTAGCCCCTATTTTCAAAACCCCATGATTAGTGTTATTTCAAAAGGCACCATTTGTAGGACTTATATTAGATTATTGCAGATTAGTTATCGTTGTGTCTAGTATTCAGCTCCCGCACATTATTGCTGTTCGCTCTGCCTCGCATATTTATTTTGCTGCATATTCCATTATTGATATCATGCTGTTAGGACACCAGCACCATTACCGATGATGCGTATGTACCACGTACACCTACTTGCCGGCTCACACACATCTTCATCGGTAATTGCCATGTCACGTACACTTTAGAGAATATAATTGCTTGACTTAGATTGTTAGCTAGTAGTTTTGACATGATATTAGTGTACTTCCCTTATATGCCATATTAGACATTGTAGTTATTACCTACCACTTCATGCATACTGTTATTCAGTTGTTCATGCCTAGTTCATTATCATTGACATATGCACTTGTGATGATTTCTTGAGATTTATGATATTTCTGGATTTCGGGGAAAGCCGCAAAATTTACAACTTATGATCTTTTAAAATATAAAATGTTGCGGTTTTCTAGTGATGTAAAGTGTCGTCCACCATGAGTTTGCTGTGGTTTTGGAGATCCGTGTCGAGGAGTGGAGGAACCGTCACGGGTACATGGTGGGCCCGGTATGGTACCCCGGGGCAAGAGGAATGTGGTGTTGACGTTGAGCCTGGCTGGGGAGCACTACCTACCGGTGATATTACCCGACGCGTCGGATATCCGGAGGATACCGTCATGGTCTTGAGATGGATGGTAGGAGCCGGTCCGGACTGACGGCGCCCTAGATATTGAGATTGAGACATTGATATTTCGAAACAGTGAGATTTATGTTTTGTGTCGATGCTAGACACTGTTGATACTGATTTTAATTATGATACCTCAGTTTAAAATATGAAGGAAATCTCACTAATTTATGAAAACAGTTTCTTCATTTACATGTATTCTGTTTTCATGCATTCATGCCTCATTCATATGATATATTGCTACCTGAGGTACTGACACGGGCACATGAGTTTACACTCGGGTTAGATATTTACCCTAGCCATTGTTATAGGCTGCATGTTATATATATTTGAGGATATATTATGATCATTGACCTAGGATTGCGTTATTTATGCGATTTCTGTGCGTAGATGTTTTTCTATTCACGAGTTGGCAACTCACCCCCGTTGTGCCCCAGTTTCTTGCAGGTTGCCGTACAGGTTCCTTACGGCTTTGCGGGCATAGTTTCATTCGGGTGATTTGCTAGTAGGTAGGTTTACTTGTATCATACCCCTATTATTTATCTTGTATATCATCATTCTGTTGTATCTAGAATTCCATCAACCAAACATGTATTTTTTGAGATAGAGACCAGTGTTGGTTATTCTTTCGACCTTAGAGTCGCTCGTTATTTTTCTGGTGGTTTTGAGTTTCCTTTTGAGTTTTGATCCTCGCCGTTGGCGTTGTATATTATATTGTTTGTGTGGTTGTGACCGTCGATTGACGAAGAGCTAGCTCCCGCTTGGGGATGCCCTTTTCTTGATTTCGTATACTATTCATGTTGTATCCCGTTTGGGGGCTAGTATTTACAAAGGAGACTCTGCCGAAATTTTCAGTAAATTTTTGATGTTTTAAAAACCGCATAATTCGGCTTATGCTATTGAAATTACTTGCTTTAAGTTGTTTTTCCTGCACTCTACTATTTTCTTGGTTTGGATTTCTGGGTTTTCGGTTTACTTAGATTACGTATGCCTCGAGACGTTCGTAGTTTAAGTGCCGGTCATGTTCCGTACTTTCGGGTCATGACAAAGTTGGTATCAGAGCGTTAGGTTTTAACCTTCGGAGCGTAGGATGACCCTTGGTTGATGGATAGGTGACTAAAGTAGAGTGACGTACCGTGGGTATGTTCCGCGGCATATTTACGATACGCTACTCCACTTAAGAAACCTTAGGATGTACATTTCTTTGTTCAGTATTATGTTCTTTCCGATCTAGCCTCATCGGTACCAGTTTGGTTTTGCTGCTACGGTTACGGCAGGGAGAGCTACGGCTAGAGTTGCGGTCAGCACAAGCTCGTCACGAACGAGGACTGACCAGGGCGAAATTCCGGCGACACGATTACAGAGATGTGTCTTCTTACTGTGTTTCCGCGCTACGAGCGTTTGGCGGATCGCCCTTATGAGGTTACTCGGAGGTGCTGATCGACACTAGAGAATTGAGCCAATGATAGAGGCCAGCCAGATTTTGATGACCGTTGGTGTGTTGCTTACTCCTGACGATTGAGGCACTGTTTAGCATGAAGACGAGCAAGCCAGTGGTTGCTGCGAGCGACGAGATATCGCCCCATATGTTGAAGCTATTGCGGGGCGAGTTGTACGAATAGATGATACAAGGTCGCTAGTCACCCGATGATGAATGACTAGGACAGGTGGTTCGTTCGCTTAACCCGATGCGAGGTCATCAGATAGATTGATTCCAGCTAGAAACGACTTCACGCGGAGACGTTGGGAGTCGACAGAGACGATCGAATGTCAGAAACCTATTATTCCAAGTTTAAAGTAGTCGGAAAGACATGCAGGCAATTCTATGGTCCCTCTAGAAGAATGAAACCCTAACTCGACTTAATGACCGTGTGAAAGCCTTTGAACCTTCGGGTTTGCGGCAGTTCCACGGCGCCATTAGTGAGGCTTGGGTTTGCCCTTCTACGGCTGGACCACCGATGCTGTGGTATATATATTCGATACTATTAAACTGTACCAAGATGTTGAGCTCTTGGGGGATTATGAAGTTTTGACGAATCGATCGAATGGTTCGACTTCAATCGGATGCTAGGTGGTGAGATGCATTCTTGGGAGACTCCAGATACGAGGATAGTCATTGGAGGTCAGTCCATGCAGCCGCGACGAGACGAGTCCAAAGCAGACGACATTAGAGAAAAGTGGAGTAAGAGGATCGCACCAGATCTAGATGAGATGACGTTCCACTCCGCCGACATCAGAGATGCGATGCGCATGCCGAGGCATGGTACTTGGACTTACCTTCCAGAAGGAGTCGCAATGGGTATGCAGCCGTTCCAGAGCAAGATGCAGATATAGGAAAGGACGATGACTTCCGGACAGTTGGCAGAGACGAGACATGGAAGAGACCGTGAACAGGATTCCTTCCAGGATACTGCTGCAATGATACTTGCACCCAGGATCAGATGTGTCACGTACATTCAGAGAGCCAGAGGCCGACGCCAGTGATATGCTGTCTTACGAGTGGTCGCGATGATTGACCAAGAGATGACCAGAGAAGTGCCAGAACGGAATCGTCCCCGTTAGCACACCTGACAGGGCCGATGAGCCGATGGACCGAAAGATTGGTAATTCACAGTGAAGACCTTGACCCAGGAGTGGTCATGGTTACGCACACCAGCAGGACAGAGTTCATGATCATCGACGAGACGTCCCACTAGTGACCACGACAGTTGGCCGAGATTCTTAGAGGATGCACTTGAGCGGTACTATTCCGCCATTATTGATTACGATGTGTTGGGTGATTTATTCGTATGATTCGATTTTGATGATTGAGGATTTATGATCTTTGCACAGTGTTGCACTTGATGTCGTTTTCGTGCTTTAGTTTCACATGTTTGTGATTTTATGGTTTTAACCAGTTGAGTTGGTTTTGTGTGTATGCATGCACACGATTTCATTCCTGCACTCTGTATAGTTTATATATGCTTGCAGTGCAGTGATACGCCTTTTGTGCACTTAGATGCACTGAACTTCGATTTCGATTGTGATACTCGATATTTGTTTTGTGCACCTGATTGATTTTGCGTACGTTCGGCGCTTGATATTGGATTTCATGATTTCGTGCGCGATGGATGCACCTGATTTGGATTTTCGCGCATGTTGAGCGCATGTCTTGAGATGCGATTTTGGTGCACACCAGATGCACTAAATTGAGATTTTTCGTGCATGTCAGATGCACCTGATTTTGCTGTCAGGCACACATGTTGCCTACGACAGATGTTTCGTGCACACCCGATGCACTGAGATGTTGTTTCTGTGCGCATGTATGGCACATTCATGGATTTTGATTTCCGTGCGCACCAGACGCACGTAGCATTCATGTGCATATTTTGGGATTGATTTCGTATAGAGCAGTACGTTTTGATGATATTGCTATGTGTTTTCGTACTGAGCAGGACTAGTCAGAGGACAGTACCTGAATATATTTTGCATGCATTGATAGTTATTGAAGGGATTTCCAGAAAGCGAGCTATAGCCTCAGTATTTACCTATGTGTCTGATATGACACGAAATGTTTAAAACAAGGAGACCCTTCTAAATTGTTTCCAAAACGGCGGAACGTACATTTCAAACAAAGGTATATATGTATATAGTTATTTTCTTATGATAGACGTCCGCCACTGTGCAGTGTTATACGCGTTGCACAGCGACTTAAAGAGATTTGGCATGCATTTCCTTCAGATACTTACAGATATAGATTCGATATTTACATGTATAGTTTCGAGTTATGTCATATTGGTTTTGATTTGGATTTGGCATTGATGTCTTCCCCATGACTCCGATGATTGCGAGCTGCTTGACGGAGTTCTGATTTGAGTTATATACTCATTTTTCAAGCGCATGCGCTGCGCTACGATTTGTTTTATGTATTTACAATTTCGGAGCCCCGACGACTTGATGGTTTTTCTTAGATGTTTTAGTATTTGGGGGAGTTTGAATTTAAATTCGGGGACCGAATTTCTTTAAGGGGGGAAGATTGTAGCGTTTTGAAAATCGTTTCGGTGAAATTTCGGAAATATCGGTAAAATGAGGGGGTTTTCTGTAAAAAGTCAAAATACAAATATCTTATTATAAAAATTAAATATACATATTCTAGCTATGTAATTGCTATTATTTGGTGTTTATTGAGCCGCTGGTGAAATTTCAAATTTTCTGAAAAAAATATTATTTTATTATTATTTTAAGCCGTCACTAATACATTTAATTAGGAAAAATTACAAATTGGAATGAGTTGAAACAAATTTTGTGCATCATAAAACATTAAATAAAAATTTATCATGTGGTTTTTGGAACGAAATCATTTGCCAAAACGGTTTAGAAATTATTGAAGAAAAAGGCTTTTTTTTAGCGTAAATGGATATTTGGGGTATTGTATTTATCATTTTTCATCACCCCACACCCGTACCCACACCCACACACCCCCACTTACTCCTCCCCATGGCTGAATTCAGCAGCCACCATAATTTTTCCCCACTTGATTTTCAAATGAAAGGAAATGAAAGAAAAGAATAGAAAATGGATAAGTAGTTAGACTTTTGACTTGCTTTGACCTTGACTTTGCCCCACTTTCTCTACCTCCCTCTCTCTCCTCTCCCACTCACAATTCCAGCCGAAATTTCCCTCCCCTACTGCAGCAACAGCCCCCCCCCCCCAATTTCCCTTCTCTTTTCTCTTCAAACTTCATGAAAAATTGCTTCTAAATCCATCAAAAAAATCCCAAAACACAAATCCGACTCCTACCCATTTTAGCTTAGCCCGTATAGCATGGATCCTTGTGAAAAGAGAGCATTTTGGGAGGCCATGGATGCTTGTGGACCTTCATATATTTTTGGGTATAATTCTAAAACTTTTTGCTTAAATTGTTACTTATTTCTTAAAGCTGATTTAAATTAAGTGTTAACTTGGATATGTGAGTTTAATTGCAAGTTTTGGATTTCAAGTTAGGGTTTGTTGTGGAAATGAGTTGTGTTTGATTGTGCATGGTTTAACATAATTAGTTTTGTAGAAAACTAATCTAGTTGTTAATTACAAGTTGTTACTTGAAAAATTGTGTTAATTTGCTAATTGCTTACTAGGTTTTTGAAATTTGTTAAATTCTTGGGATTAAAAATGTGATTAGGGTTTTCTTGGCTTCATTAACTTTATTAAGTGTGGTTTAATGCTTTGGATCATGCAAATCTAAGCTAGATTGTAGTTTGTGCATTTTTGCTTTGAAATTGTTAAAAAAAGGGTATTTTTGTAAACTAGAATATTAGGATTTTTGGAATTTAATGAGATTAAATTCCGGAAATTGTTTATACGACTTATTTAAGATATTTAATAAGTATATTGGCCGCTACTTTCATTTAAACATCATGTTTTGTACAAAAACGGCGAATTGTGCTTGCTAGATTTTCGGAAAAATGACTTTTTAAGTGAAAATGGGGTTTTTGTGAGTTTTAACCTAGTTTATATTAAAATTAGTGTTCGTGAATGTGCAAATGAGTGTGATTGGATTGTTCTCGATGGTTTGACGTTTGTACATCGACATCGAGGGTTGGTTTTACTATTCTTGCATGCGTAGGCGATAGGTTTGGACCTATGCGTGATACGCGTGCCGATTTGATTTTCGTATGCCGTTTCGATCTCGAATTTAGTTTTAATGCGATATGGTGCGTTATGATATGTAGGTACCCCCACGTGGACTTCGAGACGACAAGCAAGCGCGTGGCGACGTCGGCACCGGCGAGCGAGGACCAGGTGAGTAGATTTATATCTACGGGGAGAAGTCGGGTGGATGGCGTATAGCACCCCCGCAGTTCGTGGTGATGTATACGAATACGTATACACACATATATATATTTTTTGACTATAATTTGTTTGATATTATCGATGATATAGATATTTGGTGTTCTTGGATGATTTAGTGTCGCGAAACCCTAGAGTAGTGGTCGCACCACACATGCACACACACACCCACACTTGCATACTCTCTTCTTTCATTTGCGCTTATACGGGATTATATAGTTATGTGTTCACATGGGTATGGGACTATGTGTTCACATACGGATTGAGGATGATAGTACTTGGGATTTATGATGAGTCGATGAGATTTGATTTGAGGCCGTGAGATCGGTGATATAGCAGGGTTCGTATCTTAGATACGACATGACGTTGTAGCGGGTCCTTGACGTAGTGTTTCACACACGTCCATGCATACGTAGGCGGTATCAGTATGGTACTAGACGTAGATCAGTACCCCGATCATGATATTTGATAAAGAGGATACCAGGTGAATAGTATGATGAATGTGATATTGACCCGTACCCAGATTGGGATGCCGTACGACGGATTTACGTACGAGCTATATTGATGATTGATCCGCACTCTTGACTTGGGATGCCTGATTATAGATATGGTATCGGATATGATATTACTGAGGCGAGATCACCGACTATACATATACAGGTATGTATATGTATCGACTCAGATGATAGGCGGTTTCCTTACCTGTAGTTCAGCTTGTAGTTCAGCCGTATAGTTTAGTGTAGTTGTTAGATTAGATTAGACTTCTTACCTATTTCAAAAACTAACGAATCGTGGGCATTTTAAAAAAAAGCTCAAGGGAATCTACGGATATTTCAAAAACGACGTATCTTTTCATAAAAAACACCGTAGCCCCTATTTTCAAAACCCCATGATTCGTGTTATTTCAAAAGGCACCATTTGTAGGACTTATATTAGATTATTGCAGATTAGTTATCGTTGTGTCTAGTATTCAGCTCCCGTACATTATTGCTGTTCGCTCTGCCTCGCATATTTATTTTGCTGCATATTCCATTATTGATATCATGCTGTTAGGACACCAGCACCATTACCGATGATGCGTATGTACCACGTACACCTACTTGCCGGCTCACACACATCTTCATCGGTAATTGCCATGTCACGTACACTTTAGAGAATATAATTGCTTGACTTAGATTGTTAGCTAGTAGTTTTGACATGATATTAGTGTACTTCCCTTATATGCCATATTAGACATTGTAGTTATTACCTACCACTTCATGCATACTGTTATTCAGTTGTTCATGCCTAGTTCATTATCATTGACATATGCACTTGTGATGATTTCTTGAGATTTATGATATTTCTGGATTTCGGGGAAAGCCGCAAAATTTACAACTTATGATCTTTTAAAATATAAAATGTTGCGGTTTTCTAGTGATGTAAAGTGTCGTCCACCATGAGTTTGCTGTGGTTTTGGAGATCCGTGTCGAGGAGTGGAGGAACTGTCACGGGTACATGGTGGGCCCGGTATGGTACCCCGGGGCAAGAGGAATGTGGTGTTGACGTTGAGCCTGGCTGGGAAGCACTACCTACCGGTGATATTACCCGACGCGTCGGATATCCGGAGGATACCGTCGTGGTCTTGAGATGGATGGTAGGGGCCGGTCCGGACTGACGGCGCCCTAGATATTGAGATTGAGACATTGATATTTCGAGACAGTGAGATTTATGTTTTGTGTCGATGCTAGACACTGTTGATACTGATTTTAATTATGATACCTCAGTTTAAAATATGAAGGAAATCTCACTAATTTATGAAAACAGTTTCTTCATTTACATGTATTCTGTTTTCATGCATTCATACCTCATTCATATGATATATTGCTACCTGAGGCACTGACACGGGCACATGAGTTTACACTCGGGTTAGATATTTACCCTAGCCATTGTTATAGGCTGCATGTTATATATATTTGAGGATATATTATGATCATTGACCTAGGATTGCGTTATTTATGCGATTTCTGTGCGTAGATGTTTTTCTATTCACGAGTTGGCAACTCACCCCCGTTGTGCCCCAGTTTCTTGCAGGTTGCCGTACAGGTTCCTTACGGCTTTGCGGGCATAGTTTCATTCGGGTGATTTGCTAGTAGGTGGGTTTACTTGTATCATACCCCTATTATTTATCTTGTATATAATCATTCTGTTGTATCTAGAATTCCATCAACCAAACATGTATTTTTTGAGATAGAGACCAGTGTTGGTTATTCTTTCGACCTTAGAGTCGCTCGTTATTTTTCTGGTGGTTTTGAGTTTCCTTTTGAGTTTTGATCCTCGCCATTGGCGTTGTATATTATATTGTTTGTGTGGTTGTGACCGTCGATTGACGAAGAGCTAGCTCCCGCTTGGGGATGCCCTTTTCTTGATTTCGTATACTATTCATGTTGTATCCCGTTTGGGGGCTAGTATTTACAAAGGAGACTCTGCCGAAATTTTCAGTAAATTTTTGATGTTTTAAAAACCGCATAATTCGGCTTATGCTATTGAAATTACTTGCTTTAAGTTGTTTTTCCTGCACTCTACTATTTTCTTGGTTTGGATTTCTGGGTTTTCGGTTTACTTAGATTACTTACGCCTCGAGACGTTCGTAGTTTAAGTGCCGGTCATGTTCCGTACTTTCGGGTCGTGACAGGACCGGACTACAAAGGTTGTAATCCCGAACTCTTAGATGTTAAAGTGTTTAACATGCTTTGTTTCGCCTAATCTCTAGTTTAAAGATCTTGGTTAGGGTTGTTTAGCACATCTAAACTTTAAATCGGGCATGGTTGATGCCTTATAGACCCTTGTGAGAGTGCCTAGTAACCCTACATAATATACATAATGAATAAAGGCATCCCTAAGTGGGAGCTAGCTCTTCGCCAACTGGCAGACACAACCACGTTATGCAATATAATATACAACGCCGAAGGACGAGGCTCAAAACTCATTAAGAAAAGCAATATCCTCAAGAAAACCAGAGAAAAACCATAATAATACAGGCGCGCGACTCTAATGTCGAAAGAATATACACTTGTCTTCTAAGTCTAACAAAAATACAAGTCTGGCTGATGGAGTTACTAGATACAACTGAAATAATAAAAGTACAATGGTGGTCACGATACGAGTGAACCCACCTACCAAAGCAATTGCCCGGAAGAAAGTAGTGTTCCAGCAAGCCACAACGAAACCTGTACGGCAAAACCTGTAAGAAACTGTGGCACAACAGGGGTGAGTTGCCAACTCATGAGTAGAAAATATCACCGAGCAGAAATCGCATGTATGACTCTATCCTAGGTCGCACAATAATATCCTGATAATATATAACCCTGAAACATATACACATAAGTGTAATATCAAGTGCTGTGTCAGTGCCTCAGGTAGCAACATATCACAACTATGATGTACAAATGCATTACGAATGAAAACAGAATACATCTTGCATGAGAAAAACTGTTTTCTTAATTTAGTGAGATTTCTGTATATAAAAATCGAGATATCAGCAATGAAATCAACATAGAATCCGTGTCAAGTATCGACACAAAACATATATCCCAATATCCAATATCTCGGACTCCGGCAATCCGGACTGGCCCCTATCATATAATCTCAATGTCTCAATATCTCGGGCTCCGGCAATCCGGACTGGCCCAAATCATCAAATCTCACGACTACGTCGGTATCCTCCGGATATCCGCCGCGTCACAAATAACCGGTCAGTAGTGCTCTCCTGCCAGGCTCAACACCATCATCTGCGACCATCTTGCCCCGGGGTACCGCACCGGGTCCACCATGCACCCGCAAACGGTTCCTCCTCCTCCTCGAATCGGGTGTATGATATCGCTCAAGAGCCGAGAAAACTCATGGTGGAAACCTCTCAAATCATATGACGAGAAAACCGCAACTTTTTATCTTTTGAAATGAAAATGAGTTTATAAAATCCTTGCGGTTTCTCCAAATCCAGAAATCTCATGGAACATCCGAAATCCCAATATCGAAAGTAAATAAACAATAATTTACCGGCATAAAGCTCCATAATATCGCATGACAAATGAATACGTATGCATGCATGAAGTATCGCAGTAGTAAATGCAATATCTAAATTAGCACAGTAATAACATATCGGAATCGGTAAAGTTATATTCACTAAAGTGTACGTGACATGGAAATTACCGATGATGATGTGTGTGAGCCGGCAAGCAAGAGTTCGTGGACATACGCATCATCGGTAATAGTGCTGGTGTCCTGACAGTATGGGTTCATAATAACAAAAAAAATACATTTAAGCATGCAATGCGGTGCGAATAGCAAGAATATACGGAAAATGAATAGTAAATGCAACAATAAGGAATCTACATTAGATATACGAGTCATACAGTTTGGCATTTGAAATAACACGAATCATGGTATTTAGAAAATAGGGGCTACGGTGTTTTTAAGAGAAGATATGTCCTTTAAAATATCCGTAGTATCTCTTGGTATGTCTTTAAAATACTCACGATTCGCTAGTTTTGGAAATTAGTATAACTCGAGCCCATTCTAATATCTACTAAGTAAACTACAGGACAAAGCTAAGAGACTAATCAAAAGTGTAAGGAAATCCACCTAAGTCCGAGTCGATATATATATATAGCAGTCGGTGATACCGCCTCAATAGCGTCACATACGATAAAATATATAATACGATATCCTCGAGTCAAGAGTGCGGATCAATCATCATATTTATACTTCGTACGGTAAAATCCATTGTACTGCATCCCAAATCGGGGTATAGGTCGAATATCACATTTATCTCATTATTTATCTGGTATCATTATCATCATATCCTGAATTAGGGGTACTGATCTAAAGTCTAGTACATTACGATACCATCAAACATATATATATATATATATATATATATCCGCGTGTGTATGAAGACACTTCGCTCAACAATCCGCTATAATATCATGTCGTATCTCATAATACGATCTGAGTCACATCACCGATCTCGCGGCATTATACCCAATCACATCGACTCATCTCCAAATATCATATACTATCCTCATCATACGGCTATACGTATAAACAACAACAACAACAACTGAGCCTTTTATCCCAAGCATATGGGGTAGGCTACATGAACCAACCTGAGAATCACGCCGGGTCCAGCACATGAATCCTCTGCCTCCACTCACTCCTATCGAACAATATACTTTCATTGAGTCCTTTGGCAACCATATCGTTTCGTATCACCTCCATCCATGTTTTCTTCGGTCTCCCTTTTGCCCTTTTGCCATTGCCCATATCGAGAGTATCTATTCGTCGGACCGGTGCTTCCATAGGTCTGCGTCGCACATGACCAAACCATCTTAGCCGGTTTTCCCGCATCTTCTCCTCTACAGGTGCGACACCAACTTTTGTACGAATATCCTCATTTCGCACCTTATCTTTTCTAGTGTTACCGCACATCCAACGAAGCATGCGCATCTCCGCTACGTGCATCTTCTGTGTATGATGCTTCTTAGGAGCCCAGCATTCTGTACCATATAATAAGGCAGGCCAATAGCGCTCCTATAAAACTTCCCTTTCAATTTTAACGGAAAGTTACGATCACACAAAATCCCTGTTGCACTCCTCCATTTCAACCAACCAGTTTGGATCCTTTGATTAACATCACTATCGATCTCCCCTTTCTTTTGGATGATGGAACCTAGATATCTAAACTAGTCACTCAGTGATATCTCTTGCCCTTCCAATGTTATAGCAATATGGTTTTGACTTCTCTGGTTACTAAATTTGCAATGCATATATGCTGTCTTGGACCTGCTCAATCTGAATTCCCGAGATTCCAATGTTTGCCTCCATAATTCCAATTTGGCATTAACCCCTGCTTTCGTCTCATTTACTAGAACAATATCATCAGCGAATAGCATACACCAAGGTACCTCATCTTGGATAGTTCTAGTAAGCTCATCCATCACGATGGTAAACAGGAATGGACTTAATGCAGATCCTTGATGTAAACCAAGTAATCGGAAAATCACTCGTTAAGCCGCCGTAAGTTCTGACATTTGCCACTACTCCATCGTACATATTCTTGATTATGTCAATATACTTGACGGGGACCCCCTTCTTCATTATTGTCCCCCATAAGGCTATACGTATATGTATATATATATATATATAACAACACATCTACATATATATATATATACATATATCATATACGCCAAAACATAACCCGTGTGTACATGCGTGTATGTAAACCTTATTCTAGGGTTTCGTGACTAAGAAACTAACTAACGGCACTATCCTCCAAATACACAAAAATTTAACCCATGATCTCCTAAAATATTACTTGCTAATTATCCATGTTTCACAAAACACATAATAAATATAAATATATAACATATCCTTGCTACACTACGAAACTGCGGGGGTGCTATACGCTATCCACCCGACTTCCTCCGTAGATATATATCTACTCACCTTGATCCTAGCTTGCCGAAGTCGATGACGCCACGCTCATCCTTGTTGTTCAAGTCCACTTGAGGGTACCTACATATATACACATATAGCATCGTAAACAGAAATCACGCATGAAAACCAAAACAGCACACGTATCACACATAGGTTAGAACCTATGGTCTACTCATGCAAATCAACCAAATAACATCTGATATCGACGTACAAACGTCATGTGACCGATACAAAACACAAATACCAAAACTCAAGTTAAAATGAAGTTGCAAAACGAAGAGCAACTCATGAAAGCACCTCCATATTTTACCCTAGGTTGAATTAGCCAACTTTGCACATGTGGAGAGTCTAGTTTACTGAAAATGGAGCCATGGACCAAACACGAAGCCATTCACCCCTACCCTGGCCACAATTTGCGGCCAGAAAGAGTTTATTTGCGGCCAATGATGATGGTTGTGGTCTCGGGTCTTGGGGTTAGCTTCTAAGTTGCATGCACGACTCACAGTAATTGCTAAATAATTTCTAGGGTCCCCGGATGATAGCAGATCTCCAATAACACCTCACAATTACCACAACTTCCGATATCGGCCAAGTTCAAGTTCACAATTTGGGGTTTGGTCTCAGGTTTTGTCCTGAATTCTAACACTAGAGGGGTTGTAGTCACTAAATACACTCACATACACCATCCCAACTCAAGGAAATCCCTCACCCTCATCTTGGAATTTTCAAACCTCACGTAATCACTTTACACTAATATAGATGATAAGGTAATTGAAATACTACCCTAATGATGAAAGAATTACCTCATTTTGCAACTCAAGAAAATCCTTGAGTTGCCCCAAGTGCTCAAAATCCTATCTTTCTTGATCTCCCATACTTGTAGTGAGCTTGTGCATGATTATTGTGAAGGGAACATGATGTTTTGTTGTGGGATTGAGGGTGTTTGTGAGGACGTAGAGGAGGTGGAGAACAGGGCAGCCATGATGAAGAAAAAGGAGAAAGAGAATGAAGAAAAATGAAATGGAGGGAAATATCCATGGTCAAGTGACCCCTCACCCTCTCTCACTCTTCTCTCTCTTGCCCATGCTTCCTTGTCTCCCCATGCCACATTCTTTATTCTTTTTCCCATTTTCTTTTCTTTTCCTTTTTTCCTTTATCTTTTCTTTTCCTTTAAAACAAAGCCATGCTTGACATAAAAAGAAAAGCCATGGTAGAAAAATGTAACAAATGTGTAATATAACATGGTGCATGTCACATGCATAAAACACCATCAATGTGTGATTAGTGAACATTAATCATGTTTAGAAATAACTTGCATATAATTAATTATAAAAATTTATAATTTCCCTAAATCACATAAATCCCTCCAAAAATCACCATTCAAATTTAATTTTCCAATATTTTCCAAACTATCGGTATATAATTATACCACATCATTAAAATATTCATAATATTTTTTATTTTAATTATATAAATTCCCAAAAATAATATTTTATTTTTCTGAAATGTTACAGTCTTCCCCCCTTAAATAAATTCGGTCCTCGAAGTTAAATTTAAACCCCTCAAATACCAAAACATTTCAGTAAAATGATCAAGTTGTCGGGGCTTCGAAATCATACATACATAAAACACATTGTAGAGCAATGCATGCACATGGAAAACAAGTATATAACTCAAAATCAAAGCTCCGTCAAGCATCCCGCATTCATCGGAGTTATGGTGAAGACACCAATGTCAAAATCCAATATGAAAACAAACATGATATACATCAAAACTATAACATGTACATAGTACGCATCGTTGTAAACTCATCAAAACATCTGGAAGAAATACATGTCAAACATTTTTCAATCACTGTGCGATGCGCGTATAACGGCACAAGTAGCGGACGTTTTGTTTAAGAAAATAACTATATATATATATATATATATATATATATATATATATATGTTTTGTCTAACATACACGTCCCGCCGTTTTTGAAAATAAATTTAGAATGGTTTCCTTTATAAAATGTTTCGTGTCATCTCGGACACGTAGGTAAATGCTGAGACTATAGCTCTCTTTTTAGAAATCCCTTCGATAACTATCGATGCATGCAAAACATGTTCAGGTACTGTCCTCTGACTAGTCCTACTCAGCTACTAAACCAAATAGTAAATATCATAAAAACGTACTGCTCAAGAGAAATCGTACTCAATAGTACATGTAACAATATCACGTGCGTCTGGTGCGCACAAAAATCGAGACCAATGTATGTGCCATACAAGTGCACAGAAACAAAATCTAAGTGCAACGGGTGTGCACGATAACACCTGTCAAGGGCAACGGTGTGTGCCTGACAACAATATCAGGTTTATTTCATATGCACGAAGAATCCCGATTTAGCTCATCTGGTGTGCACCAAAATCGCATCAAGCGCATCAACTATGCACAAGAATCCGAATCAAGTGCACAAGGTGCACGAAAACAATATCGAATATCATAATCAAAATCGACGGTATACAACATATCTCAACCCAAATCAGGTATACTGCAGTATATAATCTCACAACTACGTACATCAGCGTGCACAAAATCGAATCAAAGTAATAAAGGAGCATGAAACTACACCGAAGGAACAAGTCAAATCACATACATACCATAGGCATGAAATCAAAATCGAACATCTCAAATAACATCAAATCGAAGTCGAGAGAAACTGTGGTACACAAAATCTCAATCATGCAATAAATCGTCCATAATACCAAAATCCAAAATAACGGATACATGATGTCCGAACCACCAAATCGCAAATCGTAAACACTGTCGTCGATGTGTCATTCCTTCAAAGTCGAGAAGGTGTCGGTGTATCCAAAGCTAGCGGAGCAAGATATCTACTTGCCTCCTTTTCATGGTCTGGCGCCTGGTGCCCTTAGGCTCACGTCTCTCACTGCGAATTGCCAGTTACATAACTCATCGGCTCAACGGCCCAATATGGAAATGATGACGGAAACAATTCCGCTCTGGCACATTCTCTAAAGATCTCTGGCCAACTATCATGATCACTCATAACATGTCTCGTCGATGATGCCAAACTCTGGCCTACTGGGTGTGCATAATACGACCGATCCTGGGTCCGAATCTTCTCATGTAGTATTCCAGAAATATTCTGTCGGGGTCTCTCCCAATCCCGTTTCTGCCGAAATGCCCGGAAGTTATCACAATTTACTAAATCTATTTCTTGTTCCAGAATGGCTGTATACTCATAGCGACTCCTTCTGGAAGATATATCCATATTCAACGCCTCTACATGCGTATCACATCTCTGATGTCAACGGGGTATAACGTCATCTCATCAAAATCTCGTACGGACCTCTTACTCCACTTTTCTCTAATGTTGACTGATTCGGACTCGTCTCTTCGTAGCTGTATGGACTGTGCTACAACGGCTATACTCATACCTAGAGTCTCCCAAGTAATGTATCCCATCGCATGATATCCGGACGACGTCGAACTTTTTGATCGATTCATCAAAGTCCTATAATTCCCCAAGAGCTCGACTCTTGAGTACAGTTTAATAATATCCAGTACATGCCACAGTACCTATGGACCAGCCGTAGAAGGGCAAACCCAAGCCTCATTAATGGCACCGCGGAACTGCCGCAAACCCTAAAGTTCAAAAGCGTTTCCATGGTCATTATATCGAGTTAGGGTTTCATTCTTCTAGAGGGTCCACAGAATTACTTGCATGTTTTTCCGAATACCTTAAACCTGGAAAAATGGGTTTTTGACATTCAATCGTTTTCTATCGACTCTCAACGTACCTGCATGAAATCTTCTCTAATTGGAATCAATCAATCTGATGACCTCACATCGGGGTATGCAAACGAACCATATGTCCTATTCATCCATCTATGGGTGACTAGCGATCTTCTATCATATCCCTAAGTACAAGCTCGTGCTGCAATAGCTTCAAACATCTGGGGCGATATCTTATCATTCACAGCAACAGCTGGCTCATTCGTCCACACGCTGAACAGTACCTCAATCATCAAGAATAAACGGTGCATTAATGGTCATCACATTCTAGTCGGTCTCTAGCAATGGCCCAATCATCTGGTGCTGATCTGCACGTTCGATAAATTTTAGTAAAAGAAATCCGTCAAACGCTTATGGCGCGAAAAACACAATAAAATGACACATCTATGCATTCGTGTGTCACTGGAATTATGCCTTGGTCAGTCCTCGTCCAAGACGAGCTCATGCTGGCCACAACTTTAGCCGCAGCTCTCTCTGCACGTGCAACCGTGGTAACAAAACCACCAACCGATATCAATGAGGATAGATCATAGGAATGAATATAATACTGTGCAAGGAAATGTACATCCTAAGGCTTCTTAAGCGGAGTAGCGTATCATAAGTTTGCTACGAAACATACACACAGTACGTCACTATACTTAAGTCACATGCTCCATCAACCAAGGTCAACCTATGCGACGAAAGTTCGGGTCTAATACCCCCTCGACCAAGTCTAAGTTCCGTAAGGTCAAGCCTAGCTTCCGAATATATATAAACGCCCTAGACTCCGCATAGTCAAATATAGTGTCACGACCCGAAATTGGCACGTGACGGCCCTTATACTACGCAACGTCTACAGGCGCCGAAAACCCAGCAATCTAAACCATCAAAATAGTAAGTGATAATAGAATTTTCAAAACCTTTGAAATCTCAACCCAAATTCTTTAAAATCCAACTTAATTTCCTTTAAAATTTTGGCAGCACCTCCTTTATAAAAACCAGCCCCAAAAAGGGTACAACAAAAATATATAAGTAAAGCCTCCCTAAACGGGAGCAAAAACACGCCCAAAGATGGAAAACAACCACCACAACAGATATACGACGCCGTAGCGAAGAAATAAAAGACGATATAAATAAAACTACATAAAGGACATCCAAGTCACAAAATAATATACAATATCGTCCTCACATCAAGTCTCTAAGTCAAATACATGATAATGGTAGATGGAGAGTACAAGATACAACAAGATATAATGTACATAAACGAATAACCGCAAAACCCACCTAAAGCAAAACTGCACACTATGAGCCGAAGCGGTATCCGCAGCAAAAGATGATACGATAAATGAAAATAGCCCTGCCTCTAACTATTCTGAGGAACAACTGCAAAACACTGTGGCACAACAGGGATGAGTTGCCAACTCGTGAATAGTAAATAACATATGCAGGTAATCGCAAGTATGCACGTACAGCGCGAATCTAACATATGCAAGCAATAGCAATAAATGGCAATATGCATGCAACGGTCATGAAAGGTACTCTATCATGTACTACTAATACATGAAGCAATAAATGGCAATATGTATATGCAACAGTCATGAAAGGTACTCTATCAGGTACTATTAATACATGAAGCAATAAATGGTAATATGTATATGCAACAGTCATGAAAGGTACTCTAAGCAATGCATATAAAGTAAATACGGAGTATGGGATAAAACATGTCATTTCCACGGAATCCTGACCTCGTGGCAGGACCAAGGTCCATCAAGACAATCCAATCCAAATTTCATCAAATCAGCCCCCAAATTGGCTCTCATATCATGTAAGTCTCATATATCCTGAGTGTCCAATATCACGTAAATCTCATATATCCTGAGTGTCCAATATTAAGTAAATCTCGTATATCCTGAGTGTCCAATATCACGTAAATCTCATATATCCTGAGTGTTCCATATCAAGTAAATCTCGTATATCCTGAGTGTCCAATATCACGTAAATCTCATATATCCTGAGTGTCTAATATCAAGTAAATCTCATATATCCTGAGTGTCTATTATCAAGTAAATCTCATATATCTTGTATCCAATATCAAGTGAATCTCATATATCCTGAATAAGTATATTTGCATGAATCATTATGATGATGTATATAAATTTGATATGTATACATATATATTAGTGTCCCATTCCACTAATATATATATATATATATAACAACGTCCCATTCCACTGTTAGAGTAAAAATATCATGAAAACATGTGTCAAGCATCGACACTTAAATACTGATCTATCAGGTGCTGTCACCAGGACTGGTCTCCTGATAGGTACGTATCATACGCTATCTCGAAAACCCGAGTAGCTTTGACCCTCTCCTTTCGACATATCCATACGTACATGACTTCGGTCGGTATCCCCATGATAACCGCCGAGTCATAGGTACTGTCACCGGTAGGTATGGTTCCCCTGTCAGGCTCATCGGCGTGGTCCATCGAAATACTTTTCTTTCCCCGGGGTACCTCCGGGCCCCACCATGTACCCTCACATGGACCACGACGCCTCCTCGCATGGGGTATATATATCAGAACCGATAAATCTTATGGTGGCTGCTGAAATATCATATCAAGAGAAACCGGGTTTTTCAAATAATGCATAATTTCATGAAACTACCACGGTCCTCAAATCGAGAAAACATCATGAAAAATCCATATCTCAATGCGACAATCCATGAATATAATATATGCAACATAAAACTGTAATGTAAGCATATAAAGGAATAGCCGCTATTTAACTGCAACAAGTTAATATCTATATCATGCGGTTCCTAATTTCTCTGAGTCCAATATAACATCAAATAAAGGTGAACATGTAGCTATAGCCAGATATATGTGTAAACATGTAGGTATAGCAAGGTATATGTATCTACCTATCAGTAATGATGTAATATACCCTCCAGATATAAGTGTAAGTATGTATGCAAGATGTACATGTAGCTATGTCTCATATGTGTATATACCTATCACTAATGGTACAATACCATATAGGTATATGGGTAACAAGCATGTAAGCATGTCAAGACATATATGTAAGCATGTACGTATAGAGGCATGCTATATGTCATATGCACGAAGGAAAATAAGGATCAATGTCTCAATGTCTCTAACCAAACAATATCATATATGTATGTGTGTTGTGCGTGTCATGGCAATTATTGATGGTGTGTGTGGCATACAACCAGTGCTAGTGCAACATGAGCCGTCAATAATAGTGCAGTGTCCTAAGGGTACAAATCCCAGCACAATAAGTAATAATATTCAATGAGGTGTATGTGCAAGCTCTATATATGCAATAAAATATGCGACTAATATCATATCATCTCTAGCCCAGACGCATAATGCCATGCGGGCGATTCCCCTGTAGATGTTAAATCTACTCACCAACGCTCCTGGCTAAGTAAAACCAACCACATGTTTCCCTTTCTTCGCAACGTCCGAAGTCCCCGCCTGCGAACTTAAAACATAAAACAATATAACAAGTATGTATATTAGCAATAGACCCAAAATACGTACAAACTACGTTTGACCGACGCACCAACTCAAAACATACTCTCAAGTATTCGTATTGTGGCTAACGTGCGCAGCAACACGACGAAACCAACCCAAGAGAAAAACCACACAAAGTACACGAACCGTGTCGTATAACGTATCGCGCATAATCGTAACACAAGAAACTAGCTATGTGATCCCAGATTTTGTATACAGAGAAAACCCAAATATCAAACATGACCAAACATACTAAAATCACTACAGATAACTACCCACCAAAAACCAAAAACCAACTCCTCCAAAAATCCGAGCTCGCCGGAATTTCCCTCTGCGTCGCCGGCCATGGTCCTAGCCTAGGGGTTCATGCTTCAGGTGAAGTCTTAGGGTCTCTGCTACAACACAACTACATTATTTGATTTTCTAGTATACTCTCGGGGTCATAGCAGATCACAGATATCATATATTGACACTAAAAATACGATATTTGCATGAAACGATACAATACGCGATTTAAACTGAAACGAAAAAGCTACGCTACACAATAAACACCTACTTAACAGAAAGAGATCATTACCTACTCCCACAAGCTCAAAAATCCTAGCTTTCCAAGCTGTAAGGCATCCAAGAGGCAAAACAAGGCAAAAGATGTGATTTTTGTGAGATTTTTTGAAGTTTTGTGATGGTTTTGTGAAGGAATGGCCAAGTGTTCAGTTAAGATGAGAGAGGAGATGAAATAATTGAGAAAGAAATGAAGTGAGAGAGAAATGAGTGAGGTGTGAAGAAAAGAGAGAGAGGTAAGGTTAAGGTGAGTGCACCAAGCGTTAACTCTCACATAAATGCTAGCATGACTCATATGCCACCTCTTCTCACATCCAAAACCCAAAAGAAATATCTCACCACACACAACAAATATCTAGAGTTTAGGTTAAGGTTAAACAAGGATTAGATTAAGTTAAGTTGTCATGGCCACTAATCTAGATTAACACAAACACACCCTCACATAAACATGTACAAGTGTGTGCAAGGCATAACAAATAATAATAAATTATTAATTAAATATTATAAAATGTGAGGAACCCAAATTGGTAAACTTTTTACCAAAAACCCGCATTACCGTCTAAACTAACACTAACCGAAATCTAAGGCGTTACACATAGACTCGAACCAAGGTTAAACCTAGCGCTCTGATACCAACTTTGTCACGACCCGAAATGGCACGAGTCTCGCACTTGAATCATATGAAGTCTATAGGACCCCATCTAATTCAAGCAAGCCAAAATCCCAGAAATCTAAACCATTTGAAAAGAAAGAGAAGAAAAAATTTAGTTTTAAAGAAAGTGGTTTAACAAAATAATCCGTAGTATACATTTTTAAAACATCAAGTCTTTTCTGAAATTTTCGGCAGAGTTTTCTTTATAAATACTGGCCCCAAACAGGTACAAACATACGTAATATACATAATGAATAAAGGCATCCCCAAGCGGGAGGTAGCTCTTCACCAACTGGCGGACACAACCACGCAATGCAATATAATATACAACGCCGAAGGGCGAGGCTAAAAACTCATCAAGAAAAGCAATATCCTCAAGAAAACCAGAGAAAAACCATAATAATACAGGCGCGCGACTCTATGGTTACACTGGTATTCTAAGTCTAACAAAAATACAAGTCTGGTTGATGGAGTTACTAGATACAACTAAAATAATAAAAGTACAATGGTTGTCACGATACAAGTGAACCCACCTACCAAAGCAATCACCCGGAAGAAAGTAGTGTGCCAGCAAGCCACAACGAACCCTGTACGGCAAAACCTGCAAGAAACTGTGGCACAATGGGGGTGAGTTGCCAACTCGTGAGTAGAAAATATCATTGAGCAGAAATCGCATGTATGACTCTATCCTAGGTCACACAATAATATCCTGATAATATATAACCCTGAAACATATACACATAAATGTAATATCAAGTGCTCATGTCAGTGCCTCGGGTAGCAACATATCACAACTATGATGTACAAATGCATTATGAATGAAAAGAGAATACATCTGCATGAGAAAAACTGTTTTCTTAATTTAGTGAGATTTCTGTATATAAAAATCGAGATATCAGTAATGAAATCAACATAGAATCCGTGTCGAGCATCGACACAAAACATATATCCAAATATCCAATATCTCGGGC
The DNA here is from genome assembly GCA_030015575.1 of Agapanthus africanus. Lineage (NCBI taxonomy): Eukaryota > Viridiplantae > Streptophyta > Magnoliopsida > Asparagales > Amaryllidaceae > Agapanthus > Agapanthus africanus. The sequence goes on from JASDDO010000026.1 coordinate 409,808,187, forward strand.
TCTGGCAATCCGGGCTGGCCCCTATCATATAATCTTAATGTCTCAATATCTCGAGCTCCGGCAATCCGGACTGGCCCCGGGCTCCGGCAATCCGGACTGGCCCAAATCATCAAATCTCACGACTAGATCAATATAAGTCTATGTCGCTCATCCCGCAAGCTAGCGAGGAGGCGGAACAAGTAAAAATCAAAACTTTCTTATAAAAGGCAACATAGACTAAACCAAGGATCTTTGCTAAACCATATCTAACGAAACTACGGGAGGTTTAATCTACTGTGATAGACGATTATACCTCACGAAACTAGTCCTTCGGTTTTTTTCTCCGCTGTCTCCTCGTCATGTGAGCTTTGAGGATCGATCCGGATCTTGGTCACCTCCACGGCCTCCTAGAGTCGAAGACGATCCACCCGAGAGTCTATAGTCCGAGCTCCACCTCAAGCTGAGGTAACTAGGGTAACAAGTTTGCTATGCTTGATGTCCTAGGTGATGTAGAGGAAGAAGATGGATTTGTTTGTTTATTTAGATCCTTATTTTCTAAACACATGAGAGCTAAAGGATTTTGTAGTGAGGTGGAAGAAGAAGAAACCATGGGAGCTCTCTTTTGATGAGAGAGAATGAGAAGGAGATAATGATCCATAAGAAAAATAATTACCAATCTTTTATCATGATAAATTGTGATGGGTACCTTGATTTGACCATTATCATGTCATGATAAATCCAAAGCCAAAGAAGAATCTAGTGCTCACAAAAATATCTAAGTCAACAATAGTCAACTAGGTCAAATGGTTAACATGGTCAAATGGTCAAACCAATTAGCCATAACACAATTATCATTAAAAAGATTAGTAAACATTTTTCTCCACCTCATAATGTTTTTGACCAAGTCAATAGTCAAAACCCTAATGAGGCGCCTCCTTCTACGCTCCTCACAACCGTGCATACACACCCGCATCCGCATTCCGTAGAATATGAATACACAAAAGACAAAACTAATCCATCTATACAATACTAGGATCCGGCTTAAACAAAAGCACACTAGTATTGTCCGCCCGAACAACATACGCGCACAAGTGCACGTAAGTGATCGTAGCCCTGCCGTAAAACCATACGGCCTCTACACGTTTTGCTCAGTGCAGGGAAACTCTCTGTGTGGGACTCTAAAGACTTGACACTACGCTGGTAGTGGGTTTAACCATAGACCGCAAGCGGCACAAGCTGTACATTACGGTCCCCATGTAGATGTCGATAAGAAGGCCGATGATGTATACCCATACGGACTCCTACTGAGCCTGAATGTGACAATCTCCGTACAGTCCGGTCTGTTCGTCTAAGAGTATCGCATGTCGGGCCTTGGGCGGGTAAACGTCAGACCCCTAATAGTGGTACAAGTCATGCCTGAGTGTAGCCGAGAACACCCTGAGAAACTACTGGAAACACTACCAGTAAATCTCGCTTGCTCTGGCCAGGGACTTTGTGTAATGGCTCTTCTAGACACAGCGCGATATCAACCCCAAATACCGGGAGAGATGAATCCTGTCTAACCGCTACTGCCTCCAAGTGCTTTGGGACTGCACCCAACTACTACCTGTTTGCACGACTCCTTTGAGCCGTGGTAGGGTAGTAATCAAAGTACAGTGGGAACACACTCGAGGCGAAGTTGTAGTATCAAGTCGACGAACTAAGCTGTACTCTTGTCACTTGGAAACTGTTATCTGACGATAGGTATAGTACCAACCAACAGTTCCCGATGAGTCATGTCCAGTGTACTCGTAACCTAACTAGCACCCGCATACTATCTCCAGTACGACGTACTAATGGCTGTGGGACATACCATCTCCCCTGCTGGTATGAGAAGCGTATACGCTAGTCTACTCCGGAGTATCGATGCCCCGTCTCGATAATCCTACGACTAAAGACCTATATAAGGATGTGCTTATAGATTACCCAGCCCCCACTAGTGTGACTGCCATCATAACGCTGGTAATCAAGCAAAGATCCTAAGGGCTCTACTAATATGTATAAGCAATATGCTAAAACAAACATATGCACATATTGAATTAGAAACAAACCAAGTAGCATACTACCATTTTGAGCAAGACTGTCTATACAACTGTGAATATCCCAAGCTTCCATTAAGTAATATACAAACTAGTATGATACAATAATGGCCCCTAGGGCATATACACTAACAATCTCCCACTTGCACCAGGGCCATGTACTGGCGTATTGAAGACCTATCATCTCGATCAGCCGCTCGAACTGAGTCTGGGGTATGGCCTTCGTGGTGGATATGCAGTGTTATTCTCCGAATCTACTCTCTTTACCTCGATCTACCGGTGATCTACAATCACCCTGATCAGGTGGTACCGCCTCAAAATGTGTCTGGACTTCTGATGGGACCTGGGTTCCTTCACTAAAGCTATAGCGCCGTTGTTGTCGCAATACAGCAGTATTGGATCAACAATGGTAGGAACCACCTGAAGCTCCGTGAGGAACTTCTTCATCCAGACAGCTTTTTTTGCGGCATCGCAAGCAGCTATGTACTCTGCTTCTATCGTTGAGTCAGCAACGGTTTCCTGTTTGGAGCTCTTCCAACAGACCACCCCTCTATTGAGGGTAAAGACATAACCCGACATAGACTTGGAGTCATCCTTGTCACTCTGGAAGCTGGAGTCAGCAAAGGCCTCAATCTGGAGGTCTTTTCTGCCATACACCAACAACATCTCCTTAGTCCTTCTCAGGTACTTGAGAATGTTCTTTACCACTATCCAGTGTTTCTCCCCTGGGTCCGACTGATACCGGCTTACAACGCTCAATGCGTATGCTACATCTGGTCTGGTACACAACATCGCATACATTATAGAGCCTGCCGCAGATGCGTAGGGTATAGATGACATGCGAGCCCTTTCCAAATCAGTCTTTGGAGACATCTCTTTGGAGAGGGTGATTCCGTGACAAGCCGGTAGGTTACCGCGCTTTGAATCATCCATACTGAATCGTTTCAGTATGGTGTGGATGTACCTGGACTGTGAAAGACCCAACATCCTCTTATATCTATCACGATAGATCTGGATCCCCAGAATGTAATTGGCATCGCCCAGGTCCTTCATGGAGAACCTCTGTGATAAGAATCTTTTGAATGACTGTAGGGTAGGAATGTCATTTCCTATCAAGAGAATGTCATCTACGTACAAGACAAGGAATACAACAGTTTTCCCTACAATCTTACTATATATGCATGGTTCATCTGGATTTTTGATAAAGTCGAATTCTTTGACAGTATCATCAAAGCAGATGTTCCAACTCCGCGATGCCTACTTTAGTCAATGAATGGACTTAAGCAACTTGCACACTTTACCGCTGCTCCCACTCTGAACGAAACCCTCCGGCTGATCCATATTGACGCACTCTTCCAAATTTCCATTTAGAAAAGCCGTCTGTATGTCCATCTGCCAGATCTCATAATCGTAGAAGGCAGCAATGGCAAGAAGGATCCGAATGGATTTGAGCATAGCCACTGGAGAAAAGGTTTCGTCATAGTCCAAACCAGGTCTTTGATGAAAACCCTTTGCAACAAGTCTAGCTTTATAGGTTTCAACCTGCCCATCTACACCAATCTTCTTTCTGAAGATCCATTTGCAGCCTACGAGTTTTACCCTTTCTGAAGCAATGTCCAAATTCCAAACTTTTTTGGTCTACATGGACTCCATTTCGGTTTGCATTACATCCAGCCATTTTACTGAGTCACCGCTCTGAATGGCTTGCTGGAAGCTAGTAGGCTCATCATTTTCAATGATGCAATCCTCTCGATCCCCGTCTATGAGAAAACCGTAGTATCTCTCGGGCGGATGAGACTTCCTACTACTCCTGCGGAGTGGTGCTGGGATGTCCGGTTCTCCTGAAACTTCTGATTCTACCAAGCTTTCAGTAATAGCTTGTGCTTCTGGAATTTCTTCCAGTTCTATTGCGCGCTCACTTATCTGATTTTCTAAAAATTCAGTTTCCAAGAAGTGGGGATGCTGAGAAACAAAAACCTTTTGTTCCTCTGCGGAATAGAAAAGATACCCCTAAAGTTCTTGGGGTATCCCACAAACTTACACAGTACTGAGCATGCCTCGATCTTGTCCGCATGCTGCTTCTTTACAAAAACTGGACATCCCCATGTCTTAAGATACTAAAGACAGGGTTTCTTCCCACTCCACATCTGATATGGTGTGGTAGGCACAGTCTTGGTTGGAACCTTGTTCAAAAGATATGCAGCTGTTTCAAGTGCATAACCCCAGAAAGATCGAAGTAACTCAGCCTTACTCATCATGGAACGAACCATATCTAATAGGGTTAGATTCCGCCTTTCCGATACACCATTGTGGTATGGTGTGTATGGAGGAGTAAGCTGAGAGAGAATTCCATTCTCTTTTAACTAGCCCAGAAACTCGGCACTCAAGTATTCACCACCTCGATCAGATCTCAGTGTCTTGATACTTTTTCCTGTTTGTTTTTCCACTTCATTCTTATATTCCCGGAATTTCTCAAAGGCCTCGGATTTATGCTTCATCAGGAAGACATGTCCATACCTAGAGAAATCATCCGTAAAAGTAATGAAGTATGAATAACCACTTCACGCATGTGTAGACATTGGACCACACACGTCACTGTGTATGAGTCCCAAGAGCTCGCTTGCTCTTACTCCGTGTCCAGTGAACGGAGTCTTTGTCATCTTTCCCATGAGACAAGATACACAAGTAGCATAAGACTGATATTCGAACGGATTCAAATATCCCTCTTTATGTAACTTCGTTAACCGTGTCTCATTGATGTGACCCAGTCTACAATGCCATAAGAAAGCCTGATTTGTTTCCAGAGACTTTCTTTTAAGTGTGTTCTGGACACTGAAAACCTGAGCTTGACTTAATACGTATATTCCATTTTCTAATGTACCTGACCCAATCAGAACTTGATTTAGGTGGATGTGGACCACATCGCTTACAAATATAAAATCACATCCTTCCTTAGAAAGTAAGGATACAGATATGATGTTACAAGCTAGACTAGGTACATACAACCAGTTACGTAGAATCAATATCTGCCCACTTGTCAATCCAAGGTGATATTCCCCTACGGATTCAGCGTCCACGCTCATTCTGTTAGCAACCCTGAGAGTCATATCACCTAACCTGATAACTCTACGGTTTCTCAAAGCCTGTAATGAATTACAGATATGAGATCCTGATCCGGTATCTAGTACCCAGGAAGTAGAGTTAATTGACATACAGTTTTCTATTACAAACACACCCGAAACCGAAGCCACAACATGCTTCGAATCCTGGCTACTGGCTTTGCAAGCCCTGTAATCCCTCTGCCAATGTCCTTTCCCGTAACAATAGGAACGTCCCTCCATCACTACATCTAGTCCCGAAACTTTTGCCCTTCCCTTTCCTTCTACTTACCTGGTTTCCTTCAAGGTGTAGGTAGAGGACAGAGACTGTAGAATCAAGTCAGTATTTGACCCGTTCTTCAACGTGGTCTTCAGGTCCATGAGCTCATCAAAATAGCTAGTCTCTGTAAGGACGTTGTCCCCTACAGATGACCCGACAGCCAACCTCGCTTGAAGCAATTCGTTCGAGGTCTCATATCTTGCGATACGAGATTGCTCTCCATATAAATCTTTGTTATGGAGGAAAACAAAAACTAAGTCCATCTTCTCGTGCTGCCTCTGGTATGTATCATCAACTGAGGCCAACACGAGGCACTTGGCATTCGCACGGTCTTTTTCCAATGTCTTACGGATATCAATGTCCGTGACAGTGGAAACTGGTCCTGAGACGGCAGGGGTTTGATTAGTGAAGAGGTGTCCCAGCTTGTTATGGGTAATGGACATCTGGACAGACCTTTGCCAGTCATAACATTCAGATTCAGTCATTTTATTATCTAGATGTAACCTATGTCTGGTCACTGGGTCGCTGCAATTAAGAGAGAGAGAAGAAAACACTTAGCATGATGCTCTTGCAAGTTTAGATTGGTTTTTTAATTTATCTAAACAAGATGGCTCCCACTGTTTCTCGAATCCTTCCTCAAACCATAAAAAAAGAATTAGTCAGGATTAATCTCACCGTACAATACTTGCTTAACTGTTCAGCCAGGCTAGTGTCGGTACTTCAAGGGAGGTTTTACGACGCTTTCACGAAGATCCTTAATTAAATAACCTCCTTTCCCTGGAGGCGTAGACCCGCTAACACTGTTCTAGACACCTACTTGGTTTATAGCATTGATCGTTAAGTGAAAAAATCTCCCAAGGAGTAGCGGATACTCACAGTAGGATCGGGATCCAAATATCATTGTGTGATAATGCTGAAGGAATCCTACCAACATTATCAAACTCCAAATGGTATGCAGCACTAGCAAGTTTCAATTTCCTTAGAAACTCCCGATGTGGATTTTTGCCCCATGCTCTTATGACCTTGACGAAGGTCAATAAATCATAAGTCACATGTCAAGTTCTACCCATCATTGTCCAGGTTAATTTGAACCCACCCGTATATGCCCTTAATGAAGGTCAACAAGGTAATACGTGTAGGGTTCCTAGGCACTCTAATGAAGTCTCACAAGGCATCAACCATGCCAATTTCAAAAATTATGGGTGCCGAGAAACCCTAATACGGATCGTCGGCTAGAATTCTAGGCGAAAAGATAATCTAGTTAACACTTTAACTAAAAGTTAGATGCTACAACCTTTGTAGATCCGGTTCTCCACTTCCTTAGCTCCACGTGGGTGTCCTCTCGCTGTCCATCATGAATCCCGAACTCAATCGTCGGCTTCATCGGAGAAACGGACGAGCTAGGTCGTCGGCTTCGTGTCAAAGACGATCTACGTCGAGGCATCACAAGTTCAAGCTCCGACTTCACAAAGTTATGAAACTTGTGAAGAAAACACCCAAAACAACTTGGCAAGAGGTAGAGGGTGAAGAAATAGGAGGTGGGTTCACTTTAGAATTGGATTTCACTCACTTTTGCTCAAGTTGCCATTGATGGCATCTAGTTTTCTCTCTTGAAGAAGAAGGAGAAGATGAAGCTAGAATATGATAAGTGTTGTTCAAAATAGAAAAATAAATCAATACTTATCATATCTTAACCAAGGTTAAGTGTAGAGAAAAGACCATGGTAAATGAGAAGGGTTAGGATTAAGCTAGAAGACAAAATGGTTTCTTTAGTCAAAGCTTCATGAAGCTTCAACAAGCTTCATGATAAAAAGAAACCATTATGTTTTCATTTATCCATTTAAATAAATAAAGAATGGATAAATAAATGAGAGAATAAATCAAAACCCTAATTATCTACTTAACCATGGTTTAATTCTTTACACTTAACCATGTGAGCAAGTATCATCAAACATGATACAAATATGTGCACAAAAGTATATCACATATACTTCTTGCACATCAAGTGAGAAAATCCATATAAAGTGAACCAATACTAGTTAATGCAAAGTAATATATCAAATATATAATTGTACATTAAATCATTAAATCAACATTTGATTCAATGATCTGGTCATGTCGCACATAACCGACTAGTATTCAATGTATCGATTTATCGAATCAATGATTCGATAACTAGGTCATATCGAATATAACCAATCGAAACATTTATCGCGAGAATGAAATGCGATATCACATACACGCATTATTCTCGCTCCCGCACATATCTCATATGCACTCCTATTTCGTTTCGCTTGAGCCAGGAAACCTCTGTGTAGGACTCTAAAGACTCGTCAATACGCCGGTAGCAGATGATGATCATATCAAGCACCCACAAGACGCAAGCGGTCTGCTAAACGTAACGGCCATCCGGGTATTGAGCGATCAGAAGATCGACGAGCTAGCCCGCTCACACTCCTGTGAATCCAACCAGTAACACTTACCGTACAGTCCGGTCTGTTCGTCTGATATGTCGCATATCAAGTCTAGGGGTGGTATACGTCAGACCCCAATAACCGATAAGTCGTGCCGATGTGAGGCTCATAACGGGTCGAGAAACTACTGGTAACACTTACCAGCAAATCTCTGATCAGCCCTGGCCAGGGATTTCCCTGTTACGGCCAATCGAGCACAGCGCAACATCAACTCCCAATACCGGGAGAGACGAAACCCCTCCTATCGCTCATTGCCTCCATGTGACTCGGGACTGTACCCAAAGACCACCGTTTTGCACGCCCTCATGGACGTGGTAAGGTGGAGATCAAAGCACAGTGGGAATCACACAAGACTCTATGACGATCTCGGGTCTACAGACTAACCTGTATAAGTGTCACCTGAGAACTGCCATCTGACGTGAGGTATAATACCATCTGGGAGTTCTCGGCGAGTCCGTCCAGTGTACCCAGTCTCCACTGAGCACCCGTATACCATCTCTGATGTCAAACACCAATGGATATGGGATCATCCATCGCCCATCACATGGGTCGAGAAGCGTATACGCTAGTCTACACTGGTATATCGATGCCCTGTCTCGATACACCCACGACTAGGGACCTTGAAGGATGTACTTATGGACTACCATTCCCCACTAGTATGATCTGCATCATAGTCCAGGTAGTCAAGTACACATCCTAAGGGATTTATCAACATGTAACTATAAGACAGTTTAAAGAGACAAGTGTACATCTTAAGATAAAGAGTAACCAGATAGCACACTATCATATCGAGCAAGAAAGTCATCTCTATATATGTCCAAGCATCCAATATAATATACATCATCTGTACAATACTGGCCTCTAGGGCATACATACAACTAACAATCTCCCACTTGTACTAGGGCCAGCTGCTGTAGTATCGCATACCGAGCATCCCGAAGAGTCTCTCAAACTGTATCTGGGGAATGGCCTTCGTGAGTGGATCCGCCGTGTTGTTCTTCGTGTCAACCCTCCTGACCTCGATCTCCCGGCGATCAACTATCTCCCGGATCAGGTGATACCGCCTCAGAATATGCCTGGATCGCTGATGGGACCTGGGTTCCTTGGCCAAAGCCACCGCTCCATTGTTATCGCAATACAAAGGTATTGGATGCTCAATGGATTGAACCACTCCAAGTTCAGTAATGAACTTCTTGATCCAGACAGCCTCTTTGGCAGCATTGTTGGCAGCGATGTATTCAGCCTCCATCGTCGAGTCTGCCACGGTTTACTTCTTGGAACTCTTCCAGCTAACCGCCCGTCCGTAAAGGGTAAAGACAAAGCCCGACTGCGACTTAGAGTCGTCCTTATCACTCTGGAAGCTCGAATCGGTAAAGGACTCCACTTGGAGCTCTCCGTTACCATACACCAAGAACATATCTCTAGTCCTTCGTAAGTACTTGAGAATGCTCTTCACAGCTGTCCAGTGACTCTCTCCAGGATCAGCTTGATACCTGCTCACTACACTTAGTGAGTATGCTACATCGGGTCTGGTACATAGCATCGCATACATGATAGAGCCTACTGCCGAAGCATAGGGTATCCCTTGCATGCGAGCTCTCTCCAAATCAGTCTTGGGAGACATCTCTTTGGAGAGAGTGACTCCAGAGATCGTGGGCAAGTTCCCATGCTTGGATTCTTCCATACTAAACCTCTTTAGTATGGTGTCAATGTACCTGGATTGGGACAATCCTAATATCCGTTTGGATCTATCTCTATAGATCCTGATTCCCAATATGCAGGAGGCATCACCAAGATCTTTCATTGAGAATCTTTGTGATAAGAAGAGCTTGACCGATTGCAGCATAGGAATATCATTTCCTATCAAGTGTATGTCGTCCACGTACAATACGAGGAAGACAACCTTACTCTCTGCCACCTTCTTGTAGATACAAGGTTCATCTGGATTTTTGACGAAATCAAACTCTTTGATAACGACGTCAAAGCAGATGTTCCAACTCCGCGATGCTTGCTTTAATCCATAAATGGATTTAAGCAGCTTGCACACCTTGCCGCTGCTCCCACTGTCTACGAAGCCCTCTGGCTGAGTCATGTACACGCACTCTTCTAAATCACCATTTAGAAAGGCGGTCTTAACATCCATTTGCCAGATTTCGTAATCATGATATGCAGCGATGGCAAGCATGATCCGGATGGATTTAAGCATAGCCACTGGAGAAAAGGTTTCGTCGTAGTCCACACCTGGTCTTTGACGAAAACCTTTTGCTACAAGTCTAGCTTTGAAAGTCTCCACTTTCCCATCTACACCAAGTTTTTTCTTGAAGATCCATTTTCTCCCAATGGGTTTTACCCCTTCAGGTGCAACTTCCAAAGTCCATACTTTATTGGTGTACATGGATTCCATCTCGGACCGCATTGCATCCAGCCATTTCACTGAGTCCCTACTCGTGATGGCCTGCTCGAAGCTAGTTGGGTCATCATCCTCCATGATGCAATCCTCGCTCCCTCCATCCATGAGAAAACCGTAGTATCTCTCAGGCTGGCGAGGAACCCTACTAGATCGGCGGAGAGGCTGAGGTTCATTGGGAACTACTGAATCTTCTGGTTCCACTAAATCTTCAGTTACGGTTTGTGTATCTGGAACTTCTTCCAGCTCTACCACTTTGGCACTAATTTCTTTTTCAAGGAATTCCTTTTCTAAAAAGGTGGCATGTTGAGCAACAAACACTTTTTGTTCCTTACTGTGGTAGAAAAAATACCCATAGGAGTTCTTTGGATATCCCATAAACTTGCAAAGAACTGACCGTGCCTCGAGCTTGTCCGGATTTTGTCTTTTGACATAGGCTGGACAACCCCATATCTTAACTCGTTTAAGATATGGCATCTTCCCACTCCATATCTCATATGGTGTGGTAGGTACAGATTTAGATGGAACTTGATTCAATAGGTATGCTGCTGTCTCCAGTGCATATCCCCAGAAGGAAATAGGTAACTCAGCTGTGCTCATCATAGAGCGCACCATATCTAATAGGGTGCGGTTCCTCCGTTCTGATACACCGTTGTGCTGTGGTGTACATGGAGGAGTTAGCTGAGAGAGAATCCCATTCTCTTTTAGGAAGTCCAGGAATTCAATGCTCAAGTATTCACCTCCTCGATCAGATCGTAGGATTTTAATACTTTTTCCGGTTTGGTTCTCAACTTCTTGTTTATATTCTCTAAATTTCTCAAAAGCTTCTGATTTGTGTTTCATCAGGAACACATATCCGAATCTAGAGAGATCGTCAGTGAATGTAATGAAATATGAAGAACCATCCCTGGCATGTGTAGACATAGGACCGCATACATCACTATGTATCAGTCCTAAGAGTTCGGTAACTCTTTCTCCGTGTCCCGTAAATGGAGTTTTGGTCATCTTGCCTTTGAGACATGACTGGCAAGTGTCATAAGATGAAAATTCGAATGATTTCAAATATCCATCCTTATGCAACTTAGCCAGTCGTGTCACATTGATGTGACCCTGTCTACAATGCCACAAGAAGGATTCGTTCATTTCTGAACTCTTCCTCTTGTGTGTGTTTGTTATGCTCAGAACTGTTGATTGATTTAGAACATAAATGCCATTGCACAACGTGCCTGATCCAACCAATTTTTGGTTACGGAAAATGTTCATAACATTGTCCTGTAATACAAAATTATATCCCTCTTTACTTAATAAAGAAAACGATATAATGTTGCATATCAGGTTCGGCATGTAATAGCATTCGTTCAGAACCAATGTATTACCAGTTGGTAATGCAAGGTGATATTCCCCGATAGTCTTAGCTGAACAATTGCACCATTTCCAACTCTAATGTCTTTATCACCTTCTCCAAGTTCTCTACCTTACCTGAGCCCATGTAACTGATTACATATATGGGATCCTGACCCGGTATCTAATACTAAGGACGTAGAGCAAATGGAGAAACAGTTCTCAGTAACGAACACACCCGAAGAAAATGCATCAACATGTACTTTCTTCATTCGGGTGGCATGGGAATCCTGGTATTCCCCAATATCATGTTCATTCCTATAACTCTTATAAGAAAGAACGGAACCAACGTTCCCCAGCACAGTATAACATGCGGGTTCGGTCAATACATCCATATTATTATCTTTATTAAGGCATGAAATGGTCGCTACCTTGAGAGAGAGAGAAGAAAACACTTTAGCGTAAGCTCGTGCAAGATCAGATTGGTTATTATCTTATCTAATCAGGATGGCTCCCACTGGTTTTTATCAAATCTTCCTTCAAACCCTAAAAGGAAAGACTAGCCGGGATTAATTACACACTACAAGTTCACCAATCTTTCAGCCAAGCCAGTGTCGGTACTTTGAGGGAGGTCCCCCGTGCTTTCGCACGGACCTAATTACTGTAAACCTCGTTTTCCCAGAGGCGTAACCTCGTTAACACCTTTCTAGACACCTACTTGATCGGCTAATTGTAATGTGTAAAACTCTCCCAGGAGTAACTCTTACTCGCAGTGGGCATCGGGATCCAACTATCTCATAGAAGGTATGCAATCTCATTGCAAATTTCAACACTTGAAATTCCCGATAATGCTTTTGCCCCAAACGATCTATGACCTTGACAAGGTCAACAAACCATAGACCGTAAGTCAAGTTCAACCCGTCATTTCTTGATTGAATTAAACCCACCCGCACGACCCTTGACAAGGTCAACAAGGCCATACGACTACCCTAACTCAATCTGCATCATATGCATAAGCAGATAAATACTGGTTAGCTACCGCACACTGCGCTTTGACAAGGTCAACAAACGCAGCACGAATACTAAACAGGACTTATCTGAAATGACGGAGGGCTACGACAGGTTTTTCTGAAAACCTATTGTGTAATGAACTTGATATCGTTGTAGAATCAAATGAAGTTTTGAAATGGAGTGATTTTGAGGCTTTTCCAGTTTCGCTAAAGGGGTCACTCCCGGTGAAGGGATCGTCGGCCCTTTCCTCGTCGAATGAGGTGCGGGATATATCATATATATCGCTGTGCAAAGCAAAACTCAAGAACAATCAAAAGCAAACCGAGTGTGTAGCATCTGCCAGTTATTGCTAAAGGAGTCACTCCCGGTGAAGGGATCTCGGTCCTTTCCTCATCGAATAAGGTGCAGGGTATATCATACATACCGCTATGCAAAGCAAGAACTGTAGCTACCAGTTTTGTTTAAAATCTGATTCTACAACATCTTAGGTTTCTTTTCTTTCATTAATCACATTAATGAAGTCCCATCATTTAAATACCTAAACATCACAGATAAATACGACGTACACTTATGCCATCCGCATTCGCCTCGATGTCCCCTCGTGCACCGTTAGGTTAGGTAACTAACGACAGAGCAGGGCAGGGCTAGTGCGGGTGCAAAACATAAGTAACGTCTATATAATATATCATATATACTATATATAGTATCTAACACAGAACATCACATGATCACATCACAGATATCGCAGCAGAAGAAACATATGAAACATTGGATATACTAGGACGTCCGTGTTTTCAATACGAGCCAGTATAAAACACGGATTCCACGGTCGTGATGAATAGCCAATCCCACACTCCTAGACCCCTACGAGAGCGGCAAGCAACCCTACCAATTCTAGGGTTAGGAGACCCGGACTCGACTCCTCGAGTTGGTCTCCCACTGGACCCCAGAACCCGGTTACTTGTGCTCCCCTCCTTGGGTCTATCCTAATGCGGAAAAGTAAATAATATACAAAAGGTGACAACTTCCGCAACCTGGAAGTGCCCCAAATAAAAGAATATTACATACAAGTTTTTACATGAATGAAAATGAAAAAACACTCATCTCACATAAAAACCCCCGGCTATTCAAACACGACGATCCAATATAACATATCCAGCAACACATAATATCACATGTCATCAACGTAAGTAAGTATGCATACCCCAATTGTCGTTGACGTATAGCAACGAAACCGGCGATATGAACATACCACACTTACGGTCACAGAAAAGAAAGTGTAAAACTACAACAGTTGGAATCCGCAACCTCTTTAGACATCACATGCCTAATCAAATGAATTACTTAGACATCACATGCCTAACAATTATAAACCCCGCATTTTAGTCTCATTATCGAAAACTCTTTTCAATATCATGTGGGACTAAATTGCTAGATTTATAACATTCATTCAATTATCTCATAACTGTTTGTGAATTCCAATTATTGTATCACATTCCAGATAAACAGAAAATGTTAAACTTTCCGATCGAACAGTCGAATACCCAAGTTTTCCCGATACAGCTCAACACATGAAATAAGTCTAACAATATTCAGTTCGTGCCTCAGTACCAACGGTCCAGCCGTAGAAGGGTCAAGCCAACGCCTCACATGTGGCACGCCGTACTGCTCCAAACCCGAAGGTTCAAAGGGCAGTTCAAGACGGTCACATAATCGAGTTAAGGTTTGTTGTCTTCTAGAGGGTCCATCGCGTTACTTGCACTACTTAGAACGTCGTTAAACTTCGGAAAAATCCAACACTTGAAAATTTCCCGACAGGGGAAAAGTTGGGTATTTATATCCGGTCGAACTTTTTTAACAAATTCAAAAATTATCTGGAAAAACACTTAGACAAGGTTCAATAATCCGATCGAAACATCGTTTCCCAATTTAACCCCAGAACACTCAACTTAAGAGCCAATTTAAAAATTCCCAAAAAACTCAGAATAATTAATCAGGAATTACTGTGCAAACACTTAGGGCTGACGTCACCAAAGAGCCGCGGAACCGCCGCATAAGCTAGGCTTCTGCCGCGGTTCCGCCGCACAAAGTACTGTTCATGGGAAACTTTTTGCACCGTAATTCTTAGATTTCATTGCTGAATTTTTTAAGCATTTTTAATTGACAAAAAACCACAAATTTGGAAAAAGTCCAGAGAGCATTATCGGGTTAGGGTTTCGGGTTCGTTCGGACTTCAAACTCCGTCTAGACTTCGCCTAAGGATCTAGCTAGGCTCTGATACCACTGTAGGGTTCCTAGGCACTCTAATGAAGTCTCACAAGGCATCAACCATGCCAATTTCAAAAATTATGGGTGCCGAGAAACCCTAATACGGATCGTCGGCTAGAATTCTAGGCGAAAAGATAATCTAGTTAACACTTTAACTAAAAGTTAGATGCTACAACCTTTGTAGATCCGGTTCTCCACTTCCTTAGCTCTACGTGGGTGTCCTCTCGCTGTCCATCATGAATCCCGAACTCAATCGTCGGCTTCATCGGAGAAACGGGCGAGCTAGGTCGTCGGCTTCGTGTCAAAGACGATCTACGTCGAGGCATCACAAGTTCAAGCTCCGACTTCACAAAGTTGTGAAACTTGTGAAGAAAACACCCAAAACAACTTGGCAAGAGGTAGAGGGTGAAGAAATAGGAGGTGGGTTCACTTTAGAATTGGATTTCACTCACTTTTGCTCAAGTTGCCATTGATGGCATCTAGTTTTCTCTCTTGAAGAAAAAGGAGAATATGAAGATAGAATATGATAAGTGTTGTTCAAAATAGAAAAATAAATCAATACTTCACATATCTTAACCAAGGTTAAGTGTAGAGAAAAGACCATGGTAAATGAGAAGGGTTAGGGTTAAGCTAGAAGACAAAATGGTTTCTTTAGTCAAAGCTTCATGAAGCTTCAACAAGCTTCATGATAAAAAGAAACCATTATGTTTTCATTTATCCATTTAAATAAATAAAGAATGGATAAATAAATGAGAGAATAAATTAAAACCCTAATTATCTACTTAACCATGGTTTAATTCTTTACACTTAACCATGTGAGCAAGTATCATCAAACATGATACAAATATGTGCACAAAAGTATATCACATATACTTCTTGCACATCAAGTGAGAAAATCCATATAAAGTGAACCAATACTAGTTAATGCAAAGTAATATATCAAATATATAATTATACATTAAATCATTAAATCAACATTTGATTCAATAATCCGGTCATGTCGCACATAACCGACTCGTATTCAATGTATCGATTTATCGAATCAATGATTCGATAACTAGGTCATATCGAATATAACCAATCGAAACATTTATCGCGAGAATGAAATGCGGTATCACATACACGCATTATTCTCGCTCCCGCACATATCTCATATGCGCTCCTATTTCGTTTCGCTTGAGCCAGGAAACCTCTGTGTAGGACTCTAAAGACTCGTCAATACGCCGGTAGCAGATGATGATCATATCAAGCACCCACAAGCCGCAAGCGGTCTGCTAAACGTAACGGCCATCCGGGTATTGAGCGATCAGAAGATCGACGAGCTAGCCCGCTCACACTCCTGTGAATCCAACCAGTAACACTTACCGTACAGTCCGGTCTGTTCGTCTGATATGTCGCATATCAAGTCTAGGGGTGGTATACGTCAGACCCCAATAACCGATAAGTCGTGCCGATGTGAGGCTCATAACGGGTCGAGAAACTACTGGTAACACTTACCAGCAAATCTCTGATCAGCCCTGGCCAGGGACTTCCCTGTTACGGCCAATCGAGCACAGCGCAACATCAACTCCCAATACCGGGAGAGACGAAACCCCTCCTATCGCTCATTGCCTCCATGTGACTCGGGACTGTACCTAAAGACCACCGTTTTGCATGCCCTCATGGACGTGGTAAGGTGGAGATCAAAGCACAGTGGGAATCACACAAGACTCTATGACGATCTCGGGTCTACAGACTAACCTGTACAAGTGTCACCTGAGAACTGCCATCTGACGTGAGGTATAATACCATCTGGGAGTTCTCGGCGAGTCCGTCCAGTGTACCCAG
Organism: Agapanthus africanus; assembly: GCA_030015575.1. Taxonomy (NCBI): domain Eukaryota; kingdom Viridiplantae; phylum Streptophyta; class Magnoliopsida; order Asparagales; family Amaryllidaceae; genus Agapanthus; species Agapanthus africanus. The sequence goes on from JASDDO010000026.1 coordinate 409,824,950, forward strand.
TCTCCACTGAGCACCCGTATACCATCTCTGATGTCAAACACCAATGGATATGGGATCATCCATCGCCCATCACATGGGTCGAGAAGCGTATACGCTAGTCTACACTGGTATATCGATGCCCTGTCTCGATACACCCACGACTAGGGACCTTGAAGGATGTACTTATGGACTACCATGTCCCCACTAGTATGATCTGCATCATAGTCCAGGTAGTCAAGTACACATCCTAAGGGCTTTATCAACATATAACTATAAGACAGTTTAAAGAGACAAGTGTACATGTTAAGATAAAGAGTAACCAGATAGCACACTATCATATCGAGCAAGAAAGTCATCTCTATATATGTCCAAGCATCCAATATAATATACATCATCTGTACAATACTGGCCTCTAGGGCATACATACAACTAACAATACGACTGTCCCAAACCAACGCATCTATCTATGCTACATATGAACACCCAATAGCTACCAATCACTATGCCTTGACGAAGGTCAACAAACATAGTTTGAATACTACTGAATATCCATATGAAATGACGGAGGGCTACGAATGGTTTTGGCCAAACCGTGAACGTAGTGAACTTGATTGATTTAATCGAAGGAACCTTGATAGCTTTTAAAAGGAGTGGTTTAAGCTCCACGTTTTTAAAAGTTTTCTATTTAGAAAAAACCGAGTGGTTTTGAAATTGTTCCAACGATTTAGCTTTGGTTTGTTTTCTTTGCATTAATTTAATGTGTCCCATCATTTAGTCCTACCATTGCAGAAAACAACGAAAATATGACGTACGCTTATGCCATCCGCATTCGCCACTGGGCCCGTCATCACCCGTTGGGTTACTTAACTAACGACAGAGCGGGGGCTAGACTAGCGTGGATGCAAAACATAAGCAATGCCTACTAGATATCATATAAAGATATATGCATTCGTCAGATGCAATGATAGCCATTCCAGAACACAGATGAACACCTTGGATATACTAGGAATCCGCGTTTCGTTCGAGCCTGCAACGAAAGACGGATTACACGGTCGCGATGAATAGCCAAACCCTACCCTAGACCACTATGGGTGCGGCAAACTACCCTCCAAATACCCGAAGTGAAGCAACCTCCCTCAACAATATGAGTAGGCCACTCGGCACTTCAAAGTACCCGGTAGTTTGTGCACCCCATCTTGGGTCTATCCTAGGAGCAAAAACAGTAAAAGAAATAATATACAATTGCGGCTACAACCTCAACCCGGATGTGCGACCATAAAATAATATTACATCAAATTATAAATTTTACATCGAACGAAAAATGAAAACTCTCATCTAACATCCCGGCTATTCATTACGACGATCCAATAAGTTCGTATCCACAAACCAACATCACAGATCACAGATATGCACAACCCCCACTAATCGACCTATAGCGATTAGTAGACGTTCAGTACATATATCATTTCACAAACACAGAAACATTAAACGACGTTAAATTTACAACTTCGAAACACCCGCAGTGCCACAGTGAATAACTTTCAGTAAAATCAAAATTGGCAAAAACAAACAACTCCAGAAACCCAAAATCTAAGCCAAAAAGCAACACACAAAAAATGAAGCAATTCCCCTCAAAAAGAACCGAGCACGCCGGAAAAATTGGCCCTGTAGCCGGCCCAGTTTTCGAGGCATTGTCCCATTTTTTCTCTGTGGTCTTTTTACTGCTCAAATATCACTCTATACTTGTTTAAATAATTTTCAGAGTTCAATAAAATTTCGACAGAAACTTAAGTTTTGGGTTCGTTGTTTTTGGGTCATTTCGGTTTCGTAGTTTAACTTGTCGTTTAAACTGTTAGTAATGGTTTAGCGAGTCTCTGATACCACTGTAAGTCTATGTCGCTCACCCCGCAAGCTAGCGAGGAGGCGGAACAAGTAAAAATCAACGGCAACATAGACTAAGCCAAGGATTTTTGCCAAACCATATCTAACGAAACTACGGGAGGTTTAATCTACTGTGATAAACGATTATACCTCACGAAACTAGTCCTTCGGTTCTTTTCTCCGCTGTCCTCCTCGTCCATGTGAGCTCCGAGGATCGATCCGGATCTTGGTCACCTCCACGGCCTCCTAAAGTCGAAGACGATCCATCCGAGAGTCTATAGTCCGAGCTCCACCTCAAGCCGAGATAACTAGGGCAACAAGTTTGCTATGCTTGATGTCCTAAGTGATGTAGAGGAAGAAGATAGATTTGTTTGTCTATTTAGATCTTTATTTTCTCAACACATGAGAGATAAATGATTTTGTAATGAGGTGGAAGAAGAAGAAACCATGGGAGCTCTCTTTTGATGAGAGAGAATGAGAAGGAGATAATGATCCATAAGAAAAATAATTACAATCTTTTATCATGATAAATTGTGATGGCTACCTTGATTTGACCATTATCATGTCATGATAAATCCAAAGCCAAAGAAGTATCTAGTGCTCACAAAAATATCTAAGTCAACAATAGTCAACTAGGTCAAATGGTCAACATGGTCAAATGGTCAAATCAATTAGCCATAACACAATTATCATTAAAAAGATTAGTAAACATTTTCCTCCACCACATAATGGTTTTGACCAAGTCAATGGTCAAAACCCTAATGAGGCACCTCCTTCTTCGCTCCTCACAACCGTGCATACACACCCGCATCCGCATTCCATAGAATACGAATACACAGAAGACAAAACTAATCCATCTATACAATACTAGGATCCGGCTTAAACCAAAGCCCACTAGTATTGTCCGCCCGAACAACATACGCGCACAAGTGCACGTAAGTGATCGTAGGCCTGCCGTAAAACCATATGGCCTCTACACCTTTTGCTCAGTGCAGGGAAACTCTCTGTGTGGGAATCTAAAGACTCGACACTACGCTGGCAGTGGGTATAACCGCAGACCGCAAGCGGCACTAGTTGTACGTAACGGTCCCCAGGTAGATGTCGATAAGAAGGCCGATGAGGTAAACCCATCCGAACTCCTACTGAGCCTGAATGTGACAATCTCCGTACAGTCCGGTCTGTTCGTCTAAGAGTATCGCATGTCAGTCCTAGGGGCGGTAAACGTCAGACCCCTAATAGCGGTACAAATCGTGCCGGAGTGTAGCCCAGAACACCCTGAGAAACTACTGGAAACACTACCAGTAAATCTCGCTTGCCCTGCCCAGGGACTTTGTGTAATGGCTCTCCTAGACACAGCGCGATATCAACCCCCAATACCGGGAGAGACGAATCCTGTCTAACCGCTACTGCCTCTAAGTGCTTCGGAACTGCACCCAACTACTACCTATTTTCATGACTCCTTTGAGCCGTGGTAAGGTAGTAATCAAAGTACAGAGAGAACACACTCGAGGCGAAGTAGCAGTGTCAAGTCAACGGACTAAGCTGTACTCCTATCACCTGGGAACTGTTATCTGACGATAGGTATAGTACCAACCAACAGTTCCCGACGAGTCCTATCCAGTGTACTCGTAACCTAACGAGCACCCGCATACTATCTCCAGTACGACATACTAATGGCTGTGCGACAGACCATCTCCCCTGCTGGGATGAGAAGCGTATACGCTAGTTTACTCCGGAGTAACGATGCCCCGTCTCGATAATCCTACGACTAGGGACCTATATAAGGATGTGCTTGTAGATTACCCAACCCCCACTAGTGTGACTGCCATCATAACACTAGTAATCAAGTAAAGATCCTAAGGGCTCCACTAATATGTATAAGCGATATGCTAAAAGAAACATATGCACATATTGAAGTAGAAAAAAACCAAGTAGCATACTACCATTTTGAGCAAGACTGTCTATACAACTGTGAATATCCCAAGCTTCCATTAAGTAATATACAAAATAGTATGATACAATAATGGCCCCTCGGGCATATACACTAACAGTCGGTATCCTCCGGATATCCGCCGCGTCAAAAATAACCGGTCGGTAGTGCTCCCCTGCCAGGCTCAACTCCATCATCTGCGACCATCTTTCCCCAGGGTACCGCACCGGGTACACCATGCACCCGCAGACGGTTCCTCCTTCTCCTCGAATCGGGTGTATAATATCGCTCAAGAGCCGAGAAAACTCATGGTGGACACCTCTCAAATCATATCATGAGAAAACCACAACTTTTATCTTTTGAAATGAAAATGAGTTTATAAAATCCTTACGGTTTCTCCAAATCCAGAAATCTCATGGAAAATCCGAAATCCCAATATCGAGAGTAAATAAACAATAATTTACCGGCATAAAGCCCCATAATATCGCATGACAAATGAATATGTATGCATGCATGAAGTATCTCAGTAGTAAATGCAATATCTAAACTAGTACAGTAATGATATATCGGAACTATCAGCTAACAAGCGATATCGGTAAAGTAATATTCTCTAAAGTGTACGTGACATGGCAATTACCGATGATGATGTGTGTGAGCCGGCAAGCAAGAGTTCGTAGACATACACATCATCGGTAATAGTGCTGGTGTCCTGATAGTATGGGTTCATAATAACAATAAAAACACATTTAAGCATGCTATGCGATGCGAATAGCAAGAATATACGGAAAATGAATAGTAAATGCAACAATAAGGAATCTATATTAGATATACGAGTCATACAGTTTGGCATTTGAAATAACACGAATCGTGGTGTTTAGAAAATAGGGGCTACGGTGTTTTTAAGAGAAGATATGTCCTTTGAAATATCCGTAGTATCCCTTGGCCTGTCTTTAAAATACTCACGATTCGCTAGTTTTGGAAAATAAGTATGACTCGAGCCTAGTCTAACATCTACTAAGTAAACTACAGGAGAAAGGTAAGAGACTAATCAAAAGGGTAAGGAAATCCACCTAAATCCGAGTCAATATATAAATCTAATAGTCGGTGATCCCGCCTCAATAGCGTCACATACGATAAAATATATATTACGACATCCTCGAGTCAATAGTGCGGATCAATCATCATATTTATACTTCGTACAGTAAAATCCATCGTACGGCATCCTAAATCGGGGTATGGGTCGAATATCGAATTTATCTCATTATTTATCTGGTATCATTATCATCATATCCTGAATTAGGGGTACTGATCTAAAGTCTAGTACATTACGATACCATCAAACATATATATATATATATATCCGCGTGTGTATGAAAACAATTCGCTCAACGATCCGATATAATATCATGTCGTATCTTATAATACGACCCGAGTCACATCACCGATCTCATGGCATTATGTCCAATCACATCGACTCATCTCCAAATATCATATACTATCCTCATCATACGGGTATACATATATGTATATGTATATATATATATAGAAACACATCTACAAATATATATATATATATATATATCATATACGCCAAAACATAACCCATGTATACATGTGTGTGTGTAAACCTTATTCAAGGGTTTCGCGACTAAGAAACAAACTAACGACACTATCCTCCAAATACATAAAAATTTAACCCATGATCTCCTAAAATCTTATTTGCTAATTATCCATGTTTCACAAAACACATAATAAATATAAATATATAACATATCCTTGCTACACTATGAAACTGCGGGGGTGCTATATGCCATCCACCCGACTTTCCCCGTAGATATATATCTACTCATCTTGATCCTTGCTTGCCGAAGTCGATGACGCCACGATTATCCTTTTTGTTCAAGTCCACTTGAGGGTACCTACATATATACACACATAACATCGTAAACAGAAATCACGCACGAAAACCAAAACAGCACACATATCACACATAGGTTAGAACCTATGGTCTACTCATGCAAATCAACCAAATAACACCCGATATCGATGTACGAACATCAAGTGACCGATACAAAACACAAATACCAAAACTCAAGTTAAAAAAAAGTTGCAAAACGAAGCAGCAACTTAAGAAAACACCACCAGATTTTACCCTAGGTTGAATTAGCCAACTTTGCACATGTAGAGGGTCTAGTTTACTGAAAATGGACCCATGGACCAAACACGAAGCCATTCACCCCTACCCTGGCCGTAATTTGAGGCCAGAAAGAGTTTATCTGCGGCCAAGGATGATGGTTGGGGTCTCGGATCTTGGGGTTAGCTTCTAGGTTGCATGCACGACTCACAGTAATTGATAAATAATTTCTAGGGTCCCCGGGTGATAGCAGATCTCGAATAACACCTCACAATTACCACAGCTTCCGATATCGGCCAAGTTCAAGTTCACAATTTGGGGTTTGGTCTCAGGTTTTGTCCTGAATTCCAACACTAGAGGGGTTGTAGTCACTAAATACACTCACATACACCATCCCAACTCAAGGAAAGCCCTAACCCTCATCTTGGAATTTTCAAACCTCAATTAATCACTTCTACACTAATATAGATGCTAAGGTAATTGAAACACTACCCTAATGATGAAAGAATTAACTCATTTGGCAAATCAAGAAAATTCTTGAGTCGCCTCAAGTGCTCAAAATCCTATCTTTCTTGATCTCCCATGCTTGTAGTGAGCCTGTGCATGATTATTGTGAAGGGAACATGATGTTTTGGGGTGGGATTGAGGGTGTTTGTGAGGATGTAGAGGAGGTGGAGAACAGGGCAGCCAAGATGAAGGAGAAGGAGAAAGAGAATGAACAAAAATGAAATGGAGGGAAATATCCATGGTCAAGTGACCCCTCACCCTCTCACTCTCTTCTCTCTCTTGCCTATGCTTCCTTATCTCCTCATACCACATTCTTTATTCTTTTTCCCTTTTTCTTTTCTTTTCCTTTTTTCCTTTATCTTTTCGTTTCCTTTAAAACAAAGCCATGCATGACATAAAAAGAAAAGCCAGTAGAAAAATGTAACAAATGTGTAATATAACATGGTGCATGTCACATGCACAAAACACCATCAATGTGTGATTAGTGAACATTAATCATGTTTAGAAATAACTTGCATATAATTAATTATAAAAATTTATAATTTACCTAAATCACATAAATTCCTCCAAAAATCACCATTCAAATTTAATTTTCCAATATTTTCCAAACTATTGGTATATAATTATACCACATCATTAAAATATTCATAATATTTATTATTTTAATTATATAAATTCCCAAAAATAATATTTTATTTTTCTGAAATGTTACAGTCTTCCCCCCTTAAATAAATTCGGTCCTCGAATTTAAATTTAAACCCCTCAAATACCAAAACATTTTAGTAAAATGACCAAGTCGTCGGGGCTCCGAAATCAAACATACATAAAATACATCGTAGCGCAATGCATGCGCATGGAAAACGAGTATATAACTCAAAATCAAAACTCCGTCAAGCATCTCGCAATCATCGTAGTTATGGTGAAAACACCAATGTCAAAGTCCAATATGAAAGCCAACATGATATACATCAAAACTATAACATGTACATAGTACGCATCGTTGCAAACTTGTCAAAACATCGGGAAGAAATACATGTCAAACCTTTTTCAATCACTATGCGATACGCATATCACGGCACAAGTAGTGGACGTTTTGTGTAAGAAAATAACTATATATATATATATATATATATATCTTTTGTTTAACATACACGTCCCGCCGTTTTTGAAAATAAATTTAGAAGGGTTTCCTTTATAAAATGTTTCGTGTCATCTCGGACACGTAGGTAAATACTGAGACTATAGCTCCTTTTTTGGAAATCCCTTCGATAACTATCGATGCATGCAAAACATGTTCAGGTACTGTCCTCTGTCTAGTCCTGCTCAGCTACTAAACCAAATAGTAAATATCATAAAAACATACTGCTCAAGAGAAATCGTACTCAATAGTACATGTAACAATGCCGCGTGCGTCTGGTGCGCACAAAAATCGAGACCAATGTAAGTGCCATACAAGTGCACAGAAACAAAATCTAAGTACAATGGGTGTGCACGAAAACACCTGTCAAGGGCAACGGTGTGTGCCTGACAACAATATCTGGTGCATCCGATATGCACGAAGAATCCCGATTCAGCGCATCTGGTGTGCACCAAAATCACATCAAGCGCGTCAAGTATGCGCAAGAATCCAAATCAAGTGCACAAGGTGCACGAAAATAATATCGAATATCACAATCGAAATCGACGGTATACAACATATCTCAACCCAAATCAGGTATACCGTAGTATATAATCTGACAACTACGTACATTAGCGTGCACAAAATCGAATCAAAGTAATAAAGGTGCATGAAACTACACCGAAGGCACAAGTCAAATCACATTCATACCATAGGCATGAAATCAAAATCGAACATCTCAAATATCATCAAATCGAAGTCGAGTGAAACTGTGGAGTATAAAATCTCAATTATGCAATAAATCGTCCATAATACCGAAATCCAAAATAACGGATACGTGATGTCCGAACCACCAAATCGCAAATCGTAAACACTGTCGTCGATGTGTCATTCCTTCAAAGTCGAGAAGGTGTCGGTGTATCCAAAGCTAGCGGAGAAAGATATCTACTTGCCTCCATTTCATGGTCTGGCGCCTGGTGCCCTTAGGCTCTCGTCTCTCACTGCGAATTGCCAATTACATAACTCCTCGGCTCAACGACCTAATATGGAAATGATGATGGAAACAGTTCCGCTCTGGCACATTCTCTAAAGATCTCTGGCCAACTATTATGATCACTCATAACATGTCTCGTCGATGATGCCGAACTCTGGCCTACTGGGTGTGCGTAATATGACCGATCCTGGGTCCGAATCTTCTCGTGTAGTATTCCAGAAAGATTCTGTCGGGGTCTCTCCCAATCCCGTTTCTGCCGAACTGCCCGGAAGTTATCACCCTTTACTAAATCTATTTCTTATTCCGGAACGGCTGCATACTCATCGCGACTCCTTCTGGAAGATATATCCATATTCAATGCCTCTGCATGCATATCACATCTCTGATGTCAACGGAGTAGAACATCATCTCATCAAAATCTCGTACGGACCTCTTACTCCACTTTTCTCTAATGTCGACTGATTCGGACTCTTCTCTTCATAGCTGTATGGACTGCGCTACAACGGCTATACTCATACCTAGAGTCTCCCAAGTAATATATCCCATCACATGATATCCGGACGACGTCGAACTTTTCGATCGATTCATCAAAGTCCTATAATTCCCCAAGAGCTTGACTCTTGAGTACAGTTTAATAATATCCAGTACATGCCACAGTACCTATGGACCAGCCGTAGAACGGCAAACCCAAGCCTCATTAATGGCACCGCGGAACTGCCGCAAACCCTAAGGTTCAAAAGCGTTTCCATGGTCATTATGTCGAGTTAGGGCTTCAGTCTTCTAGAGGGTCCACAGAATTACTTGCATGTTTTTTCGAATACCTTAAACCTGGAAAAATAGGTTTCTGACATTCAATCGTTTTCTATCGACTCTCAACATACCTGTGTGAAGTCTTCTCTAGCTGGAATCAATCAATCTGATGACCTCGCATCGGGGTTTGCAAACGAACCACATGTCCTAGTCATCCATCCATGGGTGACTAGAGATCTTCTATCATATCTCTAAGTACAAGCTCGTGCTGCAATAGCTTCAAACATCTGGGGCGATATCTTGTCATTCACAGCAACAGCTGGCTCATTCGTCCGCACGCTGAACAGTGCATCAATCATCAAGAATAAACGGTGCATTAACAGTCATCACATTCTAGCCGGCCTTTAGCAGTGGCCCAATGATCTGGTGCTGATCTGCATGTAGGGATCCTAGGCACTCTTGTGAAGGTTCATAAAGCATCAAACATGCCCGGATAAAAATTTAGACGTGCCGAACAACCCAAAGCCGGGATCTTTGCTAGATTATTAGGGTTAAACATGCAAGATGATAACTTTTAAGCTAAGTGTGAGGGATTACAACCTTTGTAGTCCGCTCCTTCGCTTCATAAGCTCCGAGTAGAAGTCCCTTCGCCGTGATCCACGATCTCCCGGACTCAAGAGAGGCTCCACGACTCGAACGATCTATGCTTGCTTGAAGGGTTCCAAATCTCCGATGATCTACGTCGAAGTTTCAATAACTCAAGCTTTCTCACTCTAAAGAGATGAACACACTAATCTCATGGGCTAGATGAGATGAGGATGAGAGAGTAGTATTTATGCTTTCCTTTTAAATCATTTTCTCATATTTATTCATCACATAAAGAATTTCTAGTGAGCTCAAAATCAAGAGAGAAGAAGAAGATCATCATGGAAAAAAAATAATGATAAATCCTTTTGTGATGAATAGAAATAAAAGTATATGATTGATATATAAACCATGGTCAAGGATGAGTGGCTAATAATGTGTAGAGAATAAACTAGAGTTAGGGTTTGGTTAGGTTTAGAAATGTGTCATCAAAAAAATATCTTAACCATGACAAAAGATAAAGCTTCTAGAAGGTGCATGAAGCAACTAACCCTAATCAAACCCTAACCTCATTTAATCATCCTTAAACATGTTTAACAATTAATCATATCATGTCACAATAATATATATCACATATATATTATATATTTGCAACAAAAGAAAATAATACAATTAACATATATCGCATATATATCAATGTATCATCCAGTGAGAAAATGAAATAATAAAGCGAGCCAATATTAGATAATGTAATACAATATATCATATATATTATTATACATTAAATCATCGAATCAACACTTGATTCGATGATCCGGCTATATCGAATATTACCGACTAATATATCATGTACCGATTCATCGAATCAACACTTGATCCGATGTCCCAGTTCATATCTAAATATCGCGAGAATATAATACGGTATCTCATATCGCATTATTCTCGGTCCTGCACATATCACATATGTGCCTCTACTCCGTTTCGCCTGAGCCAAGAAACCTCTGTGTAGGACTCTAAAGAATCGTCAATACGCTGGTAGCAGGTGATGATCATATCAAACACCCACAAGCTGCAAGCGGTCAGCTAAACGTAACAGCCACCCAGGTATTGAGCGATCAGAAGATCAACAAGCTAGCCTGTACGTTCTCCTGTGAATCCAATCAGTAACACTCCCGTACAGTCCGGTCTGTTCGTTTGATATGTCGCATATCAAGTCTAGGGGTGGTATACGTCAGACCCCAGTAACCGATAAGTCGTGTCGATGTGTGGCTCATAACGGGTCGAGAAACTACTAGTAACACTTACCAGTAAATCTCTATATCAGCCCTGGCCAGGGACTTCCAGTTATAGCCAATCGAACACAGCACAACATCAACTCCCTATACCGGGAGAGACGAATCCCCTCTTATCGCTCATTGCCTCCATGTGATTCGGGACTGTACCCAAAAGCCACCGTTTTGCATGCCCTCTTGGACGTGGTAAGGTGGAAATCAAAGCACAGTGGGAATCACACAAGACTCTATGACGATCTCGGGTCTACAGACTACCCTGTACCAGTGTCACCGGAGAACTGCCATCTGACGTGTGGTATATCACCATCTGGGAGTTCTCGGCGAGTCCGTCCAATGTACCCAGTCTCCACTGAGCACCCGTACACCATCTCTGATGTCAAACACCGATGGATGTGGGATCATCCATCGCCCATCATATGGGTCAAGATGCATATACGCTAGTCTACTCTGGTGTATCGATGCCCTGTCTCGATATACCCTCGACTAGGAACTGTTATAGGATGTACTCATCGACTACCAAGGCCCCACTAGTATGATCTCATCATAGTCCCAGTAGTCGAGTACAGATCCTAAGGGCTTTATCAACATGTGAGAGTAAAACAGTAAACCAATACAAGTCAACATGTTAAGATAAAGTGAAACCAAATAGCATACTATCATGACGAGCAAGAAAGTCATCTCTACATATATCCAAGCATCCATTATAAAATACATCATATGTACAACAATGGCCTCTAGGGCATATACATAACTAACAATCTCCCACTTGCACTAAGGCCAGCTGCTGTAGTATCTCATACCTAGCATCCCGAATAATCTCTCAAACTGTATCTGGGGAATAGCCTTCGTGAATGGATCCGCAGTGTTGTCCTTCGTATCTACTCTCCTGACCTCGATCTCCCGGCGATCAACTATCTCCCTGATCAGGTGATACCGCCTCAGAATATGTCTGGACTTCTGATGGGATCTGGGTTCCTTGGCTAACGCCACAGCTCCATTGTTATCGCAATACAGAGGTATTGGATGCTCAATGGATGGAACCACACCAAGTTCACTAATGAACTTCTTGATCCAGACAGCCTCTTTGGCAGCATCGTTGGCAGCGATGTATTCAGCTTCCATCGTCGAGTCTGCAACGGTATCCTGTTTGGAACTCTTCCAACATACCGCCCCTCCATTGAGGGTAAAGACAAAACCCGAATGCGACTTAGAGTCGTCCTTATCACTTTGGAAGATGGAATCGGTAAAGGAATCCACCTGGAGTTCTCCATTACCATACACCAAGAACATCTCCTTAGTCCTTCGTAAGTACTTGAGAATGTTCTTCACAGCTGTCCAATGACTCTCTCCAGGATCTGCTTGATACCGACTCACTACACTTAGTGAGTATGCTACATCGGGTCTGGTACATAGCATCGCATACATGATAGAGCCTACTGCCAAAGCATAGGGTATCTCTTGCATGCGAGCTCTCTCCAAATCAGTCTTAAGAGACATCTCTTTGGAGAGAGTGAGTCCAGAGATCGTGGGTTGGTTCCCACGCTTGGATTCTTCCATACTAAACCTCTTTAGTATGGTGTCAATGTACCTAGATTGGGACAATCCCAGTATCCGTTTAGATCTATCTCTATAGATCATGATTCCGAATATGCAGGAGGCATCACCTAGATCTTTCATTGAGAATCTCTGTGATATGAAGAGCTTGACTGATTGCAGCATAGGAATATCATTTCCTATCAAGAGTATGTCATCCACGTACAATATGAGGAAGATAACCTTACCTTCTGCTACCTTCTTATAGATACAAGGTTCATCTATATTTTTGATGAAGTCAAACTCTTTGACTACAACATCAAAACAGATGTTCCAACTCCGCGATGCTTGCTTTAACCCATAAATGGATTTAAGCAGCTTGCACACCTTTCCGCTGCTCCCACTATCTACGAAGCCCTCTGGCTGAGTCATGTACACGCTCTCTTCTAAATCACCGTTTAGAAAGGCGGTCTTAACATCCATTTGCCAGATTTCGTAGTCATGGTATGCAGCAATGGCAAGTAAGATCCGGATGGACTTAAGCATAGCCCCTGGAGAAAAGGTTTCGTCATAATCCACACCTGGTCGTTGACGAAAACCCTTTGCTACAAGTCTAGCTTTGAAAGTCTCAACTTTTCCATCTACACCAAATTTCTTTTTAAAAATCCACTTGCTCCCAATGGGTTTTACCCCTTCAGGAGCATTTTCCAAAATCCATACTTTATTGGTGTACATGGATTCCATCTCAGATCGCATTGCATCCATCCATTTCACAGAGTCACCACTCGTGATGGCCTACTCGAAACTAGTCGGGTCATCATCATCCATGATGCAATCCTCACTTCCACCATCAATAAGAAAACCGTAGTATCTCTCAGGTAGATGAGAAACCCTGCTAGATCGGCGGAGAGGCTGGGGTTCGTTGGGTACTACTGAATCCTCTGGTTCTACCAAATTATCTGTTGTAGTTTGTTCTGCCGGAACTTCTTCCAGTTCTACCTCAATGCCACTAATCTTTTTCATAAGAAAACCTTTTTCTAAGAAAGTGGCATGTCGAGAAACAAACACCTTTTGTTCCTCGGGGTGATAGAAGATATACCCTTGTGAATTTTTGGGATATCCTACAAACTTACATAAGACTGATCTTGCCTCGAGTTTGTCCGGATTTTGTCTTTTAACATAGGCTGGACAACCCCATATCTTAACATACTTAAGAGATGGTCTCTTCCCTTTCCATATCTCATATGGAGTGGTAGGCACTGATTTGGTAGGAACCATATTCAATAGGTGTTGGCTGTCTCAAGCGCATACCCCCAAAAGGAAATAGGTAACTCAGCTGTACTCATCATCGAGCGCATCATATCTAATAGGGTGCGATTCCTCCGCTCCGATACACCGTTGTGCTGTGGTGTATAAGGAGGAGTAAGCTGAGAGAGAATCTCATTCTCTTTTAGATAATCTAAAAACTCACCGCTTAAGTATTCACCTCCTCGATCAGATCGAAGAATCTTAATACTTTTGCCCGTTTGGTTCTCTACTTCGTGCTTATATTCTCTGAATTTCTCAAAAGCTTCAGACTTGTGTTTCAAAAGGAACACATGCCCGTATCTGGAGAGATCGTCAGTGAATGTAATGAAGTAGGAAGAACCGTTCCTAGTATGCGTAGACATGGGACCACATACATCACTATGTATTAGTCCTAAGAGTTCAGTAACTCTTTCTCCGTATCCACTAAACGGAGCTTTGGTCATTTTTCCTTTGAGACATGAATGGCAAGTATCATAAGATGACAATTCGAACGGATTCAAATAACCATCCTTATGTAACTTAGCCAGTCGTGTCGCATTGATATGACCAAGTCTACAATGCCATAAGTAGGATTCGTTCATATCTGAACTTTTCCTCTTGTGTGTGTTTTGTATATTGAGGACTGTATTCTGATTTAGAATGAATATGCCATTATGTAACGAGCCTGATGTAATCAACTTTTGATCTAGGAATATGTTCATAACATTATCCTTTACTACAAAATTATATCCTTCTTTACTTAATAAAGAAACTGATATAATGTTGCACATCATGTTTGGTATATAATAGCACTCATTTAGAATCAGTGTATCACCACTTGGTAATACTAGATGATAATCGCCAACTGCTTTGGCTGCAACATTTGCACCGTTCCCTACTTGAACGGAATGATCACCTTTTCCCAGTTCTCTACCTTTACGTAGCCCATGTAACTGTTTACATATGTGGGATCCTGATCCGGTATCTAATACCCAGGACGTAGGGTGAACTGAGAAACAGTTCTCAATAACTAACACACCCGAAGAAGATGCATCAACATGCATGTTCTTTTGGGCGGCGTGAGAATCCAGATATTCTCCTGTTTCCTGTTCAGTCTTATAACTCTTATAAGAAAAAACGGGTCCAACGTTTCCCTGCACTGTACAATAATCGGGTTCAGTCAATACATCCATATTATTATCTTGATTATGGCCTGACATGGTCGCTACCTGGAGAGAGAGAGAAGAAAACACTTTAGCGTATGCTCTTGCAAGATTAGATTGATTATTATCTTATCTAATCAGGATGTCTCCCACTGTTTTTATCAAATCTACCTTAAAACCCTAAAAGGTAAGATTAGCCGGGATTAATTACACCCTACAATTTCGTCAATCTTTCAGCCAGATTAGTGTCGGTACTTTGAGGGAGGTTCCCCGTGCTTTCGCACGGACCTAATTAAAGTAAACCTCGTTTTCCCAGATGCGTAACCCCGTTAACACTTTTCTAGACACCTACTTGATCGGCTAATTGTCCTGTGTAAAACTCTCCCAGGAGTAACTCTTACTCGCAGCGGGTATCGGGATCCAACTATCTCATAGAAGGTATGCAATCTCATTGCAAATTTCAACACTTGAAATTCCCAATAATATTTTACCCCTAGTGTTCTATGACCTTGACGAATGCCAAAAAACTCATAGTCCACTAGTCAAGTTCAACCCGTTCATTTCTTGATTGAATTAAACCCACCCGTACGACCCTTGACGAATGCCAAACAACGCCGTACGAATACCCTAATCCAATCTGCATCATATGCATAAGCAGATAAATACTAGTTAGCTACCGTACACTACGCCTTGACGAATGCCAAACTACCGTAGCACGAATACTAAGTAGTACTTATCTGAAATGACGGAGGGCTACGCAGGTTTTTCAGAAAACCATGAGCGTAATGAACTTGATATCGTCGTAGAATCATGTGAAGTTTTGAAAAGGAGTGTTTTTGAGGCTTTTCTTAGTTTCGCTAAAGGGGTCACTCCCGGTGAAGGGATCGTCGGCCCTTTCCTCATCGAATAAGGTGCAGGATATATCATATATACCGCTGTGCAAAGCAAAACTTTAAAAGCAATCAAAAGACAAACCGAGTTTTGTAGCATCTGCCAGTTTCGCTAAAGAGGTCACTCCCGGTGAAGGGATCGTCGGCTCTTTCCCCATCGAATAAGGTGCAGGATATATCATATATATCACTATGCAAAGCAAAACTGTAGCTACCATTTTTATAAAGTTTTGATTCTACAACATCTTTAGGTTTCTTTTCTTTTTATTAATCTCATTAATAAAAATCCCATCAGCTTATGCTTCCTAAGCATCACAGAAGAAACGAAACCAGTAATATTTATATATCAGCATAGATATAGTATAAGCATTCGTCTCAGGCAGTAATATGATCTCATCACAGAACATTGCAGCAGAAGAACATATATGAAATATTGGATATACTAGGACGTCCGTGTTTTTAATACGAGCCTGTATAAAACACGGATTCCACGGTCGCGACGAATAGCCAAACCCACATCCCAAGACCCCTACGAGAGCGGCAAGTAACACTGCCAATTCTAGGGTTAGGAGACCCGGTCTCGACTCCTCGAGATGGCCTCCCACTGGACCTTAGAACCCGGTTACTTGTGCTCTCCTCCTTGGGTCTACCTAATGCGGAAAAGTAAATAATATACACTGGTGACATCAACCTCAACCTGGAAGTGCCCCAAATAAAAGAATATTAAATTACAAATGAATTTTACATGAATGAAAATAAAAACCCTCATCTCACATAAAACCCCCGGCTATTCAGAACGCGACGATCCAATATAACATATCACAGCAACACATAATATCACATATCATCAACGTAAGTAAATATGCGCATCCCAATTGTCGTTGACATATAGCAACGAAACCGGCGATATCACATATTACACTTACGGTCACAGAAAAGAAAGTGTAAAACTACAACATTTGGAATCCACAATCACTTTAGACATCGTAAATCCGAAATATCACATACTTCGCATTTCATGCCTAACTCTATGAATTCCACATATTGTATCACATTCCAGATAAATAGACAGTATTAAACTTTTCGAACAGATAATCAAATACCCAAAAATTCCTAAAGTGCTCAACACTTGAGCGGAGTTCAAATAATCCCAGAATATGTCACAGCACCGGTGATCCAGCCGTAGAAGGGTCAAGCCAACGCTTCACATGTGGCACGCCGTACTGCCCCAAACCTGAAGGTTCAAAAGGCAGTTCAAGATGGTCACATAATCGAGTTAAGGTTTGTTGTCTTCTAGAGGGTCCACCGCTTAACTTGTACAAATTTTTTTTTTCGAAAGATTTAAACCCGATAAAAATTCAACACTTGAAAGTTTGCCGTACCGGGAAACAGTGAGTTAATGATATCCGTTCAAATAGTTTAACAGTTTCTAAATATCCGGAAAGAAATACGAATTTAAATATTCCGATCGAATCTACTATTACAAAACAAACCCCAGAAGTATTAACACTTAAAACAGATTAAAAATACCCAGAAGCATCAACAAGCACCTACGGATATTACCATGAAAACCACGTGTCACCAATCCATAGTTCCGCCGCGGAACCGCCGCGAAAAGCATGTTTTCGCCGCGGTTCCGCCGCCGTTTAGAGGAATTATGGGCCCGTGTTTCATGGTAATTCTTAGAATTCCCTGCTGATTTTTTTACGTATTTTTAATTCAGAAAAATCCCAGTTTTTGAAAAATTTCCAGAGAGGGGGTAAATTTTGTCGGTTCGGGTTCGATCAGAGTTTTAACTTCGTAAACACATCGCCTAATGCTCTAGCTTGGCTCTGATACCACTGTAGGGTTCCTAGGCACTCTTGTGAAGGTTCATAAGGCATCAAACATGCCCGGATAAAAATTTAGACGTGCCGAACAACCCAAAGCCGGGATCTTTGCTAGATTATTAGGGTTAAACATGCAAGATGATAACTTTTAAGCTAAGTGTGAGGGATTACAACCTTTGTAGTCCGCTCCTTCACTTCATAAGCTCCGAGTAGAAGTCCCTTCGCCGCGATCCACGATCTCCCGGACTCAAGAGAGGCTCCATGACTCGAACGATCCATGCTTGCTTGAAGTGTTCCAAATCTCCGATGATCTACGTCGAAGTTTCAATAACTCAAGCTTTCTCACTCTAAAGATATGAACACACTAATCTCATGGGCTAGATGAGATGA
This sequence comes from Agapanthus africanus, assembly GCA_030015575.1. Classification (NCBI taxonomy): domain Eukaryota; kingdom Viridiplantae; phylum Streptophyta; class Magnoliopsida; order Asparagales; family Amaryllidaceae; genus Agapanthus; species Agapanthus africanus. The sequence goes on from JASDDO010000026.1 coordinate 409,843,211, forward strand.
GGATGAGAGAGTAGTATTTATGCTTTCCTTTTAATCATTTTCTCATATTTATTCATCACATAAAGAATTTCTAGTGAGCTCAAAATCAAGAGAGAAGAAGAAGATCATCATGGAAAAAAAATAATGATAAATCCTTTTGTGATGAATAGAAATAAAAGTATATGATTGATATATAAACCAAGGTCAAGGATGAGTGGCTAATAATGTGTAGAGAATAAACTAGAGTTAGGGTTTGGTTAGGTTTAGAAATGTGTCATCAAAAAAATATCTTAACCATGACAAAAGATAAAGCTTCTAGAAGGTGCATGAAGCAACTAACCCTAATCAAACCCTAACCTCATTTAATCATCCTTAAACATGTTTAACAATTAATCATATCATGTCACAATAATATATATCACATATATATTATATATTTGCAACAAAAGAAAATAATACAATTAACATATATCGCATATATATCAATGTATCATCCAGTGAGAAAATGAAATAATAAAGCGAGCCAATATTAGATAATGTAATACAATATATCATATATATTATTATACATTAAATCATCGAATCAACACTTGATTCGATGATCCGGCTATATCGAATATTACCGACTAATATATCATGTACCGATTCATCGAATCAACACTTGATCCGATGTCCCAGTTCATATCTAAATATCGCGAGAATATAATACGGTATCTCATATCGCATTATTCTCGGTCCTGCACATATCACATATGTGCCTCTACTCCGTTTCGCCAGAACCAAGAAACCTCTGTGTAGGACTCTAAAGAATCGTCAATACGCTGGTAGCAGGTGATGATCATATCAAACACCCACAAGCTGCAAGCGGTCAGCTAAACGTAACAGCCATCCAGGTATTGAGCGATCAGAAGATCAACAAGCTAGCCTGTACGTTCTCTTGTGAATCCAATCAGTAACACTCCCGTACAGTCCGGTCTGTTCGTTTGATATGTCGCATATCAAGTCTAGGGGTGGTATACGTCAGACCCCAGTAACCGATAAGTCGTGTCGATGTGTGGCTCATAACAGGTTGAGAAACTACTAGTAACACTTACCAGTAAATCTCTATATCAGCCCTGGCCAGGAACTTCCAGTTATAGCCAATCGAACACAGCACAACATCAACTCCCTATACCGGGAGAGACGAATCCCCTCCTATCGCTCATTGCCTCCATGTGATTCGGGACTGTACCCAAAAGCCACCGTTTTGCACGCCCTCTTGGACGTGGTAAGGTGGAAATCAAAGCACAGTGGGAATCACACAAGACTCTATGACGATCTCGGGTCTACAGACTACCCTGTACCAGTGTCACCGGAGAACTGCCATCTGACGTGTGGTATATCACCATCTGGGAGTTCTCGGCGAGTCCGTCCAGTGTACCCAGTCTCCACTGAGCACCCGTACACCATCTCTGATGTCAAACACCGATGGATATGGGATCATCCATCGCCCATCATATGGGTCAAGATGCGTATACGCTAGTCTACTCTGGTGTATCGATGCCCTGTCTCGATATACCCTTGACTAGGAACTGTTATAGGATGTACTCATCGACTACCAAGGCCCCACTAGTATGATCTCATCATAGTCCCAGTAGTCGAGTACAGATCCTAATGGCTTTATCAACATGTGAGAGTAAAACAGTAAACCAATACAAGTCAACATGTTAAGATAAAGTGAAACCAAATAGCATACTATCATGACGGGCAAGAAAGTCATCTCTATATATATCCAAGCATCCATTATAATATACATCATATGTACAACAATGGCCTCTAGGGCATATACATAACTAACACTGCTCGTTCGAGAAATTTTAGTAAAAGCAATCCGTCAAACGCTCATGGCGCGAAAAACACAATAAAACGACACATCTATGGATTCGTGTGTCGCCGGAATTACGCCCTGGTCAGTCCTCGTCCAAGATGAGCTCATGCTGGCCACAACTCTAGCCGCAGCTCTCTCTGACCGTGCAACCGTGGTAACAAAACCTCCAACCGATATCGATGAGGATAGATCATAGGAATGAATATAATACTGTGCAAGGAAATGTACATCATAAGGCTTCTTAAGCAAAGTAGCGTATCATAAATATGCCGCGGAACATACACACAGTACGTCACTCTACTTAAGCCACCTACTCCATCAACCAAGGTCAACCTATGCGATGAAAGTTCGTGTCTAATACCCCCTCGACCAAGTCCAAGTTCCGTAAGCTCAAGCCTAGGTTCCGAATATATATAAACGCCCTAGACTCCGCATAGTCAAACATAGACTCGAACCAAGGTTAAACATAGCGCTCTGATACTAACTTTGTCACGACCCAAAATGGCACGTGTCTGGCACTTGAATCATATGAAGTCTATAGGACCCCATCTAATTCAAGCAAGCCAAAATCCCAGAAATCTAAACTATTTGAAAAGAGAGAAGAAAAAATTTAGTTTTAAAGCAAGTGGTTTAACAAAATAATCCGTAGTTTGCATTTTTAAAACATCAAGCCTTTTCTGTAATTTTCGGCAGAGTTTTCTTTATAAATACTGGCCCCAAACGGGTACAAACATTCATAATATACATAATGAATAAAGGCATCACCAAGCGGGAGCTAGCTCTTCGCCAACTGGCGGACACATCCACGCAATGCAATATAATATACAACACTGAAGGGCAAGGCTCAAAACTCATCAAGAAAAGCAATATCCTCAAGAAAACTAGAGAAAACCCATAATAATACAGGCGCGCGACTCTAAGGTCAAAAAAATATACACTGGTCTTCTAAGTCTAACAAAAATACAAGTCTGGTTGATGGAGTTACTAGATACAACTGAAAAAATAAAAGTACAATGGTGGTCACGATACGAGTGAACCCACCTACCAAAGCAATCATCCGGAAGGATGTAGTGTGCCAGCAGGCCGCAACGAAACCTATACGGCAAAACCTGCAAGAAACTGTGGCACAACGGGGGTGAGTTGCCAACTCGTGAGTAGAAAACATCACCAAGCAAAAATCGCATGTATGACTCTATCCTAGGTCACAAAATAATATCCTGATAATATATAACCCTGAAACATATACACATAAATGTAATATCAAGTGCTCGTGTCAGTGCCGCAGGTAGCAAGATATCACAACTATGATGTACAAATGCATTATGAATGAAAACAGAATACATCTTGCATGAGAAAAACTGTTTTCTTAATTTAGTGAGATTTCTGTATATAAAAATCGAGATATCAGCAATGAAATCAACATAGAATCCGTGTCACGTATCGAAACAAAACATATATCCCAATATCCAATATCTCGGGCTCCGGCAATCCGGACTGGCCCCTATCATATAATCTCAATGTCTTAATATCTCGGGCTCCAGCAATCCGGACTGGCCCCGGGCTCCGGCAATCCGGACTGGCCCAAATCATCAAATCTCACGACTACGTCGGTATCCTCCGGATATCCGCCGCGTCACAAATAACCAGTCGGTAGTGCTCCTCTGCCAGGCTCAACGCCATCATCTGTGACCATCTTGCCCCGGGGTACCGCACCGGGTCCACCATGCACCCGCAGACGGTTCCTCCTCCTCCTCGAATCGGGTGTATGATATCGCTCAAGTGCCGAGAAAACTCATGGTAGACACCTCTCAAATCATATCATGAGAAAACCGCAACTTTTATCTTTTGAAATTAAAATGGGTTTATAAAATCATTGCGGTTTCTCCAAATCCAGAAATCTCATGGAAAATCCGAAATCCCAATATCGAGAGTAAATAAACAATAATTTACCGACATAAAACCCCATAATATCGCATGACAAATGAATACGTATGCATGCATGAAGTATCTCAGTAGTAAATGCAATATCTAAACTAGCAAGTAAAGACATATCGGAACTATCAGCTAACAAGCGATATCTGTAAAGTAATATTCTCTAAAGTATACGTGACATGGCAATTACTGATGATGATGTGTGTGAGCCGGCAAGCACGAGTTCGTGGACATACGCATCATCGATAATAGTGCTGGTGTCCTGACAGTATGGGTTCATAATAGCAATAAAAACACATTTAAGCATGCAATGCGATGCGAATAGAAAGAATATACGGAAAATGAATAGTAAATGCAACAATAAAGAATCTATATTAGATATACGAGTCATACAGTTTGGCATTTGAAATAACACGAATCATGGTGTTTAGAAAATAGGGGCTACAGTGTTTTTAAGAGAAGATACGTCCTTTGAAATATCCGTAGTATCTCTTGGCCTATCTTTAAAATACTCAGGATTCGATAGTTTTGGAAATAAGTATGACTCGAGCCCAGTCTAACATCTATTAGGTAAATTACAGGACAAAGCTAAGAGACTAATCAAAAGAGTAAGAAAATCCACCTAAGTCCGAGTCAAAATATATATCTAGTTGTCGGTGATCCCACCTCAATAGCGTCACATACGATAAAATTTATAATATGACATCCTTGAGTCAAGAATGCAGATCAATCATCATATTTATACTTCGTACAGTAAAATCCATCGTACGGCATCCCAAATCGGGGTACGGGTCGAATATCACATTTATCTCATTATTTATCTGGTATCATTATCATCATATCCTGAATTAGAGGTACTGATCTAAACTTTAGTACATTACGGTACCATCAAACATATATATATATATATATATATATATATATCCGCGTGTGTATGAAAACACTTCGCTCGACGATCAGCTATAATATCATGTCGTATCTCATAATACGACCCGAGTCACATCACCGATCTCGCGGTATCATGCCCAATCACATCGACTCATCTCCAAATATCATATACTATCCTCATCATACGGGTATACGTATATGTATATATATATATATAGCAACACATCTACATATATGTATATACATATATCATATACGCCAAAACATAACCCGTGTGTGCATGCGTGTGTGTAAACCTTATTCTAGGGTTTCGCGACTAAGAAACTAACTAACGACACTATCCTCCAAATACACAAAAATTTAACCCATGATCTCCTAAAATCTTACTTGCTAATTATCCATGTTTCACAAAACACATAATAAATATAAATATATAACATATCCTTGCTACACTACGAAACTGCGGGGATGCTATACACCATCCACCCGACTTCCTCCATAGATATATATCTACTCACCTTGATCCTTGCTTGCCGAAATTGATGACGCCACGCTCATCCTTGTTGTTCAAGTCCACTTGAGGGTACCTACATATATACACACATAGTATCGTAAATAGAAATCATGCACGAAAACCAAAAGAGCACACGTATCACACATAGGTTAGAACCTATGGTCTACTCATGCAAATCAACCAAATAACACCCAATATCGATGTAAAAACGTCAAGTGACCGATACAAAACACAAATACCAAAACTCAAGTTAAAAAGAAGTCGCAAAACGAAGCAGCAACTCATGAAAACACCTCCAGATTTTACCCTAGGTTGAATTAGCCAACTTTGCACATGTGGAGGGTCTAGTTTACTGAAAATGGAGCCATGGACCAAACACGAAGCCATTCACCCCTACCCTGGCCGTAATTTGCAGCCAGAAAGAGTTTATTTGCGGCCAAGGATGATGGTTGGGGTCTCGGATCTTGGGGTTAGCTTCTAGGTTGCCTGCACGACTCACGGTAATTGCTAAATAATTTCTAGGGTCCCCGGGTGATAGCAGATCTCCAATAACACGTCACAATTACCACAATTTCTGATATCGACAAAGTTCAAGTTCACAATTTGGGGTTTGGTCTCAGGTTTTGTCCTAAATTCTTACACTAGAGGGGTTGTAGTCACTAAATACACTCACATACACCATCCCAACTCAAGGAAAGCCCTGACCCTCATCTTGGAATTTTCAAACCTCACTTAATCACTTTTACACTAATATAGATGCTAAGGTGATTGAAATACTACCCTAATAATGAAAGAATTACCTCATTTTGCAACTCAAGAAAATTCTTGAGTTGCCCCAAGTGCTCAAAATCCTATCTTTCTTGATCTCCCATGCTTGCAGTGAGCTTGTGCATGATTATTGTGAAGGGAACATAATGTTTTGGTGTGTGATTGAGGGTGTTTGTGAGGATGTAGAGGAGGTGGAGAACAGGGCAGCCAAGATGAAGGAGAAGGAGAAATAGAATGAACAAAAATGAAATGGAGGGAAATATCCATGGTCAAGTGACCCCTCACCCTCTCTCTCTTCTCTCTCTTGCCCATGCTTCCTTGTCTCCCCATGCCACATTCTTTATTCTTTTTCCCTTTTTCTTTTCTTTTCCTTTTTTCCTTTATCTTTTCTTTTCCTTTAAAACAAAGCCATGCATGACATAAAAAGAAAAGCCATGGTAGAAAAATGTAACAAATGTGTAATATAACATGGTGCATGTCACATGCACAAAACACCATCAATGTGTGATTAGTGAACATTAATCATGTTTAGAAATAACTTGCTTATAATTAATTATAAAAATTTATAATTTGCCTAAATCACATAAATCCCTCCAAAAATCCCCATTCAAATTTAATTTTCCAATATTTTCCAAACTATCGGTATATAATTATATTACATCATTAAAATATTCATAATATTTATTATTTTAATTATATAAATTCCCAAAAATAATATTTTATTTTTCTGAAATGTTACACCCGCATTGCATAGAATCACTCTCTCTAAAGAGATATCTCCCAAGACTGATAAGGAAAGGGTTCGCATGAGCGTTATACCCAACGCTTCGGCGGTTCGATCTGTAATATATGTGATGCTATGTACCAGACCAGATGTAGCTTACACGCATAGCGTGGCGAGCCGGTATCAGTCGAACCCAGGAGAGAACCACTGAATGGCAGTGAAGAACATTCTTAAGTACCTGAGAAAGTCTAAGAAACTGTTCTTGGTGTACAGTAATGGGGACCTACAGTTGAAGTCCTTTACCGACTCAAGCTTCCAGAGTTACAAGGATGACAGCAAATTGTAGCACCCTAGAATGTGATTAGTGACTATTATACTTTAATGTGGGGGTTTTAGTAAAAAATTTACCAAAACGGTTTTCAAATATTTTATCTGGATTTATGAATATTTTATTAGAATTTAATTTGGACTGCACACACATGTGCATGTTAACTAGGGTTAAACCATGTTTAAATAACCATGGTGGACTAACCCATTTAATTAAGTTAATTTGATTTTATTAAGTGTATTAGTCTTTTTGTTTTGTTTTGTTTTGGGGTTGACTTGAGTGAGGAGAGAGAGAGGGAGTGATGGCTTGAGGTATGGCTCCACTAACCTTACCCCCTTTTTTCCAAAACCCTCACTCTCTAACACCCTCACACTTCTACCCTTTCCCTCACTCTCATTTCGCTTTCTCACATATCTCTCTCCCTCTCACCCACACACACCCAGCAGCAGCAGCTGAAGCTGAAGCAACAGCAGCAACAGCATCAGAAGTAGCAGCAGCAGCATCACAAAAGCAGCAGCACCAGCTTCAGCAGCAGCAGCACTAGCAACAGCAACAACAACAACACAACAGCAACAGCAGTAGAAAGCAGCAACAGCAAGCAGCAGCTGCAGCAGAACTCTCTTCTCTTCTTCTTCTCCTTCTTCCTGCATCCTAGGATCAAGTGTGGTACAATTTCTTAAACTTAACTTCTTTCTTTGCTAGAATATGGTTATTCTAGCTTCGGTTAGTGTTTAATGTGGATCTTTGTGCTAGTTTGTGGTTTAAGTGGGGTTTAAGCTAAGTTGGGATTTTTATGGCTTAATTGACTTGGGTAGGTGTTATTAGTGTTGTTTTAACCTAGTAGTATCACTAGTTTTCGCTAAATCACCTTAAAGCCTCAAAATTTGAAATTTAAAATACGGTTTTGAAGCAAACTGTAGGATATTTGAGATCTGCTGCATCTGTGATCTTTTTCTAGTTAGCAAACTTGTTCAGATTAGTGTGCAGGCTTTTTTGAATAGTGTGTAGGGTTTCGTGCCGGTTTTTCTCCCGAAAATCCGACGACTTCCCCCTGATTTCCGGCATCACCGACCCCCCTGGTGAGATGATTGTTGGTGCTGTGCTGAGTGGTGCCTGCAGGTTTTTGTTTCTGTTTGGTATTGTTTGGGTTTGGGTTTTTGATGTTGGTGAAATCTGGGAGAGTTTGGTTAGTTGTAGTGTTTTGTGGACTTTGACGATATTTTGATGGTTTAGTTGGAGAATAGGGTAGGCTAGGGTTTTTAAGGTTAGATTAGCTCTAATATATGCTGTTGGTATCACTAAATTCTTGTAAATTCACCTAATTTCACAAAATACCATAATGTTGCAAATTAAGTGTTTTAAAACGTTTTTAAACTAAACTTTAAGATACGTAGAATCTGCTGTATCTGGGGTAGTAAATTTTGTGAGCAAACATATACATTAGGTTATACTTTGTGCTTGGAATATAGTGTAAAAACCTGGGCCTTTTTCACCTGCTTTTGGTCGATATCCTACCCCTAGTAGCCCACCCAAATTTTTGGGATATTGTTGAATTTTTGCAGGTAGTTGTCTGTAGGTAGTGTGAGAGGATTGGTCTTGTTTGTTTTTCTTGTTTTTACTCCAGTTGAAATCTGAGAGCGTTTACCTATTTTTAGAGTTGCGGGACTTGCGCGACATGTACGATACGAATCGAGTTGGTGTGTTGTGTGTCACAGCGTGTCGCGGTGGTTTTTGACGTATGCACACACGTTACGTATACGCACGCGTTTAGGTTGCGACGCTAGTTTTTCGTGTAATCTTGACATCGCGTTTTTGCAGGATTTTGCCTTATGTGTGTTACTTTCTGTAAATTCTAGGTTCGCAGGCGGGAACTTCGAGCACCGCGGAGAAAGGAAAGCAGGTGGTCGGATACACCTAGCACGAGATCACGGGTAATTAGATGTAATATCTACGAGGGGAAATCGTTTGGATGGCGCAAGACACCCGATAGTTCAGATAATTTATAAACTTCTAGTCGTACTAGTATCTCTGAGTATAGTGCCTAGTTAATCATCTTGCTGCATTCACGATCCTATATATTTACATTTATGTGCAAACTCATTTCATAGGCGCTTGCACCATTACCATGGTTTTATGCAGCACGAGCACTATTCATGTGGACACACACGCCTTGATAATTGCTATTCCACAACACTAGATAACTTGTAATCTAGAACAATTTCACCATATCTGATGCTTACACCTGTGCTAATGCATTTAAATTCCTCCGGATGAACATGTAGGATTGCTAGTCACATGCATGTACTTCATTACATCATTCGTTCATGCCTAGCCTATTAGTCATACATTGCAGTTCGACTTATTGATACTATAGGCATTCATTATCATTGACATGTGCACTTATGAGGATTTCAGCACTTGAGATTTATGAGATTTTAGGGAAAAGCCGCAAAGATTTAATAAGCCTGATATTATTTTTAAACATTGAAAGTTGCGGTTTTTCTCGTGATATGATACATGTGTCGTCCACCATGAGTTTTCTGTTGGTTTTCGAGACCCGTTTTGAGGAGTTGGATGAACCGTCTCGGGTACATGGTGGGCCCGGTAAGGTACCCCGAGGCAAGAAGATCGAGGTGTAGACGATGAGCCTGGCAGGGGCAGACTACCTACTGGTGATTGTTGGCGTGGCGGATATCCAGAGGATACCGACCGTGGCCTTGAGATGTTGAGATATTGATACTTTGAGATGGGTCAGCCGGACAGCTGGGGCCTAAGATACTGTGATATGGATACATGAGATTTGAGATAGTTGTTTAAGGTGTCGATGCTGGACACGGATTTGTGTTGATTCTATTGATATTATGCTGATATTTCAAAAGAGTTTTCTAAGAAGAAAATAATGATTTTCTATATCAACATATTCAGATCACAAGTTGATTCATATTGCATAAATAACTGCTAGTACATCATGCCAGATAGTATTGTACGTTGATTCATGTTGCATACATATCTGCTAGTATATCATGCCATATCAGTATTGTTGATGTTATGACACTTGCGTGCATGCTTACGATAGCCTCTATAGATGTTATTATTATTCACGAGTTGGCAACTCACCCCCGTTGTGCCATAGCCTTTTTGCAGGTCTGCTCCATCAGCATTATAGCGGCGGACGCACTTGCTCCTTTTGCTCCTTTTGCCTGGACCTAAGGCTTTTACACGTAGGTGGGTTGTGATATCATTTTGGTTTCCACCTTGTATATTCATTGTATCTAGAGTACTCCATCTACTGTATCTACTGTACCTGCTATTTGTATTGATGTATATTGACCTAGAGACGAGACAGTGAGATTTGTGGACTTATATGTTATTTCTCTGGGTCGAGCTCACTTGAGCCGACATGATGCTTATTACTTGTGCCTTTATTACTTATTTTGCACATTGCCGATTCATATTGCGTGGGATTTGAGTCCGCTTCGGCGAAGAGCTAGCTCCCGCTTGGGGATGCCTTTTTTCATGTTATTCATATATTCCTCTTTTGTACCCGTTTGGGAGCCAATTTTTACAAAGGAGACACTGCCGAAATTTTCGAAAAAATGGATGTTGCTTTTAAAAAGCTTGATGTGACTTATTGGATTAAAATCGCTTTCAATAAATTAGTTTTTCCTTCACTCTATTTCTTATTTGGGTTTTGATTTCTGGGCTTTGGCTTACTTATTTTACGTACGCCATGAGACGTTTCGTAAGTTAAGTGCCAGTCACGTTCCGTACCTTTCGGGCCGTGACAAAGTTGGTATCAGAGCGTTAGGTTTTACCTTTCTGAGAGTAGGATGACCCTTGGTAGATGGAGTAAGTGACATAAGCAGGGTAACGTAGCGTGTGTATGTCCGCGGCATACTTGCGATACGGTACTCCGCCTAAGTGACTTTAGGATATACTTGCTTGAAATTCCTTCTTCAATTCCGTGTATCCTATGATTCTATTGCACTGTTCTTATTATCCTGTTTCCTGTACTAGCCACTATGCCGCCGAAGGCTACGAGGGCGCAGAGGGCTGCCGCCCGAGATGAGATCCGAGCAGGCTCGTCCGAAACGAGGACCGAGCAGGACGGTTTACCTACTCCCAAGGGACAGACTGATCCGTCTTCCCCAGGCCGTATGGATAGGCTAGAGTCTGGTATGGAGGAGTTACGACAGATGATGGAAGGTATGCAGGAGTTATGACAGATGGTAGGATCCCTAGTAGAGGCCAGTCGTGCACCGAGATCGGAGGACATACCTACCACTGCACAGACTACCATAATACCTGCTGCCTAGACAGTTGCTCCTCCTACTACTACCGTGGCTATTCCAGTATCGCTACAGGATTTCATGAGGCTGAGACCCCCAGTCTTCACCGGTACAGATGCAGTGGAGGATCCAGAGACATTCCTTGACAAATTAGCCAGGAATTGCCGTTCGCTCAGATGTTCCGACGACAGATGGGTAGAGCTTACGAGTTTCCATCTAGAGGGCCTTGCTCAGACATGGTGTGAGTTGGTCGAGAGAGGTCGAGCTGCAGGTCTACGTCCTATGACTTGGGCTGAGTTCACAGCAGTATTTCTAGCCCGTTTCCTTCCCGAGAGCGTTCGTGATTCTAGAGCTCATAGTTTTGAGGCTTTGCGCAAGTGTCACGACCCGCAGGGTATGGAACGTGACCGGCACCTAAGTTACGAAACGTCTCAAGACGTCCGTAAAATAAGTAAGCCGAAGCCCAGAAATCAAAACCCGACTTAAGAAATAGAGTGAAGGAAGAACCAATTTATTTAAAACACTTTACTCCATTAAATCACATCAAGTCTTTTTAAAAGCAACATCCCCTTTTCTCAAAAGTTCCGGCAGAATCTCCTTTGTAAAACAAGCCCCCAAACGGGTACAAACAGGAATATAAATGCATAACATGAAAAATGGCATCCCCAAGAGGGAGCTAGCTCTTCGCCTCAAGGCGGTCACAAATCACACGCAATGTAAAATAACAATATGCATAAGTAAGTATAAAAGCACAAGTGAAATAACATGCCGACTCAACTGAGTTCAACCCCAAATAACATAAAGTCCACAAGTCTCACAACCTCACCTCTAGGTCAATATACAATAATCCAAATAAAACTGGTACAGCTGAAATAGTAGATGGAGTGCTCTAGATACAATGAATATATATATATATAAGGTGGTACAAAATGATAACAACCCACCTATGAGCAAAAGCCTCGAGTCCAAGCAAAAAGGGCAAAATAAGCTAATGTGTCCGCCGCTACAGTACTGACGGAACGGACCTGCAGAAAAGCTGTGGCACAACGGGGGTGAGTTGCCAGCTCGTGAGTAATAAATAATATCTACAAAAGCTATCGCATGCATGCACACAAGTATCCTAGCATCTCTAAAACAGGTATGGCTGGATGTACAAGCAGGTATGTATGCAACATCAGTGTACTAGCAGGTATATATGCCACATAAATGTACTAGCATGTATGTATGCCGTATGAATCAACTCAAGATCTCAACATGTAAATATAAGAACTATTCTTTCTTTTGTTTCTGAAACTCTTTTTAAATATCAGCATAATATCCATAGAATCAACAAAATCCGTGTCCAGCAACGACACCTCAAAACTGTCTCAATCTCATATATCCATGTCATAGTATCTCTGGCCTCAGCCGTCCGGCTGACCCATCTCAAATATCCATATCTCATCATCTCGCGGCCCCGGTCGGTATCCTCTGGATATCCGCCATGCCTAATGAAGTCACCGGTAGTAAGCCGTCCCCTGCCAGGCTCAACACCATCTCCTGTGATCTTGTTACTCCGGGGTACCTCACCGGGCACACCATGTACCCGAGAGGGTTCATCCACCCCCTCAAAACAGGTCTCAAAAATCTCAGCAAACTCATGGTGGACGACACTTTACATCACTAGAAAACCGGAACTTTTCATATTTTTAAAAGATAATAAGTTTGTAAATCTTGCGGCTTTCCCCCGAAATCCAGAAATATCATAAAATCTCAAGAAATCATCATATGTCAATGATAATGAATGCATATGGTATCAATGTTCAAGTTGCAATGTATGATTTATAACTAGGCATGAACAAATGATATAATGATCTATATGCACGAGAATAACAATTCTATGATTTCATTTTAAAGATTTATTGCAATAGCACAGGTCTAAGCATCAATTATTAACATGTTTCAGATTATAAGTTATCTAGTGTCGTGACATGGCAATTACCAGGGTGTGTGTGTGTACACATGAATAGTGCTCATGCTGCATATAAAAACCTTGATAATGGTGCATGTGTCCTACAGAATGAGTTCGCACATGTATGACAGTATAGAGCATGAATGTAGCAGATAACATACAAGTGTTCTATTTTTAATTACAGACATTGCTAGGTATCTTTTAAGTTACTAAATCTATCGGGCGACTTGCGCCATCCAAGCGATGGTCCCCCGTAGATGTTAAATCTACTCACCCGTGATCCCGCGCTAGGTGTGTCCGACCACCTGCTTTCCTTTCTCCGCTGCACTCGAAGTCTCCACCGGCGAACCTAGAATTTACAAAAGTCACACATAAGGCAAATCCTGCAAAAACGCGATAAATCGATAAAAAGGGATATGCGTGCGTGAAACTAAATACGCGTGCACACGATACGTCGTGACGTGCGTACTCACCAGAACCTACTCTGACAAGCTGTGTCGCGCAGCGTGCCACAGAACCACGCGGATCACGCGCGTGTCGCACAAGTTTTAAAAACGTCGATAAATTGTTTAAAGCTCCAGATTTTGCCTCTGGGCCAAACTCAAAAAGTTGCAGATACCAAAACCCTAAGCTATCCAGCAGAACCTCACACCCAAAAACCCAACACCCCCACCCCCATTCTGGCCGCAACTTGCGGCCAGATATATTAAATTTGCGGCCAAGAAGGGGGGAGGGGTCCCCGTGTTTTGTGTGTGTGTCTCTGCTAAGGTCACCATACTACAGTCTCCTCAATTTTATTCTGAGAAGTTCGGGTAAACAGCAGATCTTAAAGATGCTAAAAAGTCGCTAAAATCGCTAAATTACGCCAACTCGAACAAATCTGGTATTTTTATGAAATCTGGGATAAATCTTGGGTGATCTAGTCTCAACAGCATCTAATAAGGCTACTCTAACCATCACAACCATCACTTGGCTATATCTCACTCAAAATCGCTAAAACTAGCTCTAAACTACATATTATAAACACTAAACTACACTAACGACCATAACTTAGCAAATAGGAGTCGAGTTAAGGGGTTATACCTCTAGAGATCCTAGATGAAGGAGAAGAGAAGAAGGAGGAGGGTGTTGTGCTGCTGAAGTGCTGCTGCTACAGCTCCAGTGCTTCAATTCTTTGGCTGAAATGTGCTGATCTGCTCACTGCAGATGCTGTTGCTGTTGTTTTGGTTTGCTGTTGCAGCTGCTACTGCTGCTGTGTTTGTTGTGGTGAAGTGTTGTATTGGTGAAGTGTTGTGTTGGTGTTGTTGTGTGAGTGTTGTTTATGAAGTTGGGGCTGTTGTTGCTGTTTCTAAAGAGGTCAGGGGCTGGTGTGGCTAATGTTAAAGATGGTGCTGCTGCTGATGCAGCTGATGTTGGTTTGGTGGCTGAAATGTGCTGATGTTTGGGCTGATGTGTGTGTGTGAGTGAGAGGGAGAGATGAGAGTGAAATGAGAGTTTGAAATAAAGTGTGAGAGAGACATGCAAAAGTTTTGAAATGAAATGGGGTGTGACATAACCATAGCCACCTCTCTCTCTCTCTCATTAAATGCTTCCATGACAACCATCATAATCTCTCTCTCATCACAAGTCAACCCTAACCTTAATCACCCTTAACAAGACCAAAACCCTCAATTAAAACCTATTTAGCTTAACAAAAAGGGGTTAGACCACTATGGTTGTCTAAACATGGTTAACCCACAATGCTCACCTAAACATGGTAACCCTAGACTTAACCCACATTAACATGCACAAGTGTGTGCGGTTGAGATAAAATTCTAATAAAATATTCATAAAACCAGATAAATTATTAGAAACCCGTTTTGGTAAACTTTTAACCAAAAACCCCCACATTAACACACAATTACCACTAAACACAAACTCTGGTGTTACAGTCTTCCCCCCTTAAGAAAATTCGTCCCCGAATTTTAAAATATAAATCTACGCATACCTTCAAAAAGATGAGGGAATTTCTTCCGCATCTCTCCCTCGGCCTCGCAAGTGATCTCCTCACCATTCGGGTTGCGCCAAAGAACCTTCATAGACGGCAGGACCTTCGATCGAAGTTTCTTCACCTGCCGATCCAATATCTCTACTGGCTGCACGGTGAACGAAAGGTCGGGCTCAAGCTGAACGGTCTGATGCTGAATCGTGTGGGAAGGGTCATGAAGATATCTGCGTAGCATCAACACGTGGAAGACGGGGTGAACATCTGAAAAGCTGGGTGGAAAAGCCAAACGATATGCAACTGCGCCGACACGCTCGAGGATCTCGAAGAGACCCACAAATCTGGGGCTAAGCTTTCCCTTTCGCCCAAATCGCATCACGCCCTTCATCGGGGAGACCCTCAGAAAAACATGATCGCCAACTGCGAACTCTAGTCTACGACGGCGCCTGTCTGCATACAATTTCTGCCTTCTCTGAGCCGCTCTCATCCGATCTCGAATCAACTGTACTTTCTCAGTCGTCTCCTGCACGATCTGCGGCCCTAAAATACTGCTCTCGCTCAGCTCAGTCCAACAGACGGGCGATCTACATCTCCTCCCATACAAAGCCTCGAAAGTGCCATCTGAATAGTATCCTGGAAGCTGTTGTTGTAGGAGAACTCCACTAGAGGTAAATGACGATCCTAGCTACCACCAAAGTCCAAAACGCACGCTCTGAGCATGTCCTCGAGAGTCTGAATAGTCCGCTCTGACTGACCGTCAGTCTGCGGATGAAATGCCGTGCTGAAACTCAAACAGGTGCCCAATGCCTCATGAAGTCTCTGCCATAGTCGGCTGGTAAACTGTGACACGATACAAGTCGGTACGCCATGCAACCGCACGATCTCGTCGATGTAAATCTGGGCATACTGAGCAAAACTGAAAGTGGTCTTCACTGGCAGGAAGTAAGCCGCTTTCATCAATCGATCCACGATCACCCAAATAGAGTCGTACCCTCGACTGGTCCTGGGTAGACCCACAACGAAGTCCATAGAGATCTGCTCCCACTTCTACTCCGGAATGGGCAAAGGCTGCAACTCTCCTGCTGGCCTCTGGTGCTCGGCCTTGACTTGCTGACAAGTCAGGTATCTCGACACAAAGTCTATGACGTCCGTCTTCATCCCGTCCCACCAATAGATATCTCTCAATCGCGTACATCTTGGTGGAACCCAGATTAACGCTGTATGTAGATCTATGCGCCTCCTCAAGAATCTCACGCCGCAGTCCCTCAGAATTTGGTACGCACAATCGAGTCCCAAATCGTAGTACTCCCTGATCATCGATCATGAACTCGGAATCTCTGCCCTGCCTAATCTGCTCCATGATATCTGAAAGACGGTCATCACTGGGCTGTGCCTCTCGAATACGGTCAAGTAACTGCGGACGTGCACGAACATGTGCAAGTTGTCCCCCTGTCGGAGTAAACTCGAATTCAACTCGGCTGTCGCATAAAATCTGCCAATCTGCCGACGACTGCCTCTACACTGCGCACAAACAAGATAGACTACCCCCGGGCCTCCTACTCAAAGCATCCGCCACTACGTTGGCCTTGCCCGGGTGATACAAGATCTCACAGTCATAGTCTTTCACCAGCTCCATCCAACGACGTTGTCTGAGGTTCAGGTCTCGCTGCTGAAATATATACTTTAAGCTTTTGTGGTCAGTGAATATCTGGCACGACTCGCCGTATAGGTAGTGTCGCCAGATCTTAAGTGCAAAGACCACTGCAGCCATCTCCAAATCGTGAGTGGGGTAGTTCTGTTCGTGTTTCTTCAGCTGCCGCGAAGCATACGCTATCATCCTGTCATGCTGCATCAATACGCATCCTAGCCCCACCCGTGAAGCGTCACAATAGACCATAAATCCTCCTGATCCTGAAGGCAAAGATAATACTGGCGCCGTAGTCAAACAAGTCCGTAGTGCTAAAAACTGTGCTCGCACTCCTCCGTCCAAATGAAAGGAACTCCCTTCCGGTCAAACCGGTCAAAGGTGCAGCAATACGGGAGAAATCCTGAACGAATCGCCTGTAGTAGCCAGCCAGGCCAGGAAAACTACGGATCTCCGTAACCGATGTCGGTCTGGGCCACTGCTGAACGGCCTCGATCTTCTTCGGGTCAACACATATGCCATCTCTCGTAATCACGTGACCCAAGAAAGAAACCAACGCCGTCCAACCAGAATGCACACTTGGAAAATTTGCGAAAAGCTGGTGCTCCCTCAAAGTCTGCAAAGTAATCCGCAAGTGTTGCTCGTGCTCCTCTCGGCTTCGGGAATACACCAAAATATCATCAATGAACACTATGATGAATAAGTCGAGATACGGCCTGAATGTACGGTTCATCAAATCCATGAGTGCAGCTGGGCATTGGTGAGTTCGAACGACATCACCAGAAACTCATAGTAGCCATAGCGCGTACGGAAAGCTGTCTTCGTTATGTCCTCCTATCGAAATCGCAGCTGATGGTATCCTGATCGCAAGTCGATCCTCGAAAAATATCCTGCCCCTGAAGCTGGTCAAACAAATCATCGATACGTGGCAACGGATATCTGTTCCGCACGGTTACTTTGTTCAGCTGGTGGTAGTCGATACACAAGCGCAAACTTCCATCCTTCTTCTTGACAAACAGGACCGGAGCACCCCATGGAGAAACACTGGGTCGAATAATGCCCTTATCTAACAAATCTTGCAGCTGAACCTTCAACTCTCTAAGCTCCGTCGGGGCCATCCGATAAGGCGGTATAGAAATAGGCCCCGAGCCGGGAATCAAATCAATACAGAACTCAACATCGTGCTCAGGCGGTAGCCCAGGCAGCTCATCAGGGAAAACATCAGGAAACTCGCATACAATCGGAACCTGGTCCAATGGAACATTTGTAGCTCTAGTATCGCAAACATAGGCTAGAAATCCCCGACATCTCTTCCTCAACAGCTGTCCAGCGCGAAGAGAAGAAATCAATATATGAGGGGCAGCACCACGGTCCCCCTGCATAACAAAAGCCGACTCGCCGGGAAAACAAAATCTAACTGTCTTCTCATGGCAGTCCACAGACGCATAGCACGTGGCTACCAATCCATCCTAAAAGAACGTCGAAGTCCAACATCTCAAGAAGGATCAAGTCGACAGGCAGCTCTCGCTCGCCAATACGGACAATACAAGATCGGAACACGTTCCTAGCAACAAACGACTCTCCCACAGGAGTGGTCACAACAAGCGGCTGATCAAGCAAACGGACTCTCTACCCAAACTCAGCACGAAATGTGTGGAAATATATGAATGCGTAGATCCAGGATCAAACAACATGTGTACATCAACAGAACATACAGATAGAGTACCCGTCACAACAGCATTGGATGCCTGTGCATCCTGCGGTGTCAACGCAAATACTCGGGCCTGACCTCTACCAATAGTGGACTGACCTCGGCCTCGGCCTCTGCCTCCTCATCCTCTCTGGATAGGTCCGCCGCGTCCATGGCCTCTGGGTGCACCTAACTGGCATGGAGCATCGCCTGTGGCAGGAAGTAGAGCTCTCTGAGGAGGGGTGGTGATGGTGGTAGGGTCACATGCGGAACTGTCGCCGCTCCCTGTCGTCTCGCTGGACAGTCTCTGACATGATGGTGGCAGACTCCCGCACCCATAACATCCTGGCAACGGCTGTTGTCCCTGTGGATACGAACCATGCAGCTGACCTCGTCCAAACCCTCTGCCGGCCCTATCTCTCGGAAAGAATCTGGCATGTTGCCTCTGATCTGGCATACCGGTACGAATCCTCTTCAGCCCGGAATGGCCGAAGTCGCTGAAATACATGCCTCCATCCGCAACGCCGTATCCATAGCAGCTGAATAAGTATCGAAGTGCTGGGCGCCAATGGCAAGATATAGCTGGGCATCAAGTCCCTGTACGAACCTCTTCACTCTCTTCTCTTCGGTATCCACCAAATACGGAGCATATCTGGATAACTGCGTGAACTGGATGTCATACTCAGACACCGTCATCCCTGGGGTCTTGATCAAGGCCTCAAAACTACGAGCTCTGGCGTCACGAATGCTCTCCGGAAGGAAACGGGCTAAGAATACCGCTGTGAACTCGGTCCAAATCATAGGAGGTAGACCTGCAGCTCGACCTCTCAAGACTGACTCCCACCATGTCTGCGCGAGGCCCTCTAGTCGGAAACTCGCAAGATCCACCCATCGATCGTCAGAACATCTCAGCGAACGGCAAATCCTAGCTAAAATGTCAAGGAACGTCTGCGGGTCCTCTGCTGCATCGGTGCCCATGAAGACTGGAGGTCTCAGCCTCATGAAATCCTGTAGCGAAACCGGGATGGCCATGGTGGTAGTAGTAGGAGCAGGTATCATGGTCGTCTGTGATGTAGTAGGTACGTCCTCCGGCCTCGGTGCACGACTGGCCGCTACTAAGGATCCCACCATCTGTCGTAGCTCCTGCATGCCTCCCATCATCTGTCGTAGCTCCTCCATACCATACTCAAGCCTATCCATACGGTCTGGGGAAGGCGGATCAGTCTGTCCCTGCGGCGTAGGCATACCACCCTGCTCGGTCCTCGTCTCGGACAAGCCTGCTCGAATCTCATCTCGGGCGGCAGCCCTCTGCGCCCTTGTAGCCCTCTGCGGCATAGTGACTGGTACAGGAAAATAAGAACGGTGCAATAGAATCATAGGATACACGGAATTGAAGAAGGAATTTCAAGCAAGTATATCCTAATGTCACTTAGGCGGAGTGTCGTATCGCGAGTATGCCGCGGACATACGCATGCTACTCCACCCTGCTTAAGTCAATTACTCCATCTACTAAGGGTAATCCTACACTCAGAAGGTAAAACCTATCGCTCTGATACCAACTTTGTCATGACCCACAGGGTACGAAACGTGACTGACATTTAAGTTACGAAACGTCTCAAGACGTCCGTAAAATAAGTAAGCCGAAGCCCAGAAATCAAAACCCGACTTAAGAAATAGAGTGAAGGAAGAACTAATTTATTTAAAACACTTTACTCCATTAAATCACATCAAGTCTTTTTAAAAGCAACATCCCCTTTTTCCCAAAATTCCGGCAGAATCTCCTTTGTAAAACAAGCCCCCAAACGGGTACAAACAGGAATATAAATGCATAACATGAAAAATGGCATCCCCAAGCGGGAGCTAGCTCTTCGCCTCAAGGCAGTCACAAATCCCACACAATGTAAAATAACAATGTGCATAAGTATGAAAGCACAAGTGAAATAACATGCCGACTCAACTGAGCTCACCCCAAATAACATAAAGTCCACAAGTCTCACAACCTCACCTCTAGGTCAATATACAATAATCTAAATAAAACTGGTACAGCTGAAATAGTAGATGGAGTGCTCTAGATACAATGAATATATATATAATGTGGTAGAAAATGATAACAACCCACCTATGAGCAAAAGCCTCGAGTCCAAGCAAAAGGGCAAAATGAGCTAATGTGTCCGCCGCTACAGTACTGACGGAACGGACCTGCAGAAAAGCTGTGGCACAACGGGGGTGAGTTGCCAGCTCGTGGGTAATAAATAACATCTACAAAGGCTATCGCATGCATGCACACAAGTATCCTAGCATCTCTAAAACAGGTATGGCTGGATGTACTAGCAGGTATGTATGCAACATCAGTGTACTAGCAGGTATGTATGCCATATAAATGTACTAGCATGTATGTATGCCGTATGAATCAACTCAAGATCTCAACATGTAAATATAAGAACTATTCTTTCTTTTGTTTCTGAAACTCTTTTTAAATATCAGCATAATATCCATAGAATCAACAAAATCCGTGTCCAGCAACGACACTTCAAAACTGTCTCAATCTCATATATCCATGTCATAGAATCTCTGGCCTCAGCCGTCCGGCTGACCCATCTCAAATATCCATATCTCATCATCTCGCGGCCCCGGTCGGTATCCTATGGATATCCGCCGTGCCAAATGAAGTCACCGGTAGGTAATCCGTCCCCTGCCAGGCTCAACGCCATCTCCTGCGATCTTCTTACCCCGGGATACCTCACTGGGCCCACCATGTACCCAAGACGGTTCATCCACCTCCTCGAAACAGGTCTCGAAAACCTCATCAAACTCATGGTGGAAGACACTTTACATCACTAGAAAACTGCAACTTTTCATATTTTTAAAAGATAATAAGTTTTTAAATCTTGCGGCTTTCCCCCGAAATCCAGAAATATCATAAAATCTCAAGAAATCATCATGGGTGCATATATCAATGATAATGAATGCATATGGTACCAATGTTCAAGTTGCAATGTATGATTTATAACTAGGCATGAACAAATGATATAATGATCTATATGCACGAGAATAGCAATTCTATGATTTCATTTTAAAGATTTATTTCAATAGCACAGGTCTAAGCATCAATTATTAACATGTTTCAGATTATAAGTTATCTAGTGTCGTGACATGGCAATTACCAGGGTGTGTGTGTACACATGAATAGTGTTCGTGCTGCATATAAAAACCCTGATAATGGTGCATGTGTCCTACAGAATGAGTTCGCACATGTATGACAGTATAGAGCATGAATGTAGCAGATAACATACAAGTGTTCTATTTTTAATTACAGACATTGCTAGGTATCTTTTAAGTTACTAAATCTATCGGGCGACTTGCGCCATCCAAGCGATGGTCTCCCGTAGAAGTTAAATCTACTCACCCATGATCCCGCGCTAGGTGTGTCTGACCACCTGCTTTCCTTTCTCCGCTGCGCTCGAAGTCTCCGCCGCGCTCGAAGTCTCCGCCGGCGAACCTAGAATTTACAAAAGTCACACATAAGGCAAATCCTGCAAAAACGCGATAAATCGATAAAAAGGGATACGCGTGCGTGAAACTAAACGCGCGTGCACACGATACGTCGCGACGTGTGTACTCACCAGAACCTACTCCGACAAGCTGTGTCGCGCAGCGCGCCACAGAACCATGCGGATCACGCGCGTGTCGCACAAGTTTTAAAAACGTCGATAAATCGTTTAAAACTCCAGATTTTGCCTCTGGGCCAAACTCAAAAAGTTGCAGATACCAAAACCCTAAGCTACCCAGCAGAACCCAACACCCCCACCCCCATTCTGGCAGCAATTTGCGGCCAGATATATTAAATCTGCGGCCAAGAAGGGGGAGGGGTCCCCGTGTTTTGTGTGTGTGTCTCTGCTAAGGTCACCATACTACAGTCTCCTCAATTTTATTCTGAGAGGTTCGAGTAAACAGCAGATCTTAAAGATGCTAAAAAGTCGCTAAAATCGCTAAATTACGCCAACTCGAACAAATCTGGTATTTTTATGAAATCTGGGATAAATCTTGGGTGATCTAATCTCAACAGCATCTAATAAGGCTACTCTAACCATCACAACCATCCATTGGCTATATCTCACTCAAAATCGCTAAAACTAGCTCTAAACTACATATTATAAACACTAAACTACACTAACGACCATAACTTAGCAAATAGGAGTCGAGTTAAGGGGTTATACCTCTAGAGATCCTAGATGAAGGAGAAGAGAAGAAGGAGGAGGGTGTTGTGCTGCTGAAGTGCTGCTGCTACAGCTCCAGTGCTTCAATTCTTTGGCTGAAATGTGCTGATCTGCTCACTGCAGATGCTGTTGCTGTTGTTTTTGGTTTGCTGTTGCAGCTGCTACTGCTGCTGTGTTTGTTGTGGTGAAGTGTTATGTTGGTGAAGTGTTGTGTTGGTGTTGTTGTGTGAGTGTTGTTTATGAAGTTGGGGCTGTTATTGCTGTTTCTAAAGAGGTCAGGGGCTGGTGTGGCTGATGTTAAAGATGGTGCTGCTGCTGATGCAGCTGATGTTGGTTTGGTGACTGAAATGTGCTGATGTTTGGGCTGATGTGTGTGTGTGAGTGAGGGGGGGAGATGAGAGTGAAATGAGAGTTTGAAAGAGAGTGTGAGAGAGACATGCAAAAGTTTTGAAATGAAATGGGGTGTGACATAACCATAGCCACCTCTCTCTCTCTCATTAAATGCTTGCATGACAACCATCATAATCTCTCTCTCTCATCACAAGTCAACCCTAACCCTAATCACCCTTAACAAGACCAAAACCCTCAATTAAAACCTATTTAGCTTAACAAAAAGGGGTTAGACCACCATGGTTGTCTAAACATGGTTAACCCACAATGCTCACCTAAACATAATAACTCTAGACTTAACCCACATTAACATGCACAAGTGTGTGCGGTTGAGATAAAATTCTAATAAAATATTCATAAAACCAGATAAATTATTAGAAACCCGGTTTGGTAAACTTTTTACCAAAAACCCCACATTAACACACAGTTACCACTAAACACAAACTCAGGTGTTACAGCAGGACTCCAGGGATGACAGTATCCGAGTATGATGTCCAGTTTACGCAGTTGTCCAGATATACTCCGTACTTAGTTGATACAGAAGAGAAGAGGGTAAAGAGGTTTATGCAGGGACTTGACACCCAGTTATTTCTTGCCATCGGCGCCCAGCACTTCGACACTTAAGCGGCTGTTATGGACACGGCCTTACGGATGGAGGCGCGCATTTCAGAGACTTCGGCCGTTTCTGGGCCGAAGAGGATTCGTACTGATATGCCAGCTCAGAGGCATCGTGCCAGATTCTTTCCGAGAGATGGCGGCGGCAGAGGAGTTGGATGGGGTCAGCTATTTGGTTCTTATCTGTAGGGACAGCAGGCGTCGCCAGGATGTTTTGGGTGCGGGAGTCCGCACCATCGTAACAGAGACTGTATGGTGAGACGACAGGGAGCGGCGACAGTCCTGTAAGTCCATGCTACCTCTCCCGGTACTTTCGGGCATGCGGAATTTAGTGAAAAACAATTTTCTAGAGGTGGTAACATGGACTCATAACCGGATCTTTGTTAAACATCTAACTAACAACCTAACTAGGAGTTGTTAACTACTCGGTTAGGGGGTTATACCTTTATTTCTTGAACTCCTTCGTCTTCAAGCCTCGATGGTTGTCCGGATCGGCTTCACCCCGTCGTCTCCTTGCGTCGAAGATCGATCCACCTGAAAGCTTCTACCTTTGGCTTCTTCTTCGGTCTTTGAAGAAAACTAGTTCACTTGGTTTGCTAAATCTTATGAACTAGAGTGAGTAGAGAAGAGTGTGTTGGGATTTTCTCTATGGTTCTTGGTTCTCAACACATGAGATAAGTGAACCATAGACAAAAGAGAGGGAGAGCAAGAGGAAGAAGATGAGAGCTCAAGAACACAAGAGAGAGAAAAGAAATGAAAGAATGAGCAAGACTTTTCTCTCTTGGCTCACATAAACCAAAACCATCATCACAAAAATAGTAATCAAGTATTGTGTAAATGGTTTAAGTCAAAATGGCTATATTATTTCATGCACTCATATTGCACAAGAGAACAAGCAAGTAAAAAGCCTTTGCCATGAAATGATAGCCATTGTCATCATGATGGTCAACTAGTCCAACCTAGTCAACCGATCAACAAAGTCAACAAGTCAACAAAGTAAACCCCTCAACAACCATGTCACCACAATACTTAATTAATATTATTGTTAATTACATATCATATTCTCATTAGGGTTGAGAAAAAAGTCAATAGTCAACAGTCAACGGTCAACAACCCTAATGAGAATCCTCTGCCTCTGTCTCTCCGTCAACTGTGCATACACACCCGCATTCGCATTCCGAGGAACACGAATACAAACTGGATAAAACCAATCTCAATACGTACACTAGGATCTGGCTTAAACCAAAGCCCGCTAGTGTAAACTGTCCGGACACTAAACGTGCACAAGTGCACGGGTGTGACTGAACCCTGTCGCAAAACCATGCGACCTGTCGCAAAACCATGCGACCTCTACTCTTGCCTAAAGGCGAATAGCTTTCTGTGTGGGACTCTAAAGACTCGACACTACGCTGGCAGTGGGTTTAACCACAGACCGCAAGCGGCACTAGCTGTGCGTAACGGTCTCCAGGTAGATGCCGACAAGAAGACTGACGAGGTGAAACCCATCTGAACTCCTACTGAGCCTGAATGTGACAATCTCCGTACAGTCCGGTCTGTTCGTCTGATACATCGCATGGCGGGCCTACGGGGCGGTAAACGTCAGTCCCCTAATAGCGGTACAAGTCGTGTCGGAGTGAAGCCCAATACACCCTGAGATAACACTGGAAGCCTACCAGTATATCTCGCTTGCCCTGGCCAGGGACTACTCGTGTAATGGCTCTCCTAGACACAGCGCGATGTCAACCCCCAATACCGGGAGAGACGAATCCTGTCTAACCGTCACTGCCTCCAAGTGCTTCGGGACTGCACCCAACTACTACCTGTTTGCACGAGTCCTTTGAGCCGTGGTAGGGTAGTAATCAAAGTAAAGTGGGAACACACTCGAGGCGAAGTGACAGTATCAAGTCAGCGGAGTAAGCTGTACTCATGTCACCTGAGAACTGATAACTGACGATAGGTATAATACCAACCGGTCAATTCCCGACGAGTCCTGTCCAGTGTACTCTTAACCCAACGAGCACCCGCATACTATCTCCAGTACGACGTACTGATGGCTGTGGGACAGACCATCTCCCACTCTGGGATGAGAAGCGCATGCGCTAGTCTACTTCGGAGTATCGATGCCCTGTCTCGATAGTCCTGCGACTAGGGACCTGCATAAGGATGTGCTTATAGATTACCCAGCCCCCACTAGTGTGACTGCCATCACAACGCTGGTAATCAAGCAAAGATCCTAAGGGCTCTACTAATGTGTATAGGCGATACACTAAAATAAACACATGTACACATTGAAGTAGAAACAAACCAAGTAGCATACTACTATTTTGAGCAAGATTGTATATACAAGGTGAATATCCCAAGCATCCATTAAGTAATATACAAACTAGTATGATACAGTAATGGCCTCTAGGGCATATACACTAACAATCTCCCACTTGCACTAAGGCCATGTACTGGCGTATCGAAGACCTATCGTCTCGATCAGCCGCTTTTAATGAGTCTGGGGCAAGGCCTTGGTGAATGGATCTGCAGTGTTATCTTCTGAAGCAACCCTCCGAACCTCGATCTCCTGGCGATCCACGTTCTCCCTGATCAGGTGAAACCGCCTCAAGATGTGTCTGGATCTCTGATGGGACCTGGGTTCCTTCGCTAAAGCTATAGCCCCGTTGTTGTCGCAATACAGAGGTATTGGATCAACAATGGACGGAACCACCTGAAGTTCTTTCAAGAACTTCCTCATCCAGACAGCTTCCTTTGCGGCATCAGATGCAGCGATGTATTCCGCTTCTATCGTCGAGTCTGCAACGGTTTCCTGTTTGGAACTCTTCCAACACACCGCCCCTCCATTGAGGGTAAAGACAAAACCCGACATGGACTTGGAATCATCCTTGTCACTCTGGAAGCTGGAGTCAGCAAAGGCCTCGATCTGGAGGTCTTTTCCGCCATACACCAAGAACATCTCCTTAGTCCTTCTCAGGTACTTGAGAATGTTCTTTACCGCTATCCAGTGTTTCTCCCCGGGGTTTGACTGATACCGGCTTACCACACTCAGTGCATAAGCTACATCCGGTCTGGTACACAACATCGCATACATTATAGAGCCTACTGAAGAAGCGTAGGGTATAATTGACATGCGATCCCTTTCCAAATCAGTCTTGGGAGACATCTCTTTAGAGAGGGTGATCCCGTGACAAGCCGGTAGGTTACCGCGCTTGGAATCTTCCATACTGAATCTTTTCAGTATGGTGTCGATGTACCTGGACTGTGAAAGTCCTAATATCCTCTTGGATCTATCACGATGGATCCGGATCCCCAGGATGTATGAGGCATCACCCAGGTCTTTCATGGAGAACCTGTGTGACAAGAACCCCTTGACAGATTGTAGCATAGGAATGTCATTTCCTATTAAGAGAATGTCATCCACGTATAAAACGAGGAATACTACAGTTCTCGCTACAAATCTACTATAGATGCATGGTTCATCTGGATTTTTGATAAAGCCAAATTCCTTGACCGTCTCATCAAAACAGATGTTCCAACTCCGCGATGCCTGCTTTAGTCCATAGATGGACTTAAGCAACTTGCACACCTTTCCGCTGCTCCCACTCTGAATGAAACCTTCTGGTTGGTCCATATAGGCACACTCCTCTAAATTTCCATTTAGAAAAGCGGTCTTTACGTCCATCTGCCAGATCTCATAATCGTGGAAGGCAGCAATGGCAAGAAGGATCCGAATGGATTTCAGCATAGCCACTGGAGAAAAGGTTACGTCATAGTCCAAACCAGGTCTTTGACGAAAACCCTTTGCAACAAGTCTAGCTTTATAGGTCTCAACCTGTCCATCTACACCAATCTTCCTTTTGAAGATCTACTTGCATCCTACGGGTTTTACTTCGTCTGGAGCAATGTCCAACGTCCATACCTTGTTGGTGTACATGGACTCCATTTCGGTCCGCATTGTATCCAGCCATTTACCGAGTCAACGCTCTGAACGGCCTGCTGGAAGCTAGTAGGCTCATCATAATCTATGATGCAATCCTCTCTATCCCCGTCTATGAGAAAACCGTAGTATCTCTCGGGCAGATGAGACTGCCTACTGCTCCTGCGGAGCGGCGTAGGAATGTCCTGTTCTTTTGAACCCTCTAGTTCCACTAAGCTTTCAGTAATAGTCTGTGGTTCTGGAATTTCTTCCAGTTCTACTGCGCTCCCACTAATTTCCTTTTCTAAGAACTGGTGTTCTAGAAAGTGGGCATGACGAGAAACAAAAACCTTTTGTTCCTCTTCGCAGTAGAAGAAATATCCCTTGGAGTTCTTTGGATATCCCACAAACTTGCACTGTACTTAGCGTGCCTCGAGCTTGTCCGCATGCTGCTTTTTGACAAAAGCTGGACTTCCCCATATCTTAATGTGATTAAGATAGGGTCTCTTCCCACACCACATCTCATATGGTGTAGTAGACACAGTCTTAGTTGGAACTCGATTCAAAAGGTATGCTGCTGATTCTAGCGTATACCCCTAGAATGATCGCGGTAACTCAGCGTTACTCATCATGGACCGTACCATATCCAATAGGTCCGGTTCCGTCTCTCCGATACACCGTTATGTTGCGGAGTGTATGGAGGAGTGAGCTGAGAGAGAATTCCGTTCTCTTTTAAATAGTCCAGGAACTCGGCACTTAAGTATTCACCACCTCGATCCGATCTTAGAATCTTGATACTTTTGCCGGTTTGTTTTTCTACTTCATTCTTATATTCCTGGAATTTTCCAAAGGCTTCGGACTTATGTTTCATTAAGAAGACATAACCGTACCTTGAAAAGTCATCCGTGAAAGTAATGAAGTAAGAATAACCGCTTCGCGCATGTGTAGACATTGGACCGCACGCGTCGCTGTGTACGAGTCCCAAGTGCTCGCTCGCCCTTACTCCGTGTCCAGTGAACGGAGTCTTTGTCATCTTTCCTTTGAGACAGGATTGACAAGTGGCATACGATTGATATTCGAACGGATTCAAATATCCTTCTGTATGTAACTTCGTCAACCTTCTCTCATTGATGTGACCCAGTCTACAATGCCATAAGAAAGTCTGATTGATTTCCGGAGACTTTCTTTTGTGTGTATTCTGGACATTGAAAATCTGTGGATGGTTTAATACGTATATACCATTGCTTAATGTACCTGACCCAATCAGAACTTGATTAAGGTGAATGTTTACAACATTACATACAAACGCAAATTCATAACCTTCTTTAGAAGTCAAAGATACAGAAATGATATTACAAGTTGCGTTGGGTACAAAATAGCAATTACGCTAAACCAAAACGTGTCCATCTGACAACCCCAGGTGATAGTCCCCCACGGCCTTAGC
This sequence comes from Agapanthus africanus, assembly GCA_030015575.1. Classification (NCBI taxonomy): domain Eukaryota; kingdom Viridiplantae; phylum Streptophyta; class Magnoliopsida; order Asparagales; family Amaryllidaceae; genus Agapanthus; species Agapanthus africanus. The sequence goes on from JASDDO010000026.1 coordinate 409,872,355, forward strand.
ATCCATGCTAGCTCCGTTTGCAACTTTGAGGGTCAAGTCACCTGCCTTCAAAACCCTACGGTTTCTCAACGCCTGCAAAGAATTACAGATATAAGATCCTGATCCGGTATCCAATACCCAGGAAGTAGAGTTTATTAAAAGACAATTTTCAATAACATACACACCTGAAGCTGAAGCTGCAACCTGCTTCAATTCCTGTGTCCTGGCTTTCCAAGCCCTGCAATCATTCTTCCAGTGTCCTTTCTTATGACAATAGAAGCATTCTTCCTTATCCACAAGCTTTCCCACTTTCTTTGTTGCTTTTGCCTTTCCCTTCGTATCCACTTTACTAACACCACCCCTTGGTTTGGCGGGGGCTTTCTTCTTCTTTCCCTTGGCTTTCGCCTTGGACCTAGAAGAGGAAGATCCTCCTACAAACAAAGTGGATGTTTCCCTACCTTTCTGTAGGGTGCCCTCTGCGCTCCTTAGCATGTTGAGGAGTTCTGAAAGTTCAACTTCTTTTTCTTGTAAGTTGAAGTTCAGGATAAACTGGGCGTAAGTGGAAGGAAGGGACTGGAGAATCAAGTCCGTATAGAGCTCATTCTCCAACGTGGTCCCAAGGTCCGCGAGCTCTTCTATGTAGCCAATCATCTTAAGCACGTGTTCCGCTACCGATGATCCTACGGCCAACCTTGCCGAAAATAACTTCTTCGACACTTCGTATCTTGCGATACGAGACTGCTCTCCATACAGTTCTTTTGTATGGAGAAATATGGATTCGAGGTCCATATTCTCGTACCTCCTCTGATGTTCGTTGTCCATAGAGGCAAGCACGAGGCACTTGGCCTTCGTGCAATCGATTTCCCAGGTCTTACGGATTTCCTTATCCGCGACGCTGGTTTTGGGACCAGGGACAGGGGGAGCTTTGGTGGTAAGAAGATACCCCAGCTTGTCGTAAGTGATTGCCATCTTGACATTCCTGAGCCAATCTTTGTAGTTTGGCCCTGTCAGTATGTTTTTATCTAGAAGTAACTTAAGTCCAGTCATGTCGATTGGTCACTGCAATTAGGAGAGAGAGAAGAAACACTCAGCATGATGCTCTTGCAAGTTTAGAATGGTTTTTAATTTGTCTAAACAGGATGGCTCCCACTATTTCTCGAATCCCTCCTCAAACCAAAAAGGAAGAATTAGTCAGGATCAATCTCACCGTACAATACTTGCTTAACCGTTCAGCCAGGCCAGTGTCGGTACTTCGAGGGAGGTTTTCCAACGCTTTCGCGAAGTTCCTTAATTAAATAACCTCTTTTCCCTGGGGACGTAGCCCCGCTAACACCTTTCTAGACACCTACTAGGTTTATAGCATTGATCGTTTAGTGAGAAATTTCCCGAGGAGTAGCATATACTCACAGTAGGATCGGGATCCAAATATCATCGCGTGACGAAACTGAAGGAATCCTACCAGAATCATCACACTCCAAATGGTATGCAACACTAGCAAGTTTCAGTTCTTTTGAAACTCCCGATGTAGATTTTTGCCCCATGCTCTTATGACCTTGACTTTGGCCAAAATATCATAAGTCACATGTCAAGTTCTACCCGTCATTCTCCAGGTCAATTTGGATCCACCCGTACCTACCCTTGACTTTGGCCAAAATGGCAGTACGACTGTCCCAAACCAACGCATCTATCTATGCTACACATGAATACCCAATAGCTACCAATCACTATGTCTTGACTTTGGCCAACATACATAGCTTGAATACTATTGACTATTCATGTGAAACGACGGAGGGCTACGAATGGTTTTGGTGAAACCGTGAACGTAGTGAACTTGATATAATCGATGGAACGAGATAGCTTTTAAAAGGAGTGGCTCAAACTCCGCATTTAAAAGTTGGTTTTGAAAAGAACCGAATGGTTTTTCGAAAGTGTTCCAACGACTTTTACTTGGTTTATTTTTCTTGCATTAGTTCTTTTAATGCGTGATATTCTTGCATTAGTTCTTTTAATGAGTCCCATCATTTAATCCTACCATTGCAGAAAACAACCAAAATATGACGTACGCTTATGCCATTCGCATTCGCCATGGGGCCCCGTCATTACCCGTTAGGTTACTTAACTAACGACAGAGCGGGGGCTGGGCTAGTGCGGCTGTAAAACATAAGCAACGCCTAAATAATATCATATATAGATATATTGCAATGATAGCCATTTCAGATCACAAATGAATACATTGGATATACTAGGAATCCGCAATTCGTACGAGCCTGTAACGAAAAGCAGATTACACGGTCGCGGTGAATAGCCAATACCCCACTCAAGACCCCTACGGGTGCGGCAAACTACCCGCCAAGTACCCGAAGCGAAGCAACCTCCCTCATCTCCGTGAGTAGGCCACTCGGCACTTCGGCATACCCGGTAGTTTGTGCACCCCCTCCATGGGTCTATCCTAGGAGCAAAAACAGTAAAAAGAAATTATACAATGACGGCTACAACCCCGACCCGGTTGTGCGGCCATACAAATAATTATTACATCAATTTACAAATTTACATGAATTGAAAGAAAAGAAAAACTCTCGTCTCACAACCCCCCGGCTATTCACCCGCGACAATCCAACGGATTCATATACACATTCCAGCAACATTACAGATCACAGATTTGTATAACCCCCACTAATCGACATATAGCGATTAGCAGACGTTCAATACAAATATCACATCACAGAAATAAACCCGTCAGCTTAAGTCATAAGAAATTCGATCAAAATACGGTTTTTAAAGCCCCAAAAATAAAATTTTCGTTCTGGAAAATCTGGGCTGAAAAGACATATTCCAAAAATCCCAAAATACCCCTATGAACAAACTGCAAAAATAAAACCCCACGACCGAGTCAACTCGGCCGCGGTTCCGCGGCGGGAGCAAGCTCCGGCCGCGGAAACGCGGCGCGTTGATGGGTCGAATTTTCGCAGTTTCTTCTAAAAACCCTGAGTCGATTTTTGGTATATCTCAAATAATCTTTGCAGCACTTTGAAAATCGACAGAAAGTTTGAAATCTGGGTGTATTTCGCGACTTTTTCTCCGATCGAATTTCTAGTTACTATGCTAACTTGTTAGGTAGTGTTTAACTAGGCTCTGATACCACTGTAAGTCCATGCTACCTCTCCCGGTACTTTCGGGCATGCGGAATTTGGTGAAAAACAATTTTCTAGAGGTGGTAACATGGACTCATAACCGGATCTTTGTTAAACATCTAACTAATAACCTAACTAGGAGTTGTTAACTACTCGGTTAGGGGGTTATACCTTTCTTTCTTGAACTCCTTCGTCTTCAAGCCTCGATGGTTGTCCGGATCGGCTTCACCCCGTCGTCTCCTTGCGCCGAAGATCGATCCACCTGAAAGCTTCTACCTTTGGCTTCTTCTTCGGTCTTTGAAGAAAACTAGTTCACTTGGTTTGCTAAACCTTATGAACTAGAGTGAGTAGAGAAGAGTGTGTTGGGATTTTCTCTATGGTTCTTGGTTCTCAACACATGAGACAAGTGAACCATAGACTAAAGAGAGGGAGAGCAAGAGGAAGAAGATGAGAGCTCAAGAACACAAGAGAGAGAAAAGAAATGAAAGAATGAGCAAGACTTTTCTCTCTTGGCTCACATAAACCAAAACCATCATCACAAAGATAGTAATCAAGTATTGTGTAAATGGTTTAAGTCAAAATGGCTATATCATTTCATGCACTCATATTGCACAAGAGAACAAGCAAGTAAAAAGCCTTTGCCATGAAATGATAGCCATTGTCATCATGATGGTCAACTAGTCCAACCTAGTCAACCGGTCAACAAAGTCAACAAGTCAACAAAGTCAACCCCTCAACAACCATGTCACCACAATACTTAATTAATATTATTGTTAATTACATATCATATTCTCATTAGGGTTGAGCAAAAAGTCAATAGTCAACAGTCAACGGTCAACAACCCTAATGAGAATCCTCTGCCTCTGTCTCTCCGTCAACTGTGCATACACACCCGCATTCGCGTTCCGAGGAACACGAATAGAAACATGATAAAACCAATCCCAATACGTACACTAGGATCTGGCTTAAACCAAAGCCTGCTAGTGTAAACTGTCCGGACACTAAACGTGCACAAGTGCACGGATGTGACTGAACCCTGTCGCAAAACCATGCGACCTGTCGCAAAACCATGCGACCTCTACTCTTTTGCCTAAAGGCGAATAGCTTTCTGTGTGGGACTTTAAAGACTCGACACTACGCTGGCAGTGGGTTTAACCACAGACCGCAAGCGGCACTAGCTGTGCGTAACGGTCCCCAGGTAGATGCCGACAAGAAGACTGACGAGGTGAAACCCATCTGAACTCCTACTGAGCCTGAATGTGACAATCTCCGTACAGTCCGGTCTGTTCGTCTGATACATCGCATGGCGGGCCTAGGGGGCGGTAAACATCAGTCCCCTAATAGCGGTACAAGTCGTGTCGGAGTGAAGCCCAATACACCCTGAGATAACACTGGAAGCCTACCAGTATATCTCGCTTGCCCTGGCCAGGGACTACTCGTGTAATGGCTCTCCTAGACACAGCACGATGTCAACCCCCAATACCGGGAGAGACGAATCCTGTCTAACCGTCACTGCCTCCAAGTGCTTCGGGACTGCACCCAACTACTACCTGTTTGCACGACTCCTTTGAGCCGTGATAGGGTAGTAATCAAAGTACAGTGGGAACACACTCGAGGCGAAGTGACAGTGTCAAGTCAGCGGACTAAGCTGTACTCATGTCACCTGAGAACTGATAACTGACGATAGGTATAATACCAACCGGTCAGTTCCCGACGAGTCCTGTCCAATGTACTCGTAACCCAACGAGCACCCGCATACTATCTCCAGTACGACGTACTGATAGCTGTGGAACAGACCATCTCCCACTCTGGGATGAGAAGCGCATGCGCTAGTCCACTCCGGAGTATCGATACCCTGTCTCGATAGTCCTGCGACTAGGGACCTGCATAAGGATGTGCTTATAGATTACCCAGCCCCCACTAGTGTGACTGCCATCATAACGCTGGTAATCAAGCAAAGATCCTAAGGGCTCCACTAATGTGTATAGGCGATATACTAAAATAAACACATGTACACATTGAAGTAGAAACAAACCAAGTAGCATACTACTATTTTGAGCAAGATTGTATATACAAGGTGAATATCCCAAGCTTCCATTAAGTAATATACAAACTAGTATGATACAGTAATGGCCTCTAGGGCATATACACTAACAAGTCCTACACGTGACTTTACCACCTTCACCACCTCCTCAGAGAGCTCTGCTTCCTACCCCCGGTGGTGCTCCACGTCAGTTAAACGCCCCAGAGGCTATGGACGCGGCGGTCCTGTTCAGAGAGGACGAGGAGGCAGAGGCCTAGGCAGAGGACAGCCAGCTATTGGTGGGGGACAGGCCCGAGTATTCGCTTTGACACCCCAGGATGCGTAGGCATCCAATTCCGTTGTGACAGGTACCTTGCCAGTATGTTCTTTCGATGCATGAGTATTATTCGACCCTGGTTCCACATATTCATATGTATCTACACACTTTGCACCGATATTGGGCTGTGAGTCATCGTCGTTAGATCGGTTGCTTGTGGTTATTACTCCGGTAGGCGAGTCGTTTGTCGCTCGTTTTGTGTTTAAATTGTGTTCCGTTCGTATCGGGGAGAGGGATTCATCGGTTGATTTGATTCTCCTCGATATGTTGGACTTTGATGTGCTTCTGGGTATGGACTGGCTAGCCACTTGTTATGCATCTGTGGACTGCCGTTTGATGGCATTCAGATTTAGCTTCCCGGGAGAACCGGTCCTTGTTATTCAGGGAGACCGCAGTGTCACCCTTCCCAGCTTGATTTCGTCTCTTCGCGCCGGTCAGCTCTTGCGGAAATGATGTCAGGGATTCTTAGCATCTATTTGTGATACACGAGCTGTAGAGGTTCCGTTGGACCAGGTCCCGATTGTATGTGAGTTCCTTGATGTTTTCCCTGACGAGCTGCCTGGGCTACCGCCATAGCGCGATGTTGAGTTCTGCATTGACTTGATTCCCGGCTCGGGGCCTATTTCCATACCGCCTTATCGGATGGCCCCGGCGGAGCTTAGAGAGCTGAAAGATCAGTTGCAGAATTTGTTAGATAAAGAGCTTATTCGACCTAGTGTTTCTCCATGGGGTGCTCCTGTCCTATTCTTCAAGAAGAAAGACGGCAGTTTGCGCTTGTGCATTGATTACCGCCAGCTGAACAGGGTTACCATATGGAACAGATATCCCTTACCACGTATCGATGATTTGTTCGACCAGCTTCAGGGTGCGGGATACTTTTCGAGGATTGACTTCCGATCGGGTTACCATCAGTTGCGGGTGCGGCAGGAGGATATTTCGAGGACGGCTTTTCGCACGCGTTACGGACACTATGAGTTTTTGGTGATGTCGTTCGGACTCACCAATGCACCAGCCGCGTTTATGGATTTGATGAACCGCATTTTCAGGCTTTATCTAGATCTGTTCATCATCGTGTTTATTGACGACATTTTGGTGTATTCCCGGAGCCAAGAGGAGCACGAGCAGCACCTGAGGATCACATTGCAGACTTTGAGGGAGCACCAGCTGTTCGCAAAATTCTCCAAGTGCGCATTTTGGCTTGACAAAGTTGATTTCTTGGGTCACGTGATTACGAGAGATGGCATATGTGTGGACCCGAAGAAGATCGAGGCCATTCAGCATTGGCCCAGACTGACATCAGTTACGGAGATCCGCAGTTTCCTAGGCCTGGCTAGCTACTACCAACGATTCGTTCAGGACTTCTCCCGTATCGCTGCACCGTTGACCGGGTTGACCCGGAAGGGAGTTCCTTTTGATTGGACCGAGGCATGCGAGCATAGCTTCTAGCAGTTGAAGACTCGTCTGACTACTGCACCTGTGTTGTCATTGCCTTCGGGATCGGGTGGATTCATGGTTTATTGCGACGCTTCGCGAGTGGGACTAGGTTGCGTGTTGATGCAGCACGACAGAGTTATCGCGTATGCTTCTCGGTAGCTGAAGACACAGGAACAGAACTATCCTACGCACGATTTAGAGATGGCTGCAGTAGTGTTTGCACTCAAGATCTGGAGACATTACCAATACAGAGAGTTGTGCCAGATATTTACGGACCACAAGAGCTTGAAGTACATATTTCAGCAGCGAGACCTGAATCTGAGACAGCGTCGTTGGATGGAACTGGTGAAAGACTATGATTGCGAAATTCTTTACCATCCGGGCAAGGCGAACGTGGTGGCAGATGCTTTGAGTAGGAGGCCCGGAGGTAGCCTATCTTATTTGAGCGCCGTACAGAGGCAGTCGTCAGCAGATTGGCAGATTTTATGCGACAGCCGAGTTGAGTTCGAGTTCACTACGACAGGGGGACAGCTTGCGCATATTTGTGCACGTCCGCAGTTGTTTGACCGTATTCGCGAAGCACAGCCCATGACCGTCTTTCAGGGATCATGGAGCAGATTAGGCAGGGCAGAGATTCCGAGTTCGTGATCGATGATCAGGGGGTACTGCGATTTGGGACTCGATTGTGCGTACCAGATTCTGAGGGACAGTGGCGTGAGATTCTTGAGGAGGCGCATAGATCGATATATAGCGTTCATCCAGGTTCCACCAAGATGTACCGCGATTTAAGAGATGTTTATTGGTGGGACGGAATGAAGAGGGACGTCGCAGACTTCGTGTCAAGATGCCTGACTTGTCAGCAAGTCAAGGCCGAGCACCAGAGGCCCGCTGGAGAGTTGCAGCCTTTGCCCATCCCAGAGTGGAAATGGGAGCAGATTTCTATGGACTTCGTGGTCGGTCTACCCAGGACCAGTAGAGGGTATGACTCCATTTGGGTGATCGTGGATCGTTTGACGAAAGCGTCTCACTTCCTACCAGTGAAGACCACTTTCGGTTTTGCTCAGTATGCCCAGATTTACATCGACGAGATCGTACGGTAGCATGGCGTCCCGACTTATATCGTGTCAGACCAAGGCACCCAGTTTACCAGCCGACTATGGCAGAGAATTCAGGAGGCGTTGGGCACCCATTTGAGTTTCAGCACAGCATTTCATCCGCAGACCGACGGCCAGTCAAAGCGGACTATTCAGACTCTCGAGGACATGCTCCGAGCATGCGTATTAGACTTCGGTGGTAGCTGGGATCATCATTTACCCTTGGTAGAGTTCTCCTACAACAACAGCTTCCAGGATACTATTCAGATGGCACCTTTCGAGGCCTTGTATGGGAGGAGATGTAGATCGCCCGTCTATTGGACTGAGCTTAGCGAGAGCAGTATTTTGGGGCCGCAGATCGTGCAGGAGACGACCGAGAAAGTACAGTTGATTCGAGATCGGATGAGAGCGGTTCAGAGCAGGCAGAAATCGTATGCGGACAGACGTCGTCGCAGACTAGAGTTCACAGTTGGCGATCACGTTTTTCTGAGGGTCTCCCCGATGAAGGGCGTGATGAGATTTGGGCGAAAAGGAAAGCTTAGTCCCAGATTTGTGGGTCCCTTCGAGATTCTCGAGCGTGTCGGCGCAGTTGCATATCGTTTGGCTCTTCCACCCAGCTTTCCGGACGTTCACCCCGTATTCCACATGTCGATGCTTCGCAGATATCTTTGTGACCTTTCTCATATGATTCAGCATCGGACCGTTCAGCTTGAGCGCGATCTTTCGTTCACCGAGCAGCCAGTAGTGATATTGGATCGGCAGGTGAAGAAACTTCGATCAAAGGTCTTTCCATCTGTGAAGGTTCTTTGGCGCAGCCCGAACGGTGAAGAGATCACTTGGGAGGCCGAGGGCGAGATGCGGAAGAAATTCCCTCATCTCTTTGAAGGTATGCGTAGCTATATTTTAAATCCGGGGACGAATTTTCTTTAAGGGGGAAGATTGTAGCACCCTAGAATGTGATTAGTGACTATTATACTTTAATGTGGGTTTTTAGTAAAAAGTTTACCAAAACGGTTTTCAAATATTTTATCTGGATTTATGAATATTTTATTAGAATTTAATTTGGACTGCACACACATGTGCATGTTAACTAGGGTTAACCTTGGGGTTAAACCATGTTTAAATAACCATGGTGGACTAACCCATTTAATTAAGTTAATTTGATTTTATTAGGTGTATTTGTCTTTTTGTTTTGTTTTGGGGTTGACTTGAGTAAGGAGAGAGAGAGGGAGTGATGGCTTGAGGTATGGCTCCACTAACCTCACCCCCTTTTTCCAAAACCCTCACTCTCTAACACCCTCACACTTCTACCCTTTCCCTCACTCTCATTTCTCTTTCTCACATCTCTCTCTCCCTCTCACTCACACACACACCCAGAATCAGCAGCAACAGCATCAGAAGAAGCAGCAGCAGCAGCATCACAACAGCAGCAGCACCAGCTTCAGCATCAGCAGCAGCAGTAACACTAGCAACAGCAACAACAACACCACCACAACAGCAACAGCAGTAGCAAGCAACAACAGCAACAGCAAGCAGCAGCTGCAGCAGAACTCTCTTCTCTTCTTCTTCTCCTTCTTCCTGCATCCTAGGATCAAGTATGGTATAATTTCTTAAACTTAACTTCTTTCTTTGCTAGAATATGGTTATTCTAGTTTCGGTTAGTGTTTAATGTGGATCTTTGTGCTACTTTGTGGTTTAAGTGGGGTTTAAGCTAAGTTGGGATTTTTATGGCTTAATTGACTTAGGTAGGTGTTATTAGTGCTGTTTTAATCTAGTAGTATCACTAGTTTTCGCTAAATCACCTTAAAGCCTCAAAATTTGAAATTTAAAATACGGTTTTGAAGCAAACTGTAGGATATTTGAGATCTGCTGCATCTGTGATCTTTTTCTAGTTAGCAAACTTGTTCAGATTAGTGTGCAGGCTTTTTAGAGTAGTGTGTAGGGTTTCGTGCCGGTTTTTCTCCCGAAAATCCGGCGACTTCCCCCTGATTTCCGGCGTCGCCGGCCCCCCTGGTGAGATGAGTGTTGGTGCTGTGCTGAGTGGTGCCTGCAGGTTTTTTTTGTGTTTGGTATTGTGTAGGTTTTGGGTTTTTGCTGTTGGTGAAATCTGGGAGAATTTGGTTAGTTGTAGTGTTTTGTGGACTTTGATGATATTTTGATGGTTTAGTTAGAGAATAGGGTAGGCTAAGGTTTTTAAGGTTAGATTAGCTCTAATATATGTTGTTGGTATCACTAAATTCTTGTAAATTCACCTAATTTCACAAAATACCATAATGTTGCAAATTAGGTGTTTTAAAACGTTTTTAAACTAAACTTTAAGATACGTAAAATCTGCTGTATCTAGGGTAGTAAATTTTGTGAGCAAACATTTACATTAGGCTATACTTTGTGCTTGGAATATAGTGTAAAAACTGTAGGGTTCCTAGGCACTCTAGTGAGGTCTCACAAGTCATCGACCATGCCAAATTCAAAAAATCTAGGTGCCGAGAGACCCGACTACGGATCGTTAGCTAGAAAATAAAATCCATTCTTATCATAATATTAACCTTAGTTTAGTGTAGTGAATGAACCATGGTTAGAAATGATGGTTAGGGTTAAGGAAGAGATAAGAATGGTTGACTTGATCAAAGTTTCAAGAAACTTCAACATAAAACAAAATAAGCCACCATCCTTAAATAATTTCCAAAATGAATATATATAAATAAATGAATAAGATAATCAAAACACTAATCATTAAGTAAACCATGGTTTAATCTTTACACTTAACCAAGTTAATATGCATCATCAAACATGATACAAACATGTGCATAAAAGTATATCACATATACAACTTGCACAATCCAAGTGAGAAAATCCATTTAAATTGAACCATTACTAGTTAATGCAAAGTAATATACCAAATATATAATTATACATTAAATCATTAAATCAACACTTGATTCAATGATCCGGTCATGTCGCACACAACCGACTAGTATACAATGTATCGGCTTATCGAATCAACGCTTGAATCGATAACTAGGTTATATCGCATACAACCACTCGATACATTCATCACGAGAATGGAATACGGTATCACATACACGCATTATTCTCGGTCCCGCACATATCTCATATGCGCTCCTATTTCGTTTCGCTTGAGCCAGGAAACCTCTGTGTAGGACTCTAAAGACTCGTCAATACGCCGGCAGCAGATGATGATCATATCAAACACCCACAAGCCGCAAGCGGTCTGCTAAACGTAACGGCCACCCGGGTATTGAGCGATCTGAAGATCGACGAGCAAGCCCGCTCACACTCCAGTGAATCCAACCAGTAATACTACCGTACAATCCGGTCTGATCGTCTAATATGTCGCATATCTCGCCTAGGGGTGGTAAACGTCAGACCCCAATAGCTCAATAAGTCGTGTCGATATGAGGTCTATAACTGTTCGAGAAACTACTGGTAACACTTACCAGTAAATCTCAGCAACCCTGGCCAGGGATTTCCTGTTATAGCCAATCGAACACAGCGCAACATCAACCCCCTATACCGGGAGAGACGAATCCCCTCCTATCGCTCATTGCCTCCATGTGACTCGGGACTGTACCCAAAAACCACCGTTTTGCACGCCCTCTTGGACGTGGTAAGATGGAAATCAAAGCACAGTGGGAACCACACAAGACTCTATGACGATCTCGGGTCAACAGACTACTCTGTACCAGTGTCACCAGAGAACTGCCATCTGACGTGAGGTATAATACCATCTGGGAGTTCTCGGCGAGTCCGTCCAGTGTACCCAGTCTCTACTAAGCACCCGTATATCTCCTCTGATGTCAAACACCAATGGATATGGGATCATCCATCGCCCATCTGTATGGGTCGAGAAGGTACACGCTAGTCTACTCTGGTATATCGATGCCCCGTCTCGATACACCCACGACTAGGGACTTTGAAGGATGTACTTATGGACTACCATGTCCCCACTAGTATGATCCGCATCATAGTCCAGGTAGTCAAGCACACATCCTAAGGGCTTTACCAACATGTAACAGAGAGACAATCAGCATACATGTTAAGGTAAAGTTCAACCAGATAGCGTACTATCATGTCGAGCAAGAAAGTCCTCCCTATATATGTCCCAGCATCCACTACAATATACATCCTATGTACAGTAATGGCCTCTAGGGCATACATATAACTAACAATCTCCCACTTGCACTAGGGCCATCTGATAGCAGTGGTTGTAGTATCTCATACTCAACCATCCCATAGAAGTCTCTCTCTGGGAACAGGCCTTTGTGAGTGGATCCGCTGTGTTGTCCTCTGAGTCTACTCTCCTAACCTCGATCTCCCTGGAGATCAACCATCTCCATGATCAAGTGATACTGCCTTAGAATATGTCTGGATTACTGATGGGACCGGCGTTCCTTGGCATAAGCCACAACTCCATTGTCACACAATGGTAGGAACGTAGTTCATCTCATGAACTAATATACACCCAAACAGCCTCTTTGGTAGCATCTTAAGTAGCGATGTATCCAACCTTTATCGTCTAGTATGCCACGGTATCTAGCTTGGAACTCTTCCAACATACCGTCCCTTCACTGAGGGTAAAGACAATGCCTGCGACTGACATTCAGTCGTCTTTATCACCCTGGAACCCTTCCAGTGATTCTCCCCAGAATCGGTTGATACCATCTCACTATGACTAGTGAGAATCCTAACATCCATTTAGATCTATCTTATAGGTCCAAAACCCAGGATTTAGTAGGTATCACTTTGATCCTATATGGAGAATCTTTGTGATAATCGGAGATTGATCGAGCGTAGCATAGGAAACTCCTTTCTTATCAAGAGTATGTCATCCACGTACTCTACGAAGATCGTCACCATACTCCCTACTACCTTTTTGTATATACAAGGTTCATCTACCATTTTGATGATGTCAAACTCTTTGACCGCTTCATCAAAACAGATGTTCCAACTCCGCGATGCCTGCTTTATCCTATAAAGCATCTTGCACACGTTTTCGCTGCTCCCACTGTCTACGAAGCCCTCTGGCTGTGTACTTATAGACGCTCTCTTCCAAAATATCATTTAGAAAGGCAGTCATGACACCCAACCACCAGATATTGTAGTCATGGTATGTAGCCGTGGTAAGTAGGATCTGGATGGACTTAAGCATAGATACTTGAAAAGGTTTTATCATTATCCACAGCTGGTTAATGATGCAAACTTTTAACAAGTCTAGCTTTGAAAGTCTCAACTTTTCGATGTACACCAAGTAATCTTCTCAAGATATACTTGCTCCTGATGGGGATTTAACCCTTCAGATATAGCAACAAAGTCCATACTTTGTTGGTGTATAAGGATTCCATCTCAGATCGCTAAGCATCCAGCCATTCTTACAGAGTCTTACTCCTGATGGCCTGCTCGAAGCTAGTTTGGTCATCATCTCATGATGCAATCCTCGCTCCCACTGTCATAGAGAAACCGAAGTATCTCTCAGGTGGGTGAGGAACCCTACTAGATCGGCGGAGAGGCTGAGGTTCGTTGGTATCTACTGAATCCCTTGGTTCTATCAAATCATCTGCTGTAGTTCGTATAGCTGGAACTTTTCCAGTTCTACATTACAGACCTTGCCTCGAGCTTGTCCGGATTTTGCTTTCAGACATAGGCCGGACAACCCCAAATCTTTACCAACTTAAGATATGGGCTCTTCCCTTTCCATATCACATATGAAGCGGTAGGCAACTGATTTGATTGGAACCCTATTCAATAGATATGCAACTTCTCAAGTGCATAACTCCCTAAAGGAATTAGGTAACTCAGTAGTACTCATCATAGAGCACACCTTATCACATAGGGTGTGATTGCTCCGCCCCGATATACCATCGTGCTATGGTGTATTCGGAGGAGTAATGCTGAGAGAGAATCTCATTCTCCTTTAGAATAGTCCAGGATTTCCGTGCACAAGTATTCTCCTCCTTGATCACATCAAAGGACATAATATTTTTACCCGTTTTGGTTCTCTACTTCTAACTTATATTCTGTGAATATCTCAAAAGGTTTGGACTTGTGTTTCAACAGGAACATATGTCTGAATCTAAAGAGATTATCAAAGAATGTAATGAAGTATAAAGAACCAGTCCTGGCATATGTAGACAGGGGACCTACATACATCAACATGTATCATCCCAAGAGTTTAGTAACTCTTTCTCTGTTTCCAGTAAACGGAGCTATGGTCATCTTATCTTTGTGACATGACTGGCGAGTTTCACAAGATGTAAATTCAAAATGATTTAAATATGCATCTATATGTAACTCTAGCTAGTCGGGTCACATTGATCTGACCTAGTCTACAATACCTTAAGAAGGAATCGTTCAGTTCTGAACTTTTCCTCTTGTGTGTGTTCAGTATACTAAGAACTGTAGTTTGATTTAGAACATCAATGCTTTTAGATAACGTGCCTGAACCGATCAACTTTTGATATAGGAAATGTTCAAAACATTATCCAACAATACAAAATTTTATCATTTCTTTACTAATAAAGAGATAGATATGATTTTGTATATCAAGTTCGGTATCTAATAACATTCGTTCAGAATCAATGTATTTGGAATACAGGGTGACAGTGACCAACAGACTTGGCCGCAACTCTTGCCCCGTTTTCTGCCTCATGAAACTTATCACCCGTTCTCAGTTCTCTACCTTTCTGTAGCCCTATGTAACAGATTACATATCTGGGATCCTGATCTGGTATTACATACCCAGGACGTAGAGGATACTGAGAAACAGTTCTTTGTAACGAACACACCCGAAGATGATGCATCAGCATGCACTCTCTTCGTTTGGGCGGCACGGGAAATCTGGTATTCCCCAATTTCCTGCTCTGTCTTATAACAATTATAAGTTGGAGCGGGACCAACGTTTCCCAGCTCAGTATAACAAGCGGGTTCGGTCAATATTCCGTATTATTATCTTGATTAAGGCGTGATATGGTCGCTACCAGGAGAGAGAGAGAAGAAAACACTCAGCGTGCGCTCTGTCAAGAATAGATTGGTTATTATTTTATCTAATCAGGATAGCTCCCACTGCTTTTTATCAAATCTTCCTTCAAACCCTAAAAGGAAAGACTAGCCGGGATTAATTACACACTACAAGTTCGCCAATCTTTCAGCCAGGCCAGTGTCGGTACTTTGAGGGAGGTCCCCCGTGCTTTCGCACGAACCTAATTACAGTAAACCTCGTTTTTCCAGAGGCGTAACCTCGTTAACACCTTTCTAGACACCTACTTGATCGGCTAATTGTAATGTATAAAACTCTCCCAGGAGTAACTCTTACTCGTAGCGGGTATCGGGATCCAACTATCTCATAGAAGGTATGCAATCTCATTGCAAATTTCAACACTTGAAATTCCCGATAATATTTTGCCCTTAGCAGCTATATGACCTTAACATAGTCAACAAATCATAAGTGCTAGTCAAGTTCAACCCGTCATTTCCCGATTGAATTAAACCCACCCGCACGACCCTTAACATAGTCAACAAAGTCGCACGACTACCCTAATCCAATCACATCATATGCTTATGCAGATAAGCACTAATTAGCTACCGCACACTACGCCTTAACATAGTCAACAAACGTAGCACGAATACTAACCAGTACTTATCTGAAATGACGGAGGGCTACGACAGGTTTTTCTGAAAACCTATTGCGTAATGAACTTGATATCGTTGTAGGATCGAATGAATTTTGAAATGGAGTGTTTTTGAGGCTTTTCTAGTTTTGCTAAAGGAGTCACTCCCGGTGAAGGGATCGTCGGTCCTTTCCTCGTCGAATGAGGTGCGGGATATATCATATATATCACTGTGCAAAGCAAAAACTCTTAAAAGCAATCAAAAGACAAACCGAATTTGTAGCATCTGCCAGTTATTGCTAAAGGAGTCACTCCCGGTGAAGGGATCTCGGTCCTTTCCTCATCGAATAAGGTGCAGGATATATCACATATACCGCTGTGCAAAGCATGAACTGTAGCTACCTGTTTTATTTTGAAATTCGATTCTACAACATCTTAGGTTTCTTTTATTTCATTAATCACATTAATGAAGTCCTATCATTTAAGTACCTAATCATCACAGATAAATACGACGTACACTTATGCCATCCGCATTCGCCTCGATGTCCCCTCGTGCACCGTTAGGTTAGGTAACTAACGGCAGAGCGGGGCAGGGCTAGCGTGGGTGTAAAACATAAGTAACGTCTATATAATATATCATATATACTATATACTATATCCATCACAGAACATCACATGAACACATCACAGATATCGCAGCAGAAGAATCATATGAAATATTGGATATACTAGGACGTCCGTGTTTTCAATACGAGCCAGTATAAAACACGGATTCCACGGTCGTGATGAATACCCAAACCCACACCCCTAGACCCCTACGAGAGCGGCAAGCAACCCTACCAATTCTGGAGTTAGGAGACCCGGACTCGACTCCTCGAGTTGGTCTCCCACTGGACTCCAGAACCCGGTTACTTGTGCCCTCCTCCTTGGGTCTATCCTAGTGCGGAAAAGTAAATAATATACAAACGGTGACTACTTCCGCAACCTGGAAGCGCCCCAATAAAAGAATATTACATTCAAGTTTTTACATGAATGAAAATGAAAAACACTCATCTCACATAAAAACCCCCGGCTATTCAAACACGACGATCCAATATAACATATCCAGCAACACATAACATCACATGTCATCAACATAAGTAAATATGCGCATCCCAATTGTCGTTGACATATAGCAACGAAACCGGCGATATCACATATTACACTTACGGTCACAGAAAAGAAAGTGTAAAACTACAACAGTTGGAATTCGCAACCACCTCAGACATCGCATGCCTGACCAAATGAATTACTTAGACATCGCATGCCTAACAATTATAAACCCCGCATTTTAGTCTCAAAATCGAAAACACTTTTCAATATCAAGTCGGGCAATTCAACAGGATTCCTGACATTCTGATCGAATGCTCGTCGTAAACTTCAGTAGACGGCCGCACCCCCGATACCGACGACGAAGTGCACCAAGGCGGAACACCGCTGCCGTGAGCACCCGAACGGATGCTTTCGGCGACGGGGTTCTCCTACAGTCACTTGGTCGGGGCTATGGGGCGAGGCTGTCTATTAAGTTTACCCGGCGAGTATCCGCGTACGCTACGTGATTGCGACGGACTTTTGATCACATCAAAATTCCGTCGCAACCGATCAAATGAGACAAACTGCTATGTTTATAACATTCATTCAGTTATCTCATAACTTATTGTGAATTCCAATTATTGTACCACATTCCAGACAATTAGAAAATGTTAAACTTTCCGATTGAACATTCGAACACCCAAGTTTTCCCGATACAGATCAACACATGAAATAAGTCTAACAACATTCAGTTCGTGCCTCAGTACCGACGGTCCAGCCGTAGAAGAGTCAAGCCAACGCCTCACATGTGGCACGCCGTACTGCCCCAAACCCGAAGGTTCAAAGGGTAGTTCAAGACGGTCACATAATCGAGTTAAGGTTTGTTGTCTTCTAGAGGGACCATCGCGTTACTTGCACTACTTAGAACGTCGTTAAACTACGGAAAAATCCAACACTTGGAAATTTCCCGGCAGGGGAAAAATTGGGTATTTATATCCGGTCGAACTTTTTAACAAATTCAAAAAATTATCCGGAACGACACATAGACAAAGTTTGACAATCCGATCGAATGTATGAACTCCCAATACAACCCAAAATACTCAACTCTTGATTTCAGATTAAAAATTCCCAGGAAAACCAGCACTGAAAAATAGGAGTTACTGTGCAAAATTCAATGGCAGATAAGACAAAAGTGCGGCGGAAGAGCCGCATTAGCACGCTAATGCCGCGGTTCCGCCGCACTTTAGAAAGATCATTAGGTAATTTTTGCATCGTAATTCTTATATTTACCTGATTGTTTTTCTGCATATTTTTAATTTGCAAAAATCCACATTTTACAAAAAAGTCCAGAGAGCATTTCAAAGTCGGGGTTTCCGGTCGATCGGACTTCTAACTCCGTCTACGCATCGCCTAAGGCTCTAGCTAGGCTCTGATACCACTGTAGGGTTCCTAGGCACTCTAGTGAGGTCTCACAAGGCATCGACCATGCCAAATTCAAAAAATCTAGGTGCCGAGAGACCCAACTACGGATCGTTAGCTAGAAAATAAAATCCATTCTTATCATAATATTAACCTTTGTTTAGTGTAGAGAATGGACCATGGTTAGAAATGATGGTTAGGGTTAAGGAAGAGATAAGAATGGTTGACTTGATCAAAGTTTCAAGAAACTTCAACATAAAACAAAATAAGCCACCATCCTTAAATAATTTCCAAAATGAATATATATAAATAAATGAATAAGATAATCAAAACCCTAATCATTAAGTAAACCATGGTTTAATCTTTACACTTAACCAAGTTAATATGCATCATCAAACATGATACAAACATATGCATAAAAGTATATCACATATACAACTTGCACAATCCAAGTGAGAAAATCCATTTAAAGTGAACCATTACTAGTTAATGCAAAGTAATATACCAAATATATAATTATACATTAAATCATTAAATCAACACTTGATTCAATGATCCGGTCATGTCGCACACAACCGACTAGTATACAATGTATCGGCTTATCGAATCAACGCTTGAATCGATAACTAGGTTATATCGCATACAACCACTCGATACATTCATCACGAGAATGGAATACGGTATCACATACACGCATTATTCTCGGTCCCGCACATATCTCATATGCGCTCCTATTTCGTTTCTCTTGAGCCAGGAAACCTCTGTGTAGGACTCTAAAGACTCATCAATACGCCGGCAGCAGATGATGATCATATCAAACACCCACAAGCCGCAAGCGGTCTGCTAAACGTAACGGCCACCCGGGTATTGAGCGATCTGAAGATCGACGAGCAAGCCCGCTCACACTCCAGTGAATCCAACCAGTAACACTACCGTACAGTCCGGTCTGATCGTCTGATATGTCGCATATCTCGCCTAGGGGTGGTAAACGTCAGACCCCAATAGCTCAATAAGTCGTGTCGATATGAGGTCTATAACTGTTCGAGAAACTACTGGTAACACTTACCAGTAAATCTCAGCAACCCTGGCCAGGGATTTCCTGTTATAGCCAATCGAACACAGCGCAACATCAACCCCCTATACCGGGAGAGACGAATCCCCTCCTATCGCTCATTGCCTCCATGTGACTCGGGACTGTACCCAAAAACCACCGTTTTGCACGCCCTCTTGGACATGGTAAGATGGAAATCAAAGCACAGTGGGAACCACACAAGACTCTATGACGATCTCGGGTCAACAGACTACTCTGTACCAATGTCACCAGAGAACTGCCATCTGACGTGAGGTATAATACCATCTGGGAGTTCTCGGCGAGTCCGTCCAGTGTACCCAGTCTCTACTGAGCACCCGTATATCTCCTCTGATGTCAAACACCAATGGATATGGGATCATCCATCTCCCATCTGTATGGGTCGAGAAGGTACACGCTAGTCTACTCTGGTATATCGATGCCCCGTCTCGATACACCCACGACTAGGGACTTTGAAGGATGTACTTATGGACTACCATGTCCCCACTAGTTTGATCCGCATCATAGTCCAGGTAGTCAAGCACACATCCTAAGGGCTTTACCAACATGTAACAGAGAGACAATCAGCATACATGTTAAGGTAAAGTTCAACCAGATAGCGTACTATCATGTCGAGCAAGAAAGTCCTCCCTATATATGTCCCAGCATCCACTACAATATACATCCTATGTACAGTAATGGCCTCTAGGGCATACATATAACTAACAAAAACCTGGTCCTTTTTCACCTGCTTTTGGCCGATATCCTACCCCTAGTGGCCGGCCTAAATCTTTGGGATATTGTTGAATTTTTGCAGGTAGTTGTCTGTAGGTAATGTGAGAGGCTTGGTCTTGTTTGTTTTTCTTGTTTTTGCTCTAGATGAAATCTGGGACCGTTTACCTATTTTTAGCGAAGCGGGACTTGCGCGACACGTACGATACGAATCGAGTTGGTGTGTTGTGTGTCACAGCGTGTCGCGGTGGTTTTTGACGTATGCACACACGTTACGTATACGCACGCGTTTAGCTTGCGACGCTGGTTTTTCGTGTAATCTTGACATCGCATTTTTGCAGGATTTTGCCTTATGTGTGTTACTTTCTGTAAATTCTAGGTTCGCAGGCAGGGACTTTGAGCACCATGGAGAAAGGAAAACAGGTGGTCGGATACACCTAGCACGAGATCACGGTGAGTAAATGTAACATCTACGAGGGGAAATCGTTTGGATGGCGCAAGACGCCCGATAGTTCAGATAATTTATAAACTTCTAGTCGTACTAGTATCTATGAGTATAGTGCCTAGTTAATCATCTTACTGCATTCACGATCCTATATATTTATATTTATGTGCAAACTCATTTCATAGGACACTTGCACCATTACCATGGTTTTATGCAGCACGAACACTATTCATGTGGACACACACACCTTGGTAATTGCTATGCCACAACACTAGATAACTTGTAATCTAGAACAATTTCACCATATATGATGCTTACACCTGTGCTAATGCATTTAAATTCCTCCGGATGAACATGTAGGATTGCTAGTCACATGCATGTACTCATTACATCATTCATTCATGCCTAGCCTATTAGTCATACATTGCAGTTCGACTTGTTGATACTATAGGCATTCATTATCATTGACTTGTGCACTTATGAGGATTTTCTTGAGGATTTCAGCACTTGAGATTTATGAGATTTTGGGAAAAAGCCGCAAAGATTTAATAAACCTGATATTATTTTTAAACATTGAAAGTTGCGGTTTTTCTCGTGATATGATACATGTGTCATCCACCATGAGTTTTCTGTTGGTTTTCAAGACCCGTTTCGAGGAGTTGGATGAACCGTCTCAGGTACATGGTGGGCCCGGTAAGGTACCCTGGGGCAAGAAGATCAAGGTGTAGACGATGAGCCTGGCAGGGGCAGACAACCTACCAGTGATTGTTGGCGCGGCGGATATCCAGAGGATACCGACCGTGGCCGTGAGATGTTGAGATATTGATATTTTGAGATGGGTCAGCCGGACGGCTGGGGCCTCAGATACTGTGATATGGATACATGAGATTTGAGATAGTTATTTGAGGTATCGATGTTGGACACGGATTTATGTTGATTCTATTGATATTATGCTGATATTTCAAAAGAGTTTTCTAAGAAGAAAATAATGATTTTCTATATCAACATATTCAGATCACGAGTTGAATCATGTTGCATACATACCTGCTAGTACATCATGCCAGATAGTATTGTACGTTGATTCATGTTGCAAACATATCTGCTAGTATATCATGCCATATCAGTATTGTTGATGTTATGACACTTGCATGCATGCTTACGATAGCCTCTATAGATGCTATTTATTACTCACGAGTTGGCAACTCACCCCCGGTGTGCCACTGCCTTTTTGCAGGTCCGCTCCGTCAGCACTGTAGCGGCGAACGCACTTGCTCCTTTTGCCTGGACCTGAGGCTTTTTCTCGTAGGTGGGTTGTGATATCATTTTGGTTTCCACCTTGCATATTCATTGTATCTAGAGTACTCCATCTACTGTATCTACTGTACCTGCTATTTGTATTGATGTATATTGACCTAGAGACGAGACAGTGAGATTTGTGGACTTATATGTTATTTCTCTGGGTCGAGCTCACTTGAGCCGATATGATGCTTATTACTTGTGCCTTTATTACTTATTTTGCACATTGCTAATTTATATTGTGTGGGATTTGAGTCCGCTTCGGAGAAGAGCTAGCTCCCGCTTGGGGATGCCTTTTTTCATGTTATTCATATATTCCTGTTTTGTACCCGTTTGGAGGCCAGTTTTTACAAAGGAGACACTGCCGAAATTTTCGGAAAAATGGATGTTGCTTTTAAAAAGCTTGATGTGACTTATTGGATTAAAATCGCTTTCAATAAATTGGTTTTTCCTTCACTCTATTTCTTATTTGGGTTTTGATTTCTGGGCTTTGGCTTACTTATTTTACGTACGCCTTGAGACGTTTCGTAAGTTAAGTGCCAGTCACGTTCCGTACCTTTCGAGCCGTGACAAAATCTGTCTCGGGTTTTGTGTTTACCCTCAACGGAGGGGCAGTCTGTTGGAAGAGCTTTAAATAGGACACCGTCACAGACTCGACAGTGGAAGCTGAATACATTGTTACAAACGATGCCGCAAAAAAAGCCGTATGGATAAAGAAGTTCATTACTGAACTTGAGGTGGTTCCATCCATTGTTGATCCAATACCTTTGTATTGTGACAACAATAGGGATATGGCTTGAGCGAATGAACCACGGTCCCATCAGAAATCCAGACACATCTTGAGACGGTATCACCTGATCAGGGAGATCGTTGACCACCGGAAGATCGAGGTGCGGAGAGTAGACACGAAAGAAAACACGGCTGATCCATTTACAAAGACCCTCCCTCAAGCACAGTTCGAGAGACTATTTGAGATGTTGGGTATGCACGCCAACAACTGGCCTTAGTGCAGACATTGGGTACTCGATACACCAATATATAGCCTTGGTGCAAGTAGAATATTGCTGGATATGTATGCCCTAGAGGCTATTATTGTATATGTATACAAGTGGATGCTTGAACATATGTATGTACAGGAAAATCTTGCTCAATATGATAATATGCTATTTGGTTTGTCTTTATCTTAACATGTGCATATGTTTTACTTATTATTACGTATCATTAATACATGTTGATAAAGCCCGTAGGATCATTGCTTAACTACCAGCGTTGTGATGGCAATCATACTTGTGAGAGCTGGGTAGTCGATAAGCACATCCTTAAATATCCCTAGTCATGAGAGTATCGAGACAAGGCATCGATACTCCGGAGTAGACTGGTGTATACGTTTCTAGACCCCAATGAGGGACGATGGTTGGTCCCACAGCCATTAGTCTTTGGCACCTATGATCGTATAAAGGTGCTCACTGGGGGTAAGTACACTGGAAGGACTCGCCGAGAACTGGCTAGATGGTATTATACCAATCGTCAGATAGCAGTTCTCTGGTAACATGAGTACAGATAGTCTATCGACCTGAGGTCATCATTTGTCTCGTGTGAGTTCCCACTGTGCATTGATTACTACCCTACCATGACTCTATTAAGTCAAGCAAACAGGTTTTAGTTGGATACAGTCCCAAACCACATGGAGGCAGTGAGCGATTGTCAGGGATTCGTCTCTCCCGGTATAGGGAATCAATGCCACGTTGTGTTCGGTTGGCCAACACCATAAGTCTTTAGCCATGACAGATTGAGAATTACTGATAGGTAGATCAGTAGATTCTCGGATGGTCTTGAGCCACATCGGCACGACTTGTCAGGTTATTAAGAGTCTGACGTTTTCCACCCCCTAGACCCGGCATAAGATACTGTCAGACGAATAGACCGGATTGTACGGAGATTTTCATAGATAGGCTCAGTAGGAGTTCGGATGAGTTTGCTCATCGGCCTTCTTTTCGACAGGTATCTGAGTAGCTGTTACGTATAGCTTGTGCCGCTGACAGGCTTATGGTTAAATCTACTGCCAGCGTACTGTCGAGTCTTTAGAGTCCTACATAGAGGTTTTCCCGGGTTCAGCCGAAACGATATAGCGGTCGTATGGTTTTACGTGTAGGGTTTCGATCATATACGTGTACTAGCTACATGGATTTTTTTCGGACGGATAATACTAGCGGGCTTAGGATTAAGCCGCATTCTAGTATTATACTATTTGATTATTTTATCTCTTGGTATTCGTATTTTTTGTAATACGAATACGGGTATGTATATACGATGGGGGTATTCTAGTAATTTCACTAAAATGCTTCTAAAAGAAGACACCTCATTTTGTTTTAAATATATTTATTTAAATAGATAATGAGGTGAACGGATGAGGTGTATTAAAACATGATTGAAGCATGCCTACTTGATTTTATTTATTCATTTGTTCTAACTATTCAAACATGGTTGCATTATTTCTAATAGAAATAATATGCTTGATATTTTTGAAAGACTTAGCCATTCTTCAAGAGTTGCTTCATTCTACCCATAGCTTTCTCTTTCCTCCTTTGCTCTCTTCTTCTTTCTCAAACCCTAACACTCTCATGTGTTGAGAACCCTAGGGTTATTGAGATAAATTAATCCAATTAACACTCTACATCTTCTAAGCTATTTATATTAGCAAACTAGGTACTTTAGTTACCTCAAGTTTGAGATTGGAGCTTGAATTATAGACTCTCGGGCGGATCGTTTTCGACGCGAGGAGGCCGACGACCAAACTCGATCCCTACGGACAAGGAGCTCAAGAAGAGGAAAAGAAGATCCGAAGAACTTGGTTCATATAAGTATAATCATTTTCACAGTAGATTAATACCTTTGTAAGTTTTGTTATTTAGGCCTACGGTAGATCTTGGGATTAGTCGGTGTTGCCGTCTTAAAAATTGTTTTTTTGAAAATGTCGTCTCTCTACGAACCCAGTAGAGTGTGCGAAACCGCCTAACAATAGGAAGGCGAAGAAGATTTCTACAACCATGAACCATCTGCCTTCTTACCAATCAGAAGGCAAATAAGATTTCATATGCCATTCAGACATAAGGTAAGCATTTCCTTTTCCATTGCTCTCCTCCAACCAGGATGAGCCAGGACATCAGATAGTGAACTGGGATGGGAATGAGAATCCAAAGAAGTAATAAATGCATGATTAGTAGGAGACAATCATTCATATGTCATATAATCACTCGTAAGATATCGAGAGATGATGGTATGAGTTTCTTTCTGTAAGGAAATGGGAGTCAAGATCGAAAATATCAGGATGTGAAATTGGGGAGTCCATTGGTTGCGAGACATCTGAGTCGAGCGACTCTAGAACCTGATGAGTGTACACCTAATTCGCATTGTCTAGGATCTGTGTCTTCATTTGATGAGTGTCAACAGGTAAAAAGGAAGATAAAGATGCAGTCGAATCGATGGAAAGCTGATCAGGTGTAGGAAGTGAAGGTGAAGCCGGAACTGGTAAAGAGCTGTCAGGAGGACTATGGGATCCATCAGAGGGGTTACCACGAGAAATCAAATGTCAACTATGACATGACACAAATCCAAAGGAAAATCCTTGTTCACATAAGGAAGAGAATGTTTGGCTGAAAAATATGGTGTATGCTCATGAAAGGTGATGTCTGTTCGATATATATACCCTAGATGCCTTCATTGTATAGGATGCTAGGGATATATATGTACATGACAATCTTGCTTGATATAATAGTACGCTATTTGGTTTGTCTTTATCTTAACATGTGATATATTTTACTTTGTATTTCATATACATGTTGATAAAGCCCATAGAGTGTTTGCCTGACTACCGGCGTTGTGATAGCAGTCATACTTGTGGGAGCTGGATGGTCAATAGGCACATCCTTAAATGTCCCTAGTCGCAGGAGTATCGAGACTTAGCATCGATGCTCCAGAGTAGACTAGTGTATACATATCTAGACCCTGATGAGGGGCGATGGATTAGTCCCGCAGCCATTGGTGATGTGCATCTAAGATTATATACAGATGCTCACTAGGTGTGAGTACACCGGACAGGACTCGCCGAGAACTGACTAGATGGTATTATACCTAGCGTCAGATAGCAGTTCTCAGGTGACAAGTGTGCAGATAGTCTGTCGATTTGAGATCGTCATTTGTCTCGTGTGAGTTTCCATTGTGCTTTGATTACTACCCTACCACGGCTCAAAGGAGTCGTGCAAACAGGTTTTAGTTGGGTACAGTCCCGAGCCACATGGAGACAATGAGCGACTGTTAGGGATTCGTCCCTCCCGGTATAGGGAGTCGATATCACACTGTGATTGGTTGGTCATTACCATAAGTCCCTGGCCAGGGCTGGTTGAGAATTACTGGTGAACGGACCAGTAAATTCTCGGATGGTCTTGAGCCACCCTGACACGACTTGTACGGTTATTAGGGGTCTGACATTTTCCACCACCGTAGACCTTACATGCGATACTTTCAGACGAACAGACCGGACTGCACGGATATTATCACGGACAGGCTCAGTAGGGGTTACGGACGAGTTCGCTCGTCGGCCTCCTTTTCGACAGGTACCTGTATTGCCGTTACGTACAGCTAGTGCCACTGACGGACTTATGGTTAAACCCACTGCCAGCATACTGTCGAGTCTTTAGAGTCCCACAAAGAGGGTTTCCCTGGATCAGGCGAGACGATGTAGACGCCGTATGGTCTTACGGCAGGGTTTCGATTGCATTAGTGTACTGGTTACTCGAATGACGATCGGACGGATAATACTAGTGGGCTTTGGTTTAAGCCGGATACTAGTATTGTAGTATTGGATTATACTGATCTTAGTGTATCCGTATTTTTCGGAATACGGATACGGGTATGAAAATACGGAAAAGGGCATTCTTGTAAATTCATAAGAATGAGCTTCTAGAAGGAGACACCTCATTATTGTTTTATTCTTTTTCATTAAAGAATTAATGAGGTGGAAATTAGGAGATATTATAGGAATGGGATGAAGGCATGGCTAATTATTGTTTATTCCATTTGAAGTCACTATTCAAGCATGGTTGTAAATTATATGATTTAACAATTCCATGGTTGAATTATTGGCTCAATACTTAGCCATTCTCTCTTCTCATTTCAGTATCATTATGACAAAAGCTTTCTCTCTCCTAGGTTTTTCTTCTCTCCTTCTTCATCAAGCTCATAACACTTGCATGTGTTGCAAATCAATGAGCTTGAAGATCAATTAATCCAATACACTCACTCTACATCAACTTAGTCTTCTCTCTTAGCAAGTTAGATCACTAAGGTATCTCTTTGAGGCTGAAGCTTGCCATAGCCCTCGGGTGGATCCATCTTTGACGCAAAAGAGACCGGCAAGCGAACTCTTCAAAGACCTAGAAGAAGCACAAGAAAGGAGATCAACAAGAAGGTTGAACCAAGGAGTAAGGAGCAACTTGAAGACCCAAAGGACTAGGAACAAGGATATAACTCTTTTACTTAGTAGTTAGCTCGCTCTCTCTCTCTCTCTTAGTCTAGATTTTTGTTAGCTAAGGTTTAAACAAGATCCAAAAGTGGAACAAGTTCATGATGCAAATCTAAAACAAGTTTCTTTTGGTGCGAGAAAACCGTTTTTAAAGTATTCCACCTCCCCGCTACACGTAGGGTGTGCATCATGGACTTACACTGGTATCAGAGCCTAATTAAACCCTAGCTAACAGTTTGAACGAAGCAAGAAACTACGAAACTGAAACAACTACGAAAACAACAAAATATGGATCTAAGTTTCTATCAATTTTTGCAGAGCCTCTAAAAAATTTTCAAACAGTTGCAGAGTGCTCCTTTCACTGTCAAATGAACACACAACAAAAATGAGGCAATTCCACACTGAAGTGGCCGGCCACCTACCAAGAAAAACCGAGCACACCGTCCTGAGTGTGTGGGATTGCGTCGAAAAAAATTTCTGTGTTCTTGTCTCTTGGATTTAGGGTTTCAAGTGTTGTTTGCAATTGCCAATTTTGACTGCACTGTTAAACTTGTTCTGTGGCAATCTCATAGTGCTTCGAAGTCGTATTTTTTATTATCGTTTATATTTTTCAGGTGTTATCTGTGATGATATATGTGTTTCAAAACGTCCGCTAATCGCTATACACCGGTTAGCGGGGGTTGCACATATCTGTGTTTGATTGGCTTGTGTATATGAATTTTATTGGATCGTCGATGATGAATAGCTGGGGGATGTGAGACGGGTGTTTTCTTTTCTTTCATTCAATGTAATTTGTAAAATTGATGTAATATTATTTTTGCGGGTCACATCCGGGTTGAGGTTGTAGCCACCATTGTATTATTTTCTTTTACTGTTTTTACTCCTAGGATAGACCCAAGGTGGGGTGCACAAACTACCGGGTACTTTGAAGTGCTAAGTGGCCTACTCACATTGTTGAGGGAGACTACTACACTTTTGGTACTTGGCGGGTAGTTTGCCGCACCCATAGGGGTCTAGGGTGGGGTTTTGGCTATTCATCACGACCGTGGAACCCGTCCTTCATTATGGGCTTAAACGAAGTGCGGAATTCCAAATATATCCAATATGTTCATCTGTGATCTGGAATGCCTATTATTGCGTGTGATGAATGGATATTGTAAGTCCATGTCACGTACCCCACGAGCTTGCGGGGAGGCGGAATATATGAAAAACGATTATCAAAGCTTCGTAACACAGACTTGAGCACACGGATCGTATCTAAACCATTACTAGCAAACTACGAAAGGTTTAACTACTCTGATTCGAAGTTATACCTCACGTTACTTGTCCTTCGGGTCTTCATCGCTGTCCTCCACTCCTTGTAGGCTCTTTGGAACGTCGGCACCTCAACGGCCTCCTCGAGTCAAAGACGATCCACCCGAGAGCTCCTACTCCAAGCTTGACCTCTAACTTGAGGTAACTAGGTTACTCAAAGTACTAATCTAAGCAACCTAGGTGATATAGAGTTGGATTATGGATGTATTAGTCTAGCTAACCCTTTATCTCAACACATGAGAGGTTAGGGTTAGGATTTGAAGAGAGAGAGCTTGAGGAGAGAGAAGGTGAGAATGATAATGAATTGAAATTGTTTCTCACTTCTAATATATCATGAAGCATAAAGAATATCAAATAAAATAAATCAAATGATTTATCATCATGCTTCATTTAATATGTGCAATGAATCATCAAGTGAGTCATTAAGCAATAAATGCTTCATTAACTCACTTGAATGATTCATCTCATGAGTCACAAAATCAATTAATGCTTATGCCACCTAAACCCTCAAGTCATCATCCTTCTAGAAGCTTCCCGACAAATTACGAGAACGCCCCTCCTATCCGTGAAAACACGGAAAAACTTTAGACTGTATAAATCCAATAATCCGATACTAGAATATGGCTTAAACCAAAGCCGACTAGTAAAAACTGTCCGAACGTCGTATGTGCGTAAACACACGTATGCGTCCGAACCCTTGTCGTAAAACCATACGACCTCTATATCGTTTCGCCCAAAGCAGGGAAACTCTCTGTGTGAGACTCTAAACACTCGACACTACGCTGGCAGTGGGTTTAACCACAGACCGCAAGCGGCACTAGCTGTACGTAACGGTCCCCAGGTAGATATCAATAAGAAGGCCGATGAGGAAACCCATCCGAACTCCTACTGAGCCTGATGTGACAATCTCCTACAGTCTGGTATGTTCGTCTAAGACTATCGCATATCGGGCCTAGGAGGGCGGAAAGCGTCAGTCCCCTAATAGCGGTATAAGTCGTGTCGGAGCGTAGCCCATTATACCTTGAGAAACTACTGGAACCTACCAGTAAATCTCGCTTGCCCTGGCCAGGGACTTTGCGTAATGGCTCTCTAACACAGCGCGATATCAACCCCCAATACCGGGAGAGATGAATAATGTCTAACCGCTGTTCATATCAGATTTTTGCATTTTCATACCGCCCAATTTTTATCACATTGCATATCGGTAAGTACTCTTGAGCCGTGTTTGCTAGTCAATTGAAGGATGCAGGTTCTCGGCTCTAAACGGTGAAATCCATGGAAAAACACGACAAAATCCGGGTTCCTGCCAACCACAGATAAAATACGGGTCTCCGCTCTTTATCCGTCTGTTGCCACACACCAGTTTAGGAGACAAAATGGCAAATCGATTGTCACCTTCATGCACAAGGCTCAATGGCAACACAAGATCCAAGAAATCTACGCGGAGCTCAAGAAAATCATGACAAAAGATCCATGTCCAATCACCTTTTGATCCACTAGAATTCTGGAAGAAATGTGGAAATATTATCAGAAAATACATGTACCAGACAAAAGGGGACAGCAGACCAGGGCAGTACAAGAAAGCCCACGCCCTGACTCCACCATAGGGCCGCGGATCCGCGGCCAATAGGGGGTATAGGCCGCGGATCCGCGGCCATACTGGCGCCACAGTTGTCCAATCTTCAGGGGTATTTTGGTCTTTCTATGTACAGGCAGAATTTTGCCCTAGATTTCCATTTCCCTGCCTATAAATAGCCCAGAACCTTATGAAGCCAAGGGTGCATAATCTTGTATTTTTCTAGGTTTAGAATACTTGTTTCTTCTTCCTCTTCTCATCTCTTCTCCATTGAAAATCTTGTAGTGAGCTTTTGTGAGTGAAGAATGATGAATAAAGAAGAACCATTTACTTATCATGCTTGTCTTGTTCTTCAGTTAACTTGTTAATTGTTGTAATTTTCATTTGTTAACTTAGTTGTTGTTATTTCTTGTTGTTTCTTTCTTCTCTCTTTTTCTTTATCCTTAAAACAACCATGATGCTTACGCTTGATCCTTACCAAGGTGAGGTCGCAAATAGCTAGTTGTTATCTTCTAATCTCCTTCTTTCTATCTTCCTCTTTTGTTTTATTTTTCTGTATTATGGGTGAGTAGTTTCAATACTTGTTAGGGTAGGATAAGGGAAGTTTGAGAGAAGGAAATCTCTCTCACTCTTTCCTTGCCCAACATCTTAAATCGACTCCCGTTAATTGAACCACAATCCGCTCCTTACGGCACCCTATCCTACATGATAGCGGTGATTCCGTAGTGAGACCGGTTGTGGTTGAATTAACCGGAGGTTATGGCTAAGAGCCAAGAACGGACGGACAAGCACCAATAGGAAGAACTTATGCGTTGGAAAGCCTAGCTTATACTCGCAAGTTCCTTCCTAGTCGTGCTAATCCCCGTTGTTGCCGATTACCGTAACACCGATATTAAGAGTGGCAATGAAAGAAGTGAGGGACTCCTAACTCAAACTAACATAATCCTAACCCTAACAAGCTCTCTTTACATATCATTTTAACACTTAGATAATCACAAACAAATCTGGAAAACTGGACTTAACTCGTTAAAACACATAGAAAAAGATTCCCATCTCCCTGCGGACGACCCGTACTCAACCGGCTAGCTACAAGCGAAACCGTCTTGATTGCGGTAGTTAATTAAACTTGAACACGCAGAATCGCTAACAATCAAATGGCGCCGTTGCCGGGGAGACGGTAGTTTATTTCTTTGTGTAATTTCGGGTTAATGTGTGAATATAAATATAACCGAAAAACAAAAAAAAATATACATTGTAAAAAAAAAAACCATCTTGTTATTCTTGATTAGTTTTTGTGCAAGTGTGAAGGAAAATACGAAGTTCAAGTTCAGTGGCCAAGACGTGGAATATACGAAGTTCAAGTTCAGTGCCAAAGACGTGGGAAGATAGACCCACATTTCGCGACTACACCGCGACGGATCAAAACGAAGCAAACGGTCTACTGTAAAAATCTGGAGCAGATACAGTGAGCAAATCAAGATTCAGAAAATCCAGAAAAGCAGAGGACAAGCACAGAAGCTCACATAAGAAAATAGAAGCCCCAATCCCTCAACTAAGCCGTGGAACCACGGCCATTGCTGGTGTTTGGCCGCGGAACCGCGGCCAGATAGTGCCTTCAGGGTGCTAAATTTTTTTGGTAAGTCTTTATCCTCTCTCCCACTCCTCTGAACTCCACTGAACTGTGTTTTCTGCAGCCTTCTTTGCGCAAATTCTCTTCCCCCTTCCAATAAACTGTTCTTGTGCAGGATTCTTTGCGCCGCGCTAAAAAAATAAAAATTGTTTGCAGTTGATTTGTTACCGCTTTGCATTCTTTAATACGGACTTAAGGGGCTTGAAACCAATTCAGATTGGGTGGGGATTTCATCACCCTTCCCAGGACCTCAGAAATCACAAAAAGCATATGCATTGACCATTGTTAAATTAAAAAATACTAGACTCAGCCCTAAGGACTTCGCGCTCATTAGGACAGAGGACTAATTACAGGCATCGTCCGTTTATCCTATCCTGACTTTGCGGTGTCTAGGCAAGTGTGACGAAAGCAAGTGGTTATTTAATTAAGGAATTTCGCGAAAGCGTTGGACAACCTCCCACTTACCTGGCACTTATCTGGCCGCAATTGGCGGAGAAGAGGCGGTTTGAGGTTCTGTTTCTAGTTCTTTGGAACAGTTAGGAGCTGTCTAGTTGACCTAGGTGACCACTCGATCTAGGTGTGATTGTGCATATCTTGTTTGTGATTGCTTAAAGCCGTAAGTCCGTACATATTTCTGTAAAGCTCTTTCTAAAAAAAAAAAAGAAAAAAATCAAAAACTTTTATAAAAACTTGCCCTTTGTCGCCAAAATCCATTTTTCACCCACCACCCATCGCCTTTCTCCATTGACGTTTTCTTACCCTCACCTTCTCCGCTTTGACTATACTAAACTCGTTTAGTGTATGTCCGCTTGGACTCGGGACACTAGCGCCCGCCTAGTCCGCGTTACGTTAGTCGCTACCGACTACGCGATCAACTCAGACATCGAAACTCCGTCCACTCCTCTTTCACCTTTACCTTTGCCGGCCAACTCCGACGTTGACCGGAATTCTGTTCATACATCTTCACCTTCACCATCATCAACCTCTTCTTCCGCGATGTCAGGATTTAATCCAAACATCTCTTTGACTACCCCTGGATTGGCTCCACCTCCTACGGAGACCAATAACCCACCACCACCGCCTGTTGTAGCGCCGCAGCGAATCGCGCTCCAGGATCGTTTCTATCCCACCCGTTCTGCACTTCCCACCTGCCTTTCTCTTCCACCGGCCAATGGGGATAATTTTGAAATTAAGCCCCACTTCATCAACATGCTTCCACGATTTCATGGACTTGAATCTGAAGATGCCTATATCT
Source organism: Agapanthus africanus (assembly GCA_030015575.1). Lineage (NCBI taxonomy): Eukaryota > Viridiplantae > Streptophyta > Magnoliopsida > Asparagales > Amaryllidaceae > Agapanthus > Agapanthus africanus. The sequence goes on from JASDDO010000026.1 coordinate 409,905,306, forward strand.
TCATCAATAAATTTCAAAACGTTTGTGCCATGATGAAAACCACCCAACTGTCGGACGATGCTATACGCCTACGGGTCATTCCGTTCACTTTATACGATCTTGCTGAAAAATGGCTGTATAGCACCGCTTCCCATCCCATAACCAGTTGGGACGAGTTTGTAAAAGCGTTTCTAAAGAAATTTTATCCGAATCATAAAACCGCAAGGATCCGAAATGAAATCAACCAATTCTCTCAGCTTCCTTTTAAACCCTTCTGGAAGTGCTTTGACCTGTACAAAGACCTTCTTGTTCAGTGTCCTCACCACGGTATAGAGAAATGGCAACTTTGCCAAACCTTATACGAGGGCCTGAACCCAGCAACGAAGCAGTTGTTGGAAACCATCTGTCAGGGCCACTTCCTATCCAAATCTGACGAGGAAGCGTGGCAATTCTTTGACGACCTTGCGGAGCAAACTCTACAATGGGAGAGCACCAGACCAACTTCTTCTTCTTCTACCTCCACTTCTACCGGTCAGTCTAGGGTAGGAATTCACCAACTTGACGTCTCTATTGCGATGAAAGCTGAAATGGCTGCAATAACGAGAAAGCTTGAAGCGATAGAGAGCAAATTCTCTTCTCCTGCTCCTACCCCTGTTCTTCCCCTTCGTACCAGCTGCGCTTGTTGTTCCGATTCTTCTCACTTGACCGAAGAGTGTCCTTACAATCCACCATCGCAAGGACAGGATCAGGTTAATGCTGCATTCCAGCAAAGACCGAGGAATGATCCATACTCTTCCACCTACAATCCCGGTTGGAGGAACCACCCCAATTTCGTCTGGAATCAGAATCAGAATCAATTCCAAGGCAACAATTTCCAAAGGACCCCTCCGCCGCAACAACAAGCGCAACAACAAACTCAACAGCAGTTTCAGCAACCCTTCCAACCCCAACCTTTCCAAAATCAGACGAACAACTTTGCACCCAACAATTCTTTTCCACCAAACAACTTTGTTCCGTCAAACAACGATAAGGTTTTCTCGCTCGAACGAAGTCTGGAGGCGTTCGTTAAACAATCGACTCAATCCACTGCCAACATCCAGTCTTCCATTCAGTCCTTAGTGCAACACACCGCCGCTCACGGGCAAAGCATCAAAACCATCGAGGCCCAGATTGCACAACTGAATGCGGCCTTAAGCGAGCGAGAGAAGGGGAAGCTCCCATCCCAGCCACTCCCAAATCCCGGTCACCCACAGAATATACATGTTGCTCTTGAACAACAGAATCATAATGTGAGTGCCGTGACCACATTGAGATCGGGAAGGATGCTGCAAAACAACATCGGCACACGGATCAATGATGACACCCCGGCCGCTTCTTCTTCTTCTTCTTCTTCGTCTCCTGCTTCTTCGTCTTCTGAGCCTATTCTCCGTTCTTCACAAGGCTCTCCTTCCTCTTCTTTTGCGTTGAATGGACCCACTTCTCACTCCACGAAAACACCTGTTCTGGGATACGTTCCTACTCCACAATCTCCTCCACAAGCATTAGACTCAACCAATTTTAAAAACGTCCCATTTCCAAACCGGTTGAGGTCTAATAAACAAAATCCTCAAATGGAGAAGATTCTGGAGTTATTTAAGCAGGTTAACATTAACATTCCTCTTTTAGATGCCGTCCAACAAGTCTCATCATACGCGAAAATCTTAAAGGACTTGTGCACGAAAAAGAGGAAGTCTCAGGTACCAAAGAAAGTTTTCTTTGCTAGTGCTGTGAGTGATGCTCTTAACCAATCTTTACCACAAAAACGGAAGGACCCTGGCTGTCCTACGATTTCCATTACCATTGGGGATAAGAACATCAACCGTGCACTATTAGATCTTGGTGCCAGTGTTAACCTGCTTCCGTACTCAGTATACGAGCAATTAGGCGTCGGAGAGCTGAAACCCACACACTGCACTCTCCAAATGGCCGACCGATCGATCACCCATCCTAGGGGTGAGCTAGAGGATGTGTTAATCAAAGTCGGGGACTTCATATTCCCCGTTGACTTCATTGTATTAGACACACAGCCTGTAGCTAACCCCCGGAATCAAATTTCGGTGATACTCGGTCGCCCATTCCTTGCAACCTCAAATGCTGTGATCAATTGTCGCAATGGTTCGATGAACCTCTCTTTTGGAAACATGACAATTGAACTCAACATTTTTAGGTTGGGGAATCAGCCCTCCGAACCTAATGCTCATATACTGGACGTCTGCTCGATCCAGGAGATCACCCCTGAAGAGTGTGAATTCGAGGAGTTTCTGTTCGATCACGATAACCTTAACGCCACTAGTGCGTTCCTCCTCGAACCTGCTGCTGTTTCTGTGCCCGACAACGACTACGAGTGTTTCACGTTCTTGAACGATCTTAGCCGCTCGCAACCCGAGTTCGAATCCTTCGAATTTCCGGATGAGTTACCTGAACCATCCGACTCGGTCGCTTACACTCGTTTTGAACCTTTGCTGGAATCTTTTGAGTTCGAGACCGTTGCACCAATCTTGCCTTCAATCGTTTCACCTCCGACGCTCGAACTCAAGCCTTTGCCGTCTCACCTTAAGTACGCTTACTTAGGTGAGAACGAAACCCTCCCTGTCATCATCTCGGCTTCTCTAGCTCCAGAGCAAGAGAAAGCCCTTCTCACGGTCTTGCACAGCAACAGGCAAGCTTTTGGCTGGTCCATGGCGGACATCAAGGGGATTAGTCCCCTGATCGTTGAGCATCACATTCATCTGATGGATGATGCCAAACCAGCCCGGGATCCACAAAGACGTCTCAATCCAGTCATGAAAGAGGCTGTGAAGAAGGAGATCGTAAAATGTCTAGATAGTGGTATCATTTACCCTATCTCTGATAGCCAATGGGTTAGCCCCATTCATGTTGTCCCTAAGAAGTCGGGCATCACGATCATAACCAACGAGGCAAACGAGTTAATCCCTACTCGCACCCAAACTGGGTTGCGAGTATGTATCGATTACAGAAAACTCAACGCCGCAACGCGGAAAGACCACTTTCCGCTACCTTTCATTGACCAGATGCTTGAACGATTGGCCGGACACAAGTACTACTGCTTTCTTGATGGCTACTCCGGCTATAATCAAATTCCCATCGCCGAAAAAGACCAGGACAAGACCACTTTCACTTGTCCTTTCGGCACGTTTGCATATCGTCGCATGCCCTTTGGGTTATGCAATGCGCCCGCTACCTTCCAGCGGTGTATGATGGGAATCTTCTCAGACATGGTGGAAAAATTTCTGGAGATCTTCATGGATGATTTCTCCATCTTCGGCGATTCCTTCAACGAGTGTTTGCTGCATCTTGACGCTGTCCTTACCCGATGTAAGGACAAGAATCTCACTTTGAATTGGGAGAAGTGCCACTTCATGGTGCGCGAAGGTATTGTCTTAGGACATATCATCTCGCAAAATAGCATAGAGGTTGACAAAGCAAAGATTGAGGTCATTTCCAATCTACCTCCTCCCCGTTGCGTCAGAGATATCCGAGCCTTCCTTGGCCATGCCGGTTTTTATAGACGGTTCATCAAGGACTTTAGCAAGATTGCTAGGCCCTTGACTCTTTTGCTGGCCAAGGATACGCCATTCGACTTCAACTCGAGCTGTGTGACTGCATTCGAGTCATTGAAAAGCTCACTCACTTCTGCTCCCGTTCTCTCTTCGCCTGACTGGACGCACCCATTTGAGATTATGTGCGATGCATCCGACTTTGCCATTGGTGCTGTCCTTGGACAACACATCAACAAGATGCCGCACGTAATCTATTATACGAGCCGAACCCTGAACGATGCCCAACTCAATTATACAACAACTGAGAAGGAATTCTTGGCTGTTGTATTTGCTTTAGAAAAGTTCAGGCCCTACCTCATCGGCTCTCCAGTCATTGTCTACACCGACCATTCTGCTCTGCGCCATCTTTTTGCGAAGAAAGATGCAAAATCTAGGTTAATCCGTTGGATCCTCTTTCTTCAAGAGTTTGACCTTGTCATTAAGGACAAACGAGGATGTGAAAACGTAGTTGCCGATCATCTCTCACAACTTCCTTCTTCGCCTTCGCTTCCAATTCCGATCAATGACGTTTTCCCGGATGAACAGCTCTTGACAGTATCTTGCGAACCCTGGTTCGCAGATATTGTGAACTATTTGGCCACAGGATTACTACCGACTGAATGGTCAAGTCAGGACAGACTTCGCTTCTTATCCCAAGTAAAACACTTTTACTGGGACGAACCCTATCTGTTCAAGTACTGTCCCGACCAGATTATTCGTCGGTGTGTCCCTGACGAGGAATTCAAGAGTGTGCTGTCGTTTTGCCACGATCAAACGTGTGGCGGGCATTTTGGCCCCAGAAAGACAGCTGAGAAGATCTTGCAATGTGGTTTCTACTGGCCACAACTCTTTAAAGACGCTCATGACTATTGCTAGACTTGCTCCCGGTGCCAACACTTGGGCCGGATATCCCGGAGGAACGAGATGCCGCTCCAACCGATCTTGGTTGTGGAGATTTTCGATGTTTGGGGGATAGATTTCATGGGGCCGTTTCCCAGCTCTTTTGGGAACTTGTACATCCTTCTCACTGTTGATTACGTCTCTAAATGGGTCGAGGCTGTGCCCAGCCGGACTAACGACAACAAGGTTGTCGTTAGGTTCCTTAAAGAAAACATTTTCTCCCGGTTTGGGCACCCCCGAGCGATCATTAGCGACAATGGAAGTCATTTCTGCAATAAGACTTTCGAGGCCTTGATGCGGAAATATTCCATTAATCATAAGCTATCCACACCCTACCACCCCCAAACCTGCGGGCAGGCCGAAGTTTCAAATCGGCAAATCAAGCAGATACTGGAGAAGACGGTTTCCAAGAACCGTAAGGATTGGTCGCTGAAACTCACTGATGCCCTTTGGGCATTTCGAACCGCTTATAAGACCGACCTTGGCATGTCTCCCTATCGGCTTGTGTATGGAAAAGCCTGCCACCTACCTGTCGAAATAGAGCATCGCACATTTTGGGCGATAAAGGAGCTGAATCTGTCTCTCGAAGATGCGGGCAGCCATCGGAAGCTGCAGTTGAACGAACTGAGCGAGCTTAGGGATGAGGCTTACGATAACGCGGTTGTCGTTAAAAATCGAACGAAGGTGTTTCACGATAAACACCTTTTGCGCAAAACTTTCGTACCTGGTCAGCAGGTACTGCTTTACGACACCCGACTTCATTTCCATCCAGGAAAGCTCAGATCTCGCTGGAAAGGGCCGTATTTTGTGCGGAATGTGTATCCGCATGGCGCTGTGGATTTGGAAAATCCAAAGGACGGTTTATTTTTCAAAGTGAACGGACACCGACTTAAATCGTACCTTAGCGCCGAACCAACAGAGGAGCTCCTGTTCTTACAGGAGCCGGTTTACCCTGCATGATCTTCCTCTGCCTACCTCCAAACTTCGGTTATCCAGCCAAGAACAAGTGGACACTGTTCCAGATAAGTTTGGGGGTATGTATATACCATTTTGTACATTTTTATGGATATTCTTTTTCTTTTCCTTAAAAACAAAAACAACAAAAAAAAATAAAACTTTTGTGTATCGCTAACCGACAATTTTGACCCTTCACATAATCTCTTCATGCAATGACAGTGAGGACACTGTCCAGTTTAAGTTTAGGGGTACGCTCGGTACGCATTTCTTACCTTCGCATTCATATGTATATTTTGCATCTGCATATTTAAATCCATAAAATCCATAAAAATCTGAAAATTTTCTAAAAACATAAAAACTTTTCTGTCAAGTTAGCTAGTGGGAGGACTCTGATTCAACATTTCGACGGTTTTGTTTGATAAAATAAGAATAACTAAATCTTATGTTTAGATTTTGAAAACCTGAAAGATAACCCTCTTTTGAAGTTAACTATAGCTGATATACGTCTTTACATCACACTACACGTGTCGTGAGTTTTTGGAAATTAGATGACAAGTCTTTTTATGTCTAAAAACTTTTAAACGGATAAATGATTTTCTGAGGATCAAATAGGTTTGTTCGGAAATAAGTAATATCAAGAATAGTTTATGAAGTGAGTGAATATGAAGGAATGTTATTGATGCCTTAATTGGAACTAAGTCTGAAAAATAACCCATCTGGAACTTGATTGGAATGATTACACACCAAAACCCACTAAACACGTCTTTTATCCAAAAAAATAATTGAACTGCCGGCTATATCTCCGTTCGTATTAAATCATCATGATTTTCACGCCCAACTGTCTTTTGTTTGTGGACCCAGGTAACTTGAGTAATTAAGTCCGCTGGGGTGTTTCTACACCTAATGCCCTAAAGCCAACTGGTTTGGGTGCATTGGCCCAAAACTCGCTAAGAAACCTAGAAAGTCCAGTTTAAAACAAAGTCAAGCAAGTGTTCTCTCCGAGTTAAAATTCCTAACGGTTCTTTGTGTGAGAATAATCTTGATAAAAGACAGGCTTTTATAAAAAAATTTAGCGGAGATATGAAGGTTTTATTCTATGATAAAGACTATTGCACGTTCACAGAGGTGTGTATGAAATGAAAACAAGAAAAAGGTGGAGTGAAAAATAAGACTTAGTTTCCTGTTAGGGAAGATAGAAATTCTAAATTTGAAACTTTACTGGAAAACGAAACTTGAAAAATGCTTAACTCTTTATAAAACTTATGTGATCCTTTCAAAATTTTTATCTGGGCTTTATTGTGTGACATGACGACGTAAATCGATCCTTCTGGAAACTTAACGACACTATTTGCATTGCACGTAAAGACATATAAAATCTGTAGTTAAATAAGAAGCGAGGTGTGAAAAATAAAGGTTCGATAGTCTAGATTTAGGATAATAGAATTGTTATTTTCTAAAACAAAATTTTAGGGTTTGAATCTTAGTTATTTTACAAAACCAACTTGACCGGATTTTGTGGGTAGTATCCGCTGAAAACACTCAGGAGACAACACTCCTCCTACTAGGGACACCTAGAGGTTTAACGGCTTGTTGCACATGCTCAGTGCAATCGCGTTCCTTGCGAAAGTGAGGTTAGGATTTTTTGTGAATAAATTGGTTTTGCTCGGGACGAGCAAATGATAAGTTTGGGGGTATTTGTTCATATCAGATTTTTGCATTTTCATACCGCCCAATTTTTATCACATTGCATATCGGTAGGTACTCTTGAGCCGTGTTTGCTAGTCAATTGCAGGATACAGGTTCTCGGCTCTAAACGGTGAAATCCATGGAAAAACACGACAAAATCCGGGTTCCTGCCAACCACAGATAAAACACGGGTCTCCGCTCTTTATCCGTCTGTTGCCACACACCAGTTTAGGAGACAAAATGGCAAATCGATTGTCACCTTCATGCACAAGGATCAATGGCAACACAAGATCCAAGAAATCTACGCGGAGCTCAAGAAAATCATGACAAAAGATCCATGTCCAATCACCTTTTGATCCACTAGAATTCTGGAAGAAATGTGGAAATATTATCAGAAAATACATGTACCAGACAGAAGGGGACAGCAGACCAGGGCAGTACAGGAAAGCCCACGCCCTAACTCCACCATAGGGCCGCGGATCCACGGCCATACTGGCGCCACAGTTGTCCAATCTTCAGGGGTATTTTGGTCTTTCTATGTACAGGCAGAATTTTGCCCTAGATTTCCATTTCCCTGCCTATAAATAGCCCAGAACCTTGTGAAGCCAAGAGTGCATAATCTTGTATTTTTCTAGGTTTAGAATACTTGTTTCTTCTTCCTCTTCTCATCTCTTCTCCATTGAAAATCTTGTAGTGAGCTTTTGTGAGTGAAGAATGATGAATAAAGAAGAACCATTTACTTATCATGCTTGTCTTGTTCTTTAGTTAACTTGTTAATTGTTGTAATTTTCATTTGTTAACTTAGTTGTTGTTATTTCTTGTTGTTTCTTTCTTCTCTCTTTTTCTTTATCTTTAAAACAACCATGATGCTTACGCTTGATCCTTGCCAAGGTGAGGTCGCAAATAGCTAGTTGTTATCTTCTAATCTCCTTCTTTCTATCTTCCTCTTTTGTTTTATTTTTTCGTATTATGGGTGAGTAGTTTCAATACTTGTTAGGGTAGGATAAGGGAAGTTTGAGAGAAGGAAATATCTCTCACTCTTTCCTTGCCCAACATCTTAAATCGACTCCCGTTAATTGAACCACAATCCGCTCCTTACGGCACCCTATCCTACATGATAGCGGTGATTCCGTAGTGAGACCGGTTGTGGTTGAATTAACCGGAGGTTATGGCTAAGAGCCAAGAACGGACGGACAAGCACCAATAGGAAGAACTTATGCGTTGGAAAGCCTAGCTTATACTCGCAAGTTCCTTCCTAGTCGTGCTAATCCCCGTTGTTGCCGATTACCGTAACACCGATATTAAGAGTGGCAATGAAAGAAGTGAGGGACTCCTAACTCAAACTAACCTAATCCTAACCCTAACAAGCTCTCTTTACATATCATTTTAACACTTAGATAATCACAAACAAATCTGGAAAACTGGACTTAACTCGTTAAAGCACATAGAAAAAGATTCCCATCTCCCTGCGGACGACCCGTACTCAACCGGCTAGCTACAAGCGAAACCGTCTTGATTGCGGTAGTTAATTAAACTTGAACATGCAGAATCGCTAACAATCAACCGCCACTGCCTCCAAGTGCTCGAGACTGCACCCAACTGCTACCTGTTTGCACGACTCCTTTGAGCCGTGGTAGGGTAGCAATCTAAGAACAGTGGGACACACTCAAGGCGAAGTAGCAGTGTCAAGTCTGCGGACTATGCTGTACTCATGTCACCTGGGAGCTGTTAACTGACGACGGGTATAATACCAACCAACAGTTCCCCGCGAGTCCTGTCCGGTGTACCCGTAACCCAACGAGCACCTGTATACTATCTCCAGTACGACGTACTGATGGCTGTGGGACAGACCATCTCCCCAACTGGGATGAGAAGCGTATACACTAGTCTACTCCGGAGTATCGATGCCCTGTCTCGATAATCCTACGACTAGGGACCTGTATAGGATGTTGCTTATAGACTACCCAGCCCCCACTAGTGTGACTGCCATCACAACGCTGGTAATCAAGCAAAGATCCTAAGGGCTCTACTAATATGTATAAGCGATACGTTACAAGAAACATATGCACATATTAAAGTAGATACAAACCAAGTAGCATACTACCATTTTTAGTAAGACTGTCAATACGACTGTGAATATCCCAAGCTTCCATTAAGTAATATACAAACTAGTATGATACAATAATGGCCCCTAGGGCATATACACTAACAATCTCCCACTTGCACTAGGGCCATGTACTGGCATATCGTAGACCTATCATCTCGAATATCCTCTCAAACTGCGTCTGAGGAATGGCCTTTGTGAATGGATCAGCAGTGTTATTCTCTGTATCTACTCTCTTTACCTCGATCTCCCGGCGATCTACGATCTCCCTGATCAGGTGATACCGCCTTAAAATATGTCTGGACTTCTGATGGGACCTGGGTTCCTTCGCTAAAGCTATAGCTCCGTTGTTGTCGCAATACAGAGGTATTGGACCAACACTGGTAGGAACCACCTGAAGTTCTGTGAGGAACTTCTTCATCCAGACAGCTTCTTTTGCGGCATCGCAAGCAGCTATGTACTCCGCTTCCATCGTTGAGTCAGCAACGGTCTCCTGCTTGGAACTCTTCCAACAGACCGCCCCTCCATTGAGGGTAAAGACATAACCCGACATGGACTTGGAGTCATCCTTGTCACTCTGGAAGCTGGAGTCGGCAAAGGACTCGATCTGGAGGTCTTTTCCTCCATACACCAAGAACATCTCCTTAGTCCTCCTCAGGTACTTGAGAATGTTCTTTACTGCTATCCAGTGCTTCTCCCCTGGGTTTGCCTGATACCGGCTTACAACGCTCAATGCGTATGCTACATCTAATCTGGTACATAACATCGCATACATTATAGAGTCTACCGCAGAAGCGTAGGGTATAATCGACATGCGATCCCTTTCCAAATCAGTCTTGGGAGACATCTCTTTGGAGAGGGTGATTCCGTGACAAGCCGGTAGGTTACCGCGCTTAGAATCTTCCATACTGAATCTTTTTATTATGGTGTCTATGTACCTGGACTGCGAGAGTCCCAACATCCTCTTTGATCTATCACGATAGATCTGGATCCCCAGAATGTAGGTGGCATCACCCAGGTCCTTCATGGAGAACTTCTGTGACAAGAATCTTTTGACTGACTGTAGAATAGGAATATCATTTCCTATTAGGAGAATGTCATCCACGTATAAGACGAGGAATACTACAACTCTCCCTACAATCTTACTGTATATGCATGGTTCATTTGGATTCTTGATAAGGTCGAATTCTTTGACAGTATCATCAAAACAGATGTTCCAACTCCGCGATGCTTGCTTTAGTCCATAAATGGGCTTAAGAAACTTGCACACTTTATCGCTGCTCCCACTCTGAATGAATCCCTCTGGCTGATCCATATAGACGCACCCTTCCAAATTTCCATTTAGAAAGGCCGTCTTTACGTCCATCTGCCAGATCTCATAATCGTGGAAGGCAGCAATGGCAAGAAGGACCCGAATGGATTTGAGCATAGTCACTGGAGAAAAAGTTTCATCATAGTCCAAACCAGGTCTTTGACGAAAACCCTTTGCAACAAGTCTAGCCTTATAGGTTTCAACCTGTCCATCTACACCAATCTTCTTTCTGAAGATCCGCTTGCATCCTACGGGTTTTACCCCATCTGGAGCAATGTCCAAAGTCCATACTTTGTTAGTGTACATGGGCTCCATTTCGGTCCGCATTGCATCCAGCCATTTTACCGAGTCACCGCTCTGAATGGCTTGCTGGAAGCTAGTAATCATTATCAATGATGTAATCTTCTCGATCCCCGTCTATGAGAAAACCGTAGTATCTCTCAGGCGGATGAGACTGCCTACTACTTCTGCGGATAGGCGCAGGTATGTCCCTTTCTTCTGAAACCTCTGGTTCTACCATACTTTCAGTAACAGCTTATGGTTCTGGAATTTCTTCCAGTTCTACTGCGCTCCCACTCTTCTGATTTTCTAAAAATTCAGCTTCTAAGAAGTGGGCATGATGAGAAACAAAAATCTTTTGTTCCTCTGCGTAATAGAAATAATATCCCTTGGAGTTCTTTGGATATCCCACAAACTTACACTGTACTGAGCATGCCTCGAGCTTGTCTAGGTGCTGCTTTTTTACAAAAGCTGGACATCCCCATGTCTTTGGGTACTGAAGATAGGATTTCTTCCCACTCCACATCTGATATAGTGTGGTAGGCACAGTCTTGGTTGGAACCTTGTTCAAAAGATATGCAGCTGATTCTAGTGCATAACCCTAGAAAGATCGCGGTAACTCAGCCTTACTCATCATGGAACCAACCATATCTAATAGGGTTCGATTCCTCCTTTCCGATACACCGTTGTGTTGTGGTGTGTATGGAGGAGTAAGCTTAGAGAGAATTCCATTCTCTTTTAAGTAACTCAAGAACTCGGCACTTAAGTATTCACCACCTCGATCAGATCTCAGTGTCTTGATACTTTTGCCTATTTGGTTTTCCACTTCATTCTTGTATTCCTGGAATTTCTCAAAGGCCTTGGATTTATACTTCATCAAGAAGATATGTCCATACCTAGAGAAATCATCCGTAAAAGTAATGAAGTAGGAATAACCACCTCACGCATGTGTAGACATTGGACCGCACACGTCACTGTGTACGAGTCCCAAGAGCTCGCTCGCTTTTACTCCGTGTCCAGTAAACGGAGTCTTTGTCATCTTTCCCATGAGACAAGATTCACAAGTAGCATAAGATTAATATTCGAACGAATTCAAATATCTTTCTCTATGTAACTTAGTTAATCGTGTTTCATTGATGTGACTTAGTCTACAATGCTATAAGAAAGCCTGATTTATTTCTGGAGACTTTCTTTTAAGTGTGTTCTGGACATTGAAAACCTGAGCTTGACTCAATACGTATATACCGTCATCTAATGTACCGGACCCAATCAGAACTTGATTTAAGTGGATGTGAACTACATCGCTTACGAATGTAAAATCATATCCCTCTCTCGAAAATGAGGACACTGATATGATATTACAAGTCAAACTAGGTACATACAAACAGTTATGTAGAATCAATATCTGCCCACTTGTCAAACGTAGGCGATATTCTCCTACGGATTCAACGTCCACGCTCATTCCGTTTGCAACTCTGAGAGACAAATCACCTACCCTTATAACTCTACGGTTTCTCAAAGCATGTAATGAATTACAGATATGAGATCCTGCTCCGGTATCTAATACCTAGGAAGTAGAGTTAATTGACAAACAGTTCTCAATTACAAACACACTTGAGGCCGAAGCCACAACATGCTTTGTATCCTGGCTACTAGCTTCCAAAGCCCTGCAATCCTTCTGCCAATGCTCATTCCCATAACAATAGGAACATCCCTCCTTAGCTACACCAAGTCCCGAAACTTTTGCTCTTCCCTTTCCTCCTACTTTATTGACACCGTATATCGGCTTTGTAGAGGTCTTCTTCTTTTCACCCTTTGCTTTCGCCCTGGATGTAGAAGAAGGTCCCCTATTAAGCAGATGTAACGTTTCAAAATAATAAAATATTATTTTTGGGAATTTTTATAATTTAATATTATTTTAAAGAATATTTTAATATTCCGGTATAATTAAATAAAAATAAATGGGGAAAATTATGGAAAATTCTAAAATAGGGTATTTTATGGAATTATGCCATTTTTAAGTTTTTATGATTAGTTATGTGCTAATTTAGTGCTAATCGCGATTAAAAATCGCTAATCGAGTTTTTGGCATTTTTGTGCAAAAATGTGCACATATCGTTTTCCACACTTGTTATACTTGTTACATGTTTTGGGGATATGGTTGCTTAGGGTTTGCCCTTGAGTGAGAAGGAAGAGAAAAGGAAAAGAAAAAGAAAAGATAAAGGGTTCATGATGAGAGAGAGAGAGAGAGACCAAGTCAACCTTCACCTTTTTGAACCATACTCCCATCATTTTGCTTCTCATTTTCTCTCTCCCCTCTCCATGAGCTGCTGCTACTCCTGCTCCCTCTTCTTCCTCCTCTCTCTTCAACCTAGATCCACCATGAATACAACCCCAAAATCCTATTCCCATTTCACAAAAAGTGTTCCCGAGCTCACTAGGTACACATTGAACCTAGCAAGAATGGATTTGGAGGACTTTGAGCAACTCAAGAATTTTCTTGAGTTGCCAAAGGAGGTAATTTCTGCACCTATTAGACTAGTATTTCATTCTTATTGCATCCATTCTAGTTTCATGTCGATATGGTGTCGTTTGGTGGATTTATGAAACTTCAAGTTAGGGTTTAGGTGAGATCTGAAATTAAAGATGAAATTGAGGATTGTGGTGACTTTAAAACCCCTGGTGTGAGGTTATTTTGGATCAAACTAGAGAGTAGAACACAGAATACGGATTTATGAGACGATGTCGGGAAAAACTGTGAATCTGTAATCGTATTTAGGAATCTGCTATCACCCCGAGACCCCTAAAATAAAATTGAGTGGACAGTAGTGCAGGCACCCTGGAACCACCACACCAAGCCCTAGCCCCTAATTCCTTCTTGAGGCCGCAGATTTAATCCCTCTGGCCGCAAATTGTGGCCATAGCAGGTTGGAACCCCCTCGTTTTTGTTCTGTAGCCCTATCTCCAGTAGTCTTGACCCATGGCATGTGCAATTTTGTCTGGTTCCATCTAAGGTAAAATCTGGGTTGATTTTCCTATATTGGCGCATGATTTACGACTTGTTTTAGCATGGATTTTGGTATTTGGTGATTCGTTTCTGTCGGGTGGCGTTTAGACGTCAACGACAAGTGGATATTGATCGTGTTTACATGCGAGACGATAGGTTTTTACCTTTGCGAGTAGCGTGTGCTATTTTGGCTTTCCGATATGATTTTCATGTGCTTTAGCGTTTGTGATATACTTGTAGGTACCCTACGTAATGTTGAGGCGAAGAAGATGAAAATGGCGACATCGGCATCGGCACACGAGAAGCAAGGTGAGTAGATTATATCTACGGGGGAAGTCGGGTGGATGGCGTATAGCACCCCTGCAATCCGTGATGATGTATACGAATACGTATACACACATATATTTATTATGCGTTGTTTAGTATTATTGATGGTAATAATGGATTATTGATGATAAGGTTGTATTGGTTTAGTATAGTGCGAAACCCTAGAGTAGTGGTTGCACCCACACATACACGTACACATATACTTGCATACATTCTTTATTTTACCTGTGCGCATATGGAGGTGTATATCTACACATGGGTATGGGACTATGTGTTCATATACGGGATTTGAGGATGATACGTAGGATTGAGATGAGTCGATGAGTATTGATTTGAGGCCGTGAGATCGGCGGTATGACAGAGTTCGTATTCGAGATACGACATGATGACTTAGCGGGTCCTTTGACGAAGTGTTTCATACACGTGCATGCATATATTGATGATGTCGTTTGTACTAGGCTTAGGTCAGTACCCCAGATTTGGGATGCCGTACGACGATTTACCGTACGAGCTTTATATTGATGTTAGATCCGCACTCATGACTCGAGGATGTATATGATATACCGTATCGTACGTGATACTATTGAGGCGAGATCACCGACTATTGTATATATATATATGTATATCGACTCAGATTTAGGTGGTTGTCATACCCCTCCCGATTGACTTTATAGTTGGGTTCGTAGTTCGCATAGTAGGCGTTAGACTAGACCCGAGACATACCTATTTCAAAACTAACGAATCGGGGATATTTTAAAGATAGGCTAAAGGGATTCTACGGATATTTTCAAACGACGCATCTTTTCTTAAAACACGTAGCCCTTATTTTACAAAAAACCCCGATTCGTCTTACTTCAAAAGGCAAGGCTGCATGATATATTTATTGAGGTAGATTCTTTACTGTTGCGTTGATTATTCGATTCTGCATATTCATGCTATTTGCATTGCATCGCTTGTGTTTATTGATATATTACAGTCATGCCTCTAGGACACCAGCACCATTATCGATGATGCGTATATTCCACGTACACTGTTTGCCGGCTCACACACTTCATCATCGATAATTGCCATGTCACTACACTGTAGTACTGTTGCATTCAGTATATGATTCTTGCATGACATAATGATATGCTTACATTTCTTTTACATGTCGCATACATCATGCTTTCTGATTATACGCATTGAGGTATGTTGTTTCCATGATATTTCTGGATATGGGAACCGTGGGTATTTCAAAAGAGAATATGAAATTGTTTTAAAAACCCGGTTACCCTTGATATGATATTTCAGTGCGTCCACCATGTGTTTTCTCGGTGCTGAGAGCGACATGTGAAACCCGAATCGAGGAGTGGACGAGGCCGATTGCGGGTACATGGTGGACCCGGTATGGTTCCTCTCGGCAAGATGATCGATGGACTTTTCCGATTGAGCCTGGAGGTGGGTGAGTACCTACCGATGATTGGTTGGACGTGGCGGTTATCCGGAGGATACCGACCAGAGTCGATAGATGGATATGGGCGTACTGCTGGGGCCGAGGGCCGATTCCGCAAACAGAGCCCGATACATGAGGATTTACGTGCCGATGCTGGGCACAGTTTTCGTGATGTTTTCGAGTGTCGATGCTGGACACTCCGGTTCCATGATTTTGACGTGTCACGAGGGACACAGGTGGTTTATATCCTCATATTTCCATGCATATGCTGATGATATTTACATGCATGATGGTTATTGTCATTGGGTGACGAGTGGACGGAATCCACGTACATGCAGATTTGATTACATTGATCATACCTCACATTTATGATATGCTATTACCTGAGGCACTGGCACGAGCACTTGGCACTACACTCATGTATAGAGATTACATTACCAGTTTAGCATGCTGCAGACTTATTCATATTGAGGTTTATATATATCTGATCGTATTGACCTAGGATGTGTCATACATTCGATTTCTGCTTGTAGATATTTTCTATTCACGAGTTGGCAACTCACCCCGTTGTGCCACAGTTCTTGCAGGTTTTTGCCGTACAGATTCCATAGCGGCATTTCTGGCACACTGCTTCCATATGGGTGACTTGCTTGGGTAAGTGGGTTATTTTGTATCAGAACCGCCATTCTACCTGTACTATTCATTGTATCTAAAAATTTCATCAACCAAAACTTGTATATTGTTTCAGACTTAGACACAGTGATGTATTATTTTGACCTTAGAGTCGCGCTTGTAGTATTATGGTTTTCTGGCTATTTTGAGTTCCTTTTGGGGTTTTGATCCTCGCCCTTTGGCGTTGTATATTATTATTGCTTGCGTGGTTGTGACCATCGATTGACGAAGAGCTAGCTCTCGCTTGGGGATGCCTTTTATCATTTCATATATATTATTCTTGTTGTACCCCGTTCGGGGCCAGTTTTTACAAAGGAAACTCTGCCGAAATTTTCAGAAAAGACTACACATTTTTAAAAATGCATTTTCGGCTTAGTTATTTGAAAAACTTTGATTTCAAACATGCTTTCTCTACTTATTAAAAACCAGTTCCTTTATTTACTCCTTAAATGGTTTTAGATTTCTGGGCTTTTGGCTTACTTGGATCAGATAGAGTCCTAGAGACTTCATAGGATTCAAGGGCCAGTCACGTGCTCTTTCGGGTCGTGACAAAGTTGGTATCAGAGCGCTAGGTTAACCTTGGTTCGAGTCTAAGTTTGACTATGTGGAGCCTAGGGCGTTTATATATTTGGAACTTAGGCTTGACCTTACGGAACTTAGACTTAGTCGAGGGGGTACTATACCCGAACTTTCGTCGCATAGGATGACCCTTGGTTGATGGAGTAAGTAGCTTGAGTAGAGTGACGTACCGTACGTATGTTTCGCGGCATACTTACGACACGCCACTCCACTTAAGAAACCTTAGGATGTACATTTCCTTGCACAGTATTATATTCCTTCCTATGATCTATCCTTATCGAGACTGGTTATGGGTTTGCTGCCACAATTGCACGGGCAGAGTGAGCTACGGCTCGAATTGGGTCAGCATGAGCTCGTCGTGGACGAGGACTGACCCGGGCGTGTTTCCAGAGACATACGATTGCATTTAGAGGCTTCGTCTTATTGTGCTTTCGCGCCATGAGCGTTTGACAGATCGCTTTTACGAGATTTTCCGGACGTACCGATCGGTACCAGAGGATTGAGCCACTGATATAGGCCAGCCAGGATGTGATGACCATTGATATATCGCTTATTCATGATGATTGAGGCGCTGTTCAGCGTACGGACGAATGAGCCAATTGTTGCTGCAAATGATGAGATATCGCCCCAGATGTTGGAGCTACTGCAGCTTGAGCATATGCTTAGAGATATGATGGTGAGTCGCTAGTCACCGAGGATGAATGACTAGGACATGTGGTTCGTTCGCTTACCCCGATGCAAGGTCATCAGATAGATTGTTTCCAGCTAGAGACGACTTCACGCAGATTCGTTGAGAGTCGATTGAGACGATCGAATGTCAGGAACCCATTTTCCAAGTTTAAAGTATTCAAAAAGACATGCAAGCGATTTTATGGACCCTCTAGAAGAATGAAACCCTAACTCGACATAATGACCGTGTGAAAGCCTTTGAACCTTAGGGTTTGCGGCAGTTCCACGGTGCCATTAGTGAGGCTTGGGTTTGCCCTTCTATGGCTGGACCACCGATGCTGTGGTATGTACTCGATACTATTAAACTGTACCCAAGGTGTTGAGCTCTTGGAGGATTATGAGGTTCTGACGAGTCGATCGGATGGTTCGACATCTTTTGGATATTATGATGGGACAGTGCTTAGGAGACTCCAGATACGAGCATAGCCGTTGGAGCGCAGTCCATGTAGCCACGATGAGATGAGTACGAATCAGTCGACCTTGGAACAAGTGGAGTAAAGAGTTCGCACGAGATTTCGACGGGATGACGTTCCACTCCGCTGACATCAGAGATGCGATACGCACGCCGACATGTTCGGCTAGATATCTTCTATTGAGTGATGAAGATACCGAGTTCGTGATTTCGAGTCCGTGTGAGGGACTTCGGATGGACCGTAGCCGAGGACATTGCAGTGCGCAGATAGAGACGCGACGTCGAAATGGTTGATGATACAGACAAGCGGGACAAGAAGTTCGTGCGAGATGTAGACGAGCTGTTACTACTCCCCGTTAAGATTAAAGGTCGAATATGCATACAGAAGCGCTGGGATGCGACCAGCTTCCGAGTAGATGTTGTACTGAGGACGCAGATGTCCAAAGAGCGAGAAAAGATTACGCCAGAGTACCAGCCTCCGTATAGTTTGGCTTAGGCGAGATCAGAAGAGACCTTGAGCAGGATTCCTTCCAGTACACTGCTGCAATAAGATTTGCACCAGGAACAGATGTGTGATGTGCATTCAGAGGTCCAGAGGTCGGCGCCAGAGATGTGCTGCTTTACGAGCGGTCGTGAGGATTGACCGAGAGATGACCAGAGAAGTGCCAGAACGGAGTCGTTCCCGTTAGCACACCTGACAGGCCGATAAGCCGATGGATTGCGAGATTGGTGATCCACAGGGAAGATAAGGGACCAGAAGTAGAGGACGCCAGCCGCGGGCAAGAGGCAAGTAGATATCTTGCACCGCTAGCATTGGATGTACCGGCACCTTCTCGACTTTGAAGGAGGATATACCGACGATGGTATTTATGATTTGTGATTTTGTGATTTGACTATCACGTATAAGTCACTTTGGATTTCGGTATTTTGGGCGATCTATTTGCATGATTTAGTCTTAATGACGGAGTTCCATGATATTTGATTTTGTGCACCATGGTTGCACATACTGGGTATTTATACCTTGCGCATAGTTATTATTCTTAAGGTATTGATTGTGATTTCATGTCTATTTTATGCCGGTGATTTGATTTACGCTTCCAGCATAGTTTTCATGCACTTTTAGTGTTTTGATTTGATTTGTGCACGCTGATGCACACGGTTGTGAGATTTTCCATCGCGGTACACCTGATTTTGATTGAGCCGCATTATATCGTCGATTTTGACCCGGATATTGATGATTGATTCATGCACTCCGTGCTTTTGATTGGACTTACGCATGTTCGGCGTTTGCTATTGGAATTCGTGATTCCGTGCATGTTGAGTGCGCAGGGTTTAGATTTTCATTCGTGCATGATGGATGCACCGATTTGGATTTTCGCGCATGTTGGGCGCATGTTTTGAGATACGATTTTGGTGCACACCAGATGCACTAAATCGAGATTCTTCGTGCATGCCAGATGCACCTGATTTGGCTGTCAGGCACACACGTTGCCTATGACAGATACTTCGTGCACACCCGTTGCACCTAGATGTTGTTTTGTGCACCTGTATGGCATATATATGGATTTTGATTTCCGTGCGCACCAGACGCACATGGTGGTGTTATGTGCATTTTTGGGATTTATTCCTTTTGGAGCAGTACATTTTTATGATATTTGATATTCGTTTTGTACTGAGCAGGAAAAGTCAGAGGACAGTACCGGATATATTTTGCATGCATTGATAGTTATCGAAGGGATTTCCAAAAAGCGAGCTATAGTCTCTGCATATATACCTATGTGTCCGATATGACACGAAACGTTTTAAAAACAAGGAAACCCTTCTAAATTGTTTTCAAAACGGCGGAACGTACATAGTAAACAAAAGATATATACATATATGGTTATTTTTCTTATGAAAAACGTCCGCCACTGTGCAGTGTTACGCGCATCGCACAGCGACTTAAAAAGATTTGGCAAGCATTTACATCATCTATTCACATGTATAGATTGAATATCTACATGTATAGTTCTGATCTATATCATATTGGTTTTGTATTGGATTTGACATTTGTGTCTTTACCATGACTCCGATGATTGCAGGATGCTTGACGGAGTTTTGCTTTTGAGTTATCTGCTCAGTACTCATGCGCATGCATTGCGCTATGATGTTTTATGTATTGATGATTCGGAGCCCCGACGACTTGGAATTTGTATCGAAATGTTTGAGTATTTGGGGGTATAAATTTAAATTCGGAGACCGAATTTCTTTAAGGGGGGTAGATTGTAACGTTTCAAAATAATAAAATATTATTTTTGGGAATTTTTATAATTTAATATTATTTTAAAGAATATTTTAATATTCCGGTATAATTAAATACAAATAAATGGGGAAAAATTATGGAAAATTCTAAAATAGGGTATTTTATAGAATTATGATGATTAGTTATGTGCTAATTTAGTGCTAATCGCGATTAAAAATTGCTAATCGGGTTTTTAGAATTTTTGTGCAAAAATGTGCACATATCATTTTCCACACTTGTTACACTTGTTACTTGTTTTGGGGATATGGTTGCTTAAGGTTTGCCCTTGAGTGAGAAGGAAGAGAAAAGGAAAAGAAAAAGAAAAGATAAAGGGTTCATGATGAGAGAGAGAGAGACCAAGTCAACATTCACCTTTTTGAACCATACTCCCATCATTTTGCTTCTCATTTTCTCTCTCCCCTCACCATGAGCTGCTGCTACTCCTGCTCCCTCTTCTTCCTCCTCTCTCTTCAACCTAGATCCACCATGAATACAACCCCAAAATCCTATTCCCATTTCACAAAAAGTGTTCCCGAGCTCACTAGGTACACATTGAACCTAGCAAGAATGGATTTGGAGGACTTTGAGCAACTCAAGAATTTTCTTGAGTTGCCAAAGGAGGTAATTTCTGCACCTATTAGACTAGTATTTCATTCTTATTGCATCCATTCTAGTTTCATGTCGATATGGTGTCGTTTGGTGGATTTATGAAACTTCAAGTTAGGGTTTAGGTGAGATCTGAAATTAAAGATGAAATTGAGGATTGTGGTGACTTTAGAACCCCTGGTGTGAGGTTATTTTGGATCAAACTAGAGAGTAGAACACAGAATACGGATTTATGAGACGATGTCGGGAAAAACTGTGAATCTGTAATCGTATTTAGGAATCTGCTATCACCCCGAGACCCCTAAAATAAAATTGAGTGGACAGTAAGATGTGCAGGCACCCTAGAACCACCACACCAAGCCCTAGCCCCTAATTCCTTCTTGAGGCCGCAGATTTAATCCCTCTGGCCGCAAATTGCGGCCATAGCAGGTTGGAACCCCCTCGTTTTTGTTCTGTAGCCCTATCTCCAGTAGTCTTGACCCATGGCATGTGCAATTTTGTCTGGTTCCATCTAAGGTAAAATCTGGGTTGATTTTCCTATATTGGCGCATGATTTACGACTTGTTTTAGCATGGATTTTGGTATTTGGTGATTCGTTTCTGTCGGGTGGCGTTTGGACGTCAACGACAAGTGGATATTGATCGTGTTTACATGCGAGACGATAAGTTTTTACCTATGCGAGTAGCGTGTGGTGTTTTGGCTTTCCGATGTGATTTTAATGTGCTTTAGCGTTTGTGATATACTTGTAGGTACCCTACGTGATGTTGAGGCGAAGAAGATGAAAATGGCGACATCGGCATCGGCACACGAGAAGCAAGGTGAGTAGATTATATCTACGGGGGAAGTCGGGTGGATGGCATATAGCACCCCCGCAGTCCGTGGTGATGTATACGAATACGTATACATACATATATTTATTATGTGTTGTTTAGGATTATTGATGGTAATAATGGATTATTGATGATAAGGATGTATTGGTTTAGTATAGTGCGAAACCCTAGAGTAGTGGTTGCACCCACACATACACGTACACATATACTTGCATACATTCTTTATTTTACCTGTGCGCATATAGAGGTGTATATCTACGCATGGGTATGGGACTATGTGTTCATATACGGGATTTGAGGATGATACGTGGGATTGAGATGAGTCGATGAGTATTAATTCGAGGCCGTGAGATCGGCGGTATGACAGAGTTCGTATTCGAGATACGACATGATGACTTAGCGGGTCCTTTGACGAAGTGTTTCATACACATGCATACATATATTGATGATGTCGTTTGTACTAGGCTTAGGTCAGTACCCCAGATTTGGGATGCCGTACGACGATTTACCGTACGAGCTTTTTATTGATGTTAGATCCGCACTCATGACTCAAGAATGTTATATGATATACTGTATCGTACGTGATACTATTGAAGAGAGATCACCGACTATTGCATATATATATATATATATATATATATATGTATGTATATCGACTCAGATTTAGGTGGTTTTCATACCCCTCCCGATTGACTTGATAGTTGGGTCCGTAGTTCGCATAGTAGGCGTTAGACTAGACCCGAGTCATACCTATTTCAAAACTAACAAATCGGGGATATTTTAAAGATAGGCAAAAGGGATCCTACGGATATTTTCAAACGACGCATCTTTTCTTAAAACCCCGTAGCCCTTATTTTACCAAAAACCCTGATTCGTCTTATTTCAAAAGGCAAGATTGCATGATATATTTATTGAGATAGATTCTTTACTGTTGCATGGATTATTCGATTCCGCATATTCATGCTATTTGCATTGCATTGCTTGTGTTTATTGATATATTACAGTCATGCTGCTAGGACACCAGCACCATTATCGATGATGCGTATGTTCCACGTACACTTATTTTCCGGCTCACACACTTCATCATCGATAATTGCCATATCACTACACTGTAGTACTGTTGCATTCAGGATATGATTCTTGCATGACATACTGATATGCTTACATTTCTTTACATGTCTCATACATCATGCTTTCTGATTATACGCATTGAGAGTTGTTGATTCCATGATATTTCTGCATTTAGGAACCGTGGGTATTTCAAAAGAGAATATGTAATTGCTTTAAAAACCCGGTTACCCTTGATATGATATTTCAGTGCGTCCACCATGTGTTTTCTCGGTGCTGAGAGCGACATGTGAAACCCGATTCGAGGAATGGACGAGGCCGATTGCAGGTACATGGTGGGCCCGGTATGGTTCCCTTCGGCAAGATGATCGAAGGACTTTGCCGATTGAGCCTGGAGGTGGGCGAGTACCTACCGGTGATTGGTTAAACCTGGCGGTTATCCGGAGGATACCGACCAGAGTCGATAGATGGATATGGGCGTACTTTGGAGATAGTGCCCTCAGAGTCAATTATTAGGTCACAGGTACGTGATTGTAATGATTGAGGGAGGACCTATCCCGGTAGGACAGTCTTACTCGAGATGATAGTATGCTATCTGGTTTACCTTTATCATCGTGTACTGCTTTAAGTGACCTGACACATCGCTATTACACGTTGATAGAGCCCCTAGGATTCTTGCTTGACCACCAGCAGTATGAGGGCGATCATATAAGTGGGAGCTGGGGTCTATAAGCATATCCTTAAAAGGTCCCTAGTCGTGTGAGTTTCGAGACAGGGCATCGATACTCCATAGTAGACTAGTGTATACAGTCGAGACCCCGACGAGGGGCGGTGGCCGGTCTCACAAGCCACTGGTGTCAGTTGGATCACCTAAGATGTATACAGGTGCTCATTGGGTTATGAGTACACCGGACAGGACTCGCCGGGAACATGCTAGTTGGTCATATACCAGACGTCAGATGGCAGTTCCCTGGTGACATGTGTGCAGGTTAGTTCATCGACCTGGGGATCGTCATTTGTCTCGTGTGAGTTCCCACTGTACTTTGATTACTACCCTACCACGGCTCAAAGGAGTCATGCAAACAGGTTTTAGTTGGGTACAGTCCCGAGCCACATGGAGGCAGTGAGCGTATCTTCAGGGGTTCGTCTCTCCCGGTATTGGGGGTGAGGTCGTGCTGTGTCTAGGAGAGCCATTACACAAAGTCCTTGGCCAAGGCAAGGAGATTTACTGGTAGGTATTCCAGTAGTATCTCAGGGTGTTCTGGGCTACACTCCGACACGACTTGTACCGCTTTTGGGGGTCTGACTTTTACCAACCCCCTAGGCCCGCCATGCGATACTCATAGACGAACGGACCGGACTGTACGGATATTGTCACTGACAGGCTCAGTAGGGTGTCAGGCTGAGTTCGCTCACGGACGTCCCTTTTAGTCAATACCTGGTAGCCCGTTATGTATTGGCTTATACCTCTAACGTACTAGTGGTTAAATCCACAACCAAGGTGTTGATGAGTCTTTAGAGTCCCCCACATTCAGTTACTCAAGCTTTCGGGCGAAAGGTTGTAGAGGCCGTATGGAGATATGACAAGGTCCGATCAGATACGTGCGGTATTGCACGGATCAGGATCGGACAGTTTGTACTATAGGCCGTATGGTTATATGGCAGGGTTCGATCAGATACGTGCGGTATTGCACGGATCAGGATCGAACAGATATTACTAGCCGGCTTTGGTTTAAGCCGGATCCTAGTATAGTACAGTGTAGATTTTGTCTCATTGCATTTGTATTTCGGTCGGAATACAAATGCGGGTGTGTATGCACAGTATCGGGGTTTTCCTGTAATTTATTACGGGACCAGTTTTCTGGAGTTGCCAGTTTGCTTTCCGTTTCGGCCAATTTCCATTGTTCCGTTCATTGGCCGAAGATTGGTGGAGGAGGGTTTATTTGCATTGTTGCAAATAGGCATTTGTGGAGGGGTTCTTTGTTTTTTGTAGCATCATGATAGTCTTCATGATGGTGCACCATCCATTGACTTGCTTGACTTCATACTTCATGATGGCTTGACTTTGTTAGCATCATGGTTGTTGATGATGGTTGTGTGGAGTGTTGGCATTGCCTTGTGATCATTCCCTTTTGCATGATAGCTTTCCTCTCTCTCTCTTTGGGATGAGATGAGAATGGCTCCCATCTTTTTGATACACTCTCACTCTTTCACTCTCTCCACCACCATATACATGGCCGGCCACATTGAGGGAGGGGGCTGTCCAAATTTCTTGGGGTGGGATTTTTGTTCTTCTAGCTTTGTAAAATCCCACATGTTTCATCTCCACAAGCTCATATCATTTCCTCCACCAAAAAGGCAATTCCACAACCCCAAAGTGAGACTTGAGGGCTACATATTCTACAGCGAACCTTGGGCACGTCGAGTAGCCGGCTTCGTGCCCGAGTTGCCTCGGCATTGAGGTGGGAGCCCGTAAAAGAAGTAGGCGATGTGGTGCACTTCCGGCGAGGAGGAGGAGACGGGACATTCCGCAAGAGATCGGGACGATGATGAGAAGACCGGAGGACATGGATCGTCGGTATATCTCTATTCCCTTTCTTGTTGGTAGCTAGGACTAATTAATGGTTCGATCCGGGTAGTAGTGCGCGGCGGTTTGCCAGTTTAAGAAAATTTAAAGTTTATCACCGCTTCCGCTTTTGGCCGTCGGATTGACGGCCGGGGCGCCGCCGTGCACTTACACGTACTGCTGGGGCCGAGGGCCGATTCCGCAGACGGAGCCCGATACATGAGGATTTACGTGCCGATGCTGGGCACGGTTTTCGTGATGTTTTCGAGTGTCGATGCTGGACACTCCGATTCCATGATTTTGACGTGTCGCGAGGGACACAGGTGGTTTATATCCTTATATTTCCATGCATATGCTGATGATATTTACATGCATGATGGTTATTGTCATTGGGTGACGAGTGGACGGGATCTACGTACATGCAGATTTGATTACATTGATCATACCTCACATTTATGATATGCTATTACCTGAGGCACTGGCACGAGCACTTGGCACTACACTCATGTATAGAGATTACATTGCCGGTTTAGCATGCTGCAGACTTATTCATATTGAGGTTTATATATATCTGATCGTATTGACCTAGGATGGGTCATACATTCGATTTCTGCTTGTAGATATTTTCTATTCACGAGTTGGCAACTCACCCCCATTGTGCCACAGTTCTTGCAGGTTTTTGCCGTACAGATTCCATAGCGGCATTTCTGGCACACTGCTTCCATATGGGTGACTTGCTTGGGTAGGTGGGTTCTTTTGTATCAGAACCGCCATTATATTGTATCTAGAAATTTCATCAACCAAAACTTGTATATTGTTTCAGACTTAGACACAGTGATGTATTATTTCGACCTTAGAGTCGCGCTTGTAGTATTATGGTTTTCTGGCTGTTTTGAGTTCCTTTTTGGGTTTTGATCCTCGCCCTTTGGCGTTGTATATTATTATTGCTTGCGTGGTTGTGACAGTCGATTGACGAAGAGCTAGCTCCCGTTTGGGGATGCCTTTTATCATTTCATATATATTATTCTTGTTGTATCCCGTTCGGGGCCAGTTTTTACAAAGGAAACTCTGCCGAAATTTTTAGAAAAGACTACACATTTTTAAAAATGCATTTTCGGCTTAGTTATTTGAAAAACTTTGATTTCAAACATGCTTTCTCTACTTATTAAAAACCAGTTCCTTTATTTACTCCTTAAATGGTTTTAGATTTCTGGGCTTTTGGTTTACTTGGATCAGATGGAGTCCTATAGACTTCATAGGATTCAAGGGCCAGTCACGTGCTCTTTCGGGTCATGACAGCAGAGCTTGTGTCTCTCTGGTTTCTTTCAGGGTGTAAGTAGAGGGTAGGGACTATGGAAATAAGTCAGCGTATGACCTGTTTCCCAACGTGGTCTCCAGGTCCTTGAGCTCATCAATATAGCTAGTTATTGTAAGGACGTCGTCCCCTACAGATGACCCGACAGCCAACCTCGCTTGAATTAATTCGTTCGAGGTCTCATATCTTGCAATATGATATTGCTCTCCATATAAATCTTTGTTATGGAGAAAGATGGAAACTAAGTCTATCTTCTCGTGCTGCTTCTAGTATACACCATCAACTGAAGCCAACATGAGGCACTTAGCTTTCGCTTTATCCTTTTCCCTTGTCTGACGGATATCCATATCCGTGATGGTGGAAACTGGACCTGGGACGGCGGGATCTTGAGTAGTAATAGGGTGGTCCAGCTTGTCATAGGCAATGGACATCTGGACAGACCTTTGCCAGTCATATAAGTTAGATTCAGTCAACTTGTTATCTAGATGTAACCTAGTCATGGTCACAAGGTCGCTGCAATGAGAGAGAGAGAGAGAGAAGAAAACACTTTAGCATGATGCTCTTGCAAGTTTAGATTGGTTTTTAATTTATCTAAACCGGATGGCTCCTACTGTTTCTCGAATCCTTCCTTAAGCTATAAAAGAAGAATTAGCCAGGACTATTCTCACTGTACAATACTTGCTTAACCGTTCAGCCAGGCTAGTGTTGGTACTTCGAGAGAGATTTTCCAACGCTTTCATGAAGTTCCTTAATTAAATAACCTCTTTTCTCTGGGGGCGTAGCCCCGCTGACACCTTTCTCGACACCTACTTGGTTTATAGCATTGATCGTTAAGTGACGAATCTCCTGATAAGTAGCATATACTCACAGTAGGATTGGGATCCAAATATCATTGTATAATAATGTTGAAGGAATCCTACCAACATTCATCAAACTCCAAATGGTATGCAACACTAGCAAGTTTCAGTTTCTTTAGAAACTCCCGATGTGGATTTTTGCCCCATGTTCTTATGACCTTGACGAAGGCCAACAAATCATAAGTCACATGTCAAGTTCTACCCATCATTATCTTGTTAATTTGAACCCACCCGTACATACCCTTGACGAAGGCCAACAAGGTAATACGACTATCCCAAACCAACTCATCTATCTATGCAACAAATGAATACCCCAGCAGCTACCAAACACTATGCCTTGACGAAGGCCAACAAGCATAGCTTGAATACTACTGACCATCCATAAGAAATGACGGAGGGCTACGACTGGTTTTGGCGAAACCGTGAACGTAGTGAACTTGATATAATCGAAGGAACCTGATAGCTTTTTAAAAGGAGTGGTTAAAGCTCCGCAATTAAAAATTCTGCTCTTTTAAAATAACCGAGTGGTTTCTTTTAAATTTGTTCTGACGATTCAACTTTGGTTTATTTTCTTTGCATTAAAATAATGCGTCCCATCATTTAACCTATCATTGCAGAAAACAACGAAAATACAACGTCCTCTTATGCCATCCGCATTCGCCACTGGGTCCCGTCATCACCCGTTAGGTTACTTAACTAACGACAGAGCGGGGGCTGGACTAGCGCGGGTGTAAAACATAAGTGATGTCTACATAGCTATCATATATAGATATTGTACATTCGTCAGATGCAATAATAGGCATTCCAGATCTCAGATGAACATTATTGGATATACAAGCAATCTGCTTTTCCTTTGAGCCTGCAACAAAAGACGGATTACACAGTTGTGATGAATAGCCATTACCCCACCCTAGACCCCTACGGGTACGGCAAACTACCCGCCAAGTATCCGAAGTGAAGCGGTCTCCCTCAACAACGTGAGTAGGCCACTAAACACTTCAATGTACCCGGTAGTTTGTGTACCCCACGTTGGGTCTATCCTAAGAGCAAAAAACAGTAAATGAAATAATACAACGGTGGCTACAACCGCAACCTGGATGTGCCCCGCAAAAGAATATTACATCATATTACAATTTACATCGAATGAATGAATATAAAACCTATCTCAAACCCCGGCTAATCATCACAACGATCCAATCAAGTTCATATACACAAACAGTAAACATTACAGAAATGTGCAACCCCTGCCAACTGACACTAGCAGTTAGGGGAGGTTTACGAACACATTAAACATTACAGATAAAAACTCGATTAGCAAATAACTTAGAATATTGATCGACAACCTTTTTCCATGTCTACCCCAAATGCAAGCCAGCACAGAAGTAACCTGGGCAGAAACAGAATATACAGAAAAACAAAACACCATAAAATATGAATTTCTGTGAAACTCCGAGTCAACTCGGAGTTGACTCGGCGACGGATCAGCGGCCAAAAGCACCATTTGGCCGCGGTTCCGCGGCCGTCTTGCCGAGTTGTGTCCTCGTATTTTCCCAGAATTCTTATAATACACTGCTGTGAATTTTAAGGCATATCAAATATTTTTTTCGACACTTTTAAAATTAGCAGAAACTGATAGGGTTTCGGGGTGTTGTTTTCGCGTTTTTCCGACGATCGAAGTTCTAATTAGTTGCTAACAAGCTAGTAAAGGTTTAGTTGGCTCTGATACCACTGTAAGTCCATGTCACGCACCCCACGAGCTTGCGGGGAGGCGGAATATATGAAAAACGATTATCAAAGCTTCGTAACACGGACTTGAGCACACGGATCGTATCTAAACCATTACTAGCAAACTACGAAAGGTTTAACTACTCTGATTCGAAGTTATACCTCACGTTACTTGTCCTTCGGGTCTTCATCGCTGTCCTCCACTCCTTGTAGACTCTTTGGAACGTCGGCACCTCAACGGCCTCCTCGAGTCAAAGACGATCCACCCGAGAGCTCCTACTCCAAGCTTGACCTCTAACTTGAGGTAACTAGGTTACTCAAAGTGCTAATCTAAGCAACCTGGGTGATATAGAGTTGGATTATGGATGTATTAGTCTAGCTAATCCTTGATCTCAACACATGAGAGGTTAGGGTTAGGGTTTAAAGAGAGAGAGCTTGAGGAGAGAGAAGGTGAGAATGATAATGAATTGAAATTGTTTCTCACTTCTAATATATCATGAAGCATAACGAATATCAAATAAAATAAATCAAATGATTTATCATCATGCTTCATTTAATA
Source organism: Agapanthus africanus (assembly GCA_030015575.1). NCBI lineage: Eukaryota > Viridiplantae > Streptophyta > Magnoliopsida > Asparagales > Amaryllidaceae > Agapanthus > Agapanthus africanus. The sequence continues at coordinate 409,935,087 of JASDDO010000026.1, forward strand.
CGTGTAATGAATCATCAAGTGAGTCATTAAGCAATAAATGCTTCATTAACTCACTTGAATGATTCATCTCATGAGTCACAAAATCAATTAATGCTTATGCCACCTAAACCCTCAAGTCATCATCCTTCTAGAAGCTTCCCGACAAATTACGAGAACGCCCCTCCTATCCGTGAAAACACGGAAAAACTTTAGACTGTATAAATCCAATAATCCGATACTAGAATCTGGCTTAAACCAAAGCCGACTAGTAAAAACTGTCCGAACGTCGTACGTGCGTAAACACACGTATGCGTCCGAACCCTTTTCGTAAAACCATACGACCTCTATATCGTTTCGCCCGAAGCAGGGAAACTCTCTGTGTGGGACTCTAAAGACTCGACACTACGCTGGCAGTGGGTTTAACCACAAACCGCAAGCGGCACTAGCTGTACGTAACGGTCCCCAGGTAGATGTCGATAAGAAGGCCGATGAGGAAACCCATCCGAACTCCTACTGAGCCTGATGTGACAATCTCCGTACAGTCCGGTCTGTTCGTTTAAGACTATCGCATATCGGGCCTAAGGGGGCGGCAAGCGTCAGTCCCCTAATAGCAGTATAAGTCGTGTCGGAGCGTAGCCCATTACACCTTGAGAAACTACTGGAACCTACCAGTAAATCTCGCTTGCCCTGGCCAAGGACTTTGCGTAATGGCTCTCTGACACAGCGCGATATCAACCCCCAATACTGGGAGAGACGAATCCTGTCTAACCGCCACTGCCTCCAAGTGCTCGGGACTGCACCCAACTGCTACCTGTTTGCATGACTCTTTTGAGCCGTGGTAGGGTAGCAATCTAAGAACAGTGGGACACACTCGAGGCGAAGTAGCAGTGTCAAGTCTGCGGACTATGCTGTACTCATGTCACCTGGGAGCTGTTAACTGACGACGGGTATAATACCAACCAACAGTTCCCCGCGAGTCCTGTCCGGTGTACCCGTAACCCAACGAGCACCTGTATACTATCTCCAGTACGATGTACTGATGGCTGTGGGACAGACCATCTCCCCAACTGGGATGAGAAGCGTATACACTAGTCTACTCCGGAGTATCGATGCCCTGTCTCGATAATCCTACGACTAGGGACCTGTATAGGATGTTGCTTATAGACTACCCAGCCCCCACTAGTGTGACTGCCATCACAACGCTGGTAATCAAGCAAAGATCCTAAGGGCTCTACTAATATGTATAAGCGATACGTTACAAGAAACATATGCACATATTAAAGTAGATACAAACCAAGTAGCATACTACCATTTTTAGCAAGACTGTCAATACAACTGTGAATATCCCAAGCTTCCATTAAGTAATATACAAACTAGTATGATACAATAATGGCCCCTAGGACATATACACTAACAGATATATCTATATATAATATTTATTAGGCGTTGCTTATGTTTTACACCCGCGCTGGTCCAGCCCCCGCTCTGTCGTTAGTTAAGTAACCTAACGGGTGATGACGGGGCTCAGTGGCGAATGCGGATGGCATAAGCGTACGTTGTATTTTCGTTATTTTCTGCAATGGTAGGATTAAATGATGGGACATCATTAATTCATTAATGCAAAGAAAATAAACCTAATGTAAATTGTTGGAACAATTTCAAAACCATTCGATTTTCTTCAAAAAGCAAATTTTAAATGCGGAGCTTAAACCACTCCTTTTAAAAAGCTATCATGGTTCCTTCAATCATATCAAATTCACTACATTAACAGTTTCGCCAAAAACCAGCCGTAACCCTCCGTCGATTCAAATAAACAGCACATCGTATTCATACTATGTTTGTTGGCCTACATCAAGGCATAGTGTATGGTAGCAATGTGTTGCTTATTTGTTGCACAGATAGATGCATTAGTTTAGAACAGTCGTACAGCCTTATTGGCCTACATCAAGGGTAAGTACGGATGGATCTAAATTAATCGGGACAACAACGGGTAGAACTTGACTTGCATCTTATGATTTGTTGGCCTACGTCAAGGTCATAAGAGCTTGGGGTAAAAATCACATCGGGAGTTTCAAACATAAAGAAAACTTGCAGATTTAGCATACCTTCTGGAGTGTGGTGACTAGAGTGGCTTCCATCTAAGGCATCATACGATGATAGTTGGATCCCGATCCTACTGATGAGTAGGATTACTCTCGGGAGATTTTCTCACTTAACAATCGATACTATAAACCAAGTAGGTGTCTAGAAAGGTGTTAGTGGGCCTACGCCTCCAGGGAAAAGAGGTTATATAATTAAGGAACTTCGCGAAAGCGTTGGAAAACCTCCCTCGAAGTACCAACAGTGGCCTGGCTGAAAGGTTAAGCAAGTATTGTGGCATGCGATTAATCCTGACTAATTCTTCTTTTAGGGTTTGAAGAAGGATTTGAGGAAACAGTGGGAGCCATCCTGTTTAGATAAACTAATAAACCAATCTAAACTTGCAAGAGTATATGCTGAGTGTTTCTTTTCTCTCTCTTTCTCTCTGGCAGCTACCATGACAGGACTAAAACTATTACTTGAAAAGAATACACTGACCGGGCCAAACTATAAAGATTGGCTAAGGAACGTCAACATTGCACTGACTTATGACAAAGTTGCATATGTTATCACCATTGTTCCTCCCCCTATCCCAGGACCAGATTCCTCAGTTGCGGACAAGGAGGTTCGCAAAACTTGGAATCTAGACTGTGAGAGAGCTAAGGGTATCGTGCTGGTGTCCATGAACAATGAACTCCAGAAACAGCACGAGAGTATGGATATTATATCCATCTTTCTCCATTGCAAGGAACTATATGGAGAGCACTCCCGTATCGCAAGGTACGAGACCTCAAGGAAACTATTCCAGATGAGGTTAGCTCCAGGATTACCTGTGGGAGAGCACGTCCTGAACATGATCAGCCTCATTGAGGAACTCGTAAACCTGGGATGCGTACTAGAGAATGAGTTGTACATCGACTTGATTTTGCAGTCCCTTCCCCACACCTTCTCTCAGTTCGTGCTGAACTTCAACATGCACGAAATGGAAGCTGATCTTCCAAAGCTCCTCAACATGTTGAGGGTAGCAGAGACCTTCTTGAAAAAGGAGAAGACCCGCGTTCTGTATGTTGGTCAATCATCCTCTTCTAAATCCAAAGCGAAAGCTAAGGGGAAGAAGAAGATGAAAGCCACCAAACCGAAAGGCGGGGTCAAGAAGGTGCAGGGAACGAACAAGGTAGGAAAGGTGAAGGCGGATAAGAATGAATGCTACTATTGTCACAAGCAAAGGCACTGGAAGAAGGATTGCATGGCTTTCAAAGCCAAGGACACGAAGCAAACTGCAGTTTCTGCTTCAGGTGTGTTTGTAATTGAAAATTGTCTTTCAGTAAACTCTACATCATGGGTACTTGATACCGGTTCTGGTTCTCACATCTGTAATTATTTGCAGGCTCTGAGATACCGTAGAGCACTGAAGACAGGTGATATGACCCTTCGGGTGGGCAATGGAATGAACGTAGATACTGTTGCAATAGGGGAATATCACCTGGGGTTGACTAGTGGGTACATTTTAGTGTTGTACAGCTGTTTTTGTATCCCCAGTATGCTATGTAATATTATATCAGTATCTTTGTTATCTAATAAAGGATATAATTTTGCACTTGAAAGAAATGTCATGAACATTTTCCTAAATCAAGAAATGATTGGGTTTGGCACACTGGAAAATGGCATATACATACTTAATCAACCTCAAGTTTTCAATATTCAAAACACGCTTAAAAGGAAGGCTCCAGATTCGAACCAAGCTTTCCTACGGTATTGTAGACTTGGTCATATAAATGAAACAAGGTTGAATAAGTTACATAAAGATGGATATTTAGATCCGTTTGAATATTTATCGTATGCAACTTGTCATCATGTATCAAAGGAAAGATGACCAAATCTCCGTTCACCGGACACGGAGAAAGAGCCACGGAACTCTTGGGACTTGTACACAGCGATATATGTGGTCCGATATCTACACATGCACGAAGCGGTGACTCCTACTTCATCACTTTTACTGATTATTTCTTGAGGTATGGACATGTGTTTTTAATGAAGTATAAATCCGAGGCTTTTGAAAAATTTAAGGAGTATAAAAATGAAGTGGAGAAACAGACTGGTAAAAGCATCAAAACACTTCAATCTGATCGAGGTGGAGAATACTTAAGTACCAGTTTCCTTGAATGCTTAAAAGAGAATGGAATTCTCTCTCAGCTTACTCCACCGTATACACCTCAGCATAATGGTGTATCAGAAAGGAGGAATCACACGTTACTGGACATGGTGCGTTCAATGATGAGTAGTGTTGAGTTGCCACTTTCCTTCTGTGGTTTTGCGCTAGAATCAGCTGCATACCTATTAAATAAAGTTCCGACTAAGTTTGTGCCTACCACTCCATATGAAATGTGGAGCGGGAAGAGACCATGTCTCAAGTATATCAAGATATAGGGGTGTCCGACATTTGTTAAAAAGCATAATCCGGACAAGCTCGAGGCACAATCAGTTTTGTGCAAGTTTATGGGATACCCCAAGCATTCAAGGGGATATATTGTCTACCACACTGAAGAACAAAAAGTGTTTGTCGCTCGCCACATTGACTTCTTAGAGAGTGAATTTCTTGCAAAAGAAATTAGTGGGAGCGCGGTAGAGCTGGAAGAAATTCCAGAACCTCAAACTACTACCAAGGACTTAGTAGAACCTCAGGTTCAATAGAGCCCGACGAACCAATGCCACTCCGCAGATCTGGTAGGCTTTCTCGTCCTCCTGAAGATACTATGGGTTTCTTGTAGATGGGGATCGAGAGGATTGCATCATCGATGATGATGAGCCTACTAATTTTCAGCAGGCTATCACGAGTAAAGACACGGTGAAGTGGCAGGATGCTATGAGATCCGAAATGGAATTCATGTATACCAATAAGTATGGACTTTAGGTGTTGCTCCTCCTGGGGTGAAACCGGTTGGATGCAAATGGATCTTCAAAAAGAAGATTGGTGCATTTGGACAAGTGGAAACCTACAAAGCTAGACTCGTTGCAAAATATTTTCGTCAAAGACCAGGATTGGACTATGATGAAACATTTTCCCCAGTAGCTATGCTTAAATCCATTCGGATCCTGCTTGCCATTGCTGCCTTCCATGACAATGAAATCTGGCAGATGGACGTAAAAACGGCTTTTCTAAATGGACATTTAGAAGAAAGTGTTTACATGGATCAACCAGAAGGTTTCTTAGACAGTGGGAGCAGCGGAAAGGTGTGCAAGTTGCTTAAATCCATTTATGAATTAAAGCAAGCATCGCGGAGTTGGAACATCTGCTTTGATATGACGGTCAAAGAATTTGACTTCATCAAAAATGTAGATGAGCCATGCATTTATAGGAAGATTGTAGAAGGAGCAGTAGTCTTCCTCGTTTTGTACGTCGACGACATACTACTGATAGGGAATGATGTCCCTATACTACAATCAGTAAAGCTCTTCTTGTCACAGAAATTCTCTATGAAAGACTTGGGAGATGCATCCTACATTCTGGGTATTAAGATTGTTGGAGATAGTGCCCTCAGAGTCAATTATTGGATCACAGGCACGTGATTGCAATGATTGAGGGAGGACCTATCCCGGTAGGACAGTCTTACTCGAGATGATAGTATGCTATCTGGCTTACCTTTATCATCGTGTACTGTTTCAGGTGACCTTACAGGTCACTATTACACGTTGATAGAGCCCCTAGGATTCTTGCTTGACGACCAGCAGTATGATGGCGATCATATACGTGGGAGCTGGGGTCTATAAGCACATCCTTAAATGGTCCCTAGTCGTGGGAGTTTCGAGACTGGGCATCGATACTCCATTAGTAGACTAGTGTATACAGTCGAGACCCCGACGAGGGGCGGTGGCCGGTCTCACAAGCCACTGGTGTCAGTTGGTTCACCTAAGATGTATACAGGTGCTCATTGGGTTATGAGTACACCGGACAGGACTCGCCGGGAACATGCTAGTTGGTCTTATACCTGACGTCAGATAGCAGTTCCCTGGTGACATGTGTACAGGTTAGTTCATCGACCTGAGATCGTCATTTGTCTCGTGTGAGTTCCCACAGTGCTTTGATTACTACCCTACCACGGCTCAAAGGAGTCGTGCAAACAGGTTTTAGTTGGGTACAGTCCCGAGCCACATGGAGGCAGTGAGCGGATCTGCAGGGGTTCGTCTCTCCCGGTATTGGGGGTGAGGTCGCGCTGTGTCTAGGAGAGCCATTACGCAAAGCCCTCGGCCGAGGCAGGAGATTTACTGGTAGGTATTCCAGTAGTATCTCAGGGCGTTCTGGGCTACACTCCGACACGACTGGTACCGCCTTTGGGGGTCTGACTTTTACCAACCCCCTAGGCCCGACATGCGATCCTCATAGACGAACGGACCGGACTGTACGGATATTGTCACTGACAGGCTCAGTAGGGTGTCAGGATGAGTTCGCTCATCGACGTCCCTTTTGGTCAATAGCTGGTGGCCCGTCACGTATTGGCTAATACCTCTGACGTGCTAGTGGTTAAATCCACAGCCATAGTATTGACGAGTCTTTAGAGTCCACCACACTTACAGTTACTCAAGCTTTCGGGCGAAACGCTGTAGAGGCCGTATGGAGATATGGCAGGGTCCGATCAGATACGTGCGGTATTGCACGGATCAGGATCGGACAGTTTGTACTAGTGGCCGTATAGTTATATGGAAGGGTTCGATCAGATACGTGCGGTATCGCACGGATCAGGATCGAACGGATTTTACTAGCCGGCTTTGGTTTAAGCCGGTACTAGTTTAGTACAGTGTAGATTTTGTCTCATTGCATTTGTATCCGGTCGGAATACAGATGCGGGTGTGTATGCACAGTATAGGGGTTTTCCTGTAATTTATTACGGGACCAGTTTTCTGGAGTTGCCAGTTTGCATTCCGTTCCGGCCGGTTTTCCTTTGTTCTTTCCCGGCCGGACTTTTCCGATGGAGGGGGTTATTTGCAGTTTTGCAAATAACACTTTGTGGAGGATTTTCTTGCAAAAGTATTTATTATGAAAGCATCTTTTATATACCATTCTTATCTTTCATCATCACTTGCTTTTTGGTGATTTGAGGTGATTAGAGGTTGATTTGAGTTTGTGATGATGTTGTTTGGTTGTGGTCACCACTTGTGCTCCTACCATCACCTCCCTTCATGCTTGATATTCATTCCTCCACCATTCTTCTACTCACTTGAGGTAACTTGATAAGTTTTTCATGAGAGGAAAAAAGAAAGAGAGAAGAAGAAGAAGAAGAGAGCTTGAGTTTCATTTCTTGATCTCATTCATGCTAGAAAAATGCAAGCACCATTTTTCTAATCTCATTTCCTCCATCATCTTCAAATGGCAACAAACCCCAAATGAGACATAGCCTCTACACTACACATTCTACAGCATATCTTGAGCATGTCGAGTTGCCGGCTTCATGCTCGAGTTGCCTCGGTGTTGAGGCGGGAGCCCGTAAAAGACGCAGGCATTGTGGTGCCCTTTCCGGCGAGGAGGCGACGATGTGGAGGCAAGACTTTCCGCGGGAGATCGGGACGATGACGAGAAGACCGGAGGACTCGGATCACTCGGTATAATTCTCACCCTATCTCTTGAATGCTAGCATTAGGTTAATGGTAAACGATCCGGGTTTTCATTGTCCGCGGTAGCGCCGGTTTCCGAGTAAGGAAATTTTTGATTCCGCATTTTGGCCTCGAGTAAGACGGCCGGGGCGCTGCCGTGGCGCAACATGGTATCAGAGCCACGCCATTAACCTTACCTAGCTTCGTTTGATGTGTTTGCGTCTCCGATCGACCGAAATTTCCAAAAACCGTATTTTTCTAGCACAATCAGTTTCTGTCGAAATTTTTTTGAATCTAAAAATTTTTCAGGTGGTCTCAGAATGATGTGCAGGGAGTCGTAAGAACACTGCAAAAATTTGGTGACATGACTCCTCCGTACGACCGCGGAAGGGCGGCCAAAACCCCCTTTTGGCCGCGCTTCCGCCGCAGGAGTGTGGGTTCGTGTGCTTAGTTTTTTGCAGTGGGCTTATGGGCTTATATTATGGGTTTTGGAATATTAATATTGGGCCCAGGTTTTCTGTGAGTGCTACAGTTTTGATTGGGGGCCCACTTGTTAATTTTTGGTCAATCGGAAAATTTTAAACACATTATTTCACTGTATTTACATTATATCTGCGACCGTGAATGTCACTCGATCGGTAAATCCGGTCTAACTGCTATAGCCCGGTTAGACGGATTTGCGAACGTGACTTTCACGTTGATGTTCTATGTTTATGCTGTGATGTTGCGGATCGGTCGTGGGGGATAGCCTGGATGCAATACTAGTACAGTTTTGTTGTATTATGTACATTTGATATTGCGGGGCGAGCGTCCGACATGTGGACTGCCGTCACTGCCTGTTTGTATTATTCTTTTGGGGCACGACCTGGTTGCGGTCGATGTACTCGGTGTATGTATATTTTACTCTCTGTACTAGGATTACCCCGCGGAGGGGTGCACGGATAGCCGGGTTCTAGAGGGCAACGGGCCCGCATCTCATGGCATTGAGACGGAGGGGGCTTCACTCTGGGATTGGCGGGCTATTCACCGCACTCGTAGGGGGTACAGGTTGACCCAGGAGGGGTGCCCAAGTTACCGGATTCCGTGAAGTGCTGGGTGGTCCATTCACGGTGCTGAAGGGGGCTGCCTCGCTTCAGGTTTTGGCGGGTGACTTGCCGCGCCCGTAGGGGTCTAGGTTTTCATTGCACAGGCTATCCACACGACCAGGGGAACGTCGGGTTTCAGCAGCGGCTCTGTGAAACCCGGGGCTTCCAGATATCTGTATTGTTCTGTGATGCTGTACATTTCTGTGATGTTGCATTTTATTCACGCCTTGAGCGAAATACTATATATTGGTATATATATTAGTAGATGTTGTATATGTTTTTCATCCGCGCTAGTCCAGTCCCCGCTCTGCCGTTAGTTAGCTAACCTAACGGGTGATGACGGGACCCAGTGGCGAATGCGGATGGCATATACGTACGTCAGTATATTTTCGTTCTTTATGGTGTGATCAATTGATGGGAGTGCGTTGATTCGGATCAATGCAAGCTAAACAAACCTAATCTGATGTTGTTGGAACGCTTTTCAAAAAGCTGTTATTGCAAGGACGTTCACTTTTGTTTTGCATCGTGGTATTCAGTTGGAATATCCTGCTCCTCAGTCGACGAGGCAAGGGCCGAGATCCCTTCACCGGGAGTGACCCCTTGGACAGAAGTTTGCGTCAGGGCAATAACTTCACTATAGCCGATTACTTTTGCTTTGCATCGTGGTATTCAGTTGGAATATCATGCACCTCATTCTACGGGGAAAGAGCCGAGATCCCTTCACCGGGAGTGACCTCTTTAGTAAAGGTTTTCGTCACTATATTTTCTAAAAGGTTATCCAGTTCCTTCAACGATATCAAGTTCATTACGTTAAAGGTTTTTCGCCAAAAACCAGTCGTAGCCCTCCGTCATTTCAGATTAGTATTACTTAGTATTCGTGCTGCGTTTGTCGTGCATTGCCGTGGCGTAGTGTTCGGTAGCTATGTAATGCTTTTCTGTCACATGGATAAGTGGATTAGTTAGGACAGTCGTACGGTCTTGTTGGCATTGTCAAGGACTCGTACGGGTGGGTTTAACGCAATCAAGATAATGACGGGTAGAACTTGACTAGGACTCTTTGATTTGTTGGCATTGTCAAGGTCACTTGGGTCCTAGGGGTAAAAACAAACATCGGGAGTTTCAAAAGAACTGAAACTTGCCAGACATGCGCATACCTTCTGGAGTGTGGTGACGTGAGTGGATTCCGTCAAGTTATCATGCGATGATAGTTGGATCCCGATTCCCACTGATGAGTTAGTATACTCCTCGGGTGACCCCGACTAATTCTTCTTTCAGGTTTGGAGGAGAATTTGAGGTACAGTGGGAGGTTTCCAGATTAGATAAAGTGATAACCATTCTGATCTAGGTTAGAGTGCACACTGAGTGTTTCTTTTCTCTCTCTCTTTGGCAGCGACCTTTGACCCGACCCTAAGACTATGACTCAGTGACCAAGTTGACCGAACCTTCTTAACACTGGCTTTTGGATTGTCAGAGTTGCAGACCTCATTGCCACTCCTACTTCTACCCTTTTCTCCAGGACACCCCGTATTACTACGAACGTCCACTTCCATTGGACAAAACCATCGTATGGTTATATACGAACTCGAAGGACTTCGAGGATGGTTTCTGGTTCTGGAGAAAACGAATAGGATTATTCAGTTGTCTTTTTCTTTTCACCTTCTCTCAGGTTGCGAGTACTCCTTGGTTTAGGAGTAGTACACCTATTACGCAAATTGGATAGTCTTCTTCCAAACCATAGGCTGGTGCCGACGGGTAGGGAATGAAGAAAACCAGTTAGCCTAAACGGTGTACAGAAGGTATTAAGATTAAGACAAAGCAAGGGATTAGTAAGAGGGCAAAGTAAATTGCGACTGATATTCACGACCAAACCAAGTATTTCTTCGCCAATCCTAAATCACCTTTGTATTTCTCCAGGACACTCCGTATCACTACGAAGATCCAAAGTTTATTGGATACTCCATCGTATGGTTATATACGAACTCGAAAGGAACTTGTTCCAGTTCGGGGATGGATTCTGGTTCAGGAGAAATAGGAATTAAGTACATTCAGGTGTCTTTCATCTTCACCTTCTCTCGCATTGCGAGTGTTCCTAGGATTGGGACAGTACACCCTTTATGCCTTTTGGATAGTCTTCTTCCAAACCATAGGCTGGTGCCGAACGGTAGGGAAGGAAGAAAACCATTTGGCCTAAGGGGGTGTACAGAAGGTAATGACTAAAGACATAGAAAGGGATTTAGAAAGATGGTAAAGAATTACAAGGTTACAGTTGTGAATCTGGATAATGGAAGAGGCATTACTAGGAATACCAGGATACCCCGACGAAACATTTCAATGTTTCAGTTTCACTGTGTGATGTTAAAAGAAAACTGATTTCCCGATTAGACACTTGCTCCAGGGTATGTATTTACCAGGTTGGATTCTCACATCTGTATGGTTTTACAGATGATGAGTGGGAGTAAGTTATTGGGAATTGGGTGATCATCCTCATTATTTCAGGATTCGTTGTAATCGGTGATATTTGAGGAGATCACCTGGGTTGTTTGCCGGTCGGCAAATATTTGGTTTTGAATATCCGCTGTTGTGCACCAATTTCAAATTGATATATCTGTACGTCTATTTTCATAGAGTGAGATATACCTTTTGATATTATGTCGATGACATTTACCTATATCAGTGGATGGTTAGGTAAGGAGCATCAAACAGCGGTGTAATTCTTCTTAACCATAAGTACAGTTTTCAACCTACGACGCACAGTGAAAGAGTTGTTAGACTCAGCGGACTTGTACAGAGTATTGTATGTTGTCCAGTGTCCATTGGGACAGAGGGGTTGGTCCTCATACTATATTTTGTTTACTTTTAACTTCTCTAGTTCTTAGACATGTGTTTCGTGGAAACACAGGGTCTAAGTTTTGAAGAGTTATAGGTATTTGAATAGAGTAGAGAACCAGGTGTAGCAAGTATCGGGATTCTTCAAAGTGATCGAAGATGCAGATACTTGTGTATGGTATTCAGTTGATAGTAATGATAAAGAGAAATTGCTTCTTTTTCAGGTTACTCATAATTGGAAGCATTCCTAAGTTGAGTAACGCTGATCGGCCTCTCTCCATTTAGTTGACATGCACTGGAGACAGCTGCATGATTTGAATCTGGTTCATTTAAATCAGTGCCTCTGGTTCTATATTGGATATAGAACAGTTCATATCTTAACGATGTTAAGGTACGGGGAGTTGTCCGGCTTATGATTAAAACCAGACACTGGACAACTCAAGGCACGTTTCTGTAATAGCTGTTTGTGGGTTGACCCAGGCTATGACGAGGGTTGACTTTCTACCATCTGGATGAACAATAGCAATATTGTTCTAGACTCGCCACAGTTTTAATAAAAATGGATTTTTTCAGAAAACAGTAGTGGGAGTATGGTAGAACTGGAAGTAATTCAAGAACCACAAACGATTACTGAAGATTTGATAAGGAACCTAAAGATTCAATCTGATTTGACATTCCATTGGCCACTCCGCAGATATGATGGGTAACCTCAGGCACTCGAGAGGTACTTCGGTATGCTCAAGGACGGTGGCAGGGAGGTTCTTGTTTACCCACACTTGCCATTGTTGTTGTTCCAGGCTGCGAGACCCGGCAGGAGGATGAGTATAGCGTCGTTCTAAACTAGTTTTGGAAGTGCACATCTATATGACTCTGCCAGAGGGTTGTCGTAGTCAGTGGGAGCAGCGGAAGCATTGGTGGACATCAGGCTTATGTCTATTTATAGACTAAAGCAGATGTAGCGGAGATAGATCATCTATTTCTGATGTGACAGTCATAGGTTTGACGTCATCAGAATAAGGGGTGGATCTGTTGAGAAGGTAGTAGGAAGTGATATTCCTATACTACGATCGGTTATACTTTGGTCGTCACACAGTGTTTTCTCCACATAGGACTTGGATATTATATCAGACATATTGGTTACTAGATCTATGGTTTTAGATCTAGATTTGGGTGGTTTCCCAATCAGGGTACTTTGACAGCATTCTAAGAGTATTTAGAATGGACGACTCCTGGCATGGTAGTGTACCTGCAGGTAATGGAGTCACCCTCTCTAAAGGTGTCTTATAGACTAAAAGGGAGAGGGATACTCATGATTGGCAGATCACTTGCTTTGGCAATTGAGTCAGTCATGAGATGTCAAGTACCACACCAGATGTTGTTCTTGCAGTAGATGCAATAAGTAGATATTGATCCAATCCTGGAGAAACAGTCGGAAGCAGTTTTAGAACATAAGTGAATGTTCTAGGGATATGATAACGGCTGCCTCCTTTAGGAGACGGTTATCACTCCAGGCTTCCAAGGTGACATGGATGGCAGAGTGGCTGTCAGAGTTACAGTTTCTCCTTCAGACGAGGGGCAGTATTTTGGACAGGTGGTCCAAGGCAATACTGAGGGAGGCATGGCGCTGGGTACTGATTAAGTTCAGTTATCGATACAGTCTAAGAAGTTTGGATTTGGAGTTCATTTATGAGCTAGGTCCCATCAGACATCCAGACGTTCTAAGACAGGTATTGCTCATTTCGGGAGATGGCTTTCTCCGCGAACTTGAGATATAGAGAGACATAGAAAGAAACATCACAGCGGATCCACTCACTGAGGCTATTCCTCGAACGCAATAGTTTCGCAAACGAGCTTTGTGAGACTGACTAGTAGAGGAGTTGGGTGTTCGGTATCACACGGGCTGTGAGTATGCGGCATCGCAATAATTAGCCTTGAGTGCAAGTGGGAGATTGTTGGAGATAGTGCCCTCAGAGTCAATTATTGGATCACAGGCACGTGATTGCAATGATTGAGGGAGGACCTATCCCGGTAGGACAGTCTTACTCGAGATGATAGTATGCTATCTGGCTTACCTTTATCATCGTGTACTGTTTCAGGTGACCTTACAGGTCACTATTACACGTTGATAGAGCCCCTAGGATTCTTGCTTGACGACCAGTAGTATGATGGCGATCATATACGTGGGAGCTGGGGTCTATAAGCACATCCTTAAATGGTCCCTAGTAGTGGGAGTTTCGAGACTGGGCATCGATACTCCATTAGTAGACTAGTGTATACAGTCGAGACCCCGACGAGGGGCGGTGGCCGGTCTCACAAGCCACTGGTGTCAGTTGGTTCACCTAAGATGTATACAGGTGCTCATTGGGTTATGAGTACACCGGACAGGACTCGCCGGGAACATGCTAGTTGGTCTTATACCTGACGTCAGATAGCAGTTCCCTGGTGACATGTGTACAGGTTAGTTCATCGACCTGAGATCGTCATTTGTCTCGTGTGAGTTCCCACTGTGTTTTGATTACTACCCTACCACGGCTCAAAGGAGTCGTGCAAACAGGTTTTAGTTGGGTACAGTCCCGAGCCACATGGAGGCAGTGAGCGGATCTGCAGGGGTTCGTCTCTCCCGGTATTGGGGGTGAGGTCGCGCTGTGTCTAGGAGAGCCATTACGCAAAGCCCTCGGCCGAGGCAGGAGATTTACTGGTAGGTATTCCAGTAGTATCTCAGGGCGTTCTGGGCTACACTCCGACACGACTGGTACCGCCTTTGGGGGTCTGACTTTTACCAACCCCCTAGGCCCGACATGCGATCCTCATAGACGAACGGACCGGACTGTACGGATATTGTCACTGACAGGCTCAGTAGGGTGTCAGGATGAGTTCGCTCATCGACGTCCCTTTTGGTCAATAGCTGGTGGCCCGTCACGTATTGGCTAATACCTCTGACGTGCTAGTGGTTAAATCCACAGCCATAGTATTGACGAGTCTTTAGAGTCCACCACACTTACAGTTACTCAAGCTTTCGGGCGAAACGCTGTAGAGGCCGTATGGAGATATGGCAGGGTCCGATCAGATACGTGCGGTATTGCACGGATCAGGATCGGACAGTTTGTACTAGTGGCCGTATAGTTATATGGCAGGGTTCGATCAGATACGTGCGGTATCGCACGGATCAGGATCGAACGGATTTTACTAGCCGGCTTTGGTTTAAGCCGGTACTAGTTTAGTACAGTGTAGATTTTGTCTCATTGCATTTGTATCCGGTCGGAATACAGATGCGGGTGTGTATGCACAGTATAGGGGTTTTCCTGTAATTTATTACGGGACCAGTTTTCTGGAGTTTCCAGTTTGCATTCCGTTCCGGCCGGTTTTCCTTTGTTCTTTCCCGGCCGGACTTTTCCGATGGAGGGGGTTATTTGCAGTTTTGCAAATAACACTTTGTGGAGGATTTTCTTGCAAAAGTATTTATTATGAAAGCATCTTTTATATACCATTCTTATCTTTCATCATCACTTGCTTTTTGGTGATTTGAGGTGATTAGAGGTTGATTTGAGTTTGTGATGATGTTGTTTGGTTGTGGTCACCACTTGTGCTCCTACCATCACCTCCCTTCATGCTTGATATTCATTCCTCCACCATTCTTCTACTCACTTGAGGTAACTTGATAAGTTTTTCATGAGAGGAAAAAAGAAAGAGAGAAGAAGAAGAAGAAGAGAGCTTGAGTTTCATTTCTTGATCTCATTCATGCTAGAAAAATGCAAGCACCATTTTTCTAATCTCATTTCCTCCATCATCTTCAAATGGCAACAAACCCCAAATGAGACATAGCCTCTACACTACACATTCTACAGCATATCTTGAGCATGTCGAGTTGCCGGCTTCATGCTCGAGTTGCCTCGGTGTTGAGGCGGGAGCCCGTAAAAGACGCAGGCATTGTGGTGCCCTTTCCGGCGAGGAGGCGACGATGTGGAGGCAAGACTTTCCGCGGGAGATCGGGACGATGACGAGAAGACCAGAGGACTCGGATCACTCGGTATAATTCTCACCCTATCTCTTGAATGCTAGCATTAGGTTAATGGTAAACGATCCGGGTTTTCATTGTCCGCGGTAGCGCCGGTTTCCGAGTAAGGAAATTTTTGATTCCGCATTTTGGCCTCGAGTAAGACGGCCGGGGCGCTGCCGTGGCGCAACAAAGATCTATCGTGATAGATCCAAAAAGATGTTGGGACTTTCACAGTCCGGGTACATTGACACTATACTAAAGAGATTTAGTATGGAAGATTCCAAGCGCGGTAATTTACCCGCTTGTCATGGGATCACCCTCTCCAAAGAGATGTCTCCAAAGACTGATGAAGAGAGGGCTCGCATGGGCATTATACCCTATGCTTCGGCAGTAGGATCCATAATGTATGCGATATTATGCGCCAGACCAAATGTAGCTTACGCACTTAGTGTGGTAAGCAGGTATCAGTCTGACCCAGGTGAGAAGCATTGGATAGCGGTAAAGAATATTCTCAAGTACCTGAGAAGGATTAAGAAGATGTTCTTAGTTTATGGTGGTGGGGACCTCCAGGTCGAGGCTTTTATCGACTCCAGCTTCCAAAGTGACAAAGATGACTCTAAATCCGTTTCGGGTTTTTTGTTTACCCTCAATAGAGGGGCGGTATGTTGGAGGAGTTCCAAATAGGATACCGTCGTAGACTCAACTATGGAGGCTGAGTATATAGCTGCTAACGATGCTGCGAAAGAGGCTGTCTGGATGAAGAAGTTCATCTCTGAACTTCAGGTAGTTCCGTCCATTGCCAATCCAATACCTTTGTTTGTGATAACAATGGGGCTGTAGAATTAGCGAAGGAACCAAGGTCCCATCAGAAATCCAGGCATATCTTGAGGCGGTATCACCTGATCAGGGGATCGTGGATCGCCGGGAGATCGAGGTATGGAGAGTGGACACAAAAGACAACACGGCAGATCCATTCACCAAGGCCATCCCTCAAGTCCAGTTCGAGAGGCTATTTGAGATGTTGGGCATGCGGTACGCCAGCAACTGGATCTAGTACAGACAGTGGGTACTCATTGCGCCAATTACAGGCCTTAGTGCAAGTGGGAGATTGTTGGATATATATGCCCTAAAGGCCTTCATTGTATAGGATTCTAGGGATATGTATGTACATGACAATCTTGCTTGATATGATAGTACGCTATTTGGTTTGTCTTTATCTTAACATGTGATATATTTTACTTTGTATTTCATATACCTGTTGATAAAGCCCATAGGGTGTTTGCCTGACTACCGGCGTTGTGATGGCGGTCATACTTGTGGGAGCTGGATGGTCAATAGGCACATCCATAAATATCCCTAGTCGCAGGAGTATCGAGACTGGGCATCGATGCTCCAGAGTAGACTAGTGTATACATATCTAGACCCTGATGAGGGGC
This sequence comes from Agapanthus africanus, assembly GCA_030015575.1. NCBI lineage: Eukaryota > Viridiplantae > Streptophyta > Magnoliopsida > Asparagales > Amaryllidaceae > Agapanthus > Agapanthus africanus. Next base: position 409,952,075 of record JASDDO010000026.1, read on the forward strand.
GATGGATTGGTCCCCCAGCCATTGGTGATGTGCACCTAAGATTGTATACAGATGCTCACTAGGTGTGAGTACACCGGACAGGACTCGCCGAGAACTGACTAGATGGTATTATACCTAGCGTCAGATAGCAGTTCTCAGGTGACATGTGTGCAGATAGTCTGTCGACTTGAGGTCGTCATTTGTCTCATGTGAGTTTCCACTGTGCTTTGATTACTACCCTACCACGGCTCAAAGGAGTCGTGCAAACAGGTTTTAGTTGGGTACAGTCCCGAGCCACATGGAGGCAATGAGCGACTGTTAGGGATACGTCTCTCCCGGTATAGGGAGTCGATATCACACTGTGATTGGTTGGTCATTATCATAAGTCCCTGGCCAGGGCTGGTTGAGAATTATTGGTGGACGGACCAGTAGATTCTCGGATGGTCTTGAGCCACCCTGACACGACTTGTACGGTTATTAGGGGTCTGACATTTTCCACCACTCTAGACCTTAAATGCGATACTCTCAGACGAACAGACCGGACTGCACGGATATTGTCACGGACAGGCTCAGTAGGGGGTTACGGACGAGTTCGCTCGTCGGCCTCCTTCTCGACAGGTACCTGGGTTGCCGTTACGTACAGCTAGTGCCACTGACGGACTTGTGGTTAAACCCACTGCCAGCGTAATGTCGAGTCCTTAGAGTCCCACACAGAGGGTTTCCCTGGATCATGCGAGACGATGTAGACGCCGTATGGTCTTACGGCAGGGTTTCGATCGCATTCATATACTGGCTACTCGAATGACGATCGGACGGATAATACTAGTGGGCTTTGGTTTAAGCTGGATACTAGTATTGTAGTATTGGATTATACTGATCTCAGTGTATCCGTATTTTTCAGAATACGGATACAGGTATGAAAATACGGAAAAGGGCATTCTTGTAAATTCATAAGAATGAGCTTCTAGAAGGAGACACCTCATTATTGTTTTATTCTTTTTCATTAAAGAATTAATGAGGTGGAAATTAGGAGATATTATAGGAATGGGATGAAGGCATGGCTAATTAATTGTTTATTCCATTTGGAGTCACTATTCAAGCATGGTTGTAAATTATATGATTTAATAATTGCATGGTTGAATTATTGGCTCAATACTTATCCATTCTCTCTTCTCATTTCATTATCATTATGACAAAAGCTTTCTCTCTCCTAGGTTTTTTTTCTCTCCTTCTTCATCAAGCTCATAACACTTGCATGTGTTGCAAATTAATGAGCTTGAAGATCAATTAATCCAATACAATCACTCTACATCAACTTAGTCTTCTCTTTTAGCAAGTTAGATCACTAAGGTATCTCTTTGAGGTTGGAGCTTGACTATAGCCCTCGGATGGATCCATCTTTGACGCAAAGGAGACTCGCAAGCGAACTCTTCAAAGACCTAAAAGAAGCACAAGAAATGAGATCAACAAGAAGGTTGAACCAAGGAGCAACTTGAAAACCCGAAGGACTAGGAACGAGGGTATAACTCTTTTACTTAGTAGTTAGCTCTCTCTCTCTCTCTTAGTCTAGATTTTTGTTAGCTAAGGTTTAAACAAGATCCATGTCACGCCCCGCTTCCCGGTATACGGGCAGAGGTTGCGACTGGGCCGCTACGTATTTACTATGAAGTAAATACGCTAAGCGTATCTAAGCAATATAAAAGTAAGGCACAAGAGACAAGATATAATAAAAACAGCAACTTTATTTATTCACATTCTTTCTGTACAATACTTGAAAAGTAAATACACTAAAATAAAGCAATGCTTAAACAATGACATAACAAAAATAAAAAGTACTGAATGGAAAGTGTACAATGACTAGAGCTCGGGGTCTTCACTGAACTGGTCCAAGTCTTCTGCTGTGGGCTCGATCTCAGGAATGTCCAGATCACCTGACGACATTCAAAGAAGAAAAAAAGAGAATGTCGTCAGCGAACAGGTCGCTCGGTAAGTCCCAAAGAGAAGGGAGAAATAGAATAGACAGAATAAGAAGATAGCTTTTAAAGTTGTATTATATTGTTATAATGTTGTGTTAACGCTGTTGTTTGTAGCTTGGTTCAGAAAGATGCCAGTGTATACGAGAGGGGTCTCAATATGCTAGAGACTAGGGCAAACGGAATATAAAGTACAAGGCTCTGTTATACAACCCGGAACAACGGCAATTGAATACAGTTAGGTGTCTTAAATCTTGCAGTTTCGTGCCACTTTTAACACCTTCCGTACCAGTCTACCCTTTTAACCCCGTAGTGTTTTGATTGTATTGTATTGTATTGTAACTTGTATTGATTGTAGATTTGGATGACTGACCAAAACCATGATATCTGTAAAACGGATGTAACCATAGAATCATGTAAATGGAATAACTGGAGAAGCATGTAAATGGAATGTATATCCATGGTTTGATTCAGTCAAGTTGTATAGATTGATAATTGGATTCATGGATTTATGTTGAATTGTAATATTATAGATTGTAATTTGTAGATTGTAGATTGTAAATTGTACTTGAATCATATTCAAATCAGATTATAATGAGACTCAAATTGAGTCAGACAATTAGAAAAGTAAATTGAAGTCCTGACTGTTTTGATGTTATCGTTAACCGCTGCACATGGGCGGTAGGATTTGTGTCTTTTTCAAAGAAAATTACCGTATTGATAACACCGTTGTTAAGTTGTCTACCTTAGATAGGCAAGCACCCACTTCTCCGGCTCCCTGAGGCTCAAGAGATTGGTCCTGCTTAAACTTATATTTACTAGGGTCCTTAGGGTAATTTATAGAAATTGAGGGGGGTTTATGTAAAAATACTTTTGTATAGTTTTCAAAATACACCCCAAGTATTTATTAATTGTCTTTAGAGTTGTAATGAATGTAGATTTTATATTGTGATATTTCTAGTGAAAATATCCTAATTCCATAATAAATAGTATTTATTTGTAATATTGATTATATGGAATTCATGGTATTTTAGTGTAAACTGATTCTTGTGATATTTTTAGAAAAGATAGAATATTTATAATAATTCAAATTAGATATTTTTGAATTACATATACGTATATTTATATGAAAATAAATTTTAATATATTTATTATATTTTAGAAATCTCGTTTTTCTTAAGATGTCATATTTAAATCTTTCGAGACCGAATGCTCCTTGCGGAGGTCTGAATCTCGCACTACTAAGCCCGAGGATGTGCGATAATCCGCACCATCCCGAACGGGTTCCCCAAAATGGCTTGTAGCGGCGCTTTGCAAAGATTTGTATAAATACTAATCGTTAGAAAACGGTTTTATTAAGTAAATGGTATTTAAATGAAAAATGTCGTTTTCCCGTATTCTAAATTCCCGAGGGTATCGTGCTATGTTGCATATGAGTGTGTGAGGAGGTAGGTCGTTACCTCGTGATCTATTTAAAGGTATAGCATGTTTTGTGATATTGAATGTAGAATCGAAACTATGTGGTATTTAAATGAAAATACGGTAAAATGAAATAGTCATTATTTTATGATATGAAACTTGATCAATTTTGTTGATTAGTGTTTAATAGTCAACATGAGAGAGTTTAAGCGTAATTTATTAACGAGAAGTGAAGTTTTATAAAGAAACCGAATCGGAAATCGGATTTGTCCTGATTCCGTCGGGTTTTGTGAATCCGTATTTTTAGAAAAGAAAAGAGAGGTAGAAATGGGGACTTATAGATTTCTATCAAAGATAAGAGGAAGGTGGATCAGGAGGAGTCGCCAGTGCGACGTTTCGTCTTCGGGAGTTCCTACGGTCGTTGCCGGAAATTCCGCCGAAGAATTCGCCGGAGCTTCGCCTTTCGCTCAATTCGATTGCACACAAGAGTTCTTGAGAATTTTAGAGAAATGGCTCAGAGTTTGGGGTGAGAGGGTAGAGGGTAGGGGTGGTATTTATAGGGTTGGGATAGGTTTAGGATAGATGAAAGATTAAAATGAAAAATATGATAAAATGTATTAAAAATATATTAAAAGTGGAGTAATTGGGGTTTTAAAAGAGCTCTAGAAATGGTCTGAGGCTAAAATTTTGCAGATGCATAAGGAATATGAAAAGACACAATTTTCATGTTGGGGCCGTCGCCGGAATCGGCCGACTCGGGGGTGACTCGGCCATGACTCGGTCGGAGGACTGAGTCGGCCGAGTCAAGGCCGAGTTGGCCGATTCCCGGCCAAGTCAGGCGGCCGGGATCCCCCCCCCCGACGGTTCATTTAACCTCTGGTAATGTTACATTTTTTAGTGTAGTGGGGTTTTCTGTGAGATATGCACGTGTAAATCCTTTGTCTTCTAAAGGATTTTAAAAAAATCAATATTAAAAATAATGTGGGGTATGGATATTGAACTCTGGTGGCTTGGTTCAGCAGTGCAAGGTATTACTAATAAGCTACAAGCTCCTTCTTATAATTATAGAGTTAATTAATTACTTAAAATAATAACAGCAAATGTAAATACTCCGAGTATACATAATTTTTAAGCAAATTTTTATACACTAAAAATGGAGTTGTTACATTCTTTTAACTTATAATTAAAAAGAAAAATAATTACTTATAATTTGTTCTCAGGCTAAAATACCCCTTTATGGATTTTGAAAAAACTATTTGAAAAAAATTTGTATAGAAAGATTAGGGTTGTTACATTCTACCCTCCTTATAAAAATTTCGTTATCGAAATTTGTAAAAGGAAAGTGTAACAGTTTGGTGACAGAACTAAAGTTTGTAAAAAAAAATTTGGTCAAAGTTGTGAGGGAGTTACTTAGGTTACCTTGGTTCACAGCAGGTTCTATGGCTGCTAAAGTGAATGTCTGTCGCCGTGGTACATTCCTTCTAACTGGAGGCACATTCTGTCCTTGGGGCCTGTTTCTCTGCCCTCGAGGCATGTTTCTCATTGCATGTTAGAATTGGCGAGTAGGCTGTGCAGGAGTTCTATGTGGAGGTGGTGCTGGGAGTACAGGACGAGTTGCAGGAGCCTGGATAGCTGGCCACTGCGGGTAGTTGGTAGGTGTGTGAGCTGAGTTGTATCTATATGGACATGTCTCAATTCTGTGATTGGACGCGCCACAAACTAGGCACAGGCCTTTTGCGTGCCTACAGTCCTTTATCAAATGTCCATCATTTTACTGTGAAAAGTAAATACACTAAGCGTATCTAAACAATCTAAAAGTAAGGCACAAGAGACAAGATATAATAAAAACAACAAATTTATTTATTCACATTCTTTCTGTATAATACTTGGAAAGTAAATACACTAAAATAAAGCAATGCCTAAACAATGGCATAACAGAAATGAAAAGTACTGAATGGAAAGTGTACAATGACTAGAGCTCAGGGTCTGAACTGGTCTAAGTCTTCTGCAGTGGGCTCGATCTCAGGAATGTCCAGATTACCTGATGACATTCAAAGAAGAAAGAAAGAGAATGTCGTCAGCGAACAGGTCGCTCGGTAAGTCCCAAAGAGAAGGGAGAAATAGAATAGACAGAATAAGAAAATAGCTTTAAAGTTGTATTATATTGTTATAATGTTGTGTTAACGCTGTTGTTTGTAGCATGGTACAGAAGAATGCCAGTGTATACGAGAGGGGTCTCAGTATGGTAGAGACCAGGGCAAACGGAATATAGAGTACAAGGCTCCGTTATACAACCCGGAACAACGGCAATTTAATACAGTTAGGTGTCTTAAATCTTGCAGTCTCGTGCCACTTTTAACACCTTCCGTACCAGTCTACCCCTTTAACCCCGTAGTGTTTTGATTGTATTGTATTGTATTGTATTGTAACTTTTATTGATTGTATATTTGGATGACTGACCAAAACCATGATATCTGTAAATGGATGTAACCGTAGAATCATGTAAATGGAATAGCTGGAGAAGCATGTAAATGGAATGTATATCCATGGTTTGATTCAGTCAAGTTGTATAGATTGATAATTGGATTCATGGATTCATGGATTTATGTTGAATTGTAATATTGTAAATTGTAATTTGTAGATTGTAGATTGTAAATTGTACTTGAATCATATTCAAATCAGATTATAATGAGACTCAAACCGAGTCAAACAATTAGAAAAGTAAATTGAAGTCCTGATTTTTTTGATATTATCGGTAACCGCTGCACATTGGCGGCAGGATTTGTGTCTTTTTCAAAGACGATTACTGTATTGATAACACCGTTGTTAAGTTGTCTACCTTAGATAGGCAAGCATCCACTTCTCCGGCTCCCTGAGGCTGAAGAGATTGATCCCGCTTAAACCTATATTTACTAGGGTCTTTAGGGTAATTTATAAAACTTGAGAGGGTTTTAAGTAAAAATACTTTTCTATAGTTTTCAGAATACACTCCAAGTATTTATTAATCGTCTTTAGAGTTGTAATGAATGTAGATTTTATATTGTGATATTTCTAGTGAAAATATCCTAATTCCATAATAAATGGTATTTATTTGTAATATTGATTATATGGAATTCATGGTATTTTAGTGTAAACTGATTCTTGTGACATTTTTAGAAAAAAATAGAATATTTATAATAATTCAAATTAGATATTTTTGACTTACATATACATATATTTATATGAAAATAAATTTTAATATATTTATTATATTCTAGAAATCTCGTTTTTCTTAAGATGCCGTATTTAAATCTTTCGAGACCGAATGCTCCTTGCGGAGGTCCGAATCTCACACTACTAAGCCCGAGAATGTGCGATAATCCACACCATCCCGAACGGGTTCCCCAAAATGGGTTGTAGCGGCGCTTTGCAAAGATTTGTATAAATACCAATCATTAGAAAACGGTTTTATTAAGTAAATGGTATTTAAATGAAAAATGCCGTTTTCCCGTATTCTAAATTCCCGAAGGTATCGTGCTATGTTGCATATGAGTGTGTGAGGAGGTAGGTCGTTACCTCGTGATCTATTTAAAGGTATAGCATGTTTTGTGATATTGAATATAAAATCGAAACTATGTGGTATTTAAATGAAAATACGGTAAAATGAAATAGTCATTATTTTATGATATGAAACTTGATCAATTTGGTTGATTAGTGTTTAATAGTCAACATGAGAGAGTTTAAGCGTAACTGCATTAACGAGAAGTGAAGTTTTATAAAGAAACCGAATCGGAAATCGGATTTGTTCCGATTCCGTCGGGTTTTGTAAATCCGTATTTTTAGAAAAGAAAAGAGAGGTAGAAATGGGGACTTACAGGTTTCGATCAAAGATAAAAGGAAGGTGGATCGGGAGGAGTCGCCAGTACGTCGTTTCGTCTCCGGGAGTTCCTACGGTCGTTACCGGAAATTCCGTCGAAGAATTCGCCGGAGCTTCGCCTTTTGCTCAATTCGATTGCACACAAGAATTCTTGAGAATTTTAGAGAGATCGCTCAGAGTTTGGGGTGAGAGGGTAGAGGGTAGGGATGGTATTTATAGGGTTAGGGTAGATAAAAGGTAAAAATGAAAAATGTGATAAAATGTATTAAAAGTGGAGTAATTGGGGTTTTAAAAGAGCTCTGGAAATGGTCTGAGGCTAAAATTTTGCAGGTACATAGGGAATGTGAAAAGACACAATTTTCATGTTGGGGCCGTTGCCGGAATCGGCCGACTCTGGGATGACTCGGCCGTGACTCGGTCGGAGGACTGAGTCGGCCGAGTCGAAGCCGAATTGGCCGATTCCCGGCCGAGTCAGGCGGCCGGGACCCCCCCGACGGTTCATCTAACCTCTGGCAATATTACATTTTTGGGTGTAGTGGGGTTTTTTGTGAGATATGCACGTGTAAACCCTTGGTCTTCTAAAGGTTTTAAAAAAAATAAATATTAAAAATAATGTGGGGTATGGGATTTGAACTCTGGTGGCTTGGTTCAGCAGTGCAAGGTATTACCAATGAGCTACAAGCTCCTTCTTATAATTATGGAGTTAATTAATTACTTAAAGTAATAACAGCAAATGTAAATACTCCGAGTATACATAAATTTTTAAGCAAATTTTTGTACACTTAAAATGGAGTTGTTAAATTCTTTTAACTTGTAATTAAAAAGCAAAATAATTACTTATAACTTGTGCTCAGGGTAAAATACCCTTTTATGGATTTTGAAAAAAGTATTTGAAAAAAAATTGTATAGGAAAATTATGGTTGTTACAATCCAAAAGTGGAACAAGTTCATGATGCAAAGCTAAAATAAGTTTCTTTTGATGCGAGAAAACTGTTTTTAAAATATTCCGCCTCCCCACCACACGTGGGGTGTGCATCATGGACTTACAATGTCAGCAGATATGAATGATTTGTTCAACTCTGGGCTAAAACACTTGTACCCATTTTCAGTATGTGAATTGCCTAAGAAAATACACTTAAGGACCCTTGGATCAAGTTAAACAATCCAGGCCGATGATCATGAATGAAACATGTGCACCTAAAAATGCGAGGAAGAGGGAAAGCATCCTTAAAGGGATGTAGCGGAGTTTCACCACCCAAAATCGAAGATGGCATACGGTTAATCAAGTAGCATGCAGTCATGACCACATCATCCCAACAGCGCTTCGGTGTGTTCATGTGAATCATAAGGGTACCAGTCACCTCAAGTGTCTATTTTCTGATACACCATTTTGTTGAGTGTATGGACATGACGATTGATGTTGCCAGACACATCAAGAAGCTGCACAAAACTAGGACTAAAGTATTCCTTTGCATTATCGCTCCTCAAAGCGGTCATAGAAGAGCCAAACTGATTTTGAACATTTGTACAAAGGTTTTGAAAGCATCAAATACCTCATAACAAGGTTTCAGCAAACACACCCACGTAACCCTTGAAAAAACGTCAATAAAGGTGACAAAGTAATGAAAGCCGAGTCTCGAAACAACCGAACATGGTCCTTACAAATCCGAATGAACAAGCTCCAAAGATTTACTTACTCTATTATTTGTCCTGGAAGGTACGGAAGCATAAGTATGCTTTCTCATTTCACATGACTTACACTTCAGTGTAGATAGGCTACCAGGAGAAGGAGCAAGCATCTTCAGTGTATGAAGAGAAGGATCGACCAAATCGGCTATGAATCTCTAGAGGTGTCGATGAAACAGAACACGCTAGTGGAGATTTCAAACACGTCGTTAAATATGCATGGTCATCTAAAACATAAAGCCCGTCAATCAGATACCCTGTAGCAATAACCTCCCCTAAACGAGTACTCGCGGTTAACCGCGTAGCAACAAAAGTGAATGAGCATCCCATGGAGCTTGAGAGTTTGCTAACCGATATCAGATTAAATAGGAAACCTGGCAAATATAATATTGGTGTCAGAGATAACCCTGATGTGAAGGTAATAATACCCACACCAGTGACAAGTGAAGTAGCCACATTCACTATGACCATGGGTGCTTGCAGTGCAGAGTGAAATGAAATGAGGAGTTTCAACTCCCCTGTCATATGATCACCGGCTCTAGAATCAACAATCCAGCGTCGTGGAGTAGATGTAGAAGAGAGACAAGCCATCTAATTGTCTCTTGCAATAAAGGTAGTGGATGGTGCTGGATTTGATGCAGGCAATGAGGATGTTGTGGATTTTAGCGAAGGCAGGAGTTGAAGACGCCTCACCTCGTCTGGTGTGAACGGTGCAATCGGCATAATGAATGTCTTTTCAACTCCCAATCCAACAACAAACACCAAATCGCAAACTGTGCAACCAATCACCACTTAACGGTCGATCTTCCAAAAAAATCTGATCGACAACTCAAACACTCAACAATACCAAAGAGGGATCTTCAAAGATCCCGCCCGAAAAACAATAACTCCAACATACACTCCATTAATCAAAGAAAGGAATCTACCAGGATTCCACCCTAAGAGACATCCGAGATCCAATTGTCGATCTAATAACAACCACCAACCTCAGGTACCAATACAAACAACGATCAACGACTCCATGAGTCGGAACACCAAACAAACAACAATCAATGGCTACACAAGTCATCACAAAGGAGAACTCTACAACAAAGGTTCTCACCACAAACAAATCACCACACAGAGAACCCACAACAATGGGTCTTGCCACAAACAAATCGTGATCGGTCCTAAAAGACCCGACTCGACGATCTACAACGCAATGACTACACGAGTCCACTCCAATCTCCCAACCTCCAACCCTTCTTAAAACACAAACAAGGTCTCGATTAGGCGTCCAATAGCCAAATCTCCACAACAACGCAGGCCAAACAATATATCATAATAAAAGTGTCTCCTTGATTCATATTTGTCACTAGAGGATTAGATCTAATTGCAGTATATAGAGAAAAATGGATCGGTTTTACTCAAAAGCATTTCATCAAACATAGCCAAAAGTAGCTTTTATAGATTGAGAGGGAGTATTGATAAGAAAAAAGGTGTGAGAATGTTAAAACAATGCCGAAGAGAGAAGAGAGAGCTTCGTCGCCTCGAATTAAACGGCTCAAGTGCTTGCCTAATCCTTTATGATCAAATTATTTGTTGTTATTTTCACTAATGATTTAATATTGTATTCATTTTTCAAAATCATTTAGTGAGCCGATAATCTCCATTCTGGGATGGTCTATAGAGCCGAGATTCCCAAAATGGCCATCTGTTGTATTACTTTCGATACGTAATAAGATTCTAAACCTTGAGTGACGATGATGCTATGGAAAATACCTAAAATTAACACAAGTATAAGGCAGAATAACTACCACAATTATGCATGTTGATGAGTCTAGAAGTACTTGGGGAAAAAAATTTATTGATATTAATCATATTCTCAGAAAAATTTTGGTTCAAACATGGTTATCTGATATGACACCTAGAGTAACCAAGATGCAATAATGATGGCCTGAAAAGGTAACAAAATTCCACTTTCAAATTGAAGATACAAACAATATATTGCTACAGATAACTCTTTCTTAAGCAATCCCTTTCAGACACCTAAATAAATAGCTAAAAAAGTATGATTGTAACAGGGAAATGTGTTGGGTATGTAATTGCAGAGTTAAAACATCCTAAGAGACGCACAGAGAAAAGAAATCTAAATGCAGGTCACAACGAGCCTTCTCGACTTGCCAAAAACCTCACAAAAATTAACCATTGGATAATGAGCTTCAAATGGTAGGTCACTGCATTTTTCTTTCCTCTTGTTGAAAATCCACTTTGCCAACACGCCAAAAGTGAAAAAGAGTGGCTTTCCATCAATCTCAGTAAAATATTGAGATTTTCGGCGCAGGCAGATAAATACCATGACTTTTATAAATTACAAATAGTCTAAGAGCATAACGAGATCCAAAGCAAGTGCAATGACATCATGATTTACAAGGGACCTCTTCAATCAAAATACTTACAACGCCATTGCCCGCACTACGAAGGCAGACCTCTACAAAGTCTCCTCCGATTTTTTTGCTTTTATTTAAAGGCTTAATTCCCAAAACAAACTACCAAAAGCTTAGAGTTTGTGGCAAACAACTACCAAATTCCTTTAAAATTAGAGAAAACTAACAAAGTGTGCTGACATTTTTAAACTTTCTTAAAATATTTGGTGGCTTATTGAATATTTAGCATACAAGTTTGGTAATTCATTAGATATTTGTTAAACAAGTTTGATGGTTTATTGAACGTTTACTAAACAAATTTGGTAGTTTATTGTTTATTAATTTTACAAGTTTTTGTACACTTGGTAGTTTCTTGTAATTCTCAAAGAATTTTGTAATTACTTGCCACAACCCCTAAATTTTTGGTAGTTGAGCCTTTTTTAAAATAACAGTCTCCTTTGTTGATATCAAGCCCTAGGAACAACAAAAACATTTCATTCTGCTAATGAGCTAATTGTGGAACAGTTAATGCAAGAATTCATTTGTGTACATATTCACATAACTTTTATAGTAATATTTTGTCTTGGATATTAGTTCTTCTTTAAAACAACAGCTATTAACTTATTCCTTTTAAAGCCTTCAGAAACATAAAGTGAAACTTGAAATATAAATTCCTTACTAACACGAATATAATATATTTTAAGGAAAGGATTAATCGCAGCCATAAAGTTTACACGACATAGCATTTATACCCACTCAGCTTGGAACAAAACCTAAAAACACTCAAATTCTACTCTAAACGACGCACACAAAAAAAAAAAATTTTTACACAATCATTTGAATTGATTGTTTCATGAGAGGGCACAAGCACCACATTCAGATCTATTCCAGCAAATGAGGGAAAGCCAAATTTGTACAACAACAAGCTTAAATTTAAAGCCAAATTCAAACTGCAAATTTGAATTTCTTACTAACAACGGAATAAATGTTATTTAAAAAAGAAAAGAAACCGTGATTGCACAAAACACCTATGTAGTTTATCCCCTATACCACTTGTACCCCTCAAATCAACCAAATCCCTCAACATCAGCCGAATTCTACTCTAAACAGCACAAAATAGTTGTAGAGTTAAATTAGACAACCATATGAGTTGTTTATCCTATTGGGGGGGGGGGGGGGTTGAACCAAAGAAGAAAGGAAATCTAACAACGAAAAATGGAGAATCGTTATGTTATTGCATTATAATTATATAAAATAAACAGCAGCTAGCAAAAAGCAAGAAGTCAATCGAATGTCTTCAATTGCTCGCTAAAATTTGAATTGAGATGCAAAATTGAGATCAAAAGACTGAGCTTTACAACAAACTTGAATTTTTATGAAAAATGTATGCGTGTATATATAGTGTGCATCATTCCGGAGAATCAGCTTCCTCTTCAGCCCTGCCGAATTATAGGACAGTAGCCGTGATTAGGCCGCACTTTTGTCCAAGTGCTAATGCGACACCCATGCTTCACTTTGGGCTTGATCTCTTTTTCATGTTGTCGCCCTTGCAGCTCGTTCAATTCAATGAGCTTTGTTCTATGCTTCTTCCTCTCTGCAACATGAGATCAAACAACAAAGATCAGTTAATTTCTAATTCATTACAGAAGAAAATTTAATAACCACCATTAAAAAGAAAGAAGAGAAACAAACCATTATTTGCGTTCTCATATCTTTCGTGAAGCCTTTTTTTTGTAATCTCTAGCTTGTCCTCATAATTAAGCTTCTCTGCTCTACTTACTTCTTGGACATGAGGTGTTAATTTTGATGCTCCCCTAAAAGAGTCTTGTGTTTGTAGCAGCTTTGAATACTTCTCACTAGTATTTGTTTTCTTGAAAACTTGTTTTGGTGAAGATTTCATGTCCCGCACATTGTTATTCTGTTTCTGATTTGCTGCGTATTAATAAAGAAAAATCTGTTATTTGAAAAATCACACTATAATAAGGCAAGAAAATGAAGATGACTTTACTATGCTTTGCAAAGGCAGATAACTTTACCATTATTTTTCTCTTGATATCTTTCTGGCGGAAGCTTTCTCTTTTTGATCTCTGGTTTATCTTGAAAAGCTAGAGCTTTAGATTTCTGTATATCAGTATACAAAAGCAAGTATTAGTTTAAAATTATTTATTAACCACTATTATTTATGCTTGCAGGCTTTAGTGTAGTCGTGTATCTTACCTCTTTAATGTTCTTATCAGCAATAGACTCCTTCAAATCTTGTGTCAATGGACTTGCAGCATTCATAGGACTTGCCATCACATTGTAGTTTCTCTGAGCTTTCAGTGCCAAAACAACTATTCGAGGCCTTTTCATCTCACCATTATCTTTCTTTGCCTGTTCATATTTCTCTGACAAAAGCTTTCTCTTTTTGATCACTGACTTATCTTGAAAACCTAGGCCTTCAGCTTTCTGTGCATCCATAAAACAAAAGAAAAATATTAAGTCAAATTATATTTTTCATTGTTCAAAACAAAAGATGGTAAAATCAAGGATTCGAAGCTTCAGCTTAGTAAGTGTAGTTACCTCTTCAGTTATCTTATTAGCATTAACCTTCTTCAAATCTTTTACTAATTCACTCGTGGAGATTATTGGGCTCCTAGCGTTCATAGGATAAACCGTCTCATTGGTGTTTGTACGAGGTCTCAGCGGCTTAACAATTATTCGTGGCCTCTTCTTCTTCTTCTTCTCAACATTATCCTTCTTCTCAATGATATTGCAATCGAAGTGAGACTCTTTATCGGTTGTTTTGGAAACTCCTTCGCCTTTAAAGCCAGGAACAGAATTGAGAAGAAATAGTGATGAGGAAAAGAGTTTGATAAACAAAGAATCAGGATAACTATAAAATATAAACATGTTTAGCTTACTTTCATCATCGTCGATGCCATCGAAGAAGTTTGCGATGGAATTCTGTTGAGAGAAAATTGAAACAGAAGTATAATTAGTATGTCTGAAAATTTGTACCAATGAAAATATTACATAACAATAAGAAGAGTTGATTAAGGACTTTTGAGAGATTGACGGATTGTGCCGCAAAGAGATCTTCAACGTCGAGAGGTGGAAAAGTAATTTTCTCATCAGAAAAAAGAAGTTGCTGCTCTTCTTCAGCATGGAATGAAAAGACAGTGTCTGGGGTAGTAGTTTCTGCAATATGTAATGAGTGATTAGTCAAGTAAATAAGACAATTGTCATTTTTCAAGAATTTAAAGAATATAGAATCTTACTTGTAGTATCCTTAGTTTCATGCATCCAGTCATTTAGAAGAATAGTCCATCCCCTACACCCAAAAAATTACAACCAAGATAAATATTAGTAATTTATTCTAGGGTCGACATGGACGAAGAAACTTGTGTATGAAGGTGAAGTTTGCTGATGATGAGTATGCAACAGATTAAAAAGTAATGATTTTAACTGAAAATTGAGAGAATTCATCCATGCAATTGGAAACACAAACGTAAGTTCTGTTAGAGTTGAGGCTTGCGGAAACGTTGGTTTTGGATGCTAAGTGGAGAAAACTAAGTAAGGAACTCGAGAAATCTCCGGAGAAAGAAAGAATTTTACTATAGAGAGAAAGCAAATACAAAAGAATTTGAGAACTACAAAATTTTACAAGAGCTCTCAAACTCTCAATCTCTCACTATGGCTCACAAGCATTTGTGTTTGCTTAATTGCCCATCTCAAATGACCCCTAAGCTATCTATAGAGGTCCAATAAATGGTTCTAGAAGGCTTCTAGAATATCTCTAGAACTTCTAGACTTTTTCTAGAATAAATCTAAAGTTATTTCAAAACAATTCTAGAAAATTTCTAGAACCATTCTAAATCAATTTCTAGAATTTCTAGATTACTTTTAGAAGAACTCTAGAAAATTTCTGGAACCATTCCAAATCAATTTCTAGAGTTTCTATACTACTTCTAGAAGAGCTCTAGAAATCGGACTTTGCCTCTAGAACTTGGACTTAGGCTTATGTGATTTTGCATCACAAATCAACATTCTCCTCTTTGATGCAAAATTGCCAAATCTCCGAAGCTTTCTCTTTCTCTTTCTATCCCTGACAATCTCTATACCAAGGATCTTTTTCGCTGCTTTCAGATCCTTCATCTTGAACTCCCGACTCAGTTGTTGCTTTAATTTTTCGACTTTTGATTTACCTTTGAAGACCTACTTGCGTCCTATAACACGTTTGCCTTCTGGCAATGGTACTAGATCTCATATACCGTTCCTTTGAAGAGATTCCATCTCCTCCATACCGAGTCTCCTTTTTTCAAAGTCTCGTGACTGGTTAGCCTCTTTGTAAGAGAGTGGTTCTTCATTTTCAATAGTCAAAGCATATGCTGGCATGTCTTCAAAAACGTAAGTCGACCAATCTCCATATCGATCTGGTGGACGCTTATCTCGTTGCGGCCTTTGCTGCACCTGCTGAACTGTTGAATATCAATCTTGTTGTGGCGCTGGCTCCACCTACTGAATTAGCTCATCCTGAGTCTGAATTCTCGGTACCTCATCTCTAATATCCTGAACTGGAACCTTCGTCACCACCTGACTAGATGATTTCGCCGTCTTCTCACCATCTTCATTTTGAACCTGTTTGTTGAGAATCGCAGATTCATCGAAGGTCATGTTCATGTTGATTACGACTTTACTGGTTTCAGGACACCACAACCTGTAACCTTTTACTCCATGTATCCAAGGAAGATGCATTTTCTTGCACTCGGCTCAATCTTACTATTCTTCTCGTGAACGTAAGCTGGGCATCCAAACACTCTCAACTTCGAGTAATCAACAGCTTTCCAGTCCATAATTCCCCCGGAGTCTTTGATCCTATCGCTGATGATGGTGACCTGTTGATGAGGTAAACAGAGGTATTTAGAGCCTCCGCCCAAAACTCCTTCGCTTTTCCCAATAGAAAAATCTTTGTTCATCTCATTTTTCTATGGGAAAAAGAAAATGAAGTTCAGCGGTAATGTTCAAGTATCGTGTCTTTTCAGCAGCGTCCGATTCATGCGTTCTGCAACTCCATTTGATTGTGGATCTCCAAGTGTGATGTAGTGGCATATGATCCCTTCAGCTTTGCAGAACTCCTTGAATACATTTGAAATGTATTCACCACCATTATCGGATCTCACGATCTTCACGGATTTTCCCGTCTGCTTTTCTACCATGGCTTTTCAAGTCTTGAACTTCTCGAATGCATCAGACTTGTGCTTCAAGAAATATACCCATAACTTTCTTGAGAAGTCATCGATGAAAGATACAAAGTATTTGGCTCCTCCATGAGAAGGAATCGGCGCCGGTCCCCACATGTCGGTGTGAATATAATCCAAGATATCTTTAGTATCATGTACACATGTGCCGAACTTCAACCGATGTTGCTTTCCCAATACACACTCTTCACAGAAGTTCAGCTTCTGAAAATTTACACCCCCACTCAAATGTCTCTTATGGAGTATCTCTAAATTTCGTTCATTCATGTGGCCAAGTCGCAGATGCCACAATCATAATGAATCTATATCTGTATCGGAAGGCGTAAATACGAACTCATCTGTGATAGTGTGCCATTAAAGCAGATATAAGTTACCAGCCTTCCTTCCTTTTATGATGACCATAGATCCTCAAAGGATTTTCATAGCGCCACCCTCAATTACTATCTTGCAACCGAGCGAATCCAAAGCATCCAAGGAGATAAGGCTCTTCTTCATATCCGGTACATACCTGACATCTGTCAACGTCCTCTCGACCCCATCATGCATCTTGATCCGAAACGTTTCTATCCCAACCGTTTTTCATACCATATCATTGCCCATGAATATTGATCCACCATCAAGGGCACGATACGATGCAAAGTAATCTCGATTTGAGGTCATATGATAGGAACAACCAGAATCTAGAATCCATGAATTTTGTACATCGGCTAGTGCACATACCGTAAGAACCGAGCTGTCACTATCTGAAGCCTCCTTCGCAACGCTCATCGTGTCGGAAGATTTCTTTATACTTCTCCTTAATATGAGGGAAGTTATTCTTCCAATGCCCTTTCCGTTTACAATAGTGGCACATGTCATCCTTGGGATTCCTCGACTTTGACCTTGATAACCTCTGGAGCCTTTCCCTTCGCATTTCTATGAATGACCCCTAGCGAATAGTCCATCATCCCGACCTTCCGTGCGATCCGATGACACCTTTCCTCTTAATTCTTCATAATGCAATCCTTCTTTTACATCTTCTTAGGAGAGCGTGTATCAGTTGTATACCATGTTGTTGACGAACTGGCCATAGGATGAAGTTAAAGAGCACAAAAGAATCAATGCTTGATCCTTGTCTTCGATCTTGACGTCTATATTCTTTAAATCAATCATGATTTGATTCAGCTCGTCTAAATGGTCTTTGATGGATGTACCTTCCTTCATCCTAAAAGTATAGAGATGTTGCTTCAAGGACATTCGGTTGGTGAGAGGCTTCTGCGAATAAAGTGACTCCAATTTCTTCCATAACTTCGCTGCAGTCTCCTCTTCGGCGACCTTACGAAGCATTTCGTCGGCGAGGGACAATTAAATCGCGCTATAAGTTTTCATCTCCATTTCTTCTTTCGTGTCCACCGACATATCTTTCAGAAGTTTCTCTGGCTCGAACACGATCTTGTACACACCTTACTGTTTCAGCAGAGCGATCATTTTGATCCTTCATAGGCTGAAACTGTTTCACCCGTCGAATTTCTCCACCTTGAAGTTGGTTGAAGCCATACTCTAAGACCAAATCCAAAACCCAAACCTTCACTCTGATACCAGTTGTTAGAGTTGAGGCTTGCGAAAACGTCGGTTTTGAATGTTAAGAGGAGAAAACTAAGTAAGGAACTCGAGCAATCTCCGACGAAAGAAAGAATTTCACTATAGAGAGAAAGCAATTACAAAAGAATTTGAGAACTACAAAATTTTATAAGAGCTCTCAAACTCACAATCTCTCACTATGACTCACAAGCATTTGTGTTTGCTTGATTGCCCATCTCAAATGACCCCTAAGGTATTTATAGGAGTCCAATGAATGGTTCTAGAACGTTTTTAGAATATCTCTAGAACTTCTTGACTTTTTCAGAAGAAATCTAGACTTATTTCAAAACAATTCTAGAAAATATCTAGAATCATTCCAAATCAATTTCTAGAGTTTCTAGACTATTTCTAGTAGACCTCTAGAAAGTTTCGAGAACCATTCTAAATCAATTTGTAGAGTTTCTACTACTTCTAGAAGAGTTCTAGAAAATATCTAGAACCATTCCAAATCAATTTCTAGAGTTTCTATACTACTTCTAGAAAAGCTCTAGAAAGTGGACTTGACCTCTAGAACTTGGACTTAGGCTTATGTGATTTTGCATCACAAATCAACATTCTCCTTCTCGATACAAAATCGCCAAATCTTCTAAGGTTTCTCTTTCTCAATGTATCCTTGACAATCTTCATGCCAAGGATCTTTTTCGCAGCTTCCAGATCCTTAATCTCAAACTCCCGACTCAGCTGTTGCTTTAATTTGTCGACTTCTGATTTACCTTTGAAGACCCACTTGCGTCTTATGGCGCGTTTGTCTTTTGGAAACGGTACTAAATCCTATATATCATTCTTTTGAAGAGATTCCATCTCCTCCTCCATAGTGAGTCTCCCTTTTTCAAAGTCTCGTGACTAGATAGCCTCTTTGTAAAAGACGATTCTTCATTTTCAATAGTCAAGGCATATACTGTCATGTCTTCAAAAACGTAAGTCGACCAATCTCCATACCAATCTAGTGAACACTTATCTTGCCTGAGGCCATTGCTGCACCTGCTGAACTGGTGAATGCCAATCCTATTGTAGCCCTGGCTCCACCTACTGAATCGGCTCTTTCTGAGTCTGAGTTCTCGGTACCTCGTCTCTAATACCCTGGACTATAAATTTCGTCACCAGCTGATTAGGTGATTTCGCCGTCCTCTCGCCATCTTCACTTTAAACCTGTTTGTTGAGCATCGCAGATTCATCGAAAGTCACGTGCCTGCTGATTACAAATTTACTGGTTTTAGAACAGCACAACCTGTAGCCTTTTACTCTATTTGCGTATCCGAGGAAGATGCATTTTTTTGCTCTCGGCTCAATCTTACAATTCGTCTTGTGAACGTAAGCTAGGCATCCAAACACTCGCGGTTTTGAGTAATCAGCAGTTTTTCCGGTCCATACTTTCTCCGGAGTCTTTGATCCTATCGTAGATGATGGTGAGCTGTTGATGAAGTAAACTGAGGTATTCAGAGCCTCCGCCCAAAACTCCTTCGGAAATCCAGCGGTAATTCTCAAGCATCGTGTCTTTCCAGCAGCGTTCGATTCATGCGTTCTGCAACTCCATTTGACTATGGATATCTAGGTGTGGTGTAGTGGCGTACGATCCCTTCGGCTTTGCAGAACTCCTTGAATACATACACCCCCAACACAAACATAAGTTCTTTATTTGTTTGTATACTACTTGATACATGCAAGTGGAGTCTGAAGATACTATATAGCTAAAGTGGATTGTTTAATTAGCTAAATAGAAATCTGCATGGTTCGGGTTTATCTTCAGAGTTGCAAGTTCGAGTAAAGTCGAATATCGATAGAAAGATAGAATAAAGAGTGATCGCCATTATAGCAAGTTATTAATTATAAATTTGAGTCATTTTGTAGTGACCATAGAGTCGATATTAATAAATACACAATGCAGTAGGGAATGGCTTCTCCATCCAATATTATCTGATATTTAACAAAATATTGAAACGTACTCACTCCAGACTAGAAAAGTTGTAAAGTTCATTACATTTCCTATTTCTAGCATAGCTCTCAATTTCATGTTTCTGCTTAATGCTAAATGATCAATTACACCAGCAGCTCGTGAGTGCACAATGTGTGTGATCAACGAAGAAGTTTCTGTCAATGACCAATCCACTAACACACTTTTTTCATGTTCATGTTCTTAAATTTTGAACGTTAAGAGAAGAAAACTAAGTAAGGAACTCGAGCAATCTCCGACGAAAGAAAGAATTTCACTATAGAGAGAAAGCAATTACAAAAGAATTTGAGAACTACAAAATTTTATAAGAGCTCTCAAACTCTCAATCTCTCACTATGACTCACAAACATTTGTGTTTGCTTGATTGCCCATCTCAAATGACCCCTAAGGTATTTATAGGGGTCCAATGAATGGTTCTAGAACGTTTTTAGAATATCTCTAGAACTTCTTGACTTTTTTCAGAAGAAATCTAGACTTATTTCAAAACAATTCTAGAAAATATCTAGAATCATTCCAAATCAATTTCTAGAGTTTCTAGACTATTTCTAGAAGACCTCTAGAAAGTTTCGAGAACCATTCTAAATCAATTTGTAAAGTTTCTACTACTTCTAGAAGAGCTCTAGAAAATATCTAGAACAATTCCAACTCAATTTCTAGAGTTTCTATACTACTTCTAGAAAAGCTCTAGAAATTGGACTTGACCTCTAGAACTTGGACTTAGGCTTATGTGATTTTGCATCACAAATCAACATTCTCCTTCTCGATACAAAATCGCCAAATCTTCTAAGGTTTCTCTTTCTCAATGTATCCTTGACAATCTTCATGCCAAGGATCTTTTTCGCAGCTCCCAGATCCTTAATCTCAAACTCCCGACTCAACTGTTGCTTTAATTTGTCGACTTCTGATTTACCTTTGAAGACCCACTTGCGTCTTATGGCGCGTTTGTCTTTTGGAAACGGTACTAAATCCTATATATCATTCTTTTGAAGAGATTCCATCTCCTCCTCCATAGTGAGTCTCCCTTTTTCAAAGTCTCGTGACTAGAT
The DNA here is from genome assembly GCA_030015575.1 of Agapanthus africanus. NCBI lineage: Eukaryota > Viridiplantae > Streptophyta > Magnoliopsida > Asparagales > Amaryllidaceae > Agapanthus > Agapanthus africanus. Next base: position 409,973,250 of record JASDDO010000026.1, read on the forward strand.
AGCCTCTTTGTAAAAGATGGTTCTTCATTTTCAATAGTCAAGGCATATACTGTCATGTCTTCAAAAACGTAAGTCGACCAATCTCCATACCAATCTAGTGGACACTTATCTTGCCTGATGCCTTTGTTGCACCTGTTGAACTGGTGAATGCCAATCCTATTGTAGCCCTGGCTCCACCTACTGAATCGGCTCTTTCTGAGTCTGAGTTCTTGGTACCTCGTCTCTAATATCCTGGACAATAAACTTCGTCACCAGCTGATTAGGTGATTTCGCCGTCCTCTCACCATCTTCACTTTAAACCTGCTTGTTGAGCATCGCAGATTCATCGAAAGTCACGTGCCTGCTGATTACAAATTTACTGGTTTTAGTGCACCACAACCTGTAGCCTTTTACTCTATCTGCGTATCCGAGGAAGATGCATTTTTTTCTCTCTCGGCTCAATCTTACAATTCTTCTTGTGAACGTAAGCTAGGCATCCAAACACTCGCGGCTTTGAGTAATCAGTAGTTTTTCCGGTCCATACCTTCTCCGGAGTCTTTGATCCTATCGTAGATGATGGTGAGCTGTTGATGAAGTAAACTGAGGTATTCAGAGCCTCCGCCCAAAACTCCTTCGAAAATCCAGCGGTAATTCTCAAGCATCGTGTCTTTCCAGCAGCGTTCGACTCATGCGTTCTGCAACTCCATTTGACTATGGATATCTAGGTGTGGTGTAGTGGCGTACGATCCCTTCGGCTTTGCAGAACTCCTTGAATACATACACCCCCAACACAAACATAAGTTCTTTATTTGTTTGTATACTACTTGATACATGCAAGTGGAGTCTGAAGATACTATATAGCTAAAGTGGATTGTTTAATTAGCTAAATAGAAATCTACATGGTTCGGGTTTATCTTCAGAGTTGCAAGTTCGAGTAAAGTCGAATATCGATAGAAAGATAGAATAAAGAGTGATCGCCATTATAGCAAGTTATTAATTATAAATTTGAGTCATTTAGTAGTGACCATAGCGTCGATATTAATAAATACACAATGCAGTAGGGAATGGCTTCTCCATCCAATATTATCTGATATTTAACAAAATATTGAAACGTACTCACTCCAGACTAGAAAAGTTGTAAAGTTCATTACATTTCCTATTTCTAGCATAGCTCTCAATTTCATGTTTCTGCTTTATGCTAAATGATCAATTACACCAGCAGCCCGTGAGTGCACAATGTGTGTGATCAACGAAGAAGTTTCTGTCAATGACCAATCCACTAACACACTTTTTTCATGTTCATGTTCTTAAATTTAATGGTGTTGCATGACTTGTGCATACTAAATTCTGATATAGTCCTTTTTTTTCACCATAGAGTTTTAGTATAATGCCGAAATGTAACCAAAGTATAAAAATAAGCTTTGAGAGAGAGAGAGAGAGAGAGAGAGAGAGAGAGAGGTCTATCCAGAATTACACAGTTCACTTTGTGTAGATAACAGTTAAATGCATAAGGATTAGACTTCAAATTTTGCAGGTGACAATCTATCTATATATAGTAAAGTTAATTTCCTGGACATGTTCAAAAGAATAAAAATGACACTTTCAAGGACGAATTCAATCCCATTATTGCAAAAAGCAAGGCAAGTAATCTAGCAACTACAAAATCCGAAAGCGTTATTAAAACTCGTAGCAATTTAATCTATGAATCGACACTTACAAGCTAATAACTTCCGCCAGTTGCTTGATCCCTTCATTGGTGTTCTTTAGCATGCATTTGACCGAACTTGAAATGTCTGTAGCCTACATCAAATAAGAAAAAACAAAGAACAATTTTGGGATTGATTTCATAAATTAAGAATTTTGATAAAAAGACTAAATAATAATTAGAAATTCATACCTTGATGATTTCAAGAGGAAGTTCCATCAATTGCAACAACCTTAGTGATTCAATTATAAGTTTCCCAGGCTGCAAGCACAAGAAAAAAAAATTATATTAAGTTAAAGGTAAAACACAAATAGCTTTTCAAAGTAAATCAATGCTCATTTAGGTTCATATGTCCCCAAATGGGTTCAAAAATTATTGATGAAATCAGAACAAATACATTGTCCACAACTCCTATTTTTAATTTGATAATCATTTTTCCACAACTCAGTCTCTGTATAAAGAAAAATCGTATTTTGCTGGGCCCAATATCCACAAGTGGGGCCCTTTAGATTGAAAAACCCTAATCTAACAAAAACCCTAATCGAACAAAAACCCTATAATATCAATGAAACCAAAACGTACTATAACGGCTACAAACCCTAATTGAATTTGACATAGAAAACCCTAATGCAATCAAGCAAAACCCTAATTAAACCAAAACCATCTTTTATTTTATTTAAAAAACTACTTTTTTGGTGCGTAAACAAAAAGTTGTTGCTTTCTGGATGCATATCCCCAAGTGGGTCCGTTAAAATTAACCCAAAAAAGATCCTTGAGATAACAAACCCCCTCTAAATTTACAAGAAAGAAAAGAAACGAAGAAAACCCAAATGCAATCACGTATTTTGAAAACAACCCATGAGCCTAAAATGGATGAAAATCAAGAAAAAGTAAATCTTTTTACAAAAAAAGAATGAAAATTTTTTGGTAAAAAAAAAGGCTTACCTGTTCTTGTGAATGATCGAGTAAAAGCTTGATCCTGAAGACCTCATCAAGAACGAGGCTTTCCTCTTCGATCGCATCGAGCAAAGTTGAAGCCTTTTCGAAGCTCATCGTCATCTCAGAATTTTTCATTGCTGCGGCGACTGAGGGCATTTTTCTTTTACTGAGACGGCAGCGGCGGCGGCGGCGGCGGCAGTTAAGTAGTTGGTTTTTATCTTGCGAGTCTCATTCAGTCTTTATCAGGAAATTTGTCTGATTAGTTCCTTGTTAGGAAAGCAAGTAACAGCGGTTAAAACACGGTTTATACTGCCGCGATCCAAGACTTGCTTATCAGGTGCTTATATTTTGCGCGTGTGAATATTTTAAACAATATTCTGAAAGCACCTGCAAAACTTTTTATCCTGAAAATTACATGAAAATTTCTAAAGATATTTATGGTTTTTTCTAAATTTAAATTAAATGATTGTGTTTAATGGTAATATTAAAATTAAGAAATTAATGAGCTATATAAAATAACAAAGATACAAGGGTTTATATATAAATTTGTAAGGCACATCTTTTTTCGGTTTTGAAGCGTGACAGAGAATGTGTAATGAATGAGAAATAAAAAGGATTGTGGAATTTTTAATTTTTTTTGTCTTTTATGACGGAGGAGTTGGACATCTTCTATTATCAACTTTGGTTATAGGAATTTTGTCATTTTTCTATTTTTTATTTTCTTGATTAATGAAATCATCTACGTACTTCTAGATATAATAGTAAAGAAAGTAATTTTTATTACCTATCACCATCATATCTGCAATGGCATCTGCCAACATTAACCAGATATGGATCCACATTACTTCCGTATCCATGAAATGTCCCTGCACCAAAACTCCGGAGTGTTGATGAGGGTTTTAGGTTTTATATTAATATTCTAACGTGTCCCCGCAGGTCGAAGGCTTTTTGCGCCGAAACATAAGCTTTTGTGTAGCAGTATTTTTAATTTTAATACAACCGCATTTATTACGCACCTGGTGGGAATAACAACCAAGTTGTTTTGATAAATGTGAAATGTCCCTTCAACTGCACCAAAACTCTGGAACTCTGATGAGAGTTGAGGGTTTTATATTAATATTCTAACTGTATCTTTATTCGGTATAAAATATAGTAACAACAACAACAACAACAACTAAGCCTTTATCCCAAGCATATGAGGTAAGGCTACATGAACCAACAAGAGAATCATGCTGGGTCGAGCACATGAATCCTCCGCCTCCATTCCTATCGAACAATATACTTTCATTAAGACCTATGGCATCCATATCATTTTGTTTTGCTTTCATGTAACATTTCAGAAAAATAAAATATTATTTTTGGGGATTTTTATAATTAAATAATAATATATTGAATATTTTAATAGTGCGGTATAATTAAATACCGATAAATTGGGAAAAATTTGGAAAATTATAGAAATACTGAAATGAGGGTGCTTTATGTGATTTATGCAAATTATAATTTTTTATGATTTATTATACACTATTTTAATCCTAATCGCGATTAAATATCGTTAATCGGGCATTAAGCGTGTTTTGTACACATGACATGCACATGTCATTTTTAACACTTGTGTTACATTTGTTTCATGGCTTTTCTTTAAAATTCTTCATGCTTGGTTTGGAATTTAAAGAGAAAAGAAAAGATAAAGAATAAAGAGAAAAGAAAAGAAAAGAAAAAGGAAATGATTAAACAATAAGGTATGGGGGTGAGAGAGAGAGGTGAGCGGTTAACCTTGAACCATAACACTTTATTTTCTTCATCATCTTCTTCATCTTTTCTCCTCCCTCTTCACCCATGGAAGCACCTCACTCCCCCTCCACTTCAAACCCCAAAAACATCATCAAAACAACACCAAAACTCCATCTCCATTTCACAAAAAACATGCACAAGCTCACAAGCTACACTTTGGACAAAGAAAAATGGGATTTTGACGCTTTAGGGGATTCATGAGTGCCAAATGAGGTAATCTCTTCACCATTTGTGTAGTATTTCTTTCACTTTAGCTTAGATACATGTTTAGAAGTGATTAAGCGATGTTTAGTGAACTTTGAAAATCTTAAGTTATGGTTTGAGGGATTTTTGAGTTGTGGTTGTGTTTATGGACCTTAGTGGTGACCTTAAACCCCCTTTGTGCTAGAAACCTAGACCAAACACAAATACCAAACTTGAAAACCCAAACCAGAATTTGTTCATGTCGGTTTTGTGAGTGTTTATGGTATGCAGGGAAATCTGGAGTGACCTGGGATTATTACGAGTTAAGCAAACAACTTCAGAGACTGAATTAAGACACCACAAGACCACACTACCAAAGCGAACCCCATCCGAGACTGGGGGGCCAAGCTCGCCGGAATTTGAAAGGTAGGGGCCGGCCACATTGGTGAGTCGGGTGTCCAGGTTGCTTCTGTAGGTCATATACCCTATATCCTATACCCCAGTGTTTTTTGTGAACCTTGTTTTCACTCTAAATAAATTTGGGACCACATTCTGTAGTTGCTGTTTTGATTCGGATTATGTTTTACGTATTTTGAATTCTAGATTTTAGTAATTTGGTTTTAACCCGATGGTTTGATGTTTTTACATCGACATCGAGGGTTTGTTTGGTTATTCTTGCATGCATAGGCTCTAGGTTTTGACCTATGTGTGATACGCGTGCCGATTTGGTTTTCGTATGTCGTTTCGATTTCGAATTGGATTTTAATGCGATACGATACGTTGTGATGTGTAGGTGTCACGCCCCACTTCCCAGAGTGCGCTAAGATAGGCACGTGACAGAGCCAACCATGCTATCCGTGAATAGGAAAAATCCCTCCACAGTTACATTACGGCTGTAGAGATATCAAGAACAATAATAAACTATCTAACACATGTCCATAAGCCATAATAAACGAGTCAAGAATAAAATAATGCGGAAGAAAAAAGATCCAATACAGGAATAAACTGGAATGTACGTCCCATAATGCAGGCTCACATCAGGAATGAAAATACTGAAAGGAAAAAATAAACTAACTACTAACAAGTCCTCACTGCTCGGCCTGCTCACTGAAAAACTCCTGCTTGGCCTGCAGCAAAGGTAGAGAATCTGGGCCATGCAAAACCCATACGTCAGTGCGTCATAATATCAAGCAATAGTATAAACAGGGGTAGCAAGACATGCATATATGAATATAAACGGTAAAACAGGTATAACAGTAATATAAGTGAGGACAGTGAGGGTAATGTGTAGTGAGTAATCTAGACTGGTCTATTGGGTTAACTACTCTCAAGTCTTTGAAATCAATTTGATGAATCATCGATGTAACTCAATAGTATCCCGTGCGTGCCCGGGACCACGGTGAAGATTCTCGGGTTGAATCCGAGACGTGCCGCTAGGCAGTAAAAGGGAGTATGTAACGATAAGTGATGTCAGCATCATCACCCCGGGGCTGGCCTAGCCCGTAAGACTGATCAGTAAAGGTATCGAACTGTAGAGTTACAAGTCAGATTTCATCATTGATTTCCCCATACCCCCAGGTTATGTGTTCAAGTCAGGTATTAATAAATCTGGAGCTAATGCCAACACAGGATCAAGCAGGTACAGGTTTGTCTGGATAGACAACAGGAAATGTCCGTAGGAACGACAAGTCAAGGTTGTTGGCATTAGTAACAAGATCAGGTAACAGGTCAAGATATGGTACATCAGGTCAAGTCAGGTAGTGTATATAAATCCAATCGTGTCAAGAAGTACACGGTATCAAGTCGTGTCACATAGTAGTGTATCAAGTCATGTCAGGGGGTGCACAAATGTCATGTGGATGCTCATAATCAAACTATAATAAACATGGGTACGTAAAAACAAGTATGGGGTACCAATGTAACAATAAAATGGAAAAGTGTGATGTGGTATGCAAATAGGTATAAATTCAAACATATGCATGCACAGTTATCGATTAGGGTTAAGATTATAGTTCCAATATTAATTAGGTTGCACTTTATTAAACATGGAATATTAATATCACATTATTATGCACTAATATGATCTACGGATGCAATTATATATATATTAGACGAGATGGATGCAAACGGGTGTCCGAAAGGTTATAAACTATAACATGGTACTATGGGGTGTACAAATAAGCACTATGTGATATAAATATGGATATGGGTACAGTGCATTGTAATCTAATATGCAACAAGATATGTTTTCATGTTCTAGATCTAAAATGACATAAGCGAATGCAAATGGAACATCGAAACGTGGTAAAATGAAACATGTGGTACTAGGTTTACACTACAGGTATAATCTATATTTAAATAGGTATAAAATAATTTAAATAGCATGTAGCAAGATTAACTTGCCTGGACGGATCAAGAAACGGGTGTACGGAACGTCTTACGTCGGCGAAAAAGTCGCGACGTGCGCACGGTACACGGAACGGATCCAAACAATGCACAAGGTGATCATACAAGTCAGGTACGCTCGCTGTCGTCGGGATCGTCAACGTCACGGCCGATTCCGGCGAACTGCAAAGACAGAAAATATAAAGAAAAGAAACACAAAGAAAAGAAAGAAGACAGAGAGGGAAGGAAAGAGGAGAATGAGATTGGGAAGAAGAGAAATGCTCACTAGGTGCACTGGAGTCGGGAAACAAGAACGAGATCGACAGCGGCGATCAACTTCGGCAATGTAAAGGTGTGCAGGGGGCTCAGTTTGGGTTTCTGGTGTGTGTGCGCGCGAGATTCTTGGTGGCTGGGGTCATGCTAGAGGTGAAGAGGAAAGGGAAAGGGAGAAGAGGGTTGTGGAGACAACGACGAGGTCGTCGGAGCTCCGGCGGCAATGGTGCAGCGAGGGTGCAGAGGTTGAGTTTGGGAGTAGGGAAGGTGCTTGGGGTAGGCTAGAATAGTGGTGAGGTGAGTGGACGAAGGGGAACACGACGACGAGGTCGTCGGTGATGGGTGGCGACGAGGTCGGTGAGGAAAGGTGTGTGGCGATGAGTCGGGTTCTTGGGAAAGGAGATGGTCGAGGAAGGAGAGGGTGGCTGTGAGGGTTGAGGTGATGGTGGAGGTCGAGAAGAGAGTCGGCGACGGGTGAGCGAGGGGTTAGGGTTTCGGTGGTCTCGTGGGTTTTTGGAAAGAAAAGGAGAGAGGAAGAAGAAGGATGCATGTAATATAGGGAGGGAGAGAGAAGAGAGAGAGAGAATAAAGCGAGAGGGGGGGAGAGAGAGATTCTGAGAGGGAGAGAGAGAGGAGATCGAGAGGTGAGAGAGAGAGATATGAACAGTGAGGAGAAAGAAAGTTGTTTGTATTCGGGGAAAGAGAAAGGAAGAGGGGAAGAGAGAGAACGGTAACGAAAGGAGAGAGAAAGAGAAAGAGATTTTAAAATTTTTTAAAAGATTTAAATTGGTTATCGAAAATCTTTTCAGCTGTTAAAATAAATTTTAAACGAACCTTAATAATTTTAAATAATTAGAATTTTGGCGGGATACAAAAGTATTCCAAAATGCGCCCGGGTCGGGTCTAAAATTTCAGATTTAAAATACGAAAAATATATGCGACTTCTAAATTTCAAAATGAATGCTTAGTTAACGAAAATGTATACCCCCAAGAACGGATGCATGTACGTGCGCGTAGCCATTCAAACACGTCTGTTTCACTGAACGGGACGAGAACAAGATGCGCGGACGCTACCACGAGGTTAGGGGTATCATGCAGGCTATGAAATGCAATCTTAATTTATTTTCCTTGACCTAAAATGTTATATGGTAAAATATGCGATGCTAGATGAAAATGCCAGTATGTACTAATTATGAGATGCACGTGTCTATGTAACAAGTCAGGGTAATCTATAAATATGAATCAACAAGTTCAAGTAAGCGGGTCGGGTCGAATGCAACGTAAAAGTAAAATACCATTCGCACCCAAACACGATAAATCAAGAAATACCACAGATAAATAAATACGGGAACTGAATTGGTATAAATGAACTAGGTTGTTACATTATACCCAACTACAAAAAGAATTTCGTCCTCGAAATTCCAAGAACAAGGAAGGATAAACAATCAACAAACTACAAGAATAGATGTGGAAACTTCTGTCGGATTTCATCTTCTCGTTTCCAAGTTGATTCTCCATATGAGCGATTACCCCAAGAAACAAGTACAAGAGGGATAACTTTGTTCTTAAGAACCTTTTCTCTTCGATCCACAATCGACATCGGTCGCTCCTCAAAAGTCAAATCTTCACGTACAGTCAGCTCCGAATGATCCAACACATGTGTTTCATCTCGAACATACTTACGGAGTTGAGATACGTGAAATACGTCATGAACATTCGCCAAGGATTGCGGTAACGCCAATCGATACGCCACTTCTCCAACACGCTCCAAAATCTCAAAAGGCCCAACGAATCGAGGACTAAGCTTTTCTCGACTCCCAAAGAGAATCACCCCTCTAGTCGGTGATATCTTCAAGAATACCAAATCATCAACAGCGAACTCTAGAGGTCGTTTCGATGTATCGGCCCAACTCTTCTGCCGATCCTGTGCTGCCTTCATATAATTCCGGATAGTGTTAACCTTCTCAACTGTTTGCACGATCAAATCCGGTCCCAACAATCAGGTGAACGACACTTGCGACCATATAAAGTTTCGAATGGAGCCATCTGAATAGTCGCCTGGAAACTGTTATTGTAAGAAAACTCCACCAAGTGTAGATGATCCTCCCATGAACCCTTGAAGTCTAACATGCAAGCTCTCAACATGTCTTCAAGAGTTTGGATCATTCTCTCCGACTGGCCATCTGTCTGAAGATGATAAGCTATGCTAAACTTCAATCGAGTTCCCAAACTTTCCTGTAAGCTCTTCCAAAAGTGCGATAAGAAATGAGTGTCACGGTCGGACACGATACTCATCAGTACTCTATGCAATCTTACAATCTCCTGCATATACCGTTCTGCCAAAGCTTCTGTTGATTGACCAACTCGAAATGGGATGAAATGAGCTGCCTTAGTCAATCGATCAACAATCATCCAAACTGCATTGTTGCCTTTTGAACTCCGTGGTAGAGCCGTCACGAAATCCATGGTTATATGTTCCCACTTCCATTGAGGAATCGGAAGTGGTTGCAATAAACCAGCAACCCTTTGATGTTCAGCCTTAACTTGCTGACACACCAAGCGCTTTGCCACAAAGCGGGCAATCTCTCGTTTCATGCCTTCCCACCAGAAATGCTGTCATAGATCTCGGTACATCTTCGTCCCTCCTGGATATACGGAATATGTTGAACTGTGCGCCTCCTTCATAACTTCTTCGCGGATATCTCCCTTCGGCACACACAAATGACTACCATATCGCAACGAACCATCTTCATGAATTAACAAGTCCGTTCGAAGTCCAGGTTCAACCTGTTCTCGAAACTTTTGCAATCTAGGGTCCTGTAACTGCGCTGCTTTAATATTCTCGATCAACGACGACTGTATTTGCAGCTGCATCAATTGTCCCGAAGAATGCGTAGCATAACCTCCAAATCAAATCTTCGAAAATCTTCAATAAGTTCCTTCTGTGCAGTCAACATCTGAATTGCTGGCAACCGACTAAGCGCATCCGGCATGACATTAACTTTCCCCGGATGGTACTTAAGATCAAGATCGTAGTCATCCATCAGCTCCAACCATCTACGCTGCCTCTTACTAAGCTCCTTCTGTGTGAACACATACTTCAGGCTTTTGTGATCGGTGAATACTTCGACTCTTTCGCCCAATAAGTAGTGCCTCCAAATCTTCAAAGCGAAAATCACAACTGCTAGCTCCAAGTCCTGAGTTGGGTAATTCTTCTCATGGGTCTTCAACTGTCTTGATGCGTAAGCTATAACCTTCCCATGCTGCATCAAAACACATCCCAATCCTTTTTTTTCCAAATGCGTCGCTGTGAATCACCAATCCTCCGGAACCGTCTGGTACGGTCAAAATAGAAGCGGTAATTAACCTCTGCTTCAACGCCTCAAAAGCTGACGCACATTTATTCATCCATACAAATGGTACCTCCATGCGCGTAAGCTTGGTCAAGGGCTCATCCAAACGAGCAAAATTCTCCACGAACCGTCTGTAATACCCGGCAAGTCCAAGAAAGCTTCTGATCTCAGCAACGTTCTTCGGAATCGGCCAATCTCGAACTGCTGCAATCTTCTCAGGATCAACAGCGATTCCATCTCCGGACACGCCATGCCCTAAAACTTCACTTCTTCAAGCCAAAACTCGCGCATCCTCCTTGTGCCATCTTTCTTCTTGACTAAAAGAACTGGAGCTCCCCAAGGTGAGTTACTGCTGCGAATGCAACCCTTCTCAAGTAATTCAGTAACCTACTTCTTGACTTCTTCCAACTCCATTGGTGCCATTGGATAGTACGCCTTAGAAATTGGCGCTGCACCAGGAATAAGATCGATTGCGAACTCCACATCTCGCTTCAGTTAAACCCGAGATGTCCTCGAACACGTCCATGAAATCTCGAACAACAGCTGGCGCTTTGTCACGACCCGAAAAGTATGGAACATGACCGGCACTTTAATTACGAACGTCTCGAGGCGTACGTAATCTAAGTAAGCCAAAACCCAGAAATCAAAACCAAAGAAGCAGTAGAGTGAAGGAAAAACCAATTTAAAGCAAGTAGTTTTAATAGCATAAGCCGAATTATGCGTTTTTAAAAAAAAACATCAAGTATTTCCTGAAAATTTCGGCAGAGTCTCTTTTGTAAATACTGGCCCCCAAACGGGATACAACATGAACAGTATACAAAATCAATAAAAAGGCATCCCCAAGCGGGAGATAGCTCTTCGTCAATCGACGGTCACAGCCACGCAAGCAATATAATATAAAACGCGCGACTCTAAGGTCGAAAGAATAACAGGTCTGGTTTCTATCTCTCTCAAATATACAATATGGTTGATGGAGTTTCTAGATACAACTGAAATAATAATAAACAATGGTGGTCCTGATGCAAAGAACCCACCTGCCAAAGCAATCACCTGGAAAGAACAGTGTGCCAGCAAGCCGCAAAGAACCTGTACGGCAAAACCTGCAAGGAACTGTGGCACAACGGGGGTGAGTTACCAACTCGTGAATAGAAAACATCTACGAGTAGAAATCGCATGCACAACGCTATCCTAGGTCATATCAGGTAATATCCTCAATAAAATCCCGGTCCAGCTATGTATAGCGTAATACTATATGCTCGTGTCAGTGCCTCAGATAGCAACATATCACATGTATGAGGTATGAATGTAATGTAATGAAATGAGTGAGACAACTATTTTCTTTAATTTAATGGGATTTCTGTATGTATATAAAACGAGTATCCTCAATGAAATCAACAGAGAAATCCGTATCAAGTATCGACACAAAACATAAATCTTAATATCTCAATATCTCAGGTTCCGGCTGCCCGGCCTAACCTGTATCATCAAATCTCAATGCCTTGTTAGTGTATATGCCGTAGAGGCCATTACTGTATCATACTAGTTTGTATATTACTTAATGGAAGCTTGGGATATTCACCGTTGTATAGACAATCTTGCTCAAAATAGTAGTATGCTACTTGGTTTGTTTCTACTTCAATGTGTGTACATGTGTTTCTTTTAGCATATCATCTATACACATTAGTAGAGCCCTTAGGATTTTTGCTTGATTACCAGCATTGTGATGGCAGTCACACTTGTGGGGGCTGGGTAATCTACAAGCACATCCTTTTTCAGGTCCCTAGTCGTAGGATTATCGAGACAGGGCATCGATACTCCGGAGTAGACTAGCGTATGCGCTTCTCATCCCAGCAGGGGAGACAGTCTGTCCCACAGCCGTTAGTACGTCGTACTTGAGATAGTATGCGGGTGCTCGTTAGGTTACGAGTACACTAGACAGGACTCGTCGAGAACTGATTGGTTGGTACTATACCTATCGTCAGTTATCAGTTCCCAGGTGACATGAGTACAGCTTAGTCCGCTGACTTGACACTGTCACTTCGCCTCGAGTGTGTTCCCACTGTACTTTGATTGCTACCCTACCACGGCTCAAAGGAGTCGTGCAAACAGGTAGTAGTTGGGTGCAGTCCCGAAGCACTTGGAGGCAGTGACGGTTAGACAGGATTCGTCTCTCCCGGTATTGGGAGTTGATATCGCGCTGTGTCAAGGAGAGCCATTACACACAGTCATCCCTGGCCAGGGAAAGCGAGATACACTGGTAGGTTTCTAGTGTTATCTCAGGGTGTTCTGGGCTACACTCCGACACGATTTGTACCGCTATTAGGGGACTGACGTTTTACCGCCCCCTAGGCCCGCCATACGATATTCTCAGACGAACAGACCGGACTGTACGGAGATTGTCACATTCAGGTTCAGTAGGAGTTCGGATGAGTTCACCTCGTCAGTCTTCTTATCGGCATCTATCTAGGGGCCGTTACGCACAGCTAGTGCCACTTGCGGTCTGTGGTTAAACCCACTGCTAGCGTAGTGTCGAGTCTTTAGAGTCCCACACAGAGAGCTATTCGCCTTTAGGCAAAAGAGTAGAGGTCGCATGGTTTTGCGACAGGGTTCGGTCACATACGTGCACTTGTGCACGTTTAGTGTCCGGGCAGTTGTTACTAGCGGGCTTTGGTTTAAGCCAGATCCTAGTATACGTTTTGGGATTGGTTTTATCTCGTTTGTATTCGTGTTCCTCGGAACACGAATGCGGGTGTGTATGCATAGTTGACAGAGATAGAGGCATAGGATATCTTTGTATTTGTGTTCCTCGGAACACGGATGCGGGTGTGTATGCACAGTTGACAAAGGCAGAGGCAGATGATTCTCATTGGGGTTGTTGACTGTTGACTTTTTCTAAACCCTAATAAGAATAAGAAATATGATTAATAATAATATTAATTAAGTATTAGTGTGCCATGGTTGGGTTGAAAGTTTGACTTTGTTGACTTGTTGACTTTGTTGACCGGTTGACTAGCTTGGACTTGTTGACCATCATCATGACAATGGCTATCATTTCATGGCAAAGACTTTTGCTTACTTGTTATTCTTTACAAAATGAGTGCATGAAATGATGTTGCCATTTGACATGAACCATCACATAATACTCAATTACTATTATTATGATGATTATTTTTGTGTTATGAGAGGGTGGTGGAAAAAGGTTGCTCATTCTATCATTCTCATTCTCTCTCATCCTCTAGCTCTCCCTCTTCCTCTTGCTCTCTCTCTAGTTCATGGTTCTATTGTCTCAAGTGTTGAGAAACAAGAACCATAGAGATAAAACCCAAAACACTTCTCTACTCATCCTAGTATATAAGGTCTAGCAAGCCAAGTGTTCTAGTTTCCTCTAGATTGAGGTTGGAGCCAAAGGTAGAAGCTTTCGGGTGGATCCATCTTCGGCACAAGGAGACGACGAGGTGAGGCCGATCCAACCATCACAAGGAGTCCAAGAGAAGGAGTTCAAGTTAAGGTATAACCCCCTAACATAGTAGCTAATCTCTTAGCTAGGTTGTTAGATAGTTTGTTTAGCAAAGATCCGTTTTTTTGAGTCCATGTTACCCCCACCGAAAAAATCGTTTTTCACCATTTCCGCAACCCTAAAGAACCGGGGATGGGTAACGTGGACTTACATGCCTCAGTGTCTCAAATATCAAATATCAATATCTCAGGCTCCGCAGAACGGATCAGCCTATAACCACCTCATGACTCCTGCCGGTATCCTCCGGATAGCCGACGAGTCCAAATAATATCACCGGTAGGTAGTGCTCCCCTGCCAGGCTCATCGAATACAACTCGAACTTCTTGCCCTGGGGTACCTTACCAGGCCCACCATGTACCCGAGACGGTTCATCCAACTCCTCGAATCGGGTCTCGAAATCCAACAGCAATCATGAAAACTTATGGTGAACGACTCATACATCATGGGAAAACCACGCTTTTCATTTTAAAAGGAGAAAGAAGTCTATACAAAATCTTGCGGTTTTCCCCCAAATCCAGGAAATCTCATGAAAATCCGAAATCAAATCATCAATAGCAAGTAAACAGTGAATAATAATATGCATGAAATAGCAAGTAGACAGTGAATAATAATATGCATGAAGTAGCAAGTAATAACTGCAATGTCTAAACTAGCATATGAGGCAAGTATACTAATATCATGTCAAAACTATCAGCTAACAAGCTATATCAATGAAATAATCTTCTCTAAAATGTAAGTGACATGGCTATACCAATTTGAATTCAAACCCCTCTCTTGAAATTTTAAAACATGCAATTAGAACCAATTAAAACCTAAATAAACACTTAATTAAGCTAACTTAAAGCAATTAACAACAAATTAAGTAAAATGTTAGAATTATACCCAATTAATTTGAAGATCTCTCAAGTACACCTAGCCTCCCAAATTGAAATCTTGATCCTTAGATCCATGCTAAAGTAGCCAAGGAAAAATGGGTAGGAGGTTGATTTGGATTTTAGCTTGATTTCGTATGGATTTGAGGCAAAATTGTGGATTTTTTTTGATGAGAAATGAGAGGAAAAGAATGAGGGGGATGCTATTGTAGGAGAGGAGGAAAGCTCGGCCAGAAATGAGGGGAGAGGTGAGAGAGTGAGGTAAGGAAAATAGTCCAAGTCAAAGAACAAAGTCAAAGCCCATACCTCATTTAACAATTTCTCTCATTTCCTTTGTTTTGTTTTGTTTTCTTTTGGCAAAACAAGTGGGGAAATGAGGGGGGAAAACTTGGGCTGCTGATTTGGGGAGAGGAGAGAGGGTGTGGGTGAGTATGGGTGAGGGAAAAATGATAAATGATATACCCCAACATCTATTTACACTAATTTCACTATTTAAGCCTTTTTCTTCAATATTTTCTAAAACCGTTTGATAGTTTCATTTTATTTCAAAAACAACATGCTAAAATTTTGTTTAATGTGTTATGATGCACAAAATTTGTTTCAACCCATTCCAATTTGTAATTTTCCCTAATTAAATGTATTAGTGACGGCTTAAAATAATATTAAAATAATTAATTTCAGAATTTTTTTTCAGAAAATTAGAAATTTTACCAGTGGCTCAATAAACACCAAATACTAGCAATTACATAGCTAGAATATGTATATTTAATTTTATAATAAAGATATTTATATTTTGAGTTTTACAGAAAACCCCCTTATTTTACCAATTTTCCGAAATTTCACGAAACGATTTTTAAAACGTTACACGCTTCAACTTCTATCGATGAAGGAACATTGTTTTGTCGGCCTAGCCCTACATTCGACTGGTCCGACAGAGCTGCTAACTCCAAACAATCTCTGGACGTCCGGGAATCTGGAAATTCGCTTTCTTCGCTCTACAATCAATGTGAACGTGGAAAGTGCCGAGAAAGATCCATTCCCAAGATAACTTCATAACTACCGGTACTAATCATCGAGGAATCTGCGAATAACTCCCATCCGCAAATAGCTACAGAACAATCCTTACACCCTCTATTAGTTATGATTTTCCCATTCCCAGTGTGTATGTCCCAATAACTAAACAGGGTCGTGCAAGTAATCGAGTGTGTAGTAATAAACTTGGATGACATAAATCAATGGGCTGCACTAGAATTGAATAACGCTAATGCGAGAAAACCATGAACAAGTAGGGTACCTGAAACGACTTCCTCTAAAGCTTTAGCCTCTTCAGCCGTCAGGGTAAAAGCTTAAGCCTGATTAGCTCCCTGAGTTAATTGCTCCTACTCCGGAAACTGCTTTTGCGGTGGCTCCCGAGTATCTTCCTTCAATCTTAGGTTTGACGGACAAGTATCAATGGTATGATCAGTTGATCCACAAATAAGACAAAGTCAAAGTCTCCTTCGACAATCTCTCCAGAAATGACCCGGTCGTTGGCAGTAATCGCACAACACCCATCCTTTTGGCTTGGACAACACTGGCCTCCGAACATTCTCTTTCTTATGAAGCTTCGACGGACAAGTATTGATAGTGTGATCCGCCGATCCACAATTTAAACAGAGTCCATGCTTCCTTTGACACTCCCTTTGCACGTGTCCAGGAAAACGGCAAAAGTCACAAATCACGCTCCTTTTCCGATCAGCAACGACTGTTTTCTTCATTGGTGCTACACCACATCGGTTCACCAGAATACCTCTACGTATGGGCGTTTGGTTTGGTGCAAACGCCGGCTTCAGCTCGGTCTGCTGCTTGTGGTCCTCTAGTAAGTCATGAATTACTCCAAGCAAAGTGGCGTCATCCATACACCTCTGGTACGATTGTAGATTCCTGGCTTCCATGATCCTGCAACCAAGACACCAAAGAGGATTAGTATGCTAAACAAGATTCAAAACTTGCGATGAATGATGATCATGAATCAAGGATATGAATCAAAACTAGAACTCCAAGTTACTTAAATAGAGTACCACATTGTAACCATGCTGCAATTCATAGTTACAATCATATAACTTCACTCAAGTCGCCCAAATTCTAGAGATAAACAATAAGGAACCAAAAGTTTCAAGTCGAGATGCAAAAGAAGTTTGTATATCGTCAAAGTAAGGATCAGGAGGGAGTTAAGATTCAAGAATAGCAAGATGGTAAAGTGGTAGGACATGTTCCTAATCTTGAGTATTCTGATTCGTGTATTGGGTCCAATATCCAACTACAAAAGAATCAACTCGATTAACCAGGATCCTATGGCTCTGATACCAAACAAACCCTGTCATGTCCCGCTTCCCAGATGTTAGTTATATGTATGCCCTAGAGGCCATTACTGTACATTGGATGTGCATTGTAGTGGATGCTGGGATATATATAGGGAGGACTTTCTCGCTCGACATGATAGTATGCTATCTGGTTACTCTTTACCTTAACGTGTATACTGATTGTCTATCTATTACATGTTGGTAAAGCCCTTAGGATGTGTACTTGACTACCTGGACTATGATGCGGATCATACTAGTGGGGTCCATAAGTACATCCTTCAAGGTCCCTAGTCGTGGGTATATCGAGACGGGGCATCGATATACCAGAGTAGACTAGCGTATACCTTCTCGACCCATACAGATGGGCGATGGATGATCCCATATCCATTGGTGTTTGACATCGGAGATGATATACGGGTGCTCAGTGGAGACTGGGTACACTGGACGGACTCGCCGAGAACTCCCAGATGGTATTATACCTTACGTCAGATGGCAGTTCTCTGGTGACACTGGTACAGAGTAGTCTGTTGACCCGAGATCGTCATAGAGTCTTGTGTGGTTCCCACTGTGCTTTGATTTCCACCTTACCACGTCCAAGAGGGCGTGCAAAACGGTGGTTTTTGGGTACAGTCCCGAATCACATGGAGGCAATGAGCGATAGGAGGGGATTCGTCTCTCCCGGTATAGGGGGTTGATGTTGCGCTGTGTTCAATTGGCTATAACCGGAAATCCCTGGCCAGGGTTGCTGAGATTTACTGGTAAGTGTTACCTGTAGTTTCTCGAATTGTTATAGACCTCAGATCGACACGACTTATCTGTTAGTTGTATGTATGCCCTAGAGGCCAGTATTGTACATATGATGTATATTATATTGGATGCTTGGACATATATAGAGATGACTTTCTTGCTCGATATGATAGTATGCTATCTGGTTGCTCTTTATCTTAACATGTACACTTGTCTCTTTAAACTGTCTTATGGTTACTTGTTGGTAAAGCCCTTAGGATGTGTACTTGACTACCTGGACTATGATGCAGATCATACTAGTGGGGACATGGTAGTCCATAAGTACATCCTTCAAGGTCCCTAGTCGTGGGTGTATCGAGACGGGGCATCGATATACCAGAGTAGACTAGCGTATACGCTTCTCGACCCATGAGATGGGCGATGGATGATCCCATATCCATTGGTGTTTGACATCAGAGATGGTATACGGGTTCTCAGTGGAGACTGGGTACACTGGACGGACTCGCCGAGAACTCCCAGATGGTATTATACCTCACGTCAGATGGCAGTTCTCAGGTGACACTTGTACAGGTTAGTCTGTAGACCCGAGATCGTCATAGAGTCTTGTGTGATTCCCACTGTGCTTTGATCTCCACCTTACCACGTCCATGAGGGCGTGCAAAATGGTGGTCTTTGGGTACAGTCCCGAGTCACATGGAGGCAATAGCGATAGGAGGGGTTTCGTCTCTCCCGGTATTGGGAGTTGATGTTGCGCTGTGCTCGATTGGCCGTAACAGGGAAGTCCCTGGCTAGGGCTGATCAGAGATTTGCTGGTAAGTGTTACCAGTAGTTTCTCGACCCGTTATGAGCCTCACATCGGCACGACTTATCGGTTATTGGGGTCTGACGTATACCACCCCTAGACTTGATATGCGACATATCAGACGAACAGACCGGACTGTACGGTAAGTGTTACTGGTTGGATTCACAGGAGTGTGAGCGGGCTAGCTCGTCGATCTTCTGATCGCTCAATACCCGGATGGCCGTTACGTTTAGCAGTCCGCTTGCGGCTTGTGGGTGCTTGATATGATCATCATCTGCTACCGGCGTATTGACGAGTCTTTAGAGTCCTACACAGAGGTTTCCTGGCTCAAGCGAAACGAAATAGGAGCGCATATGAGATATGTGCAGGACCGAGAATAATGCGTGTATGTGATACCGTATTCCATTCTCGCGATGGATGTATTGATTGGTTGTATTCGATATAACCTAGATATCGAATCAAGGATTGATTCGATAAACCGATACATTGGATACTAGTCGGTTATATGCGATATGACCGGATCGTTAAATCAAGTGTTGATTTAATGATTTAATGTATAATTATATATTTGATATATTACTTTGCATTAACTAGTATTGGTTCACTTTAAATGGATTTTCTCACTTGATGTGCAAATTGTATATGTGATATACTTTTGTGCACATGTTTGTATCATGTTTGATGATGTTTGCCCATTTGGTTAAGTGTATAGAATTAAACCTAGGTTAAGAAAGTGATTAGGGTTTTTATTTATCCATTCTTTTATTTATTCATTTTTGGAAAAAGAATGGGATAAGAATACAAAATGGTTGCTTTCATTCTTGAACATTGTTGAAGCTTCATGAAGCTTTGACTTTGTGACCATTTTGTCTTCACACTAAACCCTAACCATTCTTCTAACCTTAGTCAATTCTCTACACTTAACTATGGTTCACATTATGATAAGTTTTGTTTTTCTTTTCATTTTAAAAAGAACTTATCATATTCTTTCTTCTTCTTGATCATCTTCTTCTTCAAGAAAAGCTTAAGCCCATCAATGGCAACTTGAGCAAAAGTGAGTGAAATCCAATTCTAAAGTGAACCCACCTCCTATTTCTTCACCCTCTACCTCTTGCCAAGTTGTTTTGGGTGTTTTCTTCACAAGTTTCACAACTTGGTGAAGTTGGAGCTTGAACTTGTGCAACCTCGACGTAGATCATCTTCGGCACGAAGCCGACGACCTATTCCGCCCATTTCTCCGATGAAGCCGACGATTGAGTTCGGGATTCGAAATGGACAGCGAGAGGACACCTACGTGGAGCTAAGGAAGTGGAGAACCGGATCTACAAAGGTTGTAGTCTCTCTCCTTTAGTTAAAGTGTTAACTAGTTCCGTTTATCGCCTAAATTTCTAGTTAACGATCTAGTCTAGGGTTTCTCGGCACCGTAAAATTCAAAATTGGCATGGTTGATGCCTTGTGAGACCTCTTGAGAGTGCCTAGGAACCCTACAGTGGTATCAGAGCCTAGCTAGAGCCTTAGGCGAAGTCTAGACGACGTTTGAAACCCGAATACGCATCGAAACCCTAACACATCATGCTCTCTGGACTTTTTCTAAAAACTGGGATTTTTCCAAATTAAAAATATGCAGAAAACTCAGCAAGAAATTCTAAGAATTACGGCATAAAATTCAAGTCATGAACAGTGCAACCTGCGGCGGAACCGCGGCATAAGCCTCCTTAGGCGGCGGTTCCGCGGCAGGATGATGACGTCATCACTCCTACTTTGCGCAGTAATTAATTATTTCAGAAGCTGAGTTTTATGGGTATTTTTAATATTTATTCCAGAGTTTAATTTTCTGGGGTGTTTTGGAGCTTTGATGTTTCGACCGGATTATCAAATTTCGTCTTTGTGTTTTTCGGGATGACTTTAGAATATGTTAAAAAGTTCGACCGGATATAAATACCCAACTTTTCCCTTGTCGGGAAATTTCCAAGTGTTGGATTTTTCCGTAGTTTAACGACGTTCTAAGTAGTGCAAGTAACGCGATGGACCCTCTAGAAGACAACAAACCTTAACTCGATTATGTGACCGTCTTGAACTGCCCTTTGAACCTTCGGGTTTGGGGCAGTACGGCGTGCCACATGTGAGGCGTTGGCTTGACCCTTCTACGGCTGGACCGTTGGTACTGAGGCACGAACTGAATGTTGTTAGACCTATTTCATGTGTTGAGCTGTATTGGGAAAACTTGGGTATTCGACTGTTCGATCGGAAAGTTTAACATTTTCTGTTTATCTGGAATGTGATACAATAATTAGAATTCACAAACAGTTATGAGATAACTGAATGAATGTTATAAATCTAGCGGTTTAGTTTCACTTGATATTGAAAAGAGTTTTCGATATTGAGACTAAAATGCGGGGTTTATAACTGTTAGGCATGTGATGTCTAAGTATTTCATTTGATTAGGCATGTGATGTCTAAAGAGGTTGCGGATTCCAACTGTTGTAGTTTTACACTTTCTTTTCTGTGACCGTAAGTGTAATATGTGATATCGCCGGTTTCGTTGCTATATGTCAACGACAATTGGGATGCGCATATTTACTTACGTTGATGACATGTGATGTTATGTGTTGCTGGATATGTTATATTGGATTGTCGTGTTTGAATAGCCGGGGTTTTTTTATGTGAGATGAGTGTTTTTCATTTTCATTCATGTAAAAACTTGTATGTAATATTCTTTTATTTGGGGCACTTCCAGGTTGCGGAAGTTGTCACCTTTTGTATATTATTTACTTTTCCGCATTAGGATAGACCCAAGGAGGGGAGCACAAGTAACCGGGTTCTGAGGTCCAGTGGGAGACCAACTCGAGGAGTCGAGTCCGGGTCTCCTAACCCCAGAATTGGCAGGGTTGCTTTCCGCTCTCGTAGGGGTCTAGGGGTGTAGGATTGGCTATTCATCACGACCGTGGAATCCGTGTTTTATACTTGCTCGTATTGAAAACACGGACGTCCTAGTATATCCAATGTTTCATATGTTTCTTCTGCTGCGATATCTGTGATGTGATCATGTGATGTTCTGTGATAGATACAGTATATAGTATATATGATATATTATATAAACGTTACTTATGTTTTGCACCCGCACTAGCCCTGCCCTGCTCTGTCGTTAGTTACCTAACCTAACGGTGCATGAGGGGACATCGAGGCGAACGCGGATGGCATAAGTGTACGTCATATCTATCTGTGATGTTTAGGTACTTAAATGATGGGACTTCATTAATGAGATTAATGAAAGAAAAGAAACCTAAGATGTTGTAGAATCAAATTTTAAATAAAACAGGTAGCTACAGTTCTTGCTTTGCACAGTGGTATATGTGATATATCCTGCACCTTATTCGATGAGGAAAGGACCGAGATCCCTTCACCGGGAGTGACTCCTTTAGCAATAACTGGCAGATGCTACACACTCGGTTTGCTTTTGATTGCTTTTGAGTTTTGCTTTGCACAGTGATATATATGATATATCCCGCACCTCATTCGACGAGGAAAGGGCCGACGATCCCTTCACCGGGAGTGACCCCTTTAGCAAAACTAGAAAAGCCTCAAAATCACTCCATTTCAAAACTTCATTTTGATTCTACAACGATATCAAGTTCATTACGCTCATGGTTTTTATGAAAAACCTGCGTAGCCCTCCGTCATTTCAGATAAGAACTGTTTAGTATTCGTGCTGCGTTTGTTGGCCTTTGTCAAGGCGTAGTGTGCGGTAGCTGAATAGTGATTATCTGCTTATGCATATGATGCAGATTGTTTCAGGGTAGTCGTACGACCTTGTTGGCCTTTGTTAAGGGCCGTGCGGGTGGGTTTGATTCAATCAAGAAATGACGGGTTGAACTTGACTAGCATGCTATGATTTGTTGGCCTTTGTCAAGGTCATAGGACGCTAGGGGCAAAATATTATCGGGAATTTCAAGTGTTGAAATTTGCAATGAGATTGCAGACCTTCTATGAGATAGTTGGATCCCGATACCCGCTGCGAGTAAGAGTTACTCCTGGGAGAGTTTTACACATTGCAATTAGTCGATCAAGTAGGTGTCTAGAAAGGTGTTAACGAGGTTACGCCTCTGGTAAAATGAGGTTTACATTAATTAGGTTCGTGCGAAAGCACGGGGGACCTCCCTCAAAGTACCGACACTGGCCTGGCTGAAAGATTGGCGAACTTGTAGTGTGTAATTAATCCCGGCTAGTCTTTCCTTTTAGGGTTTGAAGGAAGATTTGATAAAAAGCAGTGGGAGCTATCCTGATTAGATAAGATAATAACCAATCTGATCTTGCACGAGCATACGCTAAAGTGTTTTCTTCTCTCTCTCTCCAGGTAGCGACCATTTCATGCCTTAATAAAGATAATAATATGGATGTATTGACCGAACCCGCATGTTATACTGTGCTGGGGAACGTTGGTTCCGTTCTTTCCTATAAGAGTTATAGGACTGAACAGGATATAGGGGAATACCAGGATTCCCATGCCAACCGTTTGAAGAAAGTATATGTTGATGCATTTTCTTCGGGTGTGTTCGTTACAGAGAACTGTTTCTCCATTTGCCCTACGTCCTGGGTATTAGATACCGGGTCAGGATCCCATATATGTAATCAGTTACATGGGCTTAGAAAAGGTAGAGAATTTGGAGAAGGTGATAAAGACATCAGAGTTGGAAATGGTGCAATTGTTGCAGCTAAGACTGTCGGGGAATATCACCTTGTATTACCAACTGGTAATACATTGGTTCTGAACGAATGCTATTACATGCCGAACCTGATATGCAACATTATATTAGTTTCTTTTCTAAGTAAAGAGGGATATAATTTTGTATTACAGGACAATGTTATGAACATTTTCCGTAACCAAAAGTTGGTTGGATCAGGCACGTTGTGCAATGGCATTTATGTTCTAAATCAATCAACAGTTTTGAGCATAACTAACACACACAAGAGGAAGAGTTCTGAACTCAACGAATTCTTCTTGTGGCATTGTAGACTGGGTCACATCAATGCGACACGACTAGCTAAGTTGCATAAAGATGGATATTTAAATCCGTTTGAATTTTCATCTTATGACACTTGCCAGTCATGTCTCAAAGGCAAGATGATCAAAACTCCGTTTACGGGACACGGAGAAAGAGTTACTGAACTCTTGGGACTGATACATAGTGATGTATGCGGTCCAATGTCTACACATGCCAGGGATGGTTCTTCGTACTTCATTACATTCACTGACGATCTCTCTAGATTCGGATATGTGTTCCTGATGAAACACAAATCAGAAGCTTTTGAGAAATTTAGAGAATATAAACAAGAAGTCGAAAACCAAACCGGAAAATGTATTAAAATCCTTCGATCTGATCGAGGAGGTGAATACTTGAGCAATGAATTCCTGGACTTCCTAAAAGAGAATGGGATTCTCTCTCAGTTGACTCCTCCCTATACACCACAGCACAACGGTGTATCAGAACGGAGGAACCGCACCCTATTAGATATGGTGTGCTCTATGATGAGCACAGCTGAGTTACCTATTTCTTTCTGGGGATATGCGCTAGAAACAGCAGCATACTTATTGAATCAAGTTCCAACTAAATCAGTACCTACCACACCATATGAGATATGGAGTGGGAAGAGACCATGTCTTAAACGAGTTAAGATATGGGGTTGCCCGGCCTATGTCAAAAGGCAGAATCCGGACAAACTCGAGGCACGGTCAGTTCTATGCAAGTTTGTGGGATATCCCAAACATTCACATGGATATCTTTTCTACCATACAGAGGAACAAAAAGTGTTTGTTTCTCGACATGCCACCTTTTTAGAAAAGGAATTTCTTGCAAAAGAAATTAGTGGGGATGAGGTAGAACTGGAAGAAATTCCGGCTACACAAACTCAAACTGAAGATTTAGTGGAACCAGAGGATTCAGTAGCTCCCAATGAACCTCAGCCTCTCCGCCGATCTAGTAGGGTTCCTCGCCCACCTGAGAGATACTATGGTTTTCTCATGGATGGTGGGAGCGAGGATTGCATCATGGAGGATGATGACCCAACTAGCTTCGAGCAGGCCATCACGAGTAGGGACTCAGTGAAATGGCTGGATGCTATGCGGTCCGAGATGGAATCCATGTACACCAACAAAGTATGGACTTTGGAAGTTGCTCCTGAAGGGGTAAAACCCATTGGGAGCAAGTGGATCTTCAAGAAGAAACTTGGTGTAGATGGGAAAGTGGAGACTTTCAAAGCTAGACTTGTAGCAAAGGGTTTTCGTCAAAGACCAGGTGTGGACTATGACGAAACCTTTTCTCCAGTGGCTATGCTTAAATCCATCCGGATCATGCTTGCCATTGCTGCCTTTCATGACTACGAAATCTGGCAAATGGATGTTAAGACCGCCTTTGTAAATGGTGATTTAGAAGAGTGCGTGTACATGACTCAGCCAGAGGGCTTCGTAGACAGTGGGAGCAGCGGGAAGGTGTGCAAGCTGCTTAAATTCATTTATGGATTAAAGCAAGCATCGCGGAGTTGGAACATCTGCTTTGATGTCGTTATCAAAGAGTTTGATTTCGTCAAAAATCCAGATGAACCTTGTATCTACAAGAAGGTGGCAGAGAATAAGGTTGTCTTCCTCGTATTGTACGTGGACGACATACTCTTGATAGGAAATGATATTCCTATGCTGCAAGCGGTCAAGCTCTTCTTATCACAAAGATTCTCAATGAAAGATCTTGGTGATGCCTCCTGCATATTGGGAATTAGGATCTATAGAGATAGATCCAAACGGATATTGGGATTGTTCCAATCCAGGTACATCGACACCATACTAAAAAGGTTTAGTATGGAAGATTCCAAGCATGGGAACTTGCCCACGATCTCTGGAGTCACTCTCTCCAAAGAGATGTCTCCCAAGACTGATTTGGAGAGAGCTCGCATGCAAGGGATACCCTATGCTTCGGCTGTAGGCTCTATCATGTATGCGATGCTATGTACCAGACCCGATGTAGCATACTCACTAAGTGTAGTGAGCAGGTATCAAGCTGATCCTGGAGAGAATCACTGGACAGCTGTGAAGAGCATTCTCAAGTACTTGCGAAGAACTAAAGAGATGCTCTTGGTGTATGGTAACGGAGAACTCCAAGTGGAGTCCTTTACTGATTCGAGCTTCCAGAGTGATAAGGATGACTCTAAGTCGCAGTCGGGATTTGTCTTTACCCTTTACGGAGGGGCGGTTAGCTGGAAGAGTTCCAAGCAGGAAACCGTGACAGACTCGACGATGGAGGCTGAATACATCGCTGCCAACGATGCTGCCAAAGAGGCTGTCTGGATCAAGAAGTTCATTACTGAACTTGGAGTGGTTCCATCCATTGAGCATCCAATACCTTTGTATTGCGATAACAATGGAGCGGTGGCTTTGGCCAAGGAACCCAGGTCCCATCAGCGATCCAGGCATATTCTAAGGCGGTATCACCTGATCCGGGAGATAGTTGATCGCCGGGAGATCGAGGTCAGGAGGGTTGACACGAAGAACAACACGGCGGATCCACTCACGGAGGCTATTCCCCAGATACAGTTTGAGAGACTCTTCGGGATGCTCGGTATGTGATACTACAGCAGCTGGCCCTAGTGCAAGTGGGAGATTGTTAGTTGTATGTATGCCCTAGAGGCCAGTATTGTACAGATGATGTATATTATATTGGATGCTTGGACATATATAGAGATGACTTTCTTGCTCGATATGATAGTATGCTATCTGGTTTCTCTTCATCTTAACATGTACACTTGTCTCTTTAAACTGTTTTATGGTTACATGTTGGTAAAGCCCTTAGGATGTGTACTTGACTACCTGGACTATGATGCAGATCATACTAGTGGGGACATGGTAGTCCATAAGTACATCCTTCAAGGTCCCTAGTCATGGGTGTATCGAGACGGGGCATCGATATACCAGAGTAGACTAGCGTATACGCTTCTCGACCCATGAGATGGGCGATGGATGATCCCATATCCATTGGTGTTTGACATCAGAGATGGTATACGGGTGCTCAGTGGAGACTGGGTACACTGGACGGACTCGCCGAGAACTCCCAGATGGTATTATACTTCATGTCAGATGGCAGTTCTCAGGTGACACTTGTACAGGTTAGTCTGTAGACCCGAGATCGTCATAGAGTCTTGTGTGATTCCCACTGTGCTTTGATCTCCACCTTACCACGTCCATGAGGGCATGCAAAACGGTGGTCTTTGGGTACAGTCCCGAGTCACATGGAGGCAATGAGCGATAGGAGGGGTTTCGTCTCTCCCGGTATTGGGAGTTGATGTTGCGCTGTGCTCGATTGGCCGTAACAGGGAAGTCCCTGGCCAGGGCTGATCAGAGATTTGCTGGTAAGTGTTACCAGTAGTTTCTCGACCCGTTATGAGCCTCACATCGGCACGACTTATCGGTTATTGGGGTCTGACGTATACCACCCCTAGACTTGATATGCGACATATCAGACGAACAGACTGGACTGTACGGTAAGTGTTACTGGTTGGATTCACAGGAGTGTGAGCGGGCTAGCTCGTCGATCTTCTGATCGCTCAATACCCGGATGGCCGTTACGTTTAGCAGACCGCTTGCAGCTTGTGGGTGCTTGATATGATCATCATCTGCTACCGGCGTATTGACGAGTCTTTAGAGTCCTACACAGAGGTTTCCTGGCTCAAGCGAAACGAAATAGGAGCGCATATGAGATATGTGCAGGACCGAGAATAATGCGTGTATGTGATACCGTATTCCATTCTCGCGATGGATGTATCGATTGGTTGTATTCGATATAACCTAGATATCGAATCAAGGATTGATTCGATAAACCGATACATTGGATACTAGTCGGTTATATGCGATATGACCGGATCGTTAAATCAAGTGTTGATTTAATGATTTAATGTATAATTATATATTTGATATATTACTTTGCATTAACTAGTATTGGTTCACTTTAAATGGATTTTCTCACTTGATGTGCAAATTGTATATGTGATATACTTTTGTGCACATGTTTGTATCATGTTTGATGATGCTTGCCCATTTGGTTAAGTGTATAGAATTAAACCTAGGTTAAGAAAGTGATTAGGGTTTTTATTTATCCATTCTTTTATTTATTCATTTTTGGAAAAAGAATGGGATAAGAATACAAAATGGTTGCTTTCATTCTTGAACATTGTTGAAGCTTCATGAAGCTTTGACTTTGTGACCATTTTGTCTTCACACTAAACCCTAACCATTCTTCTAACCTTAGTCAATTCTCTACACTTAACTATGGTTCACATTATGATAAGTTTTGTTTTTCTTTTCATTTTAAAAAGAACTTATCATATTCTTTCTTCTTCTTGATCATCTTCTTCTTCAAGAAAAGCTTAAGCCCATCAATGGCAACTTGAGCAAAAGTGAGTGAAATCCAATTCTAAAGTGAACCCACCTCCTATTTCTTCACCCTCTACCTCTTGCCAAGTTGTTTTGGGTGTTTTCTTCACAAGTTTCACAACTTGGTGAAGTTGGAGCTTGAACTTGTGCAATCTCGACGTAGATCATCTTCGGCACGAAGCCGACGACCTATTCCGCCCATTTCTCCGATGAAGCCGACGATTGAGTTCGGGATTCGAAATGGACAGCGAGAGGACACCTACGTGGAGCTAAGGAAGTGGAGAACCGGATCTACAAAGGTTGTAGTCTCTCTCCTTTAGTTAAAGTGTTAACTAGTTCCGTTTATCGCCTAAATTTCTAGTTAACGATCTAGTCTAGGGTTTCTCGGCACCGTAAAATTCGAAATTGGCATGGTTGATGCCTTGTGAGACCTCTTGAGAGTGCTTAGGAACCCTACATTATCGAGCTATTGGGGTCTGACGTTTACCACCCCTAGGCGAGATATGCGACATATCAGACGATCAGACCGGACTGTACGGTAAGTGTTACTGGTTGGATTCACAGGAGTGTGAGCGGGCTTGCTCGTCGATCTTCTGATCGCTCAATACCCGGGTGGCCGTTACGTTTAGCAGACCGCTTGCGGCTTGTGGGTGTTTGATATGATCATCATCTGCTACCGGCGTATTGACGAGTCTTTAGAGTCCTACACAGAGGTTTCCTGGCTCAAGCGAAACGAAATAGGAGCGCATATGAGATATGTGCGGGACCGAGAATAATGCGTGTATGTGATACCGTATTCTATTCTCACGATGAATGTATCGAATGGTTATATGCGATATAACCTAGTTATCGAATCGAGGGTTGATTCGATAAACCGATACATTAGATACTAGTCGGTTATATGCGATATGACCGGATCGTTAAATCAAGTGTTGATTTGATGATTTAATGCATAATTATATATTTGATATATTACTTTGCATTAACTAGTATTGGTTCACTTTAAATGGATTTTCTCACTTGGATTGTGCACATTGTATATGTGATATACTTTTGTACACAAGTTTGTATCATGTTTGATGATACATGCTAACTTGAGCATGTGTAAAGATTAAACCATGGTTGTGTAATGGTTAGGGTTTTCCTTTCATTTTCTTATTCATTTATTTATTGATTTATTCTTTATGGAAAATGAAAAGCATAAAGAGAAAAATGGTTGCTAACTTTGTTTGTATTATGAAGCTTCATGAAGCTTTGACTTAGTGACCATTTTGTCTCATGCTTAACCCTAACCATTCCACTTAACCCTAGTCTATTCTCTACACCTAACTAAGGTTAGCATATGATAAGTATTGATTTTATTATTCATTTTACATATACTTATCATAATATTATCTTCTTCTTCTTCATCTTCTTCTTGAAGAAAAAGCTTGCCTCATCAATGGCAACTTGATGAAAAGAGTGAGAAATCCAATTCTAAAGTGAACCCACTTCCTATTTCTTCATCCTCTACCTCTTGCCAAGTAGTAGAGTGTGTTTTCTTCACAAGTTTCATGACTTGGTGAAGTTGGAGCTTGATCTAGCGATGCCTCGACGTAGATCATCTTCGGCATCGTCGTCGATGACCTAGCCCGCTTTTTCTTCGATGAAGCCGACGCTAGAGCCCAAGATCTGATTTGTACAGCGAGGAGACATCATCGCGGAGCCATGGAGGTGGGGAACCGGATCTACAAAGGTTGTATTTCCGTTCTTTTAGTTAAGTTGTTAACTAGTTTCATTTATCGCCTAAAATCTAGTTAACGATCCGTATTAGGGTTTCTCGGCACCCGTAAAATTTGAAATTGGCATGGTCGATGCCTTGTGAGACCTTATTAGAGTGCCTAGGAACCCTACAGTGGTATCAGAGCCTAGCTAGAGCCTTAGGCAATGCGTAGACGATGTTAGAAACCCGATCGAACCCCGAAAACCTAACTTTTAACCCTCTCTGGACTTTTTCTGAAAAAGTGGTTTTTTCCAAATTAAAAATTCTTAAAAAATTCAGCCGGAAATTCTAAGAATTACGGTGAAAAAATTACCTAATGATCTGTCTAAAGCGCGGCGGATCCGCGGCATTAGCCGCCTATTGCGGCGGTTCCGCGCCCATTTAGTCTCTTCAGTCAACCATTTTTGCACAGTAACTTCTTTATTTAAATGCTGAGTTTTATGGGAATTTTTAATATTTATTCAAGAGTTGAATTTTCTGGGGTGTTTTGGGAGTTCGCAGATTCGATCGGATTATCAGACTTTGTCTATGTGGCTTTCTGGATATTTTGGAATATGTTAAAAAGTTCGACCGGATGTAAATACCCAATCTTTCCCCTGCCGGAAAATATCCAAGTGTTGGATTTTTCTGTGGTTTAAGGACGTTCTGAGTAGTGCAAGTAACGCGATGGTCCCTCTAGAAGACAACAAACCTTAACTCGATTATGTGACCGTCTAGAACTGCCCTTTGAACCTTTGGGTTTGGGGCAGTACGACTGCCACATGTGAGGCGTTGGCTTGACCCTTCTACGGCTGGACCGTTGGTACTGAGGCATGAAGTGAATGTCTTTGAACCTATTTCATGTGTTGAACGGTTTCGGGAAAACTTGGGTGTTCGAATGTTCGATCGGAAAGTTTAATATTTTCTATTTATCCGGAATGGGATACAATAATTGGAATTCACAATTAGTTATAAGATAACTGAATGAATGTTATAAACATAGCACTTTAGTCTCACTTGATCGGTTGCTACGGAATTTTGATGCGATCAAAAGTCCGTCGCAATCACGTAGCGTACGCGGATACTCGCCGGGTAAACTTAATAGACAGCTACACTCCATAGCCCCGACAAAGTGACTGTAGGAGAACCTCGTCGCCGAAAGCATCCGTTCGGGTGCTCGCGGTAGCGGTGTTCCGCCTTAGTGCACTTCGTCGACGGCATCGGGGGTGCGGCCGTCTACTGAAGTTTGCGACG
This sequence comes from Agapanthus africanus, assembly GCA_030015575.1. Classification (NCBI taxonomy): domain Eukaryota; kingdom Viridiplantae; phylum Streptophyta; class Magnoliopsida; order Asparagales; family Amaryllidaceae; genus Agapanthus; species Agapanthus africanus. Next base: position 410,004,548 of record JASDDO010000026.1, read on the forward strand.
AGCATTCGATCAGGATGTCGGGAATCTTGTTGAATTGCCCGACTTGATATTGAAAAGAGTTTTCGATAATGAGACTAAAATGCGGGGTTTATAATTGTTAGGCATGCGATGTCTAAGGAATTCATTTGATTAGGCATGCGATGTCTATGCAGGTTGCGGATTCCAACTGTTGTAGTTTTACACTTTCTTTTCTGTGACCGTAAGTGTAATATGTGACATCGCCGGTTTCGTTGCTATATGTCAACGACAATTGGGATATGCATATTTACTTACGTTGATGACATGTGATGTTATGCGTTGCTGGATATGTTATATTGGATCGTCGTGTTTGAATAGACGGGTTTTTTTTTATGTGAGATGAGTGTTTTTCATTTTCATTCATGTAAAAACTTGTATGTAATATTCTTTTATTGGGGCACTTCCAGGTTGCGGAAGATGTCACCCTTTGTATATTATTTACTTTTCCGCACTAGGATAGACCCAAGGAGGGGAGCACAAGTAACCGGGTTCTGGAGTCCAGTGGGAGACCAACTCGAGGAGTCGAGTCCGGGTCTCCTAACTCCAGAATTGGTAGGGTTGCTTGCCGCTCTCGTAGGGGTCTAGGGATGTGGGTTTGGCTATTCATCACGACCGTGGAATCCGTGTTTTATACTGGCTCGTATTGAAAACACGGACGTCCTAGTATATCCAATATTTCATATGTTTCTTCTGCTGCGATATCTGTGATGTGATCATGTGATATGTTTCTGTGATAGATACTGTATATAGTATATATGATATATTATATAGATGTTACTTATGTTTTACACCCGCGCTAGCCCTGCCCTGCTCTGCCGTTAGTTACCTAACCTAACGGTGCACGAGGGGACATCGAGGCGAATGCGGATGGCATAAGTGTACGTCGTATTTATCTGTGATGTTTAGGTACTTAAATGATGGGACTTCATTAATGTGATTAATGAAAGAAAAGAAACCTAAGATGTTGTAGAATTGAATTTCAAAAATAAAACAGGTAGCTACAGTTCTTGCTTTGCACAGCGGTATATGTGATATATCCTGCACCTTATTCGATGAGGAAAGGACCGAGATCCCTTCACCGGGAGTGACTCCTTTAGCAATAACTGGCAGATGCTACACACTCGGTTTGTCTTTTGATTGCTTTTAAGAGTTTTTGCTTTGCACTGTGATATATATGATATATCCCGCACCTTATTCGATGAGGAAAGGACCGACGATCCCTTCACCGGGAGTGACTCCTTTAGCAAAACTAGAAAAGCCTCAAAAGCACTCCATTTTAAAATCATTTGATTCTACAACGATATCAAGTTCATTACGCAATAGGTTTTCAGAAAAACCTGTCGTAGCCCTCCGTCATTTCAGATATATACTGGTTAGTATTCGTGCTGCGTTTGTTGACCTCTGTCAAGGCGTAGTGTGCGGTAGCTGATTGGTGATTATCTGTATAAGCATATGATGTGATTGATTTAGGGTAGTCGTGCGACCTTGTTGACCTCTGTCAAGGGTCGTGCGGGTGGGTTTACTTCAATCAGGAAATGACGGGTTGAACTTGACTAGCAGCCTATGGTTTGTTGACCTCTGTCAAGGTCATAGGACGCTAGGGGCAAAATATTATCGGGAATTTCAAGTGTTGAAATTTGCAATGAGATTGCATACCTTCTATGAGATAGTTGGATCCCGATACCCGCTGCGAGTAATTGTTACTCCTGGGAGAGTTTTACACATTACAATTAGTCGATCAAGTAGGTGTCTAGAAAGGTGTCAACGGGGTTACGCCTCTGGGAAAACGAGGTTTACATTAATTAGGTTCGTGCGAAAGCACGGGGGACCTCCCTCAAAGTACCGACACTGGCCTGGCTGAAAGATTGGCGAACTTGTAGTGTGTAATTAATCCCGGCTAGTCTTTACTTTTAGGGTTTGAAGGAAGATTTGATAAAAACAGTGGGAGCCATCCTGATTAGATAAAATAATAGCCAATCTATTCTTGCTAGAGCGCACGCTGAGTGTTTTCTTCTCTCTCTCTCCAGGTAGCGACCATATCACGCCTTAATCAAGATAATAATACGGAATATTGACCGAACCCGCTTGTTATACTGAGCTGGGGAACGTTGGTCCCGCTCCAACTTATAATTGTTATAAGACAGAGCAGGAAATTAGGGATTACCAGAATTCCCGTGCCGCCCAAACGAAGAGAGTGCATGCTGATGCATCATCTTCGGGTGTGTTCGTTACAAAGAACTGTTTCTCAGTATCCTCTGCATCCTGGGTATTTGATACCGGATCAGGATCCCTGATATGTAATCTGTTACATAGGGCTACAGAAAGGTAGAGGACTGAGAACGGGTGATAAGTTTCATGAGGCAGAAAATGGGGCAAGTGTTGCAGCCAAGTCTATTGGTCATTGTCACCCTGTATTCCAAATACATTGATTCTGAACGAATGTTATTAGATACCGAACCTGATATACAAAATCATATATATCTCTTTATCAGTAAAGAAATGATAAAATTTTGTATAGTCGGATAATGTTTTGAACATTTCCTATATCAAAAGTTGATCGGTTCAGGCACGTTATCTAAAAGCATTAATGTTCTAAATCAAACTACAGTTCTTAGTATACGGAACACACAGAAGAGGAAGAGTTCAGAAATGAACGAATCCTTCTTGAGGCATTGTAGACTAGGTCATATCAATGCGACCCGACTAGCTGAAGTTACATGAAGATGCATATTTAAATCAGTTTGAATTTACATCTCATGAAACTTGCGAGTCATGTCACAAAGATAAAATGACCTCAGCTCTGTTTATTGGAAACAGAGAAAGAGTTAGTAAACTCTTGGGACTGATACATGATGATGTATGTAAGGTCCCCTGTCTGCATATGCCAGGACCGGCTCTTTTTACTTCATTACATTCTTTGATGATCTCTCGAGACTCTGACATATGTTCCTGTTGAAACACAAGTCCGAACCTTTTGAGATATTCACAGAATATGATTTAGAAGTAGAGAACCAAAATACGGGTATAAGTATTATGTCCTATGATGAGATCAAGGAGGAGAATACTTGTGCATGGAATTCCTGGACAATTCTAAAGGAGAATGAGATTCTCTCTCAGCATTACTCCTCCGCATACACCATAGCACGATGGTATATCGGGGCGGAGCAATCACACCCTATATGATAAGGTGTGCTCTATGATGAGTACTTCTGAGTTACCTATTTCCTTTTGGGGGTTATGCACTTATGAAGCTGCATACCTATTGAATAGGGTTCAAATCAAATCAATTGCCTACCACTTCATATGTGATATGGAAAGGGAAGAGCCCATGTCTTAAGCTAGTTAAGATTTGGGGTTGTCCGGCCTATGTCTAAAAGCAAAATCTGGACAAGCTCGAGGCAAAGTCTGTAATGTAGAACTGGAAAGGTTCCAGCTATACAAACTACAACAGATGATTTGGTAGAACCAAAGGATTCAGTAGATTCCAACGAACCTCAGCCTCTCCGCCGATCTAGTAGGGTTCCTCACCCACTTGAGAGATACTTCTGTTTCTCTATGACAGTGGGAGCGAAGATTGCATCATGAGATGATGACCCAACTAGCTTCGAGCTGGCCATCAGGAGTAAGACTCTGTAAGAATGGCTGGATGCTTAGCGATCTGAGATGGAATCCTTATACACCAACAAAGTATGGACTTTGGTTGCTATATCTGAAGGGTTAAATCCCCATCAGGAGCAAGTATATCTTGAGAAGATTACTTGGTGTAGATGGAAAAGTTGAGACTTTCAAAGCTAGACTTGTTAAAGCTTTTCGTCATCGACCAGGCGTGGATAATGATGAAACCTTTTCAAGTGGCTATGCTTAAGTCCATCCAGATCCTACTTGCCACGGCTACATACCATGACTACGATATCTGGCGGTTGGGTGCCATGACTGCTTTTCTAAATGATGTTTTAGAAGAGAACGTCTATAAGTACACAGCCAGAGGGCTTCGTAGACAGTGGGAGCAGCGGAAACGTATACAAGATGCTTTATAGGATAAAGCAGGTATCGCGGAGTTGGAACATCTGTTTTGATGTGTTAGCCAAAGAGTTTGACATCATCAAAATGGTAGATGAACCTTGTATATACAAAAAGGTAGTAGGGAGTATGGTGATGATCCTCGTAGAGTACGTGGATGACATACTCTTGATAGGGAAGGAGTTTCCTATGCTACGCTCGATCAATCTCCGCTTATCACAAAGATTCTCCACATAGGATCAAGATGATACCTCCTAAATCCTGGGTTTTGGATATATGAGATAGATCTAATTGGATGATAGGATTCTCACTAGTTGTAGTGAGATGGTATCAATCGATCCTGAGGAGAATCACTGGAAGGGTTCCAGGGTGATAAAGACGACTGAATGTCAGTCACAGGCATTGTCTTTACCCTCAGTAAAGGGACGGTATGTTGGAAGAGTTCCAAGCAAGATACCATGGCATACTAGACGATTAAGGCTGGATACATCGCTACTCAAGATGCTACCAAAGAGACTATCTGGGTGTATATTTGTTCATGAGATGAACTGAGTTCCTCCCATTGTGTGACAATGGAGTTGTGGCTTATGCCAAGGAACGCCGGTCCCATCAGTGATCCAGACATATTCTAAGGCAGTGTCACCTGATCATGGAGATGGTTGATCTCCAGGGTGATCAAGGTTAGGAGAGTAGACTCAGAGGACAACACAGCGGATCCACTCACAAAGGCCTTTTCCCAGAGAGAGACTTTTATGGGATGGTTGAGTATGGGATACTACAACCACTGCTATCAGATGGCCCTAGTGCAAGTGGGAGATTGTTAGTTATATGTATGCCCTAGAGGCCATTACTGTACATTGGATGTGCATTGTAGTGGATGCTGGGATATATATAGGGAGGACTTTCTCGCTCGACATGATAGTATGCTATATGGTTACTCTTTACCTTAATGTGTATACTGATTGTCTCTCTGTTACATGTTGGTAAAGCCCTTAGGATGTGTACTTGACTACCTGGACTATGATGCGGATCATACTAGTGGGGACAAGGTAGTCCATAAGTACATCCTTCAAGGTCCCTAGTCGTGGGTATATCGAGACGGGGCATCGATATACCAGAGTAGACTAGCGTATACCTTCTCGACCCATACAGATGGGCGATGGATGATCCCATATCCATTGGTGTTTGACATCGGAGATGATATACGGGTGCTCAGTGGAGACTGGGTACACTGGACGGACTCGCCGAGAACTCCCAGATGGTATTATACCTTACGTCAGATGGCAGTTCTCTGGTGACACTGGTACAGAGTAGTCTGTTTACCCGAGATCGTCATAGAGTCTTGTGTGGTTCCCACTGTGCTTTGATTTCCACCTTACCACGTCCAAGAGGGCGTGCAAAACGGTGGTTTTTGGGTACAGTCCCGAATCACATGGAGGCAATGAGCGATAGGAGGGGATTCGTCTCTCCCGGTATAGGGGGTTGATGTTGCGCTGTGTTCGATTGGCTATAACCGGAAATCCCTGGCCAGGGTTGCTGAGATTTACTGGTAAGTGTTACCTGTAGTTTCTCGAATTATTATAGACCTCAGATCGACATGACTTATCGAGCTATTGGGGTCTGACGTTTACCACCCCTAGGCGAGATATGCGACATATCAGACGATCAGACCAGACTGTACGGTAAGTGTTACTGGTTGGATTCACAGGAGTGTGAGCGGGCTTGCTCGTCGATCTTCTGATCGCTCAATACCCGGGTGGCCGTTACGTTTAGCAGACCGCTTGCGGCTTGTGGGTGTTTGATATGATCATCATCTGCTACCGGCGTATTGACGAGTCTTTAGAGTCCTACACAGAGGTTTCCTGGCTCAAGCGAAACGAAATAGGAGCGCATATGAGATATGTGTGGGACCGAGAATAATGCGTGTATATGATACCGTATTCTATTCTCGCGATGAATGTATCGAATGGTTATATGCGATATAACCTAGTTATCGAATCGAGGGTTGATTCGATAAACCGATACATTGGATACTAGTCGGTTATATGCGATATGACCGGATCGTTAAATCAAGTGTTGATTTGATGATTTAATGCATAATTATATATTTGATATATTACTTTGCATTAACTAGTATTGGTTCACTTTAAATGGATTTTCTCACTTGGATTGTGCACATTGTATATGTGATATACTTTTGTACACAAGTTTGTATCATGTTTGATGATACATGCTAACTTGAGCATGTGTAAAGATTAAACCATGGTTGTGTAATGGTTAGGGTTTTCCTTTCATTTTCTTATTCATTTATTTATTGATTTATTCTTTATGGAAAATGAAAAGCATAAAGAGAAAAATGGTTGCTAACTTTGTTTGTATTATGAAGCTTCATGAAGCTTTGACTTAGTGACCATTTTGTCTCATGCTTAACCCTAACCATTCCACTTAACCCTAGTCTATTCTCTACACCTAACTAAGGTTAGCATATGATAAGTATTGATTTTATTATTCATTTTACATATACTTATCATAATATTATCTTCTTCTTCTTCATCTTCTTCTTGAAGAAAAAGCTTGCCTCATCAATGGCAACTTGATGAAAAGAGTGAGAAATCCAATTCTAAAGTGAACCCACTTTCTATTTCTTCATCCTCTACCTCTTGCCAAGTAGTAGAGTGTGTTTTCTTCACAAGTTTCATGACTTGGTGAAGTTGGAGCTTGATCTAGCGATGCATATACGTAAATCATCTTCGGCATCGTCGTCGATGACCTAGCCCGCTGTTTCTTCGATGAAGCCGACGCTAGAGCCCAAGATCCGATTTGTACAGCGAGGAGACATCATCGCGGAGCCATGGAGGTAGAGAACCGGATCTACAAAGGTTGTATTTCCGTTCTTTTAGTTAAGTTGTTAACTAGTTTCATTTATCACCTAAAATCTAGTTAACGATCCGTATTAGGGTTTCTCGGCATCCGTAAAATTTGAAATTGGCATGGTCGATGCCTTGTGAGACCTCATTAGAGTGCCTAGGAACCCTACACCAGAGTGCGCTAAGATAGACACGTGACAGAGCCAACCATGCTACCCGTGGATAGGAAAAATCCCTCCACAGTCACATTACGGCTGTAGAGATATCAAGATAAACTATCTAACACATGTCCATAAGCCAGAATAAACTAGTCAAGAATAAAATAATGCGGAAGCAAAAAGATCCAATACAGGAATAAACTGGAATGTACGTCCCATAATACGGGCTCACATCAGGAATGAAAATACTGAAAGGAAAAAATAAACTGACTACTAACAAGTCCTCATTGCTCGGCCTGCTCACTGGAAAACTCCTCCTCGGCCTGCAGCAAAGGTAGAGAATCTAGGCCATGCAAAACCCAGACGTCAGTGCGTCATAATATCAAGCAATTGCATAAACAAGGGTAGCAAGACATGCAGGTATGAGTATAAACGGTAAAACAGGTATTACAGTAATATAAGTGAGGACAGTGAGGGTAATGTGTAGTGAGTAATCTAGACTGGTCTATTGGGTTAACTACTCTCAAGTCTTTGAAATCAATTTGATGAATCATCGATGTAACTCAATAGTATCCCGTGCGTGCCCGGGACCACGGTGAAGATTCTCGAGCTGAATCCGAGACGTGCCGCTAGGCAGTAAAAGGGAGTATGTAACGATGAGTGATGTCAGCATCATCACCCCGGGGCTGGCCTAGCCCGTAAGAGTGATCATTAAAGGTATCGAACTGTCGAGTTACAAGTCAGGTTTCATCATTGATTTCCCCATACCCCCAGGTTATGTGTTCAAGTCAGGTATTAATAAATCTGGAGCTAATTCCAACACAGGATCAAGCAGGTACATGTTTGTCTGGATAAACAACAGGAAATGTCCGTAGGGAAAACAAGTCAAGGTTGTTGGTATTAGTAACAAGATCAGGTAACAGGTCAAGCTATGGTACATCAGGTCAAGTCAGGTAATATATATAAATCCAATCGTGTCAAGAAGTGCGCGGTATCAAGTCGTGTCACATTGTAGTGTATCAAGTCATGTCAGGGGGTGCACAAATGTCATGTGGGTGCTCATAATCAAACTATAATAAACATGGGTACACAAAAACTAGTATGAGGTACCAATGTAACAATAATATGGAAGAGTGTGATGTGGTATGCAAATATGTATAAATTCAAACATATGGATGCACAGTTATCGATTAGGGTTAAGATTATAGTTCCAATATTAATTAGGATGTACTTTATTAAACATGGAATATTCATATCGCATTATTATGCACTAACATGATCTAGGGATGCAATTATATATATATTAGGCGAGATGGATGCAAACGGGTGTCCGAAAGGTTATAAACTATAACATGGTACTATGGGGTGTACAAATAAGCACTATGTGATATAAATATGGATATAGGTACAGTGCATTGTAATCTAATATGCAACAAGATATGTTTTCATGTTCTAGATATAAAATGACATAAGCGAATGCAAATGGAACATCGAAACTTGGTAAAATGAAACATGTGGTACTAGGTTTACACTACAGGTATAATCTATATTTGAATAGGTATAAAATAATTTAAATAGCATGTAGCAAGATTAATTTGCCTAGACGGATCAAGAAACGGGTGTACGGAACGTCTCACGTCGGCAAAAAATTCGCGACGTGCGCACGGTACACGGAACGGATCCAAACAACGCACAAGGTGATCATACAAGTCAGGTACGCTCGCTGTTGTCGGGATCGTCAACGTCACGGCCGGTTCCGGCGAACTGCAAAGACAGAAAATATAAAGAAAGAAACACAAAGAAAAGAAAGAAGACCGAGAGGAAAGGAAAGAGGAGAATGAGATTGGGAAGAAGAGAAATGCTCACTGGGTGCACTGGAGTCGGGAAACGAGAACAAGATCGACATCGGTTATCAACTCCGGCGATGTAAAGGTGTGCAGGGGGCTCGGTTTGGGTTTCTGGTGTGTGTGTGTGTGCGCACGCAAGATTCTTAGTGGCTGGGGTCATGCTTGCAGAGGAGAAGAGGAAAAGGAGAGGGAGAAGAGGGTTATGGAGAGAACGACGAGGTCGTCGGAGCTCCGGCGGCAATGGTGCAGCGAGGGTGCAGAGGTTGAGTTTGGGTGCAGGGAAGGTGCTCGGGGTAGGCTAGAATAATGGTGGTGGTGTTGGGAGTTAAGAGGGAGGTGAGTGGACGGAGGGGAACATGACGATGAGGTCATCGGTGATGGGTGGCGACAAGGTCGGTGAGGAAAGGAGTGAGGCGATGGGTCGGGTTCTTGGGAAAGGAGATGGTCGAGGAAGGAGAGGGTGGCTGTAAGGGTTGAGGTGATGGTGGAGGTGGAGAAGAGAGTCGGCGACGGGTGAGTGAGGGGTTAGGGTTTTGGTGGTCTCGTGGGTTTTTGAAAAGAAAAGGAGAGAGGAAGGAGAAGGATGTATGTAATATAGGGAGGGAGAGAGAAGTGATAGAGAATAAAGCGAGAGGAGAGAGAGAGAGTGATTCTGAGAGAGAGAGGAGATCGAGAGGTGAGAGAGATATGAACAGTGAGGAGAAAGAAAGTTGTTTGTATTCGGGGAGAGAGAAAGGAAGAGGGGAGGAGAGAGAGAGAGGTAACGAAAGGAGAGAGAAAGAGAAAGAAAGGGAGAAAGAAAGAGAGAGAGAAATGAGTGGGGCCAGCAGAGAGAGGAAGAGCTGTGATTGGTTACAGAAAAGATTTTAAAAAATTTTAAAAGATTTAAATTGGTTATCGAAAATCCTTTCAGCTGTTAAAATAAATTTTAAACGAACCTTAATAATTTTAAATAATTAGAATTTTGGCGGGGTACAAAAGTATTCCAAAACGCGCTCGGGTCGGGTCTAAAATTTCAGATTTAAAATACGAAAAATATGTGCGACTTCCAAATTTCAAAATGAATGCTCAGTTAACGAAAATGTATACCCCCAAGAACGGATGCACGTACGTGTGCGTAGCCATTCAAACACGTTCGTTTCACTGAACGGAACGAGAACAAGATGCGCGGACGCTGCCATAGGGTTAGGGGTATCATGCAGGCTATGAAATGCAATCTTAATTTATTTTCCGTGACTTAAAATATTATATGGTAAAATATGAGATGCCAGATGAAAATGTCAGTATGTACTAATCATGAGATGCACGTGTCTATGTAATAAGTCAGGGTAATCTATAAATATGAATCAACAAGTTAAAGCAAGCGGGTCGGGTCGAATGCAATGTAAAAGTAAAATACCATTCATACTCAAACACGATAAATTAAGAAATACCATAGATAAATAAATATGGTATAAATGAACTAGGTTGTTACAGTATGTACCCCCACGAGGACTTCGAGAGGACAAGTAAGCGCGTGGTGATGTCGGTATCGGCAAGCGAAGGTCAAGATGAGTAGATATATATCTACGGGGGAAGTCGGGTGGATGGCGTATAGCACCCCCGCAGTTCGTAGTGTAGCTTATGATATGTTATACGTTTACATATATGTTGTGAATTGGGATGATTAACAAGTAGGATCTTAGAAGATCATGGGATAAATGTTGGTGTATTTGGATGATAGTGTCGTGGTTGATTTCTTAGTCGCGAACCATAGAATAGGTTTGCACACACGCACATACAACCTTGCATGCATTATTATTACTTGTGCGTATATGGGAATATGTATATACACATACTCACAAATAGGTATGGGACTATGTATACACACACACACGCACACGTATACTTACACATGGATGATGAGGATTGTATATGGTATTCGGAGATGAGTCGATGAGATTGGGCATAGTGCCTTGAGATCAGTAATATGATGTGGTTCGTATTACGAGATACGACATGAGATTTTAGCGGGCCTTTAGGCGTGCATTTCACACACGCATATATTTGCAGATGGTATCAGTTTGTATTAGACTTAGATATGTACCCCCGGTTCATAGGATATGATGATAATGATACCAGACGAATAATGAGATGAATGTGATATTTGACCCGTACCCAGATTTGGGATGCCGTACGATAGATTTACAGTACGAGCTATATATTGATGATAGATCCACACTCTTGACTCGAGGATTTCATGTTATATATTGAATCGTATGTGATACTATTGAGGCGAGATCACCGACTATTATATTTATATGTATCGACTCAGATTTAGGTGGTTTCCTTACCTTTTCGATTAGCATATTAGTTTAGTCCTGTAGTTTACGTATAAATGTTAGGCTAGACTCGAGTCATACCTATTTCAAAACTAACGAATCGTGAGTATTTTAAAGACAGGCCAAGGGATTCTACGGATATTTTCAAAAGATGCATCTTTTCTTAAAAATATCGTAGCCCTTATTTTTCTAAACACCACGATTCGTGTTATTTCAAATGACAAAACTGTATGACTCATATATATTGATGTAGATTCTTCACCGTTGCGTTTATTATTCATTTTCCGCATATTCTTGCTATTCGCATCGCATTGCATGTTTAAATGTGTTTATTGTTATATTAAACCCATGTTGTCAGGACACCAGCACTATTATCGATGATGCGTATGCCCCACGTACACCTGCTTTCCGGCTCACACACTTCATCATCGATAATTGCCATGTCACTATACAGTAGGATTGTTGCATCAGGATATGACTCTTTGCATGACATACTTGCGTATAAACCTACTTGTACATCCATATTGGCGCACATGCATATTGTACACTCATACTTGCGTATATACTTACTTGTACATCCATATTGGCGCACATGCATATTGTACACTCATACTTGCGTATATACCTACTTGTACATCCATATTGGCGCACAGGCATATTGTACACTCATACTTGCGTACATACCACTTGTACATACATAGATGATGCTGGCTTGATTTTGGAGAATTGGGGACTGTTAGTGTATATGCCCTAGAGGCCATTACTGTATCATACTGGTTTGTATATTACTTAATGGATGCTTGGGATATTCACCTTGTATATACAATCTTACTCAAAATAGTAGTATGCTACTTGGTTTGTTTCTACTTCAATGTGTACATGTGTTTATTTTTGTATATCGCCTATACACATTAGTGGAGCCCTTAGGATCTTTGCTTGATTACCAGCGATGTGATGGCCGTCACACTAGTGGGGCTGGGTAATCTATAAGCACATCCTTATGCAGGTCCCTGGTCGCAGGACTATCGAGACAGGACATCGATACTCCGGAGTAGACCAGTGCATGCGCTTCTTATCCCAGTGTGGAAGACGGTCTGTCCCACAGCCGTCAGTACGTCATACTTGAGATAGTATGCGGGTGCTCGTTAGGTTACGGGTACACTGGACAGGACTCGTCGGGAACTGACTAGTTGGTATTATGCCTATCGTCAGTTATCAGTTCCCAGGTGACATGAGTACAGCTTAGTCCGCTGACTTGACACTGTCACTTCGCCTCGAGTGTGTTCCCACTGTACTTTGATCACTACCCTACCACGGCTCAAAGGAGTCGTGCAAACAGATAGTGGTTGGGTGTAGTCCCGAAGCACTTGGAGGCAGTGACGGTTAGACAGGATTCGTCTCTCCCGGTATTGGGGGTTGACATCACGCTGTGTCTAGGAGAGCCATTACACGAGTAGTCCCTGGCTAGGGCAAACGAGATATACTGGTAGGTTTCCAGTGTTATCTTAGGGTGTTTTGGGCTACGCTCCGGCACGACTTGTACCGCTATTGGGGGACTGACGTTTACCGCCCCCTAGGCCCGCCATGCGATGTATCAGACGAACAGACCGGACTGTACGGAGAATGTCACACTCAGGCTCAGTAGGAGTTCAGATGGGTTTCGCCTCGTCGGTCTTCTTGTCGGCACTACCTGGGGACCGTTACGCACAGCTAGTGCCGCTTGCGGTCTGTGGTTAAACCCACTGCCAGCGTAGTGTCGAGTCTTTAGAGTCCCACACAGAAAGCTTTTCGCCTTTAGGCAAAAGAGTAGAGGTCGCATGGTATTGCGACAGGTCGCATGGTTTTGCGACAGGGTTCGGTCACATCCGTGCACTTGTGCACGTACAGTGTCCGGACAGTTTACACTAGCGGGCTTTGGTTTAAGCCAGATCCTAGTGTACCTTTTGGGATTGGATTTATCCAGTGTGCATTCGTGTTCCTCGGAACGCGGATGCGGGTGTGTATGCACAGTTGATAGGGAGACAGAGGCAGCGGATTCTCATTAGGGTTGTTGACAGTTGACCGTTGACTATTTGACTTTTTGCTCAACCCTAATGAGAATATGATATGTGATTAACTATTATATTAATTAAGTATTATGGTGACATGGTTGTTGACTTTGTTGACTTGTTGACTTTTGTTGACTTGTTGACTTTGTTGACTTGTTGACTTTTGTTGACTTGTTGACTTTGTTGACCGGTTGACTAGACTTGACTAGTTGACCATCATGATAACCATAGCCATCATTTCATGGCAAAGACTTTTGTTTGCTTGCTCATTTGTGTAAAATGAGTGCATGAAATGATATGGTTATGGTTGCTTCAACCATCACATAAGACTTTTTTGATATGATGAGTTATCATGACTTTGGATTATGAGAGGGTGAGAGACAAAAGAGTTGCTCATTCTTCCTTGCTCATTCTCTCTCTTGTTCTTGAGCTCTCTTGTTTTTGCTCTCACCCTCAACCTCTTGCTCCCTCTCTTGATTCTATGGTTCTCTTGTCTCATGAGTTGAGAATCAAGAACCATAGATAAAATCCCATACAAACTCTTCTCTACTCATTCTAGTTCACTAGGTTTAGCAAACCAAGTGAACTAGTTTCTTCAAAGAACGAAGAAGGAGCCAAAGGTTGGAGCTTTCAGGTGGATCAATCTTCGGCGTACGGAGACGACGGGAAGAAGCCAATCCGGATCACCATCGGAGTTTGAAGACGAAGGAGTTCAAGACAAGCAAGGTATAACCCCCTAACCGAGTAGCTAGAAACTCATAGTTAGGTTGCTAGATAGATGTTTAACCAAGATCCGGGTTTTAGGTCCATGTTACCACCTCCGTAAAAATCGTTTTTTACCAAATTCCGCATTCCCGAAAGTACCGGGAGAGGTAGCATGGACTTACAGTGGTATCAGAGCCTAGTTAAACTCTATCTAACATGTTAGCAAGTAACTAGAAGATCGATCAAAGAAAAAGTCCCGAAAACAAAACCCCAAAAATTCGAGTTTCTGTCGATTTTTATACTGTTCAAAAGTTGATTATTTTCACACCTAAAATCGGCTCAGGCTTTTCTGTGAATAACCACCAAAAATGGTCCAACGATCGAGTCAAAGCGCCGCGGAAACGCGGCGGGAGCACGCTCCCGCCGCGGATCCGCGGCCGAGTTGACTCGGCCGAGGTCAATTTTTGGTGCAGTGTTCTTCTGGGGGTATTTTGGGATTTTTGGAATATATATTTTCAACCCAGATTTTCCAGAACGAAAAATTTACTTTGGTGTCCTGAAAATCCGTATTTTTGATCGAACTTCTAAAAGACTTAAGCTAACGGGTTTTTCTGTAATGTGATATTTGTATTGAACGTCTACTAATCGCTATATGTCGATTAGTGGGGGTTATACAAATCTGTGATCTGTAATGTTGCTGGAATGTGTATATGAATATGTTGGATTGTCGCGGGTGAATAGCCGGGGGTTGTGAGACGAGAGTTTTCTTTTCTTTCAATTCATGTAAATTTATAAATTGATGTAATAATTATTTGTATGGCCGCACAACCGGGTCGGGGTTGTAGCCGTCATTGTATAATTTCTTTTTACTGTTTTTGCTCCTAGGATAGACCCATGGAGGGGGTGCACAAACTACCGGGTATGCCGAAGTGTCGAGTGGCCTACTCATGGAGATGAGGGAGGTTGCTACACTTCGGGTACTTGGCGGGTAGTTTGCCGCACCCGTAGGGGTCTTGGGTGGGGTATTTGGCTATTCACCGCGACCGTGTAATCTGTTTTTCGTTACAGGCTCGTGCGAATTACAGATTCCTAGTATATCCAATGTATTCATCTGTGATCTGAAATGTTTATCATTGCAGTATATCTATATATGATATTATTTAGGCGTTGCTTATGTTTTACAGCCGCGCTAGCCCAGCCCCCGCTCTGTCGTTAGTTAAGTAACCTAACGGGTAATGACGGGGCCCCGTGGCGAATGCGAATGGCATAAGCGTACGTCATATTTTGGTTGTTTTCTGCAATGGTAGGATTAAATGATGGGACGCATTAAAAGAACTAATGCAAGAATATCACGCATTAAAAGAACTAATGCAAGATAATAAACCAAGTTAAAGTCGTTGGAACACTTTCGAAAAACCACTCGGTTCTTTTCAAAACCAACTTTTAAAAGCGGAGCTTGAGCCACTCCTTTTAAAAGCTATCTCGTTCCATCGACCAAATCAAGTTCACTACGTTCACGGTTTTGCCAAAACCATCCGTAGCCCTCCATCATTTCAGTTAAATATTCGGTAGTATTCAAGCTATGTATTTTGACCTCACGCCAAGGCATAGTGATTGGTAGCTGCCGGATATTTATCTGTTGCATAGATAGAATGCATTGGTTTGAGACAGTCGTACTGCCATTTTGGCCTACGTCAAGGGTATGTACGGGTGGGTTCAAATTAACCTGGATAATGATGGGACGAACTTGACATGTGACTTATGACATTTTGACCTCACGCCAAGGTCATAAGAGCATGGGGCAAAAATCCACATCGGGAGTTTCACAAGTACTGAAACTTGCTAGATTTGCATACCATTTGGAGTGTGATGATTCTGGTAGGATTCCTTCAGTTTCGTCACGCGATGATATTTGGATCCCGATCCTACTGTGAGTATATGCTACTAAACGATCAATGCTATAAACCTAGTAGGTGCCTAGAAAGGTGTTAGCGGGGCTACGCCCCCAGGGAAAAGAGGTTCTTTAATTAAGGAACTTCGCGAAAGCGTTGGAAAACCTCCCTCGAAGTACCGACACCGGCCTGGCTGAACGGTTAAGCAAGTATTGTGCGGTGGGATTGATCCCGACTAATTCTTCCTTTATGGTTTGAGGAGGGATTCGAGAAACAGTGGGAGCCATCCTGTTTAGACAAACTAAAAACCACTCTAAACTTGCAAGAGCATCATGCTGAGTGTTTCTTCTTCTCTCTCCTAATTGCAGCGACCAAATCGACATGACTGGACTTAAGTTACTCCTAGATAAAAATAAACTGACAGGGCCAAACTACAAAGATTGGCTCAGGAATGTTAAGATAGCAATCACTTACGACAAGCTGGGGTATCTTCTTACCACCAAAGCTCCCCCTGTCCCTGGTCCCACTTCCAGCGTCGCGGATAAGGAAATCCTCAAGACTTGGGAGATTGATAGCGCGAAGGCCAAGTGCCTCGTACTTGCCTCGATGGACAACGAACATCAGAGGAGGCACGAGAATATGGACCTTGAATCCATATTTCTCCATACAAAAGAACTGTATGGAGAGCAATCTCGTATCGCAAGATACAAAGCGTCGAAGAAGTTATTTTCGGCAAGAATGGCCGTCGGATCATCAGTAGCCGAGCACGTGCTAAAGATGATCGGCTACATTGAGGAGCTCGCGGACCTAGGGACCACATTGGAGAGTGAACTCTATACGGACATAGTTCTCCAGTCCCTTCCTTCCACTTACGCCCAGTTCATACTGAACTTCAACTTACAAGAAAAAGAGGTTGAACTTTCAGAGCTCCTCAAATTGCTGAGGAGCGCATAGGGCACCTTACAGAAAGGTAGGGAAACATCCACTTTGTTTGTAGGAGGATCATCTTCTTCTAGGTCCAAGGCGAAAGCCAAGGGAAAGAAGAAGAAAGCCCCCGCCAAACCAAGGGGCGGTGTTAGTAAAGTGGATACGAAGGGAAAAGCCAAAGCAACAAAGAAAGCGGGGAAGCTTGTGGATAAGGAAGAATGCTTCTATTGTCATAAGAAAGGTCACTGGAAGAATGATTGCAGGGCCTGGAAGGCCAGAACACAGGAATTGAAGCAGGTTGCAGCTTCAGCTTCAGGTGTGTATGTTATTGAAAACTGTCTTTCAATAAACTCTACTTCCTGGGTATTGGATACCGGATCAGGATCTCATATCTGTAATTCTTTGCAGGCGTTGAGAAACCGTAGGGTTTTGAAGGTAGGTGACATGACCCTCAGAGTTGCGAACGGAGCTAGCATGGATGCTAAAGCCGTGGGGGACTATCACCTGGGAATGTCAGATGGACATGTTTTGGTTTTGCGTAATTGCTTTTTGGTACCCAACGCAACTTGTAATATCATTTCTGTATCTTTAGTTTCTAAAGAAGGTTATGAATTTGCGTTTGTAAGTAATGTTGTAAACATTCACCTTAATCAAGTTCTGATTGGGTCAGGTACATTGAGTAATGGTATATACGTATTGAACCAACCACAGATTTTCAATGTCCAGAATACACACAAAAGAAAGTCTCCAGAAATAAATCAGACTTTCTTGTGGCATTGTAGACTGGGTCACATCAATGAGAGAAGGTTGACGAAGTTACATACTGAAGGGTATTTGAATGCGTTCGAATATCAATCGTATGCCACTTGTCAATCCTGTCTCAAAGGAAAGATGACAAAGACTCCGTTTACTGGACATGGAGTAAGAGCGAGCGAGCTCTTAGGACTCGTACACAGTGACGTGTGCGGTCCAATGTCTACACATGCGTGAAGCGGTTATTCTTACTTCGTTACTTTTACGGATGACTTCTCAAGGTACGGTCATGTCTTCTTAATGAAACATAAGTCCGAAACCTTTGGAAAATTCCAGGAGTATAAGAATGAAGTAGAAAAACAGACCGGCAAAAGTATTAAGATTCTAAGATCGGATCGAGGTGGAGAATACTTAAGTGCCGAGTTCCTGGACTATTTAAAAGAGAACGGAATTCTCTCTCAGCTTACTCCTCCATACACTCCGCAACATAACGGTGTATCGGAGAGACGGAACCGGACCCTATTGGATATGGTGCGGTCCATGATGAGTAACGCTGAGTTACCGCGATCATTCTGGGGATATGCGCTAGAATCAGCCGCATATCTTTTGAACCGAGTTCCGACTAAGACTGTGCCTACCACACCATATGAAATGTGGAGTGGGAAGAAACCCTATCTTCAATATCTGAAGATCTGGGGATGTCCAGCTTTTGTCAAAAAGCAGCATGCGGACAAACTCGAGGCACGCTCAGTACTGTGCAAGTTTGTGGGATACCCAAAGAACACCAGGGGGTATCTTTTCTACTACGCAGAGGAACAAAAAGTCCTTGTTTCTCGTAATGCCCACTTTCTAGAACACCAGTTCTTGGAAAAGGAAATCAGTGGGAGCGCAGTAGAACTGGAAGAAATTCCAGAACCACAGACTATTACTGAAAGGTTAGTGGAACCAGAGGGTTCAACAGAACAGGACATTCCTACGCCGCTCCGCAGGAGTAGTAGGCAGTCTCATCCGCCCGAGAGATACTACGGTTTTCTCATAGACGGGGATAGAGAGGATTGCATCATAGATTATGATGAGCCTACTAGCTTCCAGCAGGCCGTTCAGAGCGTTGACTCAGTGAAATGGCTGGATGCAATGCGGACCGAAATGGAGTCCATGTACACCAACAAGGTATGGACGTTGGACATTGCTCCAGACGGGGTAAAACCCGTAGGATGCAAGTGGATCTTCAAAAGGAAGATTGGTGTAGATGGACAGGTTGAGACCTATAAAGCTAGGCTGGTAGCAAAGGGTTTTCGTCAAAGACCTGGCTTGGACTATGACGAAACCTTTTCTCCAGTAGCCATGCTGAAATCCATTCGGATCCTTCTTGCCATCGCTGCCTTCAACGATTATGAGATCTGGCAAATGGACGTAAAGACCGCTTTTCTAAATGGAAATTTAGAGGAGTGTGTCTATATGGACCAACCAGAGGGTTTCATTCAGAGTGGGAGCAGCGGAAAGGTGTGCAAGTTGCTTAAGTCCATCTATGGACTAAAGCAGGCATCGCGGAGTTGGAACATCTGCTTTGATGAGACAGTCAAAGAATTTGGCTTTATCAAAAATCCAGATGAACCATGCATCTATAGTAGATTTGTAGCGAGAACTGTAGTATTCCTCGTTTTATACGTGGATGACATTCTCTTAATAGGAAATGACATTCCTATGCTACAATCTGTCAAGGGGTTCTTGTCACACAGGTTCTCCATGAAAGACCTGGGTGATGCCTCATACATTCTGGGTATCCGGATCTACCGTGACAGATCCAAGAGGATATTGGGACTTTCTCAGTCCAGGTACATCGACACCGTACTGAAAAGATTCAGTATGGAAGATTCCAAGCGCGGTAACCTACCGGCTTGTCACGGGATCACCCTCTCTAAAGAGATGTCTCCCAAGACTGATTTGGAGAGGGATCGCATGTCTATTATACCCTACGCTTCTGCGGTAGGCTCTATAATGTATGCGATGTTGTGTACCAGACCGGATGTAGCTTATGCACTGAGTGTGGTAAGCCGGTATCAGTCAAACCCTGGGGAGAAACACTGGATAGCGGTAAAGAACATTCTCAAGTACCTGAGAAGGACTAAGGAGATGTTCTTGGTGTATGGCGGAAAAGACCTCCAGATCGAGGCCTTTGCTGACTCCAGCTTCCAGAGTGACAAGGATGATTCCAAGTCCATGTCGGGTTTTGTCTTTACCCTCAATGGAGGGGCGGTGTGTTGGAAGAGTTCCAAAAAAGAAACCATTGCAGACTCGACGATGGAAGCGGAATACATCGCTGCATCTGATGCCGCAAAAGAAGCTGTCTGGATGAGGAAGTTCTTGAAAGAACTTCAGGTGGTTCCGTCCATTGTTGATCCAATACCTCTGTATTGCGACAACAACGGGGCTATAGCTTTAGCGAAGGAACCCAGGTCCCATCAGAGATCCAGGCACATCTTGAGGCGGTATCACCTGATCAGGGAGATCGTAGATCGCCAGGAGATCGAGGTTCGGAGAGTCGCTTCAGAAGATAACACTGCAGATCCATTCACCAAGGCCTTGCCCCAGACTCAGTTCGAGCGGCTGATCGAGATGATGGGTCTTCGATACGCCAGTACATGGCCTTAGTGCAAGTGGGAGATTGTTAGTGTATATGCCCTAGAGGCCATTACTGTATCATATTGGTTTGTATATTACTTAATGGATGCTTGGGATATTCACCTTGTATATACAATCTTGCTCAAAATAGTAGTATGCTACTTGGTTTGTTTCTACTTCAATGTGTACATGTGTTTATTTTTGTATATCGCCTATACACATTAGTGGAGCCCTTAGGATCTTTGCTTGATTACCAGCGATGTGATGGCCGTCACACTAGTGGGGCTGGGTAATCTATAAGCACATCCTTATGCAGGTCCCTGGTCGCAGGACTATCGAGACAGGGCATCGATACTCCGGAGTAGACCAGCGCATGCGCTTCTCATCCCAGTGTGGGAGACGGTCTGTCCCACAGCCGTCAGTACGTCGTACTTGAGATAGTATGCGGGTGCTCGTTAGGTTACGGGTACACTGGACAGGACTCGTCGGGAACTGACTAGTTGGTATTATGCCTATCGTCAGTTATCAGTTCCCAGGTGACATGAGTACAGCTTAGTCCGCTGACTTGACACTGTCACTTCGCCTCGAGTGTGTTCCCACTGTACTTTGATCACTACCATACCACGGCTCAAAGGAGTCGTGCAAACAGGTAGTGGTTGGGTGCAGTCCCGAAGCACTTGGAGGCAGTGACGGTTAGACAGGATTCGTCTCTCCCGGTATTGGGGGTTGACATCGCGCTGTGTCTAGGAGAGCCATTACACGAGTAGTCCCTGGCCAGGGCAAACGAGATATACTGGTAGGTTTCCAGTGTTATCTCAGGGTGTTTTGGGCTACGCTCCGGCACGACTTGTACCGCTATTGGGGGACTGACATTTACCGCCCCCTAGGCCCGCCATGCGATGTATCAGACGAACAGACCGGACTGTACGGAGAATGTCACACTCAGGCTCAGTAGGAGTTCAGATGGGTTATGCCTCGTCGGTCTTCTTGTCGGCACTACCTGGGGACCGTTACGCACAGCTAGTGCCGCTTGCGGTCTGTGGTTAAACGCACTGCCAGCGTAGTGTCGAGTCTTTAGAGTCCCACACAGAAAGCTTTTCGCCTTTAGGCAAAAGAGTAGAGGTCGCATGGTATTGCGACAGGTCGCATGGTTTTGCGACAGGGTTCGGTCATATCCGTGCACTTGTGCATGTACAGTGTCCGGACAGTTTACACTAGCGGGCTTTGGTTTAAGCCAGATCCTAGTGTACCTTTTGGGATTGGATTTATCCAGTGTGCATTCGTGTTCCTCGGAACGCGGATGCGGGTGTGTATGCACAGTTGATAGGGAGACAGAGGCAGCGGATTCTCATTAGGGTTGTTGACAGTTGACCGTTGACTATTTGACTTTTTGCTCAACCCTAATGAGAATATGATATGTGATTAACTATTATATTAATTAAGTATTATGGTGACATGGTTGTTGACTTTGTTGACTTTGTTGACTTTTGTTGACTTTGTTGACTTGTTGACTTTTGTTGACTTGTTGACTTTGTTGACCGGTTGACTAGACTTGACTAGTTGACCATCATGATAACCATAGCCATCATTTCATGGCAAAGACTTTTGTTTGCTTGCTCATTTGTGTAAAATGAGTGCATGAAATGATATGGTTATGGTTGCTTCAACCATCACATAAGACTTTTTTGATATGATGAGTTATCATGACTTTGGATTATGAGAGGGTGAGAGACAAAAGAGTTGCTCATTCTTCCTTGCTCATTCTCTCTCTTGTTCTTGAGCTCTCTTGTTTTTGCTCTCACCCTCAACCTCTTGCTCCCTCTCTTGATTCTATGGTTCTCTTGTCTCATGAGTTGAGAATCAAGAACCATAGATAAAATCCCATACAAACTCTTCTCTACTCATTCTAGTTCACTAGGTTTAGCAAACCAAGTGAACTAGTTTCTTCAAAGAAAGAAGAAGGAGCCAAAGGTTGGAGCTTTCAGGTGGATCTATCTTCGGCGTACGGAGACGACGGGAAGAAGCCAATCCGGACTACCATCGGAGTTTGAAGACGAAGGAGTTCAAGACAAGCAAGGTATAACCCCCTAACCGAGTAGCTAGAAACTCGTAGTTAGGTTGCTAGATAGATGTTTAACCAAGATCCGGGTTTTAGGTCCATGTTACCACCTCCGTAAAAATCGTTTTTTACCAAATTCCGCATTCCTGAAAGTACCGGGAGAGGTAGCATGGACTTACAGGGACCGCATGTTATATTTTCAAAACTGGATCCACATAAAAGAGTGGTTTTCCCTTGTTGCTCATAGTACGACTTTATGCTGCATACATCACATTACATGGATTTACGCATTGAGTTTTGGATTTTATGTGATTTTTGAATTTGAGAACCGAGGTATTATTTAAAGAAAGTATACATTGTTTGAAAACCTGGTTTCTCTTAATATGATATTTCAGTACGTCCACCATGCGTTTTCTCGATTCTGAGACGTATGATAGAAACCCGATTCGAGGAGGAGGATGATCCGTTTGCGGGTTCATGGTAGACCCGGTATGATACCCCGGGACGAGAGAGGGATTTCGTGGGGATGACGATGAGCCTACTAGAGGGATCACTACCTACCGGTGATAGTATTTGGGCTCGGCGGATATTCGGTGGATACCGACCGGAGTCGAGAGATGATATGGGCCGATCCGGACTGACGGAGCTCGTGGGTGATTCGAAATGACAGAGCCCGAGATATGAAGATTTACGTGTCGATGCTGGACACAGGTTTCATGATGTTTTCGAGTGTCGATGTTGGACACTCAGGTTCCATGATTTTGATGTGTCACGAGGGACACACGTTGATTTATATCCTCATACTTTCATGCTCTTGCTTTTATGACATTTACATGCATGATGTTGTTGTGTCATTGGTTGACACGTAGACGAGATCCACATGCATACATGCACTGATTACTTAGTTGGATGATTATCCACATACTTATAGACTTGAGTATATAGTCGACACTGTTTCATGCTGATTACATTGATCATACCTTATATATATGATATGTTGCTATCCGAGGCACTGGCACGAGCACTTGGTATTACACTTATATATAGATGTTTACCCTTGCCACCTTATCATGCTTCAGACGTTATCATTTTGAGGATATATATATTACTGATCGTATTGACCTAGGATTGAGTCATACATACGATTTCTGCTCTGTGATGTTTTTCTACTCACTAGTTGGCAACACACCCCCGTTGTGCCACTGTTCCTTGCAGGTTTTGCCGTACAGGTTTCATTGCGGCTTTGCTGGCACACTGTTTTCATTCCGGATGATTGCTTTGGTAGGTGGGTTCACTTGCATCGTGACCACTATTGTACATGTATTTATTTCAGTTGTATCTAGTAAACTCCATCAACCAGACTTGCATTATTTTTAGACTTAGAAGACCAGTTGTATATTATTTCGACCGTAGAGTCGCGCTTGTATTGTTATGGTTTTCTTGTTGTTTTGAGTTTCCTTTTGAGTTTTGATCCACGCCTTTGGCGTTGTATATTATATTGCTTGCGTGGTTGTGACCGTCAATAGACGAAGAGTTAGCTCCCGCTTGGGGATGCCTTATTCATATTATTCATGTTTTACCCCGTTCGGGGCCAGTAGTTACAAAGGAAACTCTGCCGAACTTTTCAGAAATGACTTGATGTTTTAAAAACGCATAATTTGGTTTATGCTATTAAAACCACTTACTTTTAAACAAGTTTTCCTTTATTTATTATTTAAAATGGTTTTAGATTTCTGGGCTTTTGGCTTACTTGAATTAGATGGGGTCCTATAGACTTCATATGATTTAAGGGTCAGTCACGTGCCATTTCGGGTCGTGACAAAGTTGGTATCAGAGCGCTAGGTTAACCTTAGTTCGAGTCTATATTTGACTATGCGGAGTCTAGGGCGTTTGTATATATACGTAATCTTGGCTTTACCTTACGGAACTTAGACTTAGTCAAGAGGGTATTAGACCCAAACTTTTGTCGCATAGGTTGACCTTGGTTGATGGAGTAGGTAACTTAAGGAGAGTGTCGTACCGTGTGTATGTTCCGCGGCATACTTACGATACGCTACTCCGCTTAAGAAGCCTTAGGATGTACATTTCCTTGCACAGCATTATATTCATTCATGATCTATCCTCATCGATATCAGTTTATGGTTTTGCTGCCACGATTACACGAGCAGAGAGAGCTACGGCTAAAATTGCGTCAGCATGAGCTCGTCACGAACGAGGACTGACCTGGGCGTGATTCCCAGGACATACGATTTGCATAGATGCGCCATTTTATTGTGTTTTCGCGCCATGAGCGTTTGATGGATCACCTTTACGAGATTTATCGGGCGTGCAGATCAGCACCAGAGGATTGGGCCACTGATAGAGGCCAGCCAGATTGTGATGACCGTTAATGTATCGCCTATTCTCGATGATTGAGGCGCTGTTCAGCATGCAGACGAATGAGCCAGTTGCTGCTGCGAATGATGAGATATCGCCCCAGATGTTGGAGCTATTGCCGCACGAGTTATACTTAGAGATTTGGTAGATGATTGCTAGTTACCCAAGAGGAATGACTAGGACATGTGATTCGTTGCCTACCCCGATGCGAGGTTATCCGATTGATTGATTCCAGCTAGAGACGACTTCACGCAGGTAAGTTGAGAGTCGATAGAGACGATCGAATGTCAGAAGCCCATTTTCCAAGTTTAAAGTATTCAGAGACAAATGCAAGCAATGCTATAGACCCTTTGGAAGAATGAAACCCTAACTCGACATAATGACCATGAGAACGCTTTGAAACCTTAGGGTTTGCGGCAGTTCAGTAGTGCTATTAGTGAGGCTTGGGTTTGCCCTTCTACGGTTGGTCCATAGGTACTGTGGCATGTACTAGAATACTATTAAACTATATCCAAGTTGTTGAGCTCTTGGGGGATTATGGAACTTTGACAAATCGATCGAAAGATTTGACGTCATTCGGATATCATGTGATGGGATACATTGCTTGGGAGACTCCAGATACGAGTATAGCCGTTGGAGCGCAGTCCATGTAGCCACGAAGAGACGAGCCCGAATCAGTCGACATTAGAGAAAAGTGGAGTATGCGGTTCGTACGAGATCTTGATGAGATGACGTTCCACTCTGCCGACATCAGAGCTGTAATACGCATGCAGAGGCGTTGTACATGGATATATCTTCCAGAAGGAGTCGCGATGAGTATGCAGCCGTTCCGGAACAAGATACAGATTTAGTAAAGGATGATGACTTCCGAGCAGTTTAGCAGAAATGAGATTTGGGAGAGACATTGACAGAACCTTTCTGGAATACTATACGAGGATACTTGGACCCAGAGGCGGTCATATTGTGCACACCTAGCAGGCCAGAGTTCGGCATCGTCGTCGAGACATGTTATGAGTGACTATAACGGTTGGCCAGAGATCTTTAAAGGATGTGCTTGAGCGGGACTATTCTGCCAAACTTGATTTCGGTATTTTGGGCGATCTATTCGCAAGATTGAGTTTTGATGACTGAGTTTCATGATATTTATTTTCGTGCACCATGGTTGCACCTACTGGGTATTTATATTTTGTGCATAGTTATTACACTTGAGATATGCTTTCTACACCGTTGTGTTGATTTATGATTTATGCACAGTTATTGCACTGGATATCGTTTTTGTGCCTTGGCCGCACATGTTTATGATTTCATAGATTTCATAGAGTTGGGTTGATTTTGTGCATATGGTACGCACACGATTTGGTTTTTGCACTCGGTATAGTTCATATATGCTTGCAGTGCATTGATACGTATTTTATGTATCACAGTTGCACCTGACTTCGTTTTGATGTCATTCGAGACATTGATTTTGATTTCATTCCTATGTTATGCATGTGATTTGACTTATGCTTTCAGCATAGTTTTCATGTACTTTTAGTATTTTGATTTGCTTTTGTGTACGCTGATGCACATGGTTGTGAGATTATATACCACGGTATACCTGATTTGGATTTGGATTAAAATGTGTTGTATACCGTCGATTTCGATTGTGATACTCGATATTTGTTTTGTGCAACTTGTGCACCTGATTGGATTCTTGCGCATATTTGACGTGCTTGGATTGGATTTTGCGCATGTTCGGCACTTGATATTGGATTTTGTGATTTCGTGCATGTTGGATGTATATGATTAGATTTTATTCATGCATGATGGATGCACCTGATTTGTATTTTCGCGCATGTTGAGCGCGTGATATGGGATGCGATTTTGGTGCACACCAGATGCACTAAATCGGGATTCTTTGTGCATATCAGATGCACTTGATATTGCTGTCAGGCACACCCGTTGCCTTCGACAGGTGTTTCGTGCACACCCGTTGCACTTAGATTTTGTTTCTGTGCACATGTATGGCACATTTATGGATTTCTATTTCCGTGCGCACCAGACGCACGTGACATTCTTATGCACATTTTGGGACTGATTTCCTATGAGTAGTACATTTTTATGATGTTTGCTATTTGGTGTAGTAGCTGAGTAGGACTAGTTCGAGGATAGTACCTGAACATATTTTTGCATGCATTGATAGTTATCGAAGGGAATTCCAAAAAGAGCTATTGTCTCGGTATTTACCTACGTGCCGAAATGACACGAAACATTCTACAAAATGGAACCCTTCTAAATTGTTTCAAAATGGCGGGACGTGCATATTAAACAAAGGATATATATATAGTTATTTTCTTACAATAGACGTCCGCCACTGTGCCGCGATACGCACATCGCACAGCAATATGAAAGGTTTGGCATGCATTTCCTTTAGATGTTTACATGTATAGTTTTGATGTATATCATGTTGGTTTTCGTATTGGATTTGACATTGGTGTCTTCGCCATAACTCCGATGATTGCGGGATACTTGACGGAGTTTTGATTTTGGATTATATACTTGTCTTTCATGAGCATGCATTGTGCTACGATGTGCCTTATGTATTTATGATTTCGGGACCCCGACGACGTAGTCTTTTACTGAAATATTTTGGTATTGAGGGGTTTAAATTTAAATTCGGAGACCGAATTTCTTTAAGGAGGGAAGGCTGTAACATTTCAAAAAAATAAAATATTATTTTTGGAGATTTTTATAATTAAATAATAATATATTGAATATTTTAATAGTGCGGTATAATTAAATACCGATAAATTAGGAAAAATTTGGAAAATTATAGAAATTACTGAAATGAGGGTGCTTTATGTGATTTATGCAAATTATAAATTTTTATGATTTGTTATACACTATTTTAATGCTAATCACGATTAAATATTGCTAATCGGGTATTAAGTGTGTTTTGTACACATGACATGCACATGTCATTTTTAACACTTGTGTTACATTTGTTTAATGGCTTTTCTTTAAAATTCTTCATGCCTGGTTTGGAATTTAAAGAGAAAAGAAAAGATAAAGAATAAAGAGAAAAGAAAAGAAAAGAAAAGAAAAAGGAAATGATTAAACAATAAGGTATGGGTGAGAGAGAGAGAGGTGAGAGGTCAACCTTGAACCATAACACTTTGTTTCCTTCATCATCTTCTTCATCTTTTCTCCTCCCTCTTCACCCATGGCAGCACCTCACTCCCCCTTCACTTCAAACCCCAAAAACATCATTAAAACAACACCAAAACTCCATCTCCATTTCACAGAAAACATGCACAAGCTCACAAGCTACACTTTGGACAAAGAAAAATGGTATTTTGATGCTCTAGGGGATTCATGAGTGCGAAATGAGGTAATCTCTTCACCATATGTGTAGTTTTTCTTTCACTTTAGCTTAGATACATGTTTAGAAGTGATTAGGCGATGTTTAGTGAACTTTGAAAATCTTAAGTTAGGGTTTGAGGGATTTTGAGTTGTGGTTGTGTTTATGGACCTTAGTGGTGACCTTAAACCCCTCTTGGTGCTAGAAACCCAGACCAAACACAAATACCAAACTTGAAAACCCAAACCAGAATTTGTTCATGTCGGTTTTGTGAGTGTTTAGGGTGTGCAAGGAAATTTGGAGTGACCTGGGATTATTACGGGTTAAGCAAACAACTTCAGAGACTGAATTAAGACACCACGAGACCACACTACCAAAACGAACCCCATCCAAGATTGGGGGGCCGAGCTCGCCGGAATTTGAAGGGTAGAGGACGACCATATTGGTGAGTTGGGTGCCCAGGTTGCTTCTGTAGGTCATATACCCTATATACTATACCCCAGTGTTGTTTGTGAATCTTGTTTTCACTCTAAATAAATTTGGGACCACATTCTGTAGTTGCTGTTTTGATTCGGGTTATGTTTTTACATATTTTGAATTCTGGATTTTTGTAATTTGGTTTTAACCCGATGGTTTGACGTTTGTACATCGACATCGAGGGTTTGTTTGGTTATTCTTGCGTGTATAGGATATAAGTTTTGACGTATATGTGATACGCGTGCCGATTTGGTTTTCGTATGTCGTTTCGATTTCGAATTGGATTTTAATGCGATACGATACGTTGTGATATGTAGGTACCCCCACAAGGACTTCAAGACGACAAGCAAGCGTGTGGCGACTTCGGCGTCGGCAAGCGAAAGTCAAGGTGAGTAGATATATATCTACGGGGGAAGTCGAGTGGATGGCGTATAGCACCCCCGCAGTTCGTAGTGTAGCTTATGATATGTTATACGTTTACATATGTGTTATGAATCAGGATGATTAACAAGTAGGATCTTAGAAGATCATGGGATAAATGTTGGTGTATTTGGATGTAACAACTAGGAATATATTTGTAACTAATTATATTTTAATAAGTGGAATTTTTAATAAAAGTTTACCAAATTGACTTTCAAATATTTTATCAAAATTAATAAAGATTTTTCTAGAATTTTCCTAAGCTTGAACAAACATGTGCATGTAACCTAGGGTTAAAATTGGGTTAAACCATGTTTAGGCAACCATGGTGGTCTAACCCCTCTTGTTAAGCTAATTAGTTTTAAATTAAGAAATTGGTTTTCTAAAAATAAAAAGGGATTTAAAATTTTCTTTTGGGTTTGACTTGGGTTGAGGAGAGAAAGGGAATGATGAGTGTCTTATTAGCATTAAATGAGAGAGAGGGATTGGTGGCTTAAGAAAAGGTCACACCCATTTCACTTTAAAACTTTATCATAGCCTCCACACTCTCCCTCTCACTCACATCCTTCTCACTCACACACCTCACCAATGCAACAGTAGCTGATGTTTCAGCAGTAGCCCATCTTCAAATCAGCCATTTCATCATTTCAAACAACAGCTACAACCTTGAATCTATCAGCATCTGCTGCTATACTTCAGCCCAAACACATCAGCATCTGCTGCATCAGCAGCAGCACTCCCTTACAAACAACCCCAGCTCCATATACAGCACTCACACAATACAACAACACACCACCAACACCACAACAAACACAATCACAAAAACAACAGCAACTGCATCAGCACTGCAGCAGCCAGAAGAGCAGCTCCTACTTTTGGAGCAACAACAGCAGCTCGGCTGAGGCAGCAGCACCCCAGCAAGCTCCACCTCCTCTTCTTCTCCTCCTTCTCCTTGTTTGTGAGTTTCCTAGTGGGGTATAACTTCTAAACTCCTTCCTTGTTTGCTTAGTTGTGTAGAAATAGCTTCGTTTAGCGATAATTATACGTTTTTGTGCTTGTTTGGGTGATTTATGTGAGAGTGTGTTTAAGTGAGGTTGGTGTTGGGTAGACTAGCCTAAGTAAGTGTTGTTAAGGCCAAGTTAACCCAGGATAACCCCAGATTACGCTAAAATACCTTCAGTTTTCAAATTGTGCAAAACTTGGCGTTTTTGAGTAAAACATAGCTTTTTGAGATCTGCTGCTACCCATGTAAGTTCAGAATAAAATTGAGTGGACCATAGCCTACTGGTGACACCCTGACCCCACCACCAGAGCCCGATCCCACCACTCCAACCCACGGCCGCCGGAATATTCGTTCTGGCCGCAAATTGCGGCCAGACCAGGGAGTTAGGAGCTAGGGTTTTTGGTACAGGTGTCTGCTATATTTTGTGGGTCCATGGTATATATAGTTTTATAATATTCTAACCTGGGTAAAATCTGGGACAGTATGTCGTTTTCTGGTATTTTTAGTTTGCGCGATACGCGAGTGGATTCTGTGATTCAGCGTATCGCGGCGTATCGGATCGAGTTCTGGCCACACACACACACGTTCCAGCGTATCGCGCCCACGCGTGTTAATTCGCGACGCGAGTTTCTTGTTTCGTTCCGATATCGCGTTTTACGAGATTTTGATATATTGGGGTTCTTGTGTTAATTCCAGGTTCGCAGGCGGGTATGTCAGACGCCGCCAGGAAAGGGAAGCAGGTGGTCGGCTATACTTAACACGCGACCAGGTGAGTAGATTTAATATCTACGGGGAAATCGCCCGTATGGCGTTAAGCGTCAGGGCGTAATAGGATGTTAGTTTTATGTGTTCATGTAGACATACTAGAGTAGCATACCTTCTTACATATATAGATATACTGATAGTATAGAACACCGCACTGTCACTAACGGTTCAAGTTGCACGAGCACGATTTATATGCTACACTCACACCGTTAGTGATTGCCATGACACTCATATTATAGGGTAGCTATAAACCGCATATTTGATTCTGCTTATTTGACGTTGTCATGATTTGCCGCATGCTATCATATGGATATTCATACCATGCACACTGTAGATGCACTTTCGTGAGTACCTTCATTGATATAACCCTACTTGGGCACATATGCATCATATGTCTACAGTTGTGCACATGTACATTGATATATTCACCTTGCATACTTATCCATGCACACATCCATACCGATACACATATTCATATGCTACATACATGGATGATATAGACTTGATTTAAAACTAAGGGACCGCAGGCGATATTTTCAAAACTAGATCTTTCAAAAGAGCGGTTTCCCCTTTCTTTTACACTTAGTGTCATACGACACATTGCATGGATTACGCATTGTATTTGATATGTGATTTCTGGATTTGGGAACTGGAGTACTAATTCAAGAAAATACGCACTGTTTAAAAACCTGGTTTCCCTTGAGATGATATTTTAGTGCGTCCACCATGAGTTTTCTCGGTTCCAGAGAGCTTGTGTGAGTATACCCGACTCGAGGAGAGGTAGGCACCGATTGCGGGTACATGGTGGACCCGGTACGGTACCCCGGGGCGAGAAGACTCGTATTGTTAGACGGTGAGCCCGGCGGAGGGGCTACTACCTACCGGTGATTGGTTAGACCTGGAGATTATCTGGAGGATACCGACTAGAGTCGATAGATGGATACGGGACGATGCGTACTGCCGGGGGCCGAGGGCCGATTCCGCAGACGGAGCCCGTGGGTAGATCCGATGGACGGACGCCCCATACTGGAGGATTTGCGTGTCGATGCTGGACACGGCTGATTTTATGAGATTTAGGTGCCGATGTTGGGCACTCACGATTGTATGAGATTCACAGGATTTGAGGGCTGATGTGGATGACGGCGCCTGAGTTTTACTGGGATTTGGGTTTATTGATGGACACCGGTCATTTTTCCACGTTGATATTCCGTGTAGATACTATTTATTCCCATACTCAGCATTTAGTATTGACATCTCATCCTGTACCTATTGTACTGATATAGTACACATGCTATACATGATTACCGCATACCCTGCTCATGTTATATAGGGTTGTTAGATTCCATATCAGACATGATTATTGCATATCTTGCACATCATATGGGGAGACTTTTAGATTACATTTTTTGCCTGATGTGAGCATTCAGTTCATCATATAGATGTTATCTGTTGGCATAGGTTAGAGTATCGCAGCACGTGCATACTCGCGATTACCTTTATATGTTATCTACTATTCACGAGTTGGCAACTCATCCCCGTTGTGCCACAGTGCTTACAGGTTGCCCTTGGGAGTAGTCGCGGCTGGCTGTTTACCGTACCTTTTGACACAGATACCATTGTTGAGGCGTGTTAGCCCTTTGCTATTAGGTGGGTTTTGTACGGTATCTGTTTACTTTTCAGTTACGTCTTGATGTATCTAGTACTCTCCATCTACTTTCATGTATTGACTTAGAGACAGTTGTGAGGACGATGTATGTTATTTGTATTCTGGAGTCGAGCTCGTTGTGAGCCGACTTTTTTATGCAGTTTTACCTCTTATGATATTTGTTTTCACTTTACTGCTCATTCTTCGCTTCGGCGTCGTATATTATTTTGAGGTGATTTCTCTGCCGTTGGGCGCGATTCTCCCATTGAGATACTCTATTTATTTCACATGTTACTTTTACTCATACCTCGCCTTTTACCCGATTCTGGACAAATTTTTGGAAAAGTAAATGTTGTTAAAATTATTTAAATAATAACTTGAACCAAAAAGGATTGCTACTAAACAACTTAAAGTTTTCTAAATGTTTTAACACTCCAAATTTTAATGGTTTTGTTTTCTGGGTTCGGCTTACTTAGTCATGTTACGCCTGTAGACGTTGCGTGGTTAAGTGCCGGTCACGGGCCGAACTTTGGGTCGTGACATTGGATGATAGTGTCGTGGTTAATTTCTTAGTCGCAAACCATAGAATAGGTTTCTACACACGCACACACCCACCCTTGCATGCATTATTATTACTTATGCGTATATGGAAATATGTATACACACACACGCACACACACACACACACACAGGTATGGGACTGTGTGTGTATGTGTGTGTGTGTGTGTGTGTGTGTGTCTATATATACGTATACCTACACATGGATGATGAGGATTGTATATGGTGTTTGGAGATGAGTCAATGAGAATGGGCATGGTGCTATGATATCGGTGATATGATGTGGTTCGTATTACGAGATACGACATGAGATTTTAGCGGGCCTTTAGGCGTGTGTTTCACACACACATATATTTGCAGATAGTATCAGTTTGTACTAGACTTAGATCTGTACCCCCGGTTCATGGGATATGATGATAAGGATAGCAGATTAATAATGAGATGAATGTGATATTTGACCCGTACCCAGATTTGGGATGCCGTACGATGGATTTACAGTACGAGTTATATATTGATGATAGATCCGCACTCTTGACTCGAGCATGTTATGTTATATATTGTATCGTATGTGATACAATTGAGGCGGGATCACCGACTATTATATTTATATGCATCAACTCAGATTTAGGTGGTTTCCTTACCTTTTCGATTAGCCTGTTAGTTTAGTCCTGTAGTTTATGTATAGATGTTAGACTAGACTCGAGTCATACTTATTTCAAAACTAACGAATCGTGAGTATTTTAAAGACAAGCCAAGGGATTCTACAGATATTTTCAAAAGACACATCTTTTCTTAAAAACATCGTAGCCCTTATTTTCTAAACACCACGATTCGTGTTATTTCAAATGGCAAAACTGTATGACTCATATTTATTGATGTAGATTCTTCACCGTTGCGTTTATTATTCATTTTCCGCATATTCTTGCAATTTGCATCACATTGCATGTTTAAATGTGTTTATTGTTATATTAAACCCATGTTGTTAGGACACCATCACCATTATCGATGATGCGTATGCCCCACGTACACCTGCTTGCCGGCTCACACACTTCATCATCGATAATTGCCATGTCACTACACAGTAGGATTGTTGCATCATGATATGACTCCTTGCATGACATACTTGCGTATATACCAACTTGTACATCCATATTGGCGCACATGCATATTGTACACTCATACTTGTTTATATACCTACTTGTACATCCATATTGGCGCACAT
This sequence comes from Agapanthus africanus, assembly GCA_030015575.1. Lineage (NCBI taxonomy): Eukaryota > Viridiplantae > Streptophyta > Magnoliopsida > Asparagales > Amaryllidaceae > Agapanthus > Agapanthus africanus. Next base: position 410,038,591 of record JASDDO010000026.1, read on the forward strand.
GCATATTGTACACTCATACTTGCGTATATACCTACTTGTACATCCATATTGGCACACAGGAATATTGTACACTCATACTTGCGTACATACCACTTGTACATACATAGATGATGCTGGCTTGATTTTGGAGAATTGGGGACCGCATGTTATATTTTCAAAACTGGATCCACTTAAAAGAGAGGTTTTTCCTTGTTGCTCATAGTATGACTTTATGCTGCATGCATCACATTACAACGATTTACGCATTGAGTTTTGGATTTTATGTGGTTTCTGGATTTGAGAAACGAGGTATTATTTAAAGAAAGTATGCATTGTTTGAAAACCCGGTTTCTCTTGATATGATATTTCAGTACGTCCACCATGCGTTTTCTTGGTTCTGAGACGTATGATAGAAATCCAATTCGAGGAGGAGGATGATCCGTTTGCGGGTTCATGGCGGACCCGGTATGGTACCCCGGGACGAGAGAGAGATTTCATGGGGATGACGATGAGCCTGCCAGAGCGACCACTACCTACCGGTGATAATATTTGGGCTCGGAGGATATCCGTAGGATACCGACCGGAGTAGAGAGATGATATGGGCCGATCCGGACTTACGGAGCCCGTGGGCCGATCCGGACTGATGGAGCCCGAGATATGAGGATTTATGTGTCGATGCTGGACACGGGTTTCATGATGTTTTCGATTGTCGATGTTGGACACCTAGGTTCCATGATTTTGATGTGTCACGTGAGACACACGTTGATTTATATCCTCATACTTTCATGCACTTGCTTTTATGACATTTACATGCATGATATTGTTGTGTCATTGGTTGACACGTGAACGAGATCCACATGCATACAGGCACTGATTACTTAGTTGGATGATTATCCACATACTTATAGACTTGAGTATATAGTCGACACTGTTTCATGCTGATTACATTAATCATACCTTATATATATATGATATGTTGCAACCTGAGGCACTGGCATGAGCACTTGGTATTACACTTATGTATAGATATTTACCCTTGCCACCTTATCATGCTTCAGACGTTATCATTTTGAGGATATATATATTATTGATCGTATTGACCTAGGATTGAGTCATACATACGATTTCTGCTCTGTGATGTTTTCTACTCACGAGTTGGCAACTCACCCCCGTTGTGCCACAGTTTCTTGCAGGTTTTGCCGTATAGGTTTCATTGCTGCTTTGCTGGCACACTGCTTTCATTCCGGGTGATTACTTTGGTAGGTGGGTTCACTTGCATTGTGGCCACCATTGTACATGTATTTATTTTAGTTGTATCTAGTAAACTCCATCAACCAGACTTTTATTATTTTTAAACTTAGAAGACCGGTTGTATATTATTTCGACCATAGAGTCGCGCTTGTATTATTATGGTTTTCTTGTTGTTTTGAGTTTCCTTTTGAGTTTTGATCCTCGTCTTGGCGTTGTATATTATATTGCTTGCGTGGTTATGACCGTCAATGGACGAAGAGCTAGCTCCAGCTTAGGGATGCTTTATTCATATTATTCATGTTGTACCCTGTTCGGGGCCAGTATTTACAAAGGAAACTCTGCCGAAATTTTCAGAAATGACTTGATGTTTTAAAAATGCATAATTAGGCTTATGCTATTAAAACCACTTTCTTTTAAACAAGTTTTCCTTTATTTATTATTTAAAATGGTTTTAGATTTCTTGGCTTTTGGCTTACTTGTATTAGATGGGGTCCTGTAGACTTCATATGATTCAAGGGCCAATCACGTGCCATTTCGGGTCGTGACATTTTCTCAATGATGAAGAAGATGAAGTGAAGAGATGAGAATGAACTAATGAGATGAGAATAGCAACCATGGGTGAGTTAGTATCATACACTAACTGTAACATTTCAGAAAAATAAAATATTATTTTTGAGAATTTTTATAATTTAATAATAAATATATTGAATATTTTAATAAGGCAGTATAATTAAATACCGATAAATTATGGAAATTACTAAAAAGAGGGTGTTTTATGCGAATTATGCAAATTATAAGTTTTTATGATTAATTATATGCTATTTAGTGCTAATCGCGGTTAAATATCACTAATGGCGCATTAAACTTGTTTTGTGCAAAACATGCACCATATGATTTTTTTTTTACACTTGTGTTACATTTTTTCTCCTATCATGTGTTTTCATTTCTCATGTATGGTTTTGTTTTGTTTAGAATAGAAAAGAAAAGGAAAGAAAATGAAAGAAAAGAAAATGAATAAAGAACGAGAGGCATGGTGCATTTACTAGGCATGGGGGAGGCTTGACTTTGGCTCTCTCTCTCTCTCTCCCCCTCCCTTCCATCCTTGCTCTGCAGCAGCCCCAATCCCCAGCAGCAATCCCTCTCCCTTCATCTCCTCTTCTCCATCCCATACAACCTCAAAACAACACCGAAACCTCATCTCCTTTTCACAAACATTGTGCACATATTCACAAGCTACACTATGGACAAGGAAAAATTCGATTTTGGTGCCCTAGGGGATTCATGAGTGCAACATGAGGTAATCCCTACACCATTTGTGTAGTTTTCATTCACTTTGGTATTCATATCTGTTTTGGTGATTAAGTGGTGTTTGGGTGAACTTTGAGAATTCTAGCTAGGATTTAGGGTGTGGCTTGAGTAGAGATAGTGTAATTGAGGTGTGATTAGGGCTACAACCCCTGCAGTGATGTTATTTTGGATTAAAACCTTAGACAAACCCCAGGTTGCGAACTTTGATTTCTGCAGATATGAAAATTGTGAGAATTGCGTAGGGAAATTGGAATCTGCTAACACCCGGGTGACCTGAAAATTATTCTGCAAGGACAGTGATACATGCAGGTGATTTAGAACATACCCTAAAGACCCCAGCCCCTACACCCTCTACTTGGCTGCAGATTTAATCATTCTGGCCGCAATTCGCGGTCAGAGCAGGTTGGAATTGATTCGTTTTGGTTCTGTAGCTTTATCTCCTGTAAACTAAACCCTTGGCATATGCAAAATTGACTAATTTGACCAAGGGTAAAATCTGGGACCATTTTCATAAGTTGCTGTTTTGATTCGGGGTTTCTTGTCTCATATTTTGAATTCTAGATTTTGTATTTGTGTTTTTCCTCGATCATTTGAAGTTTGTACGACGATATCGAGGGTTGTTGGTGGTTTTGGAAGCGTAGTCCATAGGTTTTAAGCTATAGGCCTTTAGCGTGTCGTTTTGGTTTTCCGATGTGATTTTAATATGCATTTGCGATACGTTATGATGTGTAGGTACCTCCATGAAGACTTCGAGATGAAAAGCAAGCGCGTGGCGACGTCGGCAACGGCAAGCGAGAGCAAGGTGAGTAGATTATATCTACGGGGGAAGTCGGGTGGATGGTGTATAGCACCCCCGCAGTTCGTAGTGTAACTTATATATATTTATGGTTATATATGTGTTTATGTTACGTGGACGATTATCAAGATAGGATTTGTATTAATGGTTAGATTAGGGTTCTTAGAAGTGAACTAGTATGGTTTCCTAGTCGCGAACCCTAGAATAGGTTTACACCCACACTCATACGCATGCTTACTTTGTTATACTTGCGCGTATATGGGGATACGTACACACACATACACACAGGTATGAGACTATGTATATATATACACATATACCTAAACTTGGATGATGAGGATAGTGGATGATATTTGGAGATGAGTCGTTGAGTTTGGGCATGGTGCCATGAGATCGGTGATATGATGTGGTTCGTATTATGAGAAACGACATGAGATTTTAGCGGGCCTTTAGGCATGTTTTCATACATGCACATATTGTAAGTCGATGTACAACACCCCACAACTTGCGGGGAAGCGGAAATATGAAAAACGATCTTGTTCTTTGCTTAAACATCGACTAACCGCATGAATCGAAGCTAAACGATAACTAACATCAAACATAGAAGTTCTAAACTACTATGTGAAGTGATTATACCTAAAGAACCGTGTCCTTCGTCTTTACGAACTCCACCTCCTCCTCGGCCTTCTCCAAGTAGTAGACGATCCACCACGAGAGCTTTACTCCAAGCTTTGCCTCTAAACTTGAGGCAACTAGGATTCTTTAAGTGCTAATCAAAGTACCTAGATGATATAGAGTGAGGGTTATGGTTTAATTAGTCTAACTAATCCTTGTACTCAACACATGAGAGGGGAGGATTAGGGTTTGAAGAGAGAGAGCTTGAGGAGAGAGAAGATGAACATAATAATGAAATGAGAAAATGAGCTATCATAATATATATCAAGCATTATTGTTTTTCAAGAAAAGAAAATAAAATGATTTACAACCATGCTTGATAAATATCTAATGATGATTCATCTCCATGAGTCATTAAGCAATTATGAAGCATTAATGAAATGGATGAATCATCCATATGACTCACTAATCTCATTCAATGTATATGCCACCTAAACCTCCTTAGTCACCATCTTCTAGAAGCTTCTCGCGCAATTACGAGAATGCCCCTCCTATCCGTGAAAACACGGAAAAACTTTAGACTGTATAAATCCAATAACCAGATACTAATAACTGGCTTAAACCAAAGCCGACTAGGAAAAATTGTCCGAAAGTCGTACGTGCGTAAACACACGTATGCGTCCGAACCCTTGTCGTAAAACCATACAACCTCTATATCGTTTCGCCTGGAGTAGGGAAACTCTCTGTGTGGGACTCTAGAGACTCGACTACTACGCTGGCAGTGGGTTTAACCACAGACCGCAAGCGGCACTAGCTGTACGTAACGGTCCCCAGGTAGATGTCGATAAGAAGGCCGATGAGGAAACCTATCCGAACTCCTACTTAGTCTGATGTGACAATCTCCATACAGTCCGGTCCGTTCGTCTAAGACTATCGCATATCGGGCCTAGGGGGGAGGCAAGCGTCAGTTCCCTAATAGCGGTATAAGTTGTGTCGGAGCGTAGCCCATTACACCCTGAGAAACTACTGGAACCTACCAGCAAATCTCGCTTGCCCTGGCCAGGGACATTGCGTAATGGCTCTCTGACACAGCGCGATATCAACCCCCAATACCGGGAGAGACGAATCCTGTCTAACCGCCACTGCCTCCAAGTGCTCGGGACTGTACCCAACTGCTTCCTGTTTGCACGACTCCTTTGAACCGTGGTAGGGTAGCAATCTAAGAACAGTAGGACACACTCGAGGCGAAGTAGCAGTGTCAAGTCTGCGGACTATACTGTACTCATGTCACCTGGGAACTGTTTACTGACGACTGGTATAAAACCAACCAACAGTTCCCTGTGAGTCCTGTCCGGTGTACCCGTAACCTAACGAGCACCTGCATACTATCTCTAGTACGACGTACTGACGGCTGTAGGACAGACCATCTCCCCAACTGGGATGAGAAGCGTACACACTAGTCTACTCCGGAGTATCGATGCCCTGTCTCGATAATCCTACGACTAAGGACCTGAATAAGGATGTGCTTGTAGACTACCCATCCCCTACTAGTGTGACTGCCATCACAACGCTGGTAGTCAAGCAAGATCCTAAGAGCTCTATCAATACGTATACTCATATATTAAGATAGAAAAACCAAGTAGTATACTACCATGTTTAGCAAGACTGTTATATACATGTGAATATCCCAAGCTTCCATTAAGTAATATACAAACTAGTATGATACAGTAATGGCCTTCTAGGGCATAAACACTAACAATCTCCCACTTGCACTAGGGCCATGTACTGGCGTATCGAAGACCGATGATCTCGAGTAGCCTCTCGAACTGAATCTGAGGTAAGGCCTTAGTGAATAGATCAGCAATGTTATCCTCTGTATTTACTCTCTTTACCTCGATCTCCCGGCGATCTACGATCTCCCTGATCAGGTGATACCGCCTTAAGATGTGTCTGGACTTCTGATGGGACCTGGGTTCCTTCGCTAAAACTATAGCGCCGTTGTTGTCGCAATACAGAGGTATTGGACCAACACTGGTAGGAACCACCTGAAGTTCTATGAGGAACTTCTTCATCCAGACAGCTTCTTTTGCGGCATCGCAAGCAGCTATGTACTCTGCTTCCATCGTTGAGTCAGCAACGATGTCCTGCTTGGAACTCTTCCAACAGACCGCCCCTCCATTGAGGGTAAAGACATAACCCGACATGGACTTGGAGTCATCCTCGTCACTCTGGAAGCCGGAATCAGCATAGGCCTCCATCCTGAGGTCTTTTCCGCCGTAAACCAAGAACATCTCCTTAGTCCTCCTCAGGTACTTGAGAATGTTCTTTACTGCTATCCAGTGATTCTCCCCTGGGTTTGCCTGATACCGGCTTACAACGCTCAATGCATATGCTACATCTGGTCTGGTACATAACATCGCATACATTATAGAGCCTACAGCAGAAGCGTAGGGTATAATCGACATGCGTTCCCTTTCCAAATCAGTCTTGGGAGACATCTCTTTGGAGAGGGTGATTCCGTGACAAGCCGGTAGGTTACCGCGCTTAGAATCTTCCATACTGAATCTTTTCAATATGGTGTCTATGTACCTGGACTGTGAAAGTCCCAACATCCTCTTTGATCTATCACGATAGATCTGGATCCCCAGAATGTAGGTGGCATCACGCAGGTCCTTCATAGAGAATTTCTGTGACAAGAATCTTTTGACTGAGTGTAGCATAGGAATATCATTTCCTATTAGGAGAATGTCATCCGCGTACAAAACGAGGAATACAACTACTCTCCCTACAATCTTACTGTATATGCATGGTTCATCTGGATTTTTGATAAAGTCGAATTCTTTGACAGTATCATCAAAACAGATGTTCCAACTCTGCGATGCCTGCTTTAGTCCATAAATGGACTTAAGCAGCTTGCATACTTTACCGCTGCTCCCACTCTGAATGAATCCCTCTGGCTGATCCATATAGACACTCTCTTCTAAATTTCCATTTAGAAAGGCCGTCTTTACATCCATCTGCCAGATCTCATAATCATGGAAGGCAGCAATAGCAAGAAGGACCCGAATGGATTTCAGCATAGCCACTGGAGAAAAGGTTTCGTCATAGTCCAAACCAGGTCTTTGACGGAAACCCTTTGCAACAAGTCTAGCCTTATAGGTTTCAACCTGTCCATCTACACCAATCTTCTTTCTGAAGATCCACTTGCATCCTACGGGTTTTACCCCATCTGGAGCAGTGTCCAAAGTCCATACTTTGTTAGTGTACATGGACTCCATTTCGGTCCGCATTGCATCCAGCCATTTTACCGAGTCACCGCTCTGAATGGCTTGCTGGAAGCTAGTAGGGTCGTCATTATCAATGACGCAATCTTCTCTATCCCCGTCTATGAGAAAACCGTAGTATCTCTCGGGCGGATGAGACTGCCTACTACTTCTGCGGATAGACGCTGGTATGTCCCTTTCTTCTGAAACTTCTTGTTCTACCAAACTTTCAGCAACAGCTTGTGGTTCTGGAATTTCTTCCAGTTCTACTGCGCTCCCACTCTTCTGATTTTCTAAAAAGTTTCTAAGAAGTGGGCATGACGAGAAACAAAAACCTTTTGTTCCTCTGCGTAATAGAAATAATATCCCTTAGAGTTCTTTAGATATCCCACAAGCTTACACTGTACTGAGCGTGCCTCGAGCTTGTCCGGATGCTGCTTTTTTACAAAAGCTGGACACCCCCATGTCCTAAAATGTTTTAGACAGGGTTTCTTCCCACTCCACATCTGATATGGTGTGGTAGGCACAGTCTTGGTTGGAACCTGGTTCAAAAGATAAGCAGCTGATTCTAGTGCATAACCCCAGAAAGATCGCGGTAACTCAGCCTTACTCATCATGGAACGAACCATATCCAATAGGGTTCGATTCCTCCTTTCCGATACACCATTGTGTTGTGGTGTGTATGGAGGAGTAAGCTGAGAGAGAATTCCATTCTCTTTTAAGTAACCCAGGAATTCGGCACTTAAGTATTCTCCACCTCGATCAGATCTCAGTGTCTTTATACTTTTGCCTGTTTGTTTTTCCACTTCATTCTTGTATTCTTGGAATTTCTCAAAGGCCTCAGATTTATGCTTCATTAAGAAGATATATCCATACCTAGAGAAATCATCCGTAAAAGTAATGAAGTAGGAATAACCACCTCGCGCATGTGTAGATATTGGACCGCACACGTCACTGTGTACGAGTCCTAAGAGCTCGCTCGCTCTTACTCCGTGTCCAGTAAACGGAGTCTTTGTCATCTTTCCCATGAGACAAGATTCACAAGTGGCATAAGATTGATATTCGAACGGATTCAAATATCCTTCTCTATGTAACTTTGTTAATCGTGTTTCATTGATGTGACCTAGTCTACAATGCCATAAGAAAGCCTGATTTATTTCTGGAGACTTTCTTTTAAGTGTGTTCTGGACATTGAAAACCTGAGCTTGATTTAATACGTATATACCGTCATCTAATGTACTAGACCCAATCAGAACTTGATTTAGGTGGATGTGAACTACATCGCTTACGAATGTAAAGTCATATCCCTCTCTTGAAAGTGAGGACACTGATATGATATTACAAGTCAAACTTGGTACATACAGACAGTTACGTAGAATTAATATCTGCCCACTTGTCAAACCTAGGCGATATTCTCCCACGGATTCAGCGTCTACGCTCATTCCGTTTGCAACTCTGAGAGACAAATCACCTATCCTTATAACTTTACGGTTTCTCAAAGCATGTAACGAATTATAGATATGAGATCCTGCTCCGGTATCTAGTACCCAGGAAGTAGAGTTAATTGACAAACAGTTCTCAATTACAAACACACTTGAGGCTGAAGCCACAACATGCTTCGTATCCTGGCTACTGGCTTCCAAAGCCCTGCAATCCTTCTGCTAATGTCCATTCCCATAACAATAGGAATATCCCTCCTTACCTATACCAAGTCCCGAAACTTTTTCTCTTCCCTTTCCTCCTACTTTGCTGACACCGTACATCGGCTTTGTAGAGGTCTTCTTCTTTTCACCCTTTGCTTTCTCCTTGGATGAAGAAGAAGAAAGTCCCCTATTAAGCAGAGCTTGTGTCTCCCTGGTTTCTTTCAGGGTGTAAGTAGAGGGTAGGGACTGTGGAAATAAGTCAGTATATGACCTGTTTCCCAACGTGGTCTCCAGGTCCTTGAGCTCATCAATATAGCTAGTCATCGTAAGGACGTCGTCCCTTACAGATGACCCATCAGCTGACCTCGCTTGAATTAATTCGTTCGAGGCCTCATATCTTGCGATATGAGATTGCTCTCCATATAAATTTTTGTTATGGAGAAAGATGGAAACAGAGTCCATCTTCTCGTGCTGCTTCTGGTATATACCATCAACTGAAGCCAACACGAGGCACTTGGCTTTCGCTTTATCCTTTTCCTTTGTCTGACGGATATCCATATCCGCGACGATGGAAACTGGACCTGGGACGACGGGATCTTGAGTAGTAATAAGGTGGTCCAGCTTGTCATAGGCAATGGTCATCTGGACAGACCTTTGCCAGTCATATAAGTTAGATTCAGTCAACTTGTTATCTAGATGTAACCTAGTCATGGTCACAAGGTCGCTGCAATGAGAGAGAGAGAGAAGAAAACACTTTAGCATGATGCTCTTGCAAGTTTAGATTGGCTTTTAATTTATCTAAACTGGATGGCTCCCACTGTTTCTCGAATCCTTCCTCAAACCATAAAAGAAGAATTAGCCAGGACTATTCTCACTGTACAATACTTGCTTAACTGTTCAGCCAGGCCAGTGTCGGTACTTCGAGGGAGGTTTTCCAACGCTTTCGCGAAGTTCCTTAATTAAATAACCTCTTTTCTCTGGGGGCGTAGCCCCGCTGACACCTTTCTTGGCACCTACTTGGTTTATAGCATTGATCGTTAAGTGACGAATCTCCTAATAAGTAGCATATACTCACAGTAGGATCAGGATCCAAATATCATCGTATGATAATGTTGAAGGAATCCTACCAACATTCATCAAACTCCAAATGGTATGCATCTCTTTGCAAATTTCAGTTTCTTTAGAAATTCCCGATATAGATTTTTGCCCCATGTTCTTATGATCTTGACTAAGGACCAACAAATCATAAGTCACATGTCAAGTTCTGCCCATCATTATCCTGTTGATTTGAACCCATCCGTATATACTCTTGACTAAGGGCCAAACAAAGTAATACGACTGTCCCAAACCAACTCATCTATCTATACAACAAATGAATACCCCAGCAGCTACCAATCACTATGTCTTGACTAAGGGCCAAACAAACATAGCTTGAATACTACTGACCATTCATAAGAAATGACGGAGGGCTACGACCGGTTTTGGCGAAACCGTGAACGTAGTGAACTTGATATAATCGAAGGAACCTGATAGCTTTTTAAAAGGAGTGGTTAAAGTCCGCAATTAAAAAATTCTGCTCTTTTAAAATAACCGAGTGGTTTCTTTTAAATTGTTCCAACGATTCAACTTTTGGTTTATTTTCTTTGCATTATAAATAAAGCGTCCCATCATTAACCTATCATTGCAGAAAACAACGAAAATACAACGTCCTCTTATGCCATCCGCATTCGCCACGGGGTCCCGTCATCACCCGTTAGGTTACTTAACTAACGGCAGAGCGGGGTTGGGCTAGCGCGGGTGTAAAACATAAGTGACGTCTAAATAGCTATCATATATAGATATTGTACATTCGTCAGACGCAATAATAGGCATTCCAGATCTTATATGAACTTTATTGGATTTGCAAGCAATCCGCGTTTGTTTAGAGCCTGCAACAAAAGACGGATTACACAGTTGTGATGAATAGCCATTACCCCACCCTAGACCCCTACGGGTACGGCAAACTACCCGCCAAATACCCGAAGTGAAGTAGTCTCCCTCAACAAAGTGAGTAGGCCACTAAGCACTTCAAAGTACCCGGTAGTTTGTGCACCCCACCTTGGGTCTATCCTAGGAGCAAACACAGTAAAATGAAATAATACAACGGTGGCTACAACCGCAAACTGGATGTGCCCCGCAAAATAATATTACAACAAATTACATTTATATCAAATGAATTAAATAATAACCCATCATATAACCCCGGCTATACATCACAACAGTCCAACACAGTTCATATCCACAAACAGTAAAAACCATTACAGAAATGTGCAACCCCCTGCCAACCGACATACTAGCAGTTAGGAGAGGTTTACGAACACATTATACAAACACAGATATAATCCAACAAGCAAATACCGTATAATTTCGATCGATTAAACACATTTAATTTTGCTCCAATACTTCTTTGTAAATCTGTAACCTGAGCAAAAATTAAAAATTCCAGAAAATACCAAATATCACAGAGAACCCACACAGGAAAATTAGGCTGATGGATCGGCAACTCGGCGGCGGAATCGCGGCGGATCGGTGGGATTGGCTGCGGTTCCGCGGCGCTTTAGTCGATTCATGTGCCCAATTTTCTTGGGTGTTCTTATACTATCATTTAAGGCATTCTGAAGGTCCCTGAAAAATTTTTGGTCCTCAGTTAAAAATCGACAGAAAACTCATGATATCGAGGTTTTTCCGGTTCGTTTTTCCGTTCGAAATTCATACAATTTTGCAAGTGAGTTATTTATTGTTTAGCGAGGCTCTGATACCACTGTAAGTCGATGTACAACACCCCACAACTTGCGGGGAGGCGGAAATATGAAAAACGATCTTGTTCTTTGCTTAAACATCGACTAACCGCATGAATCGAAGCTAAACGATAACTAACATCAAACATAGAAGTTCTAAACTACTATGTGAAGTGATTATACCTAAAGAACCGTGTGCTTCGTCTTTACGAACTCCACCTCCTCCTCGGCCTTCTCCAAGTAGTAGACGATCCACCACGAGAGCTTTACTCCAAGCTTTGCCTCTAAACTTGAGGCAACTAGGTTTCTTTAAGTGCTAATCAAAGTACCTAGATGATATAGAGTGAGGGTTATGGTTTAATTAGTCTAACTAATCCTTGTACTCAACACATGGGAGGGGAGGATTAGGGTTTGAAGAGAGAGAGCTTGAGGAGAGAGAAGATGAACATAATAATGAAATGAGAAAATGTGCTATCATAATATATATCAAGCATTATTGTTTTTCAAGAAAAGAAAATAAAATGATTTACAACCATGCTTGATAAATATCTAATGGTGATTCATCTCCATGAGTCATTAAGCAATTATGAAGCATTAATGACATGGATGAATCATCCATATGACTCACTAATCTCATTCAATGTATATGCCACCTAAACCTCCTTAGTCACCATTTTCTAGAAGCTTCTCGCGCAATTACGAGAACGCCCCTTCTATCCGTGAAAACACGGAAAAACTTTAGACTGTATAAATCCAATAACCAGATACTAGTAACTGGCTTAAACCAAAGCCGACTAGTAAAAACTGTCTGAAAGTCGTACGTGTGTAAACACACGTATGCGTCCGAACCCTTGTCGTAAAACCATACGACCTCTATATCGTTTCGCCTGGAGTAGGAAAACTCTCTGTGTGGGACTCTAGAGACTCGACTACTACGCTGGCAGTGGGTTTAACCACAGACCGCAAGCGGCACTAGCTGTACGTAACGGTCCCCAGGTAGATGTCGATAAGACGGCCGATGAGGAAACCCATCCGAACTCCTACTGAGTCTGATGTGACAATCTCCATACAGTCCGGTCCGTTCGTCTAAGACTATCGCATATCGGGCCTAGGGGGCGGCAAGCGTCAGTCCCCTAATAGCGGTATAAGTCGCGTTGGAGCGTAGCCCATTACACCCTGAGAAACTACTGGAACCTACCAGCAAATCTCGCTTGACCTGGCCAGGGACTTTGCGTAATGGCTCTCTGACACAGCGCGATATCAACCCCCAATACCGGGAGAGACGAATCCTGTTTAACCGCCACTGCCTCCAAGTGCTCGGGACTGTACCCAACTGCTACTTGTTTGCACGACTCTTTTGAGCCGTGGTAGGGTAGCAATCTAAGAACAGTGGGACACACTCGAGGCGAAGTAGCAGTGTCAAGTCTGCGGACTATGCTGTACTCATGTCACCTGGGAACTGTTTACTGACGACTGGTATAAAACCTACCAACAGTTCCCTGTGAGTCCTGTCCGGTGTACCCGTAACCTAACGAGCACCTGCATATTATCTCCAGTACGACGTACTGACGGCTGTAGGACAGACCAGCTCCCCAACTGGGATGAGAAGCGTACACACTAGTCTACTCCGGAGTATCGATGCCCTGTCTCGATAATCCTACGACTAGGGACCTGAATAAGGATGTTCTTGTAGACTACCCAGCCCCCACTAGTGTGACTGTCATCACAACGCTGGTAGTCAAGCAAGATCCTAAGAGCTCTATCAATACGTATACTCACATATTAAGATAGAAAAACCAAGTAGCATACTACCATGTTTAGAAAGACTGTTATATACATGTGAATATCCCAAGCTTCAATTAAGTAATATACAAACTAGTATGATACAGTAATTGCCTTCTAGGGCATAAACACTAACACATATATCTATATAGATGATATCGGTTTGTACTAGACTTAGATCAGTACCCTATTTCATGAGACTTGATGATAAAGATACCAGATAATTGATGAGATAAATGTGAGATTTGACCCGTACCCAGATTTGGGATGCCGTGCGACAGATTTACGTACGAGCTATATATTGATGATAGATCCGCACTCATGACTCGAGGATATCATATGATATATATTGTATCGTATGTGATACTATTGAGGCGGGATCACCGACTATTATATTTATATATATATCGACTCAGATTTAGGTGGTTTCCATACCCTTTCGATTAGCTTGTTATTTAGATCTGTAGTTTACTTAGTTGATGTTAGATTAGACCCGAGTCATACCTATTTCAAAAACTAACGAATCGTGGGTATTTTAAAGACAGGCCAAGGGATGCTACGAATATTTTCAAGGATATACTTTTTCATAAAAACACGTAGCCCTATTTTCTAAAACACCATGATTCGTGCAACTTTCAAATACCAAAAACCTGCATGACTCGTATATAGGGATGTATATTTCTTTATTGCTGCATTATTATTCATTTACCATTTATTCTACTACCCGCATTGCATTGCATGCTTATATGTTATTGATTCATATTCCTTTGTGCATATGACATATAGCATACCTGTATACCTATATGCTTACACATATGCCTTTACATAGTTACATGCTCATATTATTGTTTCACGTTGCATGTATTATAATTCATGGATTTTGCACTGCGATATGGTTTCATATGATGTTTTCTGGATTGTTTTACCCCTGCGTATATATATCAGTGGTATGGGATGTTGAAATTTATACGTATACCCATAGTATATATATATTAGTGGTATGGGACGCTGATATATATATACACCTACTTAATATATCATCATGATGATCTATGCAAATTTACTTATTCATTATATATGAGTAGAGCCTATATGGTTGATGTGAGGGGCCTTTATGGTAGATGTGTGGGGCCTATGTGCTCGATATGAGTGGGGCCTATATGGTCGATGTGAAGGGCCTATATGGTCGATGTGAGGGGCCTATGTGCCCGATGTATGGATGGCATGTTATATCCCCTACCCCACATTTATTTTATATGCATTGCTTCATGTATTAGTAGTACCTGATAGAGTACCTTTCATGACTATTGCATATACACATTACCATCTATTACTTCATATATTAGTAGTACCTGATAGAGTATCTTCATGAATGTTGCATACATATTGGATACATGATATACGAGATTTACTTGATATTGGGATATTGAGATATATATTTTGTGTCGATGCTTGACACTGATTTTCTTATGATTTCATTGATGATATTTGAATGTTTATTCAAAAATCTCACTATATTAAGAAAACGGTTTTCTCATTCATGATGTCTTCTGTTTTCATTTTACCGCATTCATACCTCATATTTATGATATTTTGCTACCTGAGGCACTGACACGAGCACATGGGATTACAGTTATGTTTAGATATTTACCCTTGCTTTTTTTATTATGCTTCAGACTTTATCATATTGAGGATATATATATATATATATATATATATATATATTACTTATCGTTTGACCTAGGATTTAGTCATACATACGATTTCTGCTCTGTGATGTTTTCTACTCACGAGTTGGCAACTCACCCCCATTGTGCCATAGTTCTTGCAGGTTTTGCCGTACAGGTTTCATTGCGGCTTTCTGGCACACTGCTTCCTTTCTGGGTGATTGCTTTGGTAGGTGAG
This sequence comes from Agapanthus africanus, assembly GCA_030015575.1. NCBI lineage: Eukaryota > Viridiplantae > Streptophyta > Magnoliopsida > Asparagales > Amaryllidaceae > Agapanthus > Agapanthus africanus. Next base: position 410,053,910 of record JASDDO010000026.1, read on the forward strand.
TTCACTTGCATCGTGACCACCATTGTACTTATTTATTTTCAGTTATATCTAGTAAAATTTCATCAACCAGACTTGTATATTTATTCAGACTTAGAGATTAGTTGTTTATTATTTCGACCTTAGAGTCGCGCGTTGTACTATTATGGATTTCTTGCTATTTGAGTTTCCTTTTGAGTTTTGATCCTCGCCCTTCGGCGTTGTGTATTATATTGCTTGCGTGGTTGTGACCATCGATTGACGAAGAGCTAGCTCCCGCTTAGGGATGCCTTTTATCATTATGCATATATTATTCTTGTTGTATCCTGTTTAGGGCCAGTTTTTACAAAGGAAGCTCTGCCGAAATTTTCATAACAGACTTGAGGATTTAAAAATGCATATTCGGCTTACTTATTTAAAAAACATTGTTTTTAAAACATATTTTCTTCACTTCTTTAAAACTAGTTTTCCTTCGTTCATTATTTAAAATGGTTTTAGATTTCTGGGCTTTTGGCTTACTTGAATTAGATGAGGTCCTATAGACTTCATATGATTCAAGGGCCAGTCACGTGCTATTTTGGGTCGTGACAAAGTTGGTATCAGAGATCTAGGTTAACCTTGGTTCGAGTATAAGTTTGACTATGCGGCGCCTAGAGCGTTTTTATATATTCGGAACTTAGGCTTGACCTTACGGAACTTAGACTTAGTCGAGGGGGTATTAGACCCGAACTTTCTTCGCATAGGTTGACCTTGGTTGATGGAGTAGGTGACTTCAGTAGAGTGACGTACCGTGTGTATGTTCTGCGGCATACTTACGATGCGCCACTCCGCTTAAGGAGCCTTAGGATGTACATTTCCTTGCACAGTATTATATTCATTCCTATGATCTATCCTCATCGATGTTGATTATGATTTTGCTGCCACGATTACACGGGCAGAGAGAGCTATGACTACAGTTGCGGTTAGCACGAGCTCGTTACGAACGAGGACTGACTAGGGCATGATTCAAGAGACGTACGATTGCATAGAGAGGGGTCGTTTTATTGTGTTTTGCGCTATGAGCATTTGACGGATCGCTTTTACGAGATTTCTCATACGTGCAAATCAGCACTAGAGGATTGAGCCACTGATAGAGGCCAGCCAGAATGTGATGACCATTGATGTATTGCTTATTCATCATGATTGAGGCACTGTTCAGCGTGCAGACGAATGAGCCAGTTGTTGCTGTCAAACGACGAAATATTGCCCCAGATGTTGGAGCTATTGCAGCACGAGAAGTACTTAGAGATATGATAGAAGGTCGCTAGTCACTCGAGGATGAAAGACTAGGACATGTGGTTCGTTCTCTTACCCCGATATGAGGTCATCTGATAGATTGTTTCCAGCTAGAAACCACTTCACGCAGGTACGTTGAGAGTCGATGGAGGCGATCGAATGTCAGAAACCCATATTCCAAGTTTAAAGTATTCGGAAAGACATGCAAGCGATTCTATGGATCCTCTAGAAGAATGAAACCCTAACTCGACATAATGACCGTGCGAAAGCTTTTGAACCTTAGGGTTTGCGGCAGTTCCGCGGTGCCATTGTTAGTTATATGTATTCCCTAGAGGCCATTACTGTACATGTGATGTATATTGTAGTGGATGCTTGGACATATATAGGGACGACTTTCTTGCTCGACATGATAGTATGCTATCTGGTTGCTCTTTATCTTAACATGTTGACTTATATTAGTTTACTGTCTTACTCTCACATGTTGATAAAGCCCTTAGGATATGTACTCGACTACTGGGACTATGATGAGATCATAATAGTGGGGCCACGGTAGTCGACGAGTACATCCTATAACTGTTCCTAGTCGAGGGTGTATCGAGACAGGGCATCGATACACCAGAGTAGACTAGCGTATACGCATCTTGACCCATATGATGGGCGATGGATGATCCTATATCCATCGGTGTTTGACATCAAGGATGGTGTACGGGTTCTCAGTGGAGACTGGGTATACTGGACGGACTTGCCGAGAACTCCCAGATGGTATTATACCTCACGTCAGATGGCAGTTCTCTGGTGACACTGGTACAGGTTAGTCTGTAGACCCAAGATCCTCATAGAGTCTTGTGTGATTCCCACTGTGCTTTGATTTCCATTATACCACGTCCAATGGGGCGTGCAAAACGGTTGCTTTTGGGTACAGTCTCGGATCACATGGAGGCAATGAGTGATAGGAGGGGTTTCGTCTCTCCCGGTATAGGGAGTTGATGTTGCATTGTGTTCGATTGGCTATAACTGGAAATCCCTGGCCAGGGTTGCTGAGATTTACTGGTAAGTGTTATCAGTAGTTTCTCGAACTGTTATGGACCTCATATTTACACGACTTATCAAGCTACTGAGGTCTGACGTTTACCACCCCTAGGCGAGATATGCGACATATCAGACGAAGAGACCGGACTGTACGGGAGTGTTACTGATCGGATTCACAGGAGAATGTACAGGCTTGCTTGTTGATCTTCTGATCGCTCAACACCTGGATGGCTGTTATGTTTAGCTGACCGCTTGCAGCTTGTGGGTGTTCGATATGATCATCACCTGCTACCGGCGTATTGACGATTCTTTAGAGTCCTACACAGAGTTTTCTTGACTCAGGCAAAATGGAGTAGGAGCACATATGTGATATGTGCAGGACCGAGAATAATACGATATGAGATACCGTATTCTATTCTCGCGATATTTGATATCAGCCGGGTCATCGGATCAAGTGTTGATTCGATATATCGGTACATGATATATTAGTCGGTTATATACGATATAGCCGGATTGTCGGATCAAGTGTTGATTTGATAATTTAATGTATAATTATATATGTGATATATTACATTGCATTATCTAATATTGGCTCGCATTATTATTTCATTTTCTCACCGGATAATACATTGATATATATGCGATATATGTTAATTGTATTATTTTCTTTTGTTACAAAAATATATTATATATGTGATATATAATATTGTAACATGTTATGATTACAAATGCAAGATGATTAGTGGAGATTAAACATAGTTAGGGTTTGATTTGGGTTAATCTTTTCTAGAAACTTCTAGAAGCTTTTATTTTGTTTCTTGCAAAGATATTTTGTTTAGATATTTTGCTTAATATTTCCTAACCCAACCCACACCCGTTAACCCTAGTCAAATCTCTACAATAGTTAAGTCCTTCTTGACTTAACCATGGTTTCAATTATAATGATAATAACTTTTCATTATTCATCACAAAAGGATTATTCTTTCTTCTTCTTCTTCCTTGAGCTCTTAAAAAGCTTTCTAGATTTTTCTTTTGTGATGATTTAGTGTGAGATTATGAAAACAGATGAGAGCCAAATTCCTACCTCATCATCCTCATCTAATCTAGCCAATTAGATTAGGGTGTTCACTTCATTAGTGAGTGAGAGGCTGAGTTAAAGAAACTTCAAGGTAGATCATCTTTGTTATCGAAGATCGGAAGCAAGTATGCATCTTTCTCTTCGTGGTGCCTCTCTAGAGTCCGGGAACTTGATGATTGCAGCGAAGGGACCACAACACGGAGCTTATGAAGTGAAGGACCGGACTACAAAGGTTGTAATCCCAAACTCTTAGAAGTAAAGTTGTTTACTTTCTATTTGGTTTGCCTAATCTCTAGTCTAAGATCTTGGTTAGGGTTGTTCGGCACGTCTAAATTTTAAATCGAGCATGGTTGATACCTTATAGACCCTTGTGACAGTGTCTAGTAACCCTACAGTGGTATCTGAGCCAAGCTAGAGCATTAGGCGATATGTAGGCGAAGTTTAAAGTCCGATAGAACTCCGAATACCCGTAAAATCCTAGTTTCTGGAATTTTTTTCAAAAGTTGACATTTTTGATATTAAAAATACTTAGAAAATAAAGCAGGTAAATCTAAGAATTACTGTGAAATACGGACCACCAACTCGCTCACGTGACCGCAGAACCGCGGCCAAACCACGCGTTTGGCGGCGGTTCCGCGGCCAAACTTTGGAGTTGGGGCCTGATACTTCAGGTCTTAATTCTTGGGTCCTTTTTCATAGTTCTAGGAATTTTTAATTCTACTCAAGTGTTGAGTTTTCTGGGATGTATTGGGAACTCGTTGATTCGATCGGAAAGTTTAACTTCGTTTAAGTTTTTCCGGGTAATTTTAGAACGTATTAAAAAGTTCGAATGGATATCAATAACTCACTTTTTCCCCTGCCGGAAAATTTCTAAGTGTTGGATTTTTCCGTAGTTTAAGAACGTTCTTAGTCGTGTAAGTAACATGGTGGACCCTCTAGAAGAACACAAACCTTAACTCGATTATGTGACCGTCTGAACCGCCTCTAAGCCTTAGGGTTTGTGGCAGTACGGCGTTGCCACATGTGAGGCGTTGGTTTGACCCTTCTACGGCTGGACCATTGGTACTGTGGCATGTGATGGAGTCTTTTAAACTCCGCTCAAGTGTTGAGCCATTTGGAAAAACTTGGGTGTTTGATTATTCAATCGGAAAGTTTAACATTGTCTATTTATCTGGAATGTGATACATTATTTGGAATGCACAAGCAGTTATGAGATAACTAATTTGAATGTTATAAATCTAGCAGTTTAGTCTCAGATGATCGGTTGCCACGGGATTTTGATGCGATCAAAAGTCCGTCGCAATCACGTAGCGTACGCGGATACTCGCCGGGTAAACTTAATAGATAGCCACGCCCCATAACCCCGACCAAGTGACTGTAGGAGAACCCCGTCGCCAAAAGCATCCGTTCGGGTGCTCGCGGCAGCAGTGTTCCGCCGTAGTTCACTTCGTCGACGGTATCGGGGGTGCGGCCGTCTACTAAAGTTTTCGACGAGCATTCGATTAGGTTTTTGGGAATCTTGTTGAATTGCCCGACTAGATATTGAAAAGAGTTTTCGACATTGAGACTAAAATGCGAGGTTTATAATTTATAGGCATGCGATGTCTAAGGAATTTATTTGGTTAGGCATGCGATGTCTAAGGAGGTTGCGGATTCCAACTGTTGTAGAGCTTTCTTTTCTGCGACCGTAAGTGTAATATGTGGTGTATCGCCGGTTTCGTTGCTATACATCAATGACAATTGGGATACGCATATTTATTTACGTTGATGATATGTGATATTATGTGTTGCTGTGATATGTTATATTATATCGTCGTGTTTGAATAATCGGGGGTTTTATGTGAGATGAGAGTTTTTCATTTTCATTCATGTAAAATTCATTGTATGTAATATTCTTTTATTGGGGCACTTCCGAGTTGAGGATGATGTCACCATTGTATATTATTTAATTTTCCGCATTAGGATAAACCCAAGGCGGGGAGCATAAGTAACCGGGTTCTAAGGTCCAGTGGGAGACCATCTCGAGGAGTCGAGATCGGGTCTCCTAACTCTAGAATTAGTAGGGTTTCTTGCCGGTCTCGTAGGGGTCTAGGGGTGTGGGATTGGCTGTTCATCGCGACCGTGGAATCCGTGTTTTATACAGGCTTGTATTAAAAACACGGACATCCTAGTATATCCAATATTTCATATATGTTCTTCTGCTGCAATGTTCTGTGATGACATCATATTACTTCCTGAGACGAATGTTTATATTGTATATATGAGATATATATTATATATTGTTATTTTCGTTTCAAATTTGATGCTTGTGAAGCATAATAAATGGGACTTCATTAATGAAATTAATGGAATAAAAGAAACCTAAAGATATTGTAGAAACTTGTTTAAAAAAATTGGTAGCTCTAGTTTTTGCTTTGCATAGCGGTATTCCTTGTAGAATTTCCAGCACCTTATTCGATAAGGAAAGAGCCGAGATCCCTTCACCGGGAGTGACCTCTTTAGCGAAACTAGCAGATGCTATACACTCGGCTTGTCTTTTGATTGCTTCTATAGTTTTTGCTTTGCATAGCGGTATTCCTTGTAGTATATCCTGCACCTTATTCGATAAGGAAAGAGCCGACGATCCCTTCACCGGGAGTGACCTCTTTAGCGAAACTAGAAAAGGCCTCAAAAACACTCCATTTAAAATCACTCGATTCTACAACGATATCAAGTTCATTACGCAAAAGATTTTCTTAAAAAAAACCTGTCGTAGCCCTCCGTCATTTTAGGAAGTAGAGTACTTAGTATTCGTGCTGCGTATGTCGACTTTAGTTGAGGCGTAGTGTACGGTAGCTAAGTGATGTCTTTCTACACAGCATATTATGCGATTAATTAGGACAGTCATGTGATTATGTCGACCATAGTTAAGGGTCATGTGGGTGGGTCTAATTAATCATGAAATGACGGGTAGAACTTGACTAGTGCTTATGATATGTTGACCATAGTTAAGGTCATAAGTACTAGGGGTAAAATATTATTGGGAATTTCAAGTGTTGAAATTTGCAATGAGATTACATACCTTCTATGAGATAGTTGGATCCCGATACCCGCTGCGAGTAAGAGTTACTCCTGGGAAAGTTTTACACATTACAATTAGCCGATCAAGTAGGTGTCTAGAAAGGTGTTAACGGGGTTACGCCCCTGGAAAAATGAGGTTTACTTTAATTAGGTCCGTGCAAAAGCATGGAGAACTTCCCTCAAAGTACCGACACTGGCCTGGCTGAAAAATTGGCGAACTTGTAGGGTGTAATTAATCCCGGATAGTCTTTCTTTTTAGGGTTTGAAGGAAGATTTGACTAAAACAGTGGGAGACATCCTGATTAGGTATATTATTAACCAATCTAATCTTGCAAGAGCATACGCTGAGTGTTTTCTTCTCTCTCTCTCTCCAGGAAGCGACCATGTCATGCCTTAATCAAGATAATAATACGGATGTATTGATCGAACCCGCTTATTATACTGTGCTAGGGAACGTTGGTCCCGCTCCAACTTATAATTGTTATAAGACAGAGCAGGAAATTAGGGATTACCAGAATTCCCGTGCCGCCCAAACGAAGAAAGTGCATGCTGATGCATCTTCTTCGGGTGTGTTCATTACCGAGAACTGAGATCGGGTGATAAGTTTCAAGAGTTAGAAACGGTGCAATTGTTGCAAGCCAAGTCTGTTGGCAGTTATCACCCTGTATTACCAAATACATTGATTCTGAATGAATGTTATTAGATACCGAACCTGATATACAACATCATATCAGTCTCTTTATTAGTAAAGAAGGATATAATTTTGTATTATTGGAAAATGTTTTGAACATTTCCTATATCAAGAGTTGATCGGTTCAGGCACGTTATCTAAAAGCATAGATGTTCTAAATCAAACCACAGTTCTTAGTGTACAGAACACACACAAGAGGAAGAGTTTAGAAATGAACGAATCCTTCTTGAGGCATTGTAGACTAGGTCATATTAATGCGACCCGACTAGCTAAGTTACATCTAGATGCATATTTAAATTATTTTGAATTTACATCTTATGAAACTTGTCGGTCATGTCACAAAGATAAGATGACCATAGCTCTGTTTATTCCGAATAGTGAAACAGTTAGTGAACTCTTGGGATTGATACATGATGATGTATGTAAGTCCCCTGTCTACACATGCCAGGACTGGTTCTTTGTACTTCATTACATTCACTGTTTATCTCTCAAGATTCGGACATATATTCCTGTTGAAACACAAGTCTGAACCTGATTTGAGAGATTTTGTCGATCAAAAATAATTTACCGCAATCAAGAACGGCGTCGTTTTGCAGCTAGCCAGTGAGTACGGGTCGGTCCACAGGGATGTGTAATTTTCCTAAGTGTTCTTACAAGCTAATTCCAATGGTTGTTTGGTCTTTTAATTGAATCTAAAAACTAAGTTGTTCGATGATTAGAAACTTGCTAGGATTAGGTCTAAGGTAGAGTTTGGTAAGATTAAATGTCACACCTCTTTCAATGCCCTAAATTAAATCTTTTAGGAGTTATAGCAATTATTAGTAAAGGGGATTAGGATGATTGGGAAGAAATGAAGTTTCTTCCTCTAGATCCTTGTCCGTCCTTTACTAATAATTGTTCTAACCTTCATGGAAGACATGCATGTCCGGTCCTTTATACTACGGTTTTACCTTTACCTCGTGGGTAGGGTGTCGTAGGGAGCGGATCATGCATGCATGCATGAAGTTCTAGTTATTACAAATGATTGGGCATGAAAGAGATGAGAGATCTTCATCTCTCAATCCCTCCCTTATTCCTAACCCTAACAAGCGAGGAAGTTACTCGCTCATTAGGGGATCTATTAAAAACATCATTTTTTTGTATGTGTATTTTTAGATCTACGGGATTAATTACCTACTGCAGTTTAAGAGAATGCTACACTAGATTTAACTAAGCAAAAGATTAATTAATCTAGGGCAAGAATTTAATTATAAACTATGGCAGAAATTAAAAAAAAAAACGAAATTACAGAAATGATGCTCTTCCCACTGAATTGAATCTGAATTTTTATTTATCAAAAAGAGGCATCCCTAATACAATCTTTAGAATACATTTTTATAGGGAATGGGAAAATTAGGGTTACAATTGCTCGCATATGTGCTATTACAGATATACCCCTGAAAAATCCCAAGAAAACCACCGACGCATCGCCAGGAGAAATCTGCACCGACACGTGCATCAGATGGCCGCGGAACCGCAGCATATGTGAGGGTAGGGCCGCGGTTCAGCGGCCTATTGGTCGGATCATTGAACTAAATTTTGTGGGCTGCTTCTTGATGCTTAGGGCTTTCTATTTCTCTAGTTCTTTTCTCCATTTAGCTTCTATTTTTTCTCCAGATCTTTCAGTGAAACTTGTAGTGGTCTTTTAACTGTTCCCTTTGACATTTTGGACCATGCGTTGCCTTGTACAATTGAATTGTTCTTCGTCTAGGCTTCACTAAGATCCTTCTACTTGTTGGTCAAAAGTCCCTCTTTTGTATCATCTTTTGTCTTTTTCACTGTTTTCTCTCTAAGAATCTGTATCCTGTAATATGTAGCAGACATGCGTCAAAAGCATCTGTTTATTTATAAAACGAATAAGAATGGGGAATATAATAATACAATATTATGGTGTGAATAAATACCCCCAAACTTATCTTTTGCTCGTCCTCGAGCAAACTTATTATTTTTATTCTCAACAAAAAGAACTTAACCGCACTTTCGCAGGGAAACGTGATTGCACTAAGCACGTGCAACAAACCGTTAAACCTCTAGGTGTCCCTACTAGGAGGAGTGTTGTCTCCTAAGGGTTTTCAGCGGATACTACCCACAAAATCCTATCAATTAGGCCCACTGACTTTAATTCTCCAATTAGGTTTTCTAACAAGGAATTCTATTATCATTGACTCGTAAATTACCCACCCATATTCTTCACACTTCCTCATCATTTAACTTAAGATTATATATGTTCGATAGACTCACTCAGCTTTCGGCATTTCTTAAGTTTTTCTTCTAAGGTTCCATCTCCACTTAGGAATTTTTCTATCAACTCTACTAAAGATACAAGTTCTATTCTTCATTCCTTTCTCTTATCTCAACTCTAATCATATATCCCCACGTGTATGTATAAATCACCCCTACACTTGGAAATTCAAATCAGGCAATCATACTCTTGTCCGTTGTCCAAAGTACTTATTAGTAGGTGAATTTTTAATTGAATTTTGTTTACACATCCTTCATGCGACCGTTAATACTTCTTGAGCTACCAACGACCGATTACAAGATGTGTTTGCACATTAAAGCGTACTTCCTAGTCTTGCAACATCCAAGGCTTTTAGCAGTGACTCCCAAACCAGTTAGTCTAAGGCGCTGGGTGATGAAGCACCCTCGCTAAATATTTTTTTCTATTTTTGCAGCCTTAAGTAATCCCAAAGACCAGTGTTCATTTTTTCTTTATTCACATTTTTTTATTTTCTTCGTACTAAGGACTTTAGACAAGAGCATTTCAAGGTCTCTTCTACTATTCCAAGTTTCAAGGTGCGTGATTGTGCAATTTGTAGGGTATACATTTTTAGAATCTAGACTTAAGCTAGGAATTATTTTTCAAATTTATACTCTAATAAGAATATCAATATTTTTCCTTTATTTCAACTTAGCCCAAAAAGTGAACTCAAAATTTGCCTATTTCTAAATAAACTACAAAGACATATACTTTCTACCGTTAATCTTTAAAGAAGGTTATTTTTAGGGTTTTCAATTTACTCAGTCTAAGATCTAGTTGTTCTTAGCCAGTTAACCTACTTGTCAAACTCAAGTTAAATATGGTCAAAATTGAATAGAATAATTTTTATAATTTTTTTGAAGTTTTTCAATTTTTATGGGTTTTCAAATAAATAAGTAAATGCAAAAATATACATATGAATGCGAAGGAAGAAGACGTACCGAGCATACCCCCAAACTTAAACTGGACAGTGTCCTCACTGTCATGCTGCACCAAGTGGGTCGATAATGTCGGCAATGTCCTGTTTATTTATTTATAATAATTTTTTTTATTTTATTGTTAAAAGAAAAACAAAAATATATACAGAAAGGCCCCTCCAAACTTCAGTGAAACAATGTTAGACATTACTGCCAAACTTTGCATAGACCAAACGTCAACACCAGCCAATCGAAAAATTTATCTGTAAAGAGTATCGGTTGGTGGAAGAACATGTTGTACCGATCCAAAAAGAATTGGGGAAGATAGAAGTGGTGGTAGGGAAAGTATGGAAGTGAATAGATATGATGTGGTGAATGATCAGCAATCAGTGGAATATTGGTATTCTCGTAGCTTATTAAAAGAAATGGGGGTGGTTCAACTTCTAAAGGAGGAGGTTGACTAACCGCACCATCCCCAAAATATTTCTGTGGATCCTTATTTGACTTGGCATCATCCATCATAAGCATATGATATTCAATTATGAGGAAACTAATCTCCTCGATGTCCTCCATAGTCCAGCCGAAAACTTGCTGTCTATCTTGTAAGACCATTAAAAGAGCGTTCTCTTGCTCGAAGGCTAGAGAGGCCGATATGATAATGGGAAAGGTCTCATTCTCACCTATGTAAGCATATTTAAGGTGAGACGGCAAGGGCATGAGTTCGAGTTTCGGAAGCGAAAGAATCATAGGTAAAATTGGGGAATCTACCTCGAACTCAAAGAACTCCAACACAGGTTCGAAATCACTGCAAACAACCGATTCGGATGGTTCAACTAACTCATCCAAATATTCAAAAGACTCATATTCGGGCTGTGAGTCGTCATCATTCGAAAAAGTGAAACATTCATAATCAATTTCGGTTGGGTCAACTGTGGTAGGCTCAAGGAGGGACGCACTAGTGGCGTCAAAACTGTTTTCATCAAACAAAAATCTTTCAAGCTCACAGTCCTCCTGCGTGATTTCGTGAATAGAGCAAACTTCTCGTGTACTAGTTTTAGGCACGGGGGGCAGACTTCCTAACTTGTAAATATTGAACTCACTAGACGTCTTCCCAAAGGATAGAGTCATGGAGCCATTGCGACAATTTATTACGGCATTGGAAGTGGCCAAAAATGGTCGACCGAGGATCACCGGAATTTGGTTCTGTGGGTTAGCAATAGGTTGTGTGTCCATAACAATAAAATCAACGGGGAATATGAAATCCCCAACTTTGATCAACACATCCTCTAGCTCACCCCTACGATGGGTGATTGATCGATCAGCCATTTGGAGAGTACAACGAGTGGTTTTCAACTCTCCAACCCCTAATTGCTCGTACACGGAGTACGGAAGTAGGTTAACACTAGATCCAAGATCTAAAAGTGCTCTATTGATGTTCTTGTCTCCAATTGTTATCGAAATAGTAGGACAACCGAGGTCCTTGTGCTTTTGGGGTAAAGATTAGACAAGAGCATCGCTAACAGCACTAGCTACGAAAACTTTCTTTGGTACTTGTGACTTCCGCTTTTTGGTGCATAATTCCTTTAAGATTTTTGCATATGAAGGAACTTGTTGGATTGCATCCAAAAGAGGGATGTTTATGCTAACCTGTTTGAACAACTCTACAATCTTCTCCATCTATGGAGTTGGTTTATTGGATCTCAACTGGTTTGGAAAAGGTACATTTTGAAAAGTTGTTGAGTCCAATTTTTGCGGATCAGATTGTTGAGTTGGAACGGAACCCCGTGTAGATGTGTTCGTGTTGTGAGAAGTGGGTCCGTTCGAGCTAGAAGAAGTAGAGCCGTGTGAAGGATGGAGAATAGGCTCTAAAAAGAGGAAGAAGAAGAAGGTAAAGAAGATGAAGAAGGACCACCGGCAGGGGTGTCATGGCTAATACCCACATTGTTTTGCAACACTTTTCCGGATCTCAACGTGGTCACAGTATTTACGTTATGATTTTGCTGTTGATATGCAGCATGTGCATGACCGGGATTTGGTAGTGGTTGAGACAGGAGCTTTCCTTTTTCTTGCTCGCTCAATGCTGCATTGAGTTGTGCAATTTGCGCCTCAATAGATTTGATGCTTTGATCGTGTGAGGCACTATTCTGCACCAAAGATTGAATAGAAGTCTCTAATCTTGCTGTAGATTGTGTAGATTACTTTAGGAACGCATCTAGACTTCTTTCGAGCGAAGTAACCTTGTCATTATTAGGTTGAACAAAATTGTTTGGCGGGTAAGAATTGTTAGGCACACAATTGTTCACTTGATTAGGGTAAGATTGCTGTTGAAAAGGTTGCTGTTGAAATTGAGTTTGTGGAGGAGGAGGTCTTTGAAAATTGTTGTTTCCTTGGAATTGTTGATTCTGGTTCCAAGCGAAATTTGGGTGACTCCTCCAACCCGGATTGTATGTCGAAGAGCATGGATCGTTTCTCTGTCGTTGCTGGTAGGCAGCATTGACTTGATCATGTCCTTGAGTAGATGCATTGTAAGGACACTCTTCGGTAAGATGTGATGGATCTGAACAACAAGCACAAACAGTTCGTGGAGGCACAACAGGGGCAGGAGAAGGCGATGAGATTTTGGTCTCAATCGCTTCTATCTTTTTCGTAAGAGCGGCCATCTCGGCCTTCATAGCTATCGACATATCTAAGTGATGTATGCCTGCCCTAGATTGACCACTAGAAGAAGATGATGTGGTCTTGGTGCTCTCCTACTGAATTTTTTGTTCACTAAGGTCCTCAAGAAACTGCCATGCTTCCTCACTAGATTTGGTTAGAAAGTGACCTTGACAAATGGTTTCTAGCAACTGCTTCGTTGCCGGGTTCAATCCCTCGTATAATGTTTGGCAGAGTTGCCAACTTTCGATCCCATGATGAGGGCATTGAACGAGTAGGTCTTTAAATCTTTCAAAACACTTCCAGAATGGTTCATGAGGAAGCTGGGAAAATTGTATAATCCCATTACGGATTCTAGCAGTTTTGTGATGTAGATAGAATTTTTTAAGAAAAGCTTTCACAAATTCATCCCAATTTCTAATGGAATGTGATGTTGTGCTGTATAGCCACTTCTCGGCTAAGTCACATAAGGTGAAAGGAATGACCTTTAGCCTTATAGCGTCATCACTTAATTGGGTCATTTTCATCATAGCGCAAACGTTTTGGAATTTATTGATAAAGATATAAGCATCTTCAGATTCCAAACCATGAAATTTTGGCAGTATATTGATGAAATATGGTTTTATTTCAAAATTGTCCCCATTTGCCTGTGGGGTGAAAGACAGGTAGGTAAAGAGGTGCGGACAGGATAGAAGAGATCCTGGAGCGCGACTTGTGTGGGCGCTTCAACAGGCGGTTGATTCGGGTTATTCGCACCTAACGAAGGTGGAATCATTCCCGTCGGTAAGGTATTGTTAGGATTGTATCCCGACATACCTTCAGAAGAAGAGTTTGAAGGTGGAGGTAAGAAAGTGGACGGAATTTCGATTTCGGTGTCGAAAGGTTCGTCGGTTGGTACTAACGAAACACGGACTAATCGGGTGCTAGTGTCCCAAGTCCAAAGTGACATACACTAAAGGGGTAGTGTAGTTAGAAAAATGAAAGACAGAATGTGGAGGTAAGATAACGTCAATGAGAAGAAGTGGTGTAAGTGAGTTGCAAGATTTCTTTAGCGACAAGTTGCAAGTTTTGAAAAGATTTTTTCTTTTTTTTTATTACGTGAGATTTTTGCAAAAAGATTTTTGACAAAAGACTTGTGACACATGCGATCAACCACCCATGCACAATCAGGTCTAGATCTAGGGTCACCTAGGTCAGCTAGACAGCTCCTAACTAGGGTTAGAAATAGGACCTCAAACCGCCTCTTCACCGCCAATTGTGGCCAGGTAAGTGGAAAGTAACTATAGTGGTGGGCCTAATTAATAACCACTAGCCTTTGACACACTTGCCTAGACACCGCAAAGTCAGGTTAGGATAAACGGTTGATGCCTATAACTAGTCCTTTGTCCTATTGAGCTCGAAGTCCTTAGGGCCGAGTCTAGTATTTTTTAATTAATAGTGGTCAATGCAAATGCTTTAAGTTATTTCTGGGGTCCTGGGAAGGGTAATGAAATCCCCACCCAATCTGAGTTCGGTCAATAGCCCCTTAAAGTCCGATTAAAATATGCAAAACAGTAAATTCACTTGCAATTAATTATTTTTAGCGCGGCGCAAAGAAATCTGCAGAAAATCTATTATTGAGAAGGGGAAAGAAGATTTTTAGCGCAAAGAAATCCTGCAGAAAATTTGGCAAAAGATATATCGGGAGATTTTAGAGGAGAGAGAAAAGATCTTACAGTGCAAATTTGGTCAACAGATGATGTCACCAGAGCGCGAATCCACGGCCCAAGTGCGTTCCTGCCGTGTTTTCACGGTTGGATTGAAGGCATGGTTCCCCAGAAAAAATTCCAGAGGATGACGTCGCTAAGTCACTGCCCTTCCACGGTCTGAGGTAGGTTTCGGCTGCGTTTTCGCGGTTGAATGGAGGGGTCAGGTCTCTGGAAAATTTGTACAGTTCTGTTGTGGAATTTCCCTTCTGTTCTGTTGTAGCGTTTTCTATTTCTCACACTGGAATTTTCCAGATCCGAGATTCTTTGCTGTTCCTGCAAAACTCAAACGATAAACCCTTCAAACAGATAAAAATTGATAAATTTTTTTTGTACTTTCTATATTTTCAGATTTTTATGATTTTTAAAATTTATATCAACCCGAAATTACAAAAAGAAAATTTTTACGCCATCCCCGGCAATGGCACCATTTGGTTTGTGTAGGATTTAAACGATCAAAGATAATTTACCGCAATCAGAAACGGCGTCGCTTTGCAGCTAGCCGGTGAATACGGGTCGGTCCACTGGGATGGTGTTAATTTTCTAAGTGTTCTTACGAGCTAATTCCAATGGTTGTTTGGTCTTTTAATTGAATCTAAAAACTAAGTTGTTCGATGATTAGAAACTTGCTAGGATTAGGTCTAAGGTGGAGTTTGGTAAGATTAAATGTCACACCTCTTTCAATGCCCTCAATTAAATCTTTTAGGAGTTATAGCAATTATTAGTAAAGGGGATTAGGATGATTGGGAAGAAACGAAGTTTCTTCCTCTAGATCCTTGCCCGTCCTTTACTAATAATTGTTCCAACCTTCATGGAAGACATGCATGTCCGGTCCTTTATACTACGGTTTCACCTTTACCTTGTGGGTAGGGTGCCGTAGGGAGCGGATCATGCTTGCATGCATGAAGTTCTAGTTATTACAAATGATTGGGCATGAAAGAGATGAGAGATCTTCATCTCTCAATCCCTCCCTTATTCCTAACCCTAACAAGCGAGGAAGTTACTCGCTCATTAGGGGATCTATTAAAAACATCATTTTTTTGTATGTGTATTTTTAGATCTACGGGATTAATTACCTACTGCAGTTTAAGAGAATGCTACACTAGATTTAACTAAGGCAAAAGATTAATTAATCTAGGGCAATAATTTAATTATAAACTAAGGCAGAAATTAAAAAAAACGAACTTACAGAAATGATGCTCTTCCCACTGAATTGAATCTGAATTTTTATTTATCAAAAAGAGGCATCCCTAATACAATCTTTAGAATACATTTTTATAGGGAATGGGAAAATTAGGGTTACAATTGCTCGCATATGTGCTATTACAGATATACCCCCGAAAAATCCCAACAAAACCACCGACGCACCGCCAGGAGAAATCTGCACCGACACGTGCATCAGATGGCCGCGGAACCGCGGCATATGTAGGGGTAGGGCCACGGTTCCGCGGCCCATTGGTCGGATCATTGAACTAAATTTTGTGGGCTGCTTCTTGATGCTTTGGGCTTTCTATTTCTCTAGTTCTTTTCTCCATTTGGCTTCTGGTTTTCTCCAGATCTTTCAGTGAAACTTGTAGTGGTCTTTTAACTGTTCCCTTTGACATTTTGGACCATGCGTTGCCTTGTACAATCGAATTGTTTTTCGTCTAGGCTTGACTAGGATCCTTCTACTTGTTGGTCAAAAGTCCCTCTTTTGTATCATCTTTTGTCTTTTTCACTGTTTTCGCTCCAAGAATCTGTATCCTGTAATATGTAGCAGACATGCGTCAAAAGCACCTGTTTATTTATAAAACGAATAAGAATGGGGAATATAATAATACAATATTATGGTGTGAACAGAACCTTTTGAGAAATTAAATGAATATGAGTTAGAAGTAGAGAACCAAAATGGGTATAAGTATTATGTCCTTTTGATGTGATCAGGGAGGAGAATACTTGAGCACGAGATTCCTGGACTATTCTAAAGGAGAATGAGATTCTCTCTCAGCATTACTCCTCCGAATACACCACAGCACGTCGGTGTATCGGGGTGGAGCAAACACACCCTATGTGATATGGTGTGCTCTATGATGAGTACTACTGAGTTACCCATTTCCTTTTAGATATTATGCACTTGTGAAGCTGCATACCTATTGAATAGGGTTCCAATCAAATCAGACGCCTACCACTCCATATATGATATGGTATGGGAAATGCCCATTTTTTAAGCATATTAAGATTTGGGGTTGTCCGGCCTATGTCTAAAAGCAAAATCTGGACAAGCTCGAGGCAAGGTCAGTTTTGTAGAACTGGAAGGAGTTCCAGCTATACAAACTGCAGCTGATGATTTGATAAAACCCGAAGGATTCAATAGTTTCCAACGAACCTCAGCCTCTCCGCCGATCTAGTAAGGTTCCTCACCCACCTGAGAGATACTTCGGTTTCTCTATGACAGTGGGAGCGAGGATTGCATCATGAGATGATGACCCAACTAGTTTCGAGCTGGCCATCAGGAGTGAGACTCTGTAAGAATGGCTGAATGCTTAGCGATCTGAGATGGAATCCTTATACACCAACAAAGTATGGATTTTGGTTGCTTTATCTGAAGGGTTAAATCCCCATCAGGAGCAAGTATATCTTGAGAAGATAACTTAGTGTACATGGAAAAGTTGAGACTTTCAAAGCTATGCTTAAGTCCATCCAGATCCTACTTGCCAATGCTACATACCATGACTATGATATCTGGCGGTTGGGTGTCATGACTGCTTTTCTAAATGATGTTTTGGAAGAGAGCGTCTATAAGTACACATCCAGAGAGCTTCGTAGATAGTGGGAGCAGCAAAAATGTGTGCAAGATGTTTTATGCGATAAAACAGGCATCGCGGAGTTGGAACGTCTTTTTTGATGCAGTAGTCAAAGAGTTTGACATCATCAAAATGGTAGATGAACCTTGTATATACAAAAAGAATGTAGGGAGTATGGTGGTGATCCTCGTAGAGTACACGGATGACATACTCTTGATAGGGAAGGAGTTTCCTATGCTACGCTCGGTCAATCTCCTCTTATCACAAAGATTCTCCACTAAGGATCAAAATGATAGCTCCTAAATCCTAGGTTTTATATCTATGAGATAGATCTAAATGGATGTTAGGATTCTCACTAGTTGTAGTGAGATGGTATCAATCGATCCTGAGGAGAATCACTGGAAAGGTTCCAGGGTGATAAGAATGACTGAATGTCAGTCGCAGGCATTGTCTTCACCCTCAGTGGAGGGACGGTAAGTTGGAAGAGTTCCAAGCTAGATACCGTGACATACTAGACGATTAAAGGCAAGATACATCGTTACCAAGGATGCTACCAAAGAAATAGTCTAAACGTACACTAGTTCAGAAGATGAACTTCGTTCCTACCATTGTGTGACAATGGAGTTGTGGTTTTTGCCAAGGAACCCCCATCCCATCAGAGATCCACACATATTCTTAAGCAGTATCGCCTGATCATGGAGATGGTTAATCTCCATAGAGATCAAGGTTAGGAGAGTATACACAGAGGACAACATCGCGGATCCACTCACAAAGGCCTATTTCCCAGTAGAGACTTTTATGGGATGGTTTAGTATGAGATAATTCAACCACAGCTGATTGTTGGGTATGCGATACCACAACAGATGACCCTAGTGCAAGTGGGAGATTGTTAGTTATATGTATGCCCTAGAGGCCATTACTGTACATGCGATGTATATTGTAGTGGATGCTTGGACATATATAGGGACAACTTTCTTGCTCGACATGATAGTATGCTATCTGGTTGCTCTTTATCTTAACATGTTGACTTATATTAGTTTACTGTCTTACTCTCACATGTTGATAAAGCCCTTAGGATATATAATTGACTACTGGGACTATGATGAGATCATACTAGTGGGGCCACGGCAGTCGACGAGTAGATCCTATAACTGTTCCTAGTCGAGGGTGTATCGAGACAGGGCATCGATACACCAGAGTAGACTAGCGTATACGCATCTTGACCCATATGATGGGCGATGGATGATCCCATATCTATCGGTGTTTGATATCAAGGATGGTGTATGGGTGCTCAGTGGAGACTGGGTACACTGGACGTACTCGCCGAGAACTCCTAGATGGTATTATACCTCACGTCAGATGGCAGTTCTCTGGTGACACTGGTACAGGTTAGTCTGTAGACCCAAGATCCTCATAGAGTCTTGTGTGATTCTCACTGTGCTTTGATTTCCATTATACCACGTCCAATAGGGCGTGCAAAACGGTGGCTTTTGGGTACAGTCCCGAATCACATGGAGGCAATAAATGATAGGAGGGGTTTCGTCTCTCCCGGTATAGGAAGTTGATGTTGCGCTGTGTTTAATTGGCTATAACTGGAAATCCCTGGCCAGGGTTGCTGAGATTTACTGGTAAGTGTTATCAGTAGTTTCTCGAACTGTTATGGACCTCATATTGACACGACTTATCAAGCAACTGGGGTCTGACGTTTACCACCCCTAGGCGAGATATGCGACATATCAGATGAAGAGACCGGACTGTACGGGAGTGTTACTGATCGGATTTACAAGAGAATGTACAGGCTTGCTTGTTGATCTTCTGATCGCTCAATACCTGGGTGGCTGTTATGTTTAGCTGACCGCTTGCAGCTTGTGGATGTTTGATATGATCATCACCTGCTACCGGCGTATTGACGATTCTTTAGAGTCCTATATAGACGTTTCTTGACTCAGGCAAAACGGAGTAGGAGCACATATGTATATGTGATATGTGCAGGACCGAGAATAATACGATATGAGATACCGTATTCTATTCTTGTGATATTTGATATCAGCCGGGTCATCGGATCAAGTGTTGATTCGATGTATCGGTACATGATATATTAGTCGGTTATATACGATATAGCCGGATTGTCGGATCAAGTGTTGATTCGATAATTTAATATATAATTATATATGTGATATATTGCATTGCATTATCTAATATTGGCTCGCATTATTATTTCATTTTCTCACCGGATAATACATTGATATATATGCGATACATGTTAATTGTATTATTTTCTTTTGTTACAAAAATATATTATATATGTGATATATAATATTGTAACATGTTATGATTACAAATGCAACATGATTAGTGGAGATTAAATATGGTTAGGGTTTGATTTGGGTTAATCTTTTCTAAAAGGTTCTAGAAGCTTTTATTTTGTTTCTTGCAAAGATATTTTGTTTAGATATTTTGCTTGATATTTCCTAACCCAACCCACACCCTTTAACCCTAGTCAAATCTTTACAATGGTTAAGTCCTTCTTGACTTAACCATGGTTGCAATTGTAATGATAATAACTTTTCATTATTCATCACAAAAGGATTATTTATTCTTCTTCTTCTTCTTTTTTGAGTTCTTAAAAAGCTTTCTAGATTTTTCTTTTTTGATGATTTAGTGTGAGATTATGAAAACAAATGATAGCCAAATTCCTACCTCATCATCCTCATCTAATCTAGCCAATTAGATTAGGGTGTTCACTTCATTAGTGAGCAAGAGCTTGAGTTAAAGAAACTTCAAGGTAGATCATCTTTGTTATCGAAGATCGGAAGCAAGCATGTATCTTTCTCTTCGTGGAGCCTCTCTAGAGTCCGGGAACTTGATGATTGCAGCGAAGGGACCACAACACGGAGCTTATGAAGTGAAGGACTGGAATACAAAGGTTGTAATCCCAAACTCTTAGAAGTAAAGTTGTTTACTTGCTATTTGTTTCGCCTAATCTCTAGTCTAAGTTCTTGGTTAAGGTTGTTCGGCACGTCTAAATTTTAAATCGGGCACGGTTGATGCCTTTTAGACCCTTGTGACAGTGCCTAGTAACCTTACAGCCATTAGTGAGGCTTGGGTTTTCCCTTCTACAGCTGGTCCACTGATGTTGTGGTATGTACTCGATACTATTAAACTATACCCATGATGTTGAGCTCTTGGGGGATTATGAGGTTTTGACGAATCGATCGAATGGTTCGACTTCATTCGGATCCTATGTGATGGGATGCATTGCTTAGGAGACTCCAGATACGATTATAGCCGTAGGAGCACAGTCTTGCAGTCATGATGAAACGAACCCGAAGCAGTCGACAGCAAAGAAAAGTGGAGCAAGAGGTTCGTACGAGATCTTGATGAGATGACGTTCCACTCTGCCGACATCAGAGATGCGATACGCATGTGTTCATATCATAATTTTGCATTATTATATTCCCCATTCCTATTCATTTTACAAATAATCAGGTGCTTTTGATCCATGTCTGCTACACAGTTGCAGGTTACAGGTTCTCGGAACAAAACAGTGAAATTGATGGAAAGATGATACAAAAGTGAGACTACGACCAACAAATAGAAGAATCTTGATCATGCCTACAGTTTGAAGAACAAATGAAGATCAATGGAAAAGTTCATAAAGCACAAAGGCAACGCAAGGTTCAAGACTTCGACACGAAGCAAACGGTAAAAGTCCACGACATTATGCACTGTGGAAATCTGGAAGAACACTGGAAGACAATCTGATAAACCAAGTGAAGAAATAAGAAGACAATGCAACTGGAGAATTACCAAGAGAACATAGCCCAAGACACCACTATATGGCCGCGGATCCGCGGCCAAACATGGCTTTTGGCCGCGGTTCCGTGACCATGATAAGCCCGTGTCGGTGCAAATTTCTTGACGGTGTGGTGGTGCGTTGACTAGTCTTCTTAGGGTAAATTTGTAAATGCAGACCTGTATCGAATGTAACCCAAGAATTTCTATGATCTATAAATAGAAGCCCTAAACCTCTTTTTGAGATATGCCTCTTTTTATTGAAAAAATTTAGAATTCATTGTAATTCTTTGAAGGGTGCATCGAATAAACTAAGTAGATTTTTTTTTACCTTGCCCTAGTTCTTAAATTCTTTTCTGCCTTAGTATAGATTTTATTATCTGCCCTAGTTAATTAGCTTAGAACTTTTATTCATCTGCCGTAGCTTAGATAATTAGGTTATTGAATTGAAAACTCATAAAAAGTGTCTTTTATCAATTCCCTAATGAGTGAGTAGTTCCTCACTTGTTAGGGTTAGGAATAGGAAATGTTTGAGAGATGAAAATCTCTCACCCCTTTCTTTCCCGTCGCATATTTTTTATAGGACTCTATGCATACATACACACACCGCTCACTACGGCACCCTACCCACAAGGTAAATGTGATACCGTAGTTTAAAAGACCGGTTGTGCGTGTTTTCCATGGAGGTTAGGGTAAGAATTAAGAAAGGATGGACAAGGACCTAGAGGAAGAAACATGGTTTCTTCCCGATCGTGCTAATCCCCTTTATTAATTATTACCATAACACCTAAATAGATTTAAATTAGGGCATTGAAAGCGGTGAAAAATCTTAAATTTCCAAACTTAACCTAAACCTAACCCTAGCAAGGTTTTAGTCCTAGTCTAAATCAACTTAATTTTTAGTGATAATCAATCCAACACCAATTGGAATTAACTCGTTAGAATAAATTGAGAATACACAAAATCCCTGTGGACCGACCCGTACTCATCGGCTAGCTATAAAGCGACGCTGTTCTTGATTGCGGTTAACAATTCTTTGATCACAAAATCAAACATCTCTATAAATCAAATGGCGTCGTTGCCGGGGATGGCGTAGTTATTTTCTTTTTGCAATTTCGGGTTAATATAAAATCATAAAATTCATAAAAACTGAAAATTAAAAAATATAAATTTTTTTTATCATTTTGTTATTCTTTGAAGCGTGTTTCGTTTGAACTGTGCCGGATCGACGAACGGATTCAGATCTGGAAAATTTCAGTGGGCAAAACAGAAAACAGCAGATCCTCATGCTTCCATTTTCAATATTTGATTTACCAAGTTCAACGTACCCATGTTTTCTCACGAATCTTGAGGGATTTGACCCCATTTCTCGACGGGTTGATAAATTAGCACAATCGGTTTTAACACATCGGTCATCACAATTTGTGCTAATTTATTCACTCAATTTACACCCTCAAGTTCGTACTACATTTCTTTCTCTCTTCCGCCATTCTTCTCCTAATATACCTAGACCATATTCCACCTTTCTTTCCATACGGGCTTATGTGTTTCTTATTTCTTTTCTCTACACTCCATTCTTTCACCAACCAAACCATTACGACGATAAAATTTTTGAATGGTTGGTGCTAACCTTTGGCCTATGTAAGGCATTGTATAGCTTGATACTGTGTTTTCCCCCCTAACTCTAAACTTTAACGCTTAAACAGTGGAAACACTGTCTCACTTAAGTTTGGGGGTATGTATAATTTGTAATTTATCAATACAAAATAACATAAAAAATAAAAAATTGAAAATATAAATTTTTTTTTGGGTATTTTTGTAAATTTCCAGATTTTAAAATAAGAAAAAATTTTATCTGCAAATAAATTCCTCTTTTTAGAGGGGTTTATTTGCAATTATCCATAACTCTCCCCCTATATAAAGAACCAGACCCCCTCTGTTCAAAACCCAAAAAATTTTCTGTCCTCCTCAAACCCTAGCCGCCGCTGCTTCTTCTGCAGATCGATCTCCCCAGACCGCCACGGAACCATCGCCAGATCCCATTTTCGACAGCGCTTCCGCCGCCTATCAGCCGCGTCACCCTCTGAATTTTTCAGGGGAGGTTCGATCTCTCAACTCCTTTCTGTTTTTAATTTCTGTAGATTGTAGATCACTTGATGGCACAGAGTATGCAACTTGAACGAGACCTTTCACAAAATTTTTCACACGATGTGTATGTGAGTTATTTTGCGAACGAGATAGCGCGTAGGGGTTGGAAATTTCTGATTTATAATCACCCTAACGCTTATGCATTGCCGGAATTAGTCACTCGTTTTTACGAGTGTATGGAAGATGGGTGTCTCACCCTATTTGGTTTTATAAAATTGCAATGGGGTGACAGGGAAATTATCATCGATAGGGATATCATACACGAAGTCACATTAATCCCTCGCATACCCGCGCATGACCAACCTTTACAATTTGAGGATTACATGCCCTTGATGGGCAATGATTGCTCAAGGGGGCAGCGGAAGGGGATCCAAGCGAGAACCCTTTTCGCCAATATCTTAACTGTGTGCCGGTGGGCACAAAACAATATTTTTAGAAGCTACCACAACACCACATTTTTTACACCCTCATTGCATTTGTGCATACCCTCATGACAAGAAATCCTCGTTTCGACATGTGCACAGTTTTGCTAAACTCTATAGGTGCGGGCAAACGTGCCGCAAATTACCCTTTTCCCATGCTTGTTACACAACTATGTCGATATTTTCTCCCCGTGGAGGAGTTCGAAATTTACATGCATGGAGGCCAACCTGTCAGGCCTCTCATTGAGGGCGTTTCTACGTCCTATTCACGATTGACGGATGTGTGGTCTAGAACTGAACCGGTGGAGCACGTACCCGCCCGCACACCTAGCTCCAGCTCGACCGCGAGCGAAGGAGAAATGACCCCTTTAGAACATGCACATTTGATGCGGAGAGTTGTTAGGGGCATAGAGGAGTTGAGGGGGATATCAAGGGAGCTTGATAGGTGGTTGACTGAGGTAGAGCAGGGGATCCGTACCCTGCTGGGTAGGGCTGAGCATTCCCATTCACGCTCGAGAGCACGGCGTGGGGCCGAGTAGTGAGGGCACTGCTTGTGATAAGTTTGGAGGAGTTGGTGGTTGTATATAGTCATCTTTTGCATTGCATATTTTTTTTGAATTTTTGTATATATTTTTCTTTTTCTTTTGCATGATTAAATTCTGCATTGCATCTATATAAAAAATCAAAAAAATTGAAAAAAATAAAATAAAAAAATAGAAAATTATAAAAATCAAACAAAAACTGAAAAATTTGAAAAATTATAAAAATTGAAAAATTCAATGTTGGCCATAATTGACTTGAGTTTGACAAGAAAGTTAACTAGCTAGAAACAACTAAATCCTAAACTTAGTAAATTAAAAACCCTAAAAATAACCTTTCTTAAAATTTAACTGTAGAAAATATATGTCTTTGTAGTTTACTTAGAAATAGGCAAATTTTGATTTCACTTCTTAGGCTAAGTCAAAACAAGAGAAGAGTATTGATATTTTTATTAAAGTATAAGCCTGAAAAATAATTCCTAAACTTAAGTCTAAATTCTGAAAATATATACCCTAAAAATTGCAAAAACACGAACCTTGAAACTTGGAATAGTAGAAGAGACCTTGAAATGCTCTTATCTAAAGTCCTTAGTATGAAGGAAAATAAAATAAAAATACAAGTGTGAATAAAAGAGAAAAAAATGATCACTGGTTTTTGTAATTACTTAAGGCTGTATAAATAGAAAAAAAAATTTAGCGAGAGTGCTTTATCACCTAGTGCCTTAGACCAACTGGTTTGGGAGTCATTGCTAAAGCCTTAGGTGTTACAAGACTAGGAATTACGCTTTAATATGCAAACACATTTTGTAATTGGTCGTTAGTACCTCAAGAAGTATTAACGATCGCATGAAGAATTTGTGAGCAAATTCATCTAAAAATTCACCAAAGTACTTTGGATAATGGACAAGAGTATAAGAGCTTGAATTGAATTTCCAAGTGTAGGGGTGATACATACACACACGTAAGGGTATATGATTGGGGTTTAGATGAGAGATATGAAAGAAAAATAGGACTTATATCTTTAGTAGAGATGATACAAATTCCTAAGTTGAGATGGAACCCTAGAAGGAAAACTCAAAAGATGCTAAAAGATAAGTAAATCTACAAAATGTAGGGTTACTAGGCACTCTCACAAGGGTCTACGAGGTATCAACCATGTCCGATTTAAAATTTAGACGTGCCGAATCACCCTTAACAAGATCTTTAAACTAGAGATTAGGCGAAACAAGCATGTTAAACACTTTAACACTAAGTGAGAGGAATTACAACCTTTGTAGATCCGGTCCTTCACTTCTAAAGCTCCGTGTTGAGGTCTCTTCGCTGCAATCATCGTGTTCTGGACTCTCGAGAGGCTCCACGAAGAGAAAGATGCAAACTTGCTTCCGATCTTCGATAACAAAGATTATCTACCCTGAAGTCTCATTAACACAAGCTCTAACTCACTAAATGAAGTGAACACCATCATCTAAATGGCAAGGATAGATGAGGATGATGAAGTAGGATTTTAGCTCTCATTTGTTTTCTTATTCTCACTCATTTTCATCACCTTTGAAAAAGCTAGAAAGCTTTTCTATGAAGAACTCAAGGAAGAAGAAGAAGAATAATCAATTAAAAAATCCTTTTGTGATGAATAATGAAATAATATATGATTAATAATGTAACCATAGGCAACTAAACCTTTGTAGAGATTTAACTAGGGTTAGGGTTTGGGTTCGGTTAAGAATGAGTCATTACAAAATATCAAGCATAATATCTTAACTCAAAACAAAAAGAAACCTTCTAGAATGTTCATGAAATAACTAACCCAATTCAAACCCTAACCTTGTTTAATCTCCACTAAACATGTTGCATTAGTAATCATATCATGTTACAATATTATATATCACATATATAATATTTATTGTAACAAAATAAAATAATACAATTAACATATATCGCATATATATCAATATATTACCCGAGTGAGAAAAAGAATCTTTTAGTGAGCTAATATTAGTTAATGTAATTTAATATATCATATATATTATTATACATTAAATTATCGAATCAACACTTGATCCGACAATCCGGCTATATCGCATATAACCGACTAATTTCTCATTTACCGATTCATCGAATCAACACTTGATCCGATGACCCGGCTGATATCAAATATCGTGAGAATAGAATACGGTATCTCATATCGCATTATCCTCGGTCCCGCACATATCACATATATGCTCCTACTCCATTTTTCCTGAGTCAAGAAATCTCTGCGTAGGACTCTAAAGAATCGTCAATACGCCGGTAGTAGGTGATGATCATATCAAACACCCACAAGCTGCAAGCGGTCAGCTAAACGTAACAGCCACCCAGGTATTTAGCGATCATAAGATCAACAAGCAAGCCTGTACATTCTCCTGCGAATCCAATCAGTAACACTCCCGTACAGTCCGGTCTCGTCGTCTGATATGTCGCATATCTCGTCTAGGGATGGTAAATGTCAGACCCCAGTAGCTCGATAAGTCGTGTCGATATGAGGTCTATAACAGTTCGAGAAACTACTGATAACACTTACCAGTAAATCTTAGCAACCCTGACCAAGGATTTCCATTTATAGCCAATCGAACACAGCACAACATCAACTCCCTATACCGGGAGAGACGAATCCCCTCCTATCGCTCATTGCCTCCATGTGATTCGGGACTGTACCCAAAAGCCACCTTTTTGCACGCCCTCTTGGACGTGGTATGATAGAAATCAAAGCACAGTGGGAATAACACAAGACTCTATGACGATCTCAGGTCAACAGACTACTCTGTACCAGTGTCACCGGAGAACTGTCATCTGATGTGAGGTATAATACCATCTGGGAGTTCTCGACGAGTTCGTCCAGTGTACCCAGTCTCTACTGAGCACCCGTACACCATCCTTGATGTCAAACACCGATGGATATGTTATCATCCATCGCCCATCATATGAGTCAAGATGCGTATACGCTAGTCTACTCTGGTGTATCGATGCCCTGTCTCGATACACCCTCGACTAGGAACAGTTATAGGATGTACTCGTCGACTACCGTAGCCTCATAGTCCCAGTAGTCGAGTACATATCCTAAGGTCTTTATCAATATGTAACATAGAGACAATCAGAGTACATGTTAAGATAAAGTACAACCAGATAGCGTACTATCATGTCGAGCAAGAAAATCCTCCCTATATATGTCCAAGCATCCATTACAATATACATTGTACGTACAGTAATGGCCTCTAGGGCATACATATAACTAACAATCTCCCACTTGCACTAGGGCTATCTGTTGTGGTATCACATACCCAACAATTAGCTGTGGTTAAAGTATCTCATACTCAACCATCCCATAAAAGTCTCTACTGGGAAAAGGCCTTTGTGAGTGGATCCGTGCTGTTGTCCTCTGTGTCTACTCTTCTAACCTCGATCTCCCTGGAGATCAACCATCTCCATGATCAGGTGATACTGCCTAAGAATTATATCTAGATTTCTGATGGGACGGGGGTTCATTAGAGAAAGCCACAACTCCATTGTCACACAATAGTAGGAACGGAGTTCATCTCATGAACTTATATATATCAAGACTGCTTCTTTGGTAGCATCTTTGGTAATGGTGTATCTTGCCTTTAAACTTCAAGTATGTTACGGTATCTAACTTGGATCTTTTCCAACACACCGTCTCTCCACTGAGGGTAAAGACAATGCCTGCGACTGACATTCAGTCGTCCTTATCACCCTGGAACCTTTCCAGTGATTCTCCCCAGGATCGATTGATACCATCTCACTACAACTAGTGAGTATCCTAACATCCAATTAGATCTATCTCATAGATCCAAAACCAAGGATTTAGGAGGTATCACTTTGATCCTATATGGAGAATCCTTGTGATAAGTCGAGATTAACCGAGCGTAGCATAGGAAACTCTTTCCCTATTAAGAGTATGTCATCCACGTACTCTATAAGGATCACCACCATACTCTCTAATACTTTTTTGTATATACAAGGTTCATCTACCATTTTGATGAAGTCAAACTCTTTAACTACCACATCAAAACAGACGTTCCAACTCCGCGATACCTGTTTTATCAACATAAAACATCTTGCACACGTTTCCGCTGCTCCCACTGTCTACGAAGCCCTCTGGCTGTGTACTTATAGACTCTCTCTTCTAAAACATCATTTAGAAAAGCAGTCATGATACCCACCCACCAGATATCGTAGTCATGGTATGTAGCCGTGGCAGGTAGGATTTGGATGGACTTAAGCATAGCTTTGAAAGTCTCAACTTTTCCACGTACACCAAGTAATCTTCTCAAGATATACTTGCTCCTGATGTGGATTTAACCCTTCAGATAAAGCAACCAAAGTCCATACTTTGTTGGTGTATAAGGATTCCATCTCAGATCACTAAGCATCAAGCCATTCTTACAGAGTCTCACTCCTGATGGCCAGCTCGAAACTAGTTGGGTCATCATCTCATGATGCAATCCTCGCTCCCATTGTCATAGAGAAACCGAAGTATCTCTCAGGTGGGTGAGGAACCCTACTAGATCGGCGGAGAGGTTGAGGTTCGTTGGTTACTATTGAATCCTTTGGTTCTATCAAATCATCTGCTGTAGTTTGTATAGCTGGAACTCCTTTCAGTTCTATCTCATGACCACTAATTTCTTCACAAGAAATTTCCTTTCATAAAAGTGGCATGTTGAGAAACAAAACAATATTTTTTCCTCGGTTTGGTAGAAGATATTCCTTTGCGAATGCTTGGGATATCTAACAAACTTTCACAGATCTGACTTTGCCTCGAGCTTGTCCGGATTTTGCTTTTCAGACATAGGCCGGAAAACCCTAAATCTTAACTTGTTTAAGATATGGGCTCTTCCCTTTCCATATCACATATGAAGTGGTAGGCAACTGATTTGATTAGAACCCTATTCAATAAGTATGCAGCTTCTCAAGTGCATAACTCCCAAAAGGAAATAGGAAACTCAGTAGTACTCATCATAGAGCGCACCATATCTCATAGGGTGTGATTGCTCCGTCCCGATACACCATCGTGCTATGGTGTATACGGAGGAGTAATGCTGAGAGAGAATCTCATTCTCCTTTAGAATTAGTCCAGGATTTCCGTGCTCAAGTATTATCCTTCTTGATCTCATCAAAGGACATAATACTTATATCCGTTTTTGGTTCTCTACTTCTAACTTATATTCTGTTAATATCTCAAAAGGTTCGGACTTGTGTTTCAATAGGAACATATGTCTGAATCTTGAGAGATTATCAGAGAATGTAATGAAGTACAAAGAACCGGCCTTGGCATGTGTAGACAGGGGACCTTCATACATCAGCATGTATCAATCCCAAGAGTTCACTAATTCTTTCTCTGTTTCCAATAAACAGAGCTGTGGTCATCTTATCTTTGTGACATGACCGGCAAGTTTCACAAGATGTAAATTCAAACAATTTGAATATGCATCTATGTGTAACTTCAGCTAGTCGGGTCGCATTGATATGACCTAGTCTACAATACCTCAAGAAGGATCCGTTCATTTCTGAACTCTTCCTCTTGTGTGTGTTCTGTATACTAAGAACTGTAGTTTGATTTAGAACGTCAATGCTTTTAGATAACGTGCCTGAACCGATCAGCTCTTGATATAGGAAATGTTCAAAACATTATCCAACAATACAAAATTATATCCTTCTTTACTAATAAAGAGACTGATATGATGTTGTACATCAGGTTCGGTATCTAATAACATTCATTCAGAATCATTGTATTTGTTAATACAGGGTGATAACTACCAACAGACTTGGCTGCTACACTTGCACCGTTTTCTATCTCATGAAATTTATCACCCGTTCTCAGTTCTCTACCTATTTGTAGCCCATGTAACAAATTACATTTGCGGGATCCTGATCTGGTATCTCATATCCAGGACGTAAAGGATACTGAGAAACAGTTCTGTGTAATGAACACACCCGAAAATGATGCATCAATATGCACTTTCTTCGTTTGGGCGGCACGGGAATTCTGGTAATCCCCTATTTCCTGCTGTCTTATAACAATTATAAGTTGGAGCGGGACCAACGTTCCCCAGCTCAGTATAACAAGCGGTTTCGGTCAATTTATCCGTATTATTATCTTGATTAAGGCGTGATATGGTCCCTACCTGGAGAGAGAGAAGAAAACACTCAGCGTATGCTCTTGCAAGATTAGATTGGTTATCTAAATATCTAATCAGGATGTCTCCTACTGTTTTAGTCAAATCTTCCTTCAAACCCTAAAAGGAAAGACTAGCTAGGATTAATTACACGCTACAAGTTCGCCAATCTTTCAGCCAGGCCAGTGTCGGTACTTTGAGGGAGGTTCCTGTGCTTTCGCACGAACCTAATTAAAGTAAATCTCATTTTCCCAGGGGCGTAACTGTTGGAGATAGTGCCCTCAGAGTCAATTATTGGATCACAGGCACGTGATTGCAATGATTGAGGGAGGACCTATCCCGGTAGGACAGTCTTACTCGAGATGATAGTATGCTATCTGGTTTATCTTTATCATCGTGTACTGCTTTAGGTGACCTGACATGTCGCTATTACACGTTGATAGAGCCCCTAGGATTCTTGCTTCACTGCCAGCAGTATGATGGCGATCATATACGTGGGAGCTGGTAGTCTATAAGCACATCCTTAAAAGGTCCCTAGTCGTAGGAGTTTCGAGACAGGGCATCGATACTCCATTAGTAGACTAGTGTATACAGTCGAGACCCCGACGAGGGGCGGTGGCCGGTCTCACAAGCCACCGGTGTCTGTTGGTTCACCTAAGATGTATACAGGTGCTCATTGGGTTATGAGTACACCGGACAGGACTCGCCGGGAACCTGCTAGTTGGGCTTATACCTGATGTCAGATAGCAGTTCCCTGGTGACATGTGTACAGGTTAGTTCATCGACCTGAGGATCGTCATTTGTCTCGTGTGAGTTCCCACTGTGCTTTGATTACTACCCTACCACGGCTCAAAGGAGTCGTGCAAACAGGTTTTAGTTGGGTACAGTCCCGAGCCACATGGAGGCAGTGAGCGGATCTGCAGGGGTTCGTCTCTCCCGGTATTGGGGGTGAGGTCGCGCTGTGTCTAGGAGAGCCATTACGCAAAGCCCTCGGCCGAGGCAGGAGATTTACTGGTAGGTATTCCAGTAGTATCTCAGGGCGTTCTGGGCTACGCTCCGACACGACTTGTACCGCTTTTGGGGGTCTGACTTTTACCAACCCCCTAGGCCCGCCATGCGATACTCATAGACGAACGGACCGGACTGTACGGATATTGTCACTGACAGGCTCAGTTGGGTGTCGGGGTGAGCTTCCTCATCGACGTCCCTTTTGGTCAATAGCTGGTGGCCCGTCACGTATTGGCTTATACCTCTGACGTGCCAGTGGTTAAATCCACAGCCATAGTATTGACGAGTCTTTAGAGTCCACCACACTTACAGTTACTCAAGCTTTCGGGCGAAACGCTGTAGAGGCCGTATGGAGATATGGCAGGGTCCGATCAGATACGTGCGGTATTGCACGGATCAGGATCGGACAGTTTTGTACTAGTGGCCGTATAGTTATATGGCAGGGTTCGATCTGATACGTGCGGTATTGCACGGATCAGGATCGAACGGATTTTACTAGCCGGCTTTGGCTTAAGCCGGTCCTAGTTTAGTACAGTGTAGATTTTGTCTCATTGCATTTGTATCCGGTCGGAATACAGATGCGGGTGTGTATGCACAGTATAGGGGTTTTCCTGTAATTTATTACGGGACCAGTTTTCTGGAGTTGCCAGTTTGCATTCCGTTCCGGCCGGTTTTCCTTTGTTCTTTCCCGGCCGGACTTTTCTGTTGGAGGGGGTTATTTGCAGTTTTGCAAATTACACTTTGTGGAGGTTTTATTTGTAAGATGTTTTATTATGAAAGCATCTTTTGATACCTTTCTTATCCATCTTTATCATTTGCTTTTTGTTGATGAGATAGGATTAGGATTGATTTCATGTTGATGTGAGATTGTTATGATGAGGTTTGGATAAGGTCACCTTTCTTTTGCTCCTACACTCACCTCCCTTTGTATGATGTTTTCATTGCTCCACCATTCTCATTCTCACTTGAAAAAATGGATGATAAGTTCTTCATGAGAGAAAAAGAAAGAGAGAAGAAGAAGAAGAGAGCTTCATCTTGAGAGTCTCATCCATGATCTCATTTTCTTGTTAGAAAAATGCAAGCACCATTTTTCCATTCTTGATTCCTCCATCACCATGGCAACAAACCCCATAGAGACATACCCTCTACACTACACATTCTACAGCACATCTTGAGCATGTCGAGTTGCCGGCTTCATGCGCGAGTTGCCTCGGTATTGAGGTGGGAGCCCGTAAAAGAAGAAGGCGATGTGGTGCCCTTTCCGGCGAGGAGGCGACGATGTGGAGGCAACACTTTCCGTGGGAGATCGGGACGATGACGAGAAGACCGGAGGACTCGGATCACTCGGTATACTTCTCACCCTATCTCTTGTTTGCTAGCATTAGGTTAATGGTTACGATCCGGGTTTTCATTGTCCGCGGTAGCGCCGGTTTCCGAGTAAGGAAAATTTTTATTCCGCATTTTGGCCTCGAGCAAGAGGCCGGGGCGCTGCCGTGGCGCAACATGGTATCAGAGCCACGCCATTAACCTTACCTAGCTTGTTCTAATGTGTTTTGCTTATCCGATCGACCAAAATTTCCAAAAACCGTATTTTCTAGCACAATCAGTTTCTGTCGAAATTTTTTGGAGTCTAAAAATTTTTCAGGTGGTCTCAGAATGATGTGCAGGGAGTTCTAAGAACACTGACAAAATTTGGTGACACGATTGCTCCGTACGACCGCTGAAGGGCGGCCAAAACACCCTTTTGGCCGCGCTTCCGCCGCAGAAGTGTGGGGTCGTGTTATTATTTTTTTGCAATGGACTTATGGGCTTAAATTAGGGGTTTTGGAATATTAAAATTGGGCCCAGATTTTCTGTGAGTGCTACAGTTTTGATTTGGGGCCCACTTGTTAATTTTTGGTCAATCGGAAAATTTTAAACACATTTTTCACAGTATTTACATTATATCTGCGACCGTGAATGTCACTCGATCGGTAAATCCGGTCTAACTGCTATAGCCCGGTTAGACGGATTTGCGAACGTGACTTTCACGTTGATGTTCTATGTTTATGCTGTGATGTTGCGGATCGGTCGTGGGGGATAGCCTGGATGCAATGCTAGTACAGTTTCGTTGTATTATGTACATTTGATATTGCGGGGCGAGCGTCCGACATGTGGACTGCCGTCACTGCCAGTTTGTATTATTCTTTTGGGGCACGACCTGGTTGCGGTCGATGTACCCGGTGTATGTATATTTTACTTTCTGTACTAGGGTTGCCCCGCGGTGGGGTGCACGGATAGCCGGGTTCTGGAGGGCAACAAGCCCGCATCTCATGGCATTGAGACGGAGGGGGCTTCACTCTAGGATTGGCGGGCTATTCGCCGCACTCGTAGGGGGTACAGGTTGACCCAGGAGGGGTGCTCAAGTTACCGGATTCCGTGAAGTGCTGGGTGGTCCATTCACGGTGCTGAAGGGGGCTGCCTCGCTTCAGGTTTTGGCGGGTGACTTGCCGCGCCCGTAGGGGTCTAGGATTTCATTGCACAGGCTATCCACACGACCAGGGGAACGTCGGGTTTCAGCAGCGGCTCTGTGAAACCCGGGGCTTCCAGATATCTGTATTGTTCTGTGATGTTGTACATTTCTGTGATGTTGCTTTTTATTCACGCCTTGAGCGAAATACTATATATATTAGTAGATGTTGTATATGTTTTACATCCGCACTAGTCCAGTCCCCGCTCTGCCGTTAGTTAGGTAACCTAACGAGTGATGACGGGACCCAGTGGCGAATGCGGATGGCATATACGTACGTCAGTATATTTTCGTTCTTTGTGGTGTGATTAATTGATGGGACTGCGTTGATTCGGATCAATGCAAGCTAAACAAAC
Organism: Agapanthus africanus; assembly: GCA_030015575.1. Lineage (NCBI taxonomy): Eukaryota > Viridiplantae > Streptophyta > Magnoliopsida > Asparagales > Amaryllidaceae > Agapanthus > Agapanthus africanus. The sequence goes on from JASDDO010000026.1 coordinate 410,088,362, forward strand.
CTAATCTGATGTTGTTGGAACATTTTTCAAAAAGCTGTTATTGCAAGGACGTTCACTTTTGTTTTGCACCGTGGTATTCATTTGGAATATCCTGCTCCTCAGTCGACGAGGCAAGGGCCGAGATCCCTTCACCGGGAGTGACCCCTTGGACAGAAGTTTGCGTCAGGGCAATAACTTCACTATAGCCGATTACTTTTGCTTTGCATCGTGGTATTCAGTTGGAATATCCTGCACCTCATTCTACGGGGAAAGAGCCGAGATCCCTTCACCGGGAGTGACCTCTTTAGTAAAGGTTTTTCGTCACTATATTTTCTAAAAGGTTATCCAGTTCCTTCAACGATATCAAGTTCATTACGTTAAAGGTTTTCGCCAAAAACCAGTCGTAGCCCTCCGTCATTTCAGATTAGTATTACTTAGTATTCGTGCTGCGTTTGTCGTGCATTGCCGTGGCGTAGTGTTCGGTAGCTATGTAATGCTTTTCTGTCACATGGATAAGTGGATTGGTTAGGACAGTCGTACGGTCTTGTTGGCATTGTCAAGGACTCGTACGGGTGGGTTTAATGCAATCAAGATAATGACGGGTAGAACTTGACTAGGACTCTTTGATTTGTTGGCATTGTCAAGGTCACTTGGGTCCTAGGGGTAAAAACATCACATCGGGAGTTTCAAAAGAACTGAAACTTGCCAGATATGCGCATACCTTCTGGAGTGTGGTGACTTGAGTGGATTCCGTCAAGTTATCATGCGATGATAGTTGGATCCCGATTCCCACTGATGAGTTGGTTTACTCCTCGGGTGATCCCGACTAGTTCTTCTTTCAGGTTTGGAGGAGAATTTGACGGTACAGTGGGAGGTTTCCAGATTAGATAAAGTGATAACCATTCTGATCTAGGTTAGAGTGCACGCTGAGTGTTTCTTTTCTCTCTCTCTCTTTGGCAGCGACCATTGACCCGACCCTGGACTATGACTCAGTGACCAAGTTGACCGAACCTTCTTAACACAGGCTTTTGGATTGTCTGAGTTGCAGACCTCTTTGCCACTCCTACTTTTACCCTTTTCTCCAGGACACCCCGTATTACTACGAACGTCCACTTCCATTGGACAAAACCATCGTATGGTTATATACGAACTCGAAGGACTTCGAGGATGGTTTCTGGTTCTGGAGAAAACGAATAGGATTATTCAGTTGTCTTTTCTTTTCACCTTCTCTCAGGTTGCGAGTACTCCTTGGTTTAGGAGCAGTACACCTATCACGCAAATTGGATAGTCTTCTTCCAAACCATAGGCTGGTGCCGACCGGTAGGGAATGAAGAAAACCAGTTAGCCTAAAACGGTGTACAGAAGGTATTAAGTTAAGACAAAGCAAGGGATTAGTAAGAGGGCAAAGTAAGTTGCGACTGCTATTCACGACCAAACCAAGTATTTCTTCGCCAATCCTAAATCACCTTTGTATTTCTCCAGGACACTCCGTATCACTACGAAGATCCCATTTTATTGGATACTCCATCGTATGGTTATATACGAACTCGAAAGGAACTTGTTCCAGTTCGGGGATGGATTCTGGTTCAGGAGAAATAGGAATAAGGTACATTCAGGTGTCTTTTATCTTCACCTTCTCTCGCGATGCGAGTGCTCCTAGGATAAGGACAGTACACCCTTTATGCTTTTTGGATAGTCTTCTTCCAAACCATAGGCTGGTGCCGAACGGTAGGGAAGGAAGAAAACCATTTGGCCTAAAGGGGTGTGCAGACGGTATTGACTAAAGACATATAAAGGGATTTGGACAGATGGCAAAGAATTACAAGGTTACAGTTGTGAATCTGGATAATGGAAGAGGCATTACTAGGAATACCAGGATACCCCGATGAAACATTTCAATGTTTCAGTTTCACTGTGTACTGTTAATGGAAAACTGATTTCCCAGTTAGACACTTTCTCCAGGGTATGTATTTACCAAGTATGATTCTCACATCTGTATGGTTTTACAGATGATGAGTGGGAGTAAGTTATTGGGAATTGGGTGATCATCCTCACTATATCGGGATTCATTGTAATCGGTGATATTTGAGGAAGTCACCTGGGTTGTTTGCCGGACGGCAATTATTTGGTTTTGAATATCCGCGGTTATGCACCAATTTCAAATTGATATATCTGTACGTCTATTTTCATAGAGTGAGATATACCTTTTGATATTATGTCGATGACATTTACCTATATCAGTGGATGGTTAGGTAAGGAGCATTAAACAGCGGTGTAATTCTTCTTAACCATAAGTACAGTTTTCAACCTACGATACACAGTGAAAGAGTTGTTAGACTCAGCGGACTTATACAGAGTATTGTATGTTGTCCAGTGTCCATTAGGACAGAGGGGTTGGTCCTCGTACTATATTCTGTTTACTTTTAACTTCTCTAGTTCTTAGACACGTGTTTCGTGGAAACACAGGGTCTAAGTTTTGAGGAGTTATAGGTATTTGAATAGAGTAGAGAACCAGGTATAGCAAGTATCGGGATTCTTCAAAGTGATCGAAGATGTGGATACTTGTGTATGGTATTCAGTTGATAGTAATGATTAAGAGAACTGGCTTCTCTTTCAGGTTACTCATAATTGGAAGCATTCCTAAGTTGAGTAACGCTGATAGGCCTCCTTCCATTTAGTTTACATGCACTGGAGATAGTTGCATGATTTGAATCTGGTTCAATTGAATCAGTGCCTCTGGTTCTATATTGGATATAGAACAGTTCATATCTTAACGATGTTAAGGTACGGGGAGTTGTCCGGCTTATGCTTAAAACCAGACACTGGACAACTCAAGGCACGTTTCTGTAATGGCTGTTTGTGGGTTGACCCAGGCTATGACGAGGGTTGACTTTCTACCATCTGGATGAACAATAGCAATATTGTTCTAGACTCGCCACAGTTTTAATAAAAATGGATTTTTTCAGAAAACATTAGTGGGAGTATGGTAGAACTGGAAGTAATTCCAGAACCGCAAACGATTACTGAAGATTTAATAAGGAACCTAAAGATTCAATCTGATTTGACATTCCATTGGCCACTCCGCAGATACGGTGGGTAACTTCAGGCACCCGAGAGGTACTCCGGTAGCCTCAAGGACGGTGACAGGGAAGTTCTTGTTTACCCACACTTGCCATTGTTGTTGTTCCAGGCTGCGAGACCCGGTGGGAGGATGAGTATAGCGTCGTTCTAAACTAGCTTTAGAAGTGCACGTCTATATGACTCTGCCAGAGGGTTGTCGTAGTCAGTGGGAGCAGCGGAAGCATTGGTGGACATCAGGCTTATGTCTATTTATAGACTAAAGCAGATGTAGCGGAGATAGATCATCTATTTCTGATGTGACAGTCATAGGTTTGACGTCATCAGAATAGGGGGTGGATCTGTTGAGAAGGTAGTAGGAAGTGATATTCCTATACTACGATCGGTTATACTTTGGTCGTCACACAGTGGTTTCTCCACATGGGACTTGGACATTATGTAAGACATACTGGTTACTGGATCTATGGTTTTAGATCTAGATTTGGGTGGTTTCCCAATCTGGGTACTTAGACAGCATTCTAAGAGTATTTAGAATGGACGACTCCTGACACGGTAGTATACCTGCAGTTGATGGTGTCACCCTCTCTAAAGGTGTCTTATAGACTAAAGGGGAGAGGAATACTCATGATTGGCAGATCACTTGCTTAGGCAATTGAGTCAATCATGAGATGTCAAGTACCACACCAGATGTTGTTCTTGCAATAGATGCAATAAGATGATATTGATCCAATCCTGGAGAAACAGTCGGAAGCAGTGTTAGAACATAAGTGAATGTTCTAGGGATATGATAACGACAGCCTCATTTGGGAGACAGTTATCATTCCAGGCTTCCAAGGTGACATGGACGACAAGGAGGTTGTCAGAGTTATAGTTTTCCTTCTGACGAGGGGCAGTATTTTGGACAGGTGGTCCAAGGCAATACTGAGGGAGGCTTGGCGCAGGATACTGATTAAGTTCGGTTGACGATACAGTCTAAGAAGTTTGGATTTGAAGTTCATTTATGAGCTAGGTCCCATCAGACATCCAGACGTTCTAAGACAGGTATTGCTCATTTCGGGAGATGGCTTTCTCCGCGAACTTGAGATATAGAGAGACATAGAAAGAAACTTCACAGCGGATCCACTCACTGAGGCTATTCCTCGAACGCAATAGTCTCGCAGACGAGCTTTGTGAGACTGACTTGTAGAGGAGTTGGGTGTTCGGTATCACACGGGCTGTGAGTATGCGACATCGCAATAATTAGCCTTGAGTGCAAGTGGGAGATTGTTGGAGATAGTGCCCTCAGAGTCAATTATTGGATCACAGGCACGTGATTGCAATGATTGAGGGAGGACCTATCCCGGTAGGACAGTCTTACTCGAGATGATAGTATGCTATCTGGTTTATCTTTATCATCGTGTACTGCTTTAGGTGACCTGACATGTCGCTATTACACGTTGATAGAGCCCCTAGGATTCTTGCTTCACTGCCAGCAGTATGATGGCGATCATATACGTGGGAGCTGGTAGTCTATAAGCACATCCTTAAAAGGTCCCTAGTCGTAGGAGTTTCGAGACAGGGCATCGATACTCCATTAGTAGACTAGTGTATACAGTCGAGACCCCGACGAGGGGCGGTGGCCGGTCTCACAAGCCACCGGTGTCTGTTGGTTCACCTAAGATGTATACAGGTGCTTATTGGGTTATGAGTACACCGGACAGGACTCGCCGGGAACCTGCTAGTTGGGCTTATACCTGATGTCAGATAGCAGTTCCCTGGTGACATGTGTACAGGTTAGTTCATCGACCTGAGGATCGTCATTTGTCTCGTGTGAGTTCCCACTGTGCTTTGATTACTACCCTACCACGGCTCAAAGGAGTCGTGCAAACAGGTTTTAGTTGGGTACAGTCCCGAGCCACATGGAGGCAGTGAGCGGATCTGCAGGGGTTCGTCTCTCCCGGTATTGGGGGTGAGGTCGCGCTGTGTCTAGGAGAGCCATTACGCAAAGCCCTCGGCCGAGGCAGGAGATTTACTGGTAGGTATTCCAGTAGTATCTCAGGGCGTTCTGGGCTACGCTCCGACACGACTTGTACCGCTTTTGGGGGTCTGACTTTTACCAACCCCCTAGGCCCGCCATGCGATACTCATAGACGAACGGACCGGACTGTACGGATATTGTCACTGACAGGCTCAGTTGGGTGTCGGGGTGAGCTTCCTCATCGACGTCCCTTTTGGTCAATAGCTGATGGCCCGTCACGTATTGGCTTATACCTCTGACGTGCCAGTGGTTAAATCTACAGCCATAGTATTGACGAGTCTTTAGAGTCCACCACACTTACAGTTACTCAAGCTTTCGGGCGAAACGCTGTAGAGGCCGTATGGAGATATGGCAGGGTCCGATCAGATACGTGCGGTATTGCACGGATCAGGATCGGACAGTTTTGTACTAGTGGCCGTATAGTTATATGGCAGGGTTCGATCTGATACGTGCGGTATTGCACGGATCAGGATCGAACGGATTTTACTAGCCGGCTTTGGCTTAAGCCGGTCCTAGTTTAGTACAGTGTAGATTTTGTCTCATTGCATTTGTATCCGGTCGGAATACAGATGCGGGTGTGTATGCACAGTATAGGGGTTTTCCTGTAATTTATTACGGGACCAGTTTTCTGGAGTTGCCAGTTTGCATTCCGTTCCGGCCGGTTTTCCTTTGTTCTTTCCCGGCCGGACTTTTCTGTTGGAGGGGGTTATTTGCAGTTTTGCAAATAACACTTTGTGGAGGTTTTATTTGTAAGATGTTTTATTATGAAAGCATCTTTTGATACCTTTCTTATCCATCTTTATCATTTGCTTTTTGTTGATGAGATAGGATTAGGATTGATTTCATGTTGATGTGAGATTGTTATGATGAGGTTTGGATAAGGTCACCTTTCTTTTGCTCCTACACTCACCTCCCTTTGTATGATGTTTTCATTGCTCCACCATTCTCATTCTCACTTGAAAAAATGGATGATAAGTTCTTCATGAGAGAAAAAGAAAGAGAGAAGAAGAAGAAGAGAGCATCATCTTGAGAGTCTCATCCATGATCTCATTTTCTTGTTAGAAAAATGCAAGCACCATTTTTCCATTCTTGATTCCTCCATCACCATGGCAACAAACCCCATAGAGACATACCCTCTACACTACACATTCTACAGCACATCTTGAGCATGTCGAGTTGCCGGCTTCATGCGCGAGTTGCCTCGGTATTGAGGCGGGAGCCCGTAAAAGAAGAAGGCGATGTGGTGCCCTTTCCGGCGAGGAGGCGACGATGTGGAGGCAACACTTTCCGCGGGAGATCGGGACGATGACGAGAAGACCGGAGGACTCGGATCACTCGGTATACTTCTCACCCTATCTCTTGTTTGCTAGCATTAGGTTAATGGTTACGATCCGGGTTTTCATTGTCCGCGGTAGCGCCGGTTTCCGAGTAAGGAAAATTTTTATTCCGCATTTTGGCCTCGAGCAAGAGGCCGGGGCGCTGCCGTGGCGCAACAGTAACCCCGTTGACACCTTTCTAGACACCTACTTGATCGCCTATTGTAATGTGTAAAACTCTCCCATGAGTAACTCTTACTCGCAGCGGGTATCAGGATCCAACTATCTCATAGAAGGTATGCAATCTCATTGCAAATTTCAACACATGAAATTCCCAATAATATTTTACCCCTAGCATGCTATGACCTTGACGCATGCCAAACAACCCATAGTCCGCTAGTCAAGTTCAACCCGTACATTTCTTGATTGAATTAAACCCACCCGCACGACCCTTGACACATGCCAAACAACGCCGTACGGATACTCTAATCCAATCGCATCGTATGCTAGAAGATAAGCACTAGTTAGCTACCGTACACTACGCCTTGACGCATGCCAAACTACCGCAGCACGAATACTAAGTAGTACTTATCTGAAATGACGGAGGGCTACACAGGTTTTTAAGAAAACCATGAGCGTAAAGAACTTGATATCGTTGTAGAATCAAGTGATTTTAAATGGAATGTTTTTGAGGCCTTTCTAGTTTTGCTAAAGAGGTTACACCCGGTGAAGGGATCGTTGGTTCTTTCCTCATCGAATAAGGTGCAGGGTATATCATATATACCGCTGTGCAAAGCAAAAACTACAGAAGCAATCAAAAGACAAACCGAGTATGCAGCATCTGCTAGTTTCACTAAAGAGGTCACTCCCGGTGAAGGGATCTCGGCTCTTTCCATATCGAATAAGGTGCTGGATGTTCTACAAGGAACACCGCTATGCAAAGCAAGAACTAGAGCTACCAGTTTTTAAACAAGTTTCTACAACATCTTTAGGTTTCTTTTATTTCATTAATCTCATTAATGAAGTCTCATTTTATTATGCTTCACAAGCATCAGATATGAAACGTAATCAACAATATATAATATATATCTCATATATATAATATAAACATTCATCTCAGGCAGTAATATGATCTCATCACAGAACATTGCAACAGAAGAACATATATGAAATATTGGATATACTAGGACGTCCGTGTTTTAATACGAGCATGTATAAAATATGGATTCCACGGTCGCGATGAATAGCCAAACCCACATCCCTAGACCTCTACTAGAGCGGCAAGCAACACCGCCAATTCTAGGGTTAGGAGACCCGGTCTCGACTCCTCGAGATGGTTTCCCACTGGACCCTAGAACCCGATTATTTGTGCTCCCCGCCTTGGGTTTACCTAATGCGGAAAAGTAAATAATATACAATGGTGACATCATCCTCAGCCCGGAAGTTCCCTAATAAAAGAATATTATATACAAATGAATTTTACATGAATGAAAATGAAAAACTCTCATCTCACATAAAACCCCCGGCTATTCAAACATGACGATCCAATATAACATATCACAGCAACACATAACATCACATGTCATCAACGTAAGTAAGTATGCATACACCGATTGTCGTTGATGTATAGCAACGAAAACCGGCGATACAACTGCATACTACACTTACGGTCACAGAAAAGAAAGTGTAAAACTACAACAGTTGGAATCCGCAACCTCCTTAGACATCGCATGCCTAACCAAATGAATTCCTTAGACATCGCATGCCTAACTATTATAAACCCCGCATTTTAGTCTCATTATCGAAAACTCTTTTCAATATCAAGTTGGGTAATTCAATAAGATTCCCGACATCCTGATCGAATGCTCGTCGCAAACTTTAGTAGACGGCCGCACCCCCGGATGCCGTCGACGAAGTGCACTAAGGCGGAACACCGCTGCCGCGAGCACCCGAACGGATGCTTTTGGCGACGGAGTTCTCCTACAGTCACTTGGTCGGGGCTATGGGGCATGGCTGTCTATTAGTTTACCCGGCGAGTATCCGCATATGCTACGTGTTTGCGACGGACTTTTGATCACATCAAAATTCCGTGGCAACCGATCATCTGAGACTAAACCGGTAGATTTATAACATTCAAATTAGTTATCTCATAACTACTTGTGGATTCCAAATATTGTATCACATTCCAGATAAATAGACAATGTTAAACTTTCCGATCGAATAATCAAACATCCAAGTTTTCCCAAATAGTTCTCAACACTTGAAATTAGTTTAAAAACATCCATCACATGCCACAGTACCAATGGTCCAGCCGTAGAAGGGTCAAGCCAACGCCTCACATGTGGCACGCCGTACTGTCCCAAACCCTAAAGTTTAAAGGCGGTTCAGACGGTCACATAATCGTGTTAAGGTTTGTTGTCTTCTAGAGGGTCCACTGCGTTACTTGCACGACTTAGAACGTTCTTAAACTACGGAAAAATCCAACACTTGGAAATTTTCCGGGCCGGGAAAAAGTGAGTTATTGATATCCGTTCGAACATTTTAATACGTTCTAAAAATTACCCGGACAAGCTAAACGAGTTATACTTTCTGATCGAATCAACGAGCTCCCAATACAACCCAGAAAACTCAACACTTGAGTAAATTAAAAATATCCAAGAAGAATCAAGAATTACATACGGACATTACTGTAGAAAACGGATCCCAAAATATTAATGTTTTTAATTTCTCTCAACTCCTTTCTGTTTTTAATTTCCGTAGATCGTAGATCACCTGATGGCATATAGTATGCAACTTGAACGAGACTTTTCACAAATTTTTTCACACGATGTGTATGGGAGTTATTTTGCGAACGAGATAGCGCGTAGGTGTTGGAACTTTCTGATTTATAATCACCCTAACGCTTATGCATTGCCGGAATTAGTCACTTGTTTTTAAGAGTGTATGGAAGATGGGTGTCTCACCCTATTTGGTTTTATAAAATTGCAATGGGGTGACAGGGAAATTATCATCGATAGGGATATCATACACGAAGTCATATTAATCCCTCGCATACCCGTGCATGACCAACCTTTACAATTTAAGGATTACATGCCCTTGAAGGGCAATGATTGCTCAAGGGAGCAGCGGAAGGGGATCCAAGCGAGAACCCTTTTCGCCAATGTCTTAACTGTGTGCCGGTGGGCACAAAACAATATTTTTGGAAGCTCCCACAACACCACATTTTTTACACCCTCATTGCATATTGTGCATACCCTCATGACAAGAAATCCTTGTTTCGACATGTGCACAGTTTTGCTAAACTCTATAGGTGCGGGCAAACGAGCCGCAAATTACCCTTTTCCCATGCTTGTTACACAACTATGTCGATATTTTCTCCCCGTGGAGGAGTTTGAAATTTACATGCATGGAGGCCAACCTGTCAGGCCTCTCATTGAGGGCGTTTCTACATCCTATTCACGATTGACGGATGTGTGGTCTAGAACTGAACCGGTGGAGCACGTACCCGCCCGCACACCTAGCTCCAGCTCGACCGCGAGCGAAGGAGAAATGACCCCTTTAGAACATGCACATTTGATGCGGAGAGCTGTTAGGGGATAGAGGAGTTGAGGGGGATATCAAAGGAGTATGATAGGTGGTTGACTGAGGTAGAGCAGGGGATCCGTACCCTGCTGGGTAGGGCTGAGCGTTCCCGTTCACGCTCGAGAGCACGGCATGGGGTCGAACAGTGAGGGCACTGCTTGTGATAAGTTTGGGGGAGTTGGTGGTTGTATATAGTTATCTTTTGTATGGCATATTTGTTTTGAAATTTTGTATATATTTTTCTTTTCCTTTTGCATGTTTAAATTCTGCATTGCACCTATATAAAAAATCGTAAAAATTGAAAAAAAAAAATAAAAAAAAATAGAAAAATATAAAAATCAAATAAAAACTGAAAAATTTGAAAAATTATAAAAATTGAAAAATTCAATGTTGGCCATATTTGACTTGAGTTTGACAAGAAAGTTAACTAGCTAGGAACAACTAAATCCTAGACTTAGTAAATTAAAAACCCTAAAAATAACCTTTCTTAAAATTTAACGGTAGAAAATATATTTCTTTGTGTTTACTTAGAAATAAGCAAATTTTGAGTTGACTTCTTGGGCTAAGTCAAAACAAGAGAAGAGTATTGATATTTTTATTAAAGTATAAGTCTGAAAAATAATTTCTAAATTTAAGTCTAAATTCTGAAAATATATACCCTACAAATTGCACAAATACGAACCTTGAAACTTGGAATTGTAGAAGACCTTGAAATGCTCTTGCCTAAATTCCTTAGTATGAAGGAAAATAAAATAAAAATACAAGTGTGAATAAAAGAGAAAAAAATGAACACTGGTTTTTGTAATTACTTAAGACTGCATAAATAGAAAAAAAAATATTTAGCGAGGGTGCTTTATCACCTAGTGCCTTAGACCAACTGGTTTGGGAGTCACTGCTAAAGCCTTAGGTGTTACAAGACTAGGAATTACTCTTTAATATGCAAACAGATTTTTTAATCGGTCGTTAGTACCTCAAGAAGTATTAACGGTCGCATGAAGAATGTGTGAGCAAATTCATCTAAAAATTCACCAAAGTACTTTAGACAATGGACAAGAGTATAAGAGCTTGAATTGAATTTCCAAGTGTAGAGGTGATACATACACACACGTAGGGGTATGTGATTGGGGTTTAGATAAGAGATAGGAATGAAAAATAGGACTTATATCTTTAGTAGAGATGATAAAAATTCCTAAGTTGAGATAGAACCCTAGAAGGAAAACTCAAAAGATGCTAAAAGCTAAGTAAATCTACAAAATGTAGGGTTACTAGGCACACTCACAAGGGTCTACGAGGCATCAACCATACCAGATTTAAAATTTAGACGTGCCGAACAACCCTTAACAAGATCTTTAAACTAGAGATTAGGCGAAAAAAGCATGTTAAATACTTTAACACTAAGTGAGAGGGATTACAACCTTTGTAGATCCGGTTCTTCACTTCTAAAGCTCCGTGTTGAGGTCCCTTCGCTGCGATCAATGTGTTCCGGATTCTCGAGAGGCTCCACGAAGAGAAAGATGCAAGCTTGCTTCCGATCTTCGATAACAAAGATGATCTACCTTGAAGTTTCATTAATACAAGCTCTCACTCACTAAATGAAGTGAACACCTTCATCTAAATGGCAAAGATAGATGAGCATGATGATGTAGGATTTTAGCTCTCATTTGTTTTCTTATTCTCACTCATATTCATCACCTTTGAAAAAGCTAGAAAGCTTTTCCATGAAGAACTCAAGGAAGAAGAAGAAGAATAATCAATTAAAAAATCCTTTTGTGATGAATAATGAAATAATATATGATTAATAATGTAACCATGGTCAACTAAACTTTTGTAGAGATTTAACTAGGGCTAGGGTTTGGGTTGGGTTAAGAATGAGTCATTACAAAATATCAAGCATAATATCTTAACTCAAAATAAAAAGAAACCTTCTAGAATGTTCATGAAAGAACTAACCCAATTCAAACCCTAACCTTGTTTAATCTCCACTAAATATGTTGTATTAGTAATCATATCATGTTACAATATTATATATCACATATATAATATTTATTGTAACAAAATAAAATAATATAATTAACATATATCGCATATATATCAATGTATTACCCGAGTGAGAAAAAGAATCTTTTAGTGAGCTAATATTAGTTAATTTAATTTAATATATCATATATATTATTATACATTAAATAATCGAATCAACACTTGATCCGACAATCCGGCTATATCGCATATAACCGACTAATATCTCATTTACCGATTCATCGAATAAACAATTGATCCGACGACCCGGCTGATATCAAATATCGCGAGAATAGAATACTGTATCTCATATCACATTATCCTCGGTCCTGCACATATCACATATGTGCTCCTACTCCGTTTTGCCTGAGTCAAGAAACCTCTGTGTAGGACTCTAAAGAATCGTCAATACGCCGGCAGTAGGTGATGATCATATCAAACACCCACAAGCTGCAAGCGGTCAGCTAAACGTAACAGCCACCCAGGTATTGAGCGATCAGAAGATCAACAAGCAAGCCTATACATTCTCCTGCGAATCCAATCAGTAACACTCCTGTACAGCCAGTAGCTCGATAAGTCGTGTCGATATGAGGTCTATAACAGTTCGAGAAACTACTGATAACACTTACTAGTAAATCTCAGCAACCCTGGCCAGGGATTTCCAGTTATAGCCAATCGAACACAGCACAACATCAACTCCCTATACCGGGAGAGATGAATCCCCTCCTATCGCTCATTGCCTCCATGTGATTCGGGACTGTACCCAAAAGCCACCTTTTTGCACGCCCTCTTGGACGTGGTATGATGGAAATCAAAGCACAGTGGGAATCACACAAGACTTTATGACGATCTCGGGTCAACAGACTACTCTGTACCAGTGTCACCAGAGAACTGCCATCTGATGTGAGGTATAATACCATCTGAGAGTTCTCGGCGAGTCCGTCCAGTGTACCCAGTCTCTACTGAGCACCCGTACACCATCCTTGATGTCAAACACCGATGGATATGGGATCATCCATCGCCCATCATATGGGTCAAGATGCTTATACGCTAGTCAACTCTGGTGTATCGATGCCCTGTCTCAATACACCCTCGACTAGGAATAGTTATAGGATGTACTCGTCGACTACCGTGGCCCCACTAATATGATCTCATCATAGTCCCAGTAGTTGAGTACATATCCTAAGGGCTTTATCAACATGTAAGATATAGACAATCAGAGTACATGTTAAGATAAAGTACAATCAGATAGCGTACTATCATATCGAGCAAGAAAATCCTCCCTATATATGTCCAAGCATCCATTACAATATTCATCGTATGTACAGTAATGGCCTCTAGGGCATACATATAACTAACACAAAACATATATAATCTTAAGTTAAATGATAAGGAAACATGAAAAATATGGGTTGATAATTTTTGAGTTGAAGATAATAGAGTTTCTTGTTAGAAAACCTAATTGGAGAATAAAAGTCAATAGGCCGAATTGATAGGATTTTGTGGGTAGTATCCGCTGAAAACCCTCAGGAGACAACACTCCTCCTACTAGGGACACCTAGAGGTTTAACGACTTGTTTCACGAGCTCAGTGCAATCGCGTGTCCCTACGAAAGTGAGGCTTGGTCGTTTTCGAGAATAAAACTAGTTTTGCTCGAGGAAGAGCAAAAGATAAGTTTGGGGTATTTGTTCATATCATAATTTTGCATTATTATATTCCCCATTCTTATTCATTTTACAAATAAACAGGTGCTTTTGATTCATGTCTGCTACATAGTTGCAGGTTACAGGTTCTCGGAATAAAACATTGAAATTGATGAAAAGACGATACAAAAGTGAGACTACGAACAACAAATGGAAGAATCTTGATCATGCCTACAGTTTGAAGAACAAATGAAGATCATTGGACAAGTTCACAAAGCACAAAGGCAGCTCAAGTTTCAAGACTTCGACACGAAGCAAACGGTAAAAGTCCACGACATTATGCACTGTGGAAATCTGGAAGAACACTGGAAGACAATCTGATAAACCAAATGAAGAAACAAGAAGGCAAATGCAACTGGAGAATTACCAAGAGAACACAGTCCAAGACACCACTATATGGCCATGGATCCGCGGCCAAACATGGCTTTTGGCCGATATTCCGCGGCCATGATAAGCCCGTGTCGGTGCAAATTTCTTGACGGTGTGGCGGTGCGTTGACTAGTCTTCTTAGGGTAAATTTGTAAATTTAGATCGGTATCGAATGTAACCCTAGGGTTTCTATGATATATAAATAGAAGCCCTAAACCTCTTTTTGTGGCATGCTTCTTTTTTTTGAAAAAATTCAGAATTCGTTGTAATGCTTTGAAGAGTGCATCGAATAAAGTAAGTAGATTTTTTTTACCTTACCATAGTTCTTAAATTCTTTTCTGCCTTAGTATAGATTTTATTATTTGCCCTAGTTAATTAGCTTAGAACTTTTATTCATCTGCCGTATCTTAGATAATTAGGTTATTGAATTGAAAACTCATAAAAAATGTAACGTTTTGAAAATCGTTTCGGTGAAATTTCGAAAAATCGGTAAAATAAGGGGGTTTTCTGTAAAAAGTCAAAATACAAATATCTTATTATAAAAATTAAATATACATATTCTAGCTATGTAATTGCTATTATTTGGTGTTTATTGAGCCGCTGGTGAAATTTCAAATTTTCTGAAAAAAATATTATTTTATTATTATTTAAGCCGTCACTAATACATTTAATTAGGGAAAATTACAAAGTGGAATGAGTTGAAACAAATTTTGTGCATCATAAAATATTAAATAAAATTTTATCATGTGATTTTTGGAACGAAAACATTTGCCAAAACGGTTTAGAAATTATTGAAGAAAAAAAGGCTTTTTTTTAGCGTAAATGGATGTTTGGGGTATTGTATTTATCATTTTTCATCACCCCACACCCGTACCCACACCCACACACCCCCATTCACTTCTTCCCTTGGCTGAATTCAGCAGCCCCCATCAATTTTCCCCACTTGAATTTCAAAAGAAAAGAAAAGGAAAAGAAAGGATAAAAGAATGTATAAGAATGGGCTTTTGACTTTTCTTTGACTTTGAAACCAACACCCTCTCTCTCTCACTCTCCCACTCACCTCACCCTCCCCACTCTCGGCCAGAACCAGCCCCCCCCCATTTTCTCCAAGTATCCATCTTCTTTCACCTCCATTTCCTTCAAAAAAATCAACAAAAATCAACACAAACCCTCACAAAATCAAAATCCGACTCCTACCCATTTCTCTATAGCCAAAATTGCATGGATTAGGGTGACAAGAGAGCATTTTGGATGGCTAGATTTCAAATGGGATCTACAAAATTGTGGAGGTATAATGTTAACCTTGTAGCTAAATTGTTGATTAATACTTATGTTAGCTTAGTTAAGTGTTAAAGTGGTTGAATTGCTAGTTATAAATCTTCAAGTTAGGGTTTGGGAAATTCTATAATTTAGGTTTTAAAATCAAGTTAGGGTTTTGTGAGATTGGTGTATGGTTGTGTGATGTTTTTAGGCTCTTATGACATGTTAAAACAAGATTAGTAGCTAGTTGTTATTGGTTAGTTTAAAAAAATTTGTTAATTATGCTAAATTGTAAACTAGGTTTTTAAAATAAATATATTCTTGTGAGATAAAATTCAAATTAAGGTTTATGTCATTATAAATATTATATTGAGTGGTTTAATGCTTTTAGTTCATGAAAATCCAAGCTAGATTGTAGTTTGTGCATTTTTGCTATAAAATTGTTAAAATTTAGGTATTTTGTAAACTAGAATTTTAGGGCTTTTGGAATTTAATGAGATTAAATTATGGGAATTGTTTTTATGACTTATTTAAGATATTTAGTGAATATTGTGGCCGCTAGATTCATTTATACATCGAGTTTTGTACTAAAACGGTGATTTGTGCTTGCTAGATTTTCGGAAAAATGACTTTTAAGGTGAATTTGGGGTTTTTGAGAATTTTAACCTATTTTATAGTATAATTAGTGCTTGTGATCGTGCAAATGAGTGTGTTTGGGTTTTTATCGATGGTTTGGCGTTTGTACGCCGACGTCGAGGGTTTTTAAGTTGATTTGTGGAAGCAAATCATAGGTTTTGACCTATGTGGGATTCGTGCGTCGTTTTGGTTATGAGTCGAATTTTAATGCGATATGGTGTGTTATGATATGTAGGTACCCTATGTGGGCTTCGAGACGACAAGCAAGCGCGTGGCGACGTCGGCACCGGCTAGCGAGAACCAGGTGAGTAGATTTATATCTACGGGGAGAAGTCGGGTGGATGGCGTATAGCACCCCCGCAGTCCGTGGTGGTGTATACGGATGCGTATACACACCAATAATTATTATATGTTATTTGGGATTATTAACGATACTTAGGATGGATATTGGTGTGTTAGATTAATTTAGCGTTGCGAACCCTAGGGTAGTGTTGCACACACATACACACATACATACTTGCATACATTCCTATTGATATGTGCTCATGGGATTCTATATAGTTATGTGTTCATATAGGTATGGGACTGTGTGTTCACATACGGATTTGAGGATAGTACTTGGGATTTATGATGAGTCGATGAGATTTGATTTGAGGCCGTGAGATCGGTGATATAGCGGGGTTCGTATTTGAGATACGACATGACGTTGTAGCGGGTCCTTGACGTAGTTTTTACACACGTGCATGCATACTTAGGCGGTATCAGTATTGTACTAGATGTAGATCAGTACCCCGATCATGATAATTGATAAAGAGGATACCAGGTGAATAGTATGATGAATGTGATATTGACCCGTACCTAGATTTGGGATGCCGTACGACGGATTTACGTACGATCTATATTGATGATTGATCCGCACTCTTGACTTGGGATGTCTGGTTATAGATATGATATTATTGAGGCGGGATCACCGACTATACATATACAGGTATGTATATGTATCGACTCAGATGATAGGCGGTTTCCTTACCTGTAGTTCAGCTTGTTAGTTCAGCCGTATAGTTTAGCGTAGTTGTTAGATTAGATTAGACCCTACCTATTTCAAAACTAACGAATCGTGGGTATTTTAAAAGACAGCCCAAGGGATCTTACGGATATTTCAAAAGACGTATCTTTTCATAAAAACACCGTAGCCCCTATTTTCAAAACCCCATGATTCGTGTTATTTCAAAAGGCACCAATTTGTAGGACTTATATTAGATTAATGCAGATTAGTTATCGTTGTGTCTAGTTTCAGCTCCCGCACATTATTGCTGTTCGCTCTGCCTCGCATATTTATTTTGCTGCATATTCCATTATTGATATCATGCTGTTAGGACACTAGCACCATTACCGATGATGCGTATGTACCACGTACACCTATTTGCCGGCTCACACACATCTTCATCGGTAATTGCCATGTCACGTACACTTAGAGAATATAATTGCTTGACTTAGATTGTTAGCTAGTAGTTTTGACATGATATTAGTGTACTTCCCTTATATGCCATATTAGACATTGTAGTTATTACCTACCACTTCATGCATACTGTTATTCGGTTGTTCATGCCTAGTTCATTATCATTGACATATGCACTTGTGATGATTTCTTGAGATTTATGATATTTCTGGATTTCGGGGAAAGCCGCAAAATTTACAACTTATGATCTTTTAAAATATAAAATGTTGCGGTTTTCTAGTGATGTAAAGTGTCGTCCACCATGAGTTTGCTGTGGTTTTGGAGATCCGTGTCGAGGAGTGGAGGAACCGTCACGGGTACATGGTGGACCCGGTATGGTACCCCGGGGCAAGAGGAATGTGGTGTTGACGTTGAGCCTGGCAGGGGAGCACTACCTACCGGTGATATTACCCGACGCGTCGGATATCCGGAGGATACCGTCGTGGTCTTGAGATGGATGGTAGGGGCCGGTCTGGACTGACGGCGCCCTAGATATTGAGATTGAGACATTGATATTTCGAGACAGTGAGATTTATGTTTTGTGTCGATGCTAGACACTGTTGATGCTGATTTCATTTATGATACCTCAGTTTAAAAATACGAAGGAAATCTCACTAATTTATGAAAACAGTTTCTTCATTTACATGTATTCTGTTCCATGCATTCATACCTCATTCATATGATATATTGCTACCTGAGGCACTGACACGGGCACATGAAATTATACTCGGGTTAGATATTACCCTAGCCATTGTTATAGGCTGCCTGTTATACTTATATTTGAGGATATATTATGATCATTGACCTAGGTTGCGTTATTTATGCGATTTCTGTGCGTAGATGTTTTTCTACTAACGAGTTGGCAACTCACCCCCGTTGTGCCACAGTTCTTGCAGGTTTCGCCGTACAGGTTTCATTACGGCTTGCTGGCACTCTTTCCATTTCCGGGTGACTTGCTAGTAGGTGGGTTTATTTGTATCGCACCCATCATTATATCTTGTATATCATTATTCTGTTGTATCTAGAAGTTCCATCAACCAAACATGTATTTATTTTGAGTTAGAGACCAGTGATGTTTTTCTTTCGACCTTAGAGTCGCGCGTTTTATTTCTGGTGGTTTTGAGTTTCCTTTTGAGTTTTGATCCTCGCCGTTGGCGTTGTATATTATATTGCTTGTGTGGTGGTGACCGTCGATTGACGAAGAGCTAGCTCCAGCTTGGGGATGCCTTTTTAGTGATTTCGTATACTATTCATGTTGTATCCCGTTTGGGAGCCAGTATTTACAAAGGAGACTCTGCCGAAATTTTCAGGAAAATTTTAATGCTTTTAAAAACCGCATAATTCGGCTTATGCTATTAAACTACTTGTTTTAAATCGGTTTTCCTTCACTCTACTAGTTTTCTTGGTTTGGATTTCTGGGTTTTCGGCTTACTTAGAATACGTACGCCTTGAGACGTTCGTAGTTTAAGTGCCGGTCATGTTCCGTACTTTCGGGTCGTGACAAAGTTGGTATCAGAGCGTTAGGTTTTACCTTCGGAGCGTAGGATGACCCTTGGTTGATGGAATAGGTGACTAAAGTAGAGTGACGTACCGTTGGTATGTTCCGCGGCATATTTACGACACGCCACTCCACTTAAGAAGCCTTAGGATGTACATTTCCTTGTTCAGTATTATATTCCTCCTGATCTAGCCTCATCGGTACCAGTTTGGTTTTGCTGCCACGATTACGGGCAGGGAGAGCTACGGCTAGAGTTGCGGTCAGCACGAGCTCGGCACGAACGAGGACTGACCAGGGCATGATTCCGGTGACACCGATTGTGGAGAGGTGTCTTTTGACTGTGTTTCCGCGCCACGAGCGTTTGGCGGATCGCCTTTATGAGGTTACTCGGATGTGCTGATCGACATTAGAGGATTGAGCCAATGATAGAGGCCAGCCAGATCTTGATGACCGTTGGTGTGTTGCTTATTCATGATGATCGAGGTACTGTTCCGCGTGCAGACGAGCGAGCCAGTTATTGCTGCGAACGACGAGGTATTGCCCCAGATGCTGGAGTTAATGCAGAACGAGTTGTACTAAGAGATGATAGAAGGTCGCTAGTCATCGTGGATGAATGACTAGGACATGTGGATCGTTCGCCTAACCCGATGCGAGGTCATCAGATAGATTGATTCCAGCTAGAGACGACTTCACGTGGAGACGTTGGGAGTCGACAGAGACGATCGAATGTCAGAAACCTACTATTCCAAGTTTAAAGTATTCGGAAAGACATGCAGGCAATTCTATGGTCCCTCTAGAAGAATGAAACCCTAACTCGACTTAATGACCGTGTGAAAGCCTTTGAACCTTCGGGTTTGCGGCAGTTCTACGACGCCATTAGTGAGGCTTGGGTTTGCCCTTCTACGGCTGGACCACCGATGCTGTGGTATGTACTCGATACTATTAAACTGTGCCCAAGAGGTTGAGCTCTTGGGGGATTATGAGGTTTTGACGACTCGATCAGATGACTCGACTTAATTCGGATGCTAGGTGGTGAGATGCATTCTTGGGAGACTCCAGATACGAGGATAGCCGTTGGAGCTCAGTCCATGCAGCTGCGACGAGATGATTCCAAAGCAGACGACATTAGAGAAAAGTGGAGTAAGAGGTTCGCACCAGATCTAGATGAGATGACGTTCCACTCCACCGACATCAGAGAGGCATTGTGCATGCCGAGGCATTGTACTTGGATATACCTTCCAGAAGGAGTCGCGATGAGTATGCAGTCATTCCAGAGCAAGATGCAGATATAGGAAAGGACAACGACTTCCGGACAGTTGGCAGAGACGAGGCATGGAATAGACCGTGAGCAGGATTCCTTCCAGGCCACTGATGCAATGATATTTGCACCCAGGATCAGATGTGTTACGTGCATTCAGAGAGCCAGAGGCCGACGCCAGTGATATGCTGCCTTGACAGGGCCGATGAGCCGATGGACCGAAAGATTGGTAATTCACAGTGAAGACCTTGACCCAGGAGTGGTCATGGTTACGCACACCAGCAGGCCAGAGTTCATGATCATCGACAAGACGTCCCATTAGTGACCGCGACAGTTGGCCGAGATTCTTAGAGGATGCGCTTGAGCGGTACTGTTCCGCCATTATTGATTTCGATGTTTTGGGTGATTTATTCGTATGATTTGATTTTGATGATTGAGGATTTGCGATCTTTGCACAGTGTTGCACTTGATATCATTTTCGTGCTTTAGTTTCACATGTTTGTGATTTTACGGTTTTAAACAGTTGAGTTGATTTTGTGCGTATGCACGCACGCGATTTGGTTCCTGCACTCTGTATAGTTTATATATGCTGGCAGTGCAGTGACATGTATTTTGTGCACTTGGATACACTGGATTTCGATTTCGAGGGTGATGCTCGACATTTGGTGTGTGCATTTTATGCACCGGATTGGATTTCATGATTTCGTGCACGATGGATGCACCTGATTTGGATTTTCGCGCGTGTTGGGCGCATGTTTTGAAGTGTGATTTTGGTGCACACCAGATTCACTAAATCGAGATTTTTCGTGCATGTCAGATACACCTGATTTTGCTGTCAGGCACACATGTTGCCTACGACAGATGTTTCGTGCACACCCGATGCACTTAGATGTTGTTTCTGTGCATATGTATGGCACCTATTTGGATTTTGATTTCCGTGCGCACCAGACGCACGTAGTATTCATACGCGTATTTTGGGATTGATTTATCTTATAGAGCAGTACGTTTTTATGATATTGCCATGTGTTTTCGTACTGAGCAGGACTAGTCAGAGGACAGTACTTGAATATATTTTGCATGCATTGATAGTTATTGAAGGGATTTCCAAAAAGCGAGCTATAGCCTCAGTATTTACCTACGTGTCTGATATGACACGAAATGTTTAAGACAAGGAGACCCTTCTAAATTGTTTCCAAAACGGCGGAACGTACATTTCAAACATTGGTATATATGTATATAGTTATTTTCTTATGATAGACGTCCGCCACTGTGCAGTGTTATACGCGTTGCACAGCGACTTAAAGAGATTTGGCATACATTTCCTTCAGATACTTACAGACATAGATTCGATTTTTACATGTATAGTTTCGAGTTATATCATATTGGTTTTGATTTGGATTTGGCATTGATGTCTTCTCCATGACTCCGATGATTGCGGGATGCTTGACGGTGTTTTGATTGGAGTTATATACTCATTTTTCAAGCGCATGCGCTGCGCTACGATTTGTTTTATGTATTTATGATTTCGGAGCCCCGACGACTTGATGGTTTTGGTTAGATGTTTTAGTATTTGGGGGGAGTTTTAATTTAAATTCGGGGACCGAATTTCTTTAAGGGGGGAAGATTGTAACGTTTTGAAAATCGTTTCGGTGAAATTTCGAAAAATCGGTAAAATAAGGGGGTTTTCTGTAAAAAGTCAAAATACAAATATCTTATTATAAAAATTAAATATACATATTCTAGCTATGTAATTGCTATTATTTGGTGTTTATTGAGCCGCTGGTGAAATTTCAAATTTTCTGAAAAAAATATTATTTTATTATTATTTAAGCCGTCACTAATACATTTAATTAGGGAAAATTACAAAGTGAAATGAGTTGAAACAAATTTTGTGCATCATAAAATATTAAATAAAATTTTATCATGTGATTTTTGGAACGAAAACATTTGCCAAAACGGTTTAGAAATTATTGAAGAAAAAAAGGCTTTTTTTTAGCGTAAATGGATGTTTGGGGTATTGTATTTATCATTTTTCATCACCCCACACCCGTACCCACACCCACACACCCCCATTCACTTCTTTCCTTGGCTGAATTCAGCAGCCCCCATCAATTTTCCCCACTTGAATTTCAAAAGAAAAGAAAAGGAAAAGAAAGGATAAAAGAATGTATAAGAATGGGCTTTTGACTTTTCTTTGACTTTGAAACCAACACCCTCTCTCTCTCACTCTCCCACTCACCTCACCCTCCCCACTCTCGGCCAGAACCAGCCCCCCCCATTTTCTCGAAGTATCCATCTTCTTTCACCTCCATTTCCTTCAAAAAAATCAACAAAAATCAACACAAACCCTCACAAAATCAAAATCCGACTCCTACCCATTTCTCTATAGCCAAAATTGCATGGATTGGGGTGACAAGAGAGCATTTTGGATGGCTAGATTTCAAATGGGATCTACAAAATTGTGGAGGTATAATGTTAACCTTGTAGCTAAATTGTTGATTAATACTTATGTTAGCTTAGTTAAGTGTTAAAGTGGTTGAATTGCTAGTTATAAATCTTCAAGTTAGGGTTTGGGAAACTCTAGAATTTAGGTTTTAAAATCAAGTTAGGGTTTTGTGAGATTGGTATATGGTTGTGTGATGTTTTTAGGCTCTTATGGCATGTTAAAACAAGATTAGTAGCTAGTTGTTATTGGTTAGTTTAAAAAAAATTGTTAATTATGCTAAATTGTAAACTAGGTTTTTAAAATAAATATATTCTTGTGAGATAAAATTCAAATTAAGGTTTCATGTCATTATAAATATTATATTGAGTGGTTTAATGCTTTTAGTTCATGAAAATCCAAGCTAGATTGTAGTTTGTGCATTTTTGCTATAAAATTGTTAAAATTTAGGTATTTTGTAAACTAGAATTTTAGGGCTTTTGGAATTTAATGAGATTAAATTATGGGAATTGTTTTTATGACTTATTTAAGATATTTAGTGAATATTGTGGCCGCTAGATTCATTTATACATCGAGTTTTGTACTAAAACGGTGATTTGTGCTTGCTAGATTTTCGGAAAAATGGCTTTTAAGGTGAATTTGGGGTTTTTGAGAATTTTAACCTATTTTATAGTATAATTAGTGCTTGTGATCGTGCAAATGAGTGTGTTTGGGTTTTTCTCGATGGTTTGGCGTTTGTACGCCGACGTCGAGGGTTTTTAAGTTGATTTGTGGAAGCAAATCAAAGGTTTTGACTTATGTGGGATTCGTGCGTCGTTTTGGTCATGAGTCGAATTTTAATGCGATATGGTGTGTTATGATATGTAGGTACCCTATGTGGGCTTCGAGACGACAAGCAAGCGCGTGGCGACGTCGGCACCGGCTAGCGAGAACCAGGTGAGTAGATTTATATCTACGGGGAGAAGTCGGGTGGATGGCGTATAGCACCCCCGCAGTCCGTGGTGGTGTATACGGATGCGTATACACACCAATAATTATTATATGTTATTTGGGATTATTAACGATACTTAGGATGGATATTGGTGTGTTAGATTAATTTAGCATTGCGAACCCTAGGGTAGTGTTGCACACACATACACACATACATACTTGCATACATTCCTATTGATATGTGCTCATGGGATTCTATATAGTTATGTGTTCACATAGGTATGGGACTGTATGTTCACATACGGATTTGAGGATAGTACTTGGGATTTATGATGAGTCGATGAGATTTGATTTGAGGCCGTGAGATCGGTGATATAGCGGGGTTCGTATTTGAGATACGACATGACGTTGTAGCGGGTCCTTGACGTAGTTTTTACACACGTGCATGCATACTTAGGCGGTATCAGTATTGTACTAGATGTAGATCAGTACCCCGATCATGATAATTGATAAAGAGGATACCAGGTGAATAGTATGATGAATGTGATATTGACCCGTACCTAGATTTGGGATGCCGTACGACGGATTTACGTACGAGCTATATTGATGATTGATCCGCACTCTTGACTTGGGATGTCTGGTTATGGATATGATATTATTGAGGCGGGATCACCGACTATACATATACAGGTATGTATATGTATCGACTCAGATGATAGGCGGTTTCCTTACCTGTAGTTCAGCTTGTTAGTTCAGCCGTATAGTTTAGCGTAGTTGTTAGATTAGATTAGACCCTACCTATTTCAAAACTAACGAATCGTGGGTATTTTAAAAGACAGCCCAAGGGATCTTACGGATATTTCAAAAGACGTATCTTTTCATAAAAACACCGTAGCCCCTATTTTCAAAACCCCATGATTCGTGTTATTTCAAAAGGCACCAATTTGTAGGACTTATATTAGATTAATGCAGATTAGTTATCGTTGTGTCTAGTTTCAGCTCCCGCACATTATTGCTGTTCGCTCTGCCTCGCATATTTATTTTGCTGCATATTCCATTATTGATATCATGCTGTTAGGACACTAGCACCATTACCGATGATGCGTATGTACCACGTACACCTATTTGCCGGCTCACACACATCTTCATCGGTAATTGCCATGTCACGTACACTTAGAGAATATAATTGCTTGACTTAGATTGTTAGCTAGTAGTTTTGACATGATATTAGTGTACTTCCCTTATATGCCATATTAGACATTGTAGTTATTACCTACCACTTCATGCATACTGTTATTCGGTTGTTCATGCCTAGTTCATTATCATTGACATATGCACTTGTGATGATTTCTTGAGATTTATGATATTTCTGGATTTCGGGGAAAGCCGCAAAATTTACAACTTATGATCTTTTAAAATATAAAATGTTGCGGTTTTCTAGTGATGTAAAGTGTCGTCCACCATGAGTTTGCTGTGGTTTTGGAGATCCGTGTCGAGGAGTGGAGGAACCGTCACGGGTACATGGTGGACCCGGTATGGTACCCCGGGGCAAGAGGAATGTGGTGTTGACGTTGAGCCTGGCAGGGGAGCACTACCTACCGGTGATATTACCCGACGCGTCGGATATCCGGAGGATACCGTCGTGGTCTTGAGATGGATGGTAGGGGCCGGTCTGGACTGACGGCGCCCTAGATATTGAGATTGAGACATTGATATTTCGAGACAGTGAGATTTATGTTTTGTGTCGATGCTAGACACTGTTGATGCTGATTTCATTTATGATACCTCAGTTTAAAAATACGAAGGAAATCTCACTAATTTATGAAAACAGTTTCTTCATTTACATGTATTCTGTTCCATGCATTCATACCTCATTCATATGATATATTGCTACCTGAGGCACTGACACGGGCACATGAAATTATACTCGGGTTAGATATTACCCTAGCCATTGTTATAGGCTGCCTGTTATACTTATATTTGAGGATATATTATGATCATTGACCTAGGTTGCGTTATTTATGCGATTTCTGTGCGTAGATGTTTTTCTACTAACGAGTTGGCAACTCACCCCCGTTGTGCCACAGTTCTTGCAGGTTTCGCCGTACAGGTTTCATTACGGCTTGCTGGCACTCTTTCCATTTCCGGGTGACTTGCTAGTAGGTGGGTTTATTTGTATCGCACCCATCATTATATCTTGTATATCATTATTCTGTTGTATCTAGAAGTTCCATCAACCAAACATGTATTTATTTTGAGTTAGAGACCAGTGATGTTTTTCTTTCGACCTTAGAGTCGCGCGTTTTATTTCTGGTGGTTTTGAGTTTCCTTTTGAGTTTTGATCCTCGCCGTTGGCGTTGTATATTATATTGCTTGTGTGGTGGTGACCGTCGATTGACGAAGAGCTAGCTCCAGCTTGGGGATGCCTTTTTAGTGATTTCGTATACTATTCATGTTGTATCCCGTTTGGGAGCCAGTATTTACAAAGGAGACTCTGCCGAAATTTTCAGGAAAATTTTAATGCTTTTAAAAACCGCATAATTCGGCTTATGCTATTAAACTACTTGTTTTAAATCGGTTTTCCTTCACTCTACTAGTTTTCTTGGTTTGGATTTCTGGGTTTTCGGCTTACTTAGAATACGTACGCCTTGAGACGTTCGTAGTTTAAGTGCCGGTCATGTTCCGTACTTTCGGGTCGTGACAAAGTTGGTATCAGAGCGTTAGGTTTTACCTTCGGAGCGTAGGATGACCCTTGGTTGATGGAATAGGTGACTAAAGTAGAGTGACGTACCGTTGGTATGTTCCGCGGCATATTTACGACACGCCACTCCACTTAAGAAGCCTTAGGATGTACATTTCCTTGTTCAGTATTATATTCCTCCTGATCTAGCCTCATCGGTACCAGTTTGGTTTTGCTGCCACGATTACGGGCAGGGAGAGCTACGGCTAGAGTTGCGGTCAGCACGAGCTCGGCACGAACGAGGACTGACCAGGGCATGATTCCGGTGACACCGATTGTGGAGAGGTGTCTTTTGACTGTGTTTCCGCGCCACGAGCGTTTGGCGGATCGCCTTTATGAGGTTACTCGGATGTGCTGATCGACATTAGAGGATTGAGCCAATGATAGAGGCCAGCCAGATCTTGATGACCGTTGGTGTGTTGCTTATTCATGATGATCGAGGTACTGTTCCGCGTGCAGACGAGCGAGCCAGTTATTGCTGCGAACGACGAGGTATTGCCCCAGATGCTGGAGTTAATGCAGAACGAGTTGTACTAAGAGATGATAGAAGGTCGCTAGTCATCGTGGATGAATGACTAGGACATGTGGATCGTTCGCCTAACCCGATGCGAGGTCATCAGATAGATTGATTCCAGCTAGAGACGACTTCACGTGGAGACGTTGGGAGTCGACAGAGACGATCGAATGTCAGAAACCTACTATTCCAAGTTTAAAGTATTCGGAAAGACATGCAGGCAATTCTATGGTCCCTCTAGAAGAATGAAACCCTAACTCGACTTAATGACCGTGTGAAAGCCTTTGAACCTTCGGGTTTGCGGCAGTTCTACGACGCCATTAGTGAGGCTTGGGTTTGCCCTTCTACGGCTGGACCACCGATGCTGTGGTATGTACTCGATACTATTAAACTGTGCCCAAGAGGTTGAGCTCTTGGGGGATTATGAGGTTTTGACGACTCGATCAGATGACTCGACTTAATTCGGATGCTAGGTGGTGAGATGCATTCTTGGGAGACTCCAGATACGAGGATAGCCGTTGGAGCTCAGTCCATGCAGCTGCGACGAGATGATTCCAAAGCAGACGACATTAGAGAAAAGTGGAGTAAGAGGTTCGCACCAGATCTAGATGAGATGACGTTCCACTCCACCGACATCAGAGAGGCATTGTGCATGCCGAGGCATTGTACTTGGATATACCTTCCAGAAGGAGTCGCGATGAGTATGCAGTCATTCCAGAGCAAGATGCAGATATAGGAAAGGACAACGACTTCCGGACAGTTGGCAGAGACGAGGCATGGAATAGACCGTGAGCAGGATTCCTTCCAGGCCACTGATGCAATGATATTTGCACCCAGGATCAGATGTGTTACGTGCATTCAGAGAGCCAGAGGCCGACGCCAGTGATATGCTGCCTTGACAGGGCCGATGAGCCGATGGACCGAAAGATTGGTAATTCACAGTGAAGACCTTGACCCAGGAGTGGTCATGGTTACGCACACCAGCAGGCCAGAGTTCATGATCATCGACAAGACGTCCCATTAGTGACCGCGACAGTTGGCCGAGATTCTTAGAGGATGCGCTTGAGCGGTACTGTTCCGCCATTATTGATTTCGATGTTTTGGGTGATTTATTCGTATGATTTGATTTTGATGATTGAGGATTTGCGATCTTTGCACAGTGTTGCACTTGATATCATTTTCGTGCTTTAGTTTCACATGTTTGTGATTTTACGGTTTTAAACAGTTGAGTTGATTTTGTGCGTATGCACGCACGCGATTTGGTTCCTGCACTCTGTATAGTTTATATATGCTGGCAGTGCAGTGACATGTATTTTGTGCACTTGGATACACTGGATTTCGATTTCGAGGGTGATGCTCGACATTTGGTGTGTGCATTTTATGCACCGGATTGGATTTCATGATTTCGTGCACGATGGATGCACCTGATTTGGATTTTCGCGCGTGTTGGGCGCATGTTTTGAAGTGTGATTTTGGTGCACACCAGATTCACTAAATCGAGATTTTTCGTGCATGTCAGATACACCTGATTTTGCTGTCAGGCACACATGTTGCCTACGACAGATGTTTCGTGCACACCCGATGCACTTAGATGTTGTTTCTGTGCATATGTATGGCACCTATTTGGATTTTGATTTCCGTGCGCACCAGACGCACGTAGTATTCATACGCGTATTTTGGGATTGATTTATCTTATAGAGCAGTACGTTTTTATGATATTGCCATGTGTTTTCGTACTGAGCAGGACTAGTCAGAGGACAGTACTTGAATATATTTTGCATGCATTGATAGTTATTGAAGGGATTTCCAAAAAGCGAGCTATAGCCTCAGTATTTACCTACGTGTCTGATATGACACGAAATGTTTAAGACAAGGAGACCCTTCTAAATTGTTTCCAAAACGGCGGAACGTACATTTCAAACATTGGTATATATGTATATAGTTATTTTCTTATGATAGACGTCCGCCACTGTGCAGTGTTATACGCGTTGCACAGCGACTTAAAGAGATTTGGCATACATTTCCTTCAGATACTTACAGACATAGATTCGATTTTTACATGTATAGTTTCGAGTTATATCATATTGGTTTTGATTTGGATTTGGCATTGATGTCTTCTCCATGACTCCGATGATTGCGGGATGCTTGACGGTGTTTTGATTGGAGTTATATACTCATTTTTCAAGCGCATGCGCTGCGCTACGATTTGTTTTATGTATTTATGATTTCGGAGCCCCGACGACTTGATGGTTTTGGTTAGATGTTTTAGTATTTGGGGGGAGTTTTAATTTAAATTCGGGGACCGAATTTCTTTAAGGGGGGAAGATTGTAACGTTTTGAAAATCGTTTCGGTGAAATTTCGAAAAATCGGTAAAATAAGGGGGTTTTCTGTAAAAAGTCAAAATACAAATATCTTATTATAAAAATTAAATATACATATTCTAGCTATGTAATTGCTATTATTTGGTGTTTATTGAGCCGCTGGTGAAATTTCAAATTTTCTGAAAAAAATATTATTTTATTATTATTTAAGCCGTCACTAATACATTTAATTAGGGAAAATTACAAAGTGAAATGAGTTGAAACAAATTTTGTGCATCATAAAATATTAAATAAAATTTTATCATGTGATTTTTGGAACGAAAACATTTGCCAAAACGGTTTAGAAATTATTGAAGAAAAAAAGGCTTTTTTTTAGCGTAAATGGATGTTTGGGGTATTGTATTTATCATTTTTCATCACCCCACACCCGTACCCACACCCACACACCCCCATTCACTTCTTTCCTTGGCTGAATTCAGCAGCCCCCATCAATTTTCCCCACTTGAATTTCAAAAGAAAAGAAAAGGAAAAGAAAGGATAAAAGAATGTATAAGAATGGGCTTTTGACTTTTCTTTGACTTTGAAACCAACACCCTCTCTCTCTCACTCTCCCACTCACCTCACCCTCCCCACTCTCGGCCAGAACCAGCCCCCCCCATTTTCTCGAAGTATCCATCTTCTTTCACCTCCATTTCCTTCAAAAAAATCAACAAAAATCAACACAAACCCTCACAAAATCAAAATCCGACTCCTACCCATTTCTCTATAGCCAAAATTGCATGGATTGGGGTGACAAGAGAGCATTTTGGATGGCTAGATTTCAAATGGGATCTACAAAATTGTGGAGGTATAATGTTAACCTTGTAGCTAAATTGTTGATTAATACTTATGTTAGCTTAGTTAAGTGTTAAAGTGGTTGAATTGCTAGTTATAAATCTTCAAGTTAGGGTTTGGGAAACTCTAGAATTTAGGTTTTAAAATCAAGTTAGGGTTTTGTGAGATTGGTATATGGTTGTGTGATGTTTTTAGGCTCTTATGGCATGTTAAAACAAGATTAGTAGCTAGTTGTTATTGGTTAGTTTAAAAAAAATTGTTAATTATGCTAAATTGTAAACTAGGTTTTTAAAATAAATATATTCTTGTGAGATAAAATTCAAATTAAGGTTTCATGTCATTATAAATATTATATTGAGTGGTTTAATGCTTTTAGTTCATGAAAATCCAAGCTAGATTGTAGTTTGTGCATTTTTGCTATAAAATTGTTAAAATTTAGGTATTTTGTAAACTAGAATTTTAGGGCTTTTGGAATTTAATGAGATTAAATTATGGGAATTGTTTTTATGACTTATTTAAGATATTTAGTGAATATTGTGGCCGCTAGATTCATTTATACATCGAGTTTTGTACTAAAACGGTGATTTGTGCTTGCTAGATTTTCGGAAAAATGGCTTTTAAGGTGAATTTGGGGTTTTTGAGAATTTTAACCTATTTTATAGTATAATTAGTGCTTGTGATCGTGCAAATGAGTGTGTTTGGGTTTTTCTCGATGGTTTGGCGTTTGTACGCCGACGTCGAGGGTTTTTAAGTTGATTTGTGGAAGCAAATCAAAGGTTTTGACTTATGTGGGATTCGTGCGTCGTTTTGGTCATGAGTCGAATTTTAATGCGATATGGTGTGTTATGATATGTAGGTACCCTATGTGGGCTTCGAGACGACAAGCAAGCGCGTGGCGACGTCGGCACCGGCTAGCGAGAACCAGGTGAGTAGATTTATATCTACGGGGAGAAGTCGGGTGGATGGCGTATAGCACCCCCGCAGTCCGTGGTGGTGTATACGGATGCGTATACACACCAATAATTATTATATGTTATTTGGGATTATTAACGATACTTAGGATGGATATTGGTGTGTTAGATTAATTTAGCATTGCGAACCCTAGGGTAGTGTTGCACACACATACACACATACATACTTGCATACATTCCTATTGATATGTGCTCATGGGATTCTATATAGTTATGTGTTCACATAGGTATGGGACTGTATGTTCACATACGGATTTGAGGATAGTACTTGGGATTTATGATGAGTCGATGAGATTTGATTTGAGGCCGTGAGATCGGTGATATAGCGGGGTTCGTATTTGAGATACGACATGACGTTGTAGCGGGTCCTTGACGTAGTTTTTACACACGTGCATGCATACTTAGGCGGTATCAGTATTGTACTAGATGTAGATCAGTACCCCGATCATGATAATTGATAAAGAGGATACCAGGTGAATAGTATGATGAATGTGATATTGACCCGTACCTAGATTTGGGATGCCGTACGACGGATTTACGTACGAGCTATATTGATGATTGATCCGCACTCTTGACTTGGGATGTCTGGTTATGGATATGATATTATTGAGGCGGGATCACCGACTATACATATACAGGTATGTATATGTATCGACTCAGATGATAGGCGGTTTCCTTACCTGTAGTTCAGCTTGTTAGTTCAGCCGTATAGTTTAGCGTAGTTGTTAGATTAGATTAGACCCTACCTATTTCAAAACTAACGAATCGTGGGTATTTTAAAAGACAGCCCAAGGGATCTTACGGATATTTCAAAAGACGTATCTTTTCATAAAAACACCGT
Organism: Agapanthus africanus; assembly: GCA_030015575.1. Taxonomy (NCBI): domain Eukaryota; kingdom Viridiplantae; phylum Streptophyta; class Magnoliopsida; order Asparagales; family Amaryllidaceae; genus Agapanthus; species Agapanthus africanus. The sequence goes on from JASDDO010000026.1 coordinate 410,120,167, forward strand.
AGCCCCTATTTTCAAAACCCCATGATTCGTGTTATTTCAAAAGGCACCAATTTGTAGGACTTATATTAGATTAATGCAGATTAGTTATCGTTGTGTCTAGTTTCAGCTCCCGCACATTATTGCTGTTCGCTCTGCCTCGCATATTTATTTTGCTGCATATTCCATTATTGATATCATGCTGTTAGGACACTAGCACCATTACCGATGATGCGTATGTACCACGTACACCTATTTGCCGGCTCACACACATCTTCATCGGTAATTGCCATGTCACGTACACTTAGAGAATATAATTGCTTGACTTAGATTGTTAGCTAGTAGTTTTGACATGATATTAGTGTACTTCCCTTATATGCCATATTAGACATTGTAGTTATTACCTACCACTTCATGCATACTGTTATTCGGTTGTTCATGCCTAGTTCATTATCATTGACATATGCACTTGTGATGATTTCTTGAGATTTATGATATTTCTGGATTTCGGGGAAAGCCGCAAAATTTACAACTTATGATCTTTTAAAATATAAAATGTTGCGGTTTTCTAGTGATGTAAAGTGTCGTCCACCATGAGTTTGCTGTGGTTTTGGAGATCCGTGTCGAGGAGTGGAGGAACCGTCACGGGTACATGGTGGACCCGGTATGGTACCCCGGGGCAAGAGGAATGTGGTGTTGACGTTGAGCCTGGCAGGGGAGCACTACCTACCGGTGATATTACCCGACGCGTCGGATATCCGGAGGATACCGTCGTGGTCTTGAGATGGATGGTAGGGGCCGGTCTGGACTGACGGCGCCCTAGATATTGAGATTGAGACATTGATATTTCGAGACAGTGAGATTTATGTTTTGTGTCGATGCTAGACACTGTTGATGCTGATTTCATTTATGATACCTCAGTTTAAAAATACGAAGGAAATCTCACTAATTTATGAAAACAGTTTCTTCATTTACATGTATTCTGTTCCATGCATTCATACCTCATTCATATGATATATTGCTACCTGAGGCACTGACACGGGCACATGAAATTATACTCGGGTTAGATATTACCCTAGCCATTGTTATAGGCTGCCTGTTATACTTATATTTGAGGATATATTATGATCATTGACCTAGGTTGCGTTATTTATGCGATTTCTGTGCGTAGATGTTTTTCTACTAACGAGTTGGCAACTCACCCCCGTTGTGCCACAGTTCTTGCAGGTTTCGCCGTACAGGTTTCATTACGGCTTGCTGGCACTCTTTCCATTTCCGGGTGACTTGCTAGTAGGTGGGTTTATTTGTATCGCACCCATCATTATATCTTGTATATCATTATTCTGTTGTATCTAGAAGTTCCATCAACCAAACATGTATTTATTTTGAGTTAGAGACCAGTGATGTTTTTCTTTCGACCTTAGAGTCGCGCGTTTTATTTCTGGTGGTTTTGAGTTTCCTTTTGAGTTTTGATCCTCGCCGTTGGCGTTGTATATTATATTGCTTGTGTGGTGGTGACCGTCGATTGACGAAGAGCTAGCTCCCGCTTGGGGATGCCTTTTAAGTGATTTCGTATACTATTCATGTTGTATCCCGTTTGGGAGCCAGTATTTACAAAGGAGACTCTGCCGAAATTTTCAGGAAAATTTTAATGCTTTTAAAAACCGCATAATTCGGCTTATGCTATTAAACTACTTGTTTTAAATCGGTTTTCCTTCACTCTACTAGTTTTCTTGGTTTGGATTTCTGGGTTTTCGGCTTACTTAGAATACGTACGCCTTGAGACGTTCGTAGTTTAAGTGCCGGTCATGTTCCGTACTTTCGGGTCGTGACAAAAAATGTCTTTTATCAATCCCCTAATGAGTGAGTAGTTCCTCACTTGTTAGGGTTAGGAATAGGAAAGGTTTGAGAGATGAAATCTCTCACCCCTTTCTTTCCCATCGCATATTTTTTATAGGACTCCATGCATACATACACACACCGCTCACTACGGCACCCTACCCCATGAGGTAACGGTGATACCGTAGTTTAAAAGACCGGTTGTGCATGTTTTCTATGGAGGTTAGGGTAAGAATTAAGAAAGGACGGATAAATACCTAGAGGAAGAAACATGGTTTCTTCCCGATCGTGCTAATCCCCTTTATTAATTATTACCATAACTCCTAAATAGATCTAAATTAGGGCATTGAAAGCGGTGAGAAATCTTAAATTTCCAAACTTAACCTAAACCTAACCCTACCAAGGTTTTAATCCTAGTCTAAATCAACTTAGTTTTTAGTGATAATCAATCCAACGCCAATTGGAATTAACTCGTTAGAACAAATTGAGAATACACAAAATCCCTGTGGACCGACCCGTACTCATCTGCTAGCTACAAAGCGACGCCGTTCTTGATTGCGGTTAACAATTCTTTGATCACAAAATCAAACATCTCTACAAATCAGCATGCAGAGGCGTTGATTAATGATATATCTTCTAGAAGGAGTCGCGATGAGTATGCAGCCGTTCTGGAGCAAGAAATAGAATTGGAAAAGGGTGATAACCTCCGGACAATTCGACAAAAACGAGATTTGAGAGAGACCTCGACAGGACCTTTCTGGAATACTATACGAGAAGACTTGGACCCAGAAGCGGTCATATTGCGACACCCAGCAGGCCAGAGTTCAGCATCGTCGACGAGATAGTTGGCCAGAGATCTGTAGAGGATGTGCCAGAGCGGGACTTTTTCCGTCGTCGTTCCATATTGTGCCGTTGAGCCGAGGAGCTATATATCTAGCAACGCACAGTGAGAGACATGAGCCTAAAAGCACAAGAGGCCAGATCATGAACAGGAAGCAAGTAGATATCTTGCTCTGCTACCATTGGATGCACCGACACCTTCTCGAATTTGAAGGAGGACATATCGACGACGGTATTTATGATTTGTGATTTGGTGATTCGATTATCACGTATCCGTCACCTTGGATTTCGGTATTTCGGGCGATCTATTCGCGTGATTTAGTTTTGATGACTGAGTTTCATGATATTTGTTTTTGTGCACCACGGTTGCACCTGACTTCGGTTTGATGTCATTCGATATGTTGATTTTGATTTCATACCTATGTTATGCATGTGATTTGACTTATGCTTTTGGCATAGTTTTCATGCACTTTTAGTGTTTTGATTTGATTTGTGCACGCTGATGCACATGGTTGTGAGATTATATACAGCGGTATACCTGATTTGGATTGAGCTGTATTGTATACCGTCGATTTCGATTCTGATATTGATATTGATTTCGTGCACTCTGTGCATTTGATTTGGATTCTTACACATATTTGATGCACCTGATTTGGATTTTGGCGCATATTCTGAGATGCGATTTTGGTGCACACCGGATGTACTGAATCGGGATTCTTCGTGCATATCAGATGCACCTGATATTTGTTGTCAGGCACACCCATTGCCTTTGACAGGTGTATTGTGCACACCCGTTGCACTTAGATGTTGTTTCTGTGCACACATATGGATTTTGATTTCCGAGCGCACCAGATGCACGTAGCATTCATATGCACATTTTGGGATTGATTTCTTATGGAGCAGTACGTTTTTATGATATTTGCTATGGTTTTCGTACTGAGCAGGACTAGTCAGAGAACAATACCTGGATATATTTTGCATGCATTGATAGTTATCAAAGGGATTTCCCAAAAAAGGGAGCTATAGTCTCAGTATTTAGCTACGTGTCTGATATGACACGAAACGTTTAAAACAAGGAAACCCTTCAAAATTATTTTCAAAAAAAAAAAAATCGTGGAACGTACATATTAAACAAAGTATAAATATATATATATATAGCTATTTTCTTACAATAGACGTCCGCCACTGTGTCGCGATACGAGCATTGCACAGCAACATAAAAGATTTGGCATGCCTTTCCTACAGATATTTACATATATAGTTTTGATGTATTTCATATTGGTTCGTATTGGATTTGACATTGTGTCTTTACCATAACTCCGATGATTGCGGGATGCTTGACGGAGTTTTGATTTTGAGTTATCTGCTCATTGTTCATGCGCATGCATTGCGCTATTATGCGTTTTATGTATTGATGATTTCGGAGCCCCGACGGCTTGGACTTTTTACTGAAATGTTTTAGTATTTGAGGGGTTTAAATTTAAATTCGGGGACCGAATTTCTTTAAAGGGAGAAGATTGTAACATTTCAGAAAAATAAAATATTATTTTTAGGAATTTTTATAATTTAATAATAAATATATTGAATATTTTAATAAGGTGGTATAATTAAATACCGATAAATTATGGAAATTTCTAAAAAGAGGGTGTTTTATGTGAATTATGCAAATTATAAGTTTTTATGATTAATTATACGCTATTTAGTGCTAATCGCGGTTAAATATCACTAATGGCGCATTAAACTTGTTTTGTGCAAAACATGCACCATATCATTTTTTTTTACACTTGTGTTACATTTTTTCTCATATCATGTGTTTTCATTTCTCATATATGGTTTTGTTTTGTTTAGAATAGAAAAGAAAATGAAAGAAAATGAAAGAAAAGAAAATGAATAAAGAAAGAGAGGCATGGGGCATTTACTAGGCATAGGGGAGGCTTGACTTTGGCGCTCTCTCTCCCCCCCCCCTCACTTCCCTCCTTGCTCAGCAGCAGCCCCAATCACCAGCAGCAATCCCTCTCCCTTCATCTCCTCTTCACCATCCCATACAACTTCAAAACAACACCTAAACTTCATCTCCTCTTCACAAACTTTGTGCACATGTTCACAAGCTACACTATTGACCAAGAAAAATTCGATTTTGGTGCCCCAGGGGATTCATGAGTGCAACATGAGGTAATCCCTACACCATTTGTGTAGTTTTCATTCACTTTGGTATTCATATGTGTTTTGTGGTGATTAAGTGGTGTTTGGGTGAACTTTGAGAATTCTAGCTAGGGTTTAGGGTGTGACTTGAATAGAGATAGTGTAATTGAGGTGTGATTAGGGACTACAACCCCTGTAGTGATGTTATTTTGGATTAAAACCTTAGACAAACCCCAGGTTGCGAACTTTGATTTCTGCAGATACGAAAATTGTGAGAATTGCGTAGGGAAATTGGAATCTGTTAACACCCGGGTGACCTGAAAATTATTTTGCAAGGACAGTAATACATGCAGGTGATTTAGAACATACCCTAAAGACCCCATCCCCTACACCCTCTACTTGGCCGCAGATTTAATCATTCTGGCCATAATTTGCGGCCAGAGCAGGTTGGAATTGATTCGTTTTGGTTCTGTAGCTTTATCTCCTGTCAACTAGACCCTTGGCATATGCAAAATTGACCAATTTGACTTAGGATAAAATCTGGGACCATTTTCAAGAGTTGCTGTTTTGATTCGGGGTTTCGTTTCTCGTATTTTGAATTCTAGATTTTGTATTTGTGTTTTTCCTTGATCATTTGACGTTTGTACGACGATATCGAGGGTTGTTGGTGGTTTTGGAAGCGTAGTCCATAGGTTCTAACCTATAGGCCTTTAGCGTGTCGTTTTGGTTTTCCGATGTGATTTTAATACGCATTTGCGATGCGTTATGATGTGTAGGTACCCCCATGAAGACTTCGAGACGACAAGCAAGCGCGTGGCGACATCGGCAACGGCAAGCGAGAGCAAGGTGAGTAGATTATATCTACGGGGGAAGTCGGGTGGATGGCGTATAGCACCCCCGCAGTTCGTAGTGTAGCTTATATATATTTATGGTTATATATGTGTTTATGTTACGTGGACGATTATCAAGATAGGATTTGTGTTAATGGTTAGATTAAGGTTCTTAGAAGTGAACTAGTATAGTTTCCTAGTCGCGAACCCTAGAATAGGTTACACCCACACGCATACACATGCTTACTTTGTTATACTTGCGCGTATATGGGGATACGTATACACACACACACAGTTATGGGACTATGTATATATACACGTATACCTAAACTTGGATGATGAGAATAGTGGATGATATTTGGAGATAAGTCGTTGAGTTTGGGCATGGTGCCATGAGATCGGTGATATGATGTGGTTCGTATTATGACATACGACATGAGATTTTAGCGGGCCTTTAGGCGTGTTTTTATACACGCACATATATCTATATAGATGGTATCGGTTTGTACTAGACTTAGATCAGTACCCCAGTTCATGAGATTTGATGATAGAGATACCAGATAATTGATGAGATAAATATGAGATTTGACCCGTACCCAGATTTGGGATGCCGTACGACAGATTTATGTACGAGCTATATTGATGATAGATCCGCACTCATGACTCGAGGATATCATATGATGTATATTGTATCGTATGTGATACTATTGAGGCGGGATCACCGACTATTATATTTATATATATATCGACTCAGATTTAGGTGGTTTCCATACCCTTTCGATTAGTTTGTTATTTAGATTTGTAGTTTACTTAGTTGATATTAGATTAGACCCGAGTCATACCTATTTCAAAAATTAATGAATCGTGGGTATTTTAATGACAGGCCAAGGGATACTACGAATATTTTCAAGGACATACTTTTTCATACAAACTCGTAGCCCTATTTTCTAAAACACCACGATTCGTGCAACTTTCAAATACCAAAAACCTGCATGACTCGTATATAGGGATGTATATTTCTTTATTGCTGCATTATTATTCATTTACCATTTATTCTACTGCTCACATTGCATTGCATGCTTATATGTTATTGATTCATATTCCTTTGTGCATATGACATATATCATACCTGTATACCTATATGCTTACACACATGCCTTTACATAGTTACATGCTCATATTATTGTTTCACATTGCATGTATTATAATTCATGGATTTCGCACTGCGATATGGTTTCATATGATGTTTTCTGGATTGTTTTACCCCTGCGTATATATATCAGTGGTATGGGACACTGAAATATATACGTATACCCATAGTATATATATATTAGTAGTATGGGACGCTGATATATATATATATATATATATATATATATATATATACATACACCTACTTAATATATCATCATGATGATCTATGCAAATTTACTTATTCATTATATATGAGTGGGGCCTATATGGTCGATGTGAGGGGCCTATATGGTCGATGTGAGAGGGGCTTATATGGTCGATGTGAGGGGATTTTATGGTCGATGTGTAGGGCCTATGTGCTCGATATGAGTGGGGCCTATATGGTCGATGTGAGGGGCCTATATGGTCGATGTGAGGGGCTTATGTGCCCGATGTATGGATGGCATGCTATTTCCCCTACCCCACATTTATTTTATATGCATTACTTCATGTATTAGTAGTACCTGATAGAGTACCTTTCATGACTATTGCATATACACATTACCATTTATTGCTTCATGTATTAGTAGTACCTGATAGAGTACCGTCATGAATGTTGCATAGATATTGGATACATGATATACGAGATTTACTTGATATTGGGATATTGAGATATATATTTTGTGTCGATGTTTGACACTGATTTTCTTATGATTTCATTAATGATATTTGAATGTTTATTCAAAAATCTCACTATATTAAGAAAACGGTTTTCTCATTCATGATATCTTCTGTTTCATTTTACCGCATTCATACCTCATATTTACGATATTTTGCTACCTGAGGCACTAACACGAGCACATGGGATTACACTTATATTTAGATGTTTACCCTTGCTTTTTTTATTATGCTTCAGACTTTATCATATTGAGGATATATATATATATATATATATATATATTACTGATCGTTTGACCTAGGATTTAGTCATACATAAGATTTCTGCTCTGTGATATTTTCTACTCACGAGTTGGCAACTCACCCCCATTGTGCCATAGGTGTTGCAGGTTTTGCCGTACAGGTTTCATTGCGGCTTTCTGGCACACTGCTTCCTTTATGGGTGATTGCTTTGGTAGGTGGGTTCACTTGCGTTGTGACCACCATTGTACTTATTTATTTTCAGTTGTATGTAGTAAAATTCTATCAACCAGACTTGTATATTTATTCAGACATAGAGATCAGTTGTTTATTATTCGACCTTAGAGTCGCGTGTTGTACCATTATGGATTTCATGCTATTTGAATTTCCTTTTGAGTTTTGATCCCCGCCCTTCGGCATTGTATATTATATTACTTGCGTGGTTGTGACCATCGATTGACAAAGAGCTAGCTCCCGCTTGGGGATGCATTTTATCATTATGCATATATTATTCTTGTTGTACTCCGTTTGGGGCCAGTTTTTATAAAGGAAACTCTGCCGAAATTTTAAGAACAGACTTGAGGATTTAAAAATGCATATTCGGCTTACTTATTTAAAAAACCTTGTTTTTAAAACATATTTTCTTCACTTCTTTAAAACTAGTTTTCCTTCGTTCATTATTTAAAATGGTTTTAGATTTTTGGGATTTTGGCTTACTTGAATTAGATGAGGTCCTATAGACTTCATATGATTCAAGGGCCAGTCACGTGCTATTTCGGGTCGTGACACTAACCCATGTAGAGAACAAACTATGGCTAACTAATAAGGGTTAGGTTAATAAATATCTACAAGTGAAACAAAATTAGTGGACTTGGTCAATTGTTCCACAAGCTTCTATATGCTTGAACCATGCGACTAATTACCAACTAATTTTGATTAACTTTAAATAAATAAAACCATTACATTATTATAAGCATGTTGTAAGTCTCATACATACATGTAGCATGCGGCATCTAGCATGACACAAAAGATATACATCAATATATATCACATATATACCAAGTATACACTAGTGAGAAAAAGAATTCTTAAGTGAGCTAATATTAGTTAATGTAAGTTAATATATCAAATATATAATTATACATTAAATTATTAAATCAACACTTGATTTAATAATTAGGCTATATCACATACAACCGACTAATATAAAATGTAACAATCTATCGAATCAACACTTGATCCGATAATCCGGCTATATCATATATAACCGACCGATATCATATATCGCGAGAATATAACGCGGTATCATATACATGCATTAATCTCGGTCCCGCACATATCACATATGTGCTCCTACTTCGTTTCGCATGAACCAGGAAACCTCTGTGTAGGACTCTAAAGACTCGTCAATATGCCGGTAGTAGGTGATGATCATATCAAACATCCACAAGCCGCAAGCGGTCTGCTAAACGTAACGGCCACCCGGGTATTGAGCGATCAGAAGATCAACAAGTAAGCCTGCTCATACTCCTGCGAATCCAAACAGTAACACTACTGTACAGTCCGGTCTCTTCGTCTGATATGTCGTATATCTCGCCTGGGGTGGTAAACGTCAGACCCCAATAGCTTGATAAGTCATGCCGATGTAAGGCTCATCTTGGGTCGAGAAACTACTGATAACACTTACCAGTAAATCTCAGAAACAACCCTGGCCAGAGACTTCCTATTATAGACAATCGAGCACAGCGCAACAACGACCCCCAATACCGGGAGAGACGAAATCCCCTCCTATCGCTCATTGCCTCCATGTGACTCAGGACTGTACACAAAAACCACCGTTTTGCACTTTCTCTTGAACGCGTTAAGGTGGAAATCGAAGCACATTGGAAATCACATAAGACTCTATGACGATCTCGGGTCGACAGACTAACCTGTACCAGTGTCACCAGAGAACTGCCATCTGACGTGAGGTATAATACCATCTAGGAGTTCTCGGCGAGTCCGTCCAGTGTACCCAGTCTCCACTGAGCACCCGTATATCATCTCTGATGTCAAACACCAATGGATATGGGATCATCTATCACCCATCTACATGGGTCGATAAGCTATATGCTAGTCTACTCTGGTATATCGATGCCGTGTCTCGATACACCCATGACTAGGAACATTAAAGGATGTACTCACGGACTACCTTTTCCCCACTAGTATGATCCGCATCGTAATTCAGGTAGTCAAGTACACATCCTAAAGGCTTTATCAACATGTAACAGAGAGACAATCAGTATGCATGTTAAAATAAAGAGTAACCAGATAGCATACTATTATGTCGAGCAAGAAAGTCCTCCATATGTATGTCCAAGCATCCACTATAATATACATCTCATGTACAATAATGGCCTCTAGGGCATACATATAACTAACAATCTCCCACTTGCACTAGGGCTATCTATAGCAGTGGTTGTAGTATCTTATACTCAACCATCCCATAAAAGTCTCTCTCTCTGGGAAAAGGCCTTTATGAGTGTATCCGCCGTGTTGTCCTCTGAGTCTACTCTCCTAACCTTGATCTCCCTGGAGATCAACCATCTCCATGACCAGGTGATACCGCGTTAGAATTTGTCTGGGTCACTGATGGGACGGGGTTCCTAGGCATATGCCACAACTCTATTGTCACACAATGGTAGGAACGAAGTTCATCACATGAACTTATATATACCCAGACTGACTCTTTGGTAGTATCGTTGGTAGCGATGTATCCATCCTTTATCATCTAGTTTGCCACGGTATCTAACTTGGAACTCTTCCAACACATCGTCCCTCCACTGAGGGTAAAGAAAATGCCTGTGACTGACATTCAGTCGACCTTACCACCGAGGATTCTATCCAGTGATTCTCCCCAGGATCGATTGATACCATCTCACTACACCTAGTGAGAATCCTAACATCCACTTAGATCTATCTCATAGGTTCAAAACCTCAGGATTTAGGAGGTATCACCTTGATCCTATATGGAGAATCCTTGTGATAAGAGGAGATTGACCGAGTGTAGCATAGGAAACTCCTTCACTATCTAGAGTATGTCATCCACGTACAACACGAGGAATACCACTATACTCTCTACTACCTTTTTGTATATACAAGGTTCATATACCATTTTGATGAAGTCAAACGCTTTAACTATCATATCAAAACAGATGTTCCAACTCCGCGATGCCTTCTTTAACCTGTAAAGCAACTTGCATACGTTTCCGCTGCTCCCACTGTTTACGAAGCCCTCTGACTGTGTACTTATAGACGATCTCTTCTAAATCAGTATTTAGAAAAGCAGTCATGACACTCAACCGCCAGATATCGTAGTCATGGTATGTAGCAATGGCAAGTAGGATCTGGATGGACTTAAGCATAGGCACTAGAAAAGGTTTCATCATTATCTATACCTGGTCGATGACGAAAACCTTTTGTAACAAGTATAGCTTTGAAAGTCTCAACTTTTCCATCCATACCAAGTAATTTTCTCAAGATATACTTGCTCCTGATGGGGGTTTAACCCTTCAGATAAAGAAACCAAAGTCCATACTTTGTTGGTGTATATGGATTCCATCTCAAATTGCATAGCATCCAGCAATTCTTACAGAGTCCCCACTCTTGATGGCCTGCTCGAAACTAGTTGGGTCATCATCTCATGATGCAATCCTCGCTCCCACTGTCATAGAGAAAACTGAAGTATCTCTCAGGTGGGTTAGGAACCCTACCAGATCGGCGGAGAGGCTGAGATTCATCGAAAACTATTGAATCCTTCGGTTCTACCAAATCATCAGCTGTAGTTTGTATAGCTGGAACTCCTTCCAGTTCAACCTCATGACCACAGAAGTCTTCGAGGCCGAAGATGATCTATGTCGAGGAGACTCAAGCTCATGATACCTCTTCACTAAATTAGGGTTTAGCAAACACCCTAAACTAAATGGATAATAGTAGATGACGATGAAGTAGAAAATGGGCTCACTTTAGATTTAATTTTCTCACAATATTTTCACACTTAGAAAAAAGCTAGCAAGCTTTTTCTCATGAAGAAGAAGAAAGAATGAACTCTTGAGGTGAGAAAATAAACCTTGGGTGAGTTAGTGTTATACACTAACCCATGTAGAGAATTGACCATGGTTGAGGATAATGGTTAGGTTAATAAATATCTACAAGTGAAACAAAAATGGTGGACTTGGTCAATGTTTTCCCCAAGCTTTTACAAGCTTGTAGCCATGCCAAATATCCATCCATTTTTGAATTACTTAGAAAAATATAAACCTTACATTATCCTTACTATAGTATAAGTCTCATACACCCATGTAGCATGTGGCATCAAGCATGACACAATTAAATGTACATTAATATATATCACATATATACTATATGCACACAAGTGAGAAAAAGAATACTTAGTGAGCAAATATTAGTTAATGTAAGTTAATATATCAAATATATAATTATACATTAAATTATCAAATCAACACTTAATTTAATAATCCGGCTATATCACATACAACCGACTAATATCATATGAATCATCTTATCGAATCAATACTTGATCCAATAACCCGGCTATATCATATATAACCGACCGATATCATATATCACGAGAATAGAATGCGGTATCACATACGCGCATTAATCTCGGTCCTTCACATATCACATATATGCTCCTACTTCGTTTCGTATGAACCAGGAAACCTCTGTGTAGGACTCTAAAGACTCGTCAATACGCCGGCAGTAGGTGATGATTATATCAAACACCCACAAGCCGCAAGCGGTCTGCTAAACGTAACGGCCACCCGGGTATTGAGCGATCAGAAGATCAATAAGCTAGCCTGCTGCGAGTCCAATCAGTAACACTACCGTACAGTCTGGTCTCTTGATATGTCGCATATCACAGCTTGGGGGTGGTATAACGTCAGACCCCAATAGCCTGATAAGTCATGCCGTTGCAAGGTCCATAATGGTTCGAGAAACTACTGATAACACTTACCAGTAGATCTCATCAACCCTGGCCAGGGATTTCCTGTTATGGCCAATCGAACATAGCGCAACATCAACTCCCAATACCGGGAGAGACGAATCCGCTCCTATCGCTCATTGCCTCCATGTGACTCGGGACTATACCCAAAAACCACCTTTTTGCACAATCTCTTGACCGTAGTATGGTGGAAATCAAAGCACAGTGGGAATCATACAAGACTCTATCACGATCTCGGGTCAACAGACTGACCTGTACCAGTGTCACCAGAGAACTGCTATCTGACGATAGGTATAATACCATTTAGGGGTTCTCGGCGAGTCCGTTCAGTGTACCCAGTCTCCATTGAGCACCCGTATACTGATTGAAGTAGAATTATGCATTCTACCTTATCCTATTTATTCAACTTACCGCAATCAAGACGGTGTCACTTTGCAGCTAGCCGGTTGAATACGGGTCGATTCACAGGGAGATGGTAGTATGTCCATTCGTGTTTTAGACGAGTCAATGAAAGAATGTATATATGTGTTCAAATCTATCCTAAATGTTTGTATGTATATTCAAGTAAGCTTGTTAAGGTTAAAGTTGGTTAGTAGAGTTAGGATTAGTCTTGTACTTGTCTTTTGCCATTCTTAAAACGATGTTGGGATAATCGAAAGTAGCGGGGATGAGGAGGACATAGGAATGGGATTTGCGAGTTTAAACAAGCTTTCCAACGCTAAATCCATTCCTAGTGCCCCATGTCCTTCCGTCAAATGCGCTTATTTTCAACCATAAGCCAAACACCAGCAACCATATATCCAAATAAGTCATAACTACATGTCACGTTGTAGTGCGCTTAAAGGACTTCTAGACTTAGGTCGCGGCTATATGTCACGTATAGCGTGCCTAAGTGAGGGGGTTGCGTTTGTTTGGTCTAGGTTCGTTTTAGGATGTTTGGCGAAGAGAAGCACAAGGGATTTTTCCGTCCCTCATACTAACCTTCCTTAGCCCCTAACAAGTATAGAAATTATTCATACATGAAAATGAAAAGAAAACAAAGCAAGAAAGAAGCAAAGAAAGAAAGGAAAAATACGGTTTTACAAGCTAACTACTTGGGTCCTCACCTAAGCAAGGAACTCCGTCGAGTATCATGGCTTGAAAATAATACGGATAAGAAGGGAAGGAAAATAAAACAAGCAAAGAAATATCAACAACTACTTAACAACAAGAAACAAAACTACACTTAGGAATTAAAATTACAATACAAGAATTAAAAGATACAAGTTAAATAAATACCCTTATCTTCATTAAACATCCACTCAAGAGCTCTCACTGCACTTTAATGGAGGAATAGATGAAGAGGAACAAGAAGATACAAGATAACCTACACTAATTCTAACGAAAAAGAAGCATCCTTTACTTGGCACAAAACTGGGCTATTTATAGGCAGAGAGCTGAAACCCTAGGGCTAAATTCTGAGCCCAAATACAATAACCAAAATAACCCTAAAGTTTGGTCAGATGATGACACGAAACCGCGGCGGAACTGCCGCGAAAACCCACATTCCACCACGGTTTTGGGGAATTAGCTCCTCGTTTTCTCTGTGCTTTCTTATGTTGCTATCTTATGTTGTTCTACATATCCCAAATTGCAAATTGTTTTCAAAATTTCTTCAGATCCGCAACAGTCCAAAATGCCTTCACTTTTAATTCATTTGACCTTATCTCCCTCGAGCTCCGCGCACCCATTAAATCTTGTGCTGCCCCTCTCGTGCTCTGTGCTTGTCCGAGACACGAATGACCATTGTTCTTTGTCTTGTCTCTTGAACTGGTAAGCGGCACTGGACAGATACGAATAACCGAAACCCGGCCTTTATCTATCGGCAACAGATGCTCTGTATTTTGGCGTAACTGTAGAGATTTTGTATGATTTGCATTATTTTAGACTAGGAACCTGTAATCTGTAAATATATACCAAACACGGATTAAAATCACCTTCTTAAAAACAAACGAGCAGAAGAATGGGCGGTATTAAATGCAATATTCTGGTATGAACAAATACCCCTAAACTTAACTTTTGCTCGTCCAGAGCAAAACCAATTATTCACAAAAGTCCTAACCTCACTTTCGCAGGGAACGCGATTGCACTGAGCTCGTGCAACAAGCCGTTAAATCTCTAGGTGTCCCTAATAGGAGGAGTGTTGTCTTCCGAGGGTTTTCAGCGGATACTACCCACAAAATCCTGTCAAGCTAGTTTCATAAGTTAACTTTGATTCTACTCCTACAGTTTAGCATCTAAGTTAGAAACTCTATCATCCTAAATTAGAAATATCCAATCCTTATATTTCACACCTCCTATTTATTCAACCCCAGATTCTATACGTTTTACAATTTAGAAAGATCTCGGTTTCTCTTGAGTTTTCCTTCTAAAGCGCAGCCTCCAATCCGGAATTTTTATCAACTTTACGGAAAACATAAGTCTTATTCTTTATTCCTATTTTTCCTCCAAAAATCGATTGTTTACCCTCACGTGTGTGTAAATTTTCACCCCTACACTCAAGAATTCAAATCAAGCTAATACTCTTTTTGTGGTTAGCTTTATTATCTAATACTACATCTTTTCATTAATGGATGGATGGTTTTTCTCACACAACTTTCATTCGACTATTAATGCTTTTTGAGGCACTGACAACCGATTACTGAATGTGTGGGCTTAAAGCGTAAATAGCAGTTTCCAGGTCTTGACTTTATTTATTTATTTTTCTTTTCTTTATTTTTCTCTTTCAAGGCCGGATATATTTTTCAATGATACTCTTTTTGTGGTTAGCTTTAAATACCGTTTTTTCTTTCATACTAGGTTTTCAGGCAAGAGTATTTCTAGGTATCCTTTACTATCCAAAGTTTTAAGGTGCGTGTATGTATAGTTTGTAGGGTATATACTTTCTAAATTTGGACTTAAGAATAAAAACTATTTTTTAGACTTATCCTTCAGAAAAGTTTTCAATACTTTTCCTTCATCTCGACTTAACTTAAGAACTGAACTCAAGATTACCTACTTCTATAAAAAAAACTGCAAGGACGTATAATTACCAAGGTTAAACAGAATGAGGGTTATTTTTAGGGTTTTCAATTCCTAAGCCTAGGATTTAGTTATTTCTAACGTATCAACTAAACTTTCGGAATAAAAATCCAAGTTACCCTATTAGCTAACTTGACGACAAAGTTTTTATATTTTTGTAATTTTTTTCGATTTTTATGGGTTTTTAAATAAGTATGCAAATGCAAAATATACACATGAATGCAAAGGTAGAAAGTTTACCGAGCACACCCCCAAAGTTAAACTTGACAGTGCCCTCACTGTCAGGCTATACTAACAGGGTCAAAATTGTCGGCGCTCCCCTGTTTTTTTTTGTTTTTTATATTGTTTTTTTTATAAAAAACAAAAAGCAAACCAAAAATATGTACACAAAAAGATCCTCCCAAACTTAAGTGAAACACTGTTGCCACTGTTTAAGCGGTGAAGTTCAGGATTAGGAAGGAGAGAACAGTATCAATCTATACAAAGCCTTACACAAGCCAAAAGTTAAAACCAACCATTCAAAATTTTTATCGCTATAATGTGCAGGTTGGTGAAAGAATGTGGAGAGGAAAGAAATGGAGAGTACGCGAGACCGTATGGGGATGGAAATGGGATACGGTCTCGGTATATGAGGAGAAGAATGGCAGAAGGGAAAAAAATGGAATATGAACTTGAGGGTGTAAATGGAGTAAAAAAATTAGTACAATTTGTAATGACCGATGTGAAAAAAGTGATTGTACTAATTTATCAACCCGTTAAGAAATGGGGATAAACCTCTCAAGATTCGTGACAAAACATGGGTTGAGCGAACTTGGTGAACCAGATATAAGAAAAGAAGGTGATACGGTGGCTTGCGAAGTGGGGACGATAGAAAGGATGGAGGGAAGTGATCGGGGACTGGTATCAGTTAAAGGTTCATGAGGGTGTATACAGTCAATGAAAGGGACATGATGAATTGGAAAATCCGACTCATCAAATAAAACTATTTCATCCTCAATACTATCCTCAAAATTCAGCTCATCCATGCATTTATCCTCAAAATCCAGACGCATATGGGGTTCGGGAAAAACAGTTAATGGTTCGGGATGA
This sequence comes from Agapanthus africanus, assembly GCA_030015575.1. Classification (NCBI taxonomy): domain Eukaryota; kingdom Viridiplantae; phylum Streptophyta; class Magnoliopsida; order Asparagales; family Amaryllidaceae; genus Agapanthus; species Agapanthus africanus. The sequence goes on from JASDDO010000026.1 coordinate 410,137,039, forward strand.
TGTCCACATGGAAGTGAAAGGACATGATGAATTGGTGAGAAAAACTCATCCAAAACTACGGGTTCATCATCCAAAATATTCCCAGCGTCGATATCCTCAATCAAGTGAAAATCAAATTTCTCAGACACCTCATCAACAATATGGATTTCAATCAATTCAGGTTCTAGAGTGGAGGTGTAGATATCAAAAGGATTGGGTGTGGTTTCACTTGACAAGGTCCCTTCACAATCCGGTAAATCAAACACTACAAAGTCGCACAACTCATCAAACATTCTATCTCCAATTGGTGATTTATGTGGGACACTCGATAAACATTCAAAACCGGAGTTATGGAATTCAATTTGTAAGGGGTAGGTTTGATTTGAAAGGGTGTACTTCTCACTCTCACTACTCAAATTCTCAACCTGTCCTATCGCCTCATTATACATTAGAAAATGTGGAGCTAGTTGGAAACTAGCTGCCGGTTCGTTAGGTTGTATGAGGGCGGCCATGGACGCATTCAAATCCATCATCTGTTGGCACGACGCCACCCGAAATTCTTCCAACGACTGTTCAAGACTAGACATGGGTTGTGAGGGGGTTTTAGTAAAAGATTCAAATTCGTGTGGATACGTGAAACTCCCAAATGGCTGTTCAGAAGAAATGTCTAGGAAAGGTGTAAAAGTCGGGTAGGAGTGATAGGAATTGAATGGTTGGACAGGATTAGGATCAATGTTATGATAAGAAGGAGATTGGAATTGTTGATCAAAAGAATTGGAAGTGGTGAAAGGTGTGAAAGATCGGCTACGAGATTGTTCAATTCGGCCAGCTATGGACATGGGATTCAGAGTCGCAATATGACTCGCAAAAGGGGTATCAACGTAAGAAGGTGGGATAGGTTGAAACGGTTCATACGAAGTGGATTGCGGAGTCCTATTGTTTGTTCTAGACGCGTCTATTCGATCTTTCAATGAAATTTTGGGCATGGATGGATCTTTCGAAGTTCGGCCAAAGCAAGAACCGTAAGAAGAAATGTCTAGTTGTGGGTACCAAAGTTCAGCAAGAGTAGGTCGTTTTGGGGTACCCATGTTATGAAAAAGGTAGGGAGGGTGGAAAGTGGTTCAATTTTTATAATTTTTTTTTGAAATTTTTATATATTTTTTTATTTTTTGCAGTTTTCGAAATTGTTTGTTTTGAAAGAATACGGAATTATGGAACTAAACTATACATAAGCACAATCACAATCACAATATGCACAAACAATCACCTAGAGCTAGGGTATTCAAAGTCCAACTAGACCACTCCTAGACTTCTAAGAGAAAAGTTGTTGGATAACCCTCGAATCGCCTCTTTACTGTCAATTGTGGCCAGATAAGCAAAAGTGAGGTAAGGAGGGTTCTGCTCATGAATCACCATGAGATGGGCCTTTAAAACTTACCTTCTCACTTGTCTAGCCTAGGCACCACAAAGTCAAGTTTAGATAAACGACCGATTACCCGCAACCTTCACTTATCCTAAATGGGCGCGACAAGTCCTTATAGGTTTGGTCTAGATATTTTTTATTAACTAAAGGTGATGCGTATGCTTTTTGTGGTTTGTAGGGTCTTAGGAAGGGTGATGAAATCCCCAACCAATCTTACTTGGTGTTATAGCCCTTTAATATCCGTATTATTATGTGCAAAGCGGTAAACAAGCAAAATCTAAAACAATAAAAAATTTATTTGGTGCCGGCGCAATCTGTGCAAAGAAACCTGCATGAAATACAGATCAGTGGAGTTCAGAGAGGGACTAGAGTAAAGAGAAGGGGAGTAAAAATAGGCACAGAATCCACAATAGGACCGCAGAACCGCCACGAAACTCTTCCTTTGACCGCGATTCCGCGGTCAAATTGTTGAGTTGGCGCTTGAACCTTTGGTCACTGCACTTCCCTTGTTCCGTACACCCTAATAAAAACCTCTGTTTCTTGATTCAATTATTGTAATTGCTCCAGATCGCCTGCACACTTGCACACAAAAAATATCAAAAATAACAAAAATAACAAAAAAGGTTTTTGTTATAATTTTTTATTTATATATATATATATACACACACACACAAAAAAAAAGAATATTAACCCGAATAACAAGAAAGAAATATGTTATCGTCTCTCCGGCAACGACGCCATTTGATTGAAGTAGAACTATGCGTTCTACGTTGTCCTATTTATTCTACTTACCGCAATCAAGACGGTGTCACTTTACAGCTAGCTGGTTGAATACGGGTCAATCCACAGGGAGATGGTAATATGTCCGTTCGTGTTTTAGACGAGGCAATGAAAGAATGTATATATGTGTTCAAATCTATCTTAAGTGTTTGTATGTATATTCAAGTATGCTTGTTAGGGTTAAGATAGGTTAGTAGAGTCGGGATTAGTCTTGTACTTGTCTTTTTCCATTCTTAAAACGATATTAGGATAATCGAAAGTAGCGAGGATTGGGAGGACATAGGAATGGGATTTGCGAGTTTAACCAAGCTTTCCAACGCTAAATCCATTCCTAGTGCCCTTTGTCCGTCCGCTAAATGCGCTTATTTCCAACCATAGGCCAAACACCCACAACCATGTATCCAATTAAGTCACAACTACATGTCATGTTATAGTGCGCTTAAAGGACTTCTCGACTTAGGTCGCGGCTATATGTCACGTATAGCGCGCCTAAGTGAGGGGGTTGCATTTGTTTGGTCTAGGTTCGTTTTAGGATGTTTGGCAAAGAGAAGCACAAGGGATTTTTTCGTCCCTTATACTAACCTTCCTTAGCCCCTAACAAGTATAGAAATTATTCACACATGAAAATGAAAAGAAAACAAATCAAGAAAGAAGCAAAGAAAGAAAGGAAAAATACGGTTTTCTAAGCTAACTACTTGGGTCCTCACCTAAGCATGGAACTCCGTCGAGTATCATGGCTTGAAAATAATACAGATAAGAAGGGAAGGAAAATAAAACAAGCAAAGAAATATCAACAACTACTTAACAACAAGAAACAAAACTACACTTAGGAATTAAAATTACAATACAAGAATTAAAAGATACAAGTTAAATAAAACCCCTCATTTTCATTAAACATCCACTCAAGAGTTCTCACTACACTTTAATGGAGGAATAGATGAAGAGGAAGAAGAAAATACAAGCTAACCTACACTAATTCTAACTAAAAAGAAGCATCCTTTACTTGGCACAAAACTGGGCTATTTATAGGCAGAGAGCTGAATCCCTAGGGCTAAATTCTGAGCCCAAATACAATGACCAAAATAACCCTAAAGTTTGGTCAGATGATGACACGAAACCACGGAGGAACCGCCGCGAAAACCCACATTTGGCGGCAGTTCCGCCGCGGTTTTGGAGAATTAGCTTCTCGTTTTTTCTGTGCTTTCTTATGTTGCTCTCTTATGTTGTTCTATATGTCCCAAATTGCAAATTTCTTCCAAAATTCCTTCAGATCTGCAACAGTGCAAAATGGCTTCACTTTTAATTCATTTGACCTTATCTCCCTCGAGCTCCGCGCACCTATTGAATCTTGTGCTGCCCTTCTCGTGCTGTGTGCTTGTCCGAGACAAGAATGACTATTGTTCTTTGTCTTGTCTCTTAAACTGCTAAGCAGCACTGGACGGATACGGATGACCGGAACTCGGCTTTTATCTGTCGGCAACAGATGTTCTGGATTTTGGCGTAACTGTGGAGATTTTGTATGATTTGCGTTATTTTGGACTAAGAACCTGTAACCTATAAATATATAGCAAACACAGATCAAAATCACCTGCCTATAAACAAACGAGCAGAAGAATGGGCGGTATTAAATGCAATATTCTGGTATGAACAAATACCCACAAACATAACTTTTGCTCATCCCGAGCAAAACCAATTATTCACAAAAAGTCCTAACCTCACTTTCATAGGGAACGCGATTGCATTGAGCTCATGCAACAAGCTGTTAAACCTCTAGGTGTCCCTAGTAGGAGGAGTGTTGTCTTCTGAGGGTTTTCAGCGGATACTACCCATAAAATCCTGTCAAGCTAGTTTCACAAGTTAACGTTGATTCTACTCCTACAGTTTAACATCTAAATTAGAAACTCTATCATCCTAAATTAGAAATATCCAACCCTTATATTTCACACCTCCTATTTATTCAACCCCAGATCCTATACGTTTTACAGTTTAGAAAGATCTCGGTTTCTCTTGAGTTTTCCTTCTAAAGCGCAGTCTCCAATCCGGAATTTTTATCAACTTTACGGAAAACAAAAGTCTTATTCTTTATTCCTATTTTGCCTCCAAACATCGATCGTATACCCCCATGTGTGGGTAAATTTTCACCCCTACACTCAAGAATTCAATTCAAGCTATAGCACCTTAGCCTTATTACCTAATACGAATTCTTTTAATTAATGGATGGATGGTTTTGCTCACACACCTTTCATGCGAATATTAATGCTTCTTGAGTCACTAACAGCCGATTACTGAATATATGGGCTTAAAGTGTAAATAATAGTTTCCAGGTCTTGACATTATTTATTTTTCTTTTCTTTATTTTTCTTTTTTAAGGCCGGATATATTTTTCAATGATGCTCGTTTGGTGGTTATCTTTAAATACCGTTTTTCTTTCATAGTAGGTTTTCAAACAAGAGTATTTCTAGGTATCCTCTACTATCCCAAGTTTCAAGGTGCGTGTATGTGCAATTTGTAGGGTATATACTTTCTAAATTTGGATTTAAGAATAGAAACTTTTTTTCAGACTTATCCTTCAGTAAAGCTTTCAATACTTTTCCTTCATCTCGGCTTAACTTAAGAACTGAACTCAAGATTACTTACTTCTACAAAAAAACTGCAAGGACGTATAATTACCAAGGTTAAACAAAATGATGGTTATTTTTAGGGTTTTCAATTCCTAAGCCTAGGATTTAGTTATTTCTGTTAGTTATATGTATGCCCTAGAGGCCATTATTGTACATGAGATGTATATTATAGTGGATGCTTGGATGTACATAGGGAGGACTTTCTTGCTCGGCATGATAGTATGTTATCTGGTTACTCTTTATCTTGACATGTACACTGATTGTCTCTCTGTTACATGTTGATAAAGCCCTTAGGATGTGTACTTGACTACCTGGATTATGATGCGGATCATACTAGTGGGACAAAGGTAGTTCGTGAGTACATCCTTTAATGTTCTTAGTCATGGGTGTATCGAGACAGGGCATCGATATACCAGAGTAGACTAGTGTATAGCTTCTCGACCTATGTAGATGGGCGATGGATGATCCTATACCCATTGGTGTTTAACATCAGAGATGATATACGAGTGCTTAGTGAAGATTGGGTACACTGGACGGACTCGTCGAGAATTCCTGGATGGTATTATACCTCACGTTAGATGGCAGTTCTCTGGTGACACTGGTACATGTTAGTCTGTCGACCCGAGATCGTCATAGAGCCTTATGTGATTCCCACTGTACTTTGATTTTCACCTTACTACGTTCAAGAGAACGTGCAAAACGGCGGTTTTTGGCTACAGTCCCAAGTCACATAGAGGCAATGAGCGATAAGAGGGGATTTCGTCTCTCCTAGTATTGGGGGTTGATGTTGCGCTGTGCTCGATTGGCTATAACAGGAATTCCCTGGCCAGGGCTGTTTCTGAGATTTACTAGTAAGTGTTATTGGTAGTTTCTTGAACCAAGATGAGCCTCACATCAGCATGACTTATCAAGCTATTGGGGTCTGACGTTTACCACCCTCAGGCGAGATATGCGACATATCATACGAACATACCGGACTGTATGGTAGTGTTACTGTTTGGATTCACAGGAGTATGAGCCAGCTTGCTTGTTTATCTTCTGATTGCTCAATATCCGGGTGGCCGTTACGTTTAGCAGACCGCTTGCGGCTTGTGGGAGTTTGATATGATTATCACCTACTGCCGGCGTATTAACGAGTCATTAGAGTCCAACACATAGGTTTCCTGGTTCATGCGAAACGAAGTAGGAGCACATATGTGATATGTGCAGGATCGAGATTAATGCGCGTATGTGATACCGCGTTATATTCTCGCGATATGTGATATCGGTCGGTTATATATGATATAGCCGGGTTATCGAATCAAGTGTTGATTCGATAGATTTTTACATTTGATATTAGTCGGTTGTATATGATACAGCTGGATTATTAAATCAAGTGTTGATTTAATAATTTAATGTATAATTATATATTTGATATATTAACTTACATTAACTAATATTAGCTCACTTAAGAATTCTTTTTCTCACTAGTGTATACTTTGGTATATATGTGATATATATTGATATACATCTTTTGTGTCATGCTAGATGCCACATGCTACATGGGTGTATGAGACTTACACCATACTTATAATAATGGAATGGTTTTATTTATTTAAATTTAATCAAAATTAGTTGGTAATTAGTCACACGGTTCAAGCTTGTGGAACCATTGACCACGTCCACTAATTTTTTTTTCACTTGTAGATATTTATTAAGCTAACCATTATTAGTTAGCCATGGTTTATTCTCTACATGGGTTAGTGTATGACACTAACTCACCCATGGTTTCTATTCTCACCTCATTAGTTTATTCTCATCTCTTCACTTCATCTTCTTCATCTTTGAGAAAAAGCTTTCTAGCCTTTGGAAAAGTGAGAAAATATTGTGAGAAAAATAAATCTAAAGTGAGCCCACTTCCTGCTTCATCATCCTCTACTATTAGCCATTTAGTTTAGGGTGATTGTTTCACTAATCTACCATTAGTGAAGAGGTAGCATGAGTTTGAGTCTCCTCGACGTAGATCATTTTCGGCCTCGAAGACATTGAGCAAGCTCATTCATTTCTTCAAGTGAACCCTTTCAAGAGTTCGGGAGTTCACTACATGCAGCGAAGGGACTACTACACGGAGCTTTAGAAGTGAAGGACCGGTCTATAAAGGTTGTATTCTTCATTCACTTAGATGTAAAAATGTTTACATATGTTTTCGTTGGATTTTCTAGTAAAGATTTTAGGGTTAGGGTTAACTAGAACGACAAATTTTTGAAATTGGCATGGACGATGCCTCCCGAAACCTTGCTGCCGTGCTAGGCAACCCTCTAGTGGTATCAGAGCCATGCTAGAAAATTAGACGATGTTTGTTAGATTACGAAACCGAAATTACTCCGAAACTTGAAACCCTAATAGCTAGTTTCTGTCGAATTTTTAAAGGGCTCTAAAAATTTTTTAAACAGCTGCAGAATGTTATATGTGATATAGCATGAACACTGACAAAATTTGAAGCATTTTTGCCTCAACTTGGCCGGCCACAATAGGCAAATTTCTGAGCTCACCGGGTGTATTTTTGAGATTTGGCTTCAAATTTTGGTTGTGTTCCAGTCTCTGGGTTTTAGGGTTTCAGGTGTTAATTGTTTTTTCAGAAAATGCATGTGATGTTATATTTCTGTAAAGGCAATTCAGAGTGTTTCGCAGTCGTAATTCTAACATATTTTCGGGTTATTTAGACAATGTTAAAAAGTTTAAATGGATATCTATAACCCATATTTTCCCTCACTGAAATTTTCCATGAGTTGGATTTTTCCGAGTTTAAAATTTTTAGAAAATCATGCAAGCGATTATGTGGACCCTATAGAAGAACGATACCCAAACTCGACTTTTTGGATCACGGAACCGCGGTCATAACGAAGGGTTAGCCGCAGTTCCATGGCGACATGAGTAAGGCATGGGTCGGCCCTTCTACGGATGGTTCATAGGAGCTGTGGCAGTTTCTGGGAACTTTTTGAACTCCGCTCAAGTGTTGAGCTTGTTGGGAAATTTTTGGTGCTTGCTTATTCGATTGAAAAGTTTAACTTCATCTAGCTATCTGTGATTGTGATACAATAATTGGAATCTATTTAGTTACGTGCAAATTTAACATTTCGGTCTCGGGTGAAATCGGGAATCCTGTTGAATTACCCGACTTCTTTTGAAAAGTGTTTTCATAGTTGAGACCTAAATTTAAGATTTGCATTGTTAGGCATGAAATCCAGAATATGTGATATTCCGGGCTTATGATGTCTAAGGGCAGTGACGATTCCAATTGTTGTTGTTTTTCATTTTCTTTTCTGTGACCGTAAGTGTAATATGTGGTGTATCACTGGTTTCGTTGCAATATGTAAACGACAATTGGAATACGCATATTTACTTACATTGATGACATATGATGTTATGTGTCATTGTGATATGTTATATTGGATCATCGTGTTTTGAATAGCCGGGTTTTTTTTGTGTGAGATGCGAGTTTTTCATTTTCATTCATGTAAAAACTTGTATGTAATATTCTTTTATTGGGGCACTTCCGGGTTGAGGAAGATATCACCGTTGATGTATATTATTTAGGATAGACCCAAGGAGGGGAGCACAAGTGACCGGGTTCTAGAGTCCAGTGGGAGACCATCTCGGGTTGTCGAGACTGGGACTCTTAACTCTAGAATTGGTAGGGTTGCTTGCCGCTCTCGTATGGGTCTAGGGATGTGGCTTTGGCTATTCATCACGACCGTGGAATCCGTGTTTTATACAGGCTTAATTTAAAGCCCGGAAATCCTAGTATATCCAATATTTCATATGTTGATTTCTGCTGCGATATTCTGTGATGTGATCACTTTATATGATGTGATAGATACTGTATATAGTATATGTTATATATTATATAGACGTTGCTTATGTTTTACACCCGCGCTAGCCTTTCCCCACTCAGCCGTTAGTTACCTAACCTAACGGTGCCTGACTGGACATCGAGGTGAATGCGGATGGCATAAGCGTACGTTGTATTTATCTGTGATGCTTAGGTAAATTTAATGATGGGACATTCATTAATGAGGTTAATGAAATAAAAGAAACCTAAAGATCTTGTAGAAACTTGTCTCAAAAACTGGTTGCTCTAATTCTTGCTTTGCATAGCGGCATTCGTTATAGAATATCCAACACCTTATTCGATAAAGAAAGAGCCGAGATCTCTTTACCTGGAGTGACCTCTTTAGCGAAACTAGCAGATACTACAAAATCGGTTTGTCTTTTTATTGCTTTTATAGTTTTTGCTTTGCATAGTGGTATTTGTGAAATATCCTGCACCTTATTCGATAAGGAAAGAACCGAGATCCCTTCACCGGGAGTGAGCTCTTTAGAGAAACTAGTAAAAGCCTTAAAACACTCCTTTTTCAAAATCACTCGATTCTACAACGATATCAAGTTCATTACGCAAAAGGTTTTCTTAAAAACTTGTCGTAGCCCTCTGTTATTTCAAATAAGTACTTCATAGTATTCGTGATACGTTTGTTGGCCCACGTCAAGACGTAGTGTGCGGTAGCTATTTATGCTTATCTTCTAAAGCATATGATGTGATTGAGTTAGGTTAGTCATGCGACTTTGTTGGCCTGCGTCAAGGGTCGTGCGGGTGGGTTTAATTCAATCATGAAATGCACGGGTTGAACTTGACTAGTGGACTATGGTCTGTTAGCCTGCGTCAAGGTTATAGTCTGCTAGGGGTAAAATATTATCGGTAATTTCAAGTGTTGAAATTTTCAATGAGATTGCATACCTTCTATGAGATAGTTGGATCTCGATACCCACTGCGAGTAATAGTTACTCCTGGGAGAGTTTTGCACATTACAATTAGCCGATCAAGTAGGTTTCTAGAAGGGTGTTAACGGGGTTACGCCCCTGAGAAAAAGAGGTTTATTTTAATTAGGTCCGTGCGAAAACATGGGGAACCTCCCTCAAAGTACCGACACCGGCCTGGCCGAAAGATTGGCGAACTTATAGGGTGTAATTAATCCCAGCTAGTCTTACCTTTTAGAGTTCGAAGGAAGATTTGATAAAAACACTGGGAGCCATCCTGATTAGATAAAATAATAACCAATCTAATCTTACAAGAACATACGCAGAGTGTTTTCTTCTTCTCTCTCTCTCCAGGTAGCGACCATGTCATGCCTTAACAAGATAATAATATGGATGAATTGACCGAACCCGCTTGTTATACTGAGCTGGGGAACGTTGGTCCCGCTTCAACTTATAATTGTTATAAGACCAAGCAGGAAATAGGGGAATATCAGGATTCCCTTGCCGCCCAAACGAAGAAAGTGCATGATGATGCATCTTCTTCGGGTGTGTTCATTACACTTTTGCTCGTCCCGAGCAAAACCAATTATTCACAAAAAAGTCCTAACCACACTTTCGCAGGGAACACGATTGCACTGAGCTCGTGCAACAAGCCGTTAAACCTCTAGGTGTCCCTAGTAGGAGGAGTGTTGTCTCCTGAGGGTTTTCAGCGGATTACACCCACAAAATCCCGTCAAGCTAGTGTCATAAGTTAACATCGATTCTACTCCTACAGTTTAGTATTTACGTTAGAAACTCTATCATCCTAAGTTAGAAATATTCAACCCTAATGCTTCACACCTCCTATCTATTTAACCTTAGATCCTATACGTTCCAAAAAAGTTTAGAAAGATGTTGGTTTCTCCTGAGTTTTCCTTCTTAAGTGCGGTCTCAAATCAGGGATTTTTATTAACTTTACAGAAAACATAAGTCTTATTCTTCATTTCTATCTTTTATCCAAACATCGATTGTATACCCCTACGTGTGTGTATATTTGCACCCCTACACTCAAGAATTCAATTCAAGCTATAATACCCTTGCCCTACTACCTAATACTACTTCTTTTCATTTAATGATGGACGGTGTTGCTCACACACTTTTCATGTGACTATTAATACTTCTTGAGGCACTAACGGCCGATTACTGAATGTGTGAACTTTAAAGCGTAAATAGCAGTTTCCAGGTCTTGACTTTATTCTATTTTTATTTTTATTTTTATTTTTATTTTTCTTTTTCACGACCGGATATATTTTTCAATAATGCTCTTTGGGTGTTTAGCTTTAAATACCGTTTTTTCTTTCATACTAGGTTTCCAGGCAAGAGTATTTCTAGGTATCCTCTACTATCCCAAGTTTCAAGGTGCGTGTAAGTGCAGTTGTAGGGTATATACTTTCTGAATTTGAACTCAAGAATAGAAACTATTTTTCAGACTTATCCTTCAGTAGAGCTTCAATACTTTCCCCTCATCTTGACTTAACTCAAGAACTGAACTCAAGATTACCTATTTCTCAAAAAAACTGTAAGGACGTATACTTACCAAAGTTAGACAGAATGAGGGTTATTTTTAGGTTGTTCAATTCCTAAGCCTAGAATTTAGTTATTTCTAACATATCAACTAAACTTTCAGAATAAAAATCAAAGTTACCCTATTAGCTAACTTGACGACAAAGTTTTTATATTTTTCGGAAAATTTTCGATTTTTGTGGGTTTTTAATAAGGTATGCAAATGCAAAATATATAAATGAATGCGAAGAAAGAAAGCTTACCGAGCATACCCCCAAACTTAAACTTGACAGTGCCCTCACTGTCAGGCTATACCAAGAGGGTCAAAATTGTCGGCGCTCTCCCTAAAAACAAATTATATACAAAACAAAAAGGAAAACAAAAAAATATATATAAAAAAAGGGTCCCCCCCAAACTTAAGTAAAACAGTGTTTCCATTGTTAAGCGTTTGAAATTCAGGATTAGGGGGGAAAGAGAATAGTTTCAAACTATACAAGGCCTTACACAGGCCAAAAGAGAGCACCAACCATTCAAAGATTTTATCTCTATAATGTGCTGGTTGGTGAAAGAACGCGGAGAGGTAAGAAATGGAGAATACGCGAGATCGTATGGAGATAGAAGCGGGATACGATCTCGGTATATGAGAAGAAGAATGGCGGAAGGGAGAAAGAAGTGGAATACGAACTTGAGGGTGGAAATGGATTGAATAAATTAGTACAATCTGTAATGATCGATGAGAAAAGATGGATTGTACTAATCTATCAATATGGCGAGAAATTGTGTCAAATCCCTCAAGATTCGTGAGAAACCATGGGTACGTCGAACTTGGTAAACCAGACATATGAAATGAAAGTGAGACAGTTTCTTGCAAGGTTGGAACGATGGAAAGGATGGAGGTAGGTGATTGAGGAAGGTTATCGGTTAAAGGTTCAGGAGGGTGTACACAGTCAATGAAAGGAACAAGATGAATTGGAAAATCCGACTCATCAATTAAAACTTGTTCATCCTAAAAAATATCCTCAAAATTCTCCTCAAAGTTAAGCACATCCATGCATTTATCCTCAAAATCCAGACGCATATGGGGTTCGGGAAAAACATTTAATGACTCGGGATGATGAATTGAAGAGAAAAACTCAGCCAAATCTATGGGTTCATCATCCAAAATATTCCCACCGTCAATATCCTCAATCAAGTGAAAATCTATATTCTCAGACACCTCAACAAAAGCATGGATATCAATCAATTTAGGTTCTAGAGTGGAGGTGTAGAGGTCAAAAGGATTGTGTGTGGTTTCACTCAAAAGGGACCCTTCACAATCGGGCAAATCAAACACTACAAAGTCACACAACTCAATTATCTGTTCTATCTTTAATCAATGAATCGTCTGGAACACTAGATAGACATTCAAAACCGGAGTTGTGGGATTCAAGTTGAAACGGGTAGGCTTGATTCGGAAGGGGGTACATCTCACTCTCTCCACTCACATTCTCAAGCTGTCCTACCGCCTCTTCATACATTGGAAAATTTGGAGCTAGTTGAAAACTAGCGACCGGGTCACTAGGTTGTATGAAGGCGGCCATGGACGCATTCAAATCCATCATCTGTTGGTACGACGCTACCCTAAAGTCTTCCAATGACTGTTCCAGACTAGACATGGGTTGGGAAGGGGTTTCAGTAAAAGATTCAAAGTTGTTTGGATACCGAAAACTCCCAAATGGCGGTTCAGAAGCAATGTCTAGGGAAGGTGTAAAAGTCGGGTAGGACTGGTAGGAATTGAATGGCTGGACAGGGGTAGGATCAATATTTGGATAAGAAGGTGAACGGAATTGTTGATCCCAAGAATCTGTAGTGGTGAAAGGAGTGAAAGATCGGCTACGGGATTGTTCAATACGTTCAGCAAGAGACATAGGTCTTGTGGTTACAACTGGACTTTCAGAAGGGGTATCAACGCAAGAAGGGGTGAATGTTTGTGGTTGATACGAAGTAGATTGTGGGGTCCAGTTGTTTGTCCTAGACACGTCTATCCGATCTTTCAAAGAGATTTTGGGCATGGAGGGATCGTTCGACGTTCGGCCAAAGCAAGAACCGTAAGAAGTAATGTCTGGTTGTGGATACCAAAGTTCGGCAAGAGTTTTGCGAGGTGGGGTACCCATGATATGAAGAGAGAAAGAAAGAAAGGCAGAGAAAATGAGGGGAAAAAGAATGTGATTTTTTTTATTAAAAGAAAAAAAATGTTTGTTTTTGGAGTTTTAAAATTTGTTTGTTTGAAAGAATACGGAATTATAGGACTAAAATTTACAAGCACAATCACAACCACAATATGCACAAGCACACCTAGAGCTAGGGTCTTTAAAGTCTAACTAGACTGCTCCTAACTGTTCCAAAGGGCTAGAAATAGGACCTCAAACCGCTTCTTCTCCGCCAATTGCGGCCAGGTAAGTGCCAGGTAAGTGGGAGGCTCCCCACTACGTAAGTAGTGGTCCTAATTAAGTAACCACTTGCCTTGGACACACTTGCCTAGACACCGCAAAGTCAGGATAGGATAAATGGCCGATACCTACAAGCAGTCCTCTGTCCTATTGAGCGCGACGTCCTTAGGGCTGAGTCTAGTATTTTTTTATTAGCTCAAGGTAATGAGTATGCAATTAGTGATTTGTGGGGTCTTAGGAAGGGTGATGAAATCCCCACCCAATCTGAATTGGTGTTCAAGCCCCTTAATGTCCGTATTAGTATATGCAAAGCGATTAACAAACAAAATCTAAAACAACAAAAAATTATTTTGCGGCGGCGCAATTCTGTGCAAAGAAACCTACAGAAAATACAGTATAGTGGAATTCAGAGAGGGAGCTAGAGGAAAGAGAAAGAGCCGAAAAAATTTGGGGCTCAGAAGCCTCAAAATGACCGCGGAACCGCCGCCGTATCCCCTTTTTGACCGCGGTTCCGCGGTCAAAGTGATGAGTTGGCGGCTGAAATTTAGGTCAATACACGTGCCCTTCTCTGTACACCCTAAAAAAAACCTCTGTTTCTTAATTAGGTTACTGTACTTGCTCCAGATTAGTCTGCACACTTGCACACAAAAATTATCAAAAATAACAAAAAGATTTTTATTTTTTTATTTATAAATATATACAAAAAGAATATTAACCCAAATAACAAGAAAGAAAATACGCTACCGTCTCCCCGTCAACGGATCGCACGCTTTTGGCATGTCGGAGTTCAAAGTTCTAAAGTTATAACCACGATCAGGACGGTGTCACTTCGCAGCTAGCCGGTTGAGCACGGGTCGATTCACAGGGAGATGGTTGTATGTCCATTTGAGTTTTAGACGAGTCAATAAAGAATGTGTATATGTTTGTTCAATTCTAACCTATGTGTTTTATATGCAAGTATCAAGTTGTTAAGAAAAAGATACGAAAGTGTAAGCTAAAGAAATTCGTACTCAAAACCTTTGAGCCGAGTCTTGACCAATTGAAGCTAGAGCAATCGGCAACAACGTGGATTAGGGGATTTAAGCACGGTATTCGTGGAATCCGGCTTATTGACCCTTGTCCGTCCGTTCTTGTCTCTTGCTTTCACCTCCGGCCAAACTGAATGCAACCGGTCGCGGTTAGGAATCACCGTTACCTTGGTAGGGTAGGGTGCCTAACGGAGCGCTTGCGTAACGTTTGGGCGGAGTTCAATGGAAAATAACGGGAAAAGGAAATGAGGAATGAAACCTTAACTTACAATATTGTATTTATTCTTAACAACAATAATTACAACCATTCACAAAACGATCCAAAAAGAGCAAAAGAGAAGATAAACAAAGAAAAGAAAAGATTACAAGCAAGTAATTAAAAGTGCATGGAATTTAAGTGCATGAAAGTAAATAAGCAAGAAATGAAACTAGGAACTATAGAACCCAAAACAAGACATGGGTTCAATAACCAAATCTTAAACTTGCAAGCTCACTTAAGAGCTTGCAAGATCAAGAAAAGGCAAAGAACTCATGGAGAATGAAGCACAAAAGAGAGAACAACATGATACAACCCCTTGAGATCAATAACCAAAGCTTAAACTTGCAAGCTCATTTAAGAGGTTGCAAGATCAAGTTAAGGTAGAGAGCTCAAGGGGGAAGCTAAGCAAAAGAATGATACAAAAACCCTCATCTTCATTTAACATCCACTCAAAAGCTCTCACAACAATTTAATGGAGGAAAGATGAATAAGAAGAAGAAGAAGAAAACTAAAAGCTAACAAAAAGAGGGCATAAGAATGAACACCCATGGCGTGGCAAGTTCTGGGCTATTTATAGGCAGTAAATAGAGAACCTAGGGCAATATTCTGAATCAAAATGAATGTACCAATCTGCCCCCAGAAAACGACCCAGTGCGGAGCCCACATAGCCGCGGTTCCGCGGCCTAAGCCTGCTTATGCCACAGAACCACGACTATAATAGGGAATTGGGCCATAGGTTTTTGTGGGGATCCCTGGTTTAATGTTGTCTGCTGTGTGGTATATGACTTTTCTCAGAAGCTCTTCACAATTCTTCCAGAATTTCAGTAGATCAAAAGGTGATGTGATGTGGATCTTTTGCCATGATTTCCTCGAGCTCCGCGTAGATATGTTGGATCTTATGTTGACATTGAGCTTTGCGCATGAAAATGACATCGATTTGCCATTTTGTCCCTTAAACTGGTGTGTGGCAACATACGGATAGAGAGCGGAGACCCGTGTTTTATCTGTGGTTGGCAGTAATCCGGAATTTGTCGTACTTTTCCATGAATTTCATTGTTTAGAGCTGAGAACCAGGATCTTGTAAATATGTAGCAAACACTGATTAAAAGCACCTGCCTATAACCAAACGAGCGTAAGAATGGGCGGTATAAAATGCAATATTCTGGTATGAACAATTACCGAGAACTGTTTTTCAGTATGCTCTACGTCCTGGGTATGAGATACCAGATCAGGATCCCACATATGTAATCTGTTACATGGGCTACAGATAGGTAGAGAACTGGGAATGAGTGATAAGTTTCAAGAGTTGGAAACGGTGCAATTGTTGTAGCCAAGGTGTTGGCGGTTATCACCTTGTATTACAAAATACGTTGATTCTGAACGAATGTTATTAGATACCGAACCTGATATACAACATTATATCAGTCTCTTTATTTACTAAAGAAGGATATAATTTTGTATTGTTGGATAATGTTTTGAACATTTCCTAAATCAAGAGTTGATCGGTTCAGGCATGTTATCTAAAAGCATATACGTTCTAAATCAAACCATAGTTCTTAACGTATAGAACACACATAAGAGGAAGAATTCAGAAATGAACGAATCCTTCTTGAGGCATTGTAGACTAGGTCATATCAATGCGACCCGACTAGCTAAGTTACATTAAGATGCATATTTAAATTAGTTTGAATTTGCATCTTATGAAACTTTCCAGTCATGTCACAAAGATAAAATGAACATACCTCCATTTACTGGAAACAGAGAAAGAGTTAGTGAACTCTTGGGACCCATACATGATGATGTAGGTTCCATGTCTATATATGCCAGGACTGGTTTTTTGTACTTCATTACATTCACTGATAATCTCTTAAGATTCGCACATGTGTTCCTGTTAAAACACAGGTCTGAAACTTTTAAGAAATTCAAAGAATATAAGTCATAAGTAGATAACCAAAACAGGTATAAATATTAAGTCCTTTGATGTGATCAGGGAGGAGAATACTTGTGCATGGAATTCCTGGACTATTCAAAAGGAGAATGATATTCTCTCTCAGCATTACCCCTCCGTATACACCACAGCATGTCGGTGTATCTGGGCAGAGCAATCGCACCCTATGTGATATGGTATGCTTTATGATGAGTACCACTGAGTTGCCTATTTCCTTTTGGGGATATGCACTTGAAGAAGCTGCATACCTATTGAATAGGGTTCCAACCAAATCAGGTGCCTACCACTCCATATGCGATATGGTAATGGAAGAGCCCATCTCTTAAGTAAGTTAAGATTTGGGGTTGTCCGACCTATGTCAAAAGAAAAATCCGGACAAGCTCGAGGAAAGGTCAATTCTGTGGAAGTTTGTTGGATATCCCAAGCATTCGCAAGGGAATATCTTCTACCGCAGCGAGAAACAAAATGAGTTTTATTTCTCGGCATGCCACATTTTTAGAAAAGAAATTTATTTTGGAAACAAACGAGCAAGCTTGTTCATTTCTTCTTGTGAATCTTTTCTAGGGTTTGAGAGTTCACTACTTAGAGCGAAGGGACTACTACACGGAGCTTTAGAAGTGAAGGACCGGTCTATAAAGATTGTATTCCTCATTCACTTAGTATGTAAAGTTGTTTGCATGCTTATTTTTAAATCTCTAGTTAAGATTTTAGGGTTAGGGTTCTTTAGAACGCCAAATTTTTGAAATTGGCATGGATGATGCCTCCCGAAACCTTGCTGCCGTGCTACGTAACCCGGCAAAATCATGTATTGTTTCAGAAACCCGGTTTCTCTTGATATGATATTTCGAGACGTCCACCATGTGTTTTCTCGGTTCTGAGATTGGTATCTGAAACTCGATTCGAGGAGTGGTAGGCACCGTCTGCGGGTACATGGTGGACCCGCTAAGGTATCCCGGGGCAAGAAGACTCGTATAGTTAGGCAATGAGCATGGCAGGAGAGCACTACCTATCGATGATAGTTTGGACCCGGCGGTTATCCGGAGGATACCGACCGGAGTCGTGAAATGGATATGAGGGCCGATCAGAGTATGTGGCGCCTGAGGGCCGATCTGAGGATGCAGCGCCTGAGATATGAGGATTTACGTGTCGATGTTGGATACGGGTTTCATGATATTTTGAGTGTGTATGTTGGACACTCAGGTTCCATGATTTTGATGTGTCGTTGATGGACACACGTTGGTTGATATCCTCATATTTTCATGCATATACTTTCATGCATATGCTTTCATGATATTTACATGCATGATGTTGTTGTGTCATTGATGGACACGTAGATGTTATCCACATGCATACATGCATTGATTATATTGTTGGCATAAATGCAGATACAGTCATCTTAGATATCATAGTATTACCTTTATGATATAGTTGACCTAAGAGTCATTGTTTTATTCGATTTCTACCTGCAGATGTTTTCTACTCACGAGTTGACAACTCACCCCCGTTGTGCCACAGTTCTTACAGGTTGACCGCATGGATCAGTAGCGGTATCGCTGGCACACAGCTTGCTTTCGGATGATTTGCTTTGGTAGATAGGACATAATGGATCATGCCACTCTTCTATTATTATTCCTGTTGTATCTAGTTAACTCCATCAATCAGAAACTAGTATTTGTATAAGTAGTAAGATTTAGAAGGACTTGTATTTGCGAGACTTAGAGCGACGGACTATATGTTTGCTATTGGGGGATTTGATGTGTTTGCTTCTTTACATTATTCCTTTGTGTTGATCTTCGCCGTTGGGCATCGTATACATATAGTTATGACTTGCGTGGTTGTGATTCTGCCGATTGGCGAAGCGCTAGCTCCCGCTTGGGGATGCTTTTTATATTATCATGTATATTATCATGTATATGTGGTTTTGGATCAAAATATACAAGGGAAGTACTGCCCAAATTTTTAAAAGATGAAATATGTTTTTCAACTAGTATAATCCGCTTGCATTTTCATGTTCCATTATCTATGCATTTAAGAAAACTTTTGATTTCATCATACCTTTATTTCAAAACTCACCTCTTTTATTTTCTTAAAAAAGTTTAGATTTCTGGGTTTCGGCTTGCTTAATTTACGTTGCGCCGTTAGACGTTGGATGATTTAAGTGCCGGTCACGAACTAAATTTCGGGTCGTGACACTATTAGATAAAAATATATTGACATGGTCAAACTATAAGGATTGGTTCAGGAATGTCAAGATGGCAATCAAGTATGAAAAATTAGGCTATATCCTCACTACTAAAGTCCTTGTCATCCTAGGTCCAGAGTCCAGCGTCGCGGATAGGGAAATCCGTAAGACCTGGGAGATTCACTGCGCGAAGGCCAAGTGCCTCGTGCCGGCCTCTATGGACAATGAACACCAGAGGCGACATGAGAATATGGATCTTGAATCCATATTCCTCCATATTCCTCCATACAGTAAGAAAAGAAGAATGCTTCTACTGTCACAAGAAGGGCCATTGAAAGATAGATTGCAGGGCATGGGAGGCTAAGAACCAGCACCCGAAGTATGTTGTGGCTTCGGCTTCAGGTGTTTTTGTAATTGAAAACTGTATGCCAATCAACTTTACTTCCTGGGTATGGATACCTGATCAGGATCTCATATCTGTAATTCTTTGCAGGTATTGAGATACCGTAGGGTTCTGAAGACCGGTGATATGACCCTCAGGGTTGCTAACGGAGCGAGCATGGATGCTGTGTCCGTAGGGGAATATCACTAAGGGTTGACAAGTGGACATATTTTGGTTTTGCGCAACTATTTTTGTGTACCTAGTTTGACTTGTAATATCATTTTTGTATCTTTTTTATCTAAAGAAGGTTATGATTTTACATTTGTAAGCGATGTCGTAAACATCCACTTTAATCA
Organism: Agapanthus africanus; assembly: GCA_030015575.1. Classification (NCBI taxonomy): domain Eukaryota; kingdom Viridiplantae; phylum Streptophyta; class Magnoliopsida; order Asparagales; family Amaryllidaceae; genus Agapanthus; species Agapanthus africanus. Next base: position 410,156,762 of record JASDDO010000026.1, read on the forward strand.
TGGTCTGATTTGGTCAGGTACTCTAACCAAGGGTATATATGTATTAAACCAACTACAAATTTTCAATGTCCAGAACACACATAAAAGAAAGACTTCAGAATTAAATCAAGCTTTCTTATGGTATTGTAGACTGGGTCACATCAACAAAACAAGGTTGACCAAGTTACATAAAGAAGGATATTTGGATCCGTTTGAATATCAATCTTATGCAACTTGTCAATCATGTCTCAAAGGAAAGATGACAAAGACTCCGTTCACTGGACACGGAGTAAGAGCGAGCGACCTCTTGGGACTCATACATAGCGACGTGTGTGGTCCAATGTCTACACATGATAGAAGTGGTTATTCCTATTTCATTACTTTTACGGATGATTTCTCTAGGTATGGATATTTCTTCTTGATGAAACATATATCTGAGGCCTTTGAGAAATTCCGAGAATATAAGAATGAAGTGGAAAAACAAACCGGCAAAAGTATCAAGATACTGAGATCTACTCCTCCATACACACCACAACACAACGGTGTATCGGAGAGACGGAACCAACTTTTTGGATATGGCACGTTCCATGATGAGTAACGCTGAGTTACCACGATCATTCTGGGGCTATGCACTAGAATCAGCTGTATATCTTTTGAAAAAGGTTCCTACCAAGACTATGCCTACCACACCATATCAGATATGGAGTGGGAATATACCCTATCTTCAGTATCTGAAGATATGGGGATGTTCAGCTTTTGTTAAAAAGCAGCATGCTGACAAGCTCGAGGCACGCTCAGTACTGTGGAAGTTTGTGGGATAACCAAAGAACTCCAAGGGATATCTTTTCTATTACGTAAAGGAACAAAAGGTTTTTGTTTCTCGTCATGCCCATTTTTTGGAACATCAATTTTTAGAAAAAGTAACTAGTGGGAGCGCAATAGAACTGGAAGAAATTCCAGAACCATAAGCTATTACTGAAAGCTTGATAGAACCAGAAGTTTCAGAAGAACAGGACATTCCCGCACCACTCCGCAGGAGTAGTAGGCTATCTCATTCGCCCGAGAGATACTACGGTTTTCTCATAGACGGGGATAGAGAGGATTGCATCATTGATAATGATAAGACAACTAACTTCCACCAAGACATTCAGAGCACAGACTCGGTAAAATGGCTGGATGCAATGCGGACCGAGATGGAGTCCATGTACACCAACAAAGTATGGACTTTGGACATTGCTCCAGAACGGGTAAAACCCGTAGGCTACAAATGGATCTCCAGAAAGAAGATTGGTGTAGATGGACATGTTGAAACCTATAAGGCTAGACTTGTTGCAAAAGGATTTCGTCAAAGACCTGATTTGGACTATGATGAAACCTTTTCTCCTGTGGCTATGCTCAAATCCATTCGGATACTTCTTCCCATTTGTCACCACCCAATTTAGGAACGTTACCGGCACTTAAACCACGTGACGTCAAGAGGCATAACGCAACTTAAGTAAGCCGAAAACCCAGAAATCTAAACCATAAAAAGACGTAAGTGATAAAAACATTGTTAAAACGTTGGAAATCTCAAGTGAAAATCTTAAAGCTTAAGTTTATTTTCTTAAAATTTTTTGCAGCACTTCCTTTGTAAAACTAGCCCCGAAACGGGTACAAACATAGGATATAAATAAAGCATCCCCAAACATGAGCAAATCACGCCCAAAGGCAGAAAACAACCACCACAAGCATATATACGATGCCATAGCGAAGAAATAAACAATAAAAAGAAAACAACCATAAAAGAGATAAAGCAATATAAGAAAGGCCAGCTCACACGAGCACGACACCCAGAGTCACATAATATACAATATCGATCCTCATAAACTCTTCTCTAAGTCAATACATGGAAGTGGTAGATGGAGAGTACTAGATACAATGAGATATACAATAGATGTAATTGTTAGTGTAATATGCTTCAGAGGCCATTATTGTATAGTTCTAGTTTGTATATTACATTTTGGAAGCTTGGGATACACACACACGAATTTATGACAGTCTTGATCGATATAGTAGTATGCTACTTGGTTTGTATCTATCTTAGTATGTGTATATGTTTCTTTTAACGTATCGCTAATACATATTGATAGAGCCCTTAGGATCTTTGATTGACTACCAGCGTTTTGGTAGCAGTCACACTAGTGGGGGATGGGTAGTCTATAAGCACATCCTTACACAGGTCCCTAGTCGCAGGATTATCGAGATGGCGCATCGATACTCCAGAGTAGACTAGTGTATATGCTTCTCTTCCCAGCAGGGGAGATGGTCTGTCCCACATCCATCAGTACGTCGTACAGGAGATAGTATGCAGGTGCTCATTAGGTTATGAGTTATACTGGACAGACTCATAGGGAACTTCTGGTTGGTAATATACCTATAGCCGGGTAGCAGTTCCCAGGTGACATGAGTACATCTTAGTCCGTCAACTTGACATTGCTACTTCGCCTCAAGTGTGTTCCCACTGTTCTTAGATTACTACCCTACCACGGCTCTGCTGAGTTGTGTAAACGGGTAGTAGTTTGGTGTAGTCCCCAAGCACTTGGAGAAAGTGACGGTTAGATACGATTCATTTCTCCCGGTATTGGGGGTTGATGTCGCGCTGTGTTCGGAAAGCTATTACACAAAGTCCCTGGCCAGGGCAAGCGAGATTTGCTGGTAGGGATTCCAGTAGTTTATCAGGGTGTTTTTGGCCGCACTCTGACACAACTTATTGCACTATTAGGGGTCTGACGCATGCCGCCCCCTAGGAACGATATGCGACACTCTTAGACGAACAGACCGGACTGTACGGAGATTTCCACAGACAGGCTCAATAGGGGTACGGATAAGTTTCTTCGTCGACCTTCTTGTCAACAGATACCTGGGTAGCCGTTACGCACAGCTAGTGCCACTGATGTGCCTATGGTTAAACCCACTGCCAGAGTACTGTCGAGTCTTCAGAGTCCTACATAGAGGGTTACCCGGCTTCGGGCGAAACGTGTAGAGGTCGTATGGTTTTATGATAGGGTTCGATCACATACGTGTACTTGTGCGTATATGATATTCAGGCGGACATTACTAGTGGGCTTTGGTTTAAGCCGGATCCTAGAATATGATTATTGGATTAGTTTCGTCTCATTGTATTCGTATTTCTCAGAATACGATACGAGTATGTATATACGGATGGGAGGGGCATTCTTGTGATATGTTCAAGATTGTTTTTGGAGAATGATACCTTAATTAGGGTTTTTCTTTATCAGTGAAATCTTTAATGAGGTGGAGGAAATGAGAGAGGAAACTTGTGGTATTTTTGTGAAATGGATTATGGTTTTCACATTGACTTTCTTGGATTGATTTGGGTTTTGTTGACTTAGATATTTGTTAGATATTTGTGTGATATTTTCTTGTAGTTTATTAGTGGAAAACCCTAGCCATTTAACAAAAAGAACTACACTTGAAAAAACAACAGATACTTTCTTGATCTCATTTCCTCAAGTCTTTCTCCATCTCCATTAAAACCCTAACCATCTCATGAGTTGAGAATCATAGGGTTTGTGAGACTACTAGTCCTTCATCACTCTCTACACATCCTAGGATACTTAGTTTAGCACACCAAGTGACCTAGTTGCCTCAAGTTAGAGGTTAAAGCTCAAAGTTGGATCTCTCGGGTGGATCTTCTACGATTTGGAGAAGACGAGGAGGAGGTGCATTCCGTTCTCAGTTCAAGGTGCTCACGACTTCGAGAAAGACAGCGAGGTGGTGAAGGACAACTAGAACTTGAGGTATAACACTCATACATAGCAGTTAAACCTCTTTGATATATTGTTAGTTAGGGTTTAGTATCGATCCTGGAGTTTACTCGATGTTAATGAGCTAATAAAAATCATATTTTGCAAACTCCGCCTCCCCGCGAACACGTGGGGTGCGTGGCATCGACTTACATTGGTATCCGAGCCGACTAAACCATAACAACATATTAAAAGACAACTAAAACTACGAAACCGATATAACCTCAAAACATCGAAACGTAGATCCTAGTTTCTGTTGAATTTTTCCGAGGCTCTAAAAATTATTTTAGCAACTGCAGAGTACTCCTTGAACTGTAAAATGAACACTCACCAAAAACGAGATAATTCCCTCACAAAGTGGCCGGCCACATCATAGGAATTTCCGAGCTCACCGGTTCGATTTGAGGGGATTGCTTTGTGTTTTGGTATGTGGCTTTGTGACTTGGATCTAGTATTTCATGAGTTGTTTACTTTTGCCAATTTTGAATATACTGTCAATTCTTCACTGTGGCAATACGGGGTGTTTCAAAGTCGTAGTTTAACATCGTTTAATATTTCATGTTGTGATAAATGTGTTCGTAAACTTCCACTAATTGCTATATGTCGATTAGTTGGGGGTTGCACATTTCTGTGATATTTGATTTTGTATATGGACTTATTGGATTGTCGTGAACGAATAGCCGGGGATGTGAGGTTTTATATTCTTTCATTCAAATGTAAATTGTAAATATTTGTAATATTTTTTCGCGGGGCACATCCGGGTTTAGGTTGTAACCACCGTTGTATTATTTCATTTACTGTTTATTGCTCCTAAGATAGACCCAAGATGGGGTGCACAGACTACCGGGTACTTTGAAATGCCGAGTGGCCCACTCATGTTGTTAAGGGAGGTTGCTTCGCTTCGGGTATTTGGCGGGTAGTTTGCCGCACCCGAAGGGGTCTGTGGTAGGGTTTGGCTATTCATCGTGGCCGTGGAATCCGTCTTTCGTTACAGGCTTAAACGAAACGCGGAATTCCTAATATATCTAATATGTTCATTTGTGATCTTGAATGCCTATTATTTCGCTTGACGAATGGATATTATATATATATATTATATAATAGTCGTTGCTTATGTTTTGCATCCGCGCTAGTCCAGCCCCCAGCTCTGGCATTAGTTATCTAATCTAACGGTGTAAGACGGGGCCTCATGGCGAATGCGGATGACATTAGTGTACGTTGTATTTTTGTCTTTTTCTGCAATGGTAGGTTAAATGATGGGACTGCATTACATTAATGCAAAGAAAACAAACCAAAGCTGAATCGTTGGAACAATTTTAAAACCACTCGGTTTTTTCAAAACAGTAAAACTTTTAAAAAATGCGGAGCTTAAACCACTCCTTTTAAAAGCTATCAGGTTCCTTCGATTATATCAAGTTTTCGACATTCACGGTTTTCGCCAAAATCATTCGTAGCCCTCCATCATTTCAGTTGGATATTCAGTAGTATTCAAGCTATGTATTTTGACCTTCGCCAAGGCATAGTGATTGGTAGCTGCTGAATATTCATCTGTAGTATAGATAGATGCGTTAGTTTAGGACCGTCGTACTGCTATTTTGGCCTTCATCAAGGGTATGTATGGGTGGGTTCAAATTAACCTGGATAATGATAGGTAGAACTTGACATGTGACTTATGACATGTTGGCCTTCGTCAAGGTCATAAGATCATAGGGCAAAAATCCACATCGGGAGTTTCTAAAGAAACTCAAACTTGCTAGTGTTGCATACCATTTGGAGTGTGAGAATTTTGGTAGGATTCCTTTGAATTTATCACACCATGATATTTGGATCCCGATCCTACTGTGAGTATATGATACTCCTCGGGAGATTTTTTCACTTAACGATCATTGTTATAAACCAAGTAGGTGTCTATAACAGTGTTAGCGGGGCTACGCCTCCAGGGAAAAGAGGTTATTTAATTAAGGAACTTTGTGAAAGCGTCGTAAAACCTCCCTCGAAGTACCGACACTAGCCTGGCTGAACAGTTAAGCAAGTATTGTACGGTGAGATTAATCATGACTAATTCTTCTTTTATGGTTTGAGGAAGGATTCGAAAAACAGTAGGAGCCATCCTGGTTAGATAAACTAAAAACTAATCTAAACTTGCAAGAGTATCATGCTAAAGTGTTTTTCTCTCTCTCCTTATTGCAGCAACCAAAGATGACGGGCCTTAAGTTACTATTAGATAAAAATATATTGACAGGGCCAAACTACAAAGATTGGTTTAGGAATGTCAAGATGGAAATAACTTATGACAAGTTGGGGTATGTCTTTACTACTAAAGCCCGCGCCGTCCCAGGTCCAGAATCTAGTGTTGCGGATAAGGAAATCCGTAAGACCTGTGAGATTGACTGTGCGAAGGCCAAGTGTCTCGTGCTGGCCTCTATAGACAACGAGCACCAGAGGCGGCACGAGAATATGGATCTTGAATCCATATTCCTCCATACCAAAGAATTATATGGAGAGCAATCTCGTATCGCATGATAAGAGACCTCGAAGAAGCTTTTTCAAGCGGGGTTGGCCATCGGATCATCTGTAGAGGAACACGTCCTTAAGATGATCGGCTATATTGAAGAGTGTTGGGAACTCACCCGCGCGCGCAAACGCGTATGTTTTGGAAACAGATATGATTTTAAGGAAATGGAATACGCACGCGAGATCGTTCTCGTTTTAAAATTTATAAACCGCAAGTGCATGGCGCGTTGTAGTAAGCCGGCAGGTACGGGTCGATCCGCAGGGAATTATGTATTAGGTCTTATGATTTAAGGTTCAACAAATAATGAATGGTTTGGTTTTGTTACTAAAATAAAGAATACGAAAACAAAGAAAACAAAGAAAGAAGTTAAGAAAGAAGTGGTTGTGGCTTTGGTTCGAAAGGTCGAATCGTGACGATTCCTTCGATGCTCCCTTGATCATGAGTTGTCCGTCCTTACGTTGATCCCAGCATGAAGCATGACTTATCAAGGCGGTTGCGAAGCACAAATCATCAAATTCCGATACTCACCGCAAAACACGAAACGGGTCCGTTTGTTCACTTACCGTTTCTATGTCCAAGCTTGAGATATCAATACCAAACACAAGGGTTAGCAAGTATACGACAACATCAAAAACACAAAGTAGCGAGTGAGAGCAAATAGTTTTAGTGTTAACTTTGCTAAGGGTATGTGATAGTATAGGGTATATGAAAACCGAGGGTTTGTCAAGCACTCGGTCACAAAATACTGTATCCAAACTTAGCAAATTTAACACCAAATTTATTTTAACTTAAACATTGTGAAATAGGGAAGGGGAGTGAATATGGTATATGAAGAGGTTACAAAATAACCATGGTTTCAAAATACCATATCACATCAATATATGAAACAATACTTAAGTTATAATCATGTTAAGCAAATTAAACATTAACAATAGGAGGAGGAGGCAAAGCCTTTCTTCTCACTTCCTTACTATTACCACAACCAAAGAAGATTAGTTACATATTATAAAAAGAAAAGCAATAAAGAAAAGAAAGCAAGTAAACAAAGGAACACATATATTATTAACACTTGAAGAAGAGGTATAAGATATTGGTAACTTGTTCAACCTCCATAATGAAGCTCTCAAGAGAGAGCTTCAAGAGGGAAGAAGAAGAAGAAGAAGAAGAAGAAGAAGAAGAAGAAGAGAAACCATGTGATAGCCTACTCACTCTCAAGCCTTAACCAAAAACAAACTTAAAACAAAACTATATATTACTTGGTCCCTTTGCTCAACTCTCTTCTGGTATTTATAGGCTTAACATCAAAATAAATAAACAATAGAAATAAAATGATGTGACCTAAAGAAATGGCTAGAAGAAAAATGGGAAAGTTTGGAGCTAGGGGGGCCGGCGAGCTCGGATTATGTGGGGGTGTGGCCGGCCTTGGTCTGAGCAAATGAGCTCATATTGATGTGGTGGTCTTGTGTCTACTCCAATATCATCCTAGTGTTGTTTGATTTGTCTAAAATAATCTGGTTTGCATTCAGAGATTTGGAGGGAACATGAAGCAATGCATCACATCAAAACTTTATGCTTTTATTGCCCATCACACTACACATGTGCTTACTTGCATGAATTGTGCAAGGGTAGCCCCCATATGGTCTATGTCAAAGAGCTAGTGTCACACGTGTATTGTGTTGGACCAAAAATTGGGTGCACACTTTTATTTTGCAAAAGCTCTTTGGATATCGATCGGTTTCTGTTTTGTTTACAGTGTCGGCTCCCAAACGCTGTATTCGTGATATTGAATCCGTTTCCAATATTTTATCACGAACACCTGTAATCTGTAATTACTGAGTAGACACTGGTTAAAAGTACCGATAAATAACAAAATAGATCCTGAATGAGGGTATTAAAATGCAGTTTTCTGAGATGAACAAATACCCCCAAACTTATCTTTTGCTTATTCCGATCAAAACAAAAAATCCTAGCCTCACTTTCGCAGGGAACACGATTGCACTGAGCACGTGCAACAAGTCGTTAAACCTCTAGGTGTCCCTAGTAGGAGGAGTGTTGTCTCCTGAGGGTTTTCAGCGGATTACACCCACAAAATCCAGTCAAGTTAGTATCGTTGAGAAACTATTGATTCTAATCTTAAGGTTAAGAATAAAAGTTAGAAGTTCTATTACCCAAGTCAGAAACGTTAAACCCTATTTTTCACACCTCGCAATTTGTTTAACATAAGCTCATAAGCGTCTTTACGTGATTGTGCAGATAGTGTCCATAAGGTTTTAAGAATTTTGATTATGGTCATTTATGTCATAAATACGGACCAGGATAAATATCTGAAGGATCACACGAGTTTGAAAGGAGTTTAATATTTTCTCAAGTTTTTGTTCTCCAGTTAGGTTTCAAGTCAGAATATATATCATTTTTAACAGAGAACTTAAGTCTTATTTTTCACTCCTACCTTTCACCTGTTGTTCGTACACACCCTTCGTTATCGTGCAAAACATCTTAATAAATACAAACCTTCATATCTCCGCGAAAAAACTGTTTTAATAGAAAACTCATCTCCGCCAAAATTATTCTCCCACAAAGAACCTAGGAGAGAACACTTGCTTAGCTTGTTTTATTTGGCGATTGGAAACTTAGCGAGCTTTGGGTCAATGACTCCCAAACCAGATGGTTTTAGGGCATTAGGTGTGGAGACACCCCCAAGGACTTAATTATTCCAGTTACCAAGGCCACAAAACAAAAGACTCATTTTATTTTAATATATTCTGAACATAGTGAAACGGAGATATGTCCAGCTTTTCTTTTAAATCCGAAGACGTTACATGTGGATAAGGTGTGTAATCACTCCAACAAAGTTCCAGATGGGTTATTTTTCAGACTTATAGCTTCTGTTAAATCTCAATAATATTCTTCATATCTACTTCGTTGTATGAACTATTCCTGATATTAGATTAACTCAGAACAAACCAGCATGATTCTAACGATGTTTATCAATTTTTAAATGTTTTTCAGACATATCAGACATTTATCATATTCTTAAAACACATATGACACGTGTAAAGTGTTATAAAAGACGTATGTCAGGTATGGTTAAACACAAAGGAGGGTTATTTTTCGGGTTGTCGGTCTCATAAAAAAGATTTAGTTATTTCTAACTTATCAACCGAACTGTCAGACTTCGAATCTAAGTTCCCCCACTAGCTAACATGAATTTTTTTTTATAATGTATTTAGGAAATTTTTTCAATTTTTATGGGTTTTTAAATATGTATGCAATGCAGAATATACACATGATGCTGCAAAAATAAACGCAGTGCTCACCCCCAAACCTAAGTTTTACGATGTCCTCATCGTTGCCCTCGTCTTCGGTAGCTATACTTAGACATCAGGGTGAGAATTTTATTCAAAGAAAAAGAAAAAACCTAAGACTAATTACAGCATATACAGGTTAAACGATTGGGTTAGTCCAGAAATTAATACCAGCCATTTAAAGATTTTGTCTATATAGTGCAATGGCTGGTAAAAGAATATGTATATACAAAAGAAAAAGAAAAAGAAAAGGTATATGTTAGATGTTAGTGAAGGGCATGGGCATGTAAAAGTAGGGATCAGAAGATGTAGAAAGTGAAGATGAAATTTTGAAGAGTTTAAAGAATTGTTTCCTGGATGAATTGAATGTTCAAAAAGCACGTGTTGAGTTCCAAAGTCAAGTTCGTGTAAAAACTGGAGTTCATCCGCAAAAAGTTCAGCAAAAATAAGTTTTTAGGTATTCCCAAATTGATCCTGACTCAAACTCACCAAGAATATCAAGTTCATCAGCAAAAATCTCCTCAAAACTCTGCATGAAAGAATGTTTTTCAATGCTGCCTTCTTCCTTATAATCTACCACAATTTTGATCTTATTGCTACAACTCACAATTCCCAGTACGAAGTCTCCCTTATCACATTCACAAATGGGTAGGTACATGTCATCCAAAAAATTAGGTTCCCACACTAACGTTTCATCCGAAACAATATCACTAGATGTGACAAAAATTGTGGGTTCCTGATCATTGATCTCTTCTGACAATCTATCCAAACCATACCGGACAAATTCACAAGGTCCCTCATTTAAAATTGGATTACAAAAATCATTGGTTTGCCTCAGATGGTTTTTCTTGTGTGTCCTGGTAACACTCAGTCAATTCATTTGCATCATCATCTATGAAATCATCAAAATTCGTTTGATCTTTTATCTCACTCGGATGACTTCCTAGATGACAGACATTAACACTACTGGGTTCCGATTGACTGTGTTCACTCCCTAGAATCCTCACAACTAAATGTTTCGCGTATTCCTCTATTCTAGCTAATGATTGAGCTTGAGCAAGAAACAATTGCTCAGACTGCTGTATGAACAGTGCTAGCGTAGAAGCTGATTGATTCTCGACCTAGTCATTACTTCAATACCCTTCTCTAAAGTGGTTAATCTAGCATCCATCTCACTATCATTCCCTAATAATTGTTCAATTGTTTCAGGTTGGAGGGGTTGTGATGGTGGTGAGGCTAAAGCAGTCAATCTGTCGACCTCTTTCTCTAAATTTTCACTCATTTGGTCTATGGTTGAAGTAGGACTGGGTTCACGAGTGTTAGGTGGGTGACCATTATCAAAATTCTGGGATGGTTGGTCACCCCCTAAGAAAGGACAGTTGTCATGAATTTAGGAAGAATCATGGAAATTTGAACAAATAAATTGGGACTGAGTATAAACAAAAGAATAAGAATCGTGAAAAATTGAATTAAATTGTGTATCACCCATATCAACAAGAATTCACAAATGTCACAAAGATAAAGAATATCACACCCCTAGCAGTCTATGGAATGCTAGTCAACTAGACCTGCTCAAGAACCTGATTGTCAAAGTAAAACTGTATCGAGAAACGGGCTCAAGATATATGGATCACGAAGCTAGGTAAGTGCAAGAGATAAGGAGAGGTTTTCCAACTCTTTCGTGAAGTTCCTTAATTAGATAACCCTTTCTCTTGAACACTTGCGTAGACACCCCGTGAACGATATACCGTTAAGCGGTGTTCTAAACTTAGTTAACTTCTCCTAATGAGCGTGAAGTACTTAAAGTCAAAGTTCTAGTTGATTTTAAATTACTGTGGGTATGCAAGAATGCCGTTTTGTGATTTGTGGGCTACGGAGAAAAGGTGATGAAATCCTTTACCGTATCTTGTTTCGTCTTTTTGCCCTTAAATCCGTATTAAGATGCAAATGCGCAATCAATAAATTCAAGACATCAAGAAATTTAAGCAATTCTTTTTCATTTAAATTTAAGCGCTGCAAAAAATACGGTTAGTTCTCTGTGCAAATTGGTGGAAAGCTTGTGCGAAAAATCCTGCAGAAGATAGAATAGTGGAATGCGTTGGATTCAAGAGAAATGTGTTAGGAAATATGTACCGATGTGATTTGGTTAAGGAAACCCCTTTGAAAGTGATCTGAGTCGTTGATTGTTCACTTGCGCGGGTCAAACTACCCGGATCTTTGGCACTATATTTCACTAACGTCTTGAAATTGAGTTTGAGCCTCGCTCCGCACGATCGCTGGTCATAATTCCATGAAAAACCTGAAATGTCGGAAAATACGATATTTAGTGTCAAAAAGCGATATATATGCCCCAATTCCTGCACACTCAAAATTATAAAAATCAAACAATACCAATAGAGTACTGTCAACACACTGGATATCACACAAGAACAAAAAATCAAAAACACCCTGAAAAGGCCGGCGATCTCGGATGATTCATCAACGTCACCGGTTGGATTCCGAGTGGCTGTGCTTGAATTTTGTGTGGTTCTTCCAGGTTATATTAGCATTCTAATGGTATAACTTAATTTTTTAGTTGAATCACAGAGTGCTAGTAGGTCTGAAAGACAGAGAACAAGTTAGAAAAAATTTCGTTTAGTTAGATTTGAAAAAAAAAATGAGTTAAAAGTTAGTGAGTTAGTACGAACCAGAAATAACAATTCCTAATAACTACCAAATCCCCGGCAACGGCGCCAAAAACTTGTTGGGAACTCACCCGCACGCGAAAACGCGTATATTTTGGAAACGGATATGATTTTAAGGAAATGGGATGCGCACGCAAGATCGTTCTCGTTTTAAAATTTATAAACCGCTAGTGCACGGCGTGTTGTAGCAAGTCGGCAGGTATGGGTCGATCCGCAGGGAATTGTGTATTAGGTCTTGTGATTTAAGGTTCAAAAAATAGTGAATGGTTTGGTTTTGTTACTAATATAAAGAATACGAAAACAAAGAAAACAAAGAAAACAAAGAAAGAAGTTAAGGAAGAAGTGGCTGTGGCTTTGTCTCGGAAGGTCGAATCGCAACGATTCCTTTGACGCTCCCTTGATCATGGGTTGTCCCTCCTTTCGTCGATCCCGGCATGAAGCATGACTTGTCAAGGCGGTTAGGAAGCACAGATTATCAAATTCCGATATTCGCCGCAAAACACGAAATAAGCCCGTTTGTTCACTTACCGTTTGTATGTCTAAGCTTGAGGTATCAACACTAAACACAAGGGTTAGCAATTATACGACAAAATCAAAAACACAAAGTAGCGAGTGAGAGCAAATAGTTTTAGTGTTAACTTTGCTAAGGTTATGTGATAGTATAGGGTATATGATAACCGAGGGTTTGTCAAGCACTCGGTTATAAGATACCGTATCCAAACTTAGCAAATTTAACACCAAATTGATTTTAACTTAAAAATTATGAAATAGGGAAGGGGAGTGAATATGGTATATGAAGAGGTTACAAAGTAACCATGGTTTCAAAATACCATATCACATCAATATATGAAACAATCCTTAAGTTATAATCAAATTAAGCACTAACAAGAGGAGGAGGAGGCAAAACCTTTCATCTCACTTCCTTTCCATTACCACAACCAAAGATGATTAGTTACACATTATAAAAAGAAAAGCAAGTAAAGAAAAGAAAGAAAGTAAACGAAGAAACACAAATATTATTAACACTTGAAGAAGAGATACGAGATATTGGTAACTTGTTCAACCTCCATAATGAAGCTCTCAAGAGGGAAGAAGAAGAAGAAGAAACAGAGTGATAGCCCACTCACTCTTAAGCCTAAACCAAAAACAAACATAAATGGGGAAGTTTGGAGCTAAGGGGGCCGGTGAGCTCGGATTATGTAGGGGTGTGGCCGGCCTTGGTCCGAGCAAATGAGGTCGTATTGATGTGGTGGTCTTGTGTCTACTCCAATATAATCCTAGTGCTGTTTGATTTGTATAAAATAACCTTGTTTGCTTTCAGAGATTTGGAGGGAACATGAAGCAATGCATCACATCAAAACTTTATGCATTTATTGCCCATCACACAACACATGTGCCTACTTGCATGAATTGTGCAAGTGCAGCCCTCATATGGTCCATGTCAAAGAGCTAATATCACACATGTATTTTGTTGGACCAAAAATTGTGTGCACACTTTTATTTTGCAAAAGATCTTTGGATATCGATCGGTTTTCTGTTCTGTTTCCAGTTTCGGCCCAAACGCTATATTCGTGATGTTGAATATGTTTCCAGTATTTTATCACGAACACCTTTAATCTGTAATTACTAAGCAAACACTGGTTAAAAGTACCGATATATAACAAAATAGATCTTGAATGAGGGTATTAAAATGCAGTTTTCTGAGATGAACAGAGCTCGCGGACCTCGGGACCACGTTAGAGAATGAGCTGTATACAGACTTAATTCTGCAGTCCCTCCCTCCCACCTACGCCCAGTTTATCTTGAATTTCAATATTCAAGGTAAAGAAGTTGAACTTCCGGAACTCCTCAAAATCTTGAGGAGTGTTGAGGGCACCCTGTAGAAATCCAGGGAAACACCCATGTTCCCCACCAAAACACAGAGACGCGACCGCGTAGGTCCGTCTTTCCTGAATTTCGAGGGCAGATGCTATTTGGTGCTATCCGTCCACCTCTCCGAAGATACCAAGTTGATTTATGGAACCATATATCGGAGGTTTAAACAGATGCGCCGATGTAGCAGACTTCGTCAGATTCCCCCTCGTTGAGGGGTTTTTGATTATGGGAACGTCTTCCCTGCAGGTGCAAGCCCCTGCAGTTAATTACGCTACCGTGTTGCGGTAACCACTTTCTCCTTCTCCAGATGGTCACTTCGTGTCGTGGGTGTTTGTTTTGTTTTTGGTTGCCCGTGGATTGTATACTGAGACTAATTTATGTTGTCGTCCGTAGGGCGTGGATTAGTCCAAATCCGTATTTTCTTGGATTTGGGTTTGGGGTTGGGTTTAAGGATACGTTAGTCTCATTTGGGACTAAGATCAACTTAAACGTTTGTTAAGGATACGTTAGTCTAATTTTAGACTAAGATCTACTTAACAGGATCATTTAGATCTAACAAAAGAGAATTTGAGCTCTATTGTTTAGTTTAGAGACATTGCGGTCGATTACCAGTTTAAGGACATGGTGGTCCAACGTTAGTTTAAGGACATCTCGGTCCAATGTTAGTTTAAGGACATCTCGGTCCAATGTTAGTTTAAAGGACTCCACAGTCCGAGGTTAAGGACATCATAGTCCATGGGTTTTAAAGGACCCCACAGTCCGAGGTTAAGGACATCATAGTCCATAGGCTTAAGGACCCCACAGTCCAGTTTAAAGACGTCATAGTCTATGAAATGTATGGTTGTCGGGACCCGTCACCTCTCTGAAGACGTTAAAGGATTACAACGACAAATATCAGAGGAGTAAAGAGATGTACCCTTGAACCAATTTTGGTTGAAGATTTGTAGTCCAATTTGGGGCTAAGATATATTAAAAAGATTTATGAGCATATGGGCTCATTTAATCTGAATTGAGGACTTATGGCCAATCTTGGACTAAGTCCAATCAAGTTAAAATGTTTAACATTTATTTTGGGCTTTGGAGCCTTTATTTGGGCTTGGCCCTTTTAATAATACTGAGCATTGATTTTCATTCTGACAATGTTTTGTCTTTTATTGAATGCTGAGCATTCATCATAGCTCTAGGCTTAATAAAGAACAATTTATGTTCTATCAGCTTAACATGGGGTGCGCTTAGCGCTTTGTGCCAGTCAAAGAGCGCAGTACGCTTCTACCGAGTAGCGCACACATGAGGGACACGTGTCGCGCTTGACGCTGAGCGCCAGATGATGGGCGCATTGCACCAGTTTATGAGTGCATTGCGCTAGTAGTTTAGTGGCGCACACGTAATTGATACGTGGTGCGCCTGGCGCTGAGCACCAGCCCATGAGCGCAGTGCGCTATTTCGAGAGCTCAAAGCACTAACTGTTAAGTGGTGCACACGTGAGGGACACGTGGCGCATTTGGCGCTGAGCGCCAGTCCAAGAGCGCAGAAGCGCAGTTCAAGGACGCAAAGCGCATCTGATCAATTTTTATGATTTGAGAAATAAACTCTCGTTTATAAGAGACTTTGTCTCAAGATTCTAAGAACAAAAGTTCTTATTTTGTAGGAGATGTTTTAATCTCTTATTTTAGTGAAAGACTTTGCCTTTATGGATCTATGATCCTAAGAGAATTGAATAATTCTCCCCTTTCCTTGAGATGTATTGCTCTCATTTTGTAAAAGAACTTAGTCTTGTAGATCTATGATCTTTCTTCTTTTTTAATTATGAGATGATTTCATCTCTATGTTCATCATCATTCATTTTTTTTACCTTGAAGAAAGTTTTCTTCTTCTGAGAGCTTGCTCTTTTTCTTTGAATTTCTCAAAGTTTATGAGGAGGTTTCTCTTTATGCTTCTATATATCCCAGACTTGAAGTCTAGGGGCCTTTTTATAGGGCAAGCTGATCAGTTTAATCAGTTAAGGAGATCTTTTCTCCAATTGATTTGGGGAATTTCCCATCATTGGATCTTCGATCCAAGGGCTTCTGATTTATAGAAGGCAATCTTCTTGTTTTTAACAAGATTGGGAAATCTTTTAAACAGAATTTATTCTGTATTTTTAGTGATTTTTAATCACCATTGGATCATTGATCCAACGGTGTTCTGATTTACAGAGCACAATCTTGTTATTTGGAAAGAGTTTGAGAAATCTTTTCTTAACAGAATTTAATTCTGATCAATTAATGATTTATCATTATTATTAGATCTTTGATCTAACGGTGGGAAGCTTTTAGTTCCAGCGCTAGCGCACCCATACATTGCATGTGGTGCGCTGCTTAGAGTGCAGCGCACTTAGCGCTAGCACACTTGTGCTTTGCACGTGGTGCGCTGCTGAGCGCTAGCGCATTCGTGTCTTACACGTGGTGCGCTGCTTAGAGCGCAGCACACATAGCATTAGAGCACATGTGCTTTGCACGTAGTTCGCTGCTTAGGGCGCAACGCACTTGGCGCTGCATCTGAAGCGTTGCTTCATTTCAAAATTTGAATTTTGAACAGAGCTTTGCTCTGATTGGGGGAAACAAATTCCCCCCACCGTTGCGCTCATGTGGACTACATGTGAGTGCAGCGGTGGCAGCATCTGCGTCCTTGGATCAACTCAGAAGTTGAAAAGGCATCTTAAGGCCTATAAATAGGACCGTTGGCCCTTGCTGCAGATTTTGCTGCCGAGGTTAATCCAATGCTGGCGACGCTCGTGAACTTTCTGTTAGTTATGTATATGCCCTAGAGGCCATTGTTGTACATATGATGTATATTATAATGGATGCTTGTATATATATAGAGAGGACTTTTTTGCTCGACATGATAGTATGCTATTTGGTTTCACTTTTCTTAACATGTTGACTTATATTAGTTTACTGTCTTACTCTCACATGTTGATAAAGCCTTTAGGATCTGTACTCAACTGCTAGGACTATGATGAGATCATACTAGTGGGGCCACGGTAGTCGATGAGTACATCCTATAACTGTTCCTAGTCGAGGGTGTGTCAAGACAGGCCATCGATACACCAGAGTAGACTAGCGTATACGCATCTTGGCCCATATGATGGACGATGGATGATCCCATATCCATCGGTGTTTGATATCAAGGATGGTGTACGGGTGCTCAGTGGAGACTGGGTACACTGGACGGACTGGCCCAGAACTCCCAGATGGTATTATACCTCACGTCAGATGGCAGTTCTCCGGTGACACTGGTACAGGATAGTCTGTAGACCCGAGATCGTCATAGAGTCTTGTGTGATTCCCACTGTGCTTTGATTTCCACCTTACCACGTCCAAGAGGGCGTGCAAAACGGTGGCTTTTGGTTGCAGTCCCGGATCACATGGAGGCAATGAGCTATAGGAGGGGATTCGTCTCTCCCGGTATAGGGAGTTGATGTTGTGCTGTGTTTGATTGGCTATAACTGGAAGCCCCTGGCCAGGGCTGATATAGAGATTTACTGGTAAGTGTTACCAGTAGTTTCTCGACCCGTTATGAGCCTCACATCGACACGACTTATCGGTTACTGGGGTCTGACGTATACCACCCCTAGACTAGATATGCAACATATCAGACGAAGAGACAGGACTGTACGGGAGTGTTACTGATTGGATTCACAGGAGAATGTACAAGCTTGATTGTTGATCTTCAGATCGCTCAATACCTGGGTGGCTGTTACGTTTAGCTGACCGCTTGCAGCTTGTGGGTGTTTGATATGATCATCACCTGCTACCGGCGTATTGACGATTCTTTAGAGTCCTACACAGAGGTTTCTTGACTCAGGCAAAACGGAGTAGGGGCACATATGTGATATGTGCTGGACCGAGGATATACGATATGAGATACCGTATTATATTC
Source organism: Agapanthus africanus (assembly GCA_030015575.1). Lineage (NCBI taxonomy): Eukaryota > Viridiplantae > Streptophyta > Magnoliopsida > Asparagales > Amaryllidaceae > Agapanthus > Agapanthus africanus. Next base: position 410,174,847 of record JASDDO010000026.1, read on the forward strand.
TCGCGATATTTTGATATGAGCCGGATCATCGGATCAAGTGTTGATTCGATGAATCGGTACATGATATATTAGTCGGTTATATTCGATATAGCCGGATTGTCGGATCAAGTGTTGATTCGATAATTTAATGTATAATTATATATATGATATATTGCATTACATTATCTAATATTGGCTCGCATTATTGATTTATTTTCTCACCGGATAATACATTGATATATATGCGATATATGTTAATTGTATTATTTTCTTTTGTTACAAAATATATTATATATGTGATATATAATATTGTAACATAATATGATTACTAATGCAACATGTTTAGTGGAGATTAAACAAGGTTAGGGTTTGAATTGGGTTAGTTCTTTCATGAACCTTCTAGAAGGTTTTCTTTTGTTTTGTGCTAAGATATTATGGTTGATATTTTAGTGACTCATTGTTAACCCAACGCAAACCCTTCACCCTAGGTTAAGTCTCTACATGGGTTAGTCTGCTCATTATCACCTATGGTTGCATTTGTAATTATCACTTCAATTTCATTATTCATCACAAAAGGATTTTCTTTCTTCTTCTTCCTTTGAGCTTTGAAAAAGCTTTCTAGGTTTTCTTTAGGTGATGAATTAAAGTGAGAATTTGATATAAAAAGAGAGCACAAATACTACTTCATCATCCTCATCTTATCTAGCCAATTAGATTAGGGTGTTCACCTCATTAGAGAGAGAGAGAGCTTGAGTTATAGAAACTTCGAGGAAGATCATCGGAGAAAAGGAAGACTACAAGCTAGCATGGATCATTCGGGTCGTGGAGCCTCTCTTGAGTCCGGAGATCATGGATCGCGGTGAAGGGTCTTCTACTCGGAGCTTATGAAGCGAAGGAGCGGACTACAAAGGTTGTAATCCCTCACTCTTAGTTGTAAAGATGTTTACTTGCATGTGAAACCCTAATTATCTAGCAAAGATCCCGGCTTTGGGTTGTTCGGCAGGTCTAAATTTTAAATCGGGCATGGTTGATGCCTTATAAACCCTTGTATGAGTGCCTAGGAACCCTATAGTGGTATCAGAGTCTAGCTAGAGCATTAGGCGACGTGTTTACGAAGTTCAAACTCCGATCGAACCCCGATACATCGAACTAGACCCCCTCTCTGGAAATTTTGTAAAAATATGATTTTTTCTGCATTAAAAATACTCAAAAAAATCAGCAGGGAATTCTAAGAGTTACTGTACAAAACGACACCAAAATATCACTAAAGCGCCGCGGAACCGCGGCCGTACCATGCCTTCTGCGGAGGTTCCGCGGCAGCACAGTAGTATTAGGGTTAGGTTTTTGGCACAGTACATCCGTAGGTATTTGTGGCTGCTTCTGGGTATTTTTAATCTGACTCGCGTGTTGAGTTTTCTGGGGATCTTTTGGTACTCGTTGATTCGATCGGAAAGTTTAATTTCGTTTTGTTTTCCGGATAATTTAGTGTTGGATATAGTGCCCTTAGAGTCAATTATTAGATCACAGGCACGTGATTGCAATGATTGAGGGAGGACCTATGCTGGTAGAACAGTCTTACTCAAGAGGTTTATATACTATGTGGTTTGTATTTATCATCGTGTACATGCTTTAGGTGACATTGTAGTTCACTATTACACGTTGATAGAGAATAGTATGCTACCATGGTTTGTCTTTATCAGTCGTGTACAGCTTTAGGTGACTTGTTCACTATTACACGTTGATAGAGCCCTTAGGATCCTGCTTGACTGCCAGCAGTATGATGGCAATCATATACGTGGGAGCTGGGGTCTATAAGCACATCCTTAAAAGTTCCCTAGTCGTGGGAGTTTTCAAGACAGGGCATCGATACTCCGGAGTAGACTAGTGTATACAGTCGAGACCCCGACGAGGGGTGGTGGCCGGTCTCACAAGCCACTGGTTTCAGTTGGTTCACCTAAGATGTATACAGGTGCTCATTGGGTTATGAGTACACCGGACATGACTCGCCGAGAACATGCTAGTTGGTATTATACCTGACGTCAGATAGCAGTTCCTGGTAACATGTGTACAGATTAGTTCATCGACCTGAGGTCGTCATTTGTCTCGTGTGAGTTCCCACTGTGCTTTGATTACTACCCTACCACGGCTCAAAAGAGTCGTGCAAACAGGCTTTAGTTGGGTACAGTCCCGAGCCACATGGAGGTAAGTGAGCGGATCGGCAGGGGATTCATCTCTCTCGGTATTGGGGGTGAGATCGCGCCGTGTCTAGGAGAGCCATTACACAAAGCCCTCGGACGAGGTAGGAGATTTACTGGTAGGTATTCCAGTAGTATCTCAGGGTGTTCTGGGATACACCCCGACACGACTTGTACCGCTTTTGGGGGTCTGACTTTTACCAACCCCCTAGGCCCGCCATGCGATACTCATAGACGAACAGACTGGACTGTACGGATATTGTCACTGACAGGCTCAGTAGGGTGTTAGGATGAGTTCGCTCATCGACCTCCCTTTTGGTCAATACCTGGTAGCCCGTTACGTACGGCTAATACCTCTGACGTGCTAGTGGTTAAATCCACAGCCAAAGTATTGACGAGTCTTTAGAGTCCCCCACAGACAGTTTGTCAAGTTTCGGGCGAAACGCTGTAGAGGCCATATAGATTTATGGCAGGGTTCGAACGTATGCATGCACTTGTGCACGTGTTATGGTTCGGACGGATAATACTAGAGGGCTTTGGTTTAAGCCGGATCCTAGTATTATACAGTGTAGATTTTGTCTCATTGCATTTGTATTCGATAGGAATACAAATACGGGCGGGTATGTATATACAGTCGCGGGGTTATCCTGTAATTTATTACGGGATCGCTTTTTGAAGTTGCCGGTTTGCAATCCGTTTCGGCCATTTTTCCTTTATTCATTCATGGCCGAATTTTTGTGAGAAAAGGGGTTTCATGCAAATGTGGAGATTTATAAAGTGGTTTTTTTTTTGTGGTGGCTGGGGCTTTAGCAGCTCAAGCATTGATTCTAGAAATCTTGCTTTCTTTTGTGGCTTTATTTGTGGTCATTACTTGCTTTATGGAGATGGGATTGTGATGGATATTTGGTGTGACCATTTTTCCTTGTTATCACACATTTTTCCCACTTGCTTTATTCCCTCACATCCCTCCTCTCTAGAAAGGGCCGGCCACTATATTTTGGGGAGCCACATTCTTTTTGGGGAGAGGGATTATTGATTCATTCTCATTGCAAAGAAAAAAAAATCCTCAAGATCATTCCTCTTGCTCATTTTCTTCTCCACTCCAAAAATGGCTTCATCTTCAACCTCCATCCATAAAATGGATGCAGGAGACAAAGTGATCACAAATATTCTCTACATCACGTTGGACATGTCGGCTAGCGAACTTTATGCCCGAGTTGCTTCGGACGAAGCGGGAGCCCGTAAAAAGACTCGAAGATGTGGTGCCCTTTCCGACGAAGAGATCGAGACCGGAGATGCCGCGAGGAGATTGGGATGGTGGCCAAATACCGAAGGACATGGATTGATCGGTATAGCCTTTCCAACCCTTCTCTAGTTGCTAGTTGTAGGTTAATGGTTCGATCCGGGTTTCAAGCATACGATAGCGCCGGTTTCTAGTTTAGAAAAATTTTTGTTTCCGCATTTTGGCCTCGGACAGACGGCCGGCGTGCTACCGTAGACTTACATGGTATCAGAGCCACGCTATTAACCTTTACTAGCTTTCTCTAGCGTGTTTAGAACTTCGATCGGACGGAATTTCCAATAACCGCATTTCCAATTGTTCAGTTTCTGTCGAATTTGTTTTGTGCTCAAAAAATTATTTGGTGTATTGCAGAAAACCAGGAAGGTTTTTTTTAGGAATTCTGGCAAAATTTGGTAGCACGAAGCTACAGTAAGGCCGCGGAACCGCGGCCATACCCTTGTTTTGGCCACGGTTCCGCCGTAGTAAAGATTCTTCAGTGCACCAAATTTTGTACAGTGTTCTCTGTGTTGGAAATGGGGTTTCTGGTAATTTTATTTTGGGCCCAGATTTATTTGAGTACTGGGTATTGTGCTTGGGGCCCACTTCGGGAATTTTTGTCGATCAAAATTTTTTAAACATGTTAGTTCACAGTATTTACATTATATCTGCAACCGTGAATGCCACTTGATCGGTAAATCCTGTCTAATTTCTATAGTTCTTTTAGACGGATTTGCGAACGTGACATTCACGTTGATGTTCTGTGTTGTGCTGTGATGTTGCGGATTTATCGTGGTGGATAGCCTGGATACAATGGTAGTACAGTTTGGTTGTATATGTACATTTGATATTGCGGGGCGAGCATCCGACATGTGGACTGCCGTCACTGCATGTTTGTATATTATTCTTTTAGGGCACGACCGGGCTGAGGTCGATGTACCCGTTGTATATTTTACTTTCTGTACTAGGATTACCCCGCGGAGGGGTGCACGGGTAGCCGGTTTCTAGAGAACAACGGGCCTGCATCTTATGGCTTTGAGACGGAGGGGGCTTCACTCTAGAATTGGCGGGCTATTCTCCGCACTCGTAGGGGGTACAGGTTGACCCAAGGAAGGGTGGGGTGCTCAAGTTATCGAATTCCGTGAAGTGCTGGGTGGTCCATTCACTTTGTTGAAGGGGCTGCCTCGCTTCATGTTTTGGCGGGTAACTTGCCGTGCCCGTAGGGGTCTAGGATTTCATTGCACAGGCTATCCACACGACTAGAGGAACGTCGGGTTTCAGTAGCGGCTCTATGAAACCCGGGGATCACAGATTATCTGTATTGTTCTGTGATGCTTATTACATTTCTGTGAAGTTGCATTTTATCACGCCATGAGCGATTATTATATATTGATATATATATACTAGTTGATGTTGTATATGTTTTACACCCGCGCTAGTCCAGTCCCCGCTCTGTCGTTAGTTAAGTAACCTAACGGGTGATGACGGAACCCAGTGGCGAATGCGGATGACATATACGTACATCGTATTTTCGTTCCTTTGTAGTGTGATCAATTGATGGGACCGCATTGATTCGGATCAATGCAAGCTAAACAAACCTATTCTGATGTTTTTGGAACATTTTTTTTTCAAAAAGCTGTTATTGCAAGGACGTTCTCTTTTGTTTTGCACAGTGGTATTCGGTTATGAATATCCAGCACCTCAGTCGACGAGGCAAGGGTCGAGATCCGTTCACCGGGTGTGACCCCTTGGACAGAAGTTTACGTCAGGGTAATAACTTCACTATAGCCGATTGCCTTTTGCTTTGCATCGTGGTATTCAGTTGGAATATCCTGCACCTCATTCTACGGGGAAATAGCCGAGATCCCTTCACCGGGAGTGACCTCTTTAGCAAAGGTTTTTGTCACTATATTTTTATAAAAAGCTGTGCAGTTCCTTCAACGATATCAAGTTCATTACGTTAAAAGTTTTTCGCCAAAAACTAGACGTAGCCCTCCGTCATTTCTTACAAGCATTACTTAGTATTCATGCTGCGTTTGTTGACTGTGTCAAGGCGTAGTGTACGGTAGTTAAGTAGTGTTCGTTTGTGGCATATTAATGGGATTGGTTAGGACAGTCGCGCGGCTTTGTTGACTGTGTCAAGGGCTCGTACGGGTGGGTTTAATGCAATCCAGGATATGAAGGGTTAAACTTGACTAGGACTCTTTGATTTGTTGACTGTGTCAAGGTCACTTGGGTCCTAGGGGTAAAAATCACATCGGAAGTTTCTAAAGAAACTGAAACTTGCCAGGCATGCGCATACCTTTTGGAGAGTAATAACGTGAGTGCATTCCATCACGTTATCATGCGATAATAGCTGGATCCTGATTCCCACTGATGAGTTGGTTTACTCTTCGGGTGATCCCGACTAATTCTTCTTTCAGGTTTGGAGGAGAATTTGAGGTTACAGTTGGAGGTTTCCTGATTAGATAAAGTGATAACCATTCTGATCGAGGATAGAGTGCACGTAGAGTGTTTCTTTTCTCTCTCTCTTTGGCAGCGACCGTGACCCGACCCTTGACTATGACTCAGTGACCAAGTTAACCGAACCTTCTTTAGACACCGGCTTTTGGATTGTCAGAGTTTCATACCTCATTGCCACTCCTACTTTTACCCTTTTTTCTCCAGTACACCCCGTATTACTGCGAACATCCACATCCATTGGATAAAACCATCGTATGGTTATATACAAGCTCGAAGGAACTTGTTCCATATTCGAGGATGGTTTCCGGTTCTGGAGAAAACGAATATGACTATTCAGTTGTTTTTTTCTTTTACCTTCTCTCAGGTTGCGAGTGCTCCTTGGAATAGGGGATAGTACACCTATTACGCTTATTGGATAGTCTTCTTCCAAAACATAGGCTGGTGCCGAACGGTAGGGAATGAAGAAAGCCGATTAGCCTAAGTGTGGTATACAGAAGGTATTAAGTAAAGACAAATAAAGGGATTAGTAAAAGGGCAAAGTAAACCGCGACTGCTATTCATGACCAAACCAAGTATTTCATCGCCACTCCTACTTCACCTTTGTATTTCTCCAGAACTCTCCGTATCACTACGAAGATCCACAGTTATTTGGATACTCCATCGTATGGTTATATACGAACTCGAAGGAACTTGTTCCAGTTCGGGGATGGATTCTGGTTCAGGAGAAATAGGAATGAGATTTATTCAGTTGTCTTTTATCTTCACCTTCTCTCAGGTTATGAGTACTCTTAGGATTAGGAGAGTACACCCATTATGCTTATTAGATAGTCTTCTTCCAAACCATAGGCTGGTGCCGAACGGTAGGGAAGGAAGAAAACCATTTAGCCTAAGAGTGTGTACAGAAGGTAACGACTAAAGACATATAAAGGGATTTGGAGAGATGGTAAAGAAATATACGGTTACGGTCATGAATCTGGATAATGGAAGAGACACTACTAGGAATACCCAGATACCCCTACGAAACATTTTCATATTTCAGTCTCACTGTGTATTGTTAATAGAAAACTGATTTCCCAATTGGTCCTTGCTCCAGGGTATGTATTTACCAGGTTTGATTCTCACATTTGTATGGTTTTACAGATGATGAGTGGGAGTAAGTTATTGGGAATTAGGTGATCATCCTCATTATATCGGGATTCGTTGTAATTGGTGATATTTGAGGAAATCGCCTGGGTTGTTTGCCGGACGGAAAATATTTGGTTTTGAATATCCGTTGTTATGCACCAATTTCAAATTGATATATCTGTACGTTTATTTTTATAAAGTGAGATATAACTTTTTGAAATTATGTCTATGACATTTACCTATATCAGTGGATGGTTAGGTAAGGAGCATTAAACAGCGGTGTAATTCTTCTTAACCAAAAGTACAGTTTTCGACCTACGACACACAGGGAATGAGTTATTAGACTCAAGGGACTTATACAGTGTATTGTATGTTGTCCAGTGTCCATTAGGACAGAGGGGTTGGTCCTCGTACTATATTCGGTTTACTTATGACTTCTCTAGTTTTTAGACAAGTGTTTCGTAGAGACACAAGGTCTAAGTTTTGAGAAGTAATAGGTATATGAATAAAGTAGAGAACCAGGTATTGCAAGTATCAGGATTCTTCAAGGTGATCGAAGATGTAGATACTTGTGTATGGTATTCAGTTGATAGTAATGGTTTTTGAGAAACTTGTTTCTCTTTCAGGTTACACATAATTGGAAGCACTCCTAAGTTGAGTAACGTTGATCGGCCTCCTTCCATTGTAGCGCCTTGAAAAGTTGTTTTGGTGTTTTCCTGAAAATCGGTGAAAATTCGGTATTTTTCCGTAAACCGTCTTTTTTGTTATTTTGCAGTTTAGGACTAATTATACCTAATTTGGATAGGTAATTGCTAGTTTTTAGTAGCAAATGAGTTACTTATGAAATTCTGGTCGTTTAAAAATTTTCCCTAATTTTTCAATTTTTAATATTATTTTAAGCCGGTAAGAAAATACATTAAATTAGCGATAAATACAAATTTAAATGGGATAAATTTAAGCTTTAAAATCATGTTAATTAAAATCTAGTTGTAACATAAATTTTTAGTGTTTTATTTTAAGTTTTAACTAATTTTTATTATAGAAAACGAAATTTATTGAATTTAAGCTTAAACTTGCAATTTTGGATTTGTAGGGGGTCTTTTTGCATAAATTTTTTTTCGTAAAACCCCCATTCACTCTTCCCTCACCCCAGGCCGGCCCACTTCAGCAGCACAAGGAAAAAAATTCCTTGCCTCCTTTGACTTTTTATTATGTGTTGAAATGTGGTGTTTTTATAAGGTTTTTGATTTATTAATTGGGTATGGGTCTTTAGTTGATTGGTATGGTTGACCTTGACTTTTCCCCAACTCCCCCACACCTCTCCCCACTCCCTCCTCAGCCCAAATTTCTGCAGAAAACAGCCCCAAATTTTTCCCCCATTTCTCCTTCTATTTTGCTTCATTTTCACCTCAAAAATCCATCAAAATTCAAATTTCCTTCACAAATCCAATACAAACCCTTAATCCATCTCTTCTTACATCCCAGTTGGTTTAAATCTTGGAGAAATGAGGTGCCTTGGGAGGCAAGCTAAGGTTTGAACTTGTGAGGTATAATTTCAATCTTTGGTTAATTGGTAGTTGTTATATGCTAAATTAGAACCTTGATGTGTTAATTTTTGTTGTTGATTTCTAATCTAGGTTTTAAAGTGAATGGTTTGAATTTTAATTAGGGTTTTAGAAACCATTAATAAGTTAATTAAGTTATTTTGCTTTCTAGTATTTTACACTAACCTAATTAATGGAGTTATTTTGCTTAAGTGGTTCCATTTTATGCGAATCTAAGTTAATCTAGTGTGAATTTGGATCGCTATTGCTTTTTAGAAAAATCAAGAAAGGGGTTTGTGTATGGAAATAGGTTGAAGCATGGTTGTTGTGTTGTAATTATAGTGTTGTGGCTAACTAGTTATGCGGTTGGATGTTCTTGCTAGGTTGTAGTCTTTTTGTCGCAAATCGGCAATGTTTGCACCGATTTTTTTTTGAATGTAATGCTTACTAGGTTTTTATAAAAATATTGTGATGAATTATTTGCAATATCTTGATGATATTTTTGGCATATCCTATGACATTTAGGATGTGTGAGTGCGTATTTTTGAGTGATCGGGTTTTAGCTTTGCCGGGCGACCAAATCGACGATTTTAGTTAGTTTTTGCGATTTTCGCGTGTGTTCCGCGCACCTTGTGCACGTTGTACCTAGCTTGTGAACGTTGGTATTTTCATTTGGGATTTGCGTCATTTCATGGTATGTAACCTTATGTTTGGTATTGATGTAAATTCCAGGTTCGGTCGCGGAGACGTCAGGCGCGGCACGAAAGGGGAAAGCGGTGATTGGACGTGACTAGCTAGGGATTCCGGTGAGTAGATGTAACATCTACGGGGGACTATCGTTGGATGGCGCAAGCCGCCCGATAGTTTTAGTAGCTTAAAAAGATTCTTAGTAATGTTAGTAATTAGGGGTGTAATACTTGTATGATTATTTGCTACATCCATGCCTTATATTGACATACATATGCGAACCCATTCTATAGGACACCTGCACCATTGCCAGGGTTTTTATATGCAGCACGAGCACTATTCATGCTTACACACACGCCCTGGTAATTGCCATGCCACCACACTAGATAACCTATAATTTGAAACCTTTTACTATAATTGATGCTTTAACCTGTGCTATTGCCTTTAATTCTTTAAAATGAAATCATAAGATTGCTAATCATGTGCATGTACTTCATCATGTTATTTGTTCATGCCTAGTCTATCAATCATACATCGCAACTTGATTATTGACACCATATGCATTCATTATCATTGGCATATGCATTTATGAGGATTTCTTGAGATTTTGTGATATTCTGGATTTCGGGGGAAAGCCGCAAAATTTCTAAACTTACTATATTTTTAAATATGTAAATTGCGGTTTTCTAGTGATGTAAGTGTCGTCCACCATGAGTTTTCTATGGTTTTCGAGACCCGTTTCGAGGAGTTGGATGAACCGTCTCGGGTACATGGTGGGCCAGGTAAGGTACCCCGGGGCAAGAAGCTCGTGGTGCTGACGATGAGCCTGGCAGGGGACGGATTACCTATCGGTGACTGTTTGGGACGGCGGATATCCAGAGGATACCGACCGTGGCCGTGAGATGATGAGATAGTGATATTGAGACGGGTCAGCCGGATGGCTGAGGCCAGAGATACTATGACATGGATATATGAGATTTGTGATAGTTTTGAGGTGTCGTTGTTGGACACAGGTTCTTGTTGATTCTATTGGTATTGTGCTGGTATTTAAAAAGAGATTCCTAAAGGAAAAACATGATTCTTATACTTACACATTCAGATCATGAGTTGATTCGCATTGCATTCATACCTGCTAGTATATTCATATTGCATACATACCTGCTATTATGTCCTGCCTTACCTGTATTTTAGATGCTAGGATGCTTGTGTGCATGCATTCGATAGCCTGTGTAGATGTTATTTATTACTCACGAGTTGGAAACTCACCCCCGTTGTGCCACAGCCTTTTCAGGTCCGCTCCGTCAGTACAGTAGCGGTGGGCGCACTTGCTTCTTTTGCCTCTTTTGCCTGGACTCGAGGTTTTGCTCTTAGGTGGGTTATATTATTATTTTTGTACCAACTTGTATATTCTTTGTATCTAGTGTACTCCATCTACTGTATCTACCAGTATTGTTGTATATTGACCTAGAGATGAGACTGTGAGATTTGTGGACTTTTTATGCTGTATTTTGGGGTCGAGCTCACTTGAGTCGACATGCTGTTTTTCTCATGCTTCTTTATGATTATTTTGCATGTTGTTGTTTTATATTGCGTGAGATTTATGACCGTCTTGTGGCGAAGAGCTAGCTCCCGCTTGGGGATGCCATATTTGTTGGATTTATATATATTCTTGTTGTACCCATTTTGGGGGCCAGTGTTTACAAAGGAGACTCTGCCGAAATTTTCGGAAAAATTGATATTGTTTTTAAAAAGGTTTTATATGACTTGTTTGATAAACTCGCTTTCAATTGATTGGTTTTTCTTCACTCTTTTGCTTTTTGGTTTTGGTTTCTGGGCTTTGGCTTACTTATTTTACGGACGTCTTGAGACGTTTCGTAAACTTAAGTGCCAGTCACGTCCGTGCCCTGCGGGTCGTGACATCCATTTAGTTGACATGCACTGGAGACAGCTGCATGATTTGAATCTGGTTCCAATTAAATCAGTGCCTCTATTTCTATATTGGATATAGAATAGTTCATATCTTGACGATGTTAAGGTACAGGGAGTTATCCGGCTTATGCTTAAAACCAGACTCTAGATAACTCTAGGCACGTTTCTGTAATGGCTGTTTGTGGGTTGACCTGTGTCATGACGAGGGTTGATTTTCTACCATCTGGAAGATCAATCGTGATATTGTTCATGACTCGCCACGGTTTTTATAAAAATGGATTTTTTCAGAAAACAGTAGTGGGAGTATGGTAGAACTGGAAGTGATTCCAGAACCGCAAACGATTATTGAAAATTTAATAAGAACCCAAAGATTCAACCTGGTTTGACATTCCATTGGCCACTCCGCAGATATGGTGGGTAGCCTCAGGCACCCGAGAGGTACTCCGGTAGCCTTAAAGACGGTGACAGGGAGGTTCTTGTTTTCCCAGACTTGCCATTACTGTTGTTCCAGGCTATGAGACCCGGCAGGAGGATGAGTATAGCGTCGTTCTGAAATGGTTTTAGAAGCGCATGTGTATATTATTCTGCCAGAGGGTTGTCGTAGTCAGTGGGAGCAACGGAAGCATAATGGACAAATAGCTTATGTCTATTTATAGACTGAAGCAGATATAGCGGAGATATATCATCTATTTCTGATGTGATAGTCATAGGTTTGACTTCATCAGAATAGGAGATGGATCTGTTAAGAAGGTAGTAGGGTGTGATGTCCTGGTATTTGGATGACATACACAGAGTAGGAAGTGAAATTCCTATACTACAATCGGTTATGCTTTGGTTGTCACACAGTGGTTTCTCCACATAGGATATAGATATAATATCAAACATTCTGGTTACTAGATCTATAGTTTTAGATCTAGATTTGGGTAGTTTCCCAATCTGGGTACTCAGATAGCATTCTAAAGGTGTTTTAGAATGGATGACTCCTGGCACGGTAGTATACCTGCAGGTGATGGAGTCACCCTCTCTGAAGGTGTCTTACAGACTAAAGGGGAGAGGGATATGCATGATTGGCAGATCACTTGCTTAGGCAATTGAGATGATCATGAGATGTCAAGTACTACACCAGATGTTGTTTTTGCACGAGATGCAATAAGTTTATATTAGTCCAATCTTGGAGAAACATTCGGAAGCAGTTTAGAACATAAGTTGATGTTCTGGGGATATGATAATGCCATCCTCCTTCGGGAGACAGTTATCTTTCCAGGCTTCCAAGGTGACTTGGATGACAGAGTGACTGCCAGAGTTATGGTTTTCCCTCTGACGAGGGGCAGTGTTTTGGACAAGTAATCCAAGCGGACACTGAGGGAGGCATTACACAGGATACTGATTAAGTTCAGTTGACGATACAGCCTAAGAAGTTTGGATTTGGAGTTCATTTATGAGCTAGGTCCCATCAGATATCCAGACATATTTTAAGATAGGTATTGCTCATTTCGGGAGATGGTTTTCTCCGCGAATTTGAAATAAAGAGAGACATAGAAAGAAACATCAGGGCGGATCCACACTGAGGCTATTCCTCGAACACAATTGTTTTGCAAACGGGCTTTGTTAGACTGATTAGTAGAGGAGTTGGGTGTTCGGTATCACACGGGCTGTGAGTATGCGACATCGCAATAATTAGCCTTGAGTGCAAGTGGGAGATTGTTGGATATAGTGCCCTCAGAGTCAATTATTGGATCACAGGCACATGATTGCAATGATTGAGGGAGGACCTATGCCGGTAGAACAGTCTTACTCGAGAGATTTATATACTATCTGGTTTGTCTTTATCATCGTGTACATGCTTTAGGTGACATTGTAGTTCACTATTACACGTTGATAGAGAATAGTATGCTACCATGGTTTGTCTTTATCAGTCGTGTACAGCTGTTCATATCAGATTTTTGCATTTTCATACCGCCCAATTTTTGTCACATTGCATATCGGTAGATACTCTTGAGCCGTGTTTGCTAGTCAATTGCAGGATACAGGTTCTCGGTTCTAAAACGGTGAAATTCATGGAAAACACGACAAAATCCGGGTTCCTGCCAACCACAGATAAAACACGGGTCTCCGCTCTTTATCCGTCTATTGCCACACACCAGTTTATGAGACAAAATGGCAAATCGATTGTCACCTTCATGCACAAGGCTCAATGGCAATACAAGTTCCAAGAAATCTACGCGGAGCTCAAGAAAATCTTGACAAAAGTCCACCTTTCCCTCAACAGAAATTCTGGAAGAAATGTGGAAGTATTTTCAGAAAATACATGTACCAGACAAGAGGGGACAGAAGACCAGGGAAGTACCAAGAAGCCCACACCCTAACTCTACTGTAGTGCGGCGGATCCGCGGCCGTACTGGCGCCGTAGAAGTTCAAACTTCAGGGGTATTTTGGTCTTTGTATTTGTGTTCTGATGGTTGCCCTAGGTTTTCATCCTTTAGCCTATAAATAGCCCAGAACTTTGTGAAGGAAAGGGTCCATATTCTTGTATTCTCATTTTCTAGGTTTAGTTGTTTTCTTCTTCCTCTTCTCATCTCTTCTCCATTAAACTTGTAGTGAGCTTGTGAGTGAAGAATGATGAATAAAGAAGAACCGTTTATTATTTTTCTTGTCTTATTATCTTATTAATTGTTGTAATTTTCATTTGTTAACTAGTTGTTGTTATTTCGTGTTGTTTCTTTCTTCTCTCTTTTTTCTTTATCCTTAAAACGACTATGATGCTTACGCTCGATCCTCGCCAAGGTGAGGTCGCAAATAGCTAGTTGTTATCTTCTAATCTCTTTCTTTCTATCTTCCTCTTTTGTTTTGTTTTATTTTTCCGTATCATGATGTGTGAGTAGTTTCATACTTGTTAGGGTAGGATAAGCGAAGTTTGAGAGAAGGAAATCTCTCTCACTCTTTCCTTGCCCAACAGCTTAATTCGACTCCCGTTAATTGAACCACAATCCGCTCCTTACGGCACCCTATCCTACATGATAGCGGTGATTCCGTATTGAGACCGGTTGTGGTTGAATTAACCGGAGGTTATGGCTAAGAGCCAAGAACGGACGGACAAGCACCAAAAGGAAGAACTTATGCGTTGGAAAGCCTAGCTTATACACGCAAGTTCCTTCCTAGTCGTGCTAATCCCCGTTGTTGCCGATTACCGTAACACCGATATTAAGAGGGGCAACAAAAGATGTGGAGACTCCTAACTCAAACTAACCTAATCCTAACCCTAACAAGCTCTCTTTACATATCATTTTACCGCTTAACTAATCACAACAAAATCTGAAAAACTGGACTTAACTCGTTAAAACACATAGAAAAAGACTCCCATCTCCCTGCGGACGACCCGTACTCAACCGGCTAGCTACAAGCGAAACCGTCTTGATTGCGGTAATTAACTAAAACTTGAACACGCAGAACATATGACAATCAAATGGCGCCGTTGCCGGGGAGACGGTAGTTTATTTCCTTGTGTAATTTCGGGTTAACTTGTGAACATAACCGAAAAACAAAACAAAAAAATATACTTTGTAAAAAAATCATCTTGTTATTTTTTATTAGCTTTTGTGCAAGTGTGCAGGAAAATACGAAGTTCAAGATCGGCGCCAAAGACGTCGGATAATACGGAGTTCAAGTTCAGTGCCAAAGACGTGGGAAGATAGACCCACATTTCGCGGCTACACCGCGACGGATCAAAACGAAGCAAACGGTCTACTGTCAAAATCGGGAGCAGGTACAGTGAGCAAATAAAAATTCAGAAAATCCAAACAAGCAGAGGACACCAACAGGAGCTCACAACAGAAAAACGGAGCCCCAAATCCACTACCTTGCCGCGGAACCGCGGTATATGCTGGCTTAGGCCGCGGATCCGCGGCCACTTTGTGGCTTCAGAGCCCCAAAATCTCTCTGTAAGTCTCTCTCTCCTTCTCCACTCCTCTGGACTCCAATAAACTGTGTTTTCTGCAGATTTCTTTGCGCAAACTCTTCTCCCCCTTCCAATAAACTGTTCTTGTGCAGGATTCTTTGCGCCGCAAATAAAAATTGTTTGCAGTTGATTTGTTACCGCTTTGCATTTCTTAATACGGACTTAAGGGGCTTGAAACCAATCCAGATTGGGTGGGGATTTCATCACCCTTCCCAGGACCCCAAAAATCACAAAAGTATATGCATTGTCCATTGTAAATTAAAAAATACTAGACTTCAGCCCTAAGGACTTCGCGCTCATTAGGAGAAGATAAACCATGTTTAGAACCTCGCTTAACGGTATATTGTTTACGGGGTGTCTAGGAAAGTGTTAAAGGCGCAACCGCCGAAAGAGAAAGGGTTATTTAATTAAGGAACTTCGCGAAAGCGTTGGACAACCTCCCCTTATCTCTGCACTTACCTGGCCTCGTGATCAGTGTATTTTTAAGCCCGTTTCTCGACACTGTTTAACTTCGATAATCAAGTTCAGGAGCAGGTCTAGTAGACCTAGGTTACCCTAGATCTAGGTGTGATTGTGCATATCTTGTTTGTGATTACTTAAGCCGTATTTCCGTACATATTTCTGTAAATCTCTTTCTAAAAAAAAAAAGAAAAAAATCAAAAACTTTAATAAAAACTTGCCCTTTGTCGCCAAATCCATTTTTCACCCATCACCCATCGCCTTTCTCCATTGACGTTTTCTTACCCTCACCTTCTCCGCTTTGACTATACTAAACTCGTTTAGTGTATGTCCGCTTGGACTCGGGACACTAGCGCCCGTCTAGTCCGCGTTACGTTAGTCGCTACCGACTACGCGATCGACTCCGAAGTCGATACTCCGTCCACTCCTCTTTCACCCCTTCCTTTGCCGGCCAACTCCGACGTTGACCGGAATTCTGTTCATACATCTTCACCTTCACCTTCACCAACCTCTTCTTCCACGATGTCAGGATTTAATCCGAACATCTCTTTGACCACCCCTGGATTGGCTCCACCTCCTACGGAGACCAATATCCCACCACCACCGCCTGTTGTAGCGCCGCAGCGAATCGCGCTCCAGGATCGTTTCTATCCCACCCGTTCTGCACTTCCCACCTGCCTTTCTCTTCCTCCGGCCAATGGGGACAACTTTGAAATTAAGCCCCACTTCATCAACATGCTTCCACGTTTTCATGGGCTTGAATCTGAAGATGCCTATATCTTCATCAATAAATTTCAAAACGTCTGTGCCATGATGAAAACCACCCAGCTGTCGGACGATGCTATACGTCTACGGGTCATTCCGTTCACTTTATGCGATCTCGCTGAAAAATGGCTGTATAGCACCGCTTCCCACTCAATCACCAGCTGGGACGAGTTTGTTAAAGCATTTCTAAAAAAATTCTATCCGAATCATAAGACCGCAAGGATTCGAAATGAAATCAACCAATTCTCTCAGCTTCCTTCTGAACCCTTCTGGAAGTGCTTTGACCGGTACAAAGACCTTCTTATTCAGTGTCCCCACCACGGTATAGAGAAATGACAACTCTGCCAAACCTTATACGAGGGACTGAACCCAGCAACGAAGCAGTTGTTGGAAACCATCTGTCAGGGCCACTTCCTATCGAAATCTGACGAGGAATCGTGGCAGTTCTTTGACGACCTTGCGGAGCAAACGCTACAATGGGAGAGCACCAGACCGATTTCTTCTTCTTCTACCTCCACTTCTACCGGTCAGTCTAGGGTAGGAATCCACCAACTTGATGTCTCTATTGCGATGAAAGCTGAAATGGCTGCAATAACAAGAAAGCTTGAAGCGATAGAGAGCAAATTTTCTGCTCCTGCCCCTGTTCTCCCCCTTCGTACCATTTGCGCTTGTTGTTCCGATCCTTCCCACTTGACCGAAGAGTGTCCTTATAATCCACCCTCGCAAGGACAGGATCAGGTTAATGCTGCCTTCCAGCAAAGACCGAGGAATGATCCATACTCTTCCACCTACAATCCCGGTTGGAGGAACCATCCCAATTTCGCCTGGAATCAGAATCAGAATCAATTCCAAGGCAACAATTTCCAAAGGGCCCCTCCACCGCAACAACAAGCGCAACAACAAACTCGACATCAATATCAGCAGCCTTTCCAACCCCAACCTTTTCAGAATCAGACGAACAACTTTGCACCCAACAATTCTTTCCCACCAAACAACTTTGTTCCGTCAAACAACGATAAGGTTTCCTCGCTCGAACGAAGTCTGGAGGCGTTCGTTAAACAATCGACTCAATCAACTGCCAACATCCAGTCTTCCATTCAATCGTTAGGGCAACACACTGCCGCACACGGGCAAAGCATCAAGACCATCGAGGCCCAGATTGCACAGCTGAACGCGGCCTTAAGCGAGCGAGAGAAGGGGAAGCTCCCGTCCCAGCCACTCCCAAATCCCGGTCACCCACATAATGCACATGTTGCTCTTGAACAACAGAACCATAATGTGAGTGCCCCGGCCGCTTCTTCTTTTTCTTCTTCTTCTTCTTCTTCTTCCTCGTCTTCTGAGCCTATTCTCCGTTCTTCACAAGGCTCACCTTCCTCTTCTTCTGCTCCGAATGGACCCACTTCTCACTCCACGAAAACACCTGTTCTGGGATCCGTTCCGACTCCACAATCTCCTCCTCCAGCATTAGACTCAACCAATTTTCAAAATGTTCCATTTCCAAACCGGTTGAGGTCTAACAAACAAAATCCACAAATGGAGAAGATTTTGGAGTTATTCAAGCAAGTTAACATTAACATTCCTCTTTTAGATGCTGTCCAACAAGTCCCGTCTTACGCGAAAATCTTAAAGGACTTGTGCACGAAAAAGAGGAAGTCTCAGGTACCCAAGAAAGTTTTCTTGGCTAGTGCTGTGAGTGATGCCCTTACCCAATCTTTACCACAAAAACGGAAGGACCCTGGCTGTCCTACGATTTCAATTACCATTGGGGATAAGAACATCAACCGCGCACTATTAGATCTTGGTTCCAGTGTTAACTTGCTTCCGTATTCAGTATACGAGCAATTAGGCGTCGGAGAGCTGAAACCCACGCACTGCACTCTCCAAATGGCCGACCGATCGATCACCCATCCTAGGGGTGAGCTAGAGGATGTGTTAATAAAAGTCGGGGACTTCATATTCCCCGTTGACTTCATTGTATTAGATACACAGCCTGTAGCTAACCCCCGGAATCAAATTCCGGTGATACTCAGTCGCCCATTTCTCGCAACCTCAAATGCTGTGATCAATTGTCGCAATGGTTCGATGAACCTCTCTTTTGGAAATATGACGATTGAACTCAATATTTTTAGGTTGGGGAATCAGCCCGCCGAACCTAATGCTCATATACTGGACGTCTGCTCGATCCAGGAGATCACCCCAGAAGAGTGTGAATTCGAGGAGTTTCTGTTTGATCACGATAATCTTGACGCCACTAGTGCGTTTCTCTTCGAACCTGCTGCTGTTTCTGCGCCCGACAACGACTACGAGTGTTTCATGTTTTCAAACGATCTTAGCTGCGCACAACCCGAGTTTGAATCCTTCGACTTTCCGGATGAGTTACCTAAACCATCCAACTCGGTTGCCTACACTCGTTTTGAACCTTTGCTGGAGTCCTTTGAGTTCGAGACCTTTGCACCAATCTTGCCTTCCATCGTTTCACCTCCAACGCTCGAACTCAAGCCTTTGCCGTCTCACCTTAAGTACGCTTACTTAGGTGAGAACGAGACCCTCCCTGTCATCATCTCGGCTTCTCTAGCTCCCGAGCAAGAGAAATCCCTTCTCGCGGTCTTGCACAGCAACAGGCAAGCTTTTGGCTGGTCCATGGCGGACATCAAGGGGATTAGTCCCCTAATTGTTGAGCATCACATTCATCTGATGGATGATGCCAAACCAGCCCGGGATCCACAAAGACGTCTCAATCCAGTCATGAAAGAGGCTGTGAAGAAGGAGATCGTAAAATGTCTTGATAGTGGTATCATTTACCCTATCTCTGATAGCCAGTGGGTTAGCCCCATTCATGTTGTCCCCAAGAAGTCGGGCATCACGGTCATAACCAACGAGGCGAACGAGTTAATCCCTACTCGCACCCAAACTGGGTGGCGAGTGTGCATTGATTACAGAAAACTCAACGCCGCGACACGGAAAGACCACTTTCCGCTACCTTTCATTGACCAGATGCTTGAACAATTGGCCGGACACGAGTACTACTGCTTTCTTGATGGCTACTCCGGCTATAATCAAATTCCCATCGCCGAAAAACACCAGGACAAGACCACTTTCACTTGTCCTTTCGGCACGTTTGCATATCGACGCATGCCCTTTGGGTTATGCAATGCGCCCGCTACCTTCCAGCGGTGTATGATGGGAATTTTCTCAGACATGGTGGAAAAATTTCTGGAGATTTTCATGGATGACTTCTCCATCTTCGGCGATTCCTTCAACGAGTGTTTGCTGCATCTTAACGCTGTCCTTACCCGATGTAAGGACAAGAATCTCACTTTGAACTGGGAGAAATGCCACTTCATGGTGCGCGAAGGTATTGTCTTAGGACATATCATCTCGCAAAATGGCATAGAGGTTGACAAAGCAAAGATTGAGGTCATTTCCAATCTGCCTCCTCCCCGATGCGTCAGAGATATCCGAGCCTTCCTTGGCCATGCCGGTTTCTATAGACGGTTCATCAAGGACTTTAGCAAAAGTGCTAGGCCCTTGACTCTTTTGCTGGCCAAGGACACGCCATTCGACTTCAACTCGAGCTGTGTGACTGCATTCGAGTCATTGAAACGCTCATTCACTTCTGCTCCCGTTCTTTCTTCACCTGACTGGACGCACCCATTCGAGATTATGTGCGATGCATCCGACTTTGCCATTGGTGCTGTCCTTGGACAACACATCAACAAGATGCCGCACGTAATCTATTATGCGAGCCGAACCCTGAACGACGCCCAACTCAACTATACAACAACTGAGAAGGAATTCTTAGCTGTTGTATTTGCTTTAGAAAAGTTCAGGCCCTACCTCATCGGCTCTCCAGTCATTGTCTACACGGACCATTCTGCTCTGCGCCATCTTTTTGCGAAGAAAGATGCAAAATCTCGGTTAATACGTTGGATCCTCTTGCTTCAAGAGTTTGACCTTGTCATTAAGGACAAACGAGGATGTGAAAACGTGGTTGCCGACCATCTCTCACGACTTCCTTCTTCGCCTTCGCTTCTAATTCCGATCAATGACGTTTTCCCGGATGAACAGCTCTTGACAGTATCTTGCGAACCCTGGTTCGCAGATATTGTGAACTATTTGGCCACGGGATTACTACCGACCGAATGGTCAAGTCAGGACAGACTTCGCTTCTTATCCCAAGTAAAACACTTTTACTGGGACGAACCCTATTTGTTCAAGTACTGTCCCGACCAGATTATTCGTCGGTGTGTCCCTGACGAGGAATTCAAGAGTGTGCTGTCGTTTTGCCACGATCAAGCGTGTGGCGGGCATTTTAGCCCCAGAAAGACAGCTGAGAAGATCTTGCAATGTGGTTTCTACTGGCCACAACTCTTCAAAGGCACTCATGACTATTGCAAGACTTGCTCCCGGTGCCAACACATGGGCCGGATATCCCGGAGGAACGAGATGCCGCTCCAACCGATCTTGGTTGTGGAGATTTTCGATGTTTGGGGGATAGATTTCATGGGGCCGTTTCCCAGCTCTTTTGGGAACTTGTACATCCTTCTCACTGTTGATTACGTCTCTAAATGGGTCGAGGCTGTGCCCAGCCGGACTAACGACAACAAGGTTGTCGTTAGGTTCCTTAAAGAAAACATTTTCTCCCGGTTTGGGCACCCACGAGCGATCATTAGCGACAATGGAAGTCATTTCTGCAATAAGACTTTCGAGGCCTTGATGCGGAAATATTCCATTAATCATAAGCTCTCTACGCCCTACCATCCCCAAACCTGCGGGCAGGCCGAAGTTTCAAATCGGCAAATCAAGCAGATACTGGAGAAGACGGTTTCCAAGAACCGTAAGGATTGGTCGCTGAAACTCACCGATGCCCTTTGGGCATTTCGAACTGCTTATAAGACCGACCTTGGCATGTCTCCCTATCGGCTTGTGTACGGAAAAGCCTGCCACCTACCTGTCGAAATAGAGCATCGCGCATTTTGGGCGATAAAGGAGCTGAATCTGTCTCTCGAGGATGCGGGCAGCCATCGGAAGCTGCAGTTGAACGAACTGAGCGAGCTTAGGGATGAGGCTTACGATAACGCGGTTGTTGTTAAGAACCGAACGAAGGTGTTTCACGATAAACACCTTTTGCGCAAAACCTTCGTACCTGGTCAGCAGGTACTGCTTTACGACACCCGACTTCACTTCCATCCTGGAAAGCTCAGATCTCGCTGGAAAGGGCCGTATTTTGTGCGGAATGTATATCCGCAGGGCGCTGTGGATTTGGAAAATCCAAAGGACGGTTCATTTTTCAAAGTGAACGGACACCGATGCAAACTGTACCTTAGCGCCGAACCAACAGAGGAGCTCCTGTTCTTACAGGAGCCGGTTTACCCTGCCTGATCTTCCTCTGCCTACCACCAAACTTCGGTTATCCAGCCAAGAACAGTGAACACTGTTCCAAATAAGTTTGGGGGTATGTACAAACCATTTTGTATATATTTGTGTATATTCTTTTTCTTTTCTTTAAAAACAAAACCAAATAAAAAATTTGTGTATCACTAACCGACAATTTTGACCCTTCAAATGATCTCTTCATGCAATGACAGTGAGGACACTGTCCAGTTTAAGTTTGGGGGTACGCTCGGTACGCATTTCTTACCTTCGCATTCATATGTATATTTTGCATCTGCATATTAAAATCCATAAAATCCATAAAAATCTGAAAATTTTCTAAAAACATAAAAACTTTTCTGTCAAGTTAGCTAGTGGGAGGACTCTGATTCAACATTTTGACGGTTTTGTTTGATAAAATAAAAATAACTAAATCTTATGTTTAGATTTTGAAAACCTGAAAGATAACCCTCCTTTAAAGTTAACTATAGCTGTTATACGTCTTTACATCACACTACACGTGTCATGAGTTTTTGGAAATTAGATGACAAGTCTTTTAATGTCTAAAAACTTTTAAACGGATAAATGATTTTCTGAGGATCAAATAGGTTTGTTCGGAAATAAGTAATATCAAGAATAGTTTATGAAGTGAGTGAATATGAAGGAATGTTATTGATACCTTAATTGGAACTAAGTCTGAAAAATAACCCATCCGAAACTTGATTGGAATGATTACACACCAAAACCCACTAAACACGTCTTTTATCCAAAAAAATAATTGAACTGCCGGTTATATCTCCGTTCGTATTAAATCATCTGATTTTCACGCCAAACTGTCTTTTGTTTTTGGACCTAGGTAACTTGAGTAACTAAGTCCGCTGGGGTGTTTCTACACCTAATGCCCTAAAACCAACTGGTTTGGGTGCATTGGCCCAAAGCTCGCTAAGAAGCCTAGAAAGTCCAGATTAAAACAAAGTCAAGCAAGTGTTCTCTCCGAGTTAAAATTCCTAACGGTTCTTTGTGTGAGAATAATCTTGATAAAAGACAGACTTTTATAAAAAAAATTTTAGCGGAGATATGAAGGTTTTACTCTATGATAAAGACTATTGCACGTTCACAGAGGTGTGTATGAAATGAAAACAAGAAAAAGGTGGAATGAAGAATAAGACCTAGTTTCCTGTTAGGGAAGATAGAAATTCTGAAGTTGAAACTTTACTGGAAAACGAAACTTGAAAAATGCTTAACTCTTTATAAAACTTATGTGATCCTTTTAAAATTGTTATCTAGGCTTTAGTATGCGACATGATGACTTTAATCGATCCTTCTGGAACTTAACGACACTATTTGCACTACACGTAAAGACATATAAAATCTGTAGTTAAATAAGAAGCGAGGTGTGAAAAATAAAGGTTCGATGGTCTAGACTTAGGATTATAGAATTGTTATTTTCTAAAACAAAACTTTAGGGTTTGAATCTTAGTTATTTTACAAAACCAACTTGACCGGATTTTGTGGGTAGTATCCGCTGAAAACCCTCAGGAGACAACACTCCTCCTACTAGGGACACCTAGAGGTTTAACGGCTTGTTGCACATGCTCAGTGCAATCGCGTTCCCTGCGAAAGTGAGGTTAGGAAATTTTTTGTGAATAAGTTGGCTTTGCTCGGGACGAGCAAATGATAAGTTTGGGGGTATTTGTTCATATCAGATTTTTGCATTTTCATACCGCCCAATTTTTGTCACATTGCATATCGGTAGATATTCATGAGCCGTGTTTGCTAGTCAATTGCAGGATACAGGTTCTCGGTTCTAAAACGGTGAAATTCATGGAAAACACGACAAAATCCGGGTTCCTGCCAACCACAGATAAAACACGGGTCTCCGCTCTTTATCCGTCTATTACCACACACCAGTTTAGGAGACAAAATGGCAAATCGATTGTCACCTTCATGCACAAGGCTCACTGGCAATACAAGTTCCAAGAAATCTACGCGGAGCTCAAGAAAATCTTGACAAAAGTCCACCTTTCCCTCAACAGAAATTCTGGAAGAAATGTGGAAGTATTTTCAGAAAATACATGTACCAGACAAGAGGGGACAGAAGACCAGGGAAGTACCAAGAAGCCCACACCCTAACTCTACTGTAGTGCGGTGGATCCGCGGCCGTACTGGCGCCGTAGAAGTTCAAACTTCAGGGGTATTTTGGTCTTTGTTTTTGTGTTCTGTTGGTTGCCCTAGGTTTTCATCCTTTAGCCTATAAATAGCCCAGAACTTTGTGAAGGAAAGGGTCCATATTCTTGTATTCTCATTTTCTAGGTTTAGTTGTTTTCTTCTTCCTCTTCTCATCTCTTCTCCATTAAACTTGTAGTGAGCTTGTGAGTGAAGAATGATGAATAAAGAAGAACTGTTTATTATTTTGCTTGTCTTATTATCTTGTTAATTGTTGTAATTTTCATTTGTTAACTAGTTGTTGTTATTTCGTGTTGTTTCTTTCTTCTCTCTTTTTTCTTTATCCTTAAAACGACTATGATGCTTACGCTCGATCCTCGCCAAGGTGAGGTCACAAATAGCTAGTTGTTATCTTCTAATCTCTTTCTTTCTATCTTCCTCTTTTGTTTTGTTTTATTTTTCCGTATCATGATGTGTGAGTAGTTTCATACTTGTTAGGGTAGGATAAGGGAAGCTTGAGAGAAGGAAATCTCTCTCACTCTTTCCTTGCCCAACAGCTTAATTCGACTCCCGTTAATTGAACCACAATCCGCTCCTTACGGCACCCTATCCTACATGATAGCGGTGATTCCGTAGTGAGACCGGTTGTGGTTGAATTAACCGGAGGTTATGGCTAAGAGCCAAGAACGGACGGACAAGCACCAAAAGGAAGAACTTATGCGTTGGAAAGCCTAGCTTATACTCGCAAGTTCCTTCCTAGTCGTGCTAATCCCCGTTGTTGCCGATTACCGTAACACCGATATTAAGAGGGGCAACGAAAGATGTGGAGACTCCTAACTCAAACTAACCTAATCCTAACCCTAACAAGCTCTCTTTACATATCATTTTACCGCTTAACTAATCACAACAAAATCTGAAAAACTAGACTTAACTCGTTAAAACACATAGAAAAAGACTCCCATCTCCCTGCGGACGACCCGTACTCAACCGGCTAGCTACAAGCGAAACCGTCTTGATTGCGGTAATTAACTAAAACTTGAACACGCAGAACATATGACAATCAACAGCTTTAGGTGATATGTTCACTATTACACGTTGATAGAGCCCTTAGGATCCTGCTTGACTGCCAGCAGTATGATGGCGATCATATACGTGGGAGCTGGGGTCTATAAGCACATCCTTAAAAGGTCCCTAGTCATGGGAGTTTTCGAGACATGGCATCGATACTCCGGAGTAGACTAGTGTATACAGTCGAGACCCCGACGAGGGGCGGTGACCTGTCTCACAAGCTACTGGTGTCAGTTGGTTCACCTAAGATGTGTACAAGTGCTCATTGGGTTATGAGTACACCGGACAGGACTCGCCGGGAACATGCTAGTTGGCATTATACCTGACGTCAGATAGCAGTTCCCTGGTGACATGTGTACAGATTAGTTCATCGACCTGAGGTCGTCATTTGTCTCGTGTGAGTTCCCACTGTGCTTTGATTACTACCCTACCACTGTTGGGTTTACCTAGCACCTCATGAAGGGTTTGGAAGCATCACATGTACCAAAGATTAAATTTTTAGGGTGCTAAGTAAGCATACAAAGAATCATTCCTAGAAAAATTAGGGTTTCAAAAACAACACTTCATTACAAGTAGATTAAGCTAGGGTTTTGAGAGTACAACCTTTGTAGCTCCCTACGCTAGACTCCTCGGCTACTTGGGGTTTGGAAAAAATCCGCTTGAACTCCTCTAGGTCCACGATGATCCACCCGGAGTCCGCTTTGTCCAAGCTTGCAACTTCACTTTATCAAGAGAATGAAATGAAGCTAACACTCTAAGCAAGTGGGCAAGATTTGTGTAGAATGGTGTTGTGGTTCTTTTTCTCACTTTAAAATCCTATCTTGTTGAGTATTTTGCTCACTTGAAAGATCTAGAGAGCAAAAGAGCAAGGTTGAAGAAGATGATGGCCTTTTAAGAAGAAGAGAAAAGATAATCTTCATTTGAAAAATAGAAAATATATGAAAATATATTTTCCACTTCTCATCTCAAACCATGGTTAAACAATAAAGATATTATTGAACTTGAGTTAAAACACAAAAGGAAAGTTAATCCATGGTTAAATGGTGGGTGAGCATGGTTAGGTCAAAGAAGAGTGTAGAAACAAACCATGAATCATCCTTTCCTTTTTCATTTTGTTTTAAAACAAATGCAATAATAAATCATATATATAAAACCATGGTGTGAGTCTTATATTGCCATCATTTTCTAAGTATATACAACCATGAAGGATGATGTATGAATGTATGTGTGCATGCACATCCATATGTGCATGAAACAAGAAAGAATGCATACATGAATGCATACATCCAAAAATACAAGAAAGGATTTCTAGTGAGAATCTAATGGTTAAATGATAAATCAACACTTGATTTATCAATCCGGCCATATCACATACGACCCAACCAAAACCAAGCCGTCCGATTAATATACGGTATCTCATAAGCGCATTTTAATCGGGTCCATGCGCATATCGCATACGCGCACCACAACGTTTCGCCTGGACTAGATAACTCCTTTGTGGGATTCTAAGACTCGTCAATACGCCGGCAGTGGGTGATGATCATATCAAGCACCCCCAAGCCACAAGCGGTCAGCTAAACGTAACGGCCACCCGGGTATTGAGCGATCAGAAGAAAACAAGCGAACCTGCTACAACTCCCGTCGAGCCAACCTGCAACACTACCCGTGCAGTTCGGTCTTCTCGTCTGATATGTCGCATATCAAGTCTAGGGGTGATAAACGTCAGACCCCAATAACCGATAAGTCGTGCCGATGTGAGTCTCATAACGGGTCGAGAAATTTCTGGTAACACTTACCAGTAAATCTCTAAAGTAGCCCTGGCCAGGGACTTCCCTGTTACGGCCAATCGAGCACAACGCAACATCAACCCCCAATACCGGGAGAGACGAAACCCCTCCTATCGCTCATTGCCTCCATATGACTCGGGACTGTACCCAAAAACCACCGTTTTGCACGCCCTCATGGACGTGGTAAGGTGGAAATCAAAGCACAGGGGGAATCACACAAGACTCTATGACGATCTCGGGTCTACAGACTAACCTGCACAAGTGTCACCTGAGAACTGCCATCTGACGTGAGGTATAATACCATCTGGGAGTTCTCGGCGAGTCCGTCCAGTGTACCCAGTCTCCACTGGGCACCCGTATCCATCTCTGATGTCAAACACCAATGGATATGGGATCATCCATCGCCCATCTCATGTGTCGAGAGGTGTATATGCTAGTCTACACTGGTATATCGATGCCCTGTCTCGATACACCCACGACTAGGGACCTTGAAGGATGTACTTATGGACTACCATGTCCCCACTAGTATGATCTGCATCATAGTCCAGGTAGTCAAGTACACATCCTAAAGGCTTTACCAACATGTAACTATAAAACAGTATAAAGAGACAAGTATACATGTTAAGATAAAGAGCAACCAGATAGCATACTATCATGTCGAGCAAGAAAGTCATCTCTATATATGTCCAAGCATCCAATATAATATACATCTGTTAGTTGTATGTATGCCCTAGAGGTCAGTATTGTACAGATGATGTATATTATATTGGATGCTTGGACATATATAGAGATGACTTTCTTGCTCGATATGATAGTATGCTATCTGGTTACTCTTTATCTTAACATGTATACTTGTCTCTTTAAACTGTCTTATAGTTACATGTTGATAAAGCCCTTAGGATGTGTACTTGACTACCTGGACTATGATGCAGATCATACTAGTGGGGACATGGTAGTCCATAAGTACATCCTTCAAGGTCCCTAGTCGTGGGTGTATCGAGATGGGGCATCGATATACCAGTGTAGACTAGCGTATACGCTTCTCGACCCATGAGATGGGCGATGGATGATCTTATATCCATTGGTGTTTAACATCAGAGATGGTATACGGGTGCTCAGTGGAGACTGGGTACACTGGACGGACTCGCCGAGAACTCCCAGATGGTATTATACCTCACGTCAGATGGCAGTTCTCAGGTGACACTTGTGCAGGTTAGTCTGTAGACCCGAGATCGTCATAGAGTCTTGTGTGATTCCCACTGTGCTTTGATCTCCACCTTACCACGTCCATGAGGGCGTGCAAAACGGTGGTCTTTGGGTACAGTCCCGAGTCACATGGAGGCAATGAGCGATAAGAGTGGTTTCGTCTCTCCCGGTATTGGGGGTTGATGTTGCGCTGTGCTCGATTGGCCGTAACAGGGAAGTCCCTGGCCAGGGCTGATCAGAGATTTGCTGGTATGTGTTACCAGTAGTTTCTCGACCCGTTATGAGCCTCACATCGGCACGACTTATCGGTTATTGGGGTCTGACGTTTACCACCCCTAGACTTGATATGCGACATATCAGACGAACAGATCGGACTGTACGGTAAGTGTTACTGGTTGGATTCACAGTAGTGTGAGCGGGCTAGCTCGTCGATCTTCTGATCGCTCAATACCCGGGTGGCCGTTACGTTTAGCATACCGCTTGCGGCTTGTGGGTGCTTGATATGATCATCATCTGCTACCGGCGTATTGACGAGTCTTTAGAGTCCTACACAGAGGTTTCCTGGCTCAAGCGAAACGAAATAGGAGCGCATATGAGATATGTGCAGGAGTGAGAATAATGTGTGTATGTGATACCGTGTTTCATTCTCGCGATGAATGTGTCGATTGGTTATATGCGATATAACCAAGATATCGAATCAAGGATTGATTCGATAAGCCGATACGTAGGATACTAGTCGGTTATATGCGATATGACCGGATCGTTAAATCAAGTGTTGATTTAATGATTTAATGTATAATTATATATTTGATATATTACTTTGCATTAACTAGTATTGGTTCATTTTAAAAGGATTTTCTCACTTGATGCACATTGTATATGTGATATATTTTTGTGCACTTGTTTGTATCATGTTTGATGATACTTCCTCACTTGGGTTTGTGTAAAGATTAAACCAT
The DNA here is from genome assembly GCA_030015575.1 of Agapanthus africanus. Classification (NCBI taxonomy): domain Eukaryota; kingdom Viridiplantae; phylum Streptophyta; class Magnoliopsida; order Asparagales; family Amaryllidaceae; genus Agapanthus; species Agapanthus africanus. Next base: position 410,203,786 of record JASDDO010000026.1, read on the forward strand.
GGTTACATGTATAATGGTTAGGGTTTTGATTATTTAATTAGTTATTTATTTATTTATTCATTTTGGATATTATTAAGAATGGTGGCTTATTTTGTTTCTATGTTGAAGCTTCTTGAAGCTTTGACAAAGTCCACCATCCTTATCTCATCCTTAACCCTAACCATTCCTACTAACCTTAGTTTAATCTCTACACTTGACCATGGTCAAGATATGATAAGTATTCATATTAGTTTCATTTTTAAATGAGACTTATCATATTCTTTCTTTTTCTTGATCATCTTCTTCTTCAAGAAAAGCTGAAGGTCCATCAATGGCAACTTGAGCTAAAGTGAGAGAAATCCAATTCTAAAGTGAACCCACCTCCTATTTCTTCACCCTCTACCTCTTGCCAAGTTGTTTTGGGTGTTTTCTTAACAAGTTTCACAACTTGGTGAAGTCGGAGCTTGAACTTGTGAAACCTCGACGTAGATCATCTTCGGCACGAAGCTGACGACTTAGTCCGCCCAATTCTCCAATGAAGCCGACGTTTGAGTTCGGGATTCGAGATGGACAGCGAGAGGACGCCTACGTGGAGCTAAGGAAGTGGAGAACCGGATCTACAAAGGTTGTAGCCTCTCTCCTTTAGTTAAGATGTTAACTAGTTTCGTTTATCGCCTAAATTTCTAGTTAACGATCCGTATTAGGGTTTCTCGGCACCCGTAAAATTTGAAATTGGCATGGTTGATGCCTTGTGAGACCTCTTGAGAGTGCCTAGGAACCCTACAGTGGTATCAGAGCCTACCTAGAGCCTTAGGCGAAGTCTAGACGATGTTTGAAACCCGATCGAACCCGAAAACCTAACTTTTTGATGCTCTCTGGACTTTTTCTAAAAACTGGGATTTTTCCAGATTAAAAATTGCTAAAAAACTCAGCAGGGCAATCTATGAATTACGGTGCAAAAATAACTTACTGAAGAGTCTACAGTGCGGCGGAACCGCGACAGAAGCCTTGCTTCTGCGGCGGTTCCGCGGCAAATTTATTGAATTATAAAATAATTTTTACACAGTAACTGATTGATTCTGGTGTCGGATTTTCTAGGAATTTTTAAAATTTATTCAAGAGTTGAATATTCCAGGTTGTTTTGGGGATTCGATGATTCGATCGGATTATCAGATTTTGTCTATGTGGTTTCCGGATAAATTTTAGAATATGTTAAAAAGTTCGACCGGATATAAATACCCAATTTTTCCCCTGTCGGGAAATTTCCAAGTGTTGGATTTTTACGCAGTTTAACGACGTTCTAAGTAGTGCAAGTAACGCGATGGTCCCTCTAGAAGACAACAAACCTTAACTCGATTATGTGACCGTCTTGAACTGCCCTTTGAACCTTCGGGTTTGGGGCAGTACGGCGTGCCACAAGTGAGGCGTTGGCTTGACCCTTCTACGGCTGGACCGTTGGTACTGAGGCACGAACTGAATGTTGTTAGACTTATTTCATGTGTTGAGCTGTATCGGGAAAACTTGGGTATTCGACTGGTCGATCGGAAAGTTTAACATTTTCTGTTTATCTGGAATGTGATACAATAATTGGAATTCACAAACAGTTATGAGATAACTGAATGAATGTTATAAATCTAGCGGTTTAGTTTCACTTGATATTGAAAAGAGTTTTCGATAATGAGACTAAAATGCGGGGTTTATAACAGTTAGGTATGCGATGTCTAAGTATTTCATTTGATTAGGCATGTGATGTCTAAACAGGTTGCGGATTCCAACTGTTGTAGTTTTACACTTTCTTTTCTGTGACCGTAAGTGTAGTATGTTCATATCGCCGGTTTCGTTGCTATACATCAACGACAATTGGGGTATGCATACTTACTTACGTTGATGACATGTGATGTTATGTGTTGCTGGATATGTTATATTGGATCGTCGTGTTTGAATAGCCGGGGGTTTTTATGTGAGAAGAGTGTTTTTCATTTTCATTCATGTAAAAACTTGTATATAATATTCTTTTATTTGGGGCACTTCCAGGTTGCGGAAGTTGTCACCTTTTGTATATTATTTACTTTTCCGCATTAGGATAGACCCAAGGAGGGGAGCACAAGTAACCGGGTTCTGGGGTCCAGTGGGAGACCAACTCGAGGAGTCGAGTCCAGGTCTCCTAACCCCAGAATTGGCAGGGTTGCTTGCCGCTCTCGTAGGGGTCTAGGGGTGTGGGATTGGCTATTCATCACGACCGTGGAATCCGTGTTTTATACTGGCTCGTATTGAAAACACGGATGTCCTAGTATATCCAATGTTTCATATGTTTCTTCTGCTGCGATATCTGTGATGTGATCATGTGATGTTCTGTGATAGATACAGTATATAGTATATATGATATATTATATATATAGACGTTACTTATGTTTTGCACCCGCACTAGCCCTGCCCTGCTCTGTCGTTAGTTACCTAACCTAACGGTGCATGAGGGGACATCGAGGCGAATGCGGATGGCATAAGTGTACGTCGTATTTATCTGTGATGTTTAGGCATTTAAATGATGGGACTTCATTAATGTGATTAATGAAAGAAAAGAAACCTAAGATGTTGTAGAATCAAATTTCAAATAAAACAGGTAGCTACAGTTCTTGCTTTGCATAGCGGTATATATGATATACCCTGCACCTTATTCGATGAGGAAAGGACCGAGATCCCTTCACCGGGAGTGACTCCTTTAGCAATAACTGGCAGATGCTACACACTCGGTTTGACTTTTGGTTGCTTCTATAGTTTCTGCTTTGCACAGTGATATATATGATATATCCTGCACCTCATTCGACGAGGAAAGGGCCGACGATCCCTTCACCGGGAGTGACCCCTTTAGCAAAACTAGAAAAGCCTCAAAATCACTCCATTTTAAAACTTCATTTGATTCTACAACGATATCAAGTTCATTACGCAATAGGTTTTCAGAAAAACCTGTCGTAGCCCTCCGTCATTTCAGATAAGAATTGTTTAGTATTCGTGCTGCGTTTGTTGGCCTTTGTCAAGGCGTAGTGTGCGGTAGCTGAATAGTGATTATCTGCTTATGCATATGATGCAGATTGTTTCAGGGTAGTCGTGCGACCTTGTTGGCCTTTGTCAAGGGCCGTGCGGGTGGGTTTGATTCAATCAAGAAATGACGGGTTGAACTTGACTAGCATGCTATGATTTGTTGGCCTTTGTCAAGGTCATAGGACGCTAGGGAAAAATATTATCGGGAATTTCAAGTGTTGAAATTTGCAATGAGATTGCATACCTTCTATGAGATAGTTGGATCCCGATACCCACTGCGAGTAAGAGTTACTCCTGGGAGAGTTTTACACATTACAATTAGCCGATCAAGTAGGTGTCTAGAAAGGTGTTAACGAGGTTACGCCTCTGGGAAAACAAGGTTTATATTAATTAGGTTCATGCGAAAGCACGGGGGACCTCCCTCAAAGTACCGACACTGGCCTGGCTGAAAGATTGGCGAACTTGTAGTGTGTAATTAATCCCGGCTAGTCTTTCTTTTTAGGGTTTGAAGGAAGATTTGATAAAAACAGTGGGAGCCATCCTGATTAGATAAGATAAAAACCAATCTGATCTTGCAAGAGCATACGCTAAAGTGTTTTCTTCTCTCTCTCTCCAGGTAGCGATCATTTCATGCCCTAATAAAGATAATAATATGGATGTATTGACCGAACCCGCATGTTATACTGTGCTGGGGAACGTTGGTTCCGTTCTTACCTATAAGAGTTATAGGACTGAACAGGATATAGGGGAATACCAGGATTCCCATGCCAACCGAATGAAGAAAGTACATGATGATGCATTTTCTTCGGGTGTGTTCGTTACAGAGAACTGTTTCTCCATTTGCCCTACGTCCTGGGTATTAGATACCGGGTTAGGATCCCATATATGTAATCAGTTACATGGGCTTAGAAAAGGTAGAGAACTTGGAGAAGGTGATAAAGACATTAGAGTTGGAAATGGTGCAATTGTTGCAGCTAAGACTGTCGGGGAATATCACCTTGTGTTACCAACTGGTAATACATTGGTTCTGAACGAATGCTATTACATGCCGAACCTGATATGCAACATTATATCAGTTTCTTTATTAAGTAAAGAAGGATATAATTTTGTATTACAGGACAATGTTATGAACTTTTTCCGTAACCAAAAGTTGGTTGGATCAGGCATGTTGTGTAATGGCATTTATGTTCTAAATCAATCAACAGTTCTGAGTATAACAAACACACACAAGAGGAAGAGTTCTGAACTGAACGAATCCTTCTTGTGGCATTGTAGACTGGGTCACATCAATGCGACACGACTAGCTAAGTTGCATAAGGATGGATATTTAAATCCGTTTGAATTTTCATCTTATGACACTTGCCAGTCATGTCTCAAAGGCAAGATGACCAAAACTCCGTTTACGGGACACGGAGAAAGAGTTACTGAACTCTTAGGACTGATACATAGTGATGTATGCGGTCCTATGTCTACACATGCCAGGGATGGTTCTTCATACTTCATTACATTCACTGACGATCTCTCTAGGTTCGGGTATGTGTTCCTGATGAAACACAAATCAGAAGCTTTTGAGAAATTTAGAGAATATAAACAAGAAGTTGAGAACCAAACCGGAAAAAGTATTAAAATCCTTCGATCTGATCGAGGAGGTGAATACTTGAGCAATGAATTCCTGGACTTCCTAAAAGAGAATGGGATTCTCTCTCAGCTGACTCCTCCATATACACCACAGCACAACGGTGTATCAGAACGGAGGAACCGCACCCTATTAGATATGGTGCGCTCTATGATGAGCACAGCTGAGTTACCTATTTCCTTCTGGGGATATGCGCTGGAAACAGCAGCATACCTATTGAATCAAGTTCCAACTAAATCTGTACCTACCACACCATATGAGATATGGAGTGGGAAGAGACCATGTCTTAAACGAGTTAAGATATGGGGTTGCCCAGCCTATGTCAAAAGGCAAAATCCGGACAAGCTCGAGGCACGGTCAGTTCTATGTAAGTTTGTGGGATATCCCAAACATTCACATGGATATCTTTTCTACCATACAGAGGAACAAAAAGTGTTTGTTTCTCGACATGCCACCTTTTTAGAAAAGGAATTTCTTGCAAAAGAAATTAGTGGGGATATGGTAGAACTGGAAGAAATTCCGGCTACACAAACTCAAACTGAAGATTTAGTGGAACCAGAGGATTCAGCAGCTCCCAATGAACCTCAGCCTCTCCGCCGATCTAGTAGGGTTCCTCGCCAACCTGAGAGATACTACGGTTTTCTCATGGATGGTGGAAGCGAGGATTGCATCATGGAGGATGATGACCCAACTAGCTTCGAGCACGCCATCACGAGTAGGGACTCGGTGAAATGGCTGGATGCTATGCGGTCCGAGATGGAATCCATGTACACCAACAAAGTATGGACTTTGGAAGTTGCTCCTGAAGGGGTAAAACCCATCGGGAGCAAGTGGATCTTCAAGAAAAAACTTGGTGTAGATGGGAAAGTGGAGACTTTCAAAGCTAGACTTGTAGCAAAGGGTTTTCGTCAAAGACCAGGTGTGGACTATGACGAAACCTTTTCTCCAGTGGCTATGCTTAAATCCATCCGGATCATGCTTGCCATCGCTGCATATCATGACTACGAAATTTGGCAAATGGATGTTAAGACCGCCTTTCTAAATGGTGATTTAGAAGAGTGCGTGTACATGACTCAGCCAGAGGGCTTCATAGACAGTGGGAGCAGCGGGAAGGTGTGCAAGCTGCTTAAATCCATTTATGGATTAAAGCAAGCATCGCGGAGTTGGAACATCTGCTTTGACATCGTTATCAAAGAGTTTGATTTCGTCAAAAACCCAGATGAACCTTGTATTTACAAGAAGGTGGCAGAGAGTAAGGTTGTCTTCCTCGTATTGTACGTGGACGACATACTCTTGATAGGAAATGATATTCCTATGCTGCAATCGGTCGAGCTCTTCTTATCACAAAGATTCTCAATGAAAGATCTTGGTGATGCCTCCTGCATATTGGGAATTAGGATCTATAGAGATAGATCCAAACGGATTTTGGGATTGTCCCAATCCAGGTACATTGACACCATACTAAAGAGGTTTAGTATGGAAGAATCCAAGCGTGGGAATTTGCCCACGATCTCTGGAGTCACTCTCTCCAAAGAGATGTCTCCCAAGACTGATTTGGAGAGAGCTCGCATGCAAGGGATACCCTATGCTTCGGCTGTAGGCTCTATCATGTATGCAATGCTATGTACCAGACCCGATGTAGCATACTCACTAAGTATAGTGAGCAGGTATCAAGCTGATCCTGGAGAGAATCACTGGACAGCTGTGAAGAGCATTCTTAAGTACTTGCGAAGGACTAAAGAGATGCTCTTGGTGTATGGTAACGGAGAACTCCAAGTGGAGTCCTTTACCGATTCGAGCTTCCAGAGTGATAAGGACGACTCTAAGTCGCAGTCGGGCTTTGTCTTTACCCTTTACGGAGGGGCGGTTAGCTGGAAGAGTTCCAAGCAGGAAACCGTGGCAGACTCGACGATGGAGGCTGAATACATCGCTGCCAACGATGCTGCCAAAGAGGCTGTCTGGATCAAGAAGTTCATTACTGAACTTGGAGTGGTTCCATCCATTGAGCATCCAATACCTTTGTATTGCGATAACAATGGAGCGGTGGCTTTGGCCAAGGAACCGAGGTCCCATCAGCGATCCAGGCATATTCTGAGGCGGTATCACCTGATCCGGGAGATAGTTGATCGCCGGGAGATCGAGGTCAGGAGGGTTGACACGAAGAACAACACGTCGGATCCACTCACGAAGGCCATTCCCCAGATACAGTTTGAGAGACTCTTCGGGATGCTCGGTATGCGATACTACAGCAGCTGGCCCTAGTGCAAGTGGGAGATTGTTAGTTGTATGTATGCCCTAGAGGCCAGTATTGTACAGATGATGTATATTATATTGGATGCTTGGACATATAAAGAGATGACTTTCTTGCTCGATATGATAGTATGCTATTTGGTTACTCTTTATCTTAACATGTACACTTGTCTCTTTAAACTGTCTTATAGTTACATGTTGATAAAGCCCTTAGGATGTGTACTTGACTACCTGGACTATGATGCAGATCATACTAGTGGGGACATGGTAGTCCATAAGTACATCCTTCAAGGTCCCTAGTCGTGGGTGTATCGAGACGGGGCATCGATATACCAGTGTAGACTAGCGTATACGCTTCTCGACCCATGAGATGGGCGATAGATGATCCCATATCCATTGGTGTTTGACATCAGAGATGGTATATGGGTGCTCAGTGGAGACTGGGTACACTGGACGGACTCGCCGAGAACTCCCAGATGGTATTATACCTCACGTCAGATGGCAGTTCTCAGGTGACACTTATGCAGGTTAGTCTGTAGACCCGAGATCGTCGTAGAGTCTTGTGTGATTCCCACTATGCTTTGATCTCCACCTTACCACGTCCATGAGGGCATGCAAAACGGTGGTCTTTGGGTACAGTCCCGAGTCACATGGAGGCAATGAGCGATAGGAGGGGTTTCGTCTCTCCCGGTATTGGGGGTTGATGTTGCGCTGTGCTCGATTGGCCGTAACAGGGAAGTCCCTGGCCAGGGCTGATCAGAGATTTGCTGGTAAGTGTTACCAGTAGTTTCTCGACCCGTTATGAGCCTCACATCGGCACGACTTATCGGTTATTGGGGTCTGACGTTTACCACCCCTAGACTTGATATGCGACATATCAGATGAACAGACCGGACTGTACGGTAAGTGTTACTGGTTGGATTCACAGGAGTGTGAGCGGGCTAGCTCGTCGATCTTCTGATCGCTCAATACCCGGGTGGCCGTTACGTTTAACAGACCGCTTGCGGCTTGTGGGTGCTTGATATGATCATCATCTGCTACCGGCGTATTGACGAGTCTTTAGAGTCCTACACAGAGGTTTCCTGGCTCAAGCGAAACGAAATAGGAGCGCATATGAGATATGTGCAGGAGCGAGAATAATGTATGTATGTGATACCGTATTTCATTCTCGCGATGAATGTGTCGATTGGTTATATGCGATATAACCTAGATATCGAATCAAGGATTGATTCGATAAGCCGATACATAGGATACTAGTCGGTTATATGCGATATGACCGGATCGTTAAATCAAGTGTTGATTTAATGATTTAATGTATAATTATATATTTGATATATTACTTTGCATTAACTAGTATTGGTTCATTTTAAAAGGATTTTCTCACTTGATGCACATTGTATATGTGATATATTTTTGTGCACTTGTTTGTATCATGTTTGATGATACTTCCTCACTTGGGTTTGTGTAAAGATTAAACCATGGTTACATGTATAATGGTTAGGGTTTTGATTATTTAATTAGTTATTTATTTATTTATTCATTTTGGATATTATTAAGAATGGTGGCTTATTTTGTTTCTATGTTGAAGCTTCTTGAAGCTTTGACAAAGTCCACCATCCTTATCTCATCCTTAACCCTAACCATTCCTACTAACCTTAGTTTAATCTCTACACTTGACCATGGTCAAGATATGATAAGTATTCATATTAGTTTCATTTTTAAATGAGACTTATCATATTCTTTCTTTTTCTTGATCATCTTCTTCTTCAAGAAAAGCTTAAGGTCCATCAATGGCAACTTGAGCTAAAGTGAGAGAAATCCAATTCTAAAGTGAACCCACCTCCTATTTCTTCACCCTCTACCTCTTGCCAAGTTGTTTTGGGTGTTTTCTTCACAAGTTTCACAACTTGGTGAAGTCGGAGCTTGAACTTGTGAAACCTCGACGTAGATCATCTTCGGCACGAAGCCGACGACTTAGTCCGCCCAATTCTCCGATGAAGCCGACGTTTGAGTTCGGGATTCGAGATGGACAGCAAGAGGACGCCTTCGTGGAGCTAAGGAAGTGGAGAACCGGATCTATAAAGGTTGTAGCCTCTCTCCTTTAGTTAAGATGTTAACTAGTTTCGTTTATCGCCTAAATTTCTAGTTAACGATCCGTATTAGGGTTTCTTGGCACCCGTAAAATTTGAAATTGGCATGGTTGATGCCTTGTGAGACCTCTTGAGAGTGCCTAGGAACCCTACAACATCATCTGTACAATACTGGCCTCTAGGGCATACATACAACTAACAATCTCCCACTTGCACTAGGGCCAGCTGCTGTAGTATCGCATACCGAGCATCCCGAAGAGTCTCTGGGGTCGTGAGTGGATCCGCTGTGTTATTCGTCGTGTCAACCTCCTGACCTCGATCGCCCGGCGATCAACTATCTCCCGGATCGGGTGATACCGCCTCAGAATATGCCTGGATCGCTGATGGGACCTGGGTTCCTTGGCCAACGCCACCGCTCCATTGCTATCACAATACAAAGGTATTGGATGCTCAATGGATGGAACCACTCCAAGTTCAGTAATGAACTTCTTGATCCAGACAGCCTCTTTGGCAGCATCGTTGGCAGCGATGTATTCAGCCTCCATTGTCGAGTCTGGCACAGTTTCCTGCTTGGAACTCTTCCAGCTAACCGCCCCTCCGTAAAGGGTAAAGACAAATCCCGACTGCCACTTAGAGTCGTCCTTATCACTCTGGAAGCTTGAATCGGTAAAGGACTCCACTTGGAGTTCTCCGTTACCATACACCAAGAGCATCTCCTTAGTCCTTCGTAAGTACTTGAGAATGCTCTTCACAGCTGTCCAGTGATTCTCTTCAGGATCAGCTTGATACCAACTCACTACATTTAGTGAGTATGCTACATCGGGTCTGGTACATAGCATCACGAACATGATAGAGCCTACAGCCGAAGCATAGGGTATCCCTTGCATGCGAGCTCTCTCCAAATCAGTCTTGGGAGACATCTCTTTGGAGAGTGTGACTCCAGAGATCGTGGGTAAGTTCCCACGCTTGGATTCTTCCATACTAAACCTCTTTAGTATGGTGTCAATGTACCTGGATTGGGACAATCCCAATATCCGTTTGGATCTATCTCTATAGATCCTAATTCCCAATATGCAGGAGGCATCACCAAGATCTTTTATTGAGAATCTTTGTGATAAGAAGAGCTTGACCGATTGCAGCATAGGAATGTCATTTCCTATCAAGAGTATGCCGTCCATGTACAATACGAGGAAGACAACCTTACTCTCTGCTACCTTCTTGTAGATACAAGGTTCATCTACGTTTTTGACGAAATCAAACTCTTTGATAACGACGTCAAAGCAGATGTTCCAACTCCGCGATGCTTGCTTTAATCCATAAATGGATTTAAGCAGCTTTCACACCTTCCAGCTGCTCCCACTATCTACGAAGCCCTCTGGCTGAGTCATGTACACGCACTCTTCTAAATCACCGTTTAGAAAGGCGGTCTTAACATCCATTTGCCAGATTTCGTAGTCATGATATGCAGCAATGGCAAGCATGATCCGGATGGATTTAAGCATAGCCACTGGAGAAAAGGTTTCGTCATAGTCCACACCTGGTCTTTGACGAAAACCCTTTGCAACAAGTCTAGTTTTGAAAGTCTCCACTTTCCCATCTACACCAAGTTTTTTCTTGAAGATCCACTTGCTCCCAATGGGTTTTACCCCTTCAGGAGCAACTTCCAAAGTCCATACTTTGTTGGTGTACATGGATTCCATCTCGGACCGCATAGCATCCAGCCATTTCACTGAGTCCCTACTCGTGATGGCCTGCTCGAAGCTAGTTGGGTCATCATCAACCATGATGCAATCCTCGCTCCCACCATCAATGAGAAAAGCGTAGTATCTCTCAGGCAGATGAGAAACCCTGCTAGATCGGCGGAGAGGCTGGGGTTCGTCGGGTACTACTGAATCCTCTGGTTCTACCAAATCATCTGTTGGAGTTTGTTCTGCTGGAACTTCTTCTAGTTCTATCTCAATGCCACTAGTCTGTTTCATAAGAAAACCTTTTTCTAAAAAAGCGGCATGTCGAGAAACAAACACCTTTTGTTCCTCGGAGTGGTAGAAGATATACCCTCGCGAATGTTTGGGATATCCAACAAACTTACATAGAACAGACCTTGCCTCGAGCTTGTTCGGATTTTGTGTTTTAACATAGGCCGGACAACCCCATATCTAAATAAAATTAAGACATGGTCTCTTACCATTCCATATCTCATATGGAGTGGTAAACACTGATTTGGTTGGAACTCTATTCAATAGGTATGCAGCTGTCTCCAGTGCATATCCCCAGAAGGAAATAGGTAACTCAGCTGTACTCATCATAGAGCGCACCATATCTAATAGGGTGCGATTCCTCCGCTCCGATACACCGTTGTGTTGTGGTGTATAAGGAGGAGTAAGCTGAGAGAGAATCCCATTCTCTTTTAGATAATCTAGGAATTCATTGCTTAAGTATTCTCCTCCTCGATCAGATCGAAGGATCTTAATACTTTTGCCCGTTTGGTTCTCTACTTCGTGTTTATATTCTCTGAATTTCTCAAAAGCTTCAGACTTGTGTTTCATTAGGAACACATATCCGAATCTTGAGAGATCGTTAGTGAATGTAATGAAGTAGGAAGAACCATCCCTGGCATGTGTAGACATGGACCGCATACATCGCTATGCACCAGTCCCAAGAGTTCCGTAACTCTTTCTCCGTGTCCCGTAAACGGAGTTTTGTTCATCTTGCCTTTGAGACATGAATGGCAAGTATCATAAGATGATAATTCGAACGAATTCAAATATCCATCTTTATGTAACTTAGCCAGTCGTGTCGCATTGATATGACCAAGTCTACAATGCCACAAGAAGGATTCGTTCATTTCTGAACTTTTCCTCTTGTGTGTGTTTTGTATATTGAGGACTGTATTTTGATTTAGAATGAATATGCCATTATGTAACGAGCCTGATGCAATCAACTTTTAATCTAGGAATATGTTCATAACATTATCCTTTACTAAAAAATTATATTCTTCTTTACTTAATAAAGAAACTGATATAATGTTGCTCATCATGTTCGGTATATAATAGCACTCATTTAGAATCAGTGTATCACCACTTGGTAATACTAGGTGATATCGCCAACTGCTTTGGCTGCAATATTTGCCCCATTCCCTACTTGAACGGAATGATCACCTTTTCCCAGTTTTCTACCTTTCCGTAGCCCATGTAACAATTTACATATGTGGGATCCTGATCCGGTATCTAATACCCAGGACGTAGGGTGAACTGAGAAACAGTTCTCAATAACTAGCACATCTGAAGAAGATGCATCAACATGCATGTTCTTTTGGGCGGCTTGAGAATCCAGATATTCTCCTATTCCCTGTTCAGTCTTATAACTCTTATAAGAAAGAACGGGTCCAACGTTCCCCTGCTCTGTATAATAAGCGGGTTCAGTCAATACATCCATATTATTATCTTGATTAAGGCATGACATGATCGCTACCTGGAGAGAGAGAGAAGAAAACACTTTAGCGTATGCTCTTGCAAGATCAGATTGGTTATTATCTTATCTAGTCAGGATGGCTCCCACTGTTTTTATCAAATCTTCCTTCAAACCCTAAAAGGAAAGACTAGCCGGGATTAATTACACCCTACAACTTTGCCGATCTTTCAGCCAGGCCAGTGTCGGTACTTTGAGGGAGGTTGCCCGTGCTTTCGCACGGACCTAATTAAAGTAAACCTCGTTTTCCCAGAGGCGTAACCCCGTTGACACCTTTCTAGACACCTACTTGATCGGTTAATTGTCCTGTGTAAAACTCTCCCGGGGGTAACAATTACTCGCAGTGGGTATCGGGATCCAACTATCTCATAGAAGGTATGCAATCTCATTGCAAATTTCAACACTTGAAATTCCCGATAATACTTTTGCCCCTAGCGTCCCATGACCTTGACGGAGGCCAAACTACCCATAGGGCTCTAGTCAAGTTCAACCCGTCATTTCTTGATTGAATTAAACCCACCCGTACGACCCTTGACGGAGGCCAAACTACGCCGTACGAATACCCTAATCCAATCTCATCATATGCTAGCAGATAAGCACTAGTTAGCTACCATACACTACGCCTTGACGGAGGCCAAACTACCGCAGCATGAATACTAAGTAGTACTTGTCTGAAATGACGGAGGGCTACGCAGGTTTTTCAGAAAAACCATGAGCGTAATGATCTTGATAACATTGTAGAATCGAGTGAATTTTGAAATGGAGTGATTTTGAGGCTTTCATTAGTTTTGCTAAAGAGGTCACTCCTGGTGAAGGGATCTCGGCTCTTTCCTCATCGAATAAGGTGCAGGACATATCATATATATCACTATGCAAAGCAAAACTCCAAAAGCAATCAAAAGTCAAACCGAGTGTTGTAGCATCTTCCAGTTTTGCTAAAGAGGTCACTCCTGGTGAAGGGATCTCGGCACTTTCCCCATTGAATAAGGTGCAGGGTATATCATATATACCACTATGCAAAGCAAAACTGTAGCTACCCTTTTTGAAAAAAATTGATTCTGCAACAGCTTTTAGGTTTCTTTTCTTTCATTAATCACATTAATGAAGTCCCATCATTTAAGTCACCTAAACATCACAGATAAATACGACGTACACTTATGCCATCCGCATTCGCCTCGATGTCCCCTCGTGCACCGTTAGGTTAGGTAACTAACGACAGAGCAGGGCAGGGCTAGTGCGGGTGTAAAACATAAGTAACGTCTATATAATATATCATATATACTATATACTGTATCCATCAGAACATATCAAATGATCACATCACAGATATCACAGCAGAAACATAGATATAATGTGGGATATATTAGGACGTCCGTATTTAGTATTTAGCCAACAATAGAAAATACGGATTCCACAGTCGCGATGAATAGCCAAGCCCACACCCTGGACCCCTACGAGAGCGGCAAGCGACCCTACCAATTCTGGAGTTTAGGAGACCCGGTCTCGACTCCTCGAGATGGCCTCCCACTGAACCCCAGAACCCGGTCACCTGTGCTCCCCTCTTTGGGTCCATCCTAATGCGGAAAAGTAAATAATATACAACACTGGTGGCATCGACCTCAACCCGGAAGTGCCCCAAATAAAAGAATATTACATTACATTTGAATATACATGAATGAAAATATAAAACTCTCATCTCACATAAAACACCCCGGCTATTCGATCGCGACAATCCTGCACATCATATCTCAGCAACACATAATATCTCATATCATCAACGTAAGTAAGTATGCATACACCGATCGTCGTCGATGTATAGCAACGACAATTGGCAATACCACTACATACTACACTTACGGTCACAGAAAAGAAAGTGTAAAACTGTAATATCTGGAATCCACATTCTCTTTAGACATCGTAAATACGAAATATCACATACTTCGTATTTCATGTCAAGCTATATGAATTCCACACATTGCATCACATTCCAGATAAATAGACAGTATTAAAGTTTTCGAACGAATGATCAAATACCCAAAATTCCCTAAACCTCAACACTTGAGTGGAGTTCAAAAACCCGGAGTGTGTCACAGTAGTAGCGGTCCAGCCGTAGAAGGGTCAAGCCAACGCCTCACATGTGGCACGCCGTACTGCCCCAAACCCTAAGGTTCAAAGGGCAGTTCAAGACGATCACATAATCGAGTTAAGGTTTGTTGTCTTATAGAGGGTCCACCACAAAACTTGCACGTATATCTGAAAGATTTACACCCCGTGAAAAGTGAGCAAATGACATTCGTTCGAACAATTGAATACTTTCTAATTATCCGAAAAAAGCATGAAATTAAAATTCCGATCGAATCGCCGAGTCCATAACCATCCCCAGAATATTCAGTACTAGATTCAGATTAAACATACCCAAAAATATACACAAGCAGGTAGGAGAAAAACCATATAAAAACGAGGCAGTGAATCACCTGTACGGCCGCGGAACCGCGGCCTAAGCAAGCTATTGCCGCGGTTCCGCGCTAGGGTTTACTGTTCACTGCTTCGTATTTCACAGTTTGTCTTAGATTTGCGTGCTGTATTTTTTAAGTATTTTTAATTCTGAAAAAATAACATATTTGAAAAAAATTTCCAGAGAGGGTCCCGAAAATCCGTATTTAGGTTCGATCGGAGTTTTTACTTCGTTAAAGTGTCGCCTAATGTTCTAGGTCGGCTTTGATACAAATGTTGGGTTTACCTAGCACCTCATGAAGGGTTTGGAAGTAACACATGTACCAAAGATTAAATTTTTAGGGTGCTAAGTAAGTATACAAAGAATCATTCCTAGAAAAATTAGGGTTTCAAAAACAACACTTCATTACAAGTAGATTAAGCTAGGGTTTTGAGAGTACAACTTTTGTAGCTCCCTACGCTAGACTCCTCGGCTACTTGGGGTTTGGAAAAAATCCGCTTGAACTCCTCTAGGTCCACGATGATCCACCCGGAGTCCGCTTTGTCCAAGCTTGCAACTTCACTTTATCAAGAGAATGAAATGAAGCTAACACTCTAAGCAAGTGGGCAAGACTTGTGTAGAATGGTGTTGTGGTTCTTTTTCTCACTTCAAAATCCTATCTTGTTGAGTATTTTGCTCACTTGAAAGATCTAGAGAGCAAAAGAGCAAGGTTGAAGAAGATGATGGCTTTTTAAGAAGAAGAGAAAAGATAATCTTCATTTGAAAAATAGAAAATATATGAAAATATATTTTCCACTTCTCATCTCAAACCATGGTTAAACAATAAAGATATTATTGAACTTGAGTTAAAACACAAAAGGAAAGTTAATCCATGGTTAAATGGTGAGTGAGCATGGTTAGGTCAAAGAAGAGTGTAGAAATAAACCATGAATTATCCTTTCCTTTTTCATTTTGTTTTAAAAAAAATGCAATAATAAATCATATATATAAAAACATGGTGTGAGTCTTATATTGCCACCATTTTCTAAGTATATACAACCATGAAGGATGATGTATGAATGTATGTGTGCATGCACATCCATATGTGCATGAAACAAGAAAGAATGCATACATGCATGCATACATCCAAAAATACAAGAAAGGATTTCTAGTGAGAATCTAATGGTTAAATGATAAATCAACACTTGATTTATCAATCCGGCCATATCACATACGACCCAACCAAAACCAAGCCGCCCGATTAATATACGGTATCTCATACGCGCATTTTAATCGGGTTCATGCGCATATCGCATACGCGCACCACAACATTTCGCCTGGACTAGGTAACTCCTTTGTGGGACTCTAAGACTCGTCAATACGTCGGTAGTGGGTGATGATCATATCAAGCACCCCCAAGCCGCAAGTGGTCAGCTAAACGTAACGGCCACCCGGGTATTGAGCGATCAGAAGAAAACAAGCGAACCTGCTACAACTCCCGTCGAGCCAACCGGCAACACTACCCGTGCAGTCCGGTCTCCTCGTCTGATATGTCGCATATCAAGTCTAGGGGTGGTAAACGTCAGACCCCAATAACTGATAAGTCGTGCCGATGTGAGGCTCATAACGGGTCGAGAAACTACTGGTAACACTTACCAGTAAATCTCTAAATCAGCCCTGGCCAGGGACTTCCCTGTTACGGAAAATCGAGCACAGCGCAACATCAACCCCCAATACCGGGAGAGACGAAACCCCTCCTATCGCTCATTACCTCCATGTGACTCGGGACTGTACCCAAAAAGCACCGTTTTGCACGCCCTCATGGACGTGGTAAGGTGGAAATCAAAGCACAGTGGGAATTACACAAGACTCTATGACGATCTCGGGTCTACAGACTAACCTGCACAAGTGTCACCTGAGAACTGCCATCTGACGTGAGGTATAATACTATCTGGGAGTTCTCGGCGAGTCTGTCCAGTGTACCCAGTCTCCACTGAGCACCCGTATACCATCTCTGATGTCAAACACCAATGGATATGGGATCATCCTGTAAGGTTTGTTTAGCACCCTATAATGAGTTTTGAAGCATCACATGTCCCAAAGTTTGGATTTTGATGGTGCTAAACAAGCATGCAAAGGAATCGATCCTAGAAAATTACGGTTTCGAAACTAAAGACTTATAAAGTTAGGTTTTCGAGACTACAACCTTTGTAGCTCCCTTTTTGTAGACTCCTTGGTCTCTTGGGTGTTGAATGGAGGTCCTCTTGAAGTCCTTTCGTGTCCACGACGATCCGCCCGGAGTTCCCCGTCCAAGATCGCAACTTCGCAAAACCGAAGAGAACACTCTAAACAAGTTGGCTAAACTTGTGTAGAATGAAGTTGTGGTTAAGATTCTCACTTCAAAACCCTTTCTTTATGTGTGTATTACTCACTAGAAGAAACTAGAGAGCAAATATGAAGGAGGAAGAAGATGGTGGCAATATTTTAATAAGAGGTGAAAATATGACAAGCATAAGAAAAGAAATGAAATATATCCTTTTATATTTTATTTCTTCTCACTTCAAACCATGGTTAAATCTCTTGGTTGGTATTTAATTAGGGTTTAAACCATGTAAGGAAAGGTTAATCTAAGGTTAAGGGTAGGTGAGAATGGTTAGGTTAAGGAAGAGTGTAGAAGCAAGTGAAGATTATCCTTTCCTTTTTCCATTTTGTTTTAAACCTTAAATCAAATAAAACACAAAAGATTTATCCATGGTGTGAGTCTCATATTGCCACCATTTCCATGTGTAAACAACCATGATAGATGGGTGTATGTATGTATGTATGTATGCACATCCATATGTGCATGAAACTAGCAAGAAAGAAAGAAAGAAAAACATACATGCATGCACACATCCATCATCTAAGAAAAGGTTTTAAGTGAGAAAACTAATGGTTAAATGATAAATCAACACTTGATTTATCAATCCGGCCATATCACATATGACCCCACCAAAAGCAAGCCGCCCGATCAATGTACGGTATCATATACACGCATTTTAATCGGGTCCATGCGCATATCGCATACGCGCACCACAACGTTTCGCCTGGTCTGGGTAACTCCTGTGTGGGACTCTAAGACTCGTCAATACGCCGGCAGAGGGTGATGATCATATCAGGTACCCTCAAGCCGCAAGCGGTCAGCTAAACGTAACGGCCACCCGGGTATTGAGCGATCAGAAGAAAACAAGCGAACCTGCTACAACTCCCGTCGTGCCATCCGGCAACACTACCGTACAGTCCGGTCTCTTCGTCAGATATGCTGCATATTGAGCCTAGGGATGGTCACGTCGACCCTAATAACTCAATAAGTCGTGCCGGTGAATGGTCTATAACAGATCGAGAAACTACTGATAACACTTATCAGCAAATCTCAGCAGCCCTGGCCAGGGACTTACTGATATAACCAGTCGGGCACAGTACAGCATCAACTCCCAATACCGGAAGAGACGAAACCCTTCCTATCACTCATTGCCTTCGTGTGTCTCGGGACTGTACCCAACGGCCACCTGTTTGCACGACTCAGTAGAGCCGTGGTAGGGTGGCAATCAAAGTACAGTGGGAGAACACACAAGACTCCATGACGATCTCGGGTCTACAGACTAACCTGTACCAGTGTCACCTGAGAACTGCTATCCGACGATAGATATAATTCCATATAGGAGTTCTCAGTGAGTCCGTCTAGTGTACCCAGTCACCACTGAGCACCCGTATATGATCTTGATGTCAAACATCGATGAATGTGGGAACATCCATCGCCCATCGTATGGGTCTAGTATCATATACGCTAGTCTACTCTGGTATATCAATGCCCCGTCTCGATATACCTACGACTAGGGACTTTCCAGGATATGCTTATAGACTACAGATGTCCCACTAGTATGATCTCCATCATAATCAGAGCAGTCAAGCTAATATCCTCAGGGCTTTATCAGCATGTATGAGTGAATAATAAGCATGATCAAATCAACACGTCAGATAAAGAAGAACCAGATAGCATACTATCATGTCGAGCAAGAATGCATACTGAATATATATACATGTATAGATACATCCACTATCACATAATGGCCTCTAGGGCATACATATATCCAACACATCCATCGCCTATCTCATGGGTCGAGAGGTGTATACGCTAGTCTACACTGGTATATCGATGCCCCGTCTCGATACACCCACGACTAGGGACCTTGAAGGATGTACTTATGGACTACCATGTCCCTACTAGTATGATCCGCATCATAGTCCAGGTAGTCAAGTACACATCCTAAGGGCTTTACCAACATGTAACTATAAGACAGTATAAAGAGACAAGTATACATGTTAAGATAAAGAGCAACCAGATAGCATACTATCATGTCGAGCAAGAAAGTCATCTCTATATATGTCCAAGCATCCAATATAATATACATCATCTGTACAATACTGGCCTCTAGGGCATACATACAACTAACAACCACGGCTCAAAGGAGTCGTGCAAACAGGTTTTAGTTGGGTACAGTCCCGAGCCACATGGAGGCAAGTGAGCGGATCGGCAGGGGATTTGTCTTTCCCGGTATTGGGGGTGAGATCGCGCTGTGTCTAGGAGAGCCATTACACAAATCTCTCGGCCGAGACAGGAGATTTACTGGTAGGTATTCCAGTAGTATCTCAGGGTGTTCTGGGCTATACTCCGACACGACTTGTACCGCTTTTGGGGGTCTGACTTTTACCAACCCCCTAGGCCCGCCATGCGATGCTCATAGACGAACGGACCAGACTGTACGGATATTGTCACTGACAGGCTCAGTAGGGTGTCAGGATGAGTTCGCTCATCGACCTCCCTTTTGGTCAATACCTGGTAGCCCGTTAGGTATGGCTAATACCTCTGACGTGCTAGTGGTTAAATCCACAGCCAAAGTATTGACGGGTCTTTAGAGTCCCCCACAGACAGTTTCTCAAGTTTTGGGCGAAACACTGTAGAGGCCATATGGATTTATGGCAGGGTTCAACCATAACACGTGCACTTGTGCACGTGTTATGGTTCGGACGGATAATACTAGCGGGCTTTGGTTTAAGCCGGATCCTAGTATTATACAGTGTAGATTTTGTCTCATTGCATTTGTATTCGGTCGGAATACAAATGCGGGTATGTATATACAGTCGCGGGGTTATCCTGTAATTCATTACGGGATCGCTTTTTGAAGTTGCCGGTTTGCATTCTGTATCGGCCATTTTTCCTTTATTCCTTCATGGCTGAATTTTTGTAAAAGAAAAGGGGTTTCTTGCAAATGTGGAGATTTATAAAGTGGGTTTTTTTTGTGGTGGCTGGGGCTCCAGCAGCTCATGCATTGATTCTAGAAAGCTTGCTTTCTTTTGTGGCTTTATTTGTGATCATTACTTGCTTTATGGAGATGGGATTGTGATGGATATTTGGTGTGACCATTTTTCCTTGTGATCATACAATTTTCCCACTTGCTTTATTCCCTCACATCCCTCCTCTCTAGAAAGGGCCGTCCACTATATTTTGGGGAGCCACATTCTTTTTGGGGAGAGGGATTATTGATTCATTCTCATTGCAAAGGGAAAAAAAATCCTCAAGCTCATTCCTCTTGCTCATTTTCTTCTCCACTCCAAAAATGGCTTCATCTTCAACCTCCATCCATACAATGGATGCAAGAGGCAAAGTGATCACAAACATTCTCTACATCACTTTGGACACGTCAGCTAGCGAACTTCGTGACCGAGTTGCTTCGGACGAAGCGGGAGACCGTAAAAAGACTCGAAGATGTGGTGCCCTTTCCGACGAAGAGATCGAGACCAGAGATGCCGCGAGGAGCTTGGGATGGTAGCCAAAGACCGAAGGACACGGATCGATCGGTATAGAATTTCCAACCCTTCTCTAGATGCTAGCTGTAGGTTAATGGTTCGATCCGAATTTTAAGCATACGATAGCGCCGTTTTCTAGTTTAGAAAAATTTTCGTTTCCGCATTTTGGCCTCGGACAGACGGCCGGGGCGCTACCGTAGACTTACATTTCGAAACTATTAAAATGTTCGAACGTATATCATTAACTCACTTTTTCCCGACACGAAAAACTTTCAAATGTTGAAATTTTCTTGAGTTTAAATCTTTCGGAAAAACGTGCAAGTAACGCGGTGGACCCTCTAGAAGAAAAAAAACCTTAACTCGATTATTTGACTGTCTGAACCGTCTCTAAACCTTAGGGTTTGGGGCAGTACGGCGTGCCACATGTGAGGCGTTGGCTTGACCCTTCTATGGCTGGACCATTGGTACTGTGACATATTCTGGGATTGTTTGAACTCTGCTCAAGTGTTCAGCTATTTAGGAAATCTTTGGTATTTGATTATTCGATCGGAAAGTTTAATATTGTCTATTTATTTGGAATGTGATACAATATGTGGAATTTTTAGGCATGAAATGCGAAGTATGTGATATTTCGGATTTATGATGTCTAAAGTGATTGCGGATTCCAAATGTTGTAGTTTTACAATTTCTTTTCTGTGACCATAAGTGTAGTATGTAGTTGTATTTTCGGTTTTCGTTACTATACATCAACGATGATCAGTGTATGCATACTAACTTACGTTGATGATATGAGATATTATGTGTTGCTGTGATATGCTATATTGGATCGTCGTGTTCTGAATAGCCGGGGGTTATATGTGAGATGAGGGTTTTTATTTCATTCATGTAAAATTCATTTATATATAATATTCTTTTATTGGGGCACTTCCGGGATGAGGTTGATGTCACCAGTGTATATTATTTACTTTTCCGCATTAGGCAGACCCAAGGAGGGGAGCACAAGCAACCGGGTTCTAGGGTTCAGTGGGAGGCCATCTCGAGGAGTCGAGACCGGGTCTCCTAACCTTAGAATTGGCAGTGTTGCTTGCCACTCTCGTAGGGGTCTAGGGATGTGGGTTTGGCTATTCATCGCGACCGTGGAATCCATATTTTATACATGCTCGTATTAAAACACGGACTTCCTAGTATATCCAATATTTTATATATGTTCTTCTGCTGCAATGTTCTGTGATGAGATCATATTACTACCTGAGACGAATGCTTATACTATATATATATGCTGATATATAAATATTACTGCTTTCGTTTCTTCTGTGATGCTTAGGAAGCATAAGCTGATAGGATATATTAATGAGATTAATAAAAGAAAAGAAACCTAAAAGATATTGTAGAATCAAAACTTTATAAAAAGGGTAGCTATAGTTTTTGCTTTGCATAGCGGTATATATGATATACCCTGCACCTTATTCGATGAGGAAAGAGCCGAGATCCCTTCACCGGGAGTGACCTCTTTAGCTAAACTGGCAGATGCTACAAACTCACGGTTTAGTTTTTGACAGCTTCTATAGTTGTTGCTTTGCACAGTGGTATATATAATATACCCTGCATCTTATTTGATGGGGAAAGTGCCGAGATCCTTCACCGGGAGTGACCTCTTTAGCGAAACTGGAAAAGCCTAAAAAACAGTCTTTTTCAAAAATCACTTGTTTCTACAACGATATCAAGTTCATTACGCAATAGGTTTTCAGAAAAACCTGACATAGCCCTCCGTCATTTCAGATAAATCCTACTTAGTATTCGTGCTACGTTTGTTGACCTCCGTCAAGGCCTAGTGTGCGGTGGCTGACTAGTATTTATGTGCTTATGCATATGATGCAAATTAGATTAGGGTAGTCGTACGGCCTTGTTGACCTCCGTCAAGGGTCGTGCGGATGGGTTTAATTCAATCGGGAAATGACGGGTTGAACTTGACTAGTAGCCTATGGTTTGTTGACATCCGTCAAGGTCATAGGACGCTAGGGGCAAAATATTATTGGGAATTTCAGGTGTTGAAATTTGCAATGAGATTGCATACCTCCTATGAGATAGTTAGATCCTGATACCCACTGCGAGTAAGAGTTACTCCTGGGAGAATTTTACACAGGACAATTAGCCGATCAAGTAGGTGTCTAGAAATGTGTTAACGGGGTTATGCTTCTGGGAAAATGAGGTTTATTTTAATTAGGTCTGTGCGAAAGCACGGGGAACCTCCCTCAAGTACCGACACTGATTTGGCTTAAAGATTGACGAAATTGTAGGGTGTAATTAATCCCGGCTAATCTTGGTTTGAAGGAAGATTTGATAAAAACAGTGGGAGACATCCTGATTAGATAAGATAATAACCAATCTAATCTTGCAAAAGCATACGCTAAAGTGTTTTCTTCTCTCTCTCTCCAGGTAGCGACCATGTCAGGCCATAATCAAGATAATAATATGGATGTATTGACTGAACCCGCTAATTATACTGAGCAAGGGAACGTTGGTCCCGTTCTTTCTTATAAGAGTAATAAGACTGAACAGGGAATAGGAGAATATCTGGATTCTCACGCCGCCCAAACGGAGAACATGCATGTTAATGCACCTTCTTCGGGTGTGTTAGTTATTGAGAACTGTTTCTCAGTTCACCCTACGTCCTGGGTATTAGATACCAGATCAGGATCCCACATATGTAAATTATTACATGGGCTACGGAAAGGTAGAGAACTGGTAAAAGGTGATCATTCCATTCAAGTAGGGAATGGTGCAAGTATTGCAGCCAAAGCAGTTGGCGAATATCACCTTGTATTACCAAGTAGTAATACATTGATTCTGAATGAGTGCTATTATATACCGAACATGATGTGCAACATTATAACAGTTTCTTTATTAAGTAAAGAAGGATATAATTTTGTAGTACAGGATAATGTTATGAACATTTTCCTAGATCAAAAGTTGATTGCATCAGGCTCGTTACATAATGGCATATTCATTCTCAATCAAAATACAGTCTTTAATATACAAAACACACACAAGAGGAAGAGTTCAGAAATGAACGAATCCTTCTTGTGGCATTGTAGACTTGGTCATATCAATGCGACACGGCTAGCTAAGTTACATAAGGATGAATATTTGAATCCGTTCAAATAATCATCTTATGATACTTGCCATTCATATCTCAAAGGTAAAATGATCAAAACTCCGTTTAGTGGACACGGAGATAGATTTGCCGAACTCTTAGGACTGGTACATAGTGATATATGCGGTCTTATGTCTATGCATGCCAGGAACAGTTCTTCCTACATTATTGCATTCACTGATGATCTCTCAAGATTCGGACATGTGTTCCTGATGAAACACAAGTCTGAAGCTTTTGAGAAATTCATGGAATATAAGCACGAAGTAGAGAACCAAACGGGCAAAAGTATTAAGATTCTTTGATCTGATCGAGGAGGTGAATACTTAAGCAATGAGTTCCTAGATTATCTAAAAGAGAATGGGATTCTTTTTCAGCTTACTCCTCCTTATACACCACAGCACAACGGTGTATCGGAGCGGAGGAATCGCACCCTATTAGATATGGTGCGCTCTATAATGAGCAATGCTGAGTTGCCTATTTCCTTCTGGGGGTATGCGCTTGAGACAGCGGCATACATACTGAATAAAGTTCCTACCAAATCTGTGTCTACCACCCCATATGAGATATAGGAAGGGAAGAGACCATATCTTAATTTTGTTAAGATATGGGGTTGCCCGGCCTATGTCAAAAGACAAAAATCGGACAAACTCAAGGCTAGGTCTGTTTTATGTAAGTTTATTGGATATACCAAGCATTCGCGAGGGTATATTTTCTACCACAGTGAGGAACAAAGGGTGTTTGTTGCTCAACATGCCACCTTTTTAGAAAAGGAATTTCTTGCAAAAGAGATTAGTGGCTCTGAGGTAGAACTGGAAGAAGTTCTAGCAGAACAAACTACAACAGAAAATTTGATGGAACCACAGGATTCAGTAGTACCTGACGAACCCCAGCCTCTCCGCCGATCTAACAGGGTTTCTCACCCACCTAAGAGATACTACGGTTTTCTCATTGATGGTGGGAGCGAGGATTGCATCATGGAAGATGATGACCCGACTAGTTTCGAGCAAACCATCACGAGTGGTGAATCTGTGAAATGGCTGGATGCAATGCGATCTGAGATGGAATCCATGTACACCAACAAAGTATGGACTTTGGAAAATTCTCCTGAAGGGGTAAAACCTATTAGGAGCAAGTGGATCTTTAAAAAGAAAATTGGTGTAGATGGAAAAGTTGAGACTTTCAAAGCTAGACTTATTACAAAGGGTTCTTGTCAACGACCAAGTGTGGATTATGACGAAACCTTTTCTCTAGTGGCTATGCTTAAGTCCATCCGGATCTTACTTGCCATTGCTGCATACCATGACTACGAAATCTGGAAAATGGATGTTAAGACCGCCTTTCTAAACGGTGATTTAGAAGAGTGCGTGTGCATGACTCAGCCAGAGGGCTTTGTAGATAGTGGGAGCAGCGGAAAGGTGTGCAAACTGTTTAAATCCATTTATGGGTTAAAGAAAGCATCGCGGAGTTGGAACATCTGTTTTGATATTGTAGTCAAAGAGTTTGACTTCATCAAAAATATAAATGAACCTTGTATTTATAAGAAGGTTGCAGAGAGTAAGGTTGTATTCCTCATATTGTACATGGATGACATACTCTTGATAGGAAATGATATTCCTATGCTGCTATCAGTCAAGCTCTTCTTATCACAAAGATTCTCAATGAAAGATCTAGGTGATGCCTCCTGCATATTGGGAATCATGATCTAGATAGATAGATCTAAACGGATACTAGGATTGTCCCAATCCAGGTACATTGACACCATACTAAAGAGGTTTAGTATGGAAGAATCCAAGCCTGGGAACCAACCCACGATCTCTGGACTCACTCTCTCCAAAGAGATGTCTTCCAAGACTGATTTAGAGAGAGCTCGCATGCAAGGGATACCCTATGCTTCATCAGTAGGCTCTATCATGTATACAATGCTATGTATGAGACCCGATGTAGCATACTCACTAAGTGTAGTGAGTCGGTATCAAGCAGATCCTGGAGAGAGTCACTGGACAGCTGTGAAGAACATTCTCAAGTACTTATGATGGACTAAGGAGATGTTCTTGGTGTATGGTAACGAAGAACTCCAGGTGGAGTCCTTTACCGATTCCAGCTTCCAAAGTGATAAGGACGACTCTGAGTCGCACTAAAGATTTGTCTTTACCCTCAATGGAGGGGCGGTATGTTGGAAGAGTTCCAAACAGGATACCGTTGCAGACTCGACGATGGAGGATGAATACATTGCTGCCAACGATGCTGCCAAAGAGGCGGTCTGGATAAAGAAGTTCATTAGTGAACTTGGTGTGGTTCCATCCATTAAGCATCCAATACCTTTGTATTGCGATAACAATGGAGCTGTGGCTTTGGCCAAGGAACCCAGGTCCCATCAGAAGTCCAGACATATTCTGAGGCGGTATCACCTGATCAGGGAGATAGTTGATCGTCGGGAGATCGAGGTCAGGAGAGTAGATACGAAGGAAAACACTGTGGATCCACTCACGAAAACCATTCCCCAGATACAGTTTGAGAGATTATTCAGGATGCTGGGTATGAGATACTACAGCAGCTGGCCTTAGTGCAAGTGGGAGATTGTTAGTTATGTATATGCCTTAGAAGCCATTGTTGTGCATATGATGTATATTATAATGGATGCTTGGATATATATAGAGAGGACTTTCTTTCTCGACATGATAGTATGCTATTTGGTTTCACTTTATCTTAACATGTTGACTTATATTAGTTTACTGTCTTACTCTCACATGTTGATAAAGCCCTTAGGATCTGTACTCGACTACTGGGACTATGATGAGATCATACTAGTGGGGCCACGGTAGTCGATAAGTACATCCTATAACTGTTCCTAGTCGAGGGTGTGTCAAGACAGGGCATCGATACACCAAAGTAGACTAGCGTATACGCATCTTGACCCCATATGATGGGCGATGGATGATCCCATATCCATCGGTGTTTGACATAAAGGATGGTGTATGGGTGCTCAGTGGAGACTGGGTACACTGGACGGACTCGCCGAGAACTCCCAGATGGTATTATACCTCACGTGAGATGGCAGTTCTCCGATGACACTGGTACAGGGTAGTCTGTAGATCCGAGATCGTCATAGAGACTTGTGTGATTCCCACTGTGCTTTGATTTCCACCTTACCACGTCCAAGAGGGCGTGAAAAACGGTGGCTATTGGGTGCAGCCCGGATAACATGGAGGCAATGAGTGATAGGAGGGGATTCGTCTCTCCCGGTATAGAGAGTTGATGTTGTGCTGTGTTCGATTGGCTATAACTGGAAGTCCCTGGCCAGGGCTGATATAGTGATTTACTGGTATGTGTTACCAGTAGTTTCTCGATCCGTTATGAGCCTCACATCGACACGACTTATCGGTTACTGGGGTCTGACGTATACCACCCCTAGACTAGATATGCAACATATCAGATGAAGAGACCGGACTGTACGGGAGTGTTACTGATTGGATTCACAGGAGAATGTACAGGCTTGATTTTTGATCTTCTGATCGCTCAATACCTGGGTGGCTGTTACGTTTAGCTGACCGCTTGCAGCTTGTGGGTGTTTGATATGATCATCACCTGCTACCGGCGTATTGACGATTCTTTAGAGTCCTACACAGAGGTTTCTTGACTCAGGAAAAACGGAGTAGGGGCACATATATGATATGTGCAGGACCGAGGATAATATGATATGAGATACCGTATTATATTCTCGCGATATTTTGATATGAGCCGGATCATCGGATCAAGTGTTGAGTCGATGAATCAGTACATGATATATTAGTCGGTTATATTCGATATAGCCGGATTGTCGGATCAAGTGCTGATTCGATAATTTAATTTATAATTATATATATGATATATTGCATTACATTATCTTATATTGGCTCGCTTTATTGATTCATTTTCTCACCGGATAATACATTGATATATATGCGATATATATTAATTGTATTATTTTCTTTGTTACAAAATATATTATATATGTGATATATAATATTGTAACATAATATGATTACTAATGCAACATGTTTAGTGGAGATTAAACAAGGTTAGGTTTTGAATTGGGTTAGTTCTTTCATGAACCTTCTAGAAGGTTTTCTTTTGTTTTGTGCTAAGATATTATGGTTGATATTTTAGTGACTCATTGTTAACCCAACCCAAACCCTTCACCCTAGGTTAAGTCTCTATATGGGTTAGCCTACTCATTATCAACTATGGTTGCATTTGTAATTATCACTTCAATTTCATTATTCATCACAAAAGTATTTTCCTTCTTCTTCCTTTGAGCTTTGAAAAAGCTTTCTAGGTTTACTTTAGGTGATGAATTAAAGTGAGAATTTGATATAAAAAGAGAGCACATATACTATTTCATCAACC
The DNA here is from genome assembly GCA_030015575.1 of Agapanthus africanus. Taxonomy (NCBI): domain Eukaryota; kingdom Viridiplantae; phylum Streptophyta; class Magnoliopsida; order Asparagales; family Amaryllidaceae; genus Agapanthus; species Agapanthus africanus. Next base: position 410,232,069 of record JASDDO010000026.1, read on the forward strand.
TCATCTAATCTATCCAATTAGATCAGAGTGTTCACCTCATTAGAGAGAGAGAGATTAAGTTATAAAAACATTGAAGTTCATCGGAGAAAAGGAAGACTACAAGCTAGCATGGATTATTTGGGTCATGGAGCCTTTCTTGAGTCCGGGAGATCATGGATCGCGATGAAGGGACTTCTACTCAGAGCTTATGAAGCGAAGGAGCAGACTACAAAGGTTGTAATCCCTCACTCTTAGTTGTAAAGATGTTTACTTGCATGTGAAGCCCTAATTATCTAGCAAAGATCCCGGATTTGGATTGTTCGGCACGTTTAAATTTTAAATCGGGCATGGTTGATGCCTTATAGACCCTTGTATAAGTGCCTAGGAACCCAACACTTTCATAGTGAGGGCGTCGTTGAGTCTTGGGTTAATCACTGCAGGAGCATCGAGGTTTGTCTGCATGAGCTGGAGGTCGGACGTCCTGCTCCCGAGGTCTTAGCTGTGATTTCCCAACGGGCCGCATGGGTTGAGCAGAGCACTCCCTAATTCCACCATCTCGAACAAGAAGCAGCCTTAAAGCGTAAGGAGTGCGAAGAGACTTCAAGCGAATCTGCTCGATTGCATGCTCAAGTTGATGAAAATGCTGCATAGCTGAAAACTATCTTTGAGGGCCTTCTACGATGTATTTCTGACGGGCTGACGCTAAGGCAGAAGCTCGACCTCATTGAGCGGGATGCGTAGAGTCGTGTGGTAGCTCAACGGGTCGTTGATGAGCAACATTCATCTTACTTGCAGCAATAAGCTCAGGTTGAAGCAAAGTTGGCCGTGGCAGATGACCATGAAAAGGGGCTGAGGAAAGTGCGCGAGCGGCTGACTAGTCTATTGAAAACGCTTCCCTCCCAATAATTGTTTTGCACCATTTGTAATTTTTGAATAAAATTTATCTTTTTTTTTATCCTTTCATATGATGTAAATTGTACTCAATTGAATTTATGAATAAAAGATACATTTCTTTTGTACTATCTTGTATCATCTTTTGCTTTCTTCTCTTTTCTTTGTTACCGGCATGTTACTTTAGTAAGCGTAGCCTGTAGTTGATAGAGAGCATTCCGTCTTGAATTATTTGAGAGGTAGCGATGGCTTAGGAAGCAGGTTCAGATCTGTCGCCTAAGGCTTTTCAATTTTATGAGTCGTGAGGGTCTCATAAAGACTTTTCTCCCTATGAGTCGTAAAGATTTCGTAGGTGTATTTTCTCCTTAGAAATCGTGAGAATTCCTAAGTGTCTTGGGAGTCGTAAGGATCTCACAAGAGAGTTTTCTTCCATACGGGTCGAGAGGACCTGTAAGTGATTGATGAGCTTGATATTATCCGCATTTCACGAAGTCAGAAGTTGCTCTGGGCGTTTCCCATAGGGTCGAGATTGACTCTAGCCGTGTTCCACGGGACCAGGATTTGCTCTGGATGCTTCCCACGGGGTCGAGATTGACATAGTCGTGTTCCGCAAGGACCAGGATCCGCTCTGGAAGCTTCCCACGGGGTAAAGTTTGACATAGGCCGTGTTCCACGTAACCAGGATTTGCTCTGGATGCTTCCCACGGGGTCAGAATTGACATAGCCGTATTCTGCGAGGACCAGGATCCGCTCTGGACGTTTCCCACGGGGTCAGGATTGACATAGGTCGTGTTCCATGAAACCAATATTTGCTCTGGATGCTTCCCACGGGGTCAGAATTGACATAGCCGTGTTCTCCGAGGACCAGGATCCGCTCTGGAAGTTTCCCACGAGGTCAGGATTGACATAGGTTGTATTCCACGTGACCAGGATTTCTCTGGATGCTTCCCACAGGGTCAGAATTGATATAGCCATGTTCTGCGATGACCAGGATCTTCTCTGGACGTTTCCCACGGGGCCAGGATTGACATAGGCCGTGTTCCACGTGACCAGGATTTGCTCTAGATGCTTTCCACGGGGTCAGGATTGACATAGCCGTGTTCTGCGAGGACCAGGCTCCGCTCTGGACGTTTCCCATGGGGTCAGGTTTGACATAGGTCGTGTTCCACATGACCATGATTTGCTCTAGATGCTTCCTACGGGGTCAGGATTGACATATCCGTGTTCTGCGATGACTAGGATCTGCTCTGGACGTTTCCCACGGGGCCAGGATTGACATAGGCCGTGTTCCACGTGACCAGGATTTTCTCTGGATGCTTTCCATGGGGTCAGAATTGACATAGCCGTGTTCTGCGAGGACCAGGATCCGCTCTGGACGTTTCCCACGGGGTCAGGATTGACATAGGCCATGTTCCACATGACCAGGATTTGCTTTGGATGCTTCTTACAGGGTCAGGTTTGACATAGCCATGTTCTGCGAGGACCAGGCTCCGCTCTGGACGTTTCCCACGGGGTCAGGTTTGACACAAGCCGTGTTCCACGTGACCAGGATTTGCTCTGGTGCTTCCCACGGGGTCAGGATTAACATAGTTGTGTTCCACAAGGACCAGGTTCCGCTCTGGACGCTTCCTACGGGGTCAGGATTGACATAGGCCGTGTTCCACTAGACCAGGATTTGATCTGGATGCTTCCCACGGGGTCAGGATTGACATAGGCCGTGTTCTACAAGGACCAATTTCCGCTCTGGACGCTTCCCACGGGGTCAGGATTGACATAAGCCGTGTTCCACGAAACCATGATTTGCTCTCGATGCTGCCCACGGGGTCAGGATTGACATAGCCATGTTTTACTAGACCAGGATTTGCTCTGGATGCTTCCGACGGGGTTGGGATTGACATAGCCGTATTCCGCAAGGACCAGGTTCCGCTTTGGACGCTTCCCATGGGGTCAGGATTGACATAGGCTATGTTCTACAAAACCAGGAAGGGTTGACTTTATCCGTATTTCACGGAGTCGAGGGTTGATTCTCGATTGTCTGTGCACCGCTGAGTCATGGAACTAGAAATTGCCGCAGTTCCGCTTTGCTGATGTTGCGTTTGTGGTAGTGAGACGAATGTTGAGATGATCTCAAGGCTGTCTGTGAACCGTCGAGACTTGGCTCTTTTTTGGATAGAGCCTAGGGGAAGGTGTGATTTCTTCTTTGTTTGTGCCCCTGGATTGTATACAGGGATCAATGTCATTTCACCTGTAGGGAAAAAAGTTTCATTTTATATATATTTTCCTTCCGCAATGCTCCATCATTTCAGCTTTTATATCGCGAAAGTCGCGATTACCCAATCATTTCGGCTATTTTTCGCGGTGCCCAATCATTTCGGCTGTTTGTTTTATTTACTCGCTGCTTTTTAATGCGAGTTGCCCAATCATTTCGGCTATTTTGTATGCATACATTTTTACTTGCTGTTTTTGTTGCAAGTTACCCCATCATTTTGGCTATTTCGTATGCATGTGTGGCTCGCTGGCTTTTTGCTGCAAGCTTGGAATTAGACACCAATTTCGGCATCAGCACCGCTACAACTGGGATATTGCCAGGAGCGAATCATCATTTGCCTCTGTCGATGTCGAACAAAGGTGGCTTAGCAAACAGGGTTAAGCTCCTGTCGATTAAGGCTTTTGACTTAATGAGCCGTTAGGGTCATATAAAGGTATTTCTCCCTACGAGTCGTGAGGATCTTGTAGGTGCATTTCTCCTTAGGAATCGTGAGGATTACCAAGTGTATGGCTTCTTGTAAGTCGTAAAGATCTTACAAGAGTGCTTTCTCCTTATAAGTCGAGAGGACTTACAAGGGTTGTTCACCGTGTAAACATATCCCTAGTCGCGGGTGGGACTTTGTTAGGGAAATGTTCATTCACGCCTGTGGATTGTATACAAGGGTCGAGACGCTTGTAGGGAAGAATTGGAGGTTGTGATGGCTTAAGAATAGGTTCAGATCCCTGTAGCTTAAGACTTTTGAATGTTATGAGCCGTAAGGGTCTCATAAGAGGGTTATCCTTACGAGTCGTGAGGATCTCGCAAGTGTAATTTCTCCTTAGGAATCGTGGGGATCCCTAAGTGTGTTGCTCCCTTGCGAGTCGTAAGGATCTCACGCAGGTGGTTTCACCTCACAAGGTCGAGAGGACCTTGCAAGCATCTTTTAACGAGACTGCGCCCTTTCCGGTTTTCACAAAACTCGCCGGTAGCCCTGCTGTTTTTACTCACGGAGCCCGTTCGGGTTTTCATCCGTGCCTATTTTGCTTATGGACATACCGTTTTATTTTTATTTTATTTTATTATTTTTTGTGTCAGCCTTGGGATACTGCGGTCCGTAGTAGTTTATCGATGTCTCGATCAACAGCCAGTTTTAGGACATAGTGGTCCATCGTTAGTTTAAGGACGTTTCGGTCCGATGCCAGTTTTAGGACATAATGGTCCATTGTTAGTTTAAGGACATTTCGGTCCGTTGTTAGTTTTAGGACATTTCGGTCCGTTGTTAGTTTAAGGACGTTTCGGTCCGTTGTTAGTTAAAGGACGTTTCGGTCCATCGTTAGTTAAATGACGTTTCGGTCCGTCGTTAGTTTTAGGACGTTTCGGTCCGTCGTTAGTTTGAGGACATTTCGGTTCGTCGTTATTTTTAGGACGTTTCGGTCCGTCGTTAGTTTAAGGACGTTTTGTTCCGTCGTTATTTTTAGGACATTTCGGTCCGTCGTTAGTTTAAGGGCATTTCAGTCCGTCGTTAGTTTTAGGATATTTCGGTCCGTTGTTAGTTTTAGGACATTTCGGTCCATAGCCGGCAACTACTTATAGAGTTTTGGGCTTAAGAAGATAGCGAGCGGACATAGGCGTCGTCATCTATCGTTGACCTGGGCCTTGACTCATTAGGCATAGTATCCTTTCAGGAAGAGACCGTTTATTGGCCTGAAAGGTTTTTCACCATGCATGTCCATGAGTAGATATGCCCCACCCTAGTAGACTTTGTCTATGATATACGGGCCTTTATAGTTCGGCTCGAACTTCCCCCATTTGGCACGATTGGGAATCATAGGTCTTTTGACCACTAGCACGAGTTCGCCTTGGCGGAATGTTCTCGGCCTAGTCAATCTTTCATATGAGTACGTCATCTTTGCTTTATAAGCCTCCAGATTTTGTTGCGCCATGAGCCGGGTTTCATCAAGGGCATCGAGCTCCTTAAGTCGAAGGTGAGCATTTTCTTCATCTGTTAGCTCGTAATGAACCGCCACTCGTAGAGAGGGTAACTCTATCTCGAGGGGGAGTACCGCTTCTGTGCCGAATACCAATGCATACGGCGTTGTGTTCGTGGCTGTTTTGAACGTAGTTTGATACGCCCAAAGAGTTTCATGCAGTCTCTCATGCTAGTTGATTGTTCAAAAGAATATTTATAACCGTAATCAAGAACGGCATCGCTTGGTAGCTAGCCGGTGAGTACGGGTCGGTCCACAGGGATTTTGTGTATTTCCTAATTGTTCTAACGAGTTAATTCCGATTGTTGTCGGATTGATTAAATCTAAAAACTAAGATTGATCTACACTAGGACTAGAATCTTGCTAGGGTTAGGTTTAGGTTAAATTTGGAAAATCAATATTCCTCACTGCTTTCTGATGCCCTGTTTAAGATCTATGAGGTGTTATGGTAATAATTAATAAAGTGGATTAATACCATCGGGAAGAAACGATGTTTCTTCCTCTAGGTTCTTGTCCTTCCTTTCTTAATCCTTACCCTAACCTCCATGAAAAACATGCGCAACCGGCCGTTTATACTACGGTATCACCGCTACCTCATGGGATATGGTGCCGTAGGGAGCGGTGTGTGCATGTATGCATGGAGTCCTATAAAAACGTGTGATGGGCAAGAAAAGGGTGAGAGATCTTCATCTCTCAAGCCTTACCCAAATCTAACCCTAACAAGTGAGGATACTACTATCTTATTATGGAATTGAATAACATGTTCTAACTATCTAACTAGGGCAGAGAATAAAATTAACTAGGGCAGAAAGGAAAATTATACTAGGGCAGATAATAAAATTAAGTAGGGCAATAAAAAGAAAACTTATTCCTAATTTTTATTTGATGCTCTCTTCATACTGTTGGAGATAGTGCCCTCAAAGTCAATTATTGGATCGCAGGTACGTGATTGCAATGATTAAGGCTGGACCTATACCGATATGACAGTCTTGCTCGAGATGATAGTATGCTGTAACGTTTTGAAAATCGTTTCGATGAAATTTCGAAAAAACGGTAAAATAAGGGGGTTTTCTGTAAAAAAGTCAAAATGCAAATATCTTTATTATAAAATTAAATATACATATTCTAGCTATGTAATTGCTAGTATTTGGTGTTTATTGAGCCACTGGTAAAATTTCAAATTTTCTGAAAATTTTTCCGAAATTAATTATTTTAATATTATTTTAAGCCGTCACTAATATATTTAATTAGGAAAAATTACAAATTGGAATGAGTTGAAAAAAATTTTGTACATCATAAAACTTTAAATAAAATTTTATCATGTGGTTTTTGAAATGAAAACGTTTGCCAAAACGGTTTAGAAATTTTCGAAGAAAAAGGCTTTTTCGGTGAAATTAGTGTAAAGGGAAATTGGGGTATAGTATTTATCTTTTTTTCCCCCTCACCCACACTCGCACACCCTCATTTCTACTCATATTTTCTGCTGAAATCAGCAGCCCTCCCAAACTTATCCCCACTTCTTTTGATTAAAGAAAAGAAAATGAAAGAAAAGGAAATAATAGAAAATTGAAGCATGGTCTTGTGTTGACTTGGGTTCCTTCTCTCTCCTTGACTTCACACACACCAACCACACTAAATCCCTCATAATTCCTGGCCGAATCTGGACAGCCCTCCCCTCTTTTGAATCCTCACTTTCTTCACATCAAAAATCCTCCAAAATTGCTTCAAAATCCACATTAAAACATCACTAATCCCAAATTCAACTCCTACCCATTATTTCTTGCCTATCTAGCATGGATCTAGGAGCATGGAAGCTACTTTTGGAGGCTAGGATTTGCATGCTAGAACTCAATTGGGAGGTATAAATTTTAACCCTTTAGTGAAATTGTTGTTTAATTGCTTTATGTTAGCTTATTAAGTGTTTAATTAGGTTTTAGATTGGTTCTAATTGCATGATTGAAAAATTCAAGAATGAGGTTGATTTCAAGTTAGGGTTTTGAGTAATGGGATTATGGTTGTGTGATGTATTTAACATCTTAAGACATGTTAAAACCTAATCTAGTTGCTAGTTGCAAATTGTTAACTTAAAATTGTAATAATTAAGCTATATTGCAAACTAGGTTTTAAAATTAAATCAAATTGTAAGATTAAAAATCTAATTAGGTTCTTCATGATATCATTAATTTTATAAGTTGTAGTTTACCACCTTAGTTCATGCAAAACCTAGTCAAGTTGATGATTTGTGAATTGTTATTTTGAAAATTGTTAAAATTGGATATTTTGGCAAACTAGGATTTTGGGGTTAATGAAAATTTAATGGGATTAAATTATGGAAATTGTTTTTATGACTTATTTGAGATATTTAATAAGTATTATGGCCACTAGATTTGTTTAAACGTCGAGTTTTGTACTAAAACGGGTAATATTGCTTGCTAGATTTTCGGAAAAATGGCTTTTAAAGTGAGTTTAGGGTTTTTGTGAATTTTAAGCTATTTTATATTATAATTAGTGCTCGTGATTGTACAAATGAGTGTGTTTGTGTTTTTCTCGATGGTCTGGCGTTTGTACGCCGACGTCGAGGGTTTTTGGGTTGATTTGTGAAAGCAACCATAAGTTTTGACCTATGTGGGATTCGTGTGTCGATTTGGTCATGAGTCGGATTTTAATGCGATGCGGTGTGTTATGATATGTAGGTACCCTCACGAAGACTTCAAGGAGACAAGAAAGCGCGTGTCAACATCGGCATCGGCAAGCGAAGGTCGAGGTGAGTAGATTTATATCTACGGGGAGAAGTCGGGTGGATGGCGTATAGCACCCCCGCAGTCCGTAGAGTAGCTTATATATATATATGTTTATATATGTGTTTTTTTGATACGTGAAGATGTATCCATGTTATGTTTAGGTGTTCCTGGATTAGCTTTGGGTTAGTTGCGAAACCCTAGAGTAGTTGTTATACCACATACGCACACACAGACTTGCATACATTACTTTCTTGTACACCGATTGGGATATGTATATATGTATATATGCGTGGGTATGGGACTATGCATATGTACATTCATATACACATGCATGGATAATGAGGATAGTACTTGGGATTTAAGATGAGTCGATGAGATTTGAGTTAAGGCCGTGAGATCGGTGATATAGCAGGGTTCGTATTTGAGATACGACATGACGTTGTAACGGGTCTTGACGTAGTGTTTCACACACGTGCATGCATACTTAGGCGGTATCAGTATTGTACTAGACGTAGATCTGTACCCCGATCATGATATTTGATAAAGAGGATACCAGGCGAATAGTATGATGAAAGTGATATTAACCCGTACCCAGATTTGGGGATGCCGTACGACGGATTTACGTACGAGCTATATTTTGATGATTGATCCGCACTCTTGACTTGGGATGTCTGATTATAGATATGGTATCGGATATGATATTATTGAGGCGGGATCACCGACTAATATATATACAGGTATGTATATGTATCGACTCAGATGTTAGGCGGTTTCCTTACCTGTAGTTCAGCTTGTTAGTTCAGCCGTATAGTTTAGTGTAGTTGTTAGATTAGATTAGACTCCTACCTATTTCAAAACTAGCGGATCGTGGGTATTTTAAAAGACAGGTCAAGGGATCTACGGATATTTCAAAAGACGTATCCTTTCTTAAAAACCACCGTAGCCCTATTTTCAAAACCCCGCGGTTCGTGTTATTTCAAATGGCACCATTTGTAGGACTTATATTAGATTAATGCAGATTAGTTATAGTTGCGTCTAGTTTTTAGCTCCCGCTCATTTTGGTTGCTCGCTCCGCATCGCATATTTACATTGTTATTTCATATTGCATTGTTGACATTATGCTGTTAGGACACCAGCACCATTACCGATGATGCGTATGTACCACATACACTTACTTGCCGGCTCACACACATCTTCATCGGTAATTGCCATGTCACGTACACCTTAGAAAATATTGTTGCTTAACTTAGCTTGATAGCCAGTAGTTTGACATAATATTAGTGTACATACCTTATATGCCAGCTTAGATATTGTAGTTATTACTTGTCGCTTCATGCATACTGTTATTCATTCTCATACTTATATTCATGGTTCTACATGCTATTGATGATTCGGATTTCCATGATATTTTCTGGATTTGGAGGAAAACCGCAAAACATATATAAACTGATTTCTCTCTTTTCAAATAAAAGTGCGGTTTTTCCCATGATGTATGAGTCGTCCACCATGAGTTTGCTGATGGATTTCGAGACCCGATTCGAGGAGACGGATGAACCGTTTCGGGTACATGGTGGACCCGGTAAGGTACCCCGGGGCAAGAAGCGCGTGATGATGACGATGTGAGCCTGGCAGGGGAGCACTACCTACCGGTGATATTACCCGACGCGTCGGATATCCGGAGGGTACCGTCGTGGTCTTGAGATGGATAGTAGGGGCCGGTCTGGACTGACGGCGCCCTAGATATTGAGATTGAGACTTGAGGTACATAGATTGTGACACAGAGATATCGAGGTATTTGGACACTTGTTTTGTGTCGATGCTGGGCACTGTTTTATGCTGATTTCATATATGGTACCTCATTTCTTTAAAATACAGAAATCTCACTGATTTATGAAACCAGTTTTATTCAGTATATGCATTCTGTTTCATGCATTCATACATCATCCATATTATATATTGCTACCTGAGGCACTGACACGGGCACATGAGATTACACTCGGGTTAGATATTTACCCTAGCCATTGTTATAGGCTGCATGTTATATACATATTTGAGGATATATTATGATCATTGACCTATGATTGCGTTATTTATTCGACTTCTGTGCGTAGATGTTTTTCTACTCACGAGTTGGCAACTCACCCCCGTTGTGCCACAGTTCTTGCAGGTTTCGCCGTACAGGTTTCATTACGGCTTGCTGGCACTATTTCCTTTTCCGGGTGACTTGCTAGTAGGTGAGTTTATTTGTATCGTACCCCCATTATATATCTTGTATATCATTATTCTGTTGTATCTAGAAGTCCCATCAACCAAACATGTATTTATTTTTGAGATAGAGACCAGTGAGGTTATTCCTTCGACCTTAGAGTCGCGCGTTTTATTTCTGTGGTTTTCTTGTGGTTTTAAGTTTCCTTTTGAATTTTGATCCTCGCCGTTGGCGTTGTATATTATATTACTTGTGTGTTTGTGACCGTCGATTGACGAAGAGCTAGCTCCCGCTTGGGGATGTCTTTTTATTGATTTCGTATACTATTCATGTTGTATCCCGTTTGGGGGCCTGTATTTACAAAGGAGAATCTGCCGAAATTTTTGGGAAATATTTGATGTTTTTTTTAAAACCGCATAATTCGGCTTATGCTATTAAAACTACTTGTTTTAAATTGGTTTTCCTTCACTCTACTACTTTTCTTAGTTTGGATTTCTGGGTTTTCGGCTTACTTAGATTACGTACGCATCGAGACGTTTCGTAGTTTAAGTGCCGGTCATGTTCCATCTTTTCGGGACGTGACAAAGTTGGTATCAGAGCGTTAGGTTTTACTTTCGGAGCGTAGGATGACCCTTGGTTGATGGAATAGGTGACTAAAGTAGAGTGACTTACCGTGGGTATGTTCCGCGGCATACTTACGATACGCTACTCCACTTAAGAAGCCTTAGGATGTACATTTCTTTGTTCAGTATTATATTCATTCCTGATCTAGCTTCATCGGTACCAGTTACGGTTTGCTGCCACGATTACGGGAAGGGAGAGCTACGGCTAGAGTTGCGGTTAGCACGAGCTCGTTACGAACGAGGACTAACCAGAACATAATTCCGGCGACACACGATTGTAGAGATGTGTCTTCTGATTGTGATTTCGCTCTACGAGCGTTAGATGGATCGCTGTATGAGATTACTTGGACATGCCGATCAGCACTAGAGGATTGAGCCAATGATAGAGGCCAGCCAGATTTTGATGACCGTTGGTGTGTTGCTTACTCCTGATGATTGAGGCACCGTTCAGCATGCAGACGAGCGAGCCAGTTATTGCTGCGGACGACGAGGTATTGCCCCAGATGCTGGAGTTAGTGCAGAATGAGTTGTACTAAGAGATGATAGAAGGTCACTAGTCACCCGAGGATGAATGACTAGGACAGGTGGTTCGTTCGCCTACCCCGATGCGAGGTCATCAGATAGATTGATTCCAGCTAGAGATGACTTCACGCGGAGACGTTGAGAGTCGACAGAGACGATCGAATGTCAGAAACCTATTATTCCAAGTTTAAAGTAGTCGGAAAGACATGCAGGCAATTCTATGGTCCCTCTAGAAGAATGAAACCCTAACTCAACTTAATGACCGTGTGAAAGCCTTGGAACCTTCGGGTTTGTGGCAGTTCTGCGGCGCCATTAGTGAGGCTTGGGTTTGCCCTTCTACGGCTAGACCACCGATGCTGTGGTATGTGTTCGATACTATTAAATTGTGCCCAAGATGTTGAGCTCTTAGGGGATTATGAGGCTTTGACGAATCGATCGGATGGCTCGACTTAATTCGGATGCTAGGTGGTGAGATGCATTTCTTGGGAGACTCCCGATACGAGGATAGCCGTTGGAGCTCAGTCCATGCAGCCGCGACGAGACGAGTCCAAAGCAGACGAAATTAGAGAAAAGTGAAGTAAGAGGTTCGTACCAGATCTAGATGAGATGACGTTCCACTCCGCCGACATCAGAGATGCGATACGCATGCCGAGGCATGGTACTTGGATTTACCTTCCAGAAGGAGTCGCGATGAGTATGCAGTCGTTCCAGAGCAAGATGCAGATATAGGAAAGGACGATGTCTTCCGGACAATTGGCAGAGACGAGACATGGAAGAGACCATGAGCAGGATTCCTTCCAGGACACTGCTGTAATGATACTTGCATCCAGGATTAGATGTGTCACGTACATTCAGAGAGCCAGAGGCCGACGCCAGTGATATGCTGTCTTACGAGTGGTCACGATGATTGACCGAGAGATGACCAGAGAAGTGCTAGAACGGGATCATCCCCGTTAGCACACCTAACAAGGCCGATGAGCCGATGGACCGAGAGATTGGTAATTCACAATGAAGACTTTGACCCAGGAGTGGTCATTGTTACGCACACCAGCAGGCCAGAGTTCATGATCATCGACGAGACGTCTCACTAGTGACCACGACAGTTGGCCTGAGATTCTTAGATGATGCGCTTGAGCGGTACTATTCCGCCATTATTGATTTCGATGTTTTGGGTGATTTATTCGCAGCATTTGATCTTGATGATTGAGGATTTACGATCTTTGCACAGTTTGCACTTGATATCGTTTTCGTGCTTTGGTTTCACATGTTTGTGATTTTACGGTTTTAGACATTTGAGTTGATTTTGTCCGTATGCACGCACACGATTTGGTTCCTGCACTCTGTATAGTTTATATATGCTTGCAGTGCAGTGATACGCCTTTTGTGCACTTAGATGCATTGGACTTTGATTTCGATGGTGATGTTCGATATTTGTTTTGTGCACCTTGTGCACCTGATTTGATTTTGCGCATGTTCGGCACTTGATATTGGATTTCATGATTTCGTGCACGATGGATGCACCTGATTTGGATTTTCGCGCATGTTGGGCACATGTTTTAAAGTGTGATTTTGGTGCACACCAGATGCACTAAATCGAGATTTTTCGTGCATGTCAGATGCACCTGATTTTGCTGTCAGGCACACATGTTGCCTACGACAGATGTTTCGTGCACACCCGATGCACTTAGATGTTGTTTCTGTGCATATGTATGGCACATATTTGGATTTTGATTTCCGTGCGCACAAGACGCATGTAGTATTCATACGCGTATTTTGGGATTGATTTTTCTTATAGAGCAGTACGTTTTTATGATATTGCTATGTGTTTTCGTACTGAGCAGGACTAGTCAGAGGACAGTACCTGAATATATTTTACATGTATAGTTTCGAGTTATATCATATTGGTTTTGCTTTGGATTTGTTATTGATGTCTTTCCCATGACTCCGATGATTGCGGGATGCCTGACGGAGTTCTGATTTGAGTTATATGCTCATTTTTCATGCGCATGCGTTGCGCTACGATTTGTTTTATGTATTTATGATTTCGGAGCCCCGGCGATTTGATGGTTTTGGCTGAAATATTTTAGTATTTGGGGAAAGTTTTAATTTAAATTCGGGGACCGAATTTCATTAAGGGGGGAAGATTGTAACGTTTTGAAAATCGTTTCGATGAAATTTCGAAAAAACAGTAAAATAAGGGGGTTTTCTGTAAAAAATTCAAAATGCAAATATCTTTATTATAAAATTAAATATACATATTCTAGCTATGTAATTGCTAGTATTTGGTGTTTATTGAGCCACTGGTAAAATTTCAAATTTTCTGAAAATTTTTCCGAAATTAATTATTTTAATATTATTTTAAGCCGTCACTAATATATTTAATTAGGAAAAATTACAAATTGGAATGAGTTGAAAAAAATTTTGTACATCATAAAACTTTAAATAAAATTTTATCATGTGGTTTTTGAAATGAAAACGTTTGCCAAAACGGTTTAGAAATTTTCGAAGAAAAAGGCTTTTTCGGTGAAATTAGTGTAAAGGGAAATTGGGGTATAGTATTTATCTTTTTTTTCCCCTCACCCACACTCGCACACCCTCATTTCTACTCATATTTTCTGCTGAAATCAGCAGCCCTCCCAAACTTATCCCCACTTCTTTTGATTAAAGAAAAGAAAATGAAAGAAAAGGAAATAATAGAAAATTGAAGCATGGTCTTGTGTTGACTTGGGTTCCTTCTCTCTCCTTGACTTCACACACACCAACCACACTAAATCCCTCATAATTCCTGGCCGAATCTGGACAGCCCTCCCCTCTTTTGAATCCTCACTTTCTTCACATCAAAAATCCTCCAAAATTGCTTCAAAATCCACATTAAAACATCACTAATCCCAAATTCAACTCCTACCCATTATTTCTTGCCTATCTAGCATGGATCTAGGAGCATGGAAGCTACTTTTGGAGGCTAGGATTTGCATGCTAGAACTCAATTGGGAGGTATAAATTTTAACCCTTTAGTGAAATTGTTGTTTAATTGCTTTATGTTAGCTTATTAAGTGTTTAATTAGGTTTTAGATTGGTTCTAATTGCATGATTGAAAAATTCAAGAATGAGGTTGATTTCAAGTTAGGGTTTTGAGTAATGGGATTATGGTTGTGTGATGTATTTAACATCTTAAGACATGTTAAAACCTAATCTAGTTGCTAGTTGCAAATTGTTAACTTAAAATTGTAATAATTAAGCTATATTGCAAACTAGGTTTTAAAATTAAATCAAATTGTAAGATTAAAAATCTAATTAGGTTCTTCATGATATCATTAATTTTATAAGTTGTAGTTTACCACCTTAGTTCATGCAAAACCTAGTCAAGTTGATGATTTGTGAATTGTTATTTTGAAAATTGTTAAAATTGGATATTTTGGCAAACTAGGATTTTGGGGTTAATGAAAATTTAATGGGATTAAATTATGGAAATTGTTTTTATGACTTATTTGAGATATTTAATAAGTATTATGGCCACTAGATTTGTTTAAACGTCGAGTTTTGTACTAAAACGGGTAATATTGCTTGCTAGATTTTCGGAAAAATGGCTTTTAAAGTGAGTTTAGGGTTTTTGTGAATTTTAAGCTATTTTATATTATAATTAGTGCTCGTGATTGTACAAATGAGTGTGTTTGGGTTTTTCTCGATGGTCTGGCGTTTGTACGCCGACGTCGAGGGTTTTTGGGTTGATTTGTGAAAGCAACCATAAGTTTTGACCTATGTGGGATTCGTGTGTCAATTTGGTCATGAGTCGGATTTTAATGCGATGCGGTGTGTTATGATATGTAGGTACCCTCACGAAGACTTCAAGGAGACAAGAAAGCGCGTGTCAACATCGGCATCGGCAAGCGAAGGTCGAGGTGAGTAGATTTATATCTACGGGGAGAAGTCGGGTGGATGGCGTATAGCACCCCCGCAGTCCGTAGAGTAGCTTATATATATATGTTTATATATGTGTTTTTTTGATACGTGAAGATGTATCCATGTTATGTTTAGGTGTTCCTGGATTAGCTTTGGGTTAGTTGCGAAACCCTAGAGTAGTTGTTATACCACATACGCACACACAGACTTGCATACATTACTTTCTTGTACACCGATTGGGATATGTATATATGTATATATGCGTGGGTATGGGACTATGCATATGTACATTCATATACACATGCATGGATAATGAGGATAGTACTTGGGATTTAAGATGAGTCGATGAGATTTGAGTTAAGGCCGTGAGATCGGTGATATAGCAGGGTTCGTATTTGAGATACGACATGACGTTGTAACGGGTCTTGACGTAGTGTTTCACACACGTGCATGCATACTTAGGCGGTATCAGTATTGTACTAGACGTAGATCTGTATCCCGATCATGATATTTGATAAAGAGGATACCAGGCGAATAGTATGATGAAAGTGATATTAACCCGTACCCAGATTTGGGGATGCCGTACGACGGATTTACGTACGAGCTATATTTTGATGATTGATCCGCACTCTTGACTTGGGATGTCTGATTATAGATATGGTATCGGATATGATATTATTGAGGCGGGATCACCGACTAATATATATACAGGTATGTATATGTATCGACTCAGATGTTAGGCGGTTTCCTTACCTGTAGTTCAGCTTGTTAGTTCAGCCGTATAGTTTAGTGTAGTTGTTAGATTAGATTAGACTCCTACCTATTTCAAAACTAGCGGATCGTGGGTATTTTAAAAGACAGGTCAAGGGATCTACGGATATTTCAAAAGACGTATCCTTTCTTAAAAACCACCGTAGCCCTATTTTCAAAACCCCGCGGTTCGTGTTATTTCAAATGGCACCATTTGTAGGACTTATATTAGATTAATGCAGATTAGTTATAGTTGCGTCTAGTTTTTAGCTCCCGCTCATTTTGGTTGCTCGCTCCGCATCGCATATTTACATTGTTATTTCATATTGCATTGTTGACATTATGCTGTTAGGACACCAGCACCATTACCGATGATGCGTATGTACCACATACACTTACTTGCCGGCTCACACACATCTTCATCGGTAATTGCCATGTCACGTACACCTTAGAAAATATTGTTGCTTAACTTAGCTTGATAGCCAGTAGTTTGACATAATATTAGTGTACATACCTTATATGCCAGCTTAGATATTGTAGTTATTACTTGTCGCTTCATGCATACTGTTATTCATTCTCATACTTATATTCATGGTTCTACATGCTATTGATGATTCGGATTTCCATGATATTTTCTGGATTTGGAGGAAAACCGCAAAACATATATAAACTGATTTCTCTCTTTTCAAATAAAAGTGCGGTTTTTCCCATGATGTATGAGTCGTCCACCATGAGTTTGCTGATGGATTTCGAGACCCGATTCGAGGAGACGGATGAACCGTTTCGGGTACATGGTGGACCCGGTAAGGTACCCCGGGGCAAGAAGCGCGTGATGATGACGATGTGAGCCTGGCAGGGGAGCACTACCTACCGGTGATATTACCCGACGCGTCGGATATCCGGAGGGTACCGTCGTGGTCTTGAGATGGATAGTAGGGGCCGGTCTGGACTGACGGCGCCCTAGATATTGAGATTGAGACTTGAGGTACATAGATTGTGACACAGAGATATCGAGGTATTTGGACACTTGTTTTGTGTCGATGCTGGGCACTGTTTTATGCTGATTTCATATATGGTACCTCATTTCTTTAAAATACAGAAATCTAACTGATTTATGAAACCAGTTTTATTCAGTACATGCATTCTGTTTCATGCATTCATACATCATCCATATTATATATTGCTACCTGAGGCACTGACACGGGCACATGAGATTACACTCGGGTTAGATATTTACCCTAGCCATTGTTATAGGCTGCATGTTATATACATATTTGAGGATATATTATGATCATTGACCTATGATTGCGTTATTTATGCGACTTCTGTGCGTAGATGTTTTTCTACTCACGAGTTGGCAACTCACCCCCGTTGTGCCACAGTTCTTGCAGGTTTCGCCGTACAGGTTTCATTACGGCTTGCTGGCACTATTTCCTTTTCCGGGTGACTTGCTAGTAGGTGAGTTTATTTGTATCGTACCCCCATTATATATCTTGTATATCATTATTCTGTTGTATCTAGAAGTCCCATCAACCAAACATGTATTTATTTTTGAGATAGAGACCAGTGAGGTTATTCCTTCGACCTTAGAGTCGCGCGTTTTATTTCTGTGGTTTTCTTGTGGTTTTAAGTTTCCTTTTGAATTTTGATCCTCGCCGTTGGCGTTGTATATTATATTACTTGTGTGTTTGTGACCGTCGATTGACAAAGAGCTAGCTCCCGCTTGGGGATGCCTTTTTATTGATTTCGTATACTATTCATGTTGTATCCCGTTTAGGGGCCTGTATTTACAAAGGAGACTCTGCCGAAATTTTTGGGAAATATTTGATGTTTTTTTTAAAACCGCATAATTCGGCTTATGCTATTAAAACTACTTGTTTTAAATTGGTTTTCCTTCACTCTACTACTTTTCTTGGTTTGGATTTCTGGGTTTTCGGCTTACTTAGATTACGTACGCATCGAGACGTTTCGTAGTTTATGTGCCGGTCATGTTCCATCTTTTCGGGACGTGGCATATGCTATCTGGTTTGTCTTTATCATCGTATACATGCTTTAGTTCGCTATTGCATGATTGATAGAGCCCATAAGATTCTGCTTGACAGCCGGCAGTATGATGGTGATCATACACGTGGGAGCTGGGGTCTATAAGCACATCCTTAAAGTGTCCCTAGTCGTGGGGTTTCGAGACAGGGCATCGATACTCCGGAGTAGACTAGTGTATACAGTCGAGACCCCGACGAGGGCGGTGGCCGGTCTCACAAGCCACTGGTGTCAGTTGGATCACCTAAGATGTATACAGGTGCTCATTGGGTTATGAGTACACCGGACATGACTCGCCGGGAACATGCTAGTTGGTATTATACATATCGTCAGATAGCAGTTCCCTGGTGACATGTGTACAGGTTAGTTTGTCGAAATGAGATCGTCGTTTGTCTCGTGTGAGTTCCCACTGTGCTTAGATTACTACCCTACCACGCTCAAAGGAGACGTGCAAACATGTTTTAGTTGGGTACAGTCCCGAGCCACATGGAGGCAGTGAGCGGATCGTCGGGGATTCGTCTCTCCCGGTATTGGGGGTTGATGTCGCACAGTGCACGGGTGGCCATCACTAGAGATCCTCGGCCGAGGTAGTGGAGAATTACTGATTTGGATCAGTAGTTTCTCAGGTGGTGATGGGCTTCATGCCGACACGATTTATCGCGTTATTAGGGGTCTGACTTTATCCACCACCCTAGACTCGATATGCGAAACTCTTTAGACGAACGGACTGGACTGTATGTATATTGTCACTGTCAGGCTCGGTAGGGTTTATGGATAAGCTCGCTCGTCAGCTTCCCTTCCAATCAATACATAGGCAAACGTTACGTACAGCTCGTACCTCTGACGTGCTAGAGGTTATACCCAGTGCCAGTGTGTTGATGAGTCATTAGAGTCCCCCACAGACAGTTTCCCAAGTTCGGGCGAAACGTTGTAGAGGCCGTATGGTTTTATGGCAAGGTTCGGAAAATGCACGTGCGTTTTCGCACGTGTCATATTTCGGGCAGATAATACTGGTCGGCTTTAGTTTAAGCCGGATCCGAGTATTATGCTGTGTAGATATAATATCTTTGTCTCAGTTGCATTTGTATTCGGTCGTAATACAAATGCGGGTATGTGTATATTGATATGGGGTTATCCTGAAATTCGTTTCAGGATCACTTTTGGAAGTTGCCAGTTTCCAGTTTTCTTTCAGCCGTATTTAACATTCGGTTAAATACGGATTTATCTTTTTCTGAGTTGAGTGTGGAAGCTTCTAGAAGGTGACTAGGATGATGACTAAGCTTATGAGTCATTGATGCATTAAGTGTTCAATTAATGTTGTGATGACTAGGTTTATTATCATTGGTTTGCATTAATTGTGTTCATACTGGGTGTTATGATAAGTATTGTGCTTATGGTCACCTCCCCCTCTCCTACACTCACCCCCACCTCCTTATATTGTGGCCGGCCCCCTTGGTGTGGGATTATGGTTGCTTGAGAGAAAATGATGAGAGTTTAAGTGTATGGAAATTTGATAGATACTCATTTCATATTTCTACCAGATCCAAAAGGCAACTTCATTAACCGTTCGTCCATAGCCTTGGACGTAACGAGACAAAGTGTTCTACTCATTCTCTACTTCATCTTGGTCGTCTCTTTTAGTAAACTTGACGAACGAGTTGCTTCGGTTCAGAGGTGTAACGTTTTGAAAATCGTTTCGGTGAAATTTCGAAAAATCGGTAAAATAAGGGGGTTTTCTGTAAAAAGTCAAAATACAAATATATTATTATAAAAATTAAATATACATATTCTAGCTATGTAATTGCTATTATTTGGTGTTTATTGAGCCGCTGGTGAAATTTCAAATTTTCTGAAAAAAATATTATTTTATTATTATTTTAAGCCGTCACTAATACATTTAATTAGGGAAAATTACAAATTGGAATGAGTTGAAACAAATTTTGTGCATCATAAAACATTAAATAAAATTTTATCATGTGGTTTTTGGAACGAAATCATTTGCCAAAATGGTTTAGAAATTATTGAAGAAAAAAGGCTTTTTTTTAGCGTAAATGGATGTTTGGGGTATTGTATTTATCATTTTTCATCACCCCACACCCGTACCCACACCCACACACCCCCATTAACTTCTCCCCTTGGCTGAATTCAGCAGCCCCCATCTTTTTCCCCACTTGAATTTCAAAGGGAAAGAAATGAAAGAAAAGAAAAGAAAATGGAGAAATGAGGTGGACCTTTGACCTTGAATTGACTTTGACTTCTTCCCCCACTTTTTCTACCTCCCTCTCTCTCCTCTCCCACTCCCATTCAGCCGACCCCCCTCCCTCCTACAGCAGCAACAGCCCCCCCCATTTCCCTTCTCTTTTCTCTTCAAACTTCATCAAAAATTTCCTCAAATCCATCAAAAAAAATCCCAAAACCCAAATCCGACTCCTACCCATTTTAGCTTAGCCCGTATAGCATGGATCCTTGTGAAAAGAGAGCATTTTGGAGGGCCATGGATGCTTGTGGATCTTCAAATGTTTTTGGGTATAATTCTAAAACATTATTGCTTAATTTGTTACTAATTTCTTAAAGCTAAACTACATAAGTGTTAATTAGGCTTAAGTTGCAAGTTTTGGAATTCAAGTTATGAATTTGAATGCAAGTTAGGGTTTTATAAAATTGGTGTATGGTTGTGTGTTATATTTAGGCTTTTTGTCATGTTAATACAAGATTAGTAGCTTGTGCTAATGGTTAGTTTAAAAATTGTGTTAATTTGCTAATTTGCTTACTAGGTATTTGAAATTGGTTAAATACTTGGGATTAAAAATGTGTTTAGGTTTTTCATGACTTCATTAACTTTATTAAGTGTGGTTTAATGCTTTAGATCATGCAAATCTAAGATAGATTGTAGTTTGTGCATTTTTGCTTTGAAATTGTTAAATTTTAGGTATTTTGTAAACTAGAATATTAGGGTTTTTGGAATTTAATGAGATTAAGTTCCGGGAATTGTTTATATGACTTATTTAAGATATTTAATAAATATATTGGCCGCTACATTCATTTAAACATCCTGTTTTGTATAAAAACGGCGAATTGTGCTTGCTAGATTTTCGGAAAAATGACTTTTTAAGTAAAATTGGGGTTTTTGTGAGTTTTAACCTAGTTTATATTAAAATTAGTGTTCGTGAATGTGCAAATGAGTGTGATTGGATTTTTCTCGGTGGTTTGACGTTTGTACATCGACATCGAGGGTTGGTTTGACTATTCTTGCATGCGTAGGCGATGGGTTTGGACCTATGCGTGATACGCGTGCCGATTTGATTTTCGTATGCCGTTTCGATTTCGAATTTAGTTTTAATGAGATATGGTGCGTTATGATATGTAGGTACCCCCATGTGGACTTCGAGACGACAAGTAAGCGCGTGGCGACATCGGCACCGGCTAGCGAGGACCAGGTGAGTAGATTTATATCTACGGGAAGAAGTCGGGTGGATGGCGTATAGCACCCCCGCAGTCCGTGGTGATGTATACGGATGCGTATACACACCAACAATTTATGATATGTTGTTAGGATTTATTATTGATAATTTTAGATGGATATTGGTGTTGGATTGGTGCATGGTTACGAAACCTTAGGTAGTGGATGCACTACACTTACACATACACACATATACATACTTGCATACATTCCTTATTTCATATGTGCGTGTATGGGAATATATTTATGTGTTCACATGGGTATGGGACTATGTGTTCATATACTGGATTTGAGGATAGTATTTGGAATTTGAGATGAGTAGATGAGATTGGGCTTGAGGCCAGGAGATCGGTGATGTGATTTGGTTCGTATTGAGATACGACATGATGTTTTAGCGGGTCTTCTGACGTAGTAATTCTTACACCCGCATGCATACATAGATGGCATCAATATTGTACTAGACGTAGGACATTATTCCGGATCATGATATTTGATAAAGAAGATACCAAATGAATAGTGTGATTGATGTGACTTTGACCCGTACCCAGATTTGGGGATGCCGTACGACGGATTTACGTACGAGCTATATATTGATGATTGATCCGCACTCTTGACTTGGGATGTCTGATTATAGATATGGTATCGGATATGATATTATTGAGGCGGGATCACCGACTAATATATATACAGGTATGTATATACATCGACTCAGATGTTAGGCGGTTTCCTTACCTGTAGTCCAGCTGGTTAGCTTAGCCCTTTAGTTTAGTTTAGTTGTTAGATTAGATTCGATTCTTACCTATTTCAAAAACTAACGAATCGTGGGTATTTTAAAAGGCAGCCCAAGGGACCTTACGGATATTTCAAAAGACGTATCTTTTTATAAAAACACCGTAGCCCCTATTTTCAAAACCCCATGATTCGTGTTATTTCAAAAGGCACCATTTGTAGGACTTATATTAGATTATTACAGATTAGTTATCGTTGTGTCTAGTATTCAGCTCCCGCATATTATTGCTGTTCGCTCTGCCTCGCATACTTATTTTGCTGCATATTCCATTATTGATATCATGCTGTTAGGACACCAGCACCATTACCGATGATGCGTATGTACCACGTACACCTACTTGCCGGCTCACACACATCTTCATCGGTAATTGCCATGTCACGTACACTTTAGAGAATATATTTGCTTGACCTAGCTTGTTAGTTAGTAGTTTGATATGATATTAGTGTACCTGCCTTACATGCCTAGTTTATTAATCATACATTGGAACTTGGTTATTGATACCATATGCATTCATTATCATTGACATATGCACTTGTGATGATTTCTTGAGATTTATGATATTTCTGGATTTCGGGGAAAGCCGCAAAATTTACAACTTATGATCTTTTAAAATATAAAATGTTGCGGTTTTCTAGTGATGTAAAGTGTCGTCCACCATGAGTTTGCTGTGGTTTTCGAGATCCGTGTCGAGGAGTGGAGGAACCGTCACGGGTACATGGTGGGCCCGGTGCGGTACCCCCGGGCAAGAGGAATGTGGTGTTGACGTTGAGCCCGGCAGGGGAGCACTACCGACCGGTGATATTACCCGACGCGTCGATATCCGGAGGATACCGTCGTGGTCTTGAGATGGATGGTAGGGGCCGGTCTGGACTGACGGCGCCCTAGATATTGAGATTGAGACATTGATATTTCGAGACAGTGAGATTTATGTTTTGTGTCGATGCTAGACACTGTTGATACTGATTTCATTTATGATACCTCAGTTTAAAAATACGAAGGAAATCTCACTAATTTATGAAAACAGTTTCTTTATTTACATGTATTCTGTTTTCATGCATGCATACCTCATTCATATGATATATTGCTACCTGAGGCACTGACACGGGCACATGAGATTACACTCGGGTTAGATATTTGCTCTAGCCTTGTTATAGGCTACATGTTATATACCTTTTTGAGGATATATTATGATCAGTGACCTAGGTTGCGTTATTTATGCGATTTCTGTGCGTAGATGTTTTTCTATTCACGAGTTGGCAACTCACCCCCGTTGTGCCCAGTTTCTTGCAGGTTTGCCGTACAGGTTTCATTACGGCTTTGCGGGCTCAGTTTCATTCGGGTGACTTGCTAGTAGGTGGGTTTTTCTTGTATCGTACCCATCATATTATCTTGTATATTATTATTCTGTTGTATCTAGAAGTTCCATCAACCAAACATGTGTTATTTTTGAGATAGAGACCAGTGATGTTATTCTTTCGACCTTAGAGTCGCGCGTTATATTTATGCGGATTTCTTGTGGTTTTGAGTTTCCTTTTGAGTTTGATCCTCGCCGTTGGCGTTGTATATTATATTGCTTGTGTGGTTGTGACCGTCGATTGACGAAGAGCTAGCTCCCGCTTGGGGATGCATTTTTATTGATTTCGTATACTATTCATGTTGTATCCCGTTTGGGGGACAGTATTTACAAAGGAGACTCTGCCGAAATTTTCAGGAAATTTTTGATGTTTTTAGAAACCCGCATAATTCGGCTTATGCTTTTAAAACTACCTATTTAAATTGGTTTTCCTACTTTCTACTACTTTTCTTGGTTTGGATTTCTGGGTTTTCGGTTTACTTAGATTGCGTACGCCTCGAGACGTTCGTAGTTTAAGTGTCGGTCATGTTCCGTACTTTCGGGTCGTGACAAAGTTGGTATCAGAGCGTTAGGTTTTACCTTCGGAGCGTAGGATGACCCTTGGTTGATAGAATAGGTGACTAAAGTAGAGTGACGTACCGTGGGTATGTTCCACGGCATATTTACGACACGCCACTCCACTTAAGGAGCCTTAGGATGTACATTTCTTTGCTCAGTATCATATTCATTCCTGATCTAGCTACATCGGTACCAGTTATGGTTTTGCCGCCACGATTGTGGGCAAGGAGAGCTACGGCTAGAGTTGCGGTCAGCATGAGCTCGTTACGAACGAGGACTGACCATGGCGTGATTCGGGCGACACACGATTGTAGAGATGTGTCTTTTGGATTGTGTTTTTGCACCACGAGCGTTGGATGGATCGCTGTATGAGGTTACTCGGAGGTGCTGATCGACACTAGAGAATTGAGCCAATGATGGAGGCCAGCCAGATTTTGATGACCGTTGGTGTGTTGCTTACTCCTGATGATTGAGGCACGGTTCAGCATGCAGACGAGTGAGCCAGTTATTACTGCGAACGACGAGATATCGCCCCAGATGTTGGAGCTATTGCAGTATAAGTTGTACTAAGAGATGATAGAAGGTCGCTAGTCATCGAGGATGAATGACTAGGACATGTGGATCGTTCGCCTACCCCGATGCGAGGTCATCAGATAGATTGATTCCAGTTAGAGACGACTTCACGCGGAGACGTTGGGAGTCGACAGAGACGATCGAATGTCAGAAACCTATTATTCCAAGTTTAAGGTAGTCGGAAAGACATGCAGGCAATTCTATGGTCCCTCTAGAAGAATGAAACCCTAACTCGACTTAATGACCGTGTGAAAGCCTTTGAACCTTAGGGTTTGCGGCAGTTCTGCGGCGCCATTAGTGAGGCTTGGGTTTGCCCTTCTACGGCTGGACCACCGATGCTGTGGTATGTACTCGATACTATTAAACTGTACCCAAGATGTTGAGCTCTTGAGGGATTATGAGGTTTTGACGAATCGATTGGATGGCTCGACTTAATTCGGATGCTAGGTGGTGAGATGCATTCTTGGGAGACTCCCGATACGAGGATAGTCGTTGGAGCTCAGTCCATGCAACCACGACGAGACGAGTCCGAAGCAGACGACATTAGAGAAAAGTGGAGTAAAAGGTTCGTACCAGATCTAGATGAGATGACGTTCCACTCCGCCGACATCAGAGATGCGATGCGCATGCCGAGGCATGGTACTTGGATATACCTTCCAGAAAGAGTCGCGGTGAGTATGCCGCTGTTCCGGAACAAGAAACAGATATAGTAAAGGATGATGACTTCCGGACAGTTAGGCAGAGACGAGACTTGGAAGAGACCTTGAGCAGGATTCCTTCCAGGATACTGCTGCAATGATATTTGCACCCAGGATTAGATGTGTCATGTGCATTCAGAGAGCCAGAGGCCGACGCCAGTGACATGCTGCTTGACGAGTAGTCGCGATGATTGACCGAGAGATGACCAGAGAAGTGCCAGAACGGGATCATCCCCGTTAGCACACCTGACAGGGCCGATGAGCCGATGGACCGAGAGATTTGTAATTCACAGTGAAGATCTTGACCCAGGAGTGGTCATTGTTACGCACATCAGCAGGACAGAGTTCATGATCATCGACGAGACGTCCCACTAGTGACCGTGACAGTTGGCCGAGATTCTATTGTTAGTTATATGTATGCCCTAGAGGCCATTACTATACATAGGATGTATATTGTAGTGGATGCTGGGACATATATAGGGAGGACTTTCTTGCTCGACATGATAGTTTGCTATCTGGTTGATCTTTACCTTAACGTGTATACCGATTGTCTCTCTGTTACATGTTGGTAAAGCCCTTAGGATGTGTACTTGACTACCTGGACTATGATGCGGATCATACTAGTGGGGACATGGTAGTCCATAAGTACATCCTTCAAAGTCCCTAGTCGTGGGTGTATCGAGACGAGGCATCGATATACCAGAGTAGACTAGCGTGTACCTTCTCGACCCATACAGATGGGCGATGGATGATCCCATATCCATTGGTGTTTGACATCGGAGATGATATACGGGTGCTCAGTGGAGACTGGGTACACTGGACGGACTCGCCGAGAACTCCAAGATGGTATTATACCTCACGTCAGATGGCAGTTCTCTGGTGACACTGGTACAGAGTAGTCTGTTGACCCGAGATCGTCATAGAGTCTTGTGTGGTTCCCACTGTGCTTTGATTTCCATCTTACCACGTCCAAGAGGGCGTGTAAAACGGTGGTTTTTGGGTACAGTCCCGAGTCACATGGAGGCAATGAGCGATAGGAGGGGATTCGTCTCTCCCGGTATAGGGGTCTCTCCCGGTATAGGGAGTTGATGTTGCGCTGTGTTCGATTGGCTATAACAGGAAATCCCTGGCCAGGGTTGCTGAGATTTACTGGTAAGTGTTACCAGTAGTTTCTCGAACAGTTATAGACCTCATATCGACACGACTTATCGAGCTATTAGGGTCTGACGTTTACCACCCCTAGGCGAGATATGCGACATATCAGACGATCAGACCGGACTGTACGGTAGTGTTACTGGTTGGATTCACTGGAGTGTGAGCGGGCTTGCTCGTCGATCTTCAGATCGCTCAATACCCGGGTGGCCGTTACGTTTAGCAGACCGCTTGCGGCTTGTGGGTGTTTGATATGATCATCATCTGCTGCCGGCGTATTGACGAGTCTTTAGAGTCCTACACAGAGGTTTCCTGGCTCAAGCGAAACGAAATAGGAGCGCATATGAGATATGTGCGGGACCGAGAATAATACGGTATGTGATACTGTATTCGATTCTCGCGATGTGACATTGATCGGTTATATGCGATATAGCCGGGTTATCGGATCAAGTGTTAATTCGATAAGTTGTTACTGATGATACCAGTCGGTTATGTGCGACATGACCGGATCGTTAAATCAAGTGTTGATTTAATGATTTAATGCATAATTGTATATTTGATATATTACTTTGCATTAACTAGTATCGGTTCACTTTAAAATGGATTTTCTCACTCGGGTGTGCGCATTGCATATGCGATATGATTTTGTGCACTTGCTTGTATCATGTTTGATGATGCATGCCAAACTTGGTTAAGTGTAAAGAATGAACCATGGTAATGAATGGGTTAGGGTTTTGATTTTTATTTATTCATTTATCTTTCTTATTTATTCTTTTTTGAAAAAGGAAAAAGAAAGATAAATGGTGGCATATTTTGGATTTAGTTGAAGTTTCTTGAAACTTTGACTATGTCACTCTTTTCTTGTCTTATGCTTAACCCTAATCATTCATTTTACTATGGTTAGCTCTCTACACTTGACTAAGGTTAAGTTATGTTAAGAAATGATTTTCTTTTATATAAAAAATATTCTTATCATAACTTGCTTCTTCGTCTTCTTCCTTTCTTCAAGTGAAGAAACCTTCACTCCATCAATGGTGATTGTTGGAAATGAGTGAGAAATCCAATTCTAAAGTCTACCCACTTCCTATTTCTTCATCCTCTACCTCTTGCCAAGTAGTAGAGTGTGTTTCCTTCACAAGTTTTCAAAGCTAGGTGAAGGTGGAGCTTGATCTATCGATGCCTCGACGTAGATCATCTTCGGCATGGACATCGACGACCTAGCTCGCCATTTCTCCAACGAAGCCGACACTAGAGCCCGGATTCTTTTTGGACAGCGGAGACGACTCGTTGCGGAGCTATGGAGGTGGAGCACCGGATCTACAAAGGTTGTATTTCCGTATCTCATAGTTAAGTGTTAACTAGTTAGTTGTTTCGCCTAGATTTCTAGCCAACGATCCGTAGTCGGGTTTCTCGGCACCTAGATTTTTTGAAATTGGCATGGTTGATGCCTTGTGAGACCTCATTAGGATGCCTAGGAACCCTACAGTGGTATCAGAGCCTAGCTAAAGCCTTAGGCGAAGTTTAGACGGAATTTGAAACCCGATCGAACCGAAACCCTACCCGGAATATGCTCTCTGGACTTTTTCCGAAAATGCGGATTTTTGTGTATTAAAAATGCCTAAAAAATTCAATAAATAATTATAAGAATTACTGTGCAAATTCAGGCGAATGATTCATTAAACGCAGCGCGGATCCGCGGCCTTACAGGAGGCTGAGGCGGCGGATCCGCGGCCCGTTTGTCGTTTTGTGCATCACATTCTGCACAGTAATTCTTATATATTATTTCTGGTGTTTCTGGGAATTTTTAATATTTTTTTTCCAGAGTTGAATTTTCTGGGTTGATTTGAGGATTCGGTGTTTCGATCGGAGTATCAGATTTTGTCTATGTGGCTTTCCGGATAAATATTAGAATATGTTAAAAAGTTCGACCGGATATAAATACCCAATTTTTCCCCTGTCGGGAAATTTCCAAGTGTTGGATTTTTCCGTAGTTTAACGACGTTCTAAGTAGTGCAAGTAACGCGATGGACCCTCTAGAAGACAACAAACCTTAACTCGATTATGTGACCGTCTTGAACTGCCCTTTGAACCTTCGGGTTTGGGGCAGTACGGCGTGCCACATGTGAGGCGTTGGCTTGACCCTTCTACGGCTGGACCGTCGGTACTGAGGCACGAACTGAATATTGTTAGACTTATTTCATGTGTTGATCTGTATTGGGAAAACTTGGGTGTTCGAATGTTCAATCGGAAAGTTTAACATTTTCTGTTTATCCGGAACGTGATACAACAATTGGAATTCACAAAAGTTATGTGATAACTAAATGAATGTTATAAACGTAGCACTTTAGTCTCACTTGATCGGTTGCCACGGAATTTTGATGTGATCAAAAGTCCGTCGCAATCACGTAGCGTACGCGGATACTCGCCGATAAACTTAATAGACAGCCTCACTCCATAGCCCCGACCAAGTGACTGTAGGAGAACCCCGTCGCCGAAAGCATCCGTTCGGGTGCTCGCGGTAGCGGTGTTCCGCCTTGGTGCACTTCGTCGTCGGTATCGGGGGTGCGGCCGTCTACTGAAGTTTGCGACGAGTATTCGATCAGGATGTCGGGAATCTTGTTGAATTGCCCGACTTGATATTGAAAAGTGTTTTCGATTTTGAGACTAAAATGCGGGGTTTATAGTTGTTAGGCATGCGATGTTTAAGTAATTCATTTGGTCAGGCATGTGATGTCTGAGGTGGTTGCGGATTCCAACTGTTGTAGTTTTACACTTTCTTTTCTGTGACCGTAAGTGTAATATGTGATATCGCCGGTTTCGTTGCTATATGTCAACGACAATTGGGATGCGCATATTTACTTACGTTGATGACATGTGATGTTATGTGTTGCTGGATATGTTATATTGGATCGTCGTGTTTGAATAGCCGGGGGTTTTTTATGTGAGATGAGTGTTTTTCATTTTCATTCATGTAAAAACTTGTATGTAATATTCTTTTATTGGGGCGCTTCCAGGTTGCGGAAGTTGTCACCTTTTGTATATTATTTACTTTTCCGCACTAGGATAGACCCAAGGAGGAGGGCACAAGTAACCGGGTTCTGGAGTCCAGTGGGAGACCAACTCGAGGAGTCAAGTCCGGGTCTCCTAACTCTAGAATTGGCAGGGTTGCTTGCCGCTCTCGTAGGGGTCTAGGGGTGTGGGTTTGGCTATTCATTACGACCGTGGAATCCGTGTTTTATACTGGCTCGTATTGAAAACACGGACGTCCTAGTATATCCAATATTTCATATGTTTCTTCTGCTGCGATATCTGTGATGTGATCATGTGATGTTCTGTGATAGATACAGTATATAGTATATATGATATATTATATAGGCGTTACTTATGTTTTACACCCGCGCTAGCCCTGCCCTGCTCTGCCGTTAGTTACCTAACCTAACGGTGCACGAGGGGACATCGAGGCGAATGCGGATGGTATAAGTGTACGTCGTATTTATCTGTGATGTTTAGGTATTCAAATGATGGGACTTCATTAATGTGATTAATGAAAGTAAAAGAAACCTAAAGATGTTGTAGAATCGAATTTCAAAATAAAACAGGTAGCTACAGTTCTTGCTTTGCACAGCGGTATATGAGATATATCCTGCACCTTATTCGATGAGGAAAGGACCGAGATCCCTTCACCGGGAGTGACTCCTTTAGCAATAACTGGCAGATGCTACACACTCGGTTTGTCTTTTGATTGCTTTTAAGTGTTTTTGCTTTGCACAGTGATATATGTGATATATCCCGCACCTCATTCGACGAGGAAAGGACCGACGATCCCTTCACCGGGAGTGACTCCTTTAGCAAAACTAGAAAAGCCTAAAAAACACTCCATTTTAAAATCATTTGATTCTACAACGATATCAAGTTCATTACGCAATAGGTTTTCAGAAAAACCTGTCGTAGCCCTCCGTCATTTCAGATATGTACTAGTTAGTATTCGTGCTGCGGTAGTTTGGCATTCGTCAAGGCGTAGTGTACGGTAGCTAACTAGTATTTATCTGCTTGAGCATATGATGCGATTGGATTAGGGTATTCGTACGGCGTTGTTTGGCATTCGTCAAGGGTCGTGCGGGTGGGTTTAATTCGATCAAGAAATGTACGGGTTGAACTTGACTAGTGGACTATGGGTTGTTTGGCATTCGTCAAGGTCATAGCGAGCTAGGGGCAAAATATTATCGGGAATTTCAAGTGTTGAAATTTGCAATGAGATTGCATACCTTCTATGAGATAGTTGGATCCCGATACCCGCTGCGAGTAAGAGTTACTCCTGGAAGAGTTTTATACATTACAATTAGCCGATCAAGTAGGTGTCTAGAAAGGTGTCAACGGGGTTACGCCTCTGGGAAAACGAGGTTTACATTAATTAGGTTCGTGCGAAAGCACGGGGGACCTCCCTCAAAGTACCGACACTGGCCTGGCTGAAAGATTGGCGAACTTGTAGTTGGTAATTAATCCCGGCTAGTCTTTCCTTTTAGGGTTTGAAGGAAGATTTGATAAAAAACAGTGGGAGCCATCCTGATTAGATAAAATAATAACCAATCTATTCTTGACAGAGCGCACGCTGAGTGTTTTCTTCTCTCTCTCTCCAGGTAGCGACCATATCACGCCTTAATCAAGATAAAAAAATACGGAATATTGACCGAACCCGCTTGTTATACTGTGCTGGGGAACGTTGGTCCCGCTCCAACTTATAATTGTTATAAGACAGAGCAGG
The DNA here is from genome assembly GCA_030015575.1 of Agapanthus africanus. Taxonomy (NCBI): domain Eukaryota; kingdom Viridiplantae; phylum Streptophyta; class Magnoliopsida; order Asparagales; family Amaryllidaceae; genus Agapanthus; species Agapanthus africanus. The sequence goes on from JASDDO010000026.1 coordinate 410,263,304, forward strand.
AAATTGGGGATCACCAGAATTCCCGTGCCGTCCAAATGAAGAGAGTGCATGCTGATGCATCATCTTCGGGTGTGTTCATTACAAAGAACTGTTTCTCTGTATCCTCTACGTCCTGGGTATGTGATACCAGATCAGGATCCCAGATATGTAATCTGTTACATAGGGCTACAGATAGGCAGAGAACTGAGAACGGGTGATAAGTTTCATGAGACAGAAAACGGGGCAAGTGTTGCAGCCAAGTCTGTTGGTCACTGTCACCCTGTATTACGAATACATTGATTCTGAACAAATGTTATTAGATACCGAACCTGATATACCAAATCATATCACTCTCTTTGTTAGAAAAGAAAGGATATAATTTTGTATTGATGGATAATGTTTTGAACATTTCCTATATCAAAAGTTGATCGGTTCAGGCACGTTGTCTAAAAGCATTGATGTTCTAAATCAAACTACAGTTCTTAGTATATGGAACACACACAAGAGGAAGAGTTCAGAAATGAACGGATTCTTCTTGAGGCATTGTAGACTAGGTCATATCGATGCGACCCGACTCGCTGAAGTTACATGAAGATGAATATTTAAATCAGTTTGAATTTACATCTTGTGAAACTTGCCAGTCATGTCACAAAGATAAGATGACCATAGCTCCGTTTACTGGAAACAGAGAAAGAGTTAGTGAACTCTTGGGATGATACATGTTGATGTATGTAAGGTCCCCTGTCTACACATGCCAAGAAAGGTTCTTTGTACTTCATTACATTCTCTGATAATCTCTCAAGATTCAGACATATGTTCCTGTTGAAACATGAGTCCGAACCTTTTGAGATATTCACAGAATATAAGTAAGAAGTAGAGAACAAAAATACGGGTAAAAGTATTATGTCCTTTGATGTGATCAAGGAGGAGAATACTTGAGCATGGAATTCCTGGACTTTTCTAAAGGAGAATGAGATTCTCTCTCAGCATTACTCCTCTGTATACACCATAGTACGATGGTATATCAGGGCGGAGCAATCACACCCTATATGATAAGGTGTGCTCTATGATGAGTACTACTGAGTTACCTGTTTCCTTTTGGGTGTTATGCACTTGAGAAGTTGCATACCTATTGAATAGGGTTCAAATCAAATCAGTTGCCTACCGCTTCATATGTGATATGGAAAGGGAAGAGCCCATGTCTTAAGCTAGTTAAGATTTGGGGTTGTCCGGCCTATGTCTAAAAGCAAAATCCGGACAAACTCGAGGCAATGTTAGTTATGTAGAACTGGAAAGGTTCCAGCTATGCAAACTACAGAAGATGATTTGATGGAACCAAAGGATTCAATAGTTACGAACGAACCTCGGCCTCTCCGCCGATCTAGTAGGGTTCCTCACCCACCTGAGAGATACTTCGGTTCCTCTATGACAGTGGGAGCGAGGATTGCATCATGAGATGATGACCCAACTAGCTTCGAGCAGGCCATCGAGAGTAAGACTCTGTAAGAATGGCTGGATGTTTATCGATCTGAGATGGAATCCTTATACACCAACAAAGTATGGACTTTGGTTGCTATATCTGAAGGGTTAAATCCCCATCAGGAGCAAGTATATCTTGAGAAGATTACTTGGTGTAGATGGAAAAGTTGAGACTTTCAAAGCTAGACTTGTTAAAGTTTGCATCATTGACCAGGTGTGGATAATGATGAAACCTTTTCAAGTAGCTATGCTTAAGTCCATCCAGATCCTACTTGTCACGGCTACATACCATGACTGCGATATCTGGTGGTTGGGTGTCTTGACTGCTTTTCTAAATGATGATTTAGAAGAGAGCGTCTATAAGTACACAGCCAGAGGGCTTCGTAGACAGTGGGAGCAGCGGAAACGTGTGCAAGATGCTTTATAGGATTAAAGCAGGCATCGCAGAGTTGGAACATCTGTTTTGATGGATTAGTCAAAGAGTTTGACATCATCAAAATGGTAGATGAACCTTGTATAAACAAAAAGGTAGTAGGGAGTATGGTGGTGATCCTCGTAGAGTACGTGGATGATATACTCTTGATAAGAAAGGAGTTTCTTATGCTACGCTCGGTCAATCTCCGCTTATCACCAGAATTCTCCATAAAGGATCAAAGTGATACCTCCTAAATCCTGGATTTTGGATCTATGAGATAGATCTAAATGGATGTTAGGATACTCACTAGCTGTAGTGAGATGGTATCAATCGACCCTGGGGAGAATCACTGGAAGGGTTCCAGGGTGATAAAGACGACTGAATGTCAGTCGCAGGCATTGTCTTTACCCTCAGTAGAGGGACGGTATGTTGGAAGAGTTCCAAGCTAAATACCGTGACATACTAGACGATAAAGGCTGAATACATCGCTACTTGAGATGCTACCATAGAGGCAGTCTGGGTGTATAATAGTTCATGAGATGAACTTCGTTCCTACCATTGTGAGACAATGGAGTTGTGGCTTATGCCAAGGAACACCCGTCCCATCAGTGACCCAGGCGTATTCTGAGGCCGCATCACCTGATCATGGAGATAGTTGATCTCCAGGGTGATCGAGGTAAGGAGAGTAGACTCAGAGAACAACACAGCGGATCCACTCACAAAGGCATGTTCCCAGAGAGAGACTTTTATGGGATGGTTGAGTATGAGATACTACAACCACTGCTATCAGATGGCCCTAGTGCAAGTGGGAGATTGTTAGTTATATGTATGCCCTAGAGGCCATTACTATACATAGGATGTATATTGTAGTGGATGCTGGGACATATATAGGGAGGACTTTCTTGCTCGACATGATAGTATGCTATCTGGTTGATCTTTACCTTAACGTGTATACCGATTGTCTCTCTGTTACATGTTGGTAAAGCCCTTAGGATGTGTACTTGACTACCTGGACTATGATGCGGATCATACTAGTGGGGACATGGTAGTCCATAAGTACATCCTTCAAAGTCCCTAGTCGTGGGTGTATCGAGACGGGGCATCGATATACCAGAGTAGACTAGCGTGTACCTTCTCGACCCATACAGATGGGCGATGGATGATCCCATATCCATTGGTGTTTGACATCGGAGATGATATACGGGTGCTCAGTGGAGACTGGGTACACTGGACGGACTCGCCGAGAACTCCCAGATGGTATTATACCTCACGTCAGATGGCAGTTCTCTGGTGACACTGGTACAGAGTAGTCTGTTGACCCGAGATCGTCATAGAGTCTTGTGTGGTTCCCACTGTGCTTTGATTTCCATCTTACCACGTCCAAGAGGGCATGCAAAACGGTGGTTTTTGGGTACAGTCCCGAGTCACATAGAGGCAATGAGCGATAGGAGGGGATTCGTCTCTCCCGGTATAGGGAGTTGATGTTGCGCTGTGTTCGATTGGCTATAACAGGAAATCCCTGGCCAGGGTTGCTGAGATTTACTGGTAAGTGTTACCAGTAGTTTCTCGAACAGTTATAGACCTCATATCGACACGACTTATCGAGCTATTGGGGTCTGACGTTTACCACCCCTAGGCGAGATATGCGATATATCAGACGATCAGACCGGACTGTACGGTAGTGTTACTGGTTGGATTCACTGGAGTGTGAGCGGGCTTGCTCGTCGATCTTCAGATCGCTCAATACCCGGGTGGCCGTTACGTTTAGCAGACCGCTTGCGGCTTGTGGGTGTTTGATATGATCATCATCTACTGCCGGCGTATTGACGAGTCTTTAGAGTCCTACACAGAGGTTTCCTGGCTCAAGCGAAACGAAATAGGAGAGCATATGAGATATGTGCGGGACCGAGAATAATACGGTATGTGATACTGTATTCGATTCTCGCGATGTGACATTGATCGGTTATATGCGATATAGCCGGGTTATCGGATCAAGTGTTGATTCGATAAGTTGTTACTGATGATACCAGTCGGTTATGTGCGACATGACCGGATCGTTAAATCAAGTGTTGATTTAATGATTTAATGCATAATTGTATATTTGATATATTACTTTGCATTAACTAGTATCGGTTCACTTTAAAATGGATTTTCTCACTCGGGTGTGCGCATTGCATATACGATATGATTTTGTGCACTTGCTTGTATCATGTTTGATGATGCATGCCAAACTTGGTTAAGTGTAAAGAATGAACCATGGTAATGAATGGGTTAGGGTTTTGATTTTTATTTATTCATTTATCTTTCTTATTTATTCTTTTTGGAAAAAGAAAAAAGAAAGATAAATGGTGGCATATTTTGGATTTAGTTGAAGTTTCTTGAAACTTTGAATATGTCACTCTTTTCTTGTCTTATGCTTAACCCTAATCATTCATTTTACTATGGTTAGCTCTCTACACTTGACTAAGGTTAAGTTATGATAAGAAATGATTTTCTTTTATATAAAAAATATTCTTATCATAACTTGCTTCTTCTTCTTCTTCCTTTCTTCAAGTGAAGAAACCTTCACTCCATCAATGGTGATTGTTGGAAATGAGTGAGAAATCCAATTCTAAAGTCTACCCACTTCCTATTTCTTCATCCTCTACCTCTTGCCAAGTAGTAGAGTGTGTTTCCTTCACAAGTTTTCAAAGCTAGGTGAAGGTGGAGCTTGATCTATCGATGCCTCGACGTAGATCATCTTCGGCATGGACATCGACGACCTAGCTCGTCATTTCTCCGACGAAGCCGACACTAGAGCCCGGATTCTTTTTGGACAGCGGAGACGACTTCGTTGCGGAGCTATGGAGGTGGAGCACCGGATCTACAAAGGTTGTATTTCCGTATCTCATAGTTAAGTGTTAACTAGTTAGTTGTTTCGCCTAGATTTCTAGCCAACGATCCGTAGTCGGGTTTCTCGGCACCTAGATTTTTTGAAATTGGCATGGTTGATGCCTTATGAGACCTCATTAGGATGCCTAGGAACCCTACATCTTAGAGGATGCGCTTGAGCAGTACTATTCCGCCATTATTGATTTCGATGTTTTGGGTGATTTATTCGTATGATTTGATTTTGATGATTGAGGATTTACGATCTTTGCACAGTGTTGCACTTGATATCGTTTTCGTGCTTTAGTTTCACATGTTTGTGATTTTACGGTTTTAAACAGTTGAGTTGGTTTTGTGCGTATGCATGCACACGAATTGGTTCCTGCACTCTGTATAGTTATTATATGCTTGCAGTGTGCACTGGACTTCGATTTCGATTGTGATACTCGATATTTATTTTGTGCACCTGGTGCACCTGATTGATTTTGCGCACGTTCGGCGCTTGATATTGGATTTCATGATTTCGTGCACGATGGATGCACCTGATTTGGATTTTCGCGCATGTTGGGCGCATGTTTTGAAGGGTGATTTTGGTGCACATCAGAGGCACTAAATTGAGAATTTTTCGTGCATGTCAGGTGCACCTGATTTTGCTGTCAGGCACACATGTTGCCTACGACAGATGTTTTCACATCCGATGCACTTAGATGTTGTTTCTGTGCGCATGTATGGCACATTCATGGATTTTGATTTCCGTGCGCACCAGACTCACGTAGCATTCATGTGCATATTTTGGGATTGATTTCGTATAGAGCAGTACGTTTTTATGATATTGCTATGTGTTTTCGTACTGAGCAGGACCAGTCAGAGGACAGTACCTGAATATATTTTTGCATGCATTGATAGTTATTGAAGGGATTTCCAAAAAGCGAGCTATAGCCTCAGTATTTACCTACGTGTCTGATATGACACGAAATGTTTAAAACAAGGAGACCCTTCTAAATTGTTTCCAAAACGGCGGAACGTACATTTCAAACAAAGGTATATATGTATATAGTTATTTTCTTATGATAGACGTCCGCCACTGTGCAGTGTTATACGCATTGCACAGCGACTTAAAGAGATTTGGCATGCATTTCCTTCAGATACTTACAGATATAGATTCGATATTTACATGTATAGTTTCGAGTTATGTCATATTGGTTCTGATTTGGATTTGGCATTGATGTCTTCTCCATGACTCCGATGATTGCGGGATGCTTGACGGAGTTTTGATTTGAGTTATATGCTCATTTTTCAAGCGCATGCGCTGCGCTACGATTTGTTTTATGTAGTTACAATTTCGGAGCCCCGACAACTTGATGGTTTTTCTTAGATGTTTTAGTATTTGGGGGAGTTTGAATTTAAATTCGGGGACCGAATTTCTTTAAGGGGGGAAGATTGTAACGTTTTGAAAATCGTTTCGGTGAAATTTCGAAAAATCGGTAAAATAAGGGGGTTTTCTGTAAAAAATCAAAATACAAATATCTTATTATAAAAATTGAATATACATATTCTAGCTATGTAATTGCTATTATTTGGTGTTTATTGAGCCGCTGGTGAAATTTCAAATTTTCTGAAAAAAATATTATTTTATTATTATTTTAAGCCGTCACTAATACATTTAATTAGGGAAAATTACAAATTGGAATGAGTTGAAACAAATTTTGTGCATCATAAAACATTAAATAAAATTTTATCATGTGGTTTTTGGAACGAAATCATTTGCCAAAACGGTTTAGAAATTATTGAAGAAAAAAGGCTTTTTTTTTAGCGTAAATGGATGTTTGGGGTATTGTATTTATCATTTTTCATCACCCCACATCCGTACCCACACCCACACACCCCCATTCACTTCTCCCCTTGGCTGAATTCAGCAGCTCCCATCTTTTTCCCCACTTGAATTTCAAAGGAAAAGAAATGAAAGAAAAGAAAAGAAAATGGAGAAATGAGGTGGACCTTTGACCTTGAATTGACTTTGACTTCTTCCCCCACTTTCTCTACCTCCCTCTCTCTCCTCTCCCACTCCCATTCAGCCGACCCCCCTCCCTCCTACAGCAGCAACAGCCCCCCCCCCCAATTTCCCTTCTCTTTTCTCTTCAAACTTCATCAAAAATTTCCTCAAATCCATCAAAAAAAAAATCCCAAAACCCAAATCCGACTCCTACCCATTTTAGCTTAGCCCGTATAGCATGGATCCTTATGAAAAGAGAGCATTTTGGAGGGCCATGGATGCTTGTGGATCTTCAAATGTTTTTGGGTATAATTCTAAAACATTTTTGCTTAATTTCTTACTAATTTCTTAAAGCTAAACTACATAAGTGTTAATTAGGCTTAAGTTGCAAGTTTTGGAATTCAAGTTATGAATTTGAATGCAAGTTAGGGTTTTATAAAATTGGTGTATGGTTGTGTGTTATATTTAGGCTTTTTGTCATGTTAATACAAGATTAGTAGCTTGTGCTAATGGTTAGTTTAAAAATTGTGTTAATTTGCTAATTTGCTTACTAGGTTTTTGAAATTGGTTAAATACTTGGGATTAAAAATGTGTTTAGGTTTTTCATGACTTCATTAACTTTATTAAGTGTGGTTTAATGCTTTAGATCATGCAAATCTAAGCTAGATTGTAGTTTGTGCATTTTTGCTTTGAAATTGTTAAATTTTAGGTATTTTGTAAACTAGAATATTAGGGTTTTTGGAATTTAATGAGATTAAATTCCGGGAATTGTTTATATGACTTATTTAAGATATTTAATAAATATATTGGCCGCTACATTCATTTAAACATCCTGTTTTGTACAAAAACGGCGAATTGTGCTTGCTAGATTTTCGGAAAAATGACTTTTTAAGTAAAATTGGGGTTTTTGTGAGTTTTAACCTAGTTTATATTAAAATTAGTGTTCGTGAATGTGCAAATGAGTGTGATTGGATTTTTCTCGGTGGTTTGACGTTTGTACATCGACATCGAGGGTTGGTTTGACTATTCTTGCATGCGTAGGCGATGGGTTTGGACCTATGCGTGATACGCGTGCCGATTTGATTTTCGTATGCCATTTCGATTTCGAATTTAGTTTTAATGCGATATGGTGCGTTATGATATGTAGGTACCCCCATGTGGACTTCGAGACGACAAGCAAGCGCGTGGCGACATCGGCACCGGCTAGCGAGGACCAGGTGAGTAGATTTATATCTACGTGGAGAAGTCGGGTGGATGGCGTATAGCACCCCCGCAGTCCGTGGTGATGTATACGGATGCGTATACACACCAACAATTTATGATATGTTGTTAGGATTTATTATTGATAATTTTAGATGGATATTGGTGTTGGATTGGTGCATGGTTACGAAACCTTAGGTAGTGGGTGCACTACACTTACACATACACACATATACATACTTGCATACATTCCTTATTTCATATGTGCGTGTATGGGAATATATTTATGTGTTCACATGGGTATGGGATGTAGGGTTCCTAGGCACCCCAAGGAGGTCTCACAAGGCATCAACCATGCCAATTTCAAAAATTACGGTGCCGAGAAACCCTAGTGTACGGATCGTTGGCTAGAATTCTAGGCGAAAAGTAAACTAGTTAACACTTAACTATAAGAATACGGAAATACAACCTTTGTAGATCCGGTGCTCCACCTCCACGGCTCCGCAATGAAGTCCTCTCCGCTGTCCAAATCGAACCATGACTCTCACGGTGGTTTCATCGGAGAAAAGACCGGGCTAGGTCGTCGACAACGTGCCGAAGATGATCTACGTCGAAGCATCACTAGATCAAGCTCCACCTTCACCTTGACATGAAAAATTGTGAAGGAAACACACTCTACTACTTGGCAAGAGGTAGAGGATGAAGAAATAGGAAGTGGGTAGACTTTAGAATTGGATTTCTCACTTGTTTTCATCAATCACCATTGATGAAGCAAGCTTCTTCAAGTGAAGATGAAGAAGAAGAAGAAGATAAATTATGATAAGTTATTAGAAAATATAAAATAAAAGAATACTTATCATAATCTTAATCTTAGTTAAGTGTAGAGAATTGACTAAGGTTGGGTTGAATGGTTAGGGTTAAGGATGAGAACAAAAAAGTCATCAAGTCAAAGCTTCATGAAGCTTCAACTAAAAACAAATGAAGCCACCATTCATTTATCTTTCAATTTATTCATAATGAATAAATAAATAAGATAAGTGAATAAGTAAAACCCTAATCAACAACTTAATCTTTGTTTAATTCCTTACACTTAACCAAAAAGCATGTATCATCAAACATGATACAATCAAGTGCACAAAAGTATATCACATATACAACTTGTGAACATCAAGTGAGAAAATCCATTTAAAGTGAACCAATACTAGTTAATGCAAAGTAATATATCAAATATATAATTATGCATTAAATCATTAAATCAACACTTGATTCAATGATCCGGTCATATCGCATATAACCGACTAGTATCCAATGTATCGGCTTATCGAATCAACCCTCGATTCGATAACTAGGTTATATCGCATATAACCATTCGATACATTCATCGCGAGAATAGAATACGGTATAACATACACGCATTATTCTCGGTCCCGCACATATCTCATATGCGCTCCTATTTCGTTTCGCTTGAGCCAGGAAACCTCTGTGTAGGACTCTAAAGACTCGTCAATACGCCGGCAGCAGGTGATGATCATATCAAACACCCACAAGCCGCAAGCGGTCTGCTAAACGTAACGGCCACCCGGGTATTGAGCGATCTGAAGATCGACGAGCAAGCCCGCTCACACTCCAGTGAATCCAACCAGTAACACTACCGTACAGTCCGGTCTGATCGTCTGATATGTCGCATATCTCGCCTAGGGGTAGTAAACGTCAGACCCCAATAGCTCGATAAGTCGTGTCGATATGAGGTCTATAACACTTCGAGAAACTACTGGTAACACTTACCAGTAAATCTCAGCAACCCTGGCCAGGGATTTCCTGTTATAGCCAATCGAACACAGCGCAACATCAACCCCCTATACCGGGAGAGACGAATCCCCTCCTATCGCTCATTTCCTCCATGTGACTCGGGACTGTACCCAAAAACCACCGTTTTGCACGCCCTCTTGGACGTGGTAAGATGGAAATCAAAGCACAGTCGGAACCACACAAGACTCTATGACGATCTCGGGTCAACAGACTACTCTGTACCAGTGTCACCAGAGAACTGCCATCTGACGTGAGGTATAATACCATATGGGAGTTCTCGGCGAGTCCGTCCAGTGTACCCAGTCTCCACTGAGCACCCGTATATCATCTCTGATGTCAAACACCAATGGATATGGGATCATCCATCGCCCATCTGTATGGGTCGAGAAGGTATACACTAGTCTACTCTGGTATATCGATGCCCCGTCTCGATACACCCACGACTAGGGACTTTGAAGGATGTACTTATGGACTACCATGTCCCCACTAGTATGATCCGCATCATAGTCCAGGTAGTCAAGTACAGATCCTAAGGGCTTTACCAACATGTAACAGGGAGATAATCAGTGTACACGTTAAGGTAAAGATTAACCAGATAGCATACTATTATGTCGAGCAAGAAAGTCCTCCCTATATATGTCCCAGCATCCACTACAATATACATCCTATGTATAGTAATGGCCTCTAGGGCATACATATAACTAACAATCTCCCACTTGCACTAGGGCCATCTGATATTAGTGGTTGCAGTATCTCATACTCAACCATCCCATAAAAGTCTCTCTCTGGGAACAGGCCTTAGTGAGTGGATCCGCTGTGTTGTTTTCTGAGTCTACTCTCCTAACCTCGATCCCTTAGAGATCAACCATCTCCATGATCAGGTGATACTGCCTTAGAATATGTCTGGATCACTGATGGGACCGGCGTTCCTTGGCATAAGCCAAAACTCCATTGTCACACAATGGGAGGAACTTAGTTCATCTCATGAACTAGTATATACCCAGACAGCCTCTTTGGTAGCATCTTAAGTAGCGATGTATCCAGCCTTAATCGTCTAGTATGCCACGGTATCTAGCTTGGAACCCTTCCAACATACCGTCCCTTTACTGAGGGTAAAGACAATGCCTGGGACTGACATTCAGTCGTCATTATCACCCTGGAACCCTTCCAGTGATTCTCCCCAGGATCGATTGATACCATCTCACTACAACTAGTGAGAATCCTAACATCCAATTAGATCTATCTCATAGATCCAAAAACCCAGGATTTAGGAGGTATCACTTTGATCCTTTGTGGAGAATCATTGTGATAAGCGGAGATTGATCGAGCGTAGCATAGGAAACTCCTTCCCTATCAAGAGTATGTCATCCACGTACTCTACGAGGATCACCACCATACTCCCTACTACCTTTTTGTTTATACAAGGTTTATCTACCATTTTGATGATGTCAAACTCTTTGACTTATCCATCAAAACAGATGTTCCAACTCCGCGATGCCTGCTTTATCCTATAAAACATCTTGCACACGTTTCCGCTGCTCCCACTGTCTACGAAGCCCTCTGGCTGTGTACTTATAGACGCTCTTTTCCAAATCATCATTTAGAAAAGCAGTCAAGACACCCAACCACCAGAGATCGTAGTCATGGTATGTAGCCGTGGCAAGTAGGATCTGGATGGACTTAAGCATAGCTCCTTAGAAAAAGGTTTCCTCATGATCCACACCTGGTCAATGATGCAAACCTTTAACAAGTCTAGCTTTGAAAGTCTCAACTTTTCCATCTACACCTAGTAATCTTCTCAAGATATACTTGCTCCTGATGGGGATTTAACCCTTCAGATATAGCAACCAAAGTCCATACTTTGTTGGTGTATATGGATTCCATCTCAGATCACTAAGCATCCAGCCATTCTTAGAGAGTCTTACTCTCGATGGCCAGCTCGAAACTAGTTGGGTCATCATCTCATGATGCAATCCTCGCTCCCACTTTCATAGAGAAATCGAAGTATCTCTCAGGTGGGTGAGGAACCCTACTAGATCGGCGGAGAGGCTGAGGTTCATTGGTAACTATTGAATCCTTTGGTTCTATCAAATCATCAGCTGTAGTTTGTATAGCTGGAACCTTTCCAGTTCTACATTACAGACCTTGCCTCGAGCTTGTCCGGATTTTGCTTTCAGACATAGGCCGGACAACTCCAAATCTTAACTAACTTAAGATATGGGCGCTTCCCTTTCCATATCACATATGAAATGGTAGGCAACTGATTTGACTGGAACCCTATTCAATAGGTATGCAGCTTCTCAAGTGCATAACTTCCAAAAGGAAATAGGTAACTCAGTAGTACTCATCATAGAGCACACCTTATCATATAGGGTGTGATTGCTCCGCCCTGATATACCATCGTGCTATGGTGTATACAGAGGAGTAATGCTGAGAGAGAATCTCATTCTCCTTTAGAATGGTCCAGTATTTCCGTGCTCAAGTATTCTCCTCCTTGATCTCATCATAGGACATAATACTTATACCTGTATTCTGGTTCTCTACTTCTAACTTATATTCTGTGAATATCTCAAAAGGTTCGGACTTGTGTTTCAACAAGAACATATGTCTGAATCTAAAGAGATCATCAGAGAACGTAATGAAGTATAAAGAACCAGTCCTGGCATGTGTAGACAGGGGACCTTACATACATCAACATGTATCAATCCCAAGAGTTCACTAACTCTTTCTCTGTTTCCAATAAACAGAGCTATGGTCATCTTATCTTTGTGACATGACTGGCGAGTTTCACAAGATGTAAATTCAAACTGATTTAAATATGCATCTAAATGTAACTCAGCCAGTCGGGTCGCATTGATATGACCTAGTCTACAATGCCTCAAGAAGGATTCGTTCATTTATGAACTCTTCCTCTTGTGTGTGTTCCATATACTAAGAACTGTAGTTTGATTTAGAACATTAATTCTTTTAGATAACGTGCCTGAACCGATCAACTTTTGATATAGGAAATGTTCAAAACATTATCCAACAATACAGAATTATATCCTTTCTTTACTAATAAAGAGACTGATATGATTTTGTATATCAGGTTCGGTATCTAATAACATTCGTTCAGAATCAATGTATTTGTAATACAGGGTGACAGTGACCAACAGACTTGGCTGCAACACTTGCCCCGTTTTCTGCCTCATGAAACTTATCACCCGTTCTCAGTTCTTCTACCTTTCTGTAGCCCTATGTAACATATTACATATTGTAGGGTTCCTAGGCACCCTAATGAGGTCTCACAAGGCATCAACCATGCCAATTTCAAAAATTTACGGTGCCGAGAAACCCTAAACTACGGATCGTTGGCTAGATGTCTAAGCGAATAAGAAACTAGTTAACACTTAACTACAAGAATTCGGAAATACAACCTTTGTAGATCCGGTCCTCCACCTCCACGGCTCCGAGATGAGGTCCTCTCCGCTTTCCAAATCAAATCCGGGGCTCTAGCGTCGGCTTCATCGGAGAAATGGCGAGCTAGGTCGTCGATGTCCATGCCGAAGATGATCTACGTCGAGGCATCGCTAGATCAAGCTCCACCTTCACCAAGCCATGAAAACTTGTGAAGGAAACACACTCTACTACTTGGCAAGAGGTAGAGGATGAAGAAATAGGAAGTGGGTAGACTTTAGAATTGGATTTCTCACTCATTTCCATCAATCACCATTGATGGAGCTTGCTTTCTTCAAGTGAAGAAAGGAAGAAGAAGAAGAATTATGTTATGATAAGTTAATTAAAAAAGAAAAGAATAATCAATCCTTATCATAACATGACCATAGTTAAGTGTAGAGAACTAATCATGGTTCAATGCAATGATTAGGGTTAAGCTAAAAACAAAATGGTCATCAAGTCAAAGCATTCATGAAACTTCATGAACAAAACAAAACAAGCCACCATTTTATCATTTGCTTTTCTTTTTCCAAAAGAATAAATAAATGAATAAAATGAATAAGGAAATAGTAAACCCTAACCATTTCATTAACCAAGGTTTGATTCTTTACACTTAACCAAAAGGCATGTATCATCAAACATGATACAAGCAAGTGCACAAAATCATATCGCATATGCAATGCGCACATCCGAGTGAGAAAATCCATTTAAAGTGAACCGATACTAGTTAATGCAAAGTAATATATCAAATATATAATTATGCATTAAATAATTAAATCAACACTTGATTCAATGATCCGGTCATGTCGCACACAACCGACTAGTATACAATGTATCGGCTTATCGAATCAATCCTTGATTCGATAACTAGGTTATATCGCATACAACCATTCGACACATTCATCGCGAGAATGGAATACGGTATCACATACACGTATTATTCTCGGTCCCGCACATATCTCATATGCGCTCCTATTTCGTTTCGCTTGAGCCAGGAAACCTCTGTGTAGGACTCTAAAGACTCGTCAATACGCCGGCAGCAGGCGATGATCATATCAAACACCCACAAGCCACAAGCGGTCTGCTAAACGTAACGGCCACCCGGGTATTGAGCGATCTGAAGATCGACGAGCAAGCCCGCTCACACTCCAGTGAATCCAACCAGTAACACTACCGTACAGTCCGGTCTGATCGTCTGATATGTCGCATATCTCGTCTAGGGGTGGTAAACGTCAGACCCCAATAGCTCGATAAGTCGTGTCGATATGAGGTCTATAACAATTCGAGAAACTACTGGTAACACTTACCGGTAAATCTCAGCAACCCTGGCCAGGGATTTCCTGTTATAGCCAATCGAACACAGCGCAACATCAACCCCCTATACCGGGAGAGACGAATCCCCTCCTATTGCTCATTGCCTCCATGTGACTCGGGACTGTACCCAAAAACCACCGTTTTGCACGCCCTCTTGGACGTGGTAAGATGGAAATCAAAGCACAGTGGGAATCACACAAGACTCTATGACGATCTCGGGTCAACAGACTACTCTGTACCAGTGTCACCAGAGAACTGCCATCTGACGTGAGGTATAATACCATCTGGGAGTTCTCGGCGAGTCCGTCCAGGGTACCTAGTCTCTACTGAGCACCCGTATATCATCTCTGATGTCAAACACCAATGGATATGGGATCATCCATCGCCCATCTGTATGGGTCGAGAAGGTATACGCTAGTCTACTCTGGTATATCGATGCCCCGTCTCGATACACCCACGACTAGGGACTTTGAAGGATGTACTTATGGACTACCATGTCCCCACTAGTATGATCCGCATCATAGTCCAGATAGTCAAGTACACATCCTAAGGGCTTTACCAACATGTATCAGAGAGACAATCAGTGTACACGTTAAGGTAAAGAGCAACCAGATAGCATACTATCATGTCGAGCAAGAAAGTCCTCCCTATATATGTCCCAGCATCCATTACAATATACATCCAATGTACATTAATGGCCTCTAGGGCATACATATAACTAACAATCTCCCACTTGCACTAGGGCCATCTGTAGCAGTGGTTGTAGTATCTCATACTCAACCATCCCATAAAAGTCTCTCTCTGGGAACAGGCCTTTGTGAGTGGATCCGCTGTGTTGTCCTCTGAGTCTACTCTCCAAACCTCGATCACCCTGGAGATCAACTATCTCCATGATCAGGTGATACTGCCTTAGAATATGTCTGGATCACTGATGGGACGGACGTTCCTTGGCATAAGCCACAACTCCATTGTCACACAATGGGAGGAACATAGTTCATCTCATGAACCAATATACACCCAGACAGCCACTTTGGTAGCATCTTAAGTAGCGATGTATCCAGCCTTTATCGTCTAGTATGCCACGGTATCTAGCTTGGAACTCTTCCAACATACCGTCCCTCCACTGAGGGTAAAGACAATGCCTGTGACTGACATTCAGTCGTCTTTATCACCCTGGAACCCTTCCAGTGATTCTCCCCAGGATCGGTTGATACCGTCTCACTACAACTAGTGAGAGTCCTAACATCCAATTAGATCTATCTCATAGATCCAAAAACCCAGGATTTATGAGGTATCACTTTGATCCTATATGGAGAATCATTGTGATAAGCGGAGATTGATCGAGCGTAGCATAGGAAACTTCTTCCCTATCAAGAGTATGTCATCCACGTACTCTACGAGGATCGTTACTATACTCCCTACTACCTTTTTGTATATACAAGGTTCATCTACCATTTTGATGATGTCAAACTCTTTGACTAACACATCAAAACAGATGTTCCAACTCCGTGATACCTGCTTTATCACATAAAACATCTTGCACACGTTTCCGCTGCTCCCACTGTCTACGAAGCCCTCTGGCTGTGTACTTATAGATGTTCTCTTCTAAAACATCATTTAGAAAAGCTGTCATGACACCCAACCACCAGATATCGTAGTCATGGTATGTAGCCGTGGCAAGTAGGATCTGGATGAACTTAAGCATAGTCATTTGAAAAGGTTTCATCATAATCCACGCCTGGTCGATGACGAAAAGCTTTAACAAGTCTATCTTTGAAAGTCTCAACTTTTCCATCTACACCAAGTAATCTTCTCAAGATATACTTTCTACTGATGGGGATTTAACCCTTGAGATATAGCAGCCAAAGTCCATACTTTGCTGGTGTACATGGATTCCATCTCAGATCGCTAAGCATCCAGCCATTCTTACAGAGTCTTACTCCTGATGGCCAGCTCGAAGCTAGTTGGGTCATCATCTCATGATGCAATCCTCGCTCCCACTGTCATAGAGAAACAGAAGTATCTCTCAGGTGGGTGAGGAACCCTACTAGATCGGCGGAGAGGCTGAGGTTCGTTGGAATCTACTGAATCCTTTGGTTCTACCAAATCATCTGCTGTTGTTTGTATAGCTGGAATCTTTCCAGTTGTACATAACAGATCTTGCTTCGAGCTTGTCCGGATTTTGCTTTTCAGACATAGGCTGGACAACCCCAAATCTTAACTAACTTAAGATATGGGCTCTTCCCTTTCCATATCACATATGAAATGGTAGGCAACTGATTTGATTCGAACCTAATTCAATAGGTATGCAGCTTCTCAAGCGCATAACTCCCAAAAGGAAAAAGGTAACTCGGTAGTACTCATCATAGAGCACACCATATCAAATAGGGTGTATCTGCTCCGCCCCGACATACCATCGTGCTATGGTGTATACGGTGGAGTAATGCTGAGAGAGAATCTCATTCTCCTTTAGAATAGTCCAGGAATTCCGTGCTCAAGTATTCTCCTCCCTGATCACATCAAAGGACATAATACTTGTACCCTTATTGGTTCTCTACTTCTAACTTATATTCTGTGAATATCTCAAAAGGTTCAGACTTGTGTTTCAACAGGAACACACGTCTGAATCTTGAGAGATTATCAGAGAACGTAATGAAGTATAAAGAACCAGTCCTGGCATGTGTAGACAGGGGACCTACATACATCAACATGTATCATCCCAAGAGTTCACTAACTCTATCTCTGTTTCCAATAAACAGAGCTAGTGTCATTATATCTTTGTGACATGACTGGCAAGTTTCACAAGATGTAGATTCAAACTGATTTAAATATGCATCTACATGTAACTTCAGCTAGTCGGGTCACATTGATCTGACCTAGTCTACAATACCTTAAGAAGGATCCGTTCATTTCTGAACTCTTCCTCTTATGTGTGTTCCATATACTAAGAACTGTAGTTTGATTTAGAACGTCAATGCTTTTAGATAACGTGCCTGAACCGATCAACTTTTGATATAGGAAATGTTCAAAACATTATCCAACTATACAAAATTATTTCCTTTCTTTACTAATAAAGAGACTGATATAATTTTGTATATCAGGTTCGGTATCTAATAACATTCGTTCAGAATCAATGTATTTGTAATACAGGGTGACAGTGACCAACAGAATTGGCTGCAACACTTGCCCCGTTTTCTGCCTCATGAAACTTATCACCCGTTCTCAGTTCTCTACCTTTCTGTAGCCCTATGTAACATATTACATATCTGGGATCCTGATCTGGTATCACATACCCAGGACGTAAAGGATACTGAGAAACAGTTCTCTGTAATGAACACACCCGAAGATGATGCATCAGCATGCACTCTCTTCGTTTGGGCGGTACGGGAATTCTGGTAATCCCCAATTTCCTTCTCTGTCTTATAACAATTATAAGTTGGAGTGGGACCAACGTTCCCCAGCTCAGTATAACAAGCGGGTTCGGTCAAATATTCCGTATTATTATCTTGATTAAGGCGTGATATGGTCGCTACCTGGAGAGAGAGAGAAGAAAACACTCAGCGTGCGCTCTTGCAAGAATAGATTGGTTATTATTTTCTCTAATCAGGATGGCTCCTACTGCTTTTTATCAAATCTTCCTTCAAACCCTAAAAGGAAAGACTAGCCGGGATTAATTACACACTACAAGTTCGCCAATCTTTCAGCCAAGCAAGTGTCGGTACTTTGAGGGAGGTCGCCCGTGCTTTCGCACGAACCTAATTAATGTAAACCTCGTTTTCCCAGAGGCGTAACCCCGTTGACACCTTTCTAGACACCTACTTGATCGGCTAATTGTAATGTATAAAACTCTCCCAGGAGTAACAATTACTCGCAGCGGGTATCGGGATCCAACTATCTCATAGAAGGTATGCAATCTCATTGCAAATTTCAACACTTGAAATTCCCGATAATATTTTGCCCCTAGTGTTCTATGACCTTGACGAATGCCAAACAACCCATAGTCCACTAGTCAAGTTCAACCCGTACATTTCTTGATCGAATTAAACCCACCCGCATGACCCTTGACGAATGCCAAACAACGCCGTACGAATACCCTAATCCAATCGCATCATATGCTCAAGCAGATAAATACTAGTTAGCTACCGTACACTACGCCTTGACGAATGCCAAACTACCGCAGCACGAATACTAACTAGTACATATCTGAAATGACGGAGGGCTACGACAGGTTTTTCTGAAAACCTATTGCGTAATGAACTTGATATCGTTGTAGGATCGAATGAATTTTGAAATGGAGTGTTTTTGAGGCTTTTCTAGTTTTGCTAAAGGAGTCACTCCCGGTGAAGGGATCGTCGGTCCTTTCCTCGTCGAATGAGGTGCGGGATATATCATATATATCACTGTGCAAAGCAAAAACTCTTAAAAGCAATCAAAAGACAAACCGAGTGTGCAGCATCTGCCAGTTATTGCTAAAGGAGTCACTCCCGGTGAAGGGATCTCGGTCCTTTCCTTATCGAATAAGGTGCAGGATATATTATATATACCGCTGTGCAAAGCAAGAACTGTAGCTACCTGTTTTATTTTGAAATTCGATTCTACAACATCTTAGGTTTCTTTTCTTTCATTAATCACATTAATGAAGTCCCATCATTTAAATACCTAAACATCACAGATAAATACGACGTACACTTATGCCATCCGCATTCGCCTCGATGTCCCCTCGTGCACCGTTAGGTTAGGTGACTAACGGCAGAGCGGGGCAGGGCTAGCGCGGGTGTAAAACATAAGTAACGTCTATATAATATATCATATATACTATATACTGTATCTATCACAGAACATCACATGATCACATCACAGATATCGCAGCAGAAGAATCATATGAAATATTGGATATACTAGGACGTCCGTGTTTTCAATACGAGCCAGTATAAAACACGGATTCCACGGTCGTGATGAATAGCCAAACCCACACCCCAAGACCCCTACGAGAGCGGCAAGCAACCCTACCAATTCTGGAGTTAGGAGACCCGGACCCGACTCCTCGAGTTGGTCTCCCACTGGACTCCAGAACCCGGTTACTTGTGCCCTCCTCCTTGGGTCTATCCTAGTGCGGAAAAGTAAATAATATACAAAGGGTGACATCTTCCGTAACCTGGAAGTGCCCCAATAAATGAATATTACATACAAGTTTTTACATGAATGAAAATGAAAAACACTCATCTCACATAAAAACCCCCGGCTATTCAAACACGACGATCCAATATAACATATCCAGCAACACATAACATCACATGTCATCAACGTAAGTAAATATGTCCATCCCAATTGTCGTTGACATATAGCAACGAAACCGGCGATATCACATATTACACTTACGGTCACAGAAAAGAAAGTGTAAAACTACAACAGTTGGAATCCGCAACCTGCATAGACATCGCATGCCTAATCATTATAAACCCCGCATTTTAGTCTCAAAATCGAAAACACTTTTCAATATCAAGTCGGGTAATTCAACAAGATTCCCGACACCCTGATCGAATGCTCGTCGCAAACTTCAGTAGACGGCTGCACCCCCGATACCGTCGACGAAGTGCACCTAGGCGGAACCGCGGCCGTTTTGTCGTATTGGTCATCGAATTTTGCACCATAATTAATAAGTTTCTGTGCTGGATTTCCTGGGAATATTTTAATTTTTATACCAGAGTTTTATTTTCTGGGTTGTATGAGGAACTCCGTGTATCGATCGGAATATCTAATTTTGTCTATGTGGCTTTCCGGATAAATTTTAGAATATGTTAAAAAGTTCGACCGGATATAAATACCCAATTTTTCCCCTGTGGTATCAGAGAGACAATCAGTGTACACGTTAAAGGTAAAGAGCAACCAGATAGCATACTATCATGTCGAGCAAGAAAGTCCTCCCTATATATGTCCCAGCATCCACTACAATATACATCCAATGTACAGTAATGGCCTCTAGGGCATACATATAACTAACACATATGTGGGATCCTGATCTAGTATCACATACCCAGGACGTAAAGGATACTGAGAAACAGTTCTCTGTAATGAACACACCCGAAGATGATGCATCAGCATGCACTCTCTTCGTTTGGGCGGCACGGGAAATCTGGTATTCGCCAATTTCCTGCTCTGTCTTATAACAATTATAAGTTGGAGCGGGACCAACGTACCCCAGCTCAGTATAACAAGCGGGTTCGGTCAATAATCCGTTTTATTATCTTGATTAAGGCGTGATATGGTCGCTACCTGGAGAGAGAGAGAAGAAAACACTCAGCGTGCGCTCTTTCAAGAATAGATTGGTTATTATTTTATCTAATCAGGATGGCTCCCACTGCTTTTTATCAAATCTTCCTTCAAACCCTAAAAAGAAAGACTAGCCGGGATTAATTACACACTACAAGTTCGCCAATCTTTCAGCCAGGCCAGTGTCGGTACTTTGAGGGAGGTCCCCCGTGCTTTCGCACGAACCTAATTAATGTAAACCTCGTTTTCCCAGAGGCGTAACCTCGTTGACACCTTTCTAGACACCTACTTGATCGGCTAATTGTAATGTATAAAACTCTCCCAGGAGTAACACTTACTCGCAGCGGGTATCGGGATCCAACTATCTCATAGAAGGTATGCAATCTCATTGCAAATTTCAACACTTGAAATTCCCGATAATATTTTGCCCCTAGCGTCCTATGACCTTGACAGAGGTCAACAAACCATAGGCTGCTAGTCAAGTTCAACCCGTCATTTCCTGATTGAAGTAAACCCACCCGCACGACCCTTGACAGAGGTCAACAAGGTCGCACGACTACCCTAAATCAATCACATCATATGCTTATACAGATAAGCACTAATCAGCTACCGCACACTACGCCTTGACAGAGGTCAACAAACGTAGCACGAATACTAACCAGTACATATCTGAAATGACGGAGGGCTACGACAGGTTTTTCTGAAAACCTATTGCGTAATGAACTTGATATCGTTGTAGGATCGAATGATTTTAAAATGGAGTGCTTTTGAGGCTTTTCTAGTTTTGCTAAAGGAGTCACTCCCGGTGAAGGGATCGTCGGTCCTTTCCTCGTCGAATGAGGTGCGGGATATATCATATATATCACTGTGCAAAGCAAAAACACTTAAAAGCAATCAAAAGACAAACCGAGTGTGTAGCATCTGCCAGTTATTGCTAAAGGAGTCACTCCCGGTGAAGGGATCTCGGTCCTTTCCTCATCGAATAAGGTGCAGGATATATCATATATATATCGCTGTGCAAAGCAAGAACTGTAGCTACCTGTTTTGTTTTGAAATTCGATTCTACAACGTCTTAGGTTTCTTTTATTTCATTAATCTCATTAATGAAGTCCCATCATTTAAATACCTAAACATCACAGATAAATACGACGTACACTTATGCCATCCGCATTCGCCTCGATGTCCCCTCGTGCACCGTTAGGTTAGGTAACTAACGGCAGAGCAGGGCAGGGCTAGCGCGGGTGTAAAACATAAGTAACGTCTATATAATATATCATATATACTATATACTGTATCTATCACAGAACATCACATGATCACATCACAGATATCGCAGCAGAAGAAACATATGAAATATTGGATATACTAGGACGTCCGTGTTTTCAATACGAGCCAGTATAAAATACGGATTCCACGGTCGTGATGAATAGCCAAACCCACACCCCTAGACCCCTACGAGAGCGGCAAGCAACCCTACCAATTCTAGAGTTAGGAGACCCGGACTCGACTCCTCGAGTTGGTCTCCCACTGGACTCCAGAACCCGGTTACTTATGCTCCCCTCCTTGGGTCTATCCTAGTGCGGAAAAGTAAATAATATACAAAGGGTGACATCTTCCGCAACCTGGAAGTGCCCCAATAAAAGAATATTACATACAAGTTTTTACATGAATGAAAATGAAAAACACTCATCTCACATAAAAACCCCCCGGCTATTCAAACACGACGATCCAATATAACATATCCAGCAACACATAACATCACATGTCATCAACGTAAGTAAATATGCGCATCCCAATTGTCGTTGACATATAGCAACGAAACCGGCGACATCACATATTACACTTACGGTCACAGAAAAGAAAGTGTAAAACTACAACAGTTGGAATCCGCAACCACCTCAGACATCGCATGCCTGACCAAATGAATTACTTAGACATCGCATGCCTAACAGTTATAAACCCCGCATTTTAGTCTCATTATCGAAAACACTTTTCAATATCAAGTCGGGCAATTCAACAAGATTCCCGAAAAACTGATCGAATGCTCGTCGCAAACTTTAGTAGGCGGCCGCACCCCTGATACCGTCGACGAAGTGCACCAAGACGGAACACCGCTACCGCGAGCAGCCGAACGGATGCTTTCGGCGACGGGGTTCTCCTACAGTCACTTGGTCGGGGCTATGGAATGAGGCTGTCTATTAAGTTTACCCGGCGAGTATCCGTGTACGCTACGTGATTGCGACGGACTTTTGATCACATCAAAATTCCGTGGCAACCGATCAAGTGAGACTAAATTGCTAGATTTACAACATTCATTCAGTTATCTCATAACTTCTTGTGAATTCCAATTGTTGTATCACATTCCGGATAAATAGAAAATGTTAAATTTTCCGATCGAACAATCGAACACCCAAGGTTTCCCAATACAGATCAACACATGAAATAAGTCTAACAACATTCAGTTCGTGCCTCAGTACCAACGGTCCAGCCGTAGAAGGGTCAAGCCAACGCCTCACATATGGCACGCCGTACTGCCCCAAACCCGAAGGTTCAAAGGGCAGTTCAAGACGGTCACATAATCGAGTTAAGGTTTGTTGTCTTCTAGAGGGACCATCGCTTTACTTGCACTACTTAGAACGTCGTTAAACTACGGAAAAATCCAACACTTGGAAATTTCCCGACAGGGGAAAAATTGGGTATTTGTATCCGGTCGAACTTTTTAACATATTCTAAAATTTATCCGGAAAACCACAAAGACGAAATTTGATACCCCGATCGAAACACCGAATCCCCAAAACAACCCCAGAAAATTCAACTCTTGAATAAAATATAAAATTTCCAGAAGACTCAGCACTATGACATAAGAATTACTGTGCAAGACACGTGGTCTAAATCACCAACATGGCCGCGGAACCGCCGCTAAACCCAGGGTGGGGCCGCGGTTCCGCGGCTCTTTGATCGATTTAGAGCCACGTGTTTCACAGTAACTCATAGGTTCCCTGCTGAATTTTTTGGCAATTTTTAATTCACAAAAATCCCTGTTTTTAGAAAAAGGACAGAGAGAAATTTTGGGTTCTAATTTTTGGTTCGATCGGACTGCAAATTCCGTCTAGACTTTGCCTAAGGCTCTAGCTAGGCTCTGATACCACTGTAGGGTTCCTAGGCAACCCAAGGAGGTCTCACAAGGCATCAACCATGCCAATTTCAAAAATTACGGTGCCGAGAAACCCTAGTGTACGGATCGTTGGCTAGAATTCTAGGCGAAAAGTAAACTAGTTAACACTTAACTATAAGAATACGGAAATACAACCTTTGTAGATCCGGTGCTCCACCTCCACGGCTCCGCAATGAAGTCCTCTCCGCTGTCCAAATCGAACCATGACTCTCACGGTGGTTTCATCGGAGAAAAGACCGGGCTAGGTCGTCGACAACGTGCCGAAGATGATCTACGTCGAAGCATCACTAGATCAAGCTCCACCTTCACCTTGCCATGAAAACTTGTGAAGGAAACACACTCTACTACTTAGCAAGAGGTAGAGGATGAAGAAATAGGAAGTGGGTAGACTTTAGAATTGTATTTCTCACTTGTTTTCATCAATCACCATTGATGAAGCAACCTTCTTCAAGTGAAGATGAAGAAGAAGAAGATAAATTATGATAAGTTATTAGAAAATATAAAATAAAAGAATACTTATCATAATCTTAACCTTAGTTAAGTGTAGAGAATTGACTAAGGTTGGGTTGAATGGTTAGGGTTAAGGATGAGAACAAAAAAGTCATCAAGTCAAAGCTTCATGAAGCTTCAACTAAAAACAAATGAAGCCACCATTCATTTATCTTTCAATTTATTCATAATGAATAAATAAATAAGATAAGTGAATAAGTAAAACCCTAATCAACAACTTAATCTTTGTTTAATTCCTTACACTTAACCAAAAAGCATGTATCATCAAACATGATACAATCAAGTGCACAAAAGTATATCACATATACAACTTGTGAACATCAAGTGAGAAAATCCATTTAAAGTGAACCAATACTAGTTAATGCAAAGTAATATATCAAATATATAATTATGCATTAAATCATTAAATCAACACTTGATTCAATGATCCGGTCATATCGCATATAACCGACTAGTATCCAATGTATCGGCTTATCGAATCAACCCTCGATTCGATAACTAGGTTATATCGCATATAACCATTCGATACATTCATCGCGAGAATAGAATACGGTATCACATACTCGCATTATTCTCGGTCCCACACATATCTCATATGCGCTCCTATTTCGTTTCGCTTGAGCCAGGAAACCTCTGTGTAGGACTCTAAAGACTCGTCAATACGCCGGCAGCAGGTGATGATCATATCAAACACCCACAAGCCGCAAGCGGTCTGCTAAACGTAACGGCCACCCGGGTATTGAGCGATCTGAAGATCGACGAGCAAGCCCGCTCACACTCCAGTGAATCCAACCAGTAACACTACCGTACAGTCCGGTCTGATCGTCTGATATGTCGCATATCTCGCCTAGGGGTGGTAAACGTCAGACCCCAATAGCTCGATAAGTCGTGTCGATATGAGGTCTATAACACTTCGAGAAACTACTGGTAACACTTACCAGTAAATCTCAGCAACCCTGGCCAGGGATTTCCTGTTATAGCCAATCGAACACAGCGCAACATCAACCCCCTATACCGGGAGAGACGAATCCCCTCCTATCGCTCATTGCCTCCATGTGACTCGGGACTGTACCCAAAAACCACTGTTTTGCACGCCCTCTTGGACGTGGTAAGATGGAAATCAAAGCACAGTGTGAACCACACAAGACTCTATGACGATCTCGGGTCAACAGACTACTCTGTACCAGTGTCACCAGAGAACTGCCATCTGACGTGAGGTATAATACCATATGGGAGTTCTCGGCTAGTCCGTCCAGTGTACCCAGTCTCCACTGAGCACCCGTATATCATCTCTAATGTCAAACACCAATGGATATGGGATCATCCATCGCCCATCTGTATGGGTCGAGAAGGTATACGCTAGTCTACTCTGGTATATCGATGCCCCGTCTCGATACACCCACGACTAGGGACTTTGAAGGATGTACTTATGGACTACCATGTCCCCACTAGTATGATCCGCATCATAGTCCAGGTAGTCAAGTACAGATCCTAAGGGCTTTACCAACATGTAACAGGGAGACAATCAGTGTACACGTTAAGGTAAAGATTAACCAGATAGCATACTATCATGTCGAGCAAGAAAGTCCTCCCTATATATGTCCCAGCATCCACTACAATATACATCCTATGTATAGTAATGGCCTCTAGGGCATACATATAACTAACATGGGACTATGTGTTCATATACTGGATTTGAGGATAGTATTTGGAATTTGAGATGAGTCGATGAGATTGGGCTTGAGGCCAGGAGATCGGTGATGTGATTTGGTTCGTATTGAGATACAACATGATGTTTTAGCGGGTCTTCTGACGTAGTAATTCTTACACCCGCATGCATACATAGATGGCATCAATATTGTACTAGACGTAGGACATTATTCCGGATCATGATATTTGATAAAGAAGATACCAAATGAATAGTGTGATTGATGTGACTTTGACCCGTACCCAGATTTGGGGATGCCGTACGACGGATTTACGTACGAGCTATATATTGATGATTGATCCGCACTCTTGACTTGGGATGTCTGATTATAGATATGGTATCGGATATGATATTATTGAGGCGGGATCACCGACTAATATATATACAGGTATGTATATACATCGACTCAGATGTTAGGCGGTTTCCTTACCTGTAGTCCAGCTGGTTAGCTTAGCCCTTTAGTTTAGTTTAGTTGTTAGATTAGATTTGATTCTTACCTATTTCAAAAACTAACGAATCGTGGGTATTTTAAAAGACAGCCCAAGGGACCTTACGGATATTTCAAAAGACGTATCTTTTTATAAAAACACCGTAGCCCCTATTTTCAAAACCCCATGATTCGTGTTATTTCAAAAGGCACCATTTGTAGGACTTATATTAGATTATTACAGATTAGTTATCATTGTGTCTAGTATTCAGCTCCCGCATATTATTGCTGTTCGCTCTGCCTCGCATACTTATTTTGCTGCATATTCCATTATTGATATCATGCTGTTAGGACACCAGCACCATTACCGATGATGCGTATGTACCACGTACACCTACTTGCCGGCTCACACACATCTTCATCGGTAATTGCCATGTCACGTACACTTTAGAGAATATATTTGCTTGACTTAGCTTGTTAGTTAGTAGTTTGATATGATATTAGTGTACCTGCCTTACATGCTTAGTTTATTAATCATACATTGCAACTTGGTTATTGATACCATATGCATTCATTATCATTGACATATGCACTTGTGATGATTTCTTGAGATTTATGATATTTCTGGATTTCGGGGAAAGCCGCAAAATTTACAACTTATGATCTTTTAAAATATAAAATGTTGCGGTTTTCTAGTGATGTAAAGTGTCGTCCACCATGAGTTTGCTGTGGTTTTCGAGATCCGTGTCGAGGAGTGGAGGAACCGTCACGGGTACATGGTGGGCCCGGTGCGGTACCCCCGGGCAAGAGGAATGTGGTGTTGATGTTGAGCCCGGCAGGGGAGCACTACAGACCGGTGATATTACCCGACGCGTCGGATATCCGGAGGATACCGTCGTGGTCTTGAGATGGATGGTAGGGGCCGGTCTGGACTGACGGCGCCCTAGATATTGAGATTGAGACATTGATATTTCGAGACAGTGAGATTTATGTTTTGTGTCGATGCTAGACACTGTTGATACTGATTTCATTTATGATACCTCAGTTTAAAAATACGAAGGAAATCTCACTAATTTATGAAAACAGTTTCTTCATTTACATGTATTCTGTTTTCATGCATGCATACCTCATTCATATGATATATTGCTACCTGAGGCACTGACACGGGCACATGAGATTACATTCGGGTTAGATATTTGCTCTAGCCTTGTTATAGGCTACATGTTATATACCTTTTTGAGGATATATTATGATCAGTGACCTAGGTTGCGTTATTTATGCGATTTCTGTGCGTAGATGTTTTTCTATTCACGAGTTGGCAACTCACCCCCGTTGTGCCCAGTTTCTTGCAGGTTTGCCGTACAGGTTTCATTACGGCTTTGCGGGCTCAGTTTCATTCGGGTGACTTGCTAGTAGGTGGGTTTTTCTTGTATCGTACCCATCATATTATCTTGTATATTATTATTCTGTTGTATCTAGAAGTTCTATCAACCAAACATGTGTTATTTTTGAGATAGAGACCAGTGATGTTATTCTTTCGACCTTAGAGTCGCGCGTTATATTTATGTGGATTTCTTGTGGTTTTGAGTTTCCTTTTGAGTTTGATCCTCGCCGTTGGCGTTGTATATTATATTGCTTGTGTGGTTGTGACCGTCGATTGACGAAGAGCTAGCTCCCGCTTGGGGATGCATTTTTATTGATTTCGTATACTATTCATGTTGTATCCCGTTTGGGGGACAGTATTTACAAAGGAGACTCTGCCGAAATTTTCAGGAAATTTTTGATGTTTTTAGAAACCCGCATAATTCGGCTTATGCTTTTAAAACTACCTATTTAAATTGGTTTTCCTACTTTCTACTACTTTTCTTGGTTTGGATTTCTGGGTTTTCGGTTTACTTAGATTGCGTACGCCTCGAGACGTTCGTAGTTTAAGTGCCGGTCATGTTCCGTACTTTCGGGTAGTGACAAGAGGCGAGAGCCCGTTTAAAGATCCGTCGACGTGGTGCCATCTGGACGACAAGACTGGAGATCGAGGAGATCGGAGCAGCCGCAACAAGTGTGGGATGATGGCTGAAGACCGAAGGACTTGGATCGTTCGGTATAACTCTTCTACCCACTTTGTAGTTTGTTAGTTTAGCTTTAATGACAGATCCGGGTTATAGTACGCGATAGCGCCAGTTGTAAAAAGTTTTTGTTCCGCATTTGGCGTCTGTTAGACGGCCGGGGCGCTACCGTGGACTTACACATACATTGCAGAAATTTACAGATCTGAATTTTGATAAAATGAAATGAGGCACAAGAAGTGGCATACCTCAAAGAGAGGTTTAGGGCTTCTATTTATAGATCATAGAAACCCTAGGGTTACAATCGATTCATATCTGCATTTACAATTTTACCCCTAAAGAAGACTAGTCAACGCACCGCCATGACGCCACAACTTTTTTTTTCCACCGAAACGGGCGACGCACGGCCGTGGATCCGCGGCCAAGAGCCAGGTTTGGCCTCGGTTCCGTGACTATGTAGGGGTATCTTGGGCTGAATCTTTCTGGTCCTCTTCTAATTTGTCTTCTTGTTTCATCACTTGGTTTCTCAGATTGTCTTTTAGATTTCTTCCAGATTTCTACAGTGAATAATGTCGTGGACTTTACCATTTGCTTCGTGTCGAAGTATTGAACCTTGCGCTGCCTTTGTACTTTGTGAACTTGTTCATTGGTCTTCGTTTATTCTCAAACTGTAGGCTTGATCAAGATTCTTCCATTTGTCGGTCGTAATCTCACTTTTGCATCGTATTTTCATCAATTTCACTGTTTTTGTTCCGAGAACCTATAACCTGCAACTATGTAGCAGACATGGATCAAAAGCACCTGTTTATTTGTAAAATGAATAAGAATGGGGAATATAATAATGCAAAATTATGGTATGAACAAATACCCCCAAACGTATCTTTTGCTCATCCTCGAGCAAAACTAGTTTTATTCTTGAAAAAGACCTAACCTCACTTCCGCAGGGAAACGCGATTGCACTGAGCTCGTGCAACAAGCCGTTAAAACTCTAGGTGTCTGTTCATATCAGATTTTTGCATTTTTATACGGCCCAATTTTTATCATATTGCTTATCGGTAGGTACTCTTGAGCCGTGTTTGCAAGTCAATTGCAGGATACAGGTTCTCGGCTCTAAACGGTGAAATTCATGGAAAAACACGACAAACTCTGGATTACTGCCAACCACAGATAAAACACGGGTCTCCGCTCTCTATCCGTATGTTGCCGCACACCAGTCTAAGGGACAAAATGGCAAATCGATGTCCTTTTCGTGCAAAAAGCTCAATGGCAACACAAGATCCAACATATCTACGCGGAGCTCAAGAAAAATCATGACAAAAGATCCACATCAAATCACCTTTTGATCTGTTGGAATTCTGGAAAAATTGTGAAAAGATTCTGAGAAAAATCATATACCAGACTGAAGTACATAGAAGACCAGGGAAGCACACAAAACCCGAGGGGCTAACTCCTCTATCTGGCCGCGGATCAGCGGCCAATAGGGGGTCTAGGCCGTGGATCCGCGGCCGTACAGGCTCCTCAGAAGGAGATTTTTTAGGGTCAGTTTGGTAATTTTATAACAAGGCAGATTGTTGCCCTAGGTTTCTAGTTCCCTGCCTATAAATAGTCCAGAACTTGCCAAAGCCAAGGGTGCTTATTCTTGTATTTAGATTTTAGAATACATGTGTTGTTCTTCTTCCTCCTCTCATCTCTTCTTTATTAAAAACTTGTAGTGAGCTTTTGTAAGTGAAGAATGAATAAAGGAGTTCTTGTTCTTACCATGCTTATCTTGTTGTAATCGTTAATTATACTTGCTTGTATTTTTCTTTTGTTAATCTAGTTGTTGTTATTTTCTTTCTTGTTCTCTTTTCCTTTATCCTTAAACAACCATGATGCTTACGCTTGATCCTTGCCGAGGTGAGGTCGCAAATAGCTAGTTGTAATCTTCTAACCTCTTTCTTTCTATCTTTCTCCTTTGTTTTATTTTCATTTTTCTTGTAATGGGTGAGCAGTTTCCATACTTGTTAGGGTAGGATAAGGAAAGTTTGAGAGAAGGAAATCTCTCTCACTCTTTCCTTGCCCAACATCTTAAATCGGACTCCCGTTAATTGAACCACAATCCACTCCCTATGGCATCCTATCCTACATGATAGCGGTGATTCCTTAGTGAGACCGGTTGTGGTTGAATTAACCGGAGGTTAAGGCTAAGAGCCAAGAACGGACGGACAAGCACCAAAAAGAAGAACTTATGCGTTGGAAAGCCTAGCTTATACTTGCAAGTTCCTTCCTAGTCGTGCTAATCCCCGTTGTTGCCGATTACCGTAATACCGATATTAAGAGTGGCAACGAAAGAAGTGAGCGACTCCTAACTCAAACTAACCTAATCCTAACCCTAACAAGCTCTCTTTACATATCATTTTAGCACGTAGTTAATCTCAAAACAAACCTGGACATTTGGACTTAACTCGTTAAAGCACATAGAAAAAGATTCCCATCTTCCTGCGGACGACCCGTACTCAACCGGCTAGCTACAAGAGAAACCGTCTTGATTGCGGTAATAAACTTGAACACGCAAAAACTCTAACAATCAAATGGCGCCGTTGCCGGGGAGACGGTAGTTTATTTCTTTGTGTAATTTCGGGTTAATTTGTGAATATAAATATAACCGAAAAACAAAACAAAAAAAATATACATTGTAAATAAAAAATCATCTTGTTATTTTTGATTAGTTTTTGTGCAAGTGTGCAGGATAAAACGAAGTTCAAGTTCAGTGCCAAAGACGTGGGAAGTTAGACCCATATCTTTGCGGCTACACCGCGGGTGAACAAGACGGAAAAGACGGTCTATTGAAAGATTCTGGAGCAGATCCAGTAAGCAAATCAAGATTCAGGAGCTCCAGAAAAGAAGAGAACAGACAAGGCAACACACACCAGAAAAACAGAGCCCCGACTCCACTATATTGCTGCGTAACAGCGGCATAAGCAAGCTTAGGCCGCGGAACCGCGGCCGTTTGGCTCCTTCAGGGTGCAAAACTTTCTGTGAGTCTTTCTCTCCTCTTCCCCACTCCTCTGAACTCCACTGAACTGTGTTTTGTGCAGCATTATTTGCGCAAACTCTCTTCCCCCTTCCAATAAATTGTTTTTGTGCAGGATTCTTTGCGCCGCGCTAAAAAATAAAATTTTTTTGCAGTTGATTGTTACTGCTTTGCATTTATTAATACGGACTTTAAGGGGATTGAAACCAATCTAGATTTGGTGGGGATTTCATCACCCTTCCCAGGACCCCAGAAATCACAAAAAGCATATGCATTGACCACTGTTAATTAAAAAAATACTAGACTCAGCCCTAAGGACTTCACGCTCAATAGGACAGAGGACTAGTTACAGGCATCGGCCGTTTATCCTATCCTGACTTTGCGGTGTCTAGGCAAGTGTGTCCAAGGCAAGTGGTTACTTAATTAGGACCACTACTTACGTAGTGGGGAGCCTCCCACTTACCTGGCCGCAATTGGCGGAGAAGAGGCGGTTTGAGGTCCTATTTCTAGCCCTTTGGAACAGTTAGGAGCTCCCTAGCTGACCTAGGTGACCCTAAATCTAGGTGTGATTGTGCATATCTTGTTTCTGATTGCTTGAAGCCGTAAGTCCGTACATATTTCTGTAAAGCTCTTTCTAAAAAGAAAAAAAACACACAAAAAAACCAAAAACTTTTATAAAAACCTGCCCTTTGTCGCCTAAATCCAATTTTTCACCCATCATATTTCTCCATTGACGTTTCCTTACCCTCACCTTCTCCGCTTTGACTATACTAAACTCGTTTAGTGTATGTCCGCTTGGACTCGGGACACTAGCGCCCGCCTAGTCCACGTTACGTTAGTCGCTACCGACTACGTGATCGACTCAGACGTCGAAACTCCGTCCACGCCTCTTTCACCCTTACCTTTGCCGGCCAACTCCGACGTTGACCAGAATTCTGTTCATACATCCTCACCTTCACCATCACTAACCTCTTCTTTCGTGATATCAGGATTTAATCCAAACATCTCTTTGACTCCCCCGGGATTGACTCCACCTCCTATGGAGGCGAATAACCCACCACCGCCTGTTGTAGCGCCGCAGCGAATCGCGCTCTAGGATCGTTTCTATCCCACCCGTTCTGCACTTCCCACTTGTCTTTCCCTTCCACCGGCCAATGGGGATAATTTTGAAATTAAGCCCCACTTCATTAACATGCTTCTGAAATTTCATGGGCTTGAATCTGAAGATGCTTATAACTTCATCAACAAGTTCCAAAATGTTTGTGCCATGATGAAAACTACTCAGCTGTCGGACGATGCTATACGGCTACGGGTCATTCCGTTCACTTTGTGCGATCTTGCTGAAAAATGGATGTATAGCACCGCTTCCCACTCCATAACCAGTTGGGACGAGTTTGTGAAAGCGTTTCTCAAGAAATTCTATCCGAATCATAAAATCGCAAGGATCCGTAACGAAATCAACCAATTCTCTCATCTTCCTTCTGAACCCTTCTGGAAGTTCTTTGACCGGTATAAAGACCTTCTTGTTCAGTGCCCTCACTACGGTATTGAGAAATGGCAACTTTGCCAAACCTTATACGAGGGCCTGAACCCAGCAACCAAGCAGTTGTTGGAAACCATTTGTCAGGGCCACTTCCTATCGAAATCCGATGAGGAAGCGTGGCAATTCTTTGACGACCTTGCGGAACAAACGCTTCAATGGGAGAGCACTAGACCAATTACTTCTTCTTCTTCCTCCACTTCTACTGGTCAGTCTAGGGTAGGAATTCACCAACTCGATATCTCTATTGCAATGAAAGCTGAAATGGCTGCAATAACGAGAAAACTTGAAGCGATAGAGAGCAAATTTTCATCTCCTGCTCCTGCCCCTGTTCTTCCCCTTCATACCATTTGTGCTTGTTGTTTCGATCCTTCTCACTTAACCGAAGAGTGTCCTTACAATCTACCATCTCAAGGACAGGATCAGGTTAATGCTGCATTTCAGCAAAGACAGAGAAATGATCCATACTCTTCCACCTACAATCCCGGTTGGAGGAACCACCCCAATTTCGCCTGGAATCAGAATCAGCATCAATTCCAAGGCAACAATTTCCAGAGGCTCCCTCCTCCGCAACAACAAGCTCAACAATAAACTCAACATCAGTTTCAGCAGCCCTTCCAACCCCAACCTTTTCAAAATCAGACGAACAACTTTGCACCCAACATCCTTTTCCCCAAAACAACTTTTTTCCATCAAACAACGATAAGGTTTCCTCGCTCGAACGAAGTCTGGAGGCGTTCGTTAAATAATCGACACAATCCACCGCAAACATCCAGTCGTCTATTCAGTCTTTAGTGCAACACACTGCTGCACACGGGCAAAGCATCAAGACCATCGAAGCCCAGATTGCACAGCTGAATGCGGCGTTAAGCGAGCGAGAAAAGGGGAAGCTTCCATCTCAACCACTCCCAAATCCCGGTCACCCACATAATGTACATGTTGCTCTTGAACAACAGAACCATAATGTGAGTGCCGTGACTGCATTGAGATCGGGAAGGATGCTGCAAAACAACATCGGTACAACAATTGAGGATGATGACACCCCGGCCGCTTCTTCATCTTCTTCTTCTTCTTCTTCGTCTTCTGAGTCTATTCTCTATTCTTCAAAAGGCTCTTCTTCTTCTTCTTCTGCTCTGAACGGACCCACTCCTCACTCCATGAAAACACCAGCTCTGGGATCCGTTCCAACTCCACAATCTCCTCCACAAGCATTAGACTCAACCAATTTTAAAAACGTTCCATTTCTAAACCGGTTGAGGTCCAATAAACAAAATCTACAAATGGAGAAGATTCTGGAGTTGTTTAAGCAGGTTAACATCAACATTCCCCTTTTAGATGCTGTCCAACAAGTCCCGTCCTACGCGAAAATCTTAAAGGACTTGTGCACGAAAAAAAGGAAATCTCAGGTACCCAAGAAAGTTTTCTTGGCTAGTGCTGTGAGTGATGATCTTACCCAATCTTTACCGCAAAAACGGAAGGACCCTGGCTGTCCTATGATTTCTATTACCATTGGGGATAAGAACATCAACCGCGCACTATTAGATCTTGGTGCCAGTGTTAACCTGCTTCCGTACTTAGTATATGAGCAATTAGGTGTAGGAGAGCTGAAACCCACACACTGTACTCTCCAAATGGCCGGCTGATCAATCATCCATCCTAGGGGTGAGCTAGAGGATGTGTTAATCAAGGTTGGGGACTTCATATTCCCCATTGACTTCATTGTATTAGACACACAACCTGTAGCTAACCCCCAGAATTAAATTCCGGTGATACTCGGTCCCCCATTCCTTGCAACCTCAAATGCTGTGATCAATTGTCGCAATGGTTCGATGAACCTATCTTTTGGAAATATGACAATTGAACTCAACATTTTTAGGTTGGGGAATCAGCCTACCGAACCTAATGCTCATATACTAGATGTTTGCTCGATCCAGGAGATCACCCCAGAAGAGTGTGAATTCGAGGAGTTTTTGTTCGATCACGATAACCTTAACGCCACTAGTGCGTTCCTCTTCGAACCTGCTGCTGTTTCTGCGCCCGACAATGACTACGAGTGTTTCACTTTCTCGAACGATCTTAGCCACTCTCCACCCGAGTTTGAATCCTTCAAATTTCTGGATGAGTTACCTGAGCCATCCAACTCGGTCGCTTACACTCGTTTTGAACCTTTGCTGGAATCTTTCGAGTTCGAGACCTTTTCACCAATCTTGCCTTACATCGTTTCACCTCCAACACTCGAACTCAAGCCTTTGCCGTCTCACCTTAAGTACGCTTACTTGGGTGAGAACGAGACCCTCCCTGTTATCATCTCGGCTTCTCTAGCTCCAGAGCAAGAGAAATCCCTTCTTGCGGTCTTGCACAGCAATAGGCAAGCTTTTGGCTGGTCCATGGCGGACATCAAGGGGATTAGTCCCCTGATCGTTGAACATCACATTCATCTGATGGATGATGCCAAACCAGCCAGGGATCCACAAAGACGACTCAACCCAGTCATGAAGGAGGCTGTGAAAAAGGAAATCGTGAAGTGTCTGGATAGTGGTATCATTTACCCTATCTCTGATAGCCAGTGGATTAGCCTCATTCATGTTGTCCCCAAGAAGTCAGGCATAACGGTCATTACTAATGAGGCGAACGAGTTAATCCCTACTCGCACCCAAACTGGGTGGCGAGTATGCATCGATTACAGAAAACTCAACGCCGCAACGCGGAAGGACCACTTTCCGCTACCTTTCATTGACCAAATGCTTGAACGATTGGCCGGACATGAGTACTACTGCTTTCTTGATGGCTACTCCGGCTATAATCAGATTCCCATCGCAGAAAAAGACCAGGACAAGACCACATTCACTTGTCCTTTCGGCACGCTCGCATATCGTCGCATGCCCTTTGGGTTATGCAATGCGCCCGCTACCTTCCAGCGGTGTATGATGGGAATCTTCTCAGACATGGTGGAGAAATTCCTGGAGATCTTCATGGACGATTTCTCCATCTTCGGCGATTCCTTTAACGAGTGTTTGCTGCATCTTGACGCTGTCCTTACCCGATGTAAGGACAAGAACCTCACATTGAATTGGGAGAAGTGCCACTTCATAGTGCGCGAAGGTATTGTCTTAGGACATATCATTTCGCAAAATGGCATAGAGGTTGACAAAGCAAAGATTGAGGTCATTTCCAATCTCCCTCCTCCCAGATGCGTCCGAGACATCCGAGCCTTCCTTCGCCATGCCGGTTTCTATAGATGGTTCATCAAGGACTTTAGCAAGATTGCTAGGCCCTTGACTCTTCTACTGGCCAAGGACACGCCATTCGACTTCAACTCGAGCTATGTGACTGCGTTCGAGTCATTAAAAAGCTCACTCACTTCTGCTCCCGTTCTTTCTTCACCTGACTGGACGCACCCATTTGAGATTATGTACGATGCATCCGATTTTGCCATTGGTGCTGTCCTTGGACAACACATCAACAAGATGCCGCACGTAATCTATTATGCTAGCTGAACCCTGAACGACGCCCAACTTAATTATACAACAACTGAGAAGGAATTCTTAGCTGTTGTATTTTCTTTAGAAAAGTTCAGGCCCTACCTCATCGGCTCTCCAGTCATTGTCTACACAGACCATTCTGCAGTGCGCCATCTTTTTGCGAAGAAAGATGCAAAACCTCGGCTAATACGTTGGATCCTCTTGCTTCAAGAGTTTGACCTTGTCATTAAGGACAAAAGAGGATGTGAAAACGTGGTCGCCGACCATCTCTCACGACTTCCTTCTTCACCGTCTCCTCAACTTCCGATCAACGACGTTTTTCCGGATGAACAACTCTTGACAGTATCTCACGAACCCTGGTTCGCAGATATTGTGAACTATTTGGCCACAGGGTTACTGCCGACTGAATGGTCAAGTCAGGACAGACTTCGATTCTTATCCCAAGTAAAACACTTTTACTGGGACGAACCCTATCTGTTCAAGTACTGTCCCGACCAGATTATTCGTCGGTGTGTCCCTAACGATGAATTCAAGAGTGTGCTGTCATTTTGCACGATCAAGCATGTGGCGGGCATTTTGGCCCCTGAAAGACAGCTGAGAAGATCTTGCAAAGTGGTTTCTACTGGCCACAACTCTTCAAAGATGCTCATGACTATTGCAAGACTTGTTCCCGGTGCCAACACTTGGGCCGGATATCCCGGAGGAACGAGATGCCGCTCCAACCAATCTTGGTTGTGGAGATTTTCGACCTTTGGGGGATAGATTTCATGGGGCCGTTTCCCAGCTCTTTCGGGAACTTGTACATCCTTCTCGCTGTTGATTACGTCTCTAAGTGGGTCGAGGCTGTGCCCAGCCGGACTAACGACAACAAGGTTGTCGTTAGGTTTCTTAAAGAAAACATTTTCTCCCGTTTTGGGCACCTCCGAGCGATCATTAGCGACAATGGAACTCATTTCTGTAATAAGACTTTCGAGGCCTTGATGCGGAAATATTCCATTAATCATAAGCTATCTACGCCCTACCACCCCCAAACCTGTGGGCAAGCCGAAGTTTCAAATCGGCAAATCAAGCAGATACTGGATAAGATGGTTTCCAAGAACCGAAAGGATTGGTCGTTGAAACTCACTGATGCCCTTTGGGCATTTCGAACGGCTTATAAGACCGATCTTGGCATGTCTCCGTATCGGCTTGTGTACGGAAAGGCTTGCCACCTCCCTGTCGAAATAGAGCACCGCGCATTTTGGGCGATAAAAGAGCTGAATCTATCTTTCGAAGATGCGGGCAGCCATCGGAAGCTGCAACTGAACGAATTGAGCGAGCTTAGGGATGAGGCTTACGATAACGCGGTTGTCGTTAAGAACCGAACGAAGGTGTTTCACGATAAACACCTTTTGCGCAAAACTTTCGTACCTAGTCAACAGGTACTGCTTTACGACACCCGGCTACACTTCCATCCAGGAAAGCTCAGATCTCACTGGAAAGGGCCGTATTTTGTGCGGAATGTGTATCCGCATGGCGCTGTGGATTTGGAGAATCTAAGGGATGGTTCATTTTTCAAAGTAAACGGACACCGACTAAAACCGTACCTTAGTGCCGAACTAACAGATGAGCTCCTGGTCTTACAGGAGCCGGTTTACCCTGCATAATCTTCCTCTGTCTACCACCAAACTTCGGTTATCCAGCCAAGAACAGTGGATACTGTTTCAAATAAGTTTGGGGGTATGTATATACCATTTTGTATTTATTTGTGGATATTCTTTTCCATTTTTACTTTTTAAAAACATAAACAAAAAAAAAATTGTGTATATCTAACCGACAATTTTGACCCTTCAAATGATCACTTCATGCAATGACAGTGAGGACACTGTCCAGTTTAAGTTTGGGGGTACGCTCGGTACGCATTTCTAACCTTCGCATTCATATGTATATTTTGCATCTGCATACTAAAATCCATAAAATCC
This sequence comes from Agapanthus africanus, assembly GCA_030015575.1. NCBI lineage: Eukaryota > Viridiplantae > Streptophyta > Magnoliopsida > Asparagales > Amaryllidaceae > Agapanthus > Agapanthus africanus. The sequence continues at coordinate 410,301,945 of JASDDO010000026.1, forward strand.
ATAAAAATCAGAAAATTTTCTAAAAACATAAAAACTTTTCTGTCAAGTTAGTTAGTGGGAGAACTCTGATTCAACATTTCGACGGTTTTGTTTGATAAGATAAGAATAACTAAATCTTATTTTTAGATTTTGAAAACCTGAAAGATAACTCTCCTTTGAAGTTAACTATAGCTGATATACGTCTTTACATCACACTACACGTATCGTGAGTTTTGGAAATTAGATGACAAGTCTTTTATGTATAAAAACTTTTAAATGGATAAATGATTTTCTGAGAATCAAATAGGTTTGTTCTGAAATAAGTAATATCAAGAATAATTTATGAAGTGAAGCGAATATGAAGGAATGTTATTGATGCCTTAATTGGAACTAATTCTGAAAAATAACCCATCTGAAACTTGATTGGAATGATTACACACCGAACCCACTAAACATGTCTTTTATCCAAAAAAATAATTGAATTGCCGGTTATATCTCCGTTCGCATTGAATCATCATGATTTTCACGCTAAATTGTCTTTTGTTTTTGGGCCTAGGTAACTTGAGTAATTAAGTCCGCTGGGGTGTCTCTACACCTAATGCCCTAAAGCCAACTGGTTTGGGTGCATTGGCCCAAAGCTCGTTAAGAAGCCTAGAAAGTCCAGATTAAAACAAAGTCAAGCAAGTGTTCTCTCCGAGTAAAATTCCTAACGGTTCTTTGTGTGAGAATAATCTTGACAAAAGACAGGTTTTTATAAAAAAATATTTCTAGCGGAGATATGAAGGTTTTATTCTATGATAAAGACTATTGCACGTTCACAGAGGTGTGTATGAAATGAAAACAAGAAAAAGGTGGAGTGAAAAATAAGACCTAGTTTCCTGTTAAGGAAGATAGAAATTCTGAAGTTGAAACCTTATTGGAAAACGAAACTTGAAAAATGCTTAACTCTTTATAAAACTTATGTGATCCTTCTAAAATTTTTATCTGGGCTTTATTGTATGACATGATGACTTTATTCGACCCTTCTGGAACTTAACGATACTATTTGCACTGCACGTAAAGACATATAAAATCTTAAGTTAAATAAGAAGCGAGATGTGAAAAATAAAGGTTCGATAGTCTAGACTTAGGATAATAGAACTGTTATTTTCTGAAACAAAACTTTAGGGTTTGAATCATAGTTATTTTGCAAAACTAGCTTGACCGGATTTTGTGGGTATTATCCGCTGAAAACCCTCAGGAGACAAAACTCCTCCTACTAGGGACACCTAGAGGTTTAACGGCTTGTTGCACATGCTCAGTGCAATCGCCTTCCCTGCGAAAGTGAGGTTAGGAATTTTTTGTGAATAAATTGGCTTTGCTCGGGACGAGCAAATGATAAGTTTGGGGGTATTTGTTCATATCAGATTTTTGCATTTTTATACCGCCCAATTTTTATCATATTGCTTATCGGTAGGTACTCTTGAGCCGTATTTGCTAGTCAATTGCAGGATACAGGTTCTCGGCTCTAAACGGTGAAATTCATGGAAAAACACGACAAACTCCGGATTACTGCCAACCACAGATAAAACACGGGTCTCCGCTCTCTATCCGTATGTTGCCGCACACCAGTCTAAGGGACAAAATGGCAAATCGATGTCATTTTCTTGCACAAAGCTCAATGGCAATACAAGATCCAACATATCTACGCGGAGCTCAAGAAAAATCATGACAAAAGATCCACATCAAATCACCTTTTGATCTGTTGGAATTCTGGAAAAATTGTGAAGAGATTCTGAGAAAAATCATATACCAGACTGAAGTACATAGAAGACCAGGGAAGCACACAAAACCCGAGGGGCTAAATCCTCTATATGGCCGTGGATCCGCGGCCAATAGGGGATCTAGGCCGCGTATCTGCGGCCGTACAGGCTCCTCAGATGGAGATTTTTTAGGGTCAGTTTGGTAATTTTATAACAAGGCAGATTGTTGCCCTAGGTTTCCAGTTCCCTACCTATAAATAGTCCAGAACTTGCCAAAGCCAAGGGTGCTTATTCTTGTATTTAGATTTTAGAATACATGTGTTGTTGTTCTTCCTCCTCTCATCTCTTCTCCATTAAAAACTTGTAGTGAGCTTTTGTGAGTGAAGAATGAATAAAGGAGTTCTTGTTCTTACCATGCTTATCTTGTTGTAATCGTTAATTATACTTGCTTGTATTTTTCTTTTGCTAATCTAGTTGTTGTTATTTTCTTTCTTGTTCTCTTTTCCTTTATTCTTAAACAACCATGATGCTTACGCTTGATCCTTGCCGAGGTGAGGTCGCAAATAGCTAGTTGTAATCTTCTAACCTCTTTCTTTCTATTTTTCTCCTTTGTTTTATTTTCATTTTTCTTGTAATGGGTGAGTAGTTTCCATACTTGTTAGGGTAGGATAAGGAAAGTTTGAGAGAAGGAAATCTCTCTCACTCTTTCCTTGCCCAACATCTTAAATCGGACTCCCGTTAATTGAACCACAATCTGCTCCCTACGGCACCCTATCCTACATGATAGCGGTGATTCCGTAGTGAGACCGGTTGTGGTTGAATTAACTGGAGGTTAAGGCTAAGAGCCAAGAACGGACGGACAAGCACCAAAAGGATGAACTTATGCATTGGAAAGCCTAGCTTATACCCGCAAGTTCCTTCCTAGTCGTGCTAATCCCCGTTGTTTCCGATTACCGTAACACCGATATTAAGAGTGGCAACGAAAGAAGTGAGCGACTCTTAACTCAAACAAACCTAATCCTAACCCTAACAAGCTCTCTTTACATATCATTTTAGCATGTAGTTAATCTCAAAACAAACCTGGACATTTGGACTTAACTCGTTAAAGCACATAGAAAAAGATTCCCATCTCCCTACGGAAGACCCGTACTCAACCGGCTAGCTACAAGCGAAACCGTCTTGATTGCGGTAATAAACTTGAACACGCAAAAACTCTAACAATCTGTGTCACTAGTAGGAGGAGTGTTGTCTCCTGAGGGTTTTCAGCGGATACTACCCACAAAATCCGATCAATTTAGCTTATCGACTTTTATTCTCCAATTAGGTTTTCTAATAAGAACTCTATTATTTTCGACTCAGAAATTATCCACCCATATTTTTCACGCTTTCTTATTATTTAACTTAAGATTATATATGTTCTGTAGACTTACTTAGCTTTTAGCATCTTTTAAGTTTTCCTTCTAGGGTTCCATCTCAACTTAGGAATTTTTATCATCTCTATTAAAGATATAAGTCCTATCTTTCATTCAAACCCCAATCATATACCCCCTACGTGTGTGTATGTATCACCCCTACACTTGGAAATTCAAATCAAGCTATTATACTCATGTCCATCGTCCAAAGTACTTTTGAGTTGGTGAATTTTTAAATGAAATTGCTCACACATCCTTTATGCGACCGTTAATACTTCTTGAGGTACCAACAACCGATTACAAAATGTGTTTGCACAATAAGGTGTAATTCCTAGTCTTGTAACACCTAAGGCTTTAGCAATGACTCCCAAACTAGTTGGTTTAAAGCACTAGGTGATAAAGAACCTTCGCTGAATTTTTTTCTATTTTTATGCAGCCTTAAGTACTTACAAAAACCAGTGTTCATTTTTTTATCTCTTTATTCACACTTTTTTTTATTTTATTTTCCTTCATACTAAGGACTTTAGACAAGAGCATTTCAAGGTCGCTTCTACTATTCCAAGTTTCAAGGTTCGTGTTTGTGCAATTTGTAGGGTATATATTTTTAGAATTTAGACTTAAGCTTAGGAATTATTTTTCAAAGTTATACTTTAATAAAAATATCAATACTCTTCCCTTGTTTTGACTTAGCCCAAGAAGTGAACTTAAAATTTGCCTATTTCTAAGTAAACTATAAGGACATATATTATCTACCGTTAAATTTTAAGAAAGGTTTTTTTTAGGGTTTTTAATCTACTAAGTTTAGGATCTAGTTTTTCCTAACTAGTCAACCGCCATGTCAAACTCAAGTCAGTTATGGCCAAAATTGAATCTTTCAATTTTTATAATTTTTGAAATTTTTCATTTTTTATGGGTTTTTAAAATAAGTATGCAAATGCAAAAATATACATATGAATGCGAAGGAAGAAAGCTTACCGAGCATACTCCCAAACTTAAACTTGACAGTGTTTTCACTGTCAGGCTACACCAACTGGGTCAAAATGTCGGCACTCCCCTGTTTATTTTTTTTATATATTTTTTATTTTTTAAAAGGAAAAAAAAAATATATATATATATATAAAAATGTCCCCCCAAACTTAAGTGAGACAGTGTTTCTACTGTTTTAAGCGTTAAAGTTCAGAGTTAGGGATGAGAAAAATCAAACTATACAAGGCCTTACACAGGCCAAAGGTTAGCACCAACCATTCAAAAAATTTATCGTGATAATGGTAGGGTTGATGAAAGAACGGAGTGTAGAGAAAGGAGTTGAGAAACACACGAGACTGTATGGGAAGAAGGGTGGAATATGGTCTCGGTATATTCAGAGAAGAATGGCGGAAGAGAGAAAAAAGTGTAGTACGAACTTTAGGGTGTAAATTGAGTGAATGAATTAGCGAAAATTGTGATGACCGATGTGTTAAAAGCGATTGTGCTATTCTATCAACCCGTCGAGAAATGGGGTCAAATCCCTCAAGATTCGCAAGAAAACATGTGTACGTTGAACTTGGTAAACCATCAATTGAACATAGAAGCGTGACGAATTCTTGTTTGGTCGAAACGTTAGAAAGGACGAAAGGGAGTGATTTAGGGATAGTCTTATTCTCACCTAAGAAGACTGTCTCGAACTCGAAGGATTCCATCAATGGTTCGAAATGACTGTAAGCAACCGAGTCTGATGGTTCAACTAACTCATCTGAAAATTCAAAGGACTCAAACTCGGGCGGTGAGTCTTCAAAATCGTTCACAAAAGTGAAACACTCGTAATCGTTATCGGTTGCGAGAACTGTGTCAGATTCAAGGAGGAACGCACTAGTGGCGTCAAAACTACTGTGATCGAACAGAAATTTTTCAAGCTCTCAGTCCTCATGCGTGATCTCTTGTATGGTCGGAATGATGGAAAAGAGGGAGGGTGATTTAGGAAGTATAACAGTTAAAGGTTTAGGAGGATGAGTTGGAAAATCCGACTCATCAAACAAAAATGGTTCATCCTCAATACTATACTCAATACTATCCGCATAATTCTCCTCAAAAGTTATCTCATCCATGTTATTATCATCAAAATCAAGACGCATATGAAGTTCGGGAGAAACATTTAATGACTCGGGATGATGAATTGGAGAGAAAATTTCAGTCAAAATCTACGGATTCATCATCCAAAATATTCCCGGTGTCAATATCCTCAATCAAGTGAAAACTAATTCTCTTAGACACCTCATTAAAAGCATGGATATCAATCAATTTAGGTTCTAGAGTGGAGGTGTAGAGGTCAAAAGGATTGGTGATAGTTTCACTTGAAAAGGGCTCTTTACAATCTGGCAAATAAAACACTACAAAGTCGCACAACACATAACACGTTTTATCTTTAACTGGTGAATCATTTGGGACACTTGATTGACATTCAAAACCGGAGTTATGGAATCCAATTGGTAATGGGTAGGTTTGATTTGGAAGGGTGTACAGCTCACTCTCACCACTCAAATTCTCACTCTGTCCAACCGCCTCATCATAAATTGGAAGATTTGGAGCTAGTTGGAAACTAGATACCGGTTCACTAGGTTGCATAAAGGCGGCAATGGATGCATCCAAATTCCTCATCTGTCGGTTTGTTGCTGCAATGTACGCTTCCAACGACTGTTCCAGACTAGACATGGGTTGTGAAGGGGTTTTAGTAAAAGATTCAAAATTGTTTGGATACGTGAAACTGGTTGTGTAGAAACAATGTTGAGGAAGGTATGAAAGTTAGGTAGGGCTGGTAGGAATTAAATGGTTGGACATGATTAGGATCAACATTTGGATAAAAAGGTGAATGGAACTGTTGATCCCTAGAACTGGATGTGCTGAGAGGAGTGAAAGATCGCCTACGAGATTGTTCAATATGCTCAGCTATAGACATGGGTTTCGGAGTTACAATAGGACTCGAAAAAGGAGTATCAACGTAAGAAGGTGGCGAGGGTTGAAATGGTTGATACAAAGTGGATTGCAGAGTCGAACTGTTTCTTCTAGACGCTTCTATTCGATCTTTCAAAGAAATTTTGGGCATGGAGGGGTCGTCCGTAATTCGACCAAAACAATTCGCGTAGGAAGCAAAGTTTGGTTCAGGATACCAAAGTTCGGCAAGCGTTTTATGAGGTGGGGTACCCATGATGTAAGAAAGGAGAAGAAAAAGAAAGTGGGGTACACGGATTTCTTAGCGACAAGTTGTAAGGGTTTTTTGTAAAAAAAAAAATTTCCTTTTTTCTTTTTGTTTTTTTTATGTGGAGCTTTTTGCGTAAAAAGATTTTCAATAAAAGGCTTAGACACACGTTCAATCAATCATAAATTCACAATCAAGCCTAGATCTAGGGTCACCTAGGTCAGCTAGACAGCTCCTAACTGTTCCAAAGGGCAAGAAGTAGGATCTCAAACCGCCTCTTCACCGCCAATTGTGTCCAGGTAAGCACAAGTAGAGAAAGAAAGGATCCGCTCACGAATCACCGTGAGACGGGCCTTTTAAAGTTACCTTTCACTACCTGTCTAGCCTAGGTACCACAACGTCAGGTTAGGATCAACGGTCGATGCCTACAACTAGTCCTGTGTCCTATTGAGCAAGTCCTTAGGGCCGAGTCTAATCTTTTTGTAATTAGATTGATGGTCAATGCAATATGCCTTATGTGATTTTTGGGGTCCTGGGAAGGGTGATGAAATCCCCACCCAATCTGGATTGGTGTTCAAGCCCCTTAAAGTCAACTTAAAATATGCAAAGCAGTAAACACAATCACTTGCACAATTTTTTTTTTAGCGCGGTGCAAAGAATCCTGCACAAGATTAATTATTGGAAGGGGGAGAAATTTTTGGCGCAAAAAATCCTGCAGGCAAATTTTTACAGAGGAGATATTAGGGTTGCAGAGAAGGAGAGGAGACTTACAGTGGGTTTTCGGTCTGCTGACGTCAGCAGAACGCCGCGGAAGCATGGTCAAAACCTGGTCAACGCGGCGGAAACGCGGTACAAAAGTCGATTCAAGCCTCCCAACTTCTTCTGTTGCTCTGTTGTGATTTTCCTCTGTTGTTCAGATCTGTTGTTTTCTGTTTCGATCTCTGGATTTTTCCAGATCTGAATTTTTTCGTCGGTCGTGCAAAATTCAAACGAAATAACCTTCACAAAATAACAAAATGATAATTTTTTTATATATTTTATAATTTTTTTCTTCATTTTTTTTAATGATTTTTCAATTTTATATTAACCCGAAATTACAAAAAGAAAATAACAACGCCATCCCCGGCAACGGCGCCATTTGATTGTTCAAAAGAATATTTATAACCGCAATCAAGAACGGCGTCGCTTGGTAGCTAGCCGGTGAGTACGGGTCGGTCCACAGGGATTTTGTGTATTTCCTAATTGTTCTAATGAGTTAATTCCGATTGTTGTCGGAGTGATTAAATCTAAAAACTAAGATTGATCTACACTAGGGCTAGAATCTTGCTAGGGTACGGGTTAGGTTTAGTTTAAGTTTGGAAAATCAATATTCCTCACTGCTTTATATGCCTTGTTTAAGATCTATTAGGTGTTATGGTAATAATTAATAAACTGGATTAGTACCTTCGGGAAGAAACGATGTTTCTTCCTCTAGGTTCTTGTCCTTCCTTTCTTAATCCTTACCCTAACCTCCATGGAAAACATGCGCAACCGGTCATTTATACTACGATATCACCGCTACCTCGTGGGATAGGATGGCGTAGGGAGCGGTGTGTGCATGTATGCATGAAGTCCTATAAAAAGGTGTGATGGGCAAGAAAAGGGTGAGAAATCTTCATCTCTCAAGCCTTCCCCAAATCTTACCCTAACAAGAGAGGAGACTACTATCTCATTAGGGAATTGAATAACATGTTCTAACTATTTAGCTAGGGCAGAGAATAAAATTAACTAGGGCAGAAAGGAAAATTATACTAGGGCAGATAATAAAATTAACTGGGGCAATGAAAAGAAAACTTACTCCTAATTTTTATTTGATGCTCTCTTCATACATTGCAGAAATTTACAGATCTGAATTTTGATAAAATGAAATGAGGCACAAGAAGAGCCATACCTCTAATAGAGGTTTAGGGCTTCTATTTTTAGATCATAAAACCCTAGGGTTACAATCGATTCGCATCTGCATTTACAATTTTACCCCTAAAGAAGACTAGTCAACGCACCGCCATGCCGCCAAATTTTTTTTTTTTTTGCACCGACATGGGCGACGCTTGGCCGTGGATCCACGGCCAAGAGCCAGGTTTGGCCGCGGTTCCATGGCCATGTAGGGGTATCTTGGGCTGAATCTTTCTGGTCCTCTTCTGGTTGAATTTTTCTTCTTGTTTCATCACTTGGTTTCTCAGATTGTCTTCTAGATTTCTTCCAGATTTCTACAGTCAATAATGTCGTGGACTTTACCATTTGCTTCGTGTCGAAGTCTTGAACCTTGCGCTGCCTTTGTACTTTATGAACTTGTTCATTGGTCTTCGTTTATTCTCAAAATGTAGGCTTGATCAAGATTCTTCCATTTGTTGGTCGTAGTCTCACTTTTGCATCGTCTTTTCATCAATTTCACTGTTTTTGTTCCGAGAACCTATAATCTGCAACTATGTAGCAGACATGGATCAAAAGCACCTGTTTATTTGTAAAATGAATAAGAATGGGGAATATAATAATGCAAAATTATGGTATGAACACCAGTCCCTCTTATTTCGAGACACCGTCTTTTTCACGATCTTCGTTATGGTCTTGTTAAAAGCCTCAGCTAGACCGTTAGCTCGGGGATTATAGACCGATGAATATCTCCATTCAATGTTATGCTGTTGTGCGAAGCGGCTGATCTTGTGGCTTCTATAGGCTGGCCCGTTATCGGAGATAATCCGTCGCGGAGTGCCGAACCGGTAAATGACATGTGTCTTGAAGAAATAGAGGATATTCTCCATCTTCACTTCTCTTAGCGGTACTGCTTCTGCCCATTTGGAGAAATAATCAGTTGTCGCCAAAATGAATTGATGTCCTCAGGACGATGCCGGTTCGATGGGGCCGATTATGTCAGTCCCCCAAATTTCGATCGGCCAGCTAGCCACCATTGGATGTAGTGGATTCAGATGCTGATGGATAAAATCTCCATGAATCTGGCACGATTGGCATTGCTTCGCGTATTCGAGGCAGTCCTGGATCATCGTGGGCTAATTGTAGCCCATCCTTTTGATCTTCAGCTTCATTTTCGGCCCGTCTTGGTGAGAACCGCAGAGTCAGTCATGAGTTTCTTGGACGACTCTCTTTGCCTCTTCAGGTCATAATCATCTTAGCCACAGGGAGTCAAATGATCTCTTCTATATAGTATCATTGACGAAGGCAAAAGACAGAGCTCGTTTTATGAGCTGATGCCTTGAGGATGCGTCTTCAGGTGTTCGACGGGATTTGAAGTAGTCTATAAAGACTTCTTTCCAATCCTTAGTCTTTTCCTGATCTTTTATTTGTAGGGCCATTTTCTCGGTCGCTCCCTTCTTCTTGGACGATTCTGGAGATATTTCTGTCGGTGCGAGAACCCGACGGCTTTGCACAACGATCCTCATGTCATCGAGGTTCTCGTCGGCTATTTCTTTAGCAAGCTTAGCTAACGCATCCGCTTTGCTATTCTCCGCTCGCGGTATGCTTTCCAGGGCATAGGCAGGGACTTGAGTTAGCAGATGCTGCACTCTCTCGCCGTATTTCACCAACTCCGGTTTGTACGTTTGATAGTTGCCATTTACTTGACTAACGACCAACTAGGAGTCTCCATATATGAGGAGGTTCTCAATTCCTATGTCGATGGCGATTTCAAGACCTGCTATCAAAGCTTCATATTCGGCTTCATTATTCGTCCTCGGCTCTATTAAAGAGAAGGCAAAGCACATTATCCCTCCTTGGGGAGTCACGAAGATGAGGCCTACCCCTGATTTGATTATGGGGGTGCTTTGTTTGTGCTTCTTCATGGAAGATGCCCCATCGAAATAGAGTTCCCACTGGGTATCATTCTCTCTTTTCTCCTCGTCGATCGTGTCAAACGCATGCTCGTCTAGCAATTCGTAGTTCAAGGGAGATTCGGCAGGTATCGGATGCTCAGCGAGGAAGTCGGCGATGGCCTAGCCTTTCACTGCCTTGAGGGGTCGATAAGTTATCGAGAACTCCATCAAGAGCAGGGCCCATTTAGCGAGTCGTCCCGTTAATATAGCCTTTGACATTAAATATTTGAGAGGATCCACCTTCGATATGAGATGGACCTCATGTGCCAACGCGTAGTGTCTGAGCTTCGTTATTGCGAAGATCAACGCCAGGCAGTGTTTTTTGATGGGAGAATAATTGCTTTCTGCCCCCAGTAGAACTCGACTCAAGTAGTAGAGGGCTCTTTCTTTCCCTTGGTCGTTTTCTTGTGCCCATAGTGCACCTAGAGAACCCTCAAGGGCGGTTGTATACAGAATGAAAAGCTTTCCCTCTAACGGGAGCGGCCAGCACTGGCGAATTCTGCAGGTATTGCTTGATTTTGTCTGCACTTTGGCATTTGCGATCCCAGATGAACGGAGTCCCCTTCTTCATTAGGTGACTGTAAGGGCGGCACTTGCCAGAAAGATTGGCTATGAATCGCCGGATATATGCGAGCTTTCGTTGGAGAGACCGGAGCTGCTTGAGTATTCTTGGTGGAGGCATTTCCATAATCGCCTTGATCTTTGACGGGTCTATCTCAATGCCACCGTGGCGGACGACGAATCCTAGGAATTTTCCTGAGGAAACTCCGATCGCGCATTTGAGAGGGTTCATCTTCAAGTTATATTTCTGAAGGCGCTGTAACACGATCTTCAGATGCTCTAAATGTTCATCGTATGATTTGCTTTTAACTACTAGGTCGTCGATATAGCATTCGATGATTTCATGTATGAGGTCATCGAAGATTTTCGTCATGGCCCACTGATAGGTGGCACCGACATTCTTTAGACTGAAAGGCATCACCTTATAGCAGAATATGCTTAAAGGGGTCCGTAAAGCGGTATGCTTCTGGTTCTCGGGATGCATCTTTATCTGATTGTATCCTGATGAGCCATCCATAAAGGAGAAGACTTCGTGAGTAGACGTATTATCTATCATCAGCTCAGTGACCGGTACTGGAAAGTCGTCCTTCGGACAAGCTTTGTTGAGATCCCGAAAGTCCACACATATGCGCACCCTCCCGTTTTTCTTTATCACCGGGACGATATTGGCGATCCAATCAGGATATTGAACCTCTTGGATGAAGCCGGAGTGGATTAGCTTCTTGACCTCGGCATTGATTCTCATCTCAAGCTCAAGCCGCATTCTTCTCGGTGCTTGTTTGATCGGCTTGACATCTGAAGAAATCGCCAATTTGTGGACAGCAATTTCTGGATCTAGTCCCGACATCTCTGAATAGTTCCATGCAAAGCAATCTTTATACTTCATGAGCACATCTTTAAGCGTAGCCTTCTTTTCTTCAGACAATAGTTCACTGACGAACGTCGGCCGTGGGTCATTTGCCATTCCCAAGTCGATTTTTCTGAGGTCATCTGCAGTAGTATGTATCCCGTCTTCCAGCTCTTTTGGCGCCGGTGGAAATTCTGAGATCAACTCATCTTCATTGTTTTCGAAGCACCAGGGGAGTTCATCCATATTCTCAGGTTCTTCTTCTGACAGCGTTATCACATGACAGGTACGAGACCATTTCCAAGACCGACATTGATCCGGCTCTGCTTTCATGGCTTTCGGTTCATGCTTCTGCGGCGGGGTTACCCTCCAACTGCTAGATAAAGCGAACTTGCCTTGCTGATACTGGTCTTCTACCCAGTCTTTAAACGTGAAGCAGTCTTTGAGAGGATGTCCTATCACTCGGTGATAAGAGCAATAATCCGGGTGAGAGACCCCGCCTGCTTGCTCGGGATGCTTGGACTCCAGGAGGGTAATCATCTAATGTTTTATGACAAGATCAAGTATCTTCCTTGTCTTGTCTTGGGAAAAAGAATACGCTCGACCCATCTTCCTTATAAGAGATGAATCTTGGTTTCTCGATTCTCGATCGCGTGGTTTCTTGGTCCCGCTTTGTCACTGTTGGACGCCTTTTCCGTTCTTGGGTTTATTTCTGCCTTTGTGTCGAGTTTTTTGTATGACAGGTTGGCGACGAAGGGCATCTTCACTTTCCGTAGCCTGCTGAAGGAGGTGCTGTGTCCTGGCTTTCTCGTAGATTGCCATTTCGCGGCTATGATCATCCCTGACCTTTTGACCCGCTTCCTTTATTAGCTTGTCCATCTGTTCTTCGAATACCGGACTTTGCATTTTCACAGATGGAGCTCGTTTTGGTTCAGGGTTAGCTTCTTCCCACAGAGCATCACCTTCTTCGTCGAAGTCATGTATGACGTGGCAGTCGCATAATAGTTCTTGTTTCTTGGTTTGAACATATCCAAGCCCGCTTGTTTCCATTCTCCCATTGGGCAATTTCAGCTGAGTTCCGAGGACGTTCCAGATCCTATTATAGAACTGAGTTTGTTGAGCAGTATTTTTGAAGAGTACGCCTTGGCGCCTCAACATTCTTTTTAATTCGTCTATGTAGTATCTGGGCAAACTGATGGGCTAGAGCCTGTCAAGTGTAGAATCCGCACCATGCCAAATTTCTTTTTCCACTTTGGTTTCCCCGGATCGATAGAATAGGATCGCCTTTTCGCCTGGGGGACATAAAACGTCTGCAGTTCTTGCACACTGTAGGTGTCAAGTGTGTCAAGCTCTTTGTAATGCTCTTGTGGAACCATGGCGATCTGCAAACTCTGATTATCTCTGACGAAGGCTTGCACTGATGGACGAGCCGAGAATACTACGTGGACCTCGTCTTCAGAGTCATTACCAAAGACCAGAATAAGAGTTGAAGGTCCCGGTTTGTTGTATTGGGGAGCCCCCGAATAAACTATCTCTTCCTCTTCGGTATCACTCCCGAAGACCGGAATAATGGTGATAGCTTTGTTCTTGTCCTTCAGTTTGCGATATCTTTCTGTGTCTTCGAAATCAAGCAAGAAGTATTTGCATCCTCATATTTGCGGACTTCGTTCATGGAGAATGGGTTTAGTTCTCCTGTCACAGTGTACTCGAGACCATCTTTGAAATACTTCATACACTGATGTTGTGTAGAAGGGATGATGTTGTACTCATGTAACCAAGGCCGGCCGAGTAAAGCGTTATAGCAGGTCTTAGCGTCAATGACGTGAAACTTGATGTCCATGACTAGTAGCCCAAAACGCAGCGTCAGTATCGCAGACCCGAGCATCTTTGACTGGGAGTCAAACCCGAAGATAATGATCTTATCCCGAGCGAGGTGTTGAACGCTCATGCAGTTTTGTTTTAACACTCTTACATTGAGGAGGTTAACGGAGGACCCATTGTCGACCAGGATTTTGCCTATCTTGATATCATGTCAGTATCTGAAGACATAAAGGGGACGGTTATACTCACACGTCCCGAGGAGAAGGTCTTCATCGCCGAACGTGATATCGGCCGTATGCACTTCTTCCAGCTCGTTCTTCATCTTTTCCTCGGCGAGGAAAGCATGGAACTGTTCGAGCTCTTGTAACGTCTTGATCAGAGAGTCTCTTGCTTCTTTTGATAACAAGAGGGCATCAAGAATGCTTAGCTGCGAAGGTAGTTTCCTTAAGTGTGCCAGAACATTGTAATCCACCTTATTTTTCTTTGGCGGGTCCTTGGCTGTCAGCTCTTTGACGGCTTGATCATTTAGGCAATGTCCTCAGGGACCTTTTCTTTCCCCTTATCCTTTTTATTCGACCCACTGTCCGCGGGCCTGAGATTCTTTTCAAGCAGCGTACGATTGCGCAGCTGAATGTTCTCGCAGCTCTTCGGTCCTTCCTCTTTTCCCGAGGTGGATTCATTAAAGAGAGGGCTAAGTGTCATTTCTTCGTCAGAGTCGCTCCCGAAGGTGAGAACTTGCGATCCCCCAGCGTTGACCTTATGACAGTTGCCGACAGTTCATTTACGCTCCTCGGTCGTATTTCTTTGTTCCGGACGAGTTTTGTGTTTCATCCGCTTGAAATGTTGTCGATGCACAACATATCCCTGCCACCAGTTTTTAAAAGCGTTGCACTCTTCGGTGGGGTGCACAATCCTTCGATGGTATAAGCAGTAGCTAGGATATATATCTGCTTCATCATGAGTGTTTCCTTCGGAGGGTGGTAGCTTCATTCCCGTCGATATGGCTTTGTCCAACCTTTTCCTCATCTTGAGCCTCCTTTATTTATGGCGGATGTACTTTGATCTGGTGAGAGTGTTTCGACCCTTTCGTCCAGTCGCCAACGTTTGGTCTTTTCAAATATGGCCATCTCACGCTCTCGATCAGCTTTGCTTTTAAGAAGAGCTTCGTCCAGGAATGCATCAATCATTTCGTCTGATGACCTTAGAAGTTTCGGCTCAGGATCTGCCCCCAGTTTCTCTGCATATGGAGCTTCTTCATCATTTATCGACGAGTGAGAGATCACATGTCAACTTGCCATGTAATCCTCCGATTCATCCGACAAGTCTTCTCCATTGTCGTCATCTCCGTCCTCAAGGACGTGGCTGAGAAACTCTTGAAGTGTGACTGGAGTTCACGCCTTCTGGTTATCTTCCTCCAGCGTGTCGATATGTTTTTGCAGGTCTGTGCGCTTGTCATCAGGCTTCACGGGCTTTTTGGTCTTCTTCTTCTTCGAAGACTTTGATGGCTGGGCTTGAGCGTTTTGATTATCTATACCAATTATTGGAGTCAGGCGCGGCTTCAGCATTCCCTCAATGATCTCGGGTTCCAGCGGACTTTTCCACCTGATTACCGGGCATGTGTGAAGATCTTTCAGCATTCTTTTCGTCTTAGCTGAAAGAGCGACCTCCCATGGAGCTTCTTCTATAAAAAAGCACGATGCCCCCGGCGTGTCCACCTTTTTAGGGGTGTGCTGTTGCGGCGGATTTAACTTCCAGTTTTCAGACAGCGCGAACTTGCCCTGCTGGCATTGGTCTTCAACCCAATTTTTAAAAACGTAGCAATTTTTGAGTGGATGGCCCAATACTCGATGGTAGGGGCAGTAATTGGTACCGTTGACATCGTTCGGTTGTAGTGGGTGTCTCGGCTCCGGTAGAGTGATGAGCTCGTTGCGCACTACTAGTTCGAACAGTCTCCTTGTTTTATCCCGGGGAAACGAGTAAGGACGTCTCAACTTCTCATCGAGGGATTGCCGCTTGTTGCTTTGGCGAATAACTGGTCTCGGGCCACTTGGTTGTTGCTGAGCCTTGGCGACGAAGGTTTCTTTCCCTTTCCCCTTCCCATTTCGAGGACCCGTCTTTGAGGAGGACGGTCTATGGCCCATCTAGTCCATTTGGGCCAGCTTGTCAATCAAGGCCTGGAAAGTAGTTAGCTTGAAGAACATCATGAATTGGGATATGGTCACCTATGGATCAAGAGTACCCACAAACATGCCTACCGCAGAAGCTTCCTCGATGCGTTGTTCGCACTTCGAGCATAGATTTTGCCATCGTATCGCGTACTGGAACCATGTCTCGCCCGGCTTCACTCTGGCATTAATTAATGCTGTGATTGGGGTGCATTCGCTAGCGCTCACGAAACGTTGGGTGAACAGCAATTCCATCTCCGTAAAAGTTTTGACGGAGTCATTGGGCAGCTCTGAATACAACTCAAATGCCATTTCCGCCAAGCTGCTGATGAACTCATGAAGTAACAATTTGTCATCATCTCCGGTATTGCCGCAGAGAGCCTTGAACTGAGCGACATGTTGATGGGGATTGTCTGTCCCCTTGTATACGTGAAACTTAGGAATCATGTATCCTGGCGGATACTTGATCTGATCGTACCATCTTGGATATGGTCGCCCAGTACTGACGACTTGGCCGGTTGCTTCATTCGCTTGATGAGCTTGTATTTGTTGAGCTATATAATCATCGAGCATGGCTTTGAAGATGGTCTCCTCCTTGGCTGCTGACAAAGTCGGCGGAGGATTTGATGTCTCTCCTCTATCATCTTCAATTATTACTGGAGGATCTTCGGCTGGAGGGTCTGGCTGGATCATCAGGCCCACCATATCTTGGAATAAAAGGGCCATTCGTTTTATGTTGGCCGCTTGTTCCGTGGCCTCTTTTTCCTTCTTCTCAAGCATTCTCCGAAGGAATTCGACATCCGTTTCCTTCTGATGACGCTGCTCCGAAGATGTCTCCAGGCCTGCTTTTGGTCCCGTGAGTGCGGCCATGGCTGTTAGCATCTCTTGGAGCTTTTATTGTTGTTGCTCCTGAGCCTTAGTCACTGATGACTTAAGTGGTCGGTGACCGTAGAGATACAACTATCCTCTTTTCCGGATGCCATATAAACAGTATGCACCACCATGCCCCCAGACTTGGGGCGTTTAGATTCAGTGCCCTTGAGATTCGTTGCGGACACAGGAACTTTCTCCGGCCTCCTTCTTTTGTGGGCGGTCGAAGTTGAGGGAGTCGTTGCAGCGGGCACCCAAATAGATGACCTCTCATGTGGTATGACAAGGTGGTCCTTCTCTTGCCGAACTTTCATTTTTTTCGATCGGTGGGAGTAGTCTTGGTTGATCACTAAGTCTTGGACTTGTCGCCAGACTTTGTAAATTTTGGAGGATAGCCGCTGAGGGGGCTGCTCCGGCTTCGCCTTTGTGATCTTTTCAATAGGCGGAGCAGACTTTTTCAGCACAGCAGTTGGCGAATTCCTGCGCACCCTGTTAAGTAATTCAAAGCTGTTCCCAGTTGGAATAGCAACATCAATTTCCACCATTGGAGCTAGAGGAGTCAGTCCAGAAGGAGAGATGCCCCCAGCCTTCCTTACTCGGCGCCACTGGCGACGTCGAGCATGGCGAGCGGCCGGGACAACCTCCATTGTTGGATCAGCTTTTCCATGCTCCCTGTTCCGATGAGAGCCTGTCGTTGGTGTCAGCCTGTCAAAGACAGACGTCCGCTGAGAGGGGACGGTCAACTTGTCGAAAGCCGACCTTCGAGTAGGGAGAGCAGCTTGGATGACCTCAGCTGTAGCAGGAGTCGGAGTTTCCTTCTCTGGTATTGCGAGTCTCTTTGCGGGCCCACTTGAGCTTTGACCCATCCTGTCGAAGACTAAGGCATTGGAGTTGGACAACCCGCTGAGAGGGGCTATGGTGGTTGCAAGCCGATCAAAGACTGACTTCTTCATAGTTTCCTGTGTCGGCATCTAAACGCTGTAGCTCGTTGGTGGAATCATGATCCCGAAGAATAGCCCAGTGGTGGCTTGGGTCACTTGTTCCACCGGCATTGTGAAAAGGGAGGTTTCTTGGGGCCCGTAGGTCACTCCTCCGGCGGGGACGGAGTGAGAGTTGTTGCAGTTGTTGCAATTTATGCAGTTGAAAGCCATTGATCTTCAGTCTTCTGCACAGAGCAAGACACCAGATTTTAGTACCTCGAATCTAGGGGCAACCATAGCAAACCGCGATTCGTTCGCGAAACACGACACACGAAGTGTGGAGTGGAAAGAGAAAAAGGTTCCACCGGGCGTGCCAGAATCTGTTCCTTGCCAAAACACGGAGACGCGTCCCCATAGGTCCGTCTTGCCTGAATTTCGAGGGCAGATGCTATTTGGTGCTATCTGTCCATCTCTCCGAAGATGCCAAGTTGATTTATGGCACCATGTATCGGAGGTTTAAACAGATGCGGCCGATATAGCATACTTCTTCAGATTCCCCCTCGTTGAGGGGTTTTTTATTGTGGGAACGCTTTTCCCTGCAGGCGCAAGCCCCTGCAGTTAATTATGCTACCGCGTCGCGGTAACCACTTTCTCCTTCTCCAGATGGTCACTTCGTGTCGTGGGTGTTTGTTTTGTTTTCGGTTGCCCGTGTTGGAGATAGTGCCCTCAGAGTCAATTATTAGGTCACAGGTACGTGATTGTAATGATTGAGGGAGGACCTATCCCGGTAGGACAGTCTTACTCGAGATGATAGTATGCTATCTGGTTTACCTTTATCATCGTGTACTGCTTTAGGTGACATGACACGTCGCTATTACACGTTGATAGAGCTCCTAGGATTCTTGCTTGACCACCAGCAGTATGAGGGCGATCATATAAGTGGGAGCTGGGGGTCTACAAGCATATCCTTAAAAGGTCCCTAGTCGTGGGAGTTTCGAGACCGGGCATCGATACTCCATTAGTAGACTAGTGTATACAGTCGAGACCCCGACGAGGGGCGGTGGCCGGTCTCACAAGCCACTGGTGTCAGTTGGATCACCTAAGATGTATACAGGTGCTCATTGGGTTATGAGTACACCGGACAGGACTCGCCGGGAACATGCTAGTTGGTCATATACCAGACGTCAGATGGCAGTTCCCTGGTGACATGTGTGCAGGTTAGTTCATCGACCTGGGGATCGTCATTTGTCTCGTGTGAGTTCCCACTGTACTTTGATTACTACCCTACCACGGCTCAAAGGAGTCGTGCAAACAGGTTTTAGTTGGGTACAGTCCCGAGCCACATGGAGGCAGTGAGCGTATCTTCAGGGGTTCGTCTCTCCCGGTATTGGGGGTGAGGTCGTGCTGTGTCTAGGAGAGCCATTACACAAAGTCCTTGGCCAAGGCAAGGAGATTTACTGGTAGGTATTCCAGTAGTATCTCAGGGTGTTCTGGGCTACACTCCGACACGACTTGTACCGCTTTTGGGGGTCTGACTTTTACCAACCCCCTAGGCCCGCCATGCGATACTCATAGACGAACGGACCGGACTGCACGGATATTGTCACTGACAGGCTCAGTAGGGTGTCAGGATGAGTTCGCTCATCGACGTCCCTTTTGGTCAATAGCTGGTGGCCCGTTACGTATTGGCTTATACCTCTGACGTGCTAGTGGTTAAATCCACAGCCATAGTATTGACGAGTCTTTAGAGTCCACCACACTTTCAGTTACTCAAGTTTCGGGCGAAACGCTGTAGAGGCCGTATGGAGATATGGCAGGGTCCGATCAGATACGTGCGGTATTGCACGGATCAGGATCGGACAGTTTTGTACTAGTGGCCGTATAGTTATATGGCAGGGTTCGATCAGATACGTGCGGTATTGCACGGATCAGGATCGAACGGTTTTTTACTAGCCGGCTTTGGTTTAAGCCGGTCCTAGTTTAGTACAGTGTAGATTTTGTCTTATTGCATTTGTATCCGGACGGAATACAGATGCGGGTGTGTATGCACAGTATCGGGGTTTTCCTGTAATTTATTACGGGACCAGTTTTCTGGAGTTGCCAGTTTGCATTCCGTTCCGGCCGGTTTTCCTTTGTTCTTTCCCGGCCGGACTTTTTCGATGGAGGGGGTTATTTGCAAGTTCGCAAATAACACTTTGTGGAGGGTTTTATTGCATATATATTGATTATGATAGCTTTCTTTTCTTTGCACCATGACTTGCTTTGACTTGTGATTTGAGTGGGCATGGGTTTGATGTGAGTTGAAGCATGGTGTATGCTTTCTTGTCTCTTGGTGTGGTCACCACTTGACTTCTCCTACCCTCACCTCCCTTAAGGTTTTGTATTTGTTCCCTCCACCATTTCCATATTGGTTTTGGCCGGCCTCTTTGATGAGGAGAGGATGGTTCATTTGTTTTGGTGTTGGAAATTTATCAATCATCTCATTTTTATCATGCCACCAAAACCCTCTCCAAAGTTCATGATTTCCTTCTCCCTCCATGGCAACTTCACCACCCCAAAAGAGACTATGATTCTACACTACACATTCTACAGCAAACCTTGGGCATGTCGAGTTGCCGGCTTCATGCCCGAGTTGCCTCGGTATAGAGGCGGGAGCCCGTAAAAGTACCCGGCTTCGTGGTGCCCTTTCCGACGAGGAGGAGATGGACGGAGATCCCGCGAGGAGATCGGAGTGGAGATGAAGACCGGAGGACTTGGATCGTCGGTATACATCTCTTCCCTTTCTTATTGTAGCGTAGACTAGTTAATGGTTCGATCCGGAGTTTAGTGCGCGGTGGTGCCGGTTTGCAAAGTCCGCAAAATTTATGTTTATCACCGTTTCCGCATTCCGGCGTCGGATTGACGGCCGGGGCGCCGCCGTGCACTTACAGCCCGTGGATTGTATACGGAGACTAATTTATGTTGTCGCCCGTAGGGCGTGGATTAGTCCAAATCCGTATTTTCTTAGATTTGGGTTTGGGGGTTGGGTTTAAGGATAAGTTAGTCTCATTTGGGACTAAGATCAACTTAAACGTTTGTTAAGGATACGTTAGTCTAATTTTATACTAAGATCTACTTAATAGGATCATTTAGATCCAACAAAAGAGCATTTGAGCTCTATTGTTTAGTTTAAGGACATTGCGGTCGATTACCAGTTTAAGGACATGGTGGTCCAATGTTAGTTTAAGGACATTTTGATCCAATGTTAGTTTAAGGACATCTCGGTCCAATGTTAGTTTAAGGACATCTCGGTCCATGGGTTTTAAAGGACCCCACAGTCCGAGGTTAAGGACATCATAGTCCATGGGTTTTGAAGGACCCCACAGTCCGAGGTTAAGGATATCATAGTCCATGGGTTTTGAAGGACCCAACAGTCCGAGGTTAAGGACATCATAGTCCATGGGCTTAAGAACCCCACAGTCTAGTTTAAAGACGTCATAATCTATGAAATGTATGGTTGTCGGGACCCGTCACCTCTTTGAAGACGTTGAAGGATTACAACGACAAATATCATAGGAGTAAAGAGATGTACCCTTGAACCAATTTTGGTTGAAAGATCTGTAGTCCAATTTGGGGCTAAGATCTGTTAAAAAGATTTATGAGCATATGGGCTCATTTAATCTGAATTGAGGACTTATGGCCAATTTTGGGCTAAGTCCAATCAAGTTAAATTGTTTAACATTTATTTTGGGCTTTAGAGCCTTTTTTTGGGCTTGGCCCTTTTAATAATACTGAGCATTGATTTGCATTCTGACAATGTTTTGTCTTTTATTGAATGTTGAGCATTCATCATAGCTCTGGGCTTATTAAAGAACAATTTATGTTCCATTAGCGCAACACGTGGTGCGCTTGGCGCTTTTCTCCAGTCAAAGAGCGCAGTTTGCTTTTGCCGAGTAGCGCACACGTGAGGGACACGTGTCGCGCTTGGCGCTGAGCGCCAGATGATGTGCGCATTGCGCTAGTTTATGAGCGCATTGCGCTAGTAGTTTAGTGACGCACACGTAATTGACACGTGGTGCGCCTGGCGCTGAGCGCCAGCCAATGAGCGCAGTGTGCTATTTCGAGAGCGCAAAACACTAATTGTCAAGTGGATAACACGTTAAAGACACGTGGCACATTTGGCGCTGAGCGCCAGTCCAAGAGCGCAGAAGCGCAGCTCAAGGGCGCAAAGCGCATCTGATCAATTTTTATGATCTGAGAAATAAACTCTCGTTTATAAGAGACTTTGTCTCAAGATTCTAAGAACAAAAGTTCTTATTTTGTAGGAGATGTTTTAATCTCTTATTTTAGTGAAAGACTTTGCCTTTATGGATCTATGATCCTAAGAGAATTGAATAATTCTCCCTCCTCCTTGAGATGTATTGCTCTCATTTTGTAAAAGACCTTAGTCTTGTAGATCTATGATCTGTGAGAAGATTTATATTCTTCTTTTTATTTTATGATGGGATCTTTTGATCTCTTTTGAAAAGACCTTGGTCTTTGTAGATCTATGATCTTTAAAGAAGTGAGTTCTTCTTTTTTAATTATGAGATGATTTCATCTCTATGTTCATCATTCTTACCTTGAAGAAAGTTTTCTTCTTCTGAGAGCTTGCACTTTTTCTTTGAATTTCTCAAAGTTTATGTGGAGGTTTCTCTCTATGCTTCTGTATATCCCAAACTTGATGTCTAGGGGCCTTTTTATAGGGCAAGCTGATCAGTTCAATCAGTTAAAGAGATCTTTTCTCCAATTGATTTGGGAAATTTCCCATCGTTGGATCTTTGATCCAAGGGCTTCTGATTTATAGAAGGCAACCTTCTTGTTTTTAATAAGATTGGGAAATCTTCTAA
This sequence comes from Agapanthus africanus, assembly GCA_030015575.1. Lineage (NCBI taxonomy): Eukaryota > Viridiplantae > Streptophyta > Magnoliopsida > Asparagales > Amaryllidaceae > Agapanthus > Agapanthus africanus. The sequence continues at coordinate 410,324,165 of JASDDO010000026.1, forward strand.
ACAGAATTTATTCTGTATTTCTAGTGATTTTTAATCACCATTGGATCATTTATCCAACGGTGCTCTGATTTACAGAGCACAATCTTGTTATTTGGAAAGATTTTGAGAAATCTTTTCTTAACAGAATTTAATTCTGATCAATTCATGATTTATCATTATTATTAGATCTTAGATCTAACGGTGGGGAGCTTTTAGTTCCAGTGCTAGCACACCCGTGCTTTGCACGTGGTATGCTGCTTAGAGTGCAGCGCACTTAGCGCTAGCGCACCCGTGCTTTGCACGTGGTGCGCTACTTAGCGCTAGCGCATCCGTGTCTTACACGTGGCGCGCTGTTTAGAGCGCAGCGCACCTAGCGCTAGCGTACACGTGCTTTGCACGTAGTGCACTGCTTAGGGCGCAGCGCCCTTGGCGCTGCATCTGAAGCATTGCTTCATTTCAAAATTTGAATTTTGAACAGAGCTTTGCTTTGATTGGGGGAACAACCCACTCTGTTTGTTGGTGGAGCTTCCTCTCCTAGATCCAAGGTGAAATCTAAAGGAAAGAAGAAGAAGGCCCCCACCAAGCCGAGAGGCTATGTTAGTAAGGTGGAAGCGAAGGGCAAGGCAAGAGTAGCGGGCCGACAGTAGGACAGGAAGAATGCTTCTATTGTTATAAGAAGGGCCACTGGAAGAAAAATTGCAGGGATTAGAAGGCCAAGAACTAGGACCCGAAGAAAGTTGTGGCTTCAGTTTCAAGTGTGTTTGTAATTGAAAACTGTCTGTCAATCAACTCTACTTCCTTGGTATTGGATGCCGGATCAGGATCTCATACCGGTAATTCTTTGCAGGCACTGAGAAGCGATAAGGTTCTGAAGACCGATGAAATGACCTTCAGGGTTGCTAACGGAGCGAGCGTGCATGCAGTGTCCATAGGAGAATATCATCTTGGATTGATGAATGGACATATTTTGGTTTTGCGCATCTGTTTTTGTGTACCTAGTTTAACTTGTAATATTATTTCTGTATCTTTGTTATCTAAAGAAGGTTATGATTTTACATTTGTAAGCGATGTCGTAAACATCCATCTTAATCATGGTCTGATTGGGTCAGGTACTCTAAACAACGGTATATACGTATTAAACCAACTACAAATTTTTAATGTCCAGAACACATATAAAAGAAAGACTCCAGAAATAAATCATGCTTCCTTATGGCATTGTAGACTAGGTCACATCAACGAAACAAGGTTGACCAAGTTACATAAAGAAGGATATTTGGATCCGTTCCAACATCAATCTTATGTAACTTGTCAATCATGTCTCAAACGAAAGATGACAAAGACTCCGTTCACTAGATGTGGAGTAAGAGCGAGTGAGCTCTTAGGACTCATACACAGCGACGTGTGTGGTCCAAGGTCTACACATGCAAGAAGTGGTTATTCCTATTTCATTATTTTTACGGATGATTTTTCTAGGTATGGACATATTTTCTTGATGAAACATAAATCCGAGGCCTTTGAGAAATTCTGAGAATATAAGAATGAGTGGAAAAAAAATCGGCAAAAGTATCAAGACACTGAGATCTGATCGAGGTGGTGAATACTTGAGTGCCGAGTTCCTACCTAAAAGAGAATGGAATTCTCTCTCAGCTTACTCCTCCATACACACGACAACACAACGGTGTATCGGAGAGACAGAACCGAACCCTATTGGATATGGTATGTTCCATGATGAGTAACGCTGAGTTACCGCGATCATTCTTGGGCTATGCACTAGAATCAGTTGCACATCTTTCGAAAAAGGTTCCTACCAAGACTGTGCCTACCACACCATATCAGATGTGGAGTGGGAAGAAACCTTATCTTCAATATCTGAAGATATGGGGATGCCCAGCTTTTGTTAAAAAGTAGCATGCGGACAAACTCGAGGCACACTCAGTACCGTGTAAGTTTGTGGGATACCCAAAGGCCTCCAGGGGGTATCTTTTCTATTAGGTAGAGGAACAAAAAGTTTTTGTTTCTTGTCATGCCACTTTTTGGAACATCAATTTTTAGAAAAAGAAACTAGTAGGAGCGCAATAGAACTGGAAGAAATTCCAGAACTACAAGCTTGGTGAAACCAAAAGTTTTAAAAGAACAGGGCATTCCTGCGCTGCTCCGCAGGAGTAGTAGGCTGTCTCATCCGTCTGGAAGATACTACGGTTTTCTCATAGTTGGGGATAGAGAGGATTGCATCATTGATAATGATGAGTCGACTAAATTCCAGCAAGCCATTCAGAGCACTGACTCGGTAAAATGGCTGGATGCAATGCGGACCGTGATGGAGTCCATGTACACCAACAAAGTATGGATTTTGGACATTGCTCCAGAAGGGGAAAAACCCGTAAGCTGAAAATGGATCTTCAGAAAGAAGATTGGTGTGGATGGACATGTTGAAACCTATAAGGCTAGACTTGTTGCAAAAGGATTTCGTTAAAGACCTGGTTTGGACTATGATGAAGCCTTTTCTCCAGCGCCTATGCTCAAATCCATTCGGATCTTTCTTGCCATTGCTGCCTTCCATGGTTATGAGATTTGGCAGATGGACGTAAAAACCGCTTTTCTAAACGGAAATTTTGAAGTGTGTGTCTATATGGACTAGCCAGTGGGTTTCATTCAGAGTGGGAGCAGCAGGAAGGTATGCATGTTGCTTAAGTCCATCTATGGACTAAAGCAGGCATCGCGGAGTTGGAACATCTGCTTTGATGAGACGGTCAAAGAATTTGACTTTATCAAAAATCCAGATGAGCCATGCATTTATAGTAATATTGTAGCACGAACTGTTGTATTCCTTATCTTGAACGTAGATGACATTCTCTTGATAGGAAATGACATTCTTATGCTACAATCTGTCAAAGGGTTCTTGTCACAAAGGTTCTCCATGAAAGACTTGGGTGATGCCTCTTTCATTCTGGGGATCCAGATCTATCGTGATAGATCTAAGAGGATGTTGGGACTTTCACAGTCCAGGTACATCGACAGCATACCGAAAAGATTCAGTATGGAAGATTCAAAGCACGGTAATTTACCGGCTTGTCACGGAATCACACTCTCCAAAGAGATGTCTCTCAAGACTGATTTGGAAAGGGATCGCATGTCTATTATACCCTATCTATAATGTATGTGATGTTGTGTACCAGACCAGATGTAGCTTATGCACTAAGCGTGGTAAGCCGGTATCAGTCAAACCCTAGGAAGAAGCGCTGGATAGCAGGAAAGAACATTCTTAAGTACCTGAGAAGGACGAAGGAAATGTTCTTGGTTTACGGCGGAAAAGACCTCCAGATCGAGGTCTTTGCTGACTTCAGCTTCCAGAGTGAAAATGATGACTCCAAATCCATGCCAGGTTATGTCTTTACCCTCAATAGAGGGGCGGTCTATTGGAAGAGTTCCAAGCAGGACACCGTTGCTGACTCGACGATGGGAGCGGAGTATATCGCAGATTCTGATGCCGCAAAAGAAGCAGTCTGGATGAGGAATTTCTTAACAGAACTTCAGCTGGTTCCATCCATTATTGATCCAATACCTCTGTATTGTGACAACAACGGGGATATAGCTTTAGCAAAAGAACCCAGGTCCCATCAGAAGTCCAGACACATCTTTATGCGGTATCACCTGATCAGGAAGATCGTAGATTGCCGGGAGATCGAGGTTCGGAGAGTTTCTATAGAGGACAGCACTGCAGATCCATTCACAAAGGCTATCCCCCAGACGCAGTTCGAGAGGCTATTCGAGTTAATAGGTCTGTGATATGCCAGCACATGTCCTTAGTGCAAGTAGGAGATTGTTAGTGTAATATGCCCTAGAGGCCATTATTGTATAGTACTAGTTTGTATATTACATTTTGGAACCTTGAGATATATATACATGGATTTATGACAGTCTTGCTCGATATAGTAGTATGCTACTTGGTTTGTATCTATCTTAATATGTATATATGTTTCTTTTATCGTATAGCTAATACATTTTGATAGAGCCCTTGGGATCTTTGCTTTACTACCAGCGTTGTGATGGCAATCACAGTAGTGGGGGGTGGGTAGTCTACAAGCATATCCTTACACATGTCCCTAGTTACAGGATTATCGAGACGGGGCATAAATACTCCAGAGTAGACTAGTGTATACGCTTCTCTTCCCAGCAGGGGAGATGGTCTATCCTATAGCGATCAGTACGTCGTACTGGAGATAGTATGCAGGTGCTTATTAGGTTATGTGTTACATTGAACGGACTCATAGGGAACCGCTGGTTATTAATATACCTATCGTCAGGTAGCAGTTCCTAGGTGACATGAGTACAGCTTAGTCCGTCGACTTAATACTGCCACTTTGCCTCAAGTGTGTTCCCATTGTTCTTAGGTTACTACCCTACCACGGCTCTGCTGAGTTGTGCAAACAGGTAGTAGTTAGGTGCAGTTCCAAAGCACTTGGAGGCAATGGCGGTTAGATAGGATTTGCCTCTCTCGGTATTGGGGGTTGATGTCGCGCTGTGTTCGGAAAGCCATTGCACAAAGTCCTTGGTAGGGATTCCAGTAGTTTCTCAAGGTGTTTTTGGCCGCACTCTGACACGACTTATTCCACTATTATTGGTCTGACGCTTGCCACCCCCTAGGACCGATATGTGACACTCTTAGACGAACAGACCGGAGTGTACGGAGATTTCCACAGACAGGCTCGGTAGGGGTACGGATGAGTTTCCTCTTCGACCTTCTTGTCGACTGATAACTTGGTAGCCGTTACGTACAGCTAGTGCCACTGACGTGCTTGTAGTTAAACCCACTGCCAGAGTACCGTCGAGTCTTTAGAGTCCCACACAAAGGGTTTCCCGATAGGGTTCAATCACATACGTGTACTTGTGCGCATATGATATTTGGGTGGACATTACTAGTGGGCATTGGTTTAAGCCGGATTCTAGAATATGATTATTGGATTAGTTTCGTCTCTGTGTATTCGTGTTTCTCGGGATACAGATACGGGTATGTATATACGGACGGGAGGGACATTCTTGTTATATGATCAAGATTGTTTTTGGAGAATGACACCTTAATTATGGTTTTTCTTTATTAGTGAAATCTTTAATGAGGTGGAGGAAATGAGAGAGGAAACTTGTGGTATTTTTGTGAAATGGATTAAGGTTTTCACATTGACTTTCTTGGATTGATTTGGGTTTTGTTGACTTAGATATTTGTTAGATATTTTGAGAGATATTTGTCTGATATTTTCTTGTGGTTTATTAGTGGAAAACCCTAGTCATTTAACAAAAAGAACTACTCTTGAAAAAAAAAACAGATACTTTCTTACTCTCATTTCCTCAAGCCTTTCTTCTTCTCCATTCAAACCCTAACCATATCATGAGTTGAGAATCATAGGGTTTGTGAGACTACTAGATCCCTCATCACTCTCTACACATCCTAGGCTACTTAGTTTAGCACACCAAGTGACTTAGTTGCCTTAAGTTAGATGTTAAAGATCAAAGTCGGATCTCTCGAGTGGATCTTCTACGATTTGGAGAAGTCGAGGAGGAGGAGCATTCCGTTCTCAGTTCAAGGAGCTCACGACTTCGAGAAGGAAAGCGAGGAGGTGAAGGACAGCGAGAACTTGAGGTATAACACTCACACATAGTAATTAAACCTCTTTGATATATTGTTAGTTAGGGTTTTGTATCGATCCTGGAGTTTAGTCGATATTACAAAGCTAATAAAAATAATTTTTTGCAAACTCCGCCTCCCCACGAACACGTGGGGTGCGCGGCATCGACTTACAGTAATAGGAGAACCGCAAACCCACCTACAGCAAAAAGGCCTCACAGCCAACCGTAGCGGTATCCACTGAAATAGATACAATAAGGAGCCCTATCGCGACTACTCTGAGGGTCAAGCCTTCAAAACACTGTGTCACAATGGGGGTGAGTTGCCAACTCATGAATAGTAAGTAACATCATACAGATAATCGCAGATATGCACGAACAACGATAGTCTATCACATGCAATCTGATAGCATAAGTATGGTAATATGGATATGCAACAATCATGATCAAGATACACCATCAGGGTACTACAACTACATGAAACAATGCATATCAAATAACACTTGAGTGTGGGATAAAACATATCATCATCAATGAATCATCATCGTGGAAAAACCCGGTGTCCATCAACGACACCCCAAATCCCAACACCTCAGGCGCCGTCACTCTGATTGGCCCTCATATCCATAAATCTCATAGAACCAAAGTGCCCAACATCAACACTCAAAATATCATGAAAACTCGTGTCCAGCATCGACACGTAAATCCACATAACTCGGGCTTCGTCAGTCCGGATCGGCCCACGGGCCCCGTCAGTCCGGATCGATAGCATCAGCTACTACATTCGCCTTGCCCGAGTGATAAAGGATCTCACAATCATATTCCTTCATGAGATCCATCCAACAGCGCTCTCTCAAATTCAGATCCCGCTGCTGGAAGATGTACGTTAAGCTCTGGTGGTCTATAAAAATCTGTCATGACTCCCCGTATAAGTAGTGTCTCTAAATCTTAAGCATAAAGACCACCGCGACCATCTCAAGACCATGAGTGGGATAATTCTGCTCGTGCTTCTTCAACTGCCGAGAAGCATAAGCGATAACTCTATCATGCTGCATCAATACACAACCGAGCCCCACTCGAGAAGCATAACAGTAAACGACAAAGCCGCCCGATCCAGAAGGAAAAAATAAAACTGGTGCAGTCATCAACCGAGTCTTCAACTGCTGAAAACTCAGCTTGCATGCCTCAGTCCAAAAAAAAGGAACCCTCTTCCTGGTCAGTCCGGCCAGTGATGCAGCGATACTCAAGAAGTCCTGCATGAAACGGCGGTAGTAACCGGCTAAGCCCAAAAAGCTACGGACCTCCCTCACTGATACAGGTCTGGGCCAAAGCTGTACAGCTTCGATCTTCTTCGGGTCCACACGAATACCGTCTCCCGTAACCACATGACCCAGGGAGTCAACACTATCAGGCCAGAAGGCACACTTTGAGAATTTAATAAACAGCTGGTGCTCTCTTAATGTCTGCAAAGCGATCCTCACGTGTTGTTCATGCTCCTCTTGACTCCCGGAATAAACCAGAATGTCATCAATAAACACAATAATAAAATGGTTGAGGAACGGCCTGAAAATCCGGTTCATCAAATCCATGAACGCTGCTGGGGTATTGGTGAGTCCGAACGACATCACCAAAAACTCATAATGAAGTGCGTACTAAAAGAAGTCTTTGAAATGTCATCATTCCGAACCCGCAACTGATGATAATCCGATCTCAAATCAATCTTGGAAAAATGTCCCGAACCCTGAAGCTGATCAAACAAATCGTCAATGCGAGGTAAAGGATACCTATTCCGCACCGTAACCCGGTTCAATTGACGATAATCAACGCACAACCTCAAACTGCCGTCCTTCTTCTTGACGAACAGAACAGGAGCTCCCTAAGGCGAAACACTCGGACGCACAAGTCCCCTGTCAAGCAACTCTTGCAGCTGATCCTTATGCTCTTTAAGCTCCGCCGGGGCTATCCGGTAAGGCGGTATAGAAATAGGCCCCACGGCGGGGATCAAATCAATGCAAATGTCAATCTCATGCTCTGGCGGCAATCCAAGTAACTCATCGGGAAAAACGTCGGGAAATTCTCTCACAATAGGAACCCGGTCGAACAAATTTACCGTGGCTCCGGTATCACGAATGGAAGCTATGAATCCCCGACATCTTCTCCTCAAGAGACGACTGGCGCAAGTGGCAGAAATCAAATTGTGAGGGGCGGCACCACGGTCCCCCTGCACAACAAGAACCGACTCGCAAAAAAACCTAACTGTCTACTCGCGGCAGTCCACGGACGCATAGGAAGTAGTTAACCAGTCCATGCCCAAGAGAACGTCGAAATCCAACATCTCAAGAAGGATTAAGTCGATGGACGAATCTCTATGTCCAATACGAACGACACACGACCGAAACACGTATTGCGCAATAAAAGACTCGCCAACAGTAGTAGTCACGACAAGTGGCTGATCTAGCAAACACGACTCTCGGCCCAATCTCGGCACGAAATGTGTAGAAACATATGAATGCTAGATCCTGGATCAAACAAAACGCGTGCATCGAAAGAACATACTAAAAGAGTACCTGAAACCACTGCATTAGACGCCTGCACATCCTGATGAGTCAAAGAAAATACTCGAACCTGCCCTCTACCGGCGACTGGCTGTCCTCTGCCTCTGTCACCCCGTCCTCTCTGAACAAAACCTCCGCGACCATGACCTCTCTGAGTATAAGTCTAACGCGGAGCAACAACAAGCATATGAGGGAACGCTCTCTGAGGTGGAGAAGGTGGTAAGGTAACATGTGGTACGGCTGCCTCGTCCTCATAAGCCTCAGTACAATCTCTGACGCGATGGTATAAACTCTCTCACTGGAAACATCCAGACGATTACTGCTGACCCTCCTAGGGATAAGAGCTAAATAACATGCCTCGTCCCAAGCCTCTGCTACTCCCACAACCTGAACGAAATCTGTCGCGGCGTTTATACATCTGTCTCTGGGCTAATACACCAGTACGAACCCTCTTCAGTTCTGGAATGACCGAAGTCTCGGAATGACGCTCTTCAACCAGTAGGGCTGCGTCCACTACGGCTGCATATGTGTCAAAATGCTGGGCGCTGATAGAGAGGAACAACTGGGTAATCAGGCCTCGCACAAATCTCTTGATCCGCATCTCCTCAGTGTCCACCAAATATAGAGCATACAAAGATAGCTGGGTAAACTGAACATCGTACTCTGCCACAGTCATACCCGGAGTCTAGTGTAATGACTCAGAACTGCGAGCTCGAGCATCCCTAACGCTCTGCGGAAGAAAACGGGAAAGAAAAACCATCACGAATTCAGCCCAGGTCATAGAAGAACGACCTGCGGCTTTTCCCCTCTCTGAAGACTCGCACAAGGTCTGAGCAAGACCCTCCAGACGAAAACTCACGAACTCTACCCATCTCGCATCGGAGCATCTCAGTGAACGACAGATCTTGGCCATCCGATCGATAAACGACTAGGGATCCTCAATTGTATCAGTGCTGGTGAAAACCGGAGGCTTCATCCTCATGAACTCAGATAATGATATGGTGATAACCTCCGTAGCTGTAGGTACGACCGCCTGAACCGTAGGCACCATCTCGGCCCCCATAACAGCTGGGACAACCACCTGTCTCTGCGCTCGACTGGCCTCAACCAACGACCCATCATCTGGCGTAAATCCTGCATACCGGACTCTAGCCTACTAATACGATTTATCAAAGGTGGATCAATCCCCTCCTGTGGAATAGGCGTACCACCCTGGTCAGTCCTCATCTCTGATGAGCCTACCCTGACCTCGGCTCTCGCGGCCGTTCTCTACGCCCTGGTAGTCTTCGGCGGCATAATGGCTGGAAATGAAAACAGGATTCGATAAGAACATAGAAATCGAATCATAATGATATATGGAAATCAAGGAAAGAATTGCAAGCAATATGTCCTAAGGTCACTTAGGTGGAGTACCATGTCGCAACTATGCCGCGGAACATATACACGCTACGTCACTCTGCTTAAGCTACCTACTCCATCATACCAAGGTCATCCTATACTTCGAAAGGTAAAACCTAGCGATCTGATACCAACTTTGTCACGACCCAATTTAGGAACGTGACCGGCACTTATACCACGTGACGTCAACAAGCGTAACGCATCTTAAGTAAGCCGAAAACCCAGAAATCTAAATCATAAAAAGAAGTAAGTAATAAAAACATTGTTAAAACATTGGAAATCTCAAGTAAAACTCTTAAAGCTTAAGTTTATTTTCTTAAAAATTTTCACAGCACCACCTTTGTAAAACTATACTTGAAATGGGTACAAACACAGGATATAAATAAAGCATTCCCAAATGGGAGCAAATCATGCCCAAAGGCGGAAAACAACCACCACAAGCATATATACGACGTCGTAGCGAAGAAATAGACAATAAAAAGAAAACAATCATAAAAGAGATAAAGCAACATAAGAAAGGCCGGCTCACGCGAGCACGAAATCCAGAGTCACATAATATACAATATCGATCCTCACAAACTCGTCTCTAAGTCAATACATGGAAGTGGTAGATGGAGAGTACTAGATACAATGAGATATACAATAGATGTAATCGGATAACCGCAAACCCACCTACAGCAAAAAGGCCTCACAACCAACCGTAGCGGTATCCGCTGAAATAGATACAATAAAGAGCCCTGCCGCGACTACTCTGAAGGTCAAGCCTGCAAAACACTGTGGCACAACAGGGGTGAGTTGCCAACCCGTGAATAGTAAGTAACATCATACAGATAATCACAGGTATGCACGAACAGCGATAATCTATCACAAGCAATCTGATAGCATAAGTATGGCAATATGGATATGCAACAATCATGATCAAGGTACACCATCAGGGTACTACAACTACATGAAACAATACATATCAAATAACTACTGAGTATGGGATAAAACATATCACCATCAATGAATCATCATCGTGGAAAAACCCGGCATCCATCAACGACACCCCAAATCCCAACACCTCAGGCGCCGTCACTCTTATCGGCCCTCATGTCTGTAAATCTCATGGAACCTGAGTGCCAAACATCAACACTCGAAACATCATAAAAACCCGTGTCCAGCATCGACACGTAAATCCACATAACTTGGGCTCCGCCGGTCCGGATCGGCCCACGAGCTCCGTCAGTCCAGAACGGCCCATTAAATCTACTCACCGATGATCTCGAGCTAGGTAAATCCAACCACATGCTTTCCTTTTTTTGTAGCGTTTGAAGTCCCCGCGATCGATCCTAATATTACACAAAACATAAACATTGCAACTTAGAAACCGTTCAATAATACATACAAACTACGTTTAGATCGACGCACCGACTCCAACAAACTCTCAAGTGTTCGCTTAGTGGTTAACGTGTGTAGCGATATCCTAAATCAAACTTAACTGCAGCAAGCTACACAAAGAACGCGAACCATGTCGGATACCGTAACGCGCAATGCCGAAACACTAGAAATTAGCAAAGTGGTCCCCGATTTTGCCTACAGTCAATATATAAAAATCAACCAGTACCAAACACCCAGGATAACATACGGACAGCTACCCACAAAACCCCAACTCCCCAAGCCCCTAAAAATCCGGCGACGCCGGAATTTCACTATATCTCACCGATTTTACTACGTTGGGTGGGGTTCAGGATTCAGGTGAACACTTAGGGCTTCTAACAAAACACTACTACATTGCTAGATTTTATAGTAACCTATCGTGGTGATATCAGATCACAGAGACTTCAATATCTCACTAAAAATACGATATTACACAAAAACTATAACTTTAGTGTTGTAAACATTAACTAATAAGAAACACACCATTTTAAAGACCTAGTTAACAGTTAGAGACCACTACCTTACCACACTTGCTCAAAAACCCTAGCTTTCCATGCTCCAAGTCATCTCTAGAGGCTTAACTTGACTTTGTGAGGGTTTTGATGAAGTTTAGTAAAGATTTTGCTTGGTTTAGTGATTGATTGGTTAAGGTTTCAGTTGTAGGAGAGGAGAAGGAGAAAATAATTGAGAATGAGAGAATGAGGAAAAGAAATGGGGAGTGTGAGGTGAGAATGAGAGAGTGAGAGGGTGAGAGTAGCCATGCCCTTTCTCTCTCTTCATTAAATGCTCCCCATGCTTGCCATGCCTCATCATTCACTCAAAAATTCAACCCTCCTCTTTCTTCAACATTAAAAACAAAACCCTTTTGTTTAAAAACTAAATAATTAAATAAATACATATAACATAATGGCATGAGGGTTAAGGTGCCATACTACAATTTATGGTTAACACAAATTAACCCCAGGTTTGCATGCACAAGTGTGTGGAAGCAAAAACAAATAATAATAAAATATTAATTAATTTTTATAAAATATGTGAAAACTATTTTGGTTAACTTTTTACTAAAAACCCGCATTATCGCTTAATTAACACTAATCGCATTCTAAGGTGTTACACCATTGCTGCCTTACACGATTATGAGATTTGGCAGATGGACGTAAAGACCGCTTTTTTAAATGGAAATTTGGAAGAGTGCGTCTATATGGACCAGCCAGAGTGTTTCATTCAGAGTGGGAGCAGCGGGAAAGTGGGCAAGTTGTTTAAATCCATTTATGGACTAAAGCAGGCATCGCGGAGTTGGAACATTTGTTTTGATGAGACAATCAAAGAATTTGATTTTATCAAAAATCCAGATGAGCCATGCATTTATAGTAAGATTATAGCTATAACTATAGTATTCCTCGTCTTGTACGTGGATGAAACTCTCTTAACAGGAAATGACATTCTTATGCTACAATCTGTCATGGGGTTCTTGTCACAAAGGTTCTCCATGAAAGACCTAGGTGATGCCTCTTACATTCTGAGGATCCAGATCTATCGTGATAGATATGAGAGAATGTTGGGACTTTCACAGTCTAGGTACATCGACACCATACTGAATAGATTCATTATTGAAGATTCAAAGCGCGGTAATTTACCGGCTTGTTACGGAATCACCTTCTCCAAAAAGATGTCTCTCAGGACTGATTTGGAAAGGGATCGCATGTCTATTATAACCTATGCTTCTGCAGTAGGCTCTATAATGTATGCGATATTGTGTACCAGACCAGATATATCTTATGCACCGAGCGTAGTAAGCCGGTATCAGTCAAATCATAGGGAGAAGCATTGAATATTAGTAAAGAACATTCTCAAGTACCTGAGAAGGACCGAGGAAATGTTTTTGGTGTACGGCGGAAAATTCTTCCAAATCGAGGCCTTTGCTGACTCCAGCTTCCAGAGTGACAAGGATTACTCCAAGTCCATGTCGAGTTATGTCTTTACCATAAATGGAGGGGCGGTCTGTTAGGAGAGTTCCAAGCAAGACACCGTTGCTAACTCAACGATGGAAGCGGAGTATATCGCAACTTCTGATGCCGCAAAAGAAACAGTCTGGATGAGGAAGTTCTTAACAGAACTTCAGGTTGTTCCGTCCATTGTGTAAGTCCATGCTACCTCTCCCGGTTCTTTCGGGCATGCGGAATTTGATGAAAAACAATTTTCTAGAGGCGGTAACATGGACTCAAAACCAGATCTTTGTTAAACATCTAACTAACAACCTAACTAGGAGTTGTTAACTACTCGGTTAGGGGGTTATACCTTTCTTTCTTGAACTCCTTCGTCTTCAAGCCTTGATGGTTGTCCGGATCGGCTTCACCCCGTCGTCTCCTTGCGCCGAAGATCGATCCACCTGAAAGCTTCTACCTTTGGCTTCTTCTTCGTACTTTGAAGAAACTAGTTCACTCGGTTTGCCAAACCTTGTGAACTAGAGTGAGTAGAGGAGATTGTGTTGGGATTTTCTCTATGGTTCTTGGTTCTCAACACATGAGACAAGTGAACCATAGACTAAAGAGAGGGAGAGCAAGAGGAAGAAGATGAGAGCTCAAGAGCCCAAGAGAGAGAATGAAAAAGATAGAATGAGCAAGACTTTTCTCACTTGGCTCTCATAATCCAAAACCATCATCACAAAAATAGTAATCAAGTATTGTGTAAATGGTTTAAGTCAAAATGGCTATATCATTTCATGCACTCATATTGCACAAGAGAACAAGCAAGTAAAAAGTCTTTGCCATGAAATGATAGCCATTGTCATCATGATGGTCAACTAGTCCAACCTAGTCAACCGGTCAACAAAGTCAACAAGTCAACAAAGTCAACCCCTCAACAACCATGTCACTATAATACTTAATTAATATAATTGTTAATTACATATCATATTCTCATTAGGGTTGAGCAAAAAGTCAATAGTCAACAGTCAATGGTCAACAACCCTAATGAGAATCCTATGCCTCTGTCTCTCTGTCAACTGTGCATACACACCCGCATCCGCGTTCCGAGGAACACGAATACAAACGAGATAAAACCAATCCCAAAACGTACACTAGGATCTGGCTTAAACCAAAGCCCGCTATTGTTAACTGTCCGGACACCGTACGTGCACAAGTGCACGGATGTGACCAAACCCTGTCGCAAAACCATGCGACCTGTCGCAAAACCATGCGACCTCTACTCTTTTTCCTAAAGGCGAATAGCTTTCTGTGTGGGACTCTAAAGACTCGACACTACGCTGGCAGTGGGTTTAACCACAGACCGCAAGCGGCACTAGCTGTGCGTAATGGTCCCCAGGTAGATGCCGACAAGAAGACTGACGAGGTGAAACCCATCTGAACTCCTACTGAGCCTGAATGTGACAGTCTCCGTACAGTCCGGTCTGTTCGTCTGATACATCGCATGGCGGGCCTAGGGGGGCGGTAAACGTCAGTCCCCTAATAGCGGTACAAGTCGTGTCGGAGTGAAGCCCAATACACCCTGAGATAACACTGGAAGCCTACCAGTATATCTCGCTTGCCCTGGCCAGGGACTACTCGTGTAATGGCTCTCCTAGACACAGCGCGATGTCAACCCCCAATACCGGGAGAGATGAATCCTGTCTAACCGTCACTGCCTCCAAGTGATTCGGGACTGCACCCAACTACTACCTGTTTGCACGACTCCTTTGAGCCGTGGTAGGGTAGTAATCAAAGTACAGTGGGAACACACTCGAGGCGAAGTGATAGTGTCAAGTCAGCGGACTAAGCTGTACTCATGTCACCTGGGAACTGATAACTGACGATAGGTATAATACCAACCGGTCAGTTCCCGACGAGTCCTGTCCAGTGTACTCGTAACCCAACGAGCACCCGCATACTATCTCCAGTACGACGTACTGATGGCTGTGGGACAGACCATCTCCTACTCTGGGATGAGAAGCGCATGCGCTAGTCTACTCCGGAGTATCGATGCCCTGTCTCGATAGTCCTGCGACTAGGGACCTGCATAAGGATGTGCTTATAGATTACCCAACCCCACAAGTGTGACTGCCATCACAACGCTGGTAATCAAGCAAAGATCCTAAGGGCTCCACTAATGTGCATAGGTGATATACTTGTAACACCTTAGGTCGTGTTTAGGGGTTAATTATATTTTAATAGATAGTTTTTGGTAAAAAGTTTACCAAATTAAGTTTCAGATATTTTATTCTAGTTAATGAATATTTTATTTGGATTTTTCTAGACACACACACACTTGTGCATGTTAACTAGGGTTAAGAGATGGGGTTAAACCATGATTAACAAGCATGGTGGACTAACCATTCCCTTAAGCCATTTTAAGTTTTGTATTAAGTTGTTTTGGGTTTTAAATTGGTATGGTTGTTGTTCTCTTGTTTTTTTTATGGGTGTTATTCTTTTTTTTGAAATTCTTTTCTTTTGTTGACTTAGTGGGAGAGAGAGGGTATGAGCAATATGGCTTGAGCCATGCTCATTTAATGAGAGAGAGAGAGAGGTTGAATAGGGTGCCTCATTTCTTTCCTCATTATTCTCCCAACTCTCTCACACACACACACACTCAGCCGAGAGAGAGAGAGAGAGGCAGCAGCTGCAGAAGAAGCACAGCAGCAGCAACTAGCAGCAGCAACAGCAGCATCATCAGCAGCAGCAGCAGCAGCAGGCGGCAGCAGCAGCAGCAACATCAACAGCAACCCCAGCAGCTGCAGAAGCACTCCCATCTTCTCCACCTCCTTTCTCCTTGCACCTAGGGTCTTGTAAGGTATAGAATCCGAGCCCAACTTCTTGTTTGTTTAACGTATGCGTAGTTTAGCTTCGGTTTGTGTAAAAAGTGAGATTTTGTGCTTGAAATAGTGATTTGTGTGGACTTGTGGTTTAGTGATGTTAATATTGGTTAACCTAGCCTAATTAGGTGTTATTAAGGCCATGAAAACCTAGTTAGACCCCAGATTACACCAAAATACGTTAGGGTTTCAAATTGTGCAAATTTAGTGTTTTTAAGTGAACTTTTTGGATATCTGTGACCTGCTATAGGCCCGAGTAGTTCAGGTTGAAATTGAGTTAACTAAAACTTGTATACAAGGTATAGACCACACAACCAGAGCCCGAGACCCCCACCCCATAGCGAGGCCGCCGATTTATTCATTCTGGCCGCAATTTGCGGCCAGATAGGGGAATTTTTGGGTGATGTTTGGATGGGTAGGAGTCTGTTGTTATTTCTAGGACAGTGGTATGTATAGTTTTGTAAGTTGTTAGCCTGGGTAGAATCTGGGACGTTATATCGTATTTCTAGTACGTTTGGTTCGCGCGATACGCGCGATATGCGAGAGGGTTCCATGATTCAGCGTATCGCGGCGTATCGGGGTTAGTTTTAGACGCGTGCACACGTTTAGCGTATCGTACACACGCGCGTTTAGTTCGCGACGCGAGCGTATCGTTTGACGTCGATATCACGTTTTGCGAGATGTTTGCTTATATATGGATTCTTGTGTAATTCCAGGTTCGCAGGCGGGTACGTCGGACGAAGCTAAGAAAGGAAAGCAGGTGGTCGGCTACGAGTAGCGCACGACCAAGTGAGTAGATTTAACATCTACGGGGAAATCGCCCGTATGGCGTTAAGCGTCAGGGCGAGTCAGGATATTAGATTGTAGATGTTCGTAGGGACTGTAGTAGCATACATTATTGTTGCATATAGAAATGATAGCACAGAACACTACACTGTCACTAACGGTTCAAGTCGCACGAGCACGATTGATATGCTACACTCACACCGTTAGTGATTGCCATGACACTCACATTATAGGATTGCTATAAATCATATATCATACTGATTCTACCTTATTGATGTTGCCATGATTTGCCGCATAACATCATATGTTATATCCATATTTGGGCACATATGCATCACATACCCCTACTGGTACTACATGCACACTGTATATTCATACCAGTGCACACATATTGAGATGTTCATACCTGCGCACATGCACACTATATATTCATACCGGTGCACACATATATTGATATGTTCATACCTGCACACATGCACACTGTATATTCATACCGGTGCACACATATTGAGATGTTCATACCTGCGCACATGCATACTATATATTCATACCGGTGCACACATATATTGATATGTTCATACCTGTGCACATGCACACTATATATTCATACCGGTGCACACATATATTGATATGTTCATACCTGCGCATATGCACACTGTATATTCATACCAGTGCACACATATTGAGATGTTCATACATGCGCACATGCACACTATATATTCATACCGGTGCACACATATATAGATATCTTCATACCTGCGCACATGCACACTATACATTCATGCCAGTGCACACATATATTGATATCTTCATACTTGCTTAGATTACGCATTGAGATATGTTGTTTCCATGTTAATTCTGGATTTGGGGAACCGTGGATATTTCAAAGAGAATAGTTAATTATTTAAAAACCCGGTTTCCCTTGATATGATATTTCGGTGCGTCCACCATGTGTTTTCTCGGTACTAGAGTGATATATGTGAACCCGAATCGAGGAGTTGGATGAGGCCGATTACGGGTACATGGTGGAACCGGTATGGTACCCCGGGGCGAGAACGGTTTCGCTGTGTAGTAGACTGTGAGCCTGGCAGAGGGACTACTACCTACCGGTAATTGGTTGAACCTGGCGGTTATCCGGAGGATACCGACCAGAGACGATGGATGGATACGGGACGACTCGTACTGCCGGGGCCGAGGGCCGATACCGCAGACAGAGCCCGTGGGCTGATCCGTACTGACGGATGCCCTATACAGGAGGATTTGCGTGTCGATGCTTGGCACGAGTATTTCTTGATATTTGGGTGCCGATGTTAGGCACTCACGATTATATGAGATTTACAGGATTTGGAGGACCGAGGAGGATGACGACGCCTGAGTAGTATTGGGATTTGGGTACATTGATGGGTACCGATTATACTTTCCACGATGACATTCCATGTAGATGTTATATTTCCTATGCTCAGCATGTAGTAATTGATATCTCATCCTGTATCTATTGTACCTGATATAGTACATATTGCTATACCTGATCATTGCATACCCTGTTCATTCTATATAGGGTTGTTAGATTGCATTGCTATACCTGATCATTGCATACCCTGTTCATTCTATATAGGGTTGTTAGATTGCATTGCTATACCTGATCATTGCATACCCTGTTCATTCTATATAGGGTTGTTAGATTGCATTGCTATACCTGATCATTGCATACCCTGTTCATTCTATATAGGGTTGTTAGATTGCATTGCTACACCTGATCATCACATTTCTTGCTCTTCACATGGAGATGTTATTAGATCGCACTTGTTGCATGTTTGAGCATCCAGTTCATCATATAGATGTTATCTGTTGATAGAGGTTAGAGCGTCGTAGCACGTGCATACTCGCGATTACCTTTATATGTTATCTTCTATTCACGAGTTGGCAACTCACCCCCGTTGTGCCACAGTGTTTGCAGGTTGCCCTTCGGAGTAGTCGCGGCAGGCTGCGTCCTTGCATCTTTTGACACAGATACCCCTACAGTTGGTGTACTAGCTCTTTTGCTGATAGGTGGGTTTTGTACGGTATTTGGTTATCTTTCAGTTATGTATATTGCTGTATCTAGTGTTAGTTATATGTATGCCCAAGAGGCCATTACTGTACATTGGATGTATATTGTAGTGGATGCTGGGACATATATAGGTAGGACTTTCTTGCTCGACATGATAGTACGCTATCTGGTTGCTCTTTATCTTAACGTGTATACTTTCTGTCTCTCTGATTACATGTTGATAAAGCCCTTAGGATTAGTACTCGACTTCCAGGACTATGATGCAGATCATACTATTGGGGCCTGGGTAGTCAATGAGTACATCCTTCATTGTTCCTAGTCGTGGGAATATCGAGACGGGGCATCGATATTCCAGAGTAGACTAGCGTGTATCTTCTCGACCCATGTGATGGGCGATGGATGATCCCATATCCATTGGTGTTTGACATCAGAGATGGTATACGGGTGCTCAGTGGAGACTGGGTACACTGAACGGACTCGCCGAGAACTCCCAGATGGTATTATACCTCACGTCAGATGGCAGTTCTCTGGTGACACTGGTACAGCTTAGTCTGTTGACCCGAGATCGTCATAGAGTCTTGTGTGTCTCCCACTGTGCTTTGATTTCCACCCTACCACGGCTCTACTGAGTTGTGCAAACAGGTGGTTTTTGGGTACATTCCCGATTCACATGGAGGCAATGAGCGATAGGAGGGGATTCGTCTTTCCCGGTATTGGGGGTTGATGTTGTGCTATGCTCGACTGGCCATAACAGGAAATCCCTGGCCAGGGTTGCAGTGATATACTGGTAAGAGTTATCAGTAGTTTCACGAATGTTATGGACCTCAAGTCGGCATGACTTATCGAGCTACTGGGGTCTGACGTTTACCACCCCTAGGCGAGATATGCGACATATCAGACGAACAGACCGGACTGTACGGTAAGTGTTACTGGTTGGATTCACAGGAGTGTAAGCGGGCTTGCTCGTCGATCTTCTGATCGCTCAATACCCGGGTGGCCGTTACGTTTAGCAGACCGCTTGCGGCTTGTGGGTGTTTGATATGATCATCATCTGCTGCCGGCGTATTGACGAGTCTTTAGAGTCCTACACAGAGGTTTCCTAGCTCAAGCGAAACGAAATAGGAGCGCATATGAGATATGTGCGGGACCGAGAATAATTCGTGTATGTGATACCGTATTCCATTCTCGCGACGAATGTATCGATTGGTTATATGCGATATAACCTGGTTATCGAATCAAGGATTGATTCGAGAAGCCGATACATTGAATACTAGTCGGTTATATGCGACATGATCGGATCATTGAATCAAGTGTTGATTTAATGATTTAATGCATAATTATATATATTTGATTTATTACTTTGCATTAACTAGTATTGGTTCACTTTAAATGGATTTACTCACTTGGTTTGTGCACATTGCATATGTGATATATTTTGTGCACATGATTGTATCATGTTTGATGATACAAGCAAGCTAGGGTTAGTGTAAAGAATTAGACCATGGTTAAGATTATGATTAGGGTTTTCTTTTTCCTTATTTATTTATTTATTTATTTTGGAAAAAGATGAGAAAAGAATGGTTGCTATTTTTGTTTGCTAGTTGAAGATTCTTGAAGCTTTGAATTAGTCCACCATCCTTGTCTTATACTTAACCCTAACCATTCTAGTTAACCATGGTCCATTCTCTACAACTAACCAAGGGTTAGTAAATGATAAGTATTGATTTATTTATCATTTACATAATACTTATCATATTCTTTTTCTTCATCTTCTTCTTCTTCAACATGAGAAAAAAGCTTGCTACATCAATGGTGATTGATGAAAAAGTGTGGGAAATCCAAAACTAAAGTCTACCCAATTCCTATTTCTTCATCCTCTACCTCTTGCCAAGTAGTATAGGGTGTTTCCTTCACAAGTTTTTCAAGACTTGGTGAAGTTGGAGCTTGATCTAGCGATGCCTCGACGTAGATCATCTTCGGCATTGTCGTCGATGACCTAGCCCGTTTTTCTCCGATGAAGCCGACGCTAGAACCCAAGATATGATTTGGACAGCTAAGGGACTTCATCACGGAGCTTAGGAGGTGGTGGACCGGATCTACAAAGGTTGTAGTCACTTTCCCTTAGCATTTAATTCGATTACTTGCTCGCATCGCTTATATATCTAGTTAACGATCCGTATTAGGGTTTGTAGGCACCCGTAAAATTTGATTTGTGCATGTTTGATGCCTTGTGAGACTCCATTAGAGTGCCTAGGAACCCTACAGTGGTATCAGAGCCTAGCTAGAGCCTTAGGCGATGCGTAGATGGAGTTAGAAGTCCGATCGACCCGAAACCCCGACTTGAAAGTGCTCTCTGGACATTTTCTGTTTTCGTGGATTTTTGAGAATTAAAAATATGCAGAAAAATCAGCAGGAAATTCTATGAATTACGGTGCAAAAAGTAACTAATGATCCCTCAAAAGTGCGGCGGAACCGCGGCATTAGCATACTAATGCGGCGGTTCCGCGGCCGTTTTGTCTTATTAGGCATTCAATTTTGCACAGTAATTCCTATTTTGCAGTGCTGGTTTTCCTGGGAATTTTTTTTATCTGAATTCAAGAGTTGAGTTTTTTGGGTTGTATTAGGAGTTCGTACATTCGATCGGATTGTCTAATTTTGTCTATGTGTTTTTCGGATATTTTTTGAATATGTTAAAAAGTTCGACCGGATATAAATACCCACTTTTTCCCTTGCCGGGAAATTTCCAAGTGTTGAATTTTTCTGTGGTTTAAGGACGTTCTGAGTAGTGCAGGTAACGTGATGGTCCCTCTAGAAGACAACAAACCTTAACTCGATTATGTGACCGTCTTGAACTGCCCTTTGAACCTTAGGGTTTGGGGCAGTACGGCGTGCCACATGTGAGGCGTTGGCTTGACCCTTCTACGGCTGGACCGTTGGTACTGAGGCATGAAGTGAATGTCTTTGAACTTATTTCATTCGGTTGATCGGGAAAACTTGGGTGTTCGATTGTTCGATCGAAAAGTTTAGCATTTTCTATTTATCCGGAATGTGATACATTACTTGGAATTCGCAAATAGTTATGAGATGACTGGATGAATGTTATAAACATAGCAGTTTAGTCTCACTTGATCGGTTGCCACGGAATTTTGATGTGATCAAAAGTCCGTTGCAATCACGTAGCGTACGCGGATACTCGCCGGGTAAACTTAATAGACAGCCTCACCCCATAGCCCCGACCAAGTGACTGTAGGAGAACCCCGTCGCCGAAAGCATCCGTCCGGGTGCTCGCGGCAGTGGTGTTCCGCCTTGGTGCACTTCGTCGACGGTATCAGGGGTGCGGCCGCCTACTAAAGTTTGCGACGAGCATTCGATCAGAATGTCGGGAATCTTGTTGAATTGCCCGACTTGATATTGAAAAGTGTTTTCGATAATGAGACTAAAATGCGGGGTTTATAATTGTTAGGCATGCGATGTCTAAAGAATTCATTTGATCAGGCATGCGATGTCTGAGGTGGTTGCGGATTCCAACTGTTGTAGTTTTACACTTTCTTTTCTGTGACCGTAAGTGTAATATATGATATCGCCGGTTTCGTTGCTATATGTCAACGACAATTGGGATGCGCATATTTACTTACGTTGATGACATGTGATGTTATGTGTTGCTGGATATGTTATATTGGATCGTCGTGTTTGAACAGCCGGGTTTTTTTATGTGAGATGAGTGTTTTTCATTTTCATTCATGTAAAAACTTGTATGTAATATTCTTTTATTGGGGCACTTCCAGGTTGCGGATGTTGTCACCACTTGTATATTATTTACTTTTCTGCACTAGGATAGACCCAAGGAGGGGAGCACAAGTAACCGGGTTCTGGGGTCCAGTGGGAGACCAGCTCGAGGAGTCGAGTCCGGGTCTCCTAACCCTAGAATTGGTAGGGTTACTTGCCGCTCTCGTAGGGGTCTAGGGGTGTGGGATTGGCTATTCATCACGACCATGGAATCCGTGTTTTATACTGGCTCGTATTGAAAACACGGACGTCCTAGTATATCCAATATTTCATATGTTTCTTCTGCTGTGATTTATCTGTGATGTGATCATGTGATGTTCTGTGACAGATATTATATATAGTATATATGATATATTATATAGACGTTGCTTATGTTTTACACCCGCGCTAGCCCTGCCCCGCTCTGCCGTTAGTTACCTAACCTAACGGTGCAGACAGGACATCGAGGCGAATGCGGATGGCATAAGCGTACGTTATATTTATCTGTGATGTTTAGGTGGACTTAAATGATGGGATATTCATTAATGAGATTAATGAAAGAAAATAAACCTAATTGATGTTGTGGAATCGAATTTCAAAATAAAAACAGGTAGCTACAGTTCTTGCTTTGCATCGTGGTGTTCATTATAGAACATCCTGCACCTTATTCGATGAGGAAAGGACCGAGATCCCTTCACCGGGAGTGACTCCTTTAGCAATAACTGGCAGATGCTACAACCCTCGGTTTGTCTTTGATCACTTCTATAGTTTCCGCTTTGCACAGTGATATATATGATATATCCCGCACCTCATTCGACGAGGAAAGGGCCGACGATCCCTTCACCGGGAGTGACCCCTTTAGCAAAACTAGAAAAGCCTCGAAAACATTCCATTTAAAAACCATTTGATTCCGCAACGAGATCAAGTTCAAAGCGTTAAAGGTTTTCATAAAAGCCATTCGCAACCCTCCGTCATTTTAGGAAGTAGAGTACTTAGTATTCGTGCTACGTTTGTCGACCATAGCCGAGGCGTAGTGTGCGGTAGCTAAGTGATGTCTTCCTACACAGCATATGATGCGATTAGTTAGGACAATCATGTGGCTTTGTTGACCTTAGCCAAGGGTCATGTGGGTGGGTCTAATTAATCACGAAATGACGGATAGAACTTGACAAGTACCTATGATTTGTTGACCTTAGCCAAGGTCATAGGTGCTAGGGGTAAAAACCATTATCGGGAGTTTCAAGTGTTGAAATTTGCAATGAGATTGCATACCTTCTATGTGATAGTTGGATCCCGATACCCACTGCGAGTAATTGTTACTCCTGGGAGAGTTTTGCACTTTGCAATTAGCCGATCAAGTAGGTGTCTAGAAAGGTGTCAACGGGGTTACGCCTCTGGGAAAATGAGGTTTACATTAATTAGGTTCGTGCGAAAGCACGGGGGACCTCCCTCAAAGTACCGACACTGGCCTGGCTGAAAGATTGGCGAACTTGTAGTTTGTAATTAATCCCAGCTAGTCTTTCCTTTTAGGGTTTGAAGGAAGATTTGATAAAAAGCAGTGGGAGCCATCCTGATTAGATAAAATAATAACCAATCTATTCTTGCAAGAGCATACGCTGAGTGTTTTCTTCTCTCTCTCTCCAGGTAGCGACCATATCACGCCTTAATCAAGATAATAATACGGAAAATTGACCGAACCCGCTTGTTATACTGAGCTGGGGAACATTGGTCCCGCTCCAACTTATAATTGTTATAAGACAGAGCAGGAAATTGGGGATTACCAGAATTCCCGTGCCGCCCAAACGAAGAGAGTGCATGCTGATGCATCATCTTCGGGTGTGTTCATTATATAGAACTGTTTCTCAGTGTCCTTTACGTCCTGGGTATATGATACCGGATCAGGATCCCGTATATGTAATATGTTACATGGGCTACAGATAGGTAAAGAACTGAGGACGGGTGATAAGTTTCATGAGGCAGAAAACGGGGCAAGTGTTGCAGCCAAGTCTGTTGGTCACTGTCACCCTGTATTACGAATACATTGATTCTGAACAAATGCTGTTAGATACCGAACCTGATATACAAAATCATATCAGTCTCTTTATTAGTAAAGAAAGGATATAATTTTGTATTGTTGGATAATGTTTTGAACATTTTCTATATCAAAAGTTGATCGGTTCAGGCACGTTATCTAAAAGCATTGACGTTCTAAATCAAACTACAGTTCCTAGTATACAGAACACACACAAGAGGAAGAGTTCAGAAATGAACGAATTCTTCTTGAGGTATTGTAGACTAGGTCATATCAATGCGACCCGACTGGCTGAAGTTACATTTTAGATGCATATTTAAATCAGTTTGAATTTACACCTTGTGAAACTTGCCAGTCATGTCGCAAAGATTAGATGACCATAGCTCCGTTTGCTGAAAACTGAGAAAGAGTTAGTAAACTCTTGGGACTGATACATGATGATGTATGTAAAGTCTCCTGTCTACACATGCCAGGACTGGTTCTTCATATTTCATTATATTCTCTGATAATCTCTCAAGATTCAGTCATATATTCCTGTTGAAATATAAGTCCGAACCTTTTGAGGTATTCACAGAATATAAGTAGGAAGTAGAGAACCAATATACGGGTATAAGTCTTATGTCCTATGATGAGATCAGGGAGGAGAATACTTGTGCATGGAATCCTTGGACTATTCTAAAGGAAAATGAGATTCTCTCTCCGTATTACTCCTCTGAATACACCACAGCACAACGGTGTATCAGGGCGGAGCAATCGCACAATATTAGATATGGTGTGCTCTATGATGAGTATTACTGAGTTACCTATTTCCTTTTGGATGTTATGCGCTTGAGAAGCTGCGTACCTATTGAATTAGGTTCGAATTAAATCACTGCCTACCACTTCATATGTGATATGGAAAGGGAAGAGCCCATATCTTAAGTTAGTTAAGATTTGGGATTGTCCGGCCTATGTCTAAAAGCAAAATCCGGACAGGCTCGAGGCAAGGTCTGTAATGTAGAACTAGAAAGGTTCCAGCCATACGAAACTACAGCTGAAGATTTGACAGAACCAAAGGATTCTATAGTCCCCGACGAACCTCAGCCTCTCCGCCGATCTGGTAGAGTTCCTCGCCTTCCTGAGAGATACCTCGGTTTCTCGATGACAGTGGGAGCGAGGATTGCATCATGAGATGATGACCCAACCAGTTTCGAGCAGGCCATCGAGAGTAGGGACTCTGTAAGAATGGCTGGATGCTTAGTGATCTGAGATGGAATCCTTATACACCAACAAAGTATGGACTTTGGTTGCTATATCTGAAGGGTTAAATCCCCATCAGGAGCAAGTATATCTTGAGAAGATTACTTGGTGTAGATGGAAAAGTTGAGACTTTCAAAGCTAGACTTGTTAAAGGTTTTAGTCATCAACCAGGTGCGGATAACGATGAAACCTTTTCCAAGGACTATGCTTAAGTCCGTCCAGATCCTACTTGCCACGGCTACATACCACGACTACGATATCTGGTGGTTGGGTGCCATGACTACTTTTCTAAATATTGATTTAGAAGAGAACGTCTATAAGAACACAGCCAGAGGGCCTCATAGACAGTGGGAGCAGCGGAAACGTGTGCAAGATGCTTTATGAGATGAAGCAGGCATCGCAGAGTTGGAACATCTGTTTTGATGTGGTAGTCAAAGTATTTGACTTTATCAAAATAGTAGATGAACCTTGTATATACAAAACGGTAGTAGAGAGTAAGGTAGTTATCTTCGTATTGTACGTGGACAACATACTCTTGATAGGAAAAGAGTTTCCTATGCTACGATCGGTCGATCTCCTATTATCACAAAGATTCTCCAATAGGATCAAAGTGATACCTCCTAAAATCCTGAGTTTTCATCTATGAGATAGATGTAATTGGATGCTAGGATTCTCACTAGATGTAGTGAGATGGTATCAATCGATCCTGGGGAGAATCTATGGAAGGGTTCCAGGGTGATAAAGACGACTGAATGTCAGTCACAGGCATTGTCTTTACCCTCAGTAAAGGGACGGTATGTTGGAAGAGTTCCAAGCTAGATACCGTGGCAAACTAGACGATAAAGGCTGGTAACATCGCTATTAAAGATACTTCCAAAGAGGCAGTTTGGGTGTATATTGGTTCATGAGATGAACTAGGTTCCTGCAATTGTGTGACAATGGAAATGTGGCTTTGGCCCTAGAACCCTGGTCCCATCAGTGACCCAGACATATTCTGAGGAAGCATCACCTGATCATGGAGATAGTTGATCTCCAGGTTGATCGAGGTTAGGAGAGTAGACTCAGAGGACAACACGGCGGATCCACTCACGAAGGCCTTTTCCCAGAGAGAGACTCCTATGGGATGGTTGAGTATTAGATACTGCAACCACTGCTACAGATAGCCCTAGTGCAAGTGGAAGATTGTTAGTTATATGTATGCCCTAGAGGCCATTACTGTACATTGGATGTATATTGTAGTGGATGCTGGGACATATATAGGTAGGACTTTCTTGCTCGACATGATAGTACGCTATCTGGTTGCTCTTTATCTTAACATGTATACTTTCTGTCTCTCTGATTACATGTTGATAAAGCCCTTAGGATTAGTACTCGACTTCCAGGACTATGATGCAGATCATACTATTGGGGCCTGGGTAGTCAATGAGTACATCCTTCATTGTTCCTAGTCGTGGGAATATCGAGACGGGGCATCGATATTCCAGAGTAGACTAGCGTGTATCTTCTCGACCCATGTGATGGGCGATGGATGATCCCATATCCATTAGTGTTTGACATCAGAGATGGTATACGGGTGCTCAGTGGAGACTGGGTACACTGAACGGACTCGCCGAGAACTCCCAGATGGTATTATACCTCACGTCAGATGGCAGTTCTCTGGTGACACTGGTACAGCTTAGTCTGTTGACCCGAGATCGTCATAGAGTCTTGTGTGTCTCCCACTGTGCTTTGATTTCCACCCTACCACGGCTCTACTGAGTTGTGCAAACAGGTGGTTTTTGGGTACAGTCCCGATTCACATGGAGGCAATGAGCGATAGGAGGGGATTCGTCTCTCCCGGTATTAGGGGTTGATGTTGTGCTATGCTCGACTGGCCATAACAGGAAATCCCTGGCCAGGGTTGCAGTGATATACTGGTAAGAGTTATCAGTAGTTTCACGAATGTTATGGACCTCAAGTCGGCATGACTTATCGAGCTACTGGGGTCTGACGTTTACCACCCCTAGGCGAGATATGCGACATATCAGACGAACAGACCGGACTGTACGGTAAGTGTTACTGGTTGGATTCACAGGAGTGTGAGCGGGCTTGCTCGTCGATCTTCTGATCGCTCAATACCCGGGTGGCCGTTACGTTTAGCAGACCGCTTGCGGCTTGTGGGTGTTTGATATGATCATCATCTGCTGCCGGCATATTGACGAGTCTTTAGAGTCCTACACAGAGATTTCCTAGCTCAAGCGAAACGAAATAGGAGCGCATATGAGATATGTGCGGGACCGAGAATAATTCGTGTATGTGATACCGTATTCCATTCTCGCGATGAATGTATCGATTGGTTATATGCGATATAACCTGGTTATCGAATCAAGGATTGATTCGAGAAGCCGATACATTGAATACTAGTCGGTTATATGCGACATGATCGGATCATTGAATCAAGTGTTGATTTAATGATTTAATGCATAATTATATATATTTGATTTATTACTTTGCATTAACTAGTATTGGTTCACTTTAAATGGATTTACTCACTTGGTTTGTGCACATTGCATATGTGATATATTTTGTGCACATGATTGTATCATGTTTGATGATACAAGCAAGTTAGGGTTAGTGTAAAGAATTAGACCATGGTTAAGATTATGATTAGGGTTTTATTTTTCCTTATTTATTTATTTATTTATTTTGGAAAAAGATGAGAAAAGAATGGTTGCTATTTTTGTTTGCTAGTTGAAGATTCTTTAAGTTTTGAATTAGTCCACCATCCTTGTCTTATACTTAACCCTAACCATTCTAGTTAACCATGGTCCATTCTCTACAACTAACCAAGGGTTAGTAAATGATAAGTATTGATTTATTTATCATTTACATAATACTTATCATATTCTTTTTCTTCATCTTCTTCTTCTTCAATATGAGAAAAAAGCTTGCTACATCAATGGTGATTGATGAAAAAGTGTGGGAAATCCAAAACTAAAGTCTACCCAATTCCTATTTCTTCATCCTCTACCTCTTGCCAAGTAGTATAGGGTGTTTCCTTCACAAGTTTTTCAAGACTTGGTGAAGTTGGAGCTTGATCTAGCGATGCCTCGACGTAGATCATCTTCGGCATTGTCGTCGATGACCTAGCCCGTTTTTCTCCGATGAAGCCGACGCTAGAGCCCAAGATATGATTTGGACAGCGAAAGGACTTCATCACGGAGCTTAGGAGGTGGTGGACTGGATCTACAAAGGTTGTAGTCACTTTCCCTTAGCATTTAATTCGATTACTTGCTCGCATCGCTTATATATCTAGTTAACGATCCGTATTAGGGTTTGTAGGCACCCGTAAAATTTGATTTGTGCATGTTTGATGCCTTGTGAGACTCCATTAGAGTGCCTAGGAACCCTACATCTAGTACTCTCCATCTACCACTTATGTATTGACTTAGAGACCAGTTGTGAGGACGATGTATATTATTTTGTATTCTGGCGTCGAGCTCGTTGTGAGCCGACTTTACTTATGCAGTTTATTCTATCTGTGATGTTTCCCACTTGTTGCTCATTTTCTTCGCTACGGCGTCGTATATTGTTATCTTAGTAATTGGTTCTATTAATTGCTTAAATCACTCTATACTATTACTGGTTTGATTTCTGGGTCTTTGGCTTACTTAGTCGCGTTACGCCTGTAGACGTTACGTGGTTAAGTGCCGGTCACGGGCCAAACTTTGGGTCGTGACAAAGTTGGTATCAGAGCGTAGGTTTTACCTTCGGAGTGTAGGATGACCCTGGTATGATGGAGTAGGTAGCTGCAGCAGAGTGGCGTAGCGTGCGTATGTTCCGAGGCATACTCACGACACGGTACTCCGCCTAAGCGACCTTAGGACTTATTGATTGAATTTCCTTTATGATCGTATACATCCTTGTGATTCGATTTTCGTATCCTCATCGAATCCTACATTCCTTTCAGCCATTATGCCGCCAAGGACTACGAGGGTGCAGAGAGAGGCCGGGAGAGCCGAGGTTCGAGTTGATTTATCGGAGACGAGGACTGATCCGAGTAGTACCCATGTTGTACCAGGACAGATTATTTCTCCTACGACAGGTCAGATCGCTAGACTAGTGGCAGAGATGCAGAGCTTGCGCCAGACGATGAGCTCATTGGTAGAGGCCGTTCGAGCGCAGCGACAGATGGTTGTCACCCCTATTACCCAGTTGTTCCTTGCGATCATCATGCAGTATTCCGTCCCCTACATAGCACCGGTGGAGGCAGCCCCAGTTTACGAGACACGTCTTCTAGAGACCGTGAGAGTTCCGGAACAGTTGTGGAATCGTACTGGTGTACCAGCCCAGAGCAGAGGCTTAGGACGAGGACAGTCGTTTGGCTTCCATCCCCAGGCAGGACAGCATTCAGCGCGTAGGTGTTTACGATGCGGAAACCTTCAACACCTCATCAGGCAGTGTTCCTTCACAGCACGTCAGGGTCGTGTTCTGAGACGTCGTGGACGCGGAGGGTTTGCACAGAGGGGTCAGGCTAGTAGAGGACGGGTTCGATCAGTCGCAGATGAAGGACAGGCACACGTTTTCGCTTCGACTCATCGAGACGCGCGGGCGTCCAATGCGGAGCCTACAGGTACTCTTTCAGTATGTCCTTTTGTTGCACTCGTATGTTTACACACTTCGTGCCGAGTTTAGGACGAGAGTCGTGCTGGGTAGATTAGCTGTTTGTTGTGTTAACTTCTGTCAGCAATCCTTATGTTGCGCGATACGTACTTCGGTCGTGTGCCTATCGGATAGGAGATAGAGATTCTTCTGTCATTTTGAACCTCCTAAAGATGTTGGATTTGGCAATTTCCTGGGCATGGACTGGTTAGCTACGTGCTAGGCATTGTGGGCTACCGTGAGGAAACAGTTAGGTTTTGTTTTCCCGGACAAGTCAGATCTTGTTGTGCAGATGGATAGTGGTGCCACCTCTTACAGCTTGAATTCAGCCTTGTTCGCTAGTCGGCTCTGAGGAGATGTCGGGAATTCTTGGCGTTTTTTTCGTGATGCTGTAGCCACAGTTGGTTTGTTGGACCAGTTTTCTTTCGTGCGAGAATTTTTCCGACGTCGTTCCAAGATGAGCCGGCGAAGCTTCAGGAGCTAAGGATCTTCTGCAGAGTGGTTGTTGAGGGAGTTGTGCGTCTGAGTGTTTCGCATTTACGAAGCTCCTATTTCTGTTCGTCCAGGAGGAAAACGACAGATTGAGGTTGTGTTGATGGATCGTCTTTTTGAATCGGCTTACGGTGCGGATAAGTATCCTGTACCTCGCACTGACGAATTCTTCGATCAGCACCAAAGTGCGAGACCTTGTCTAAGTTCGTTAGGGATCAGGTCATCATTGTTGCGGGTCCGGAGTGATGACATTCCGAAGACTGCCTTGTGCGTGCTACAGGCTTTGTGTGTTTTGGGTGTGTCACTGGACTCATCAATACTTTAGCAGCATTCGTAGGTATGATGAACTGGTTTTCTTCGGGCCATTCCTCGACTAGTTATTGTTGTGTTATTTACAACGACCTAGTCTCTTTAGTGTGTCTTGAGGGTTAGGGTAACCCTTGAGGATCTGTTATACGGATACTGGGAGAGCCCCAGCGGTTTGCTAGATTCTCGGAGTGTTCCCTTTAAGCTTGTTGTGTTGACTCCTAGGCTTTGTAGTTACGGAGATGAATTGGTATGGTTTCGAGGAAGATCGTGGCCGTATAGCTTAGGCCCAACTTGTGAGCGGGACGGAGGTCCGCATATTTTTTTTTGGCTTAGCAGGTGTTACCGCCGTCCCATGCAGGATTGTTAGTGTAATGCTGCCCCGTTGACTAAATTGACCGGATTGGAGGTTTCTTTTCTTTGGACTGAGGCTTGTGTAGGGAATTCCCGCAGTTGAAGACTCGGTTAACAACTGCATCAGCTCCTTCTTTGCTTTTGGTTCGGGCGACCTTGTGGTTTAACTGTGATGTTTCGTGAGTAGGACTCGAAGGTGTACCGAGGTGACACAATGGAGTTATCGCTTTTGCTTCCCTACATTTGGAGGAAGTACAAGAAGGATATCCCACTCATGACCTGGAGATGGCCGTGATGGTTTTGCACTGGAAATTTATAGACACAACTCGTTTAAGAGTCGTGTCAGATTCTCACGGACCACCAGAGCTAAATGTACATCTTCCTGCGGTGAAATTTGATTGTGGTGATAGTCCTCCGCAGATTCATAGTTCTTGCGCGATCGTTGAGTACAGAATAGGTTCATCTCTTCTGAGGAGACAGCTGGCTCATGTCCGCGCCCGACCACCCTTCTTAAATCACTTTCGCGAGGCACTGCCCGCCGACGCTCGTTCGTCAGAGATATTGGAGCCTACTCGGCTGGGTAATACAAGGGTGTGCTAGGCTAGAGAGACACTTGTGTACCTAATGTTATGGGGAAGAGACGTGGAATCTTAGGGCAGGCATATCAGTCAACTCTCTCTACTCATTCAAGCCCCACCAACTTTTAACGTGACTTGTAAGGTAGTTACGGGTGGGCAGGGATAGAAAAAGAAGTCTTGGGATTCGTTTCAAGGTGTCTGTCTTGTTGTGTGCTTGTGTTGGGCAACTAAGACCGGCTGGAGAGTTGCAACCTTTAACCGTTCCGAAGAGGGAACGAGAGCAGATCTCCCCGAATTTTCATTATGGTGTCCACCCAGGAGTTGTGAGGATGTGACTCCATTCGGATGCTTGTCATCCGGTGATACTCAGTTGTTCTTGTTAAGTTGTGCGTATGTAGAAATTGTTGTCGGCAGTTGGGGATCGTTGTTTGCCATCGATAGGGTTCTCCTTTGATAGCAGTTATCAGGAGACACTCCAATTGGTAACCTTTAGGTTTAGAGGTTAGGTCATGTCGATCACCAGTCTGTTTTTCCTAACTCCGTGTTATAGGATTATTGGACCTCAGCTAGTTTAGAATTTTCGGAAATGACCCGGTAGTTTTGGGTCAGGATGAGAATGGTCTATTGCGGATAGAGATCAGATGCTGACCAAGAGGGTCGCAGATTCGAGTTCACAATGGCAGATCATGTATTCCCACGGGAATTTCCGATAAATGACATGTTGAGTTTTGGGAAGTTTTCCAGTATAGTAAGTCTTTTTAGGATTCCTAAGGCGAGTTGGTTCGTTGCCTTAAGATTGGGCACTTCTATCCATATTATTGAATATTCACCCCGTATTTCCTATGTCAATACTTTGCAATTACCTTCATGACCTTTCTCATTGGATTCAGCGCCAGACCAATTAAGTTCGAGTGTGATCCTTCGTTCACCCAACAGCCAGCCGTAATTTTGGGCCGGCAGGTGAAGAAACTTCGACCGAAGGTCTTGCCATCAGTGAAGGTATTTGGGTGTATCCCAAACAGTGAAGAGGTCACCTGGGAGGCTGAGGACGAGGTGCGGTAGAAGTTCCCTCATCCCTCTGAAAGTATGCGTAGCCTTGTATTTTAAAATTCGGGGACGAATTTTCTTTAAGGGGGGAAAATTGTAACACCTTAGGTCGTGTTTAGGGGTTAATTATATTTTAATAGATAGTTTTTGGTAAAAAGTTTACCAAATTAAGTTTCAGATATTTTATTCTAGTTAATGAATATTTTATTTGGATTTTTCTAGACACACACACACTTGTGCATGTTAACTAGGGTTAAGAGATGGGGTTAAACCATGATTAACAAGCATGGTGGACTAACCATTCCCTTAAGCCATTTTAAGTTTTGTATTAAGTTGTTTTGGGTTTTAAATTGGTATGGTTGTTGTTCTCTTGTATTTTTTATTATGGGTGTTATTCTTTTTTTTGAAATTCTTTTCTTTTGTTGACTTAGTGGGAGAGAGAGGGTATGGGCAATATGGCTTGAGCCATGCTCATTTAATGAGAGAGAGAGAGAGAGGTTGACTAGGGTGCCTCATTTCTTTCCTCATTATTCTCCCAACTCTCACACACACACACACACTCAGCTGAGAGAGAGAGAGAGAGGCAGCAGCTGCAGAAGAAGCACAGCAGCAGCAACAGCATCATCATCAGCAGTATCAGCAGCAGCAGGCAGTGGCAGCAGCAGCAACATCAACAGCAGCCCCAGCAGCTGCAGCAGCACTCCCATCTTCTCCACCTCCTTTCTCCTTGCACCTAGGGTCTTGTAAGGTATAGAATCCGAGCCCAACTTCTTGTTTGTTTAACGTATGCGTAGTTTAGCTTCGGTTTGTGTAAAAAGTGAGATTTTGTGCTTGAAATGGTGATTTGTGTGGACTTGTGGTTTAGTGCTGTTAATATTGGTTAACCTAGCCTAATTAGGTGTTATTAAGGCCATGTAAACCTAGTTAGACCCCAGATTACACCAAAATACCATAGGGTTTCAAATTGTGCAAATTTAGTGTTTTTAAGTGAACTTTTTGGATATCTGTGATCTGCTATAGGCCCGAGTAGTTCAGGTTGAAATTGAGTTAACTGGAGCTTGTATACAAGGTATAGACCACACAACCAGAGCCCGAGACCCCCACCCCATAGCGAGGCCACCGATTTATTCATTCTGGCCACAATTTGCGGCCAGATAGGGGAATTTTTGGGTGATGTTTGGATGGGTAGGATTCTGTTGTTATTTCTAGGCCAGTGGTATGTATAGTTTTGTAAGTTGTTAGCCTGGGTAGAATCTGGGACGTTATATCGTATTTCTAGTACGTTTGGTTCGCGCGATACGCGCGATATGCGAGAGGGTTCCATGATTCAGCGTATCACGGCGTATCGGGGTTAGTTTTAGACGCGTGCACACGTTTAGCGTATCGTACACACGCGCGTTTAGTTCGCGACGCGAGCGTATCGTTTGACGTCGATATCACGTTTTGCGAGATATTTTCTTATATATGGATTCTTTTGTAATTCCAGGTTCGCAGGCGGGTACGTCGGACGAAGCTAAGAAAGGGAAGCAGGTGGTCGGCTACGAGTAGCGCACGACCAGGTGAGTAGATTTAACATCTACGGGGAAATCGCCCGTATGGCGTTAAGCGTCAGGGCGAGTCAGGATATTAGATTGTAGATGTTCATAGGGACTGTAGTAGCATACATTATTGTTGCATATAGAAATGATAGCACAGAACACAGCACTGTCACTAACGGTTCAAGTCGCACGAGCACGATTGATATGCTACACTCACACCGTTAGTGATTGCCATGACACTCACATTATAGGATTGCTATAAATCATATATCATACTGATTCTACCTTATTGATGTTGTCATGATTTGCCGCATAACATCATATCTTATATCCATATTTGGGCACATATGCATCACATACCCCTACTGGTACTACATGCACACTGTATATTCATACCAGTGCACACATATTGAGATGTTCATACCTGCGCATATGCACACTATATATTCATACCGGTGCACACATATATTGATATGTTCATACCTGCGCACATGCACACTGTATATTCATACCGGTGCATACATATTGAGATGTTCATACCTGCGCACATGCACACTATATATTCATACCGGTGCATACATATATTGATATGTTCATACCTGCGCACATGCACACTATATATTCATACCGGTGCACACATATATTGATATGTTTATACCTGCGCACATGCACACTGTATATTCATACCAGTGCACACATATTGAGATGTTCATACCTGCGCACATGCACACTATATATTCATACCGGTGCACACATATATTGATATCTTCATACTTGCGCACATGCACACTATACATTCATGCCAGTGCACACATATATTGATATCTTCATACTTGCTTAGATTACGCATTGAGATATGTTGTTTCCATGTTAATTATGGATTTAGGGAACCGTGGATATTTCAAAGAGAATAGTTAATTATTTAAAAACCCGGTTTCCCTTGATATGATATTTCGGTGCGTCCACCATGTGTTTTCTCGGTACTAGAGTGATATATGTGAACCCGAATCGAGGAGTTGGATGAGGCCGATTACGGGTACATGGTGGACCCGGTATGGTACCCCGGGGCGAGAACGGTTTCGCTGTGTAGTAGACGGTGAGCCTGGCAGAGGGACTACTACCTACCGGTGATTGGTTGAACCTGGCGGTTATCCGGAGGATACCGACCAGAGACGATGGATGGATACGGGACGACTCGTACTGCCGGGGCCGAGGGCCGATACCGCAGACAGAGCCCGTGGGCTGATCCGTACTGACGGATGCCCTATACAGGAGGATTTACGTGTCGATGCTTGGCACGAGTATTTCTTGATATTTGGGTGTCGATGTTGGGCACTCACGATTATATGAGATTTACAGGATTTGGAGGACCGAGGAGGATGACGACGCCTGAGTAGTATTGGGATTTGGGTACATTGATGGGTACCGATTATACTTTCCACGATGACATTCCGTGTAGATGTTATATTTCCCATGCTCAGTATGTAGTAATTGATATCTCATCCTGTATCTATTGTACCTGATATAGTACACATTGTTATACCTGATCATTGCATACCCTGTTCATTCTATATAGGGTTGTTAGATTGCATTGCTATACCTGATCATTGCATACCCTGTTCATTCTATATAGGGTTGTTAGATTGCATTGCTATACCTGATCATTGCATACCCTGTTCATTCTATATAGGGTTGTTAGATTGCATTGCTACACCTGATCATCACATTTCTTGCTCTTCACATGGAGATGTTATTAGATCGCACTTGTTGCATGTTTGAGCATCCAGTTCATCATATAGATGTTATCTGTTGATAGAGGTTAGAGCGTCGTAGCACGTGCATACTCGCGATTACCTTTATATGTTATCTTATATTCACGAGTTGGCAACTCACCCCCGTTGTGCCACAGTGTTTGCAGGTTGCCCTTCGGAGTAGTCGCGGTAGGCTGCGTCCTTGCATCTTTTGACACAGATACCCCTACAGTTGGTGTACTAGCTCTTTTGCTGATAGGTGGGTTTTGTACGGTATCTGGTTATCTTTCAGTTATGTATATTGCTGTATCTAGTACTCTCCATCTACCACTTATGTATTGACTTAGAGACCAGTTGTGAGGACGATGTATATTATTTTGTATTCTGGCGTCGAGCTCGTTGTGAGCCGACTTTACTTATGCAGTTTATTCTATCTGTGATGTTTCCCACTTGTTGCTCATTTTCTTCGCTACGGCGTCGTATATTGTTATCTTAGTAATTGGTTCTATTAATTGCTTAAATCACTCTATACTATTACTGGTTTGATTTATGGGTCTTCGGCTTACTTAGTCGCGTTACGCCTGTAGACGTTACGTGGTTAAGTGCCGGTCACGGGCCAAACTTTGGGTCGTGACAATACTAAAATAAACACATGTACACATTGAAGTAGAAACAAACCAAGTAGCATACTACTATTTTGAGCAAGATTGTATATACAAGGTGAATATCCCAAGCTTCCATTAAGTAATATACAAACTAGTATGATACAGTAATGGCCTCTAGGGCATATACACTAACACATTGTTGATCCAATACCTCTTTATTGTGACAACAACGGGGCTATAGCTTTAGTAAAGGAACCCAGGTCCCATCAGAAGTCCAGACACATCTTGAGGCGGTATCACCTGATCAGGAAGATCATGGATCGCCGGGAGATCGAGGTGCAGAGAGTTTCTACTGAGGACAACACTGCAGATCCATTCAAAAAGGCCATCTCTCAGACTCAGTTTAAGAGGCTATTCGAGATTATAGGTCTACAATATGCCAGCATGACTTTAGTGCAAGTGGGAGATTGTTAGTGTAATATGCCCTAGAGGCCATTATTGTATAGTACGAGTCTGTATATTACATTTTGGAAGCTTGGGATATATACACGGATTTATGACAGTCTTGCTCAATATGGTAGTATGCTACTTGGTTTGTTTGTATCTTAATATGTGTATATGTTTCTTTTGACGTATCTCTAATACATATTGGTATAGCCCTTAGGATCTTTGCTTTAGTACCAGCGTTGTGATGGCAGTCACACTAGTGAGGGCTGGGTAGTCTACAAGCACGTCTTTATAATGGTCTATATTCATAGGATTTTCGAGACAGGGAATCGATACTCCAGAGTAGACTAGTGTATACGCTTCTCATCCTAGGAGGGGAGATGGTCTGTCCTACAGCCATCAGTACGTCGTACTGGAGATAGTATGCAGGTGCTCATTGGGTTATGAGTCACACTGGACGGACTCGTGCGGAACTGCTGGTTGGTACTATAACTATCGTCAGGTAGCAGTTCCCAAGTGACATGAGTACAGCATAGTCCATTGACTTGACACTGCTACTTCGCCTCAAGTGTCTTCCCACAGTTCTTAGATTACTACCCTACCATGGCTCTATTGAGTCGTGCAAATAGGTAGTAGTTTGGTGCAGTCCCGAAGCGCTTGAAGGCAGTGGCAGTTATATAGGATTCGTC
This sequence comes from Agapanthus africanus, assembly GCA_030015575.1. Classification (NCBI taxonomy): domain Eukaryota; kingdom Viridiplantae; phylum Streptophyta; class Magnoliopsida; order Asparagales; family Amaryllidaceae; genus Agapanthus; species Agapanthus africanus. Next base: position 410,362,262 of record JASDDO010000026.1, read on the forward strand.
TCTCCCGGTATTGGGGGTTGATGCTGCGTTGTGATTCGGAAAGCCATTACACAAACTCCCTGGCCAGGTCAAGCGTGATTTGATGGTATGAATTTCAGTAGTTTCTCAGGGTGTTTTTAGCTGCACTCCGACATGACTTATTGCGGTATTAGAGGTCTGACGCTTGTCGCCCCTCTATGCCCGATATGCGATACTCTTATGCGAACAGACCGAACTGTACGGAGATTGCAATAGACATGCTCAGTAGGGGTACAGATGAGTTTGCTCGTCGGCCTTCTTATCGACAGATACCTGGGTAGGCATTACGTGCAGCTAGTACCGCTGACGCGGTTGTGGTTAAACCCACTGCCAGCGTACTGTCGAGTTTTAGAGTCCAACACAGAGAGTTTCCCTGCTTCGGGCAAAACGAGTAAAGGTCGTATGGTTTTTACGACAGGGTTTGATCACACATGTGTACTTGTGCGCATATGATGTTCGGACAGACAATACTAGTGGGCTTTGGTTTATGCCGGATCCTAGTATTTGTTTATTGGATTAGTTATGTCGCATTGTATTCGTGTTTCTCGAAATACGGATACGGGTATGTATATACGGATGCGAGGGGGTATTCTTGTAATTATTCAAGTTTGCTTTAAGATGATTAAACCTCATTATTTGTTTTAGCATTTTAGGTTAAATGCTTAATGAGGTGGATATTTGAGAAGAGGAAATCTTCATGGTATTTTAGTGAAATTGAGCATCGATTATTGTTGACTTTTTGAAAAATGGCGACTTAGATATTTTTGAGATATTGGTGAGAGATATTTTTCTTTTCATTAGAGTTAAAATAGATGCCATGCTTAAGAGTTAAGTTGATTATCACAAACCCATTCTCTCTCCTTTCAAGCTCACTCTTCATCTTCCTCAAAACCCTAATTGTCTCATGAGTTGAGAATCTTAGGAAACTAAATCCGTTAACACTCTCTACTCTCTCTAAGCTACTTAGTTTAGCACACCAAGTGACCTAGTTGCATCATCCTAGAGGAGAAAGCTTAAGGTATACACTTTCAGGTGGATCTTCTTCGATTTGGAGAAGCCGACGAGGAGGCGCGATCCTTTCTCACTTTAAGAAGCTCACGACGAGGATAAGGACAGCGAGGCGAAGGACTTGTAACTTGAGGTATAACATTCTCACATAGTAGTTAAACCTCTAAGCATGTTCGTTAGTTAGGGTTTAGTATCGATCCTAGAGTTTAGTCGATATTACGAAGCACTTAAAAATCGTTTTTTGCAAACTCCGCCTCCCCGCGGATACGTGGGGTGCATGGCATCGACTTACAGGTCTAGGGATGTGGGTTTGGCTATTCATCACAGCCGTGAAATCCGTGTTTTACATTACTGGCTAAATTTAAAACACGGACATCCTAGTATATCCAATATTTCATATGTTGCTTCTGCTGCATGGTTCTGTGATGTGATCATAATACTGCGTGAGACGAATGTTATATTATATATATGATATATAATAAATGTTGCTGATGTTTTGCACACGCGCTAGTCCTGCCCCCGATCTGCCGGTAGTTAAGTAACCTAACAGTGCATAACGAGGCCCAGTTGCGAATGCGGATGGCATAAGCATACGTTCTATTTTCGTTTCATTTTTCTGTAATATTTAGGAAACATTAAATGATGGGGCTTTAATAATAAGATTAATGAAAAGAATGAAACCTAAAGATGTTGTAGAATCAAAAAAAATGGTAGCTCTAGTTCTTGCTTTGCATAGTTGTATTCCTTGATGAATATCTAGCACCTCATTCGATAAGGAAAGAGCCGAGATCCCTTCACTGGGAGTGACTCCTTTAGCGAAAATAGCAAATGATACAACTCACTCGTTTAGTTTTGCAAGATGCACTAATTCATGTTTTGCATAGTGGTATTCCTTGTAGAATATCCTCATTCGATGAGAAAAGAGCCGAGATCCCTTCACCGGGAGTGACCTCTTTAGCAAAACTAGAAAACAATACAAAACTATTCGATTTTTAAACGGAGCTTAAAACACTCCAAATCATTCGATTCTACAACGATATCAAGTTCATTACGCTCATGGTTTTTCTTAAAAACCTGCGTAACCCTCCGTCATTTCAGATAAGTGCTATTTTAGTATTCGTGCTACGTTTGTTGGCCTGCGTCAAGGCGTAGTGTGCGGTAGCTAAATTAGTGCTTATCTGCAATATGTGATGCGATTGGATTAAGGTAGTCGTACGGCATTGTTTGGCCTTCGTCAAGGGTCGTACGAGTGGGTTTAATTCAATCAAGAAATGAACAGGTTGAACTTGACTAACGCCTTATGGGTTGTTTGGCCTGTGTCAAGATCATAGGACGCTAGGGGTAAAAAAAATATTGGGAATTTCAAGTGTTGAAATTTGCAATGAGATTGCATACCTTCTATATGATAGTTGGATCTCGATACCCACTGCGAGTAAGAGTTACTCCTGAGAGAGTTTTGTACTTTACAATTAGCTAATCCAGTAGATGTCTAGAATGGTGTCAACGGGGCTACGCCTCTAAGGAAACGAAATTTATTTTAATTAAGTCCATACGAAAGTATGGGGAACCTCCCTTGGAGTACCGACACTTGCCTTGGTGAACGGTTAGCGAACTTGTAGAATTTAATTAATCCCGGTTAATCTTACCTTTTAGGGTTTGAACGAAGATTTGATAAAACAGTGGGAGCCATCCTGATTTTATAAAATAATAACCAATCTAATCTTGCAAAAAGCACACGCTAATGCGTTTCCTTCTCTCTATCTCCAGGCAGCAACCAATGTCATGCCTTAATCAAGATAATATTATGGATGTATTGACCGAACCAGCTTATTATACTATGCCGGGGAACATTGGTTCCGTAGGAATAGTGGAATATCAGGATTCCCGCGCCACCCATACGAAGAAACAACATGTTGATGCATCTTCTTCGGGTGTGTTCGTTACCGAGAACTGTTTCTCAGTTTGTTCTACGTTCTGGGTATTGGATAACGGATCAGGATCCCACGTATGTAATTTGTTACATGGGCTAAAGAGAGGTAGAGAACTGGGAAATGGTAATAAATCTCTAACAATAGGGAATGGTGCAATTGTTGCAGCCAAGGCAGTTGGCGAATATCACCTTGTATTACAACTGGTAATACATTGTTCTGAATGACTGTTATTACGTACAAAAAATTATGTATAATATTATATCGGTTTCTTTGCTATCTAAAGAAGGATATAATTTTACATTAGAGGATAATGTTATGAATATTTTCCAGAATTAAGTGTTGATTGGGTTTGGTTCGATATGTAACAGTATATACGTTCCGAATCAAACCACATTTCTACACGTACAGAACACACACAAGAGGAAAAGTTCATAAATGAACGAAGTCTTCTTGTGGCGCTGTAGACTAGGTCATATTAATATGACAAGTCTAGCTAAATTGCATAAAGATGGATATTTGAATCCGTTCGAATTTTCATCTTATGAAACTTGCCAGTCAAGTCTCAAAGGCAAGATGACCAAAAGTCCATTTACTGGACACGGAGAAAGAGCTACTGAACTCTTGGGACTAATACATAGTGATGTATGCGGCCCTATGTCTACATACGCAAGGAATGGTTCCTCGTACTTCATTACATTCACCGATGATCTCTCAAGGTTCGGACACGTGTTCTTGATGAAACAAAAGTCTAAAGCTTTTGAGAAATTCAAGGAATATAAGCACGAAGTTGAGAGCTAGACGGGTAGAAGCATCAAAATCCTACGATCTGATCGAGGAGGAGATTACTTGAGCATGGAATTTCGTGATAATCTAAAAGAGAATAGGATTCTCTCTTAGATTACTCCTCCGTATACACCACAGCACAACGGTGTATCGGAGTGGAGAAATCGCACCATATTAGATATGGTACGTTCTATGATGAGTACTGAGCTACCTATTTCTTTTTGGGGTTATGCTCTTGAGATAGTGGCAGACATATTGAATATGGTTCGCACCAAATCTGTTCATACCACTCCATATGAGATATGGAAAGGTAAGAGACCATGCCTTAATTATGTTAAGATACGGGGTTGTCCAGCTTATGTGAAAACACAAAATCCGGAAAAGCTCGAAGTAAGGTCAGTTCTGTGCAAATTTATAGGATATCCTAAACATTCGCGAGGGTATATCTTCTACCACACTGAGGAACAAAAGGTTTTTGTTTCTTGACATGCCACCTTTTTAGAAAAGGGATTTCTTATGAAAGAAATTAGTGGAAATGAAGTAGAACTGGAAGAAGTTCCAGCGACAGAAACTATAACTGACAATTTGGTCGAACCGGAGGATCCAATAGTACCCAACGAACCCCAGCCACTCCGCAGATCTATTATGGTTCGTCATCCACCTAAGAGATACTACGGTTTTCTTATAGACGGTGGGAGTGAGGATTACATCATGGAAGATGATGACTCGACTAGTTTCGAGAATGCCATCATAAGTGGAGACTCTGTGAAATGGCTGGATGCTATGCAATCCGAGATGGAATCCATGTACATCAATAAAGTATGGACTTTGGAAGTTGCTCTTGAAGGGGTAAAACCCATTGGGAGCAAGTGGATCTTCAAAAAGAAAATTGGTGCAGATGGAAAATTTGAGACTTTCAAAGCTATACTTGTACCAAAAGGTTTTCATCCACGACCTGGTGTCGACTATGATGAAACCTTTTCTCATGTCGCTTTGATTAAGTCCATTAGGATCCTACTAGCCATTGCTGAATACCATGACTATGAAATCTGGCAGATAGGCGTCAAGACCGCATTTCTAAATGGTGATTTCGAAGAAAGCGTGTACATGAAACAGCCATAGGGCTTCATAGAAAATGGGAGCAGCGGAAAAGTGTGCAAGCTGCTTAAATCCATCTACAGATTGATGCAGACATCGCGGAGCTGGAACATCTGTTTTGATGAAGCTGTCAAAGAGTTTGACTTCATCAAAATATAGACGAACCTTATATATATAAGAAGGTTATAGAGAGTAAGGTTGTCTTCCTCGCATTGTACGTGGATGACATACTCTTGATAGGTAATGATGCTCCTATGCGACACTCGGTTAAGCTCTTTTTATCACATAAGTTCACCATGAAAGATCTAGGTGATGCTTCCTACATACTGGGGATAAAGGTCTATAGAGATAGATCAAAATGGATACTGGGATTATCCCAAGACAGATACACAGACACCATACTAAAGAGGTTTAGTTTGGATGATTCCAAGCGAGGTAATTTACCCGCTTTCTCAGGAATCACTCTCTCCAAAGAGATGTCTCCCAAGACTGATTTGGAGAGCGCTCTCATGGAAGGGATACCCTATGCTTCGGGAGTCGGGTCAATCGTGTATGCGATGTTGTGTACCTGACCGAATGTAGCTTACTCACTAGGTGTAGTGAGCAAGTATCAATCAGATCCTTGGGAGAAATACTGGACAGCTGTGAAGAACATTCTTAAGTACTTGAAAAGGACTAAAGAAATATTCTTGAAGTATGGTTGAATAAATTTATTCAAAATTCAACCTTGCTTGAATAAGTGAGCAAGAGTATGGTTCATTTGAGAGATGAGTTCATTTTCATTTGGAGACATAGCCATTTTCTTGAGTTGCTCTCTAGTTTGCTCTCATCTTCTTCTTCCTCTTCTTCATGCATCAAAACTCCAACCCTCACATGTGATGTGAACTATGGAGTTTTGAACAAACTAGTGAGCTAAACCAAACCCTTACTTCATCATCCTACACTTGACTAGCAATCAAGTGTAGCGTGTTTCCTTCGCTAAAAGATTGTTTAGTGAAGAGGTAGCTTGAGCTATAAGGACTTCGGGTGGATCGTCTTTGGCGCGAAGATCACGAAAGAGGTTCGTTCAACTCGAAGTGGAGCCTAGTGGAGCTGCATGGACCACAACCCGGAGCTAGTGAAGTGAAGGACTCTATCTACGACGGTATAACTTTCTTTCACTTCTTTAGTCTTTCATATCATCATAGGTTTTAACCCTAATCTTCTAGTTAAGATCTTGCTAAGTCTAACTTAGCACCTAAAAATTTTAAATTTAGCATGCTTGATTCTACTAAAACCTCATGGTAGTGCTAGGGTAGACTTTCATATATATCCACTCGTTCTCCCAAGAGATAGTGGTGCCAATTTTTGAGTGCGAAGATGACGGCTGCCAATTCCAGATCATGTGTTGGATAGTTGCGCTTATGAATCTTTATTTGTCTTGATGCAAAAGTCATAACTTTCCCATGCCGATATAGAACACACCCTAATCCTTTACCGAACGGATCACAACGCACAACGAATCCGCCAGATTGATCCAGTATTACGAGTATAGGAGCAGAGGTTAGTCTTAACTTGAGTTCTACAAAAGCCTTTTCACATACTTCTGACAACACGAATGCTTCGTCTTTACGTGTGAGCATGGTCAGGGGTGCTGCAAGTTTTGAGAATCCTTCAATGAATTGTTGGTAGTATCCTGCTAAGCCTAAGAAACTTCTTATATCTTTCACCATCTTTGGTGTCGGCCACTCGCTGCCAGCTGACACCTTAACAGGATCTACAGAGATTCTTTCGCCTGAAACAATATGTCTGAGAAATCCGACCTGATCTAGCGAAAATTCACACTTGCTGTATTTTGCGTAGAGCTGGTGTTGTGATAATTTCTCTAGGACAATGCATAAGTGATCGACGTGTTCCTTCCGATTCTTTGAATATAGTCGACTTAGAAGCCATTCTCCTTGGGTCTCTCACATGTCTGCTATACCAGAATGTCGTTAATGCAGATAAAAACAAACCTATTTAAGTACTCTCGGATAACTTAATTCATCGGGTTCATAAAGATGAAAGGTGCATTGGTCACTCTAAATAGTATTACGAGATATTCATAATGGCCATAACAAGTCCTAAACACCGTCTTCGGAATGTCGAACTCTTTGACCATCTCCTGATGGTAACCCGAACGAAGATCTAGTTTTGAAAAGACAAAAGATTCACTTAACTGATCGAAAAGGTCATCGATGCGCGGTAGTGGATACTTGTTCTTAATTATCACTTCGTTTAGAGCTCAATAATCCACACACATCTTATAGGAACCTTCCTTCTTCTTCACTAGTAACACCGGAGATCCTCAACTTGAAGTACTGGGTAGGATCCAACCTTTCTTCAGTAGTTCGTCCAACTGAATATGGATCTCCTTCAATCCCTCCGGACTTAATCGGTATGGTGCTTTGACTATAGGTTGTGCACTAGGTTATAAATCAATACTAAATTCAAAAGCTCGATCGGGAGGCAAACCTGATATTTCTTCAGGGAACACATCCTCAAACTTTCTAACTACTTCAGGCTTTTCTTCTTCCGCAGGTAGAGAGAACACTTTTGTATTCTTTGGTTTAGCACGGTAGCTTCTTGGCTCCAAGGATCTATCTCCATTTTTGAAATAGAAGACTGGGTGATCTAATATCTCAAATACTACCCTCCTTTGACAACATTCAATAGTAGCATAGAATACTCCCAGCCAATCCATTCCCAACACAACATCGAAATTTAGTATGTCTAGTGCTTTGAAATTTGCGTAGAATTCTCGACCGCAAACTACAACTGGGCACTGATCATACTCCAAAGTTGCCTTCAAGACTCCATTCCCGGAACTGACATTCCAGCTTGAAATGAGTGGCTTCACGGGAATTGCATGCGTTTTAACGAATCGTTGTGACATGAAGCAGCATGAAGCTCCAGTGTCGAAAAGTGCGAGTGCAGGAAGAGTGGCTACTAGTATAGTACCTAAGTTGTGTGGGATCGTGTTTAGATATAGGAAAAGTATAATGATACACAAAGATTGAAAGGTTGAAAAGATAGTGGAATTTACCAGTTATGACTTGTCCTATGGCTTCGGCCTGCTCGACCATCATTGTATAAGCCTGTCGTCTTAGTATATTCCTCCTTGTCGGAGGCACATTCCTCTTCCCTTGAGGTACATTTCTCTATGCCTGGTGGAATTAACGATGAGGCTGTGCAGGTGGTCCATGTAGAGCTGGTGTAGGAAGAGCTAGGTGAGGTGCAGGTTCCTGAATGGCTGGCCTCTGCGGAGCTGTAATTGCTGGTCTGAGTGCTGGTGCTGTGTTAATACGATATGGGCATGCTCCTATAGCATGCGTAGATGCGCCACAAATCAAACACAGGCCATTTGCACGCCTGCAGTCCTTTGCCAAGTGTCCAGTTCTCTAGCAGTAGAAATAGAAATCTGGACTGTATCGGTTAAATGATCCTCTTGGCCACTTGGGTGTAAAAATCGACCAAGATAGGCTCCTCCTATCATCTGTGTAGAAGAGCGTTTGATTCCGGATGTTTGGGGCTTACCCTTCTTCTTGAACACAGGGTCATAACGACATGCTGCCTTCAGGGCGAAATCATGAGTTGGATAGTCATCTATGGCTAAAGCCTCCTGAATCTCTGGCTCTAAGCCCTGTTGGAACCGTCTAGCCCGAATCTCATCAGTCGGGATCAAGTGTGCCGTGAACCTGATAAGATATTGATGTATTTTACGGAACAAAATTTGATATGAGTTCTTTAACTACTAAGCATGATGAATTCGGCATCATATTCATCCCCTGATTTTACCCATATAGAGCCTTGTTGAAGGTGGATGAACTGTTGCTCCATCTCAAAATGGGCAGTCTCGGGGAAGAATTTTTCATCGAACAGATCGCAGAATGTCTTCCACTCTATTGGTTATGTGAGACGGCTTTCCACCAGACTCTTGCATTATCGGTGAGCTGGAGCTTGGCCACTCGAACCCAAGCTATGTCTGGTACCTGTGCTACGGCAAGGTCGTTCTCTATACTCTGGGCCCATTCTTCAGCCTCAAGAGAACATTCTTTTCCTGAATGTTCCTTGGATGAAACGCACGAAATTGCTTTACTCCAGGCGCTTTAGCTTCAGGGTGCTTCATGAGAATAGCAGTATGTTGCTGCTGGCCCTCTAGAAGACTTTTGATGGCTTCTAAAAGCACCGTTTGTTCATTGATCGGAGCAGCAATGGTAAGGGGAGGTGGTAAGGTAGGTGGTGGTGTGTTGCCATTGACATTGGTACTGGTGTTGCTGGGAGAATCCATCACCTTGATAGAAAAATAAAAGCTAGGATAAATTCAAGAAATTTGAAATGTGAGGAATGTATAGTTGCTGATTCTTATAATTCTTGTGATATATTGCTTAAGAATTCATGCAGAAAAGACCTACAAGGGCCACCAACAAAACATATCACACCCTTCTTCCCAATAGACGGAAACGGTGACGTAGCAAGTCCGCAACATATTTACTATGAAAATAAATACGTTAAGCGTAATTAAGTAATATAAAAATGAACAAGAATCACAACAGTAATAAAATGAAACAACAACTTTATTTACATTCAATTTTACAAACAACTGTTTGAAAATAGAAGATACAATAATAAAAGCAAATGCCTAAACAATAGCATACTGAAAGTAAGTGCAGGCTGGAAGGAACTAGTAGTCAGGCTGAGCTGCAATCTAGTCCAAGTCCTCCTGGCTTGGCTCTACGTCTTCAGAGTCCGATCCTCCTGATGAACATTCCAAAGAAGAAAACAGAGAGGAATGTCGTCAGCGAACTATCGCTCGGTAAGTCCCAAAAGAAGAAAGAGAAGATAATATATAATGTGAAATGAACAGGTAAAGTTGTATATGATCGTTCACAGGTATAAGATAGTTATTCTAACGTGGTTATTTGTAATTTGATAAGGAAGGTATTTATGTATACGAGAGGAGACCGTCTTACGCCGTGGACTATGGTAACATGTAGTATAAGGCCCCGTCATAACACACGGGAAAACGACACGTGAATTCATGTAGTTGTCTTTTAAGTGACCTCTCGTGCCACGATATACGTTCCGTACCAATCTATCCCTTTATCCCCGTGTATTGTATTGTATAAGTTAAGATTATAGGTCTTGGCGGAATCCATGAATATAAAATATATAGGTTCATATTCAAGATTTAATCATGTATTCAGGTAGTCATGATAAGTTCATGTCAAGTTATAACCATGATTCGGTCAAGTCGAGTCAAGTATTCAAATTTGAGTTTGATATTTTAATTCATGTGTTTTGGCTCACGATCAAGTATTCAAGCTTGTATTTGATTTCGGATTCTGGTTTGAATTTGGATTCACGTTGGAATTAGAATCTTATGAAAGGACATTGTTCTTACAACATCTTAAGTTCATAAGTAATCGGCAACTGTTGCACATGAATGGCAGGATTTGTGTTTTTTTCCAAGAAATTTTCTATTGGTAACTCCGTTAAGTTCTTTAACCTGAATAGGAAATCAGTCACTTTCTCCGACTCCCTAGGGCTCAAGAGGATTGATCCCGCTTAAACCTATATTAAACGAGAGTCTTTAAAATATTGTTTTGCATATCTCGAGGGGATTTCATGAAAAATTACTTTAATATAGTTTAAAAATAAAGCTCAAGGGTGATTTATAATATTTAGGGTTTTCATGAACATGGATTTTAATTAAATGGTATTTTTGGTGATGAAACTTTGCCTTTTTAAAAGTTTGTGGTATTTTATTGGAAACTAACTCTTTTGGAAACTTAATGGTAGTTTATTAAAAAATTTAAATCTTATTTTTAAAAATATAATTTCATAACATGTTTTTATTGAAAATACAAATTCATAGCTTTATATAATTTTACAAAATTTAGTTTTTATTTAGAAAAATCGCATTTCTTAAAAACCGTATTTTATTTCCTTTCGAGACCGAATACTCCGCGAGGAGTTCTGCGTCTCGCTCTACTGTCCCAACGATGTGCGATAATCCACACCATCTATTAGCGGGTTCCCTAACGAGGGTTGTAGAGGCGTATTTGCTAAGAATTATAAAATACTGATTAAAAGAAACCCGTTTTGAAAAGGTGTGGTATTTTAATGAAAAGCTTATTCATTAAAATAGCTATATGTTTAGAGTACCGTACTATGGAATCATAGTGTGCATGTGAGGTAGGCCGTTACCCCGTATAGTTTTTCCTAAAGGTATTTAATAATTATTGAAAATGAGGGTCATACTAAAGTTCATGGTATTTTAATGACATGTTCGTTATATAATAGATTCACATGAAAATTTTGGTTAAACTCAAAGATAAAAGATTGTAATCAAAGTTACAAATAGGGTGGTAAAATTAGTTTGACCTATGTATTAAGGAAAAGGAAGTTTCAAGTTCTTAAAAAAATGTATTGGAGGTAACTCCACTTTACCGATATATTTTTTAGGAGATGATTTGAAATGAAAAGAAGAAGAGATGAGATGGACTTACGACTTTATAACTTCGAGAAGAGAGTAAGGAATAGGGAGGGGGCTTCGTGGTGTCGCGGAAGCTCCGTAAACGACTTCAATCTTTGATAAAACGAGCTTGGTTGCTAACTCCACCTGACTCCACTTGCACTTAGGAACTTTTGGGATGATTTTGCTAGAAATTTTCAGAATAGAGGGGAGCTAGGGCATGGGGTGGTATTTATGTTGAAGAATTAGGGTTTGGAAATTAAAATTTTGGATTAAAATGCACTAAAATGGTGTTAAATGGTGAATTGAAGAGTCTCTGTTTGATTGCAGGAAAATCAAACAGTGCAGGGGAATTAAGAGGAGTCGAAGAGACAAGTGTGCAAAGAACGGAGGCGATTGGGGCATTTTGGACTGTCGGTGCCGGCCATTTGGTGAGTTTGGGCGTTCCAATCTTGAGGCTTTAACTTGAGATTCATGCCACGTGTCAAGTTGGGTGTATACACCTCATTGTGCCTGTTTTATTTTTCTAAAACTTTTCATTTCTTCGTGTATTGCACGTGCAACTCTTGAGCTTCCGAAAAATTAAAAAGAAAAAATCTGAAAAATAATTGGGTCTGATGGGAATCGAATGCACAGGTTTTGTCACAGCAGTGTAGAGGCTTTACCAGTAAACTACAACTTGCTTCTTGCTTTTATTTAACAAAAAATAACTTTTAACTCTTACACAAGCTGAAATACCCTTTTGTGTATAATAATAAGAAATTTCTATACAGGATTTTCAGAGTCGTTACAGCCGTCGCGCATGAGGTTATGAACAACCTCTATTGGAAAGATCGGCACATGATATGTATCGAGAGATCTCGCCTACTCTTTGAGATCTGGCCTAACTCATGAGCCGTACGCATCTTGTCGATGGCCTCCTCCAGTACTCGTTAGGACAACGCTCTGAAAAGACCGAGGGAAGACCTCCAGATCGCGTAGACGAGCACCTGCAAGTGAGCCGATCGGCATGGGAGTAACCGCCCATAATGACGTTCCAGCCGACCTATTATAGCCTTATAAGTCGCCCCGGAACTGTCTTAGTCGTAGTAGTAGACATCATCGCGGGATACGATATCTCGGATGTTGTACGTGTTGCTGGCCATCTGAAAATGATTGACTACGAAGGTCGGAGAAAAAAAGGGCAGGAGAAAGAGACAACTAAAAACAAATTGACGGAAGTGCCTAAGAGGAGGCCATGGCTCCTCTATTTATTGTTTAAACGAAAATTCCCCTATGGTCGAGATTCTCTCCTGCTAAGGCATTAATTACGGAGTATCGCATCCATCCGATGAGATGCCGCCAAGCGGCATTGCAGCCATTGGCCGCCTCCTTTTCACGTAAATCTGGAAAGATTGAACGACGCCGTCAAGAGATTAACGTGGATCTCAAGATACCTGCCATGCGCCATGTGGCACTGGGAATTAGGGAGGCATAAATATCAACGTTATGGCGATCCTATCTTCCATTGGTCTGGAGCCCTCTCACGATACCGCTAGGTCGTTTCCTGCCCGGCCAATTCGCAGTGAGCAGATTCCTGCTCAGCTCAAATTGCGGATCAGAAGCCCTCTTATGAGGCAGATGGGTAGTTTCTTGCCCGGCCAATTCGCAGCGATCAGATTCCTATTCGGCCCAAATTATGGATCAGAAGCCCTCTCATAAGGCCACCGCGTAACTTCCTGCCCGGTCAATTCACAACGAATAGATTCCTGCTCGAAAGCCCTCTCACAAGGCCACCGGGTAGCTTCCTGCCCGATCAATTCACATTCAGTAGACTCCTGCTCGGAAGCCCTCTCACGAGTCTGCTGGGTATATTCCTGCCCGGCCAGTTTGCAGCGAGCAGACATGCTCAGCCTAAACTATAGATCAGAAGCCTTCTCACGAGGCCGCCGGGTAGCTTCCTGCTTGGCCTAACCGATGGATCATAAGACCTCGCATTAAACTAGCAGGTAGATCCCTACCCGGCATACATACTCGAAGTAGGCAGACTCCTGTGTAGCCTAAGTAAAGAAAGCTCGCCCACTGTCGATAGCCGGCCCAACACTAATTCCACTTGAATCTGAAGAGAGAATATCACTGAGCTTTGCTAAGTTCAGTCCGATTTCCTAAGAGTTTCCAAGAGGACACTGGTCTATCTACACTTGGAAGAATAGGCCTAGTGTTCACTCGACTCACATTACCTCGTTTCCAGGGTGAGGAGGACACCGGTCTATCTACACTTGGAAGAAAAAACAAAGTGTTCTCTTGTTCAGTCGAAAATATTGCAATTCTTAACATAACAATTCCCTCACTTTTCTAATCATCTAAGGATGGTTGATATAAATATAACACATATTACAAGTTTGTTTGGAAAATATCAATTACCATGTGTTATACATTATAATCAATACTTTTGAAGAAAATTTTATGTTTATTATTTCACGCATAATATTGTATATCGCTAACATTCTTCATTGAGATCTTGTGCAGAAATTAGCCCAGGTCAGATATCGGAATAGAAAATTCACCGAGAAAATTCTGGAAATCAAAGAGTTAAATTCTGGCAGAGATTCAGTAGAGAAAAGAAGATTCCAGATATCACATATAAACCCACAAGTCAACCCAAGAAGACAGAAGAAGTTTGAAGTAACGATCTCACTAATTGGCCACGGAACCGCGACCGAGTCAGGCCGAGTCGCCGCGGATCCGCGGCCGATTCAGAGAGTCAGTGATCGGGAATTCTCCAGAATCTTCTTCTCAACTTCCTAGCTTGCTGAGGACGCTTCGTTGTAACAACCTTGTTCTGGAAACTTCTCTAGAATAACCTAACTTGTTGTGGAAGCTTGATAACTACCTAGCTTATTCTAGAAGCTTCCTTGTAATAGCCTAGCTTATGGGGGGAGTTTGATTATGGGCTATAAAAAGGGACCTAAGCCTACACTAAAAAGGTTGTTGATTGTTCAACACTTTTGATCTAAAAACCAAATCAAGATCCAATTCCAAATCAAGATCCAAGATCAAGAATCTTGAGAAATTCATTGAACGAGATCATTCAAGATCTTTTACGCGAAGATGATCGTCATCAACGAGCACGTGATTCTCGATAGATCCAAGACTTACGATGATCGAGCAAAGCGAAGATCGACGGAGAAATTACCTCTTCAAGGGAGTGATCGAGAGAGAATTTTCTTGTAATCTCGGATTGAAGAAGTTGTAATTTGAATTTGAATAATAAAGGTGATCATTAATCTTAGTCTTGTTTTCTTTAAATTTTCGCATTATGAAATCTCTAATTATTGATTCTTCTATTTTCATAATATGTGAGTAAATCTCCGCTTGCTAAGGATTCAAAGGAATTCGGTAGATCTAATTGTGAGAGAATTCTATATTCATCTTAAATCTTATGAAGATTATAAACATTAGCAAAAAGAATCATTAATGTCCAAATTGTGAGTGAGATCAATTTATTGAGAATTTCATCATAATTTGGGGATTAGATTGATGATCTTTATTGTTAAAGGCTAGATGTGAATGACAATTAATGAAAGGACATGGGGCAATCAAGGAGAAACCCTAGTTTCTTCAAATGATCCCTAATTCTCATTAATAGCCATCTATCTAGTAGTAATTCTATCAATAGATAATATGAATCATCTTGAATCATCATCATTGGCTACTAATTCTGTTCGAATCCTACAAGCCTTCAACAATTTTCTTGATAAATAAGCTTGAACATTTTTTTGAATTTTCTTTCTTGAAAACAATTTCTTGAATTTCTTGAAATGATTACTTCAACCAAATCTTGAAGCTGTAACGTTACGGCAGCGTCCCGGACATCAATCCATGGCCAAATGCGGAACAAAAAATTTTTAAAACCCGACACTAACAGAACCCGATTCCCGGATCGAACCATTAACCCTATACTAGTTAACTGTGAAAGGAGTTTAGAGAGGTTATACCGATCGATCCATGTCCTTCGGTCTTCAACCTCTGTCCAAAACTCCTCGCGGCTTCCTCGATCAAGTTCGGTCTCCGGTCTCCCTGGTCGAAGACGATCCACGTCGAGGATTAGTAATACGGGCACCCGCTTCAAAAATGAAGCAACCCGGACATCTAGTTTGCTAGCCTAGATACCCAAGATGAAGTAGAGATAGTGTATGAATACTTTGCCTCAATGCATCCAAGGATTTGGGTGGAGATGAATGAAATTGCCATTGAGGTGAAGAAAGTGTGAGCACTAGAAAAATGGCTTGTGAAGAATTGTTGTGGCTTTGAAAAATTGGCTCTATGTAATGAAGTGGTTGTTCTTATTTTTTTAGGTGACCGAAGTGTTGATGTAGTGAGGAATTTGTGCCAATAAAAACAACTAAAAAAATAACCCTGCATACTAAAACCTCACCCACAAAATTTCGTCACCCAAGATGGCAGCCACTCAATTACCTTTGCAAAAAAGAAAAAAAACAGCCAATTTCAATTGGCCACAACAAATATCTCACAAACATTAAATGAAACAAGCATAGTCCATGCCTCATCAATAAATGCCACAAGTCAAGACTTGCAATCACACTTTCCACATAATCAAACATTTAAACAAAATGTTTAATGAAAAAAAGAAAATGGCAAACTCAAAAGTGATCTTGTAATAAATTACAAGATTACCCCTCATCCGTATATACATACCCGCATCCGTATTCCAACTGAATACGAATATAACGAGATGAAAATAATCCAACAATATAATACTAGGATCCGGCTTAAACCAAAGCCCGCTAGTATTATCCTTCGGATCATGATCCGTGTACAAGTGCACGTATATGATCGAACCCTAAAATAAAACCATACGACCCCTACAACGTTTCGCCCGAACCAGGAAAACCCTCTATGTGGGACTCTAAAGACTCGTCAATACGCTGACAGTGGGTTTAACCACAAGCATGTCAGTGACACTCGCCGTACGTAACGGCTACCCAGATATTAAGCGAAAGGGAGGCCGACGAGCGAACTCATCCTAAAACCCGACTGAGCTTGACAGTGACAATATTCGTACAGTCCGGTCGGTTCGTCTATGAGTATTGCATATCGAGTCTAGGGGTATGGATAAATTCAGACCCCTAATAACGCACATTTAGTGTCGGCATGAGACCTATCACCAACTGAGAAATTATCCATCCCAGATCGGGAATTCTCGTCTACCCCAGACGAGGATTTCTGGTGATGGCCACCCGTGTACTCCGCGACATCAACCCCCAATACCGGGAGAGACGAATCGTCTGACGATCCGCTAACTGGCTCCATGTGGCTCGGGATTGTACCCAACTAAAACCTGTTTGCACGACTCCTCTGAGCCATGGTATGGTAGTAATCAAAGCACAGTGGGAACTCACACGAGACAAATGATGATCTTAGGTCGATAGAATAACCTGTACGCATCTCACATGGGAACTACTATCTGACAATAGGTATAATACCAACTAGCATGTTCCCGGCGAGTCCGTCCGATGTACTCATAACCTAATGAGCACCTGTATACATCTTAGGTGAACCAACTGATACCAATGGCTTGTGATACTGTCCACCGCCCCTCGTCGGGGTCTCGATCCGTATACACTAGTCTACTCTCGGAGTATCAATGCCCAGTCTCGAAACTCCTACGACTAGGGACATTTTAAGGATGCGCTTATAGACCACCCAGCTCCCACGTATATGATCGCCATCATACTGCTGGTAGTCAAGAATGAATCCTATGGGCTCTATCAACTGTAATAGTGATCGGTAATGTCACCTGAAGTATGCACACGATGATAAAGACAAACCAGATAGCATACTATCATCTCGAGTAAGACTATTCTACTGGTATAGGTCCTCCCTCAATCATTGCAATCACGCGTCTGTGATCCAATAATTGACTTGAGGGCACTATAGTGAAAAATATCCCACTTGCACTTAAGGCTAATTATTATGCTGTCGCATACTCACAGCCCGTGTGATACAGAACACCCAACTCCTCTACTAATCAGTTTCTCAAAGCTCGTTTGTAAAACTATTGCGTTCGAGAAATAGCCTCAGTGAGTGGATCCGCTCCAATGTCTCTTTCTATTTCTCTCTTTATCTCATGTTCGCGGAGAAAACCATCTCCCGAAATGAGCAATACCTGTCTTAGAATATGTCTGGATATCTTATGGGACCCAGTTCATAAATGAACTCCAAATCCAGTAAACTTCTTAGACTGTATCATCAACTGAATTTAATCAGTATCATGCGCCATGCCTCCCTCAGTATCTGCTTGGACCACCTGTCCAAACTACTTCCCCTCAAAAGAGGGAAAACTATAACTCTGACAGTCACTCTGTCATCCAAGTCATCTTGGAAGACTGGAATGATAGCCGTCTCCCGAAGGAGGCTGTCGTTACCATATCCCTAGAACATTCATTTATGTTCAAAAACTGCTTCCGAACGCTTCTCTAGGATTAGATTAATATATCAACTTATTGCATATAGGGCAAAAAAAATCTGGTGTGGTACTTGACATCTCATGATTGACTCAATTGCCTAAGCAAGTGATATGCCAATCATGCACATCCCTCTCCTCTTTAGTCTGAAGACACCTTTAGAGAGGGTGACTCCATCACTTGTAGGTACACTACCTTACCAGGAGTCGTCTATTCTAAAATACCTTTAGTATACTGTCAAGTACCCAGATTGGGAAATTACCCAAATCTAGATCTAAAACCATAGATCTAGTTACCAGAATGCCTGATATAATATCCAAATCCTATGTGGAGAAACTTCTGTGTGACAACCACAGTATAACCGATTGTAGTATAGAAATTGCACTTCCTACAAAGTGTATGCCATCCAAATACCAGGACATACCACCCTACTACCTTCTTAACAAATTCATCTCCTATTCTGATGAAGTCAAAGCCTATGACTGTCACATCAGAAACAGATGATCTATCTTCACTATATCTACTTTAGTCTATAAATAGACACAAGCTACTTATCTACCATGCTTCCGCTGCTCTCACTGACTACAACAACCCTCTAGCAGAGTCATATACTCGTGAAATTCTAAAGCAAGTTTATAACGACGCTATACTCATCCTCCTGCCGGGTCTCATAGTCTGGAATAACAGTAGTGTCATGTCTGGGTAAATAAGAACCTCCCTGCCACAGTCTTTGAGGATACCGAAGTACCTCTCGGGAACCTAAGGTTACCCACCATATCTACGGAGTGGCTAATGGAATGTAGAACCCGATCGATTCTTTAGGTTCTTATTAAATTTTTAGTAATCGTCTGTGGTTCTGGAATCACTTCCAGTTCTACCATACTCCCACTACTGTGTTCTGAAAAAGTCCATTTTGCTAGAACTATGGTGAGTCAAGAACAATATCCCTATTGATCTTCCAAATGGTAGAAAGTTACCCCTCGTCATAGCCTGGGATAACCCACAAACTTCCATTACAGAAATGTGCCTTGAGTTATCCAGAGTCTGGTTTTAAGCATAAGCCGGACAACTCCATATACCTTAACATCGTTAAGATATGAACCATCCTATATACAATATAAAAACAGAGGCATTGATTTAATTGGAACCAGATTCAAATCATGCAGCTGTCTCCAGTGCATGTCAACTAAATGGAGAGAGGCCGATCAACATTACTCAACTTAAGAGTGCATCCAGATATGAGTAACCTGAAAGAGAAGCAAGTTCTCAAAACCATTGAAGAATCCTGATGCTTGCAGCAAATGGTTCTCTACTTTATTTTCGTACCTATAACTTTTCAAAACATGGACCTTATATTTCTACGAAATACTTGTCTAAAGCTGAAGAAATTACAAGTAAATAGAATATAGTATGAGTACCAACCCCTCTGTTCTTATGGACACTGGACAACATACAATACTTTGCATAAGTCCCCTGAGTTCAATAACTCAATCCCTGTGCGTCGTAGGTTGAAAACTGTACTATGATTAAGAAGAATTACACCGCTATTTAATGCTCGTTACCTAACCATCAACTGATATAGGTAAATGTCATGGACATAATTTCAAAAAGTTATATCTCACTTCATAAAATAAAAGTAGAGATATATCAGTTTGAAATTGGTGCATAACAACAGATAATCAAAACCAAATATTTGCCGTCAGGAAAAACCCCAGATGATTTCCTCAAATATCACCAATTACAACGAATTCCGATATAAGGAGGATGTAATTACCTAATTCCCAATAACTTACTCCCACCCATCATCTGTAAAACCATACACATGTGAGAATCAAACCTGGTAAATATATACCCTGGAGTAAGGATATTATTGGGAAATCAGTTTTCAATTAACAATGCACAGTGAAACTGAAACATAAAAATGTTTCGAAGGGATAGCAGGGTATTCCTAGTAACGCCGCTTCCATTATCTAGATTTATGACTGTAACCGTATATTTCTTTGCCATCTCTCCAAATCCTTTTATTTGTCTTTTCTCATTACCTTATATACACCACCCTTAGGCTAAATAGTTTTCTTCCTTCCCTACCGTTCGGCACCAGCCTGTGGTTTGGAAGAAGACTATCCAATAAGTGTAATAGGTGTACTCTCCTAATCCTAGGAGTACTCGGAACCCGAGAGAATGTAAAGATAAAAGACAACTGAATAAATCTTATTCTATTTCTACTGAACCAGAATCCATTCTCGAACTGGAACAAGTTCCTTCGAGTTCGTATGTAACTATACGATGGATTATCCAATAACTGTGGATCTTCGTAGTGATACGGGATGTTCTGGAGAAATACAAAGGTGAAGTAAGAGTGGCGATGATATGCGCGGTTTGGTCATGAAATAATAGCAGTCGCAATTACTTTGTCCTCTTTCTAATCCCTTTATTTGTCTTTACTTATTACCTTCTGTACACCACACTTGGGCTAATTGGTTTTCTTCATTCCCAACCTTTCAGCACATGCCTATGGTTTGGAAGAATACTATCCATTAAGCGCAATAGGTGTACCCACCTAATCCAAGGAGTACTCGTAACTTGAGAGAAGGTAAAAGGAAAAGAAAACTGAATAGTCCCATTCAATTTCTCCAGAATCGAAAACCATCCTCGAATCTGAAACAAGTTTCTTCGAGTTCGTATGTAACTATACGATGGTCATATCCAATAAATGTGGACCTTCGTAGTAATATGGAATGTTCCGGAGAAAAAGCAAAGGGTAAAAGTAGGAGTGGCAATGAGGTATGAAACTCTGACAATCCAAAAGTCAATGTGTTTTAAGAAGATCCGGTTAACTTGGTTACTGAGTTATAGTCTAGGGTCGGGCCATGATCGCTGCCAAAGAGAGAGAGAAAAGAAACACCCAGCTTGCACTCTAACCTAGATCAGAATGGTCAATCACTTTATCTAATCAGGATATCTCCCACTGTATCCTCAAATTCTCCTCCAAACATGAAAAAAGAATTAGTCGGGATCATCTAAAATCACCCGAGGAGTAAACCAACTCATCAGTGGGTATCGGGATCCAAGTATCATCGCATTATAACCTGATGTAATCCACTCACGTTATTACACTCCACAAGGTATGTGCATGCCTGGAAATTTTCCTGTATTTTTGAAACTCCCGATGTAATTTTTACCCTTATTACCCAAGTGACCTTGACGAATAATCAACAAATGAAAAGGTCCTAGTCAAGTTCAACCCGTCAATATCTTGATTGCGTTAAACCCACCAGCACGACCCTTGACGAATAATCAACTCACCCATCAATCCATGGCCAAATGCGGAAAAAAAACTTTTTAAAACCCGGCGCTAACAGAACCCGATTCCCGGATCGAACCATTAAACCTATACTAGTTAACTGTAAAAGGAGTTTAGAGAGGTTATACCGATCGATCCGTGTCCTTCGGTCTTCAACCTCTGTCCCAAGCTCCTCGCGGCTTCCTCGATCAAGTTCGGTCTCCGATCTCCCTCGTCGAAGACGATCCACGTCGACGATTAGTAATACGGGCCCCCGCATCAAAACCGAAGCAACTCGGACATCCATTTTGCTAGCCTAGATACCCAAGATGAAGTAGAGATAGTGTGTGAATACTTTGTCTCAATGCATCCAAAGATTTGGGTCGAGGTGAATGAAGTTGCCATTGAGGTGAAGAAAGTGTGAGCTGTTCAGTTGATAAAACTGCACATTTGTATTACATTTTTCCTACCATTTTCATATTAAAAAAGGACTTTAATATGATATATTATACATATGAGGGTTTATGTGTAAAAACATTATTTTCCATGTGTTAATATATTTTTATTATCATTTGGTAGGAAAATGTATGCAAATAAATCTATTGACCAAATCCTAATAGAACTAAGTCTACTAAAATCTTATTTGAGTTGTTGTGCAGAATATTTCCAAGTTGTTATGCAGAATTTATCAAAAAAATCAATTTGTTGAAGAAAACTTGCCAAATTAAGAAGCAAAACTTGGAGACCAAGTCTGGAAGCAACCGAGAGAAGATTTCTGAATTCTGAAGGTGCCTAGGATTGCCACATGTCACAAGATGCAAGCACAAGAAAATTGATCAAGAGATCTCACCCATTGGCCGCGGATCCGCGGCCAAAATAAAGTTTAGGAACTTTATTAAAAGAATCATTAACATCCTAATCGGGCGCGCTAGCAATTCTTTGCTAGTTCCGACCGCGATTAGAGATTTGATTAATGATTGTTTCGGTAAAGGCTAGATATGAACGGAGTTCCGTGTCGAGATAAGGGTTAAGAGTGGGATTCCTTTTCCCTCCGGAAACCCTAATCTACACGCATCACCGTCGTTCTAGTTCTAAATCTATTAATGGATAAAAAGGGTAACTTTTAATTAATCGTCCATAACTACTAAATCCTAACGAACCCTACAAGCCCTCTTATTATATTAATTATATCTTTAAAATAATATAGATCTATATTTTACATTCTTGTTTAACGTAGATCTAGAAACCATTCTATAAAATTCTTTATCCCTCCTTTCTCTTTCAACACACCTAAAGTAAAAGTAAAATGTTCCACGTTTCCCAGAGGACGACCCGTACTCATCTCGGCCTAGCTACGCGCGACACCGTTATTGATTGCGGTTAACTACAAACACACTCTTTCGTACCAAATCAAATGGCGCCGTTGCCGGGGATACGTGCGTAATTTTTATTTTTACTATTTGTGTTGAATTCTTAGACGAGCCATATCATTATTAAAACAAAACTGCAAATTGCATATTTAACGATTTGTGCGTGAATTTTTGCAAGGAGATCTGGAGTCGCAGAATTAAGGCGAACAGGAAACATAGACATTTTTAGAGATCCAGAGGAGCACAGAAGGCTATACAAAAAAATTTCATCGACTGTTCCTTCTGCCACGCAGCGGAACCGCGGCAAAAGCACCCCTTCTGCGGCGGAATCGCGACAATTTGGAGGAATTAAGGAATCAATCTTCTCTGGTATCTTTCTCAACTCCTTCTCTCTCTCCTCAAATCCAATAAAATCTATTTTCTGCAGGATTCTTTGCAAAATTGCGCCGCTCAAAAATCTTTTTGCAAAAGTTTTGTGATTGGTTTTGTTTTGCATATTTAATACGGACTTTAAGGGGCAAAGACCAAATCAAGATTAGGTGGGGATTTCATCACCCTTCCTAAGCCCCACAAATCATAAACTGAGCATATAGATCAACCCTTCATTAATTTAAAAAATATCTAGACCAGACTCTAAGGACTGCCGCGCTCAATAAGGACAGAGGAAGGTCGTGGGTAATCTATCGTTTATCCGCATTACTTTTGTAGTGCCTAGGCAAGTGTGACAAGGGCTAGTGGTTTTTAAATAGGCCCACGACGTGGTTCCTTCCCACTTACCTGGCACTTATCTGGCTACAAGGGTAGTACGGAGGCGGTAGAGGATTGATCCTGCGGCTTGTCCTTTGGAAGTCTAGGAGCGGTCTAGAGACTGGACCTAGGTGACCTTAGTTCTAGGGTTGCTTGTGCATCTTAGGGAGATTTGTCTTGAGTCCCACATTTTTCAAAACAAGCCAATTTTAAATCACACACACGCTGCCACTTGCACTAAACCCGCTTAGTGCATGCTCGGCTGGACACGGGATCCTAGTGCCCGTCTTGTCCGCGTTCCTTCTATCGACACCGAAGTCGGTACTTCTTCATCTTCTTTTCCCCCACCACACACCACATCGATCGTGATGGACGACACTTCATCTAATTATAACACCACGCTGCCACCGCCCGCAGGTGAGCAGAATCCACCGCGCATCTCTCTCCAAGAGAGATGCTATCCTATTCGTGGTCCCCTTCCTACTTGTCTATCTCTTCCACCACCTAACGGGGATAATTTTGAAATTAAACCCCACTACATCAATCTGCTGCCCAAATTTCACGGGCTTGAGTCGGAAGACGCGTACGTTTTCATCACCAAATTCGAAAACGTATGCGCAATGATGGGTACTTCACAATTGACTTTAGATGCTACGCGCTTACGACTTCTCCCATTCACACTGTGCGACTTGGCAGAAAAATGGCTTTATAATACTGCCGCACACTCTATCGCTAATTGGGATGAATTCGTCGTAGCATTTCTTAAGAAGTTTTACCCAAATCATAAGACTGCACATATTAGGAGCGAGATCAACCAGTTCACCCAGCTTCCCAATGAACCATTTTGGAAGTGCTTTGAACGTTTCAAAGATCTGCTTGTCCAATGCCCCCATCACGGAATACAAAGATGGGATTTATGTCGGATTATATATGAGGGCATTAATCCAGCGACAAAGCAGATGCTTGAAACAATGTGTCAATGCAATTTCATGTCTAAAGATGATGGTGAAGCATGGAAATATCTGGATGATCTCGCTGAACACACGTTGCAGTGGAAAAGCGTAAGACCACCTACAACTAAGGGAGGTATTCACCAGCTCGACGTTTCCATCGCAGTGAAAGACGAAATAGCAGCGATGCAGAAGAAACTCGATTCTATTGAGAACAAACTTTCATCAGTCTCCCTAAATTAGGTCACGCTTCCTAAGACCATCTGTGGTTGCTGTTTGGATCCTTCACACTTAACGGAAGAATGTCCTATGAATGCATCGTTTCAAGCTAATGCTGCTTTTCAGCAGCGACTTAGAAACGATCTTTATTCTTCCACATACAATCAAGGATGGAGGAATCATCCTAACTTTGCTTGGAATCAAAACCAACAAAGTAATTATCAAAAACCTCCTCCACAGCAACCACAACCACAGAATCAGCCCCCCTTTCAGTCACAGAATTTCCAAAATCCGGCCAACATTTCTACACCACAAGTGGCCGGTATTGACAACTCACTTGCACAAACTTTGGATCTGTTCATGAAACAATCCATGCAAAATTCGGCTGAGATGAGGTCTTCTATTGATGCCCTAACGAAAAACTCCTCCTCCCATGGTGAGAGTATTAAATCAATAGAAAACCAAATCGCACAGTTAAACGCCGCAATGAGTGCGAGAGAGAAAGGGAAACTCCCATCTCAACCCCTACCGAATCCTGGCCATTCACAAAGTCATAATGTGAATGACGTCACTACGTTGAGATCGGGGAGAGTGCTGAACAATCAAGTGGGTGAGCAAGTTGATGATAGTGACACATTTGATACCCCTTCTTCTTCTTCTTCCCCTAACTCGTCTAGTCTTCCACCTTCGTCCGAGCCTATTCTCCATTTTCCCCAAGGCTCAAACATTTCACCAAATCTATCTAAGTCGATGCCCACTCCAATTTTGGGATCGAATCCGTCGCCACAGTCTTCTCCACAAACGTTGGACCCAAAACTTATTGATCGAGCTCCATTTCCAAACCGATTAAGGGCCAACCGACCTAACCCGCAAATGGAGAAGATTGTGGAAATGTTTAAGCAAGTTAGCGTGAATATTCCTCTTCTAGATGCTATTCAATAAGTCCCATCTTATGCAAGAATCCTTAAAGACTTATGCACTAGGAAGAGAAAAACTCAAGTGCCTAAAAAGGTTTTCATGACGAGTAATGTTAGCACAGCTTTTACCCAACAAATACCAAAGAAACGTAAGGACCCCGGCTGTCCTACAATCTCTATTTCTATTGGGGGTAAAAATATAAATCATGCTTTACTCGATCTAGGCGCTAGCGTCAACTTGCTTCCTTATTCAGAATATGAGCAGTTAGGAATTGGAGAGTTAAAACCCGCCCATTGTACTCTCCAAATGGTAGACCGATCTATCACCAAACCTCGGGACGAACTAGAGGATGTGTTAATTAAAGTCGGGGAATTCATATTTCCCGTGGACTTTATTGTTTTAGATACACAACCTGTGGCAAACCCACGCAATCAAATCCCGGTGATACTTGGTCGACCCTTCCTAGAAACTTCTAACGCTGTAATTAATTGTCGTAACGGTTCTATGAACTTATCTTTCGGGAAAATGACAATTGAGCTTAATATTTACAAGCTAGGAAGTCAGCCATCAGAACCTTCTGCTCAATTGCTGGATGTTTGTTCCATCCACGAGATAGCTTCCGAAAGCTGCATGGATGAGGAGCTTTGCTTTGATGTTCTCGACAACATTAATGAGACATCGTTTGATCTTGCACCACTTTACAGTGAGGATATGTTCAATGAGTCCGACCTTGAGATTGAACCCGTTGACTCGTTGCAAAAGTCAGCAGCACTTTCCGAGTCAATATCTTATGCAAGTTTTGAACCTCTTCGGGAGTCCGAATATCATTCGCTTACCCCACCTTCTATTGTCTCTCCGCCAATTCTTGATCACAAACCGCTACCTTCTCATCTTAAATATGCATATTTAGGAGAGAATGAGACTTTGCCGGTGATTATTTCCGCTTCTCTAGCCTTAGAGCAAGAGAATGCACTTTTGGCAGCATTGAGATCGAATCGGGAAGCATTTGGTTGGACTATGGCTGACATCAAAGGGATTAGTCCCTTAATTATTGAACATTACATACATCTGATGGATGAAGCCAAACCAACCCGAGACCCACAAACACGGTTAAATCCCGTTATGAAGGAGGCGGTAAAGAAAGAAATCGTCAAGTTCCTTGATAGTGGAATAATTTACCCCATATCTGATAGCCAATGGGTAAGTCCAATTCATGTGGTCCCTAAAAAGTCTGGATATCGTGAACTATCTTGCGACGGGACTTATACCTAGCGATTGGTCGAAACAAGACAAACTTCGATTTTTATCCTAAGTAAAATATTTTTACTGGGATGAACCATATCTATTCAAGTATTGTTCCGATCAAATCATTCGCAGGTGTGTCCCTAACGATGAATTCAAGAGCGTGTTATCATTTTGTCATGATCAGGCATGCGGCGGTCACTTTGGACCTCGAAAAACGGCGGAGAAAGTTTTGCAATGTGGCTTTTATTGGCCAACATTATTTAAAGATGCATTTGAACATTGCAAAACTTGTCCGCGATGTCAGCATTTGGGTCGGATTTCACGAAGGAATGAGATGCCGCTCCAACCTATTTTGGTTGTGGAAATATTTGATGTTTGGGGTATTGATTTTATGGGCCCTTTTCCCAACTCCTTTGGGAATCTATATATCTTGTTAGCGGTTGATTATGTCTCGAAGTGGGTGGAAGCTGTACCGTGTCGCACTAATGACAACAAAGTTGTCATTAAGTTCCTTAAAGAAAATATCTTTTCGCGATTCGGACACCCTCGCGCTATCATTAGCGACAACGGGACACATTTCTGCAATAGGTCTTTCGAGGCCTTGATGCGGAAATATTCAATCACTCACAAGCTTTCTACGCCCTATCACCCCCAAACAAGCGGGCAGGCTGAGATCTCAAATAGGCAGATCAAACAGATATTGGAGAAGATGGTTTTGAAAAACCGTAAGGATTGGTCAACCAAATTGACGGATGCTCTTTGGGCATTCCGCACCGCTTATAAGACCGATCTTGGTATGTCTCCATACCGTCTTGTGTTTGGGAAGACATGCCACCTCCCTGTCGAGATTGAACATAAGGCAATGTGGGCTATTAAAGAGCTTAATTTTGATCTTGATCATGCAGGCAGCTATCGAAAGTTGCAATTGAATGAGCTAAGCGAACTCCGCGATGAAGCTTACGATAATGCGGTGATAGTAAAGAATAGGACTAAAGTGTTCCACGATAAAAATCTTTTTAGAAAAACCTTCACATCGGGGCAACAAGTCCTTCTTTACGATTCCCGTCTCCATCTTCATCCGGGTAAGCTTAAATCTCATTGGAAAGGACCTTTTGTGGTGCGGTATGTACACCCGCACGGAGCAGTTGAAATCGAAAATTTGAAAAACGGTTCGATTTTTAAAGTGAATGGGCATAGATTAAAACCGTATTTTTCTGCTGACCCCGCGGAGGAGCTCCTGTTTTTACAGGAGCCACTTTATCAAAACTAAATTTCCTCCGCCTCACCTCCATGTTTTTGTAACATTTTCTCATTTTAAGAAATGGAGGTGAGTAAAAAATGGATTTGATTGAATATCTGTGCGTGTCAAAGAATAAGTTTGGGGGAATTTTTCATTTAACTATTATTTTACCCCTTGTATCTCTCCCTTAGTATACAGGTCCTTGTTCTCAAAAGGCTACATCAGTGAGGACACTGCTGAAAACAGGTTTGGGGGGAAGGTTTGTATTCACTGAATTATCTTTGACACCGGGCATTAAATTTTTTTTTATATAACAAAAGAGTAGAAAGTGAAAAATTACATCCAAAAGATTGGAATAGTTTAAGAAAACCAAGAAAATTAGAAGTTTTCTTACACGAACTAGTAATAAGTAGTTATGAGCTGTTGTCCCAAGGGTTAGTAAAATGAAGGAAGTCACTAATCTGAGGATTAAAAATAAGTCTGAAAAATAGTTTCTATTCTGGAAGCCAAACATTTGAATGTTGATACCCTACCATATGCACTTACACACGTCTTGAAACTCGGGATAGTAGAGGATACCTTGAAATGCTCTTGTCTAAAAGCCAAAGTATGAAGGAAATAAAAAAAAAATGAAGAAAATATAAAAATGGTGAAAAGAAAAAAATGAACACTGGTTTTGTTATCGCCAAGGCAGCAATAAAAAAATATAGCGAGGGTGCCTCTTCACCTAGTGCCCTAAGGCCAACTGGTCTGGGAGTCACTGCTAAGCCTTAGGTGGTGCAAGACGAGGAAAATATTATCACTTAATCAGCAACCACATAAATAATCGGTTGGTTAGTACCTCAAGAAGTATTAACGGCCGCATGAAAATGTGTGAGCAAATCTTAATCAAAATAAAAAGTACTAAGGTAGATGGACAAGGGTATGATAGCTTGAATTGAATTCCCCGAGTGTAGGGATGTCCATTTCACACACGTGGGGTTATATGATCAATGTTTGGATGAAAGGTAGAAATGAAGAATAAAGACGATGTTTTATTGAGGGATGTTGTGATTTCTAACATTTTTTCATGACTATTAAGATAGGGCTCATGACAACTGAAAAGCTAGTATAGTTGGAGACTCTTCTTTTCAAGGCCTTTCTTTTATGGTTCTTATCTTTATATGTAAATTTCACCATCTTTCTTTTGTTATTGGATTTTGTGGGTGTAATCCGCTGAAAACCCTCAGGAGACAACACTCCTCCTACTAGGGACACCTAGAGGTTTAACGGCTTGTTGCACGTGCTTAGTGCAATCGTGTTGCCTACGAAAGTGTGCTTAGTTTTCTCCTTTCTTTTTCTCCTCTTGAATAAACTAGTTTGCTCGGGACGATCAAAGATAAGTTTGGGGGTATTTGTTCAGTTGATAAAACTGCACATTTGTATTACATTTTTCCTACCATTTTCATATTAAAAAAGGACTTTAATATGATATATTATACATATGAGGGTTTATGTGTAAAAACATTATTTTCCATGTGTTAATATATTTTTATTATCATTTGGTAGGAAAATGTATGCAAATAAATCTATTGACCAAATCCTAATAGAACTAAGTCTACTAAAATCTTATTTGAGTTGTTGTGCAGAATATTTCCAAGTTGTTATGCAGAATTTATCAAAAAAATCAATTTGTTGAAGAAAACTTGCCAAATTAAGAAGCAAAACTTGGAGACCAAGTCTGGAAGCAACCGAGAGAAGATTTCTGAATTCTGAAGGTGCCTAGGATTGCCACATGTCACAAGATGCAAGCACAAGAAAATTGATCAAGAGATCTCACCCATTGGCCGCGGATCCGCGGCCATACCCCCCCTTTGGCCGCGAATCCGCCGCACTTCTAGGGAATTAGGAGGCAAGATTTTGGGGCATGATTCTCTGCTATATTTTACCAACTTTTAAAGCAAAAGATTCTGGCCTTGCACTATAAAAAGGCACCGAGAGCCTCTTGGAAAAGCCATCAAGCCGAAGAGATCACGAAGCTCCCGACGCTCACGCATCCAGGCTGATCATCGACTGTTCGACTACCTCCTTAGGAAAGATCGAGAAGCAACTAGTTGTAATCATTTTCTATGGATTAAAAGTGTAGTTTGTTCAAGTCGATTAATAAAGGTAGTTATTTTATTTAATTGTTTCTTTTAAATTATGTTTTCCCTCTCTTTCTTTTCATCTTCTTCTCCCAACATGCGCGAGTAATTCTCCGCT
Source organism: Agapanthus africanus (assembly GCA_030015575.1). Lineage (NCBI taxonomy): Eukaryota > Viridiplantae > Streptophyta > Magnoliopsida > Asparagales > Amaryllidaceae > Agapanthus > Agapanthus africanus. The sequence goes on from JASDDO010000026.1 coordinate 410,392,276, forward strand.
TGTTAGGGTTCGTAGGATTAGGGTAGGCTAATGGACGATGAAAATAACTAAACCCTTTTTAAGTCCTATAAAGTTTAGGAACTTTATTAAAAGAATAATTAACATCCTAATCGGGCGCGCTAGCAATTCTTTGCTAGTTCCGACCGCGATTAGAGATTTGATTAATGATTGTTTCGGTAAAGGCTAGATATGAACGGAGTTCCGTGTCGAGATAAGGGTTAAGAGTGGGATTCCTTTTCTCTCTGGAAACCCTAATCTACACGCATCACCGTCGTTCTAGTTCTAAATCTATTAATGGATAAAAAGGGTAACTTTTAATTAATCGTCCATAACTACTAAATCCTAACGAACCCTACAAGCCCTCTTATTATATTAATTACATCTTTAAAATAATCTAGATCTATATTTTACATTCTTGTTTAACGTAGATCTAGAGACCATTCTATAAAATTCTTTATCCCTCCTTTCTCTTTCAACACACCTAAAGTAAAAGTAAAAGGTTCCACGTTTCCCAGAGGACGACCCATACTCATCTCGGTCTAGCTACGCGCGACACCGTTATTGATTGCGGTTAACTACAAACACACTCTTTCGTACCAATCATGAGCACTAGAAAAATGGCTTGTGAAGAATTGTTGTGGCTTTGAAAAATGGCTCTGTGTAATGAAGTGCCTATTCTTATTTTTTTAGGTGGCTGAACCGTTGATGTAGTGAGGAATTTGTGCCAATAAAAACAACTAAAGAAATAATCCTGAACACTAAAACCTCACCTACGAAATTCCCTCACCCAAGATGGTAGCCACTCAATTACCTTTGCAAAAAAGAAAAACAACAGCCAATTTCAATTGGCCACAACAAATATCTCACAAACATTAAATGAAACAAGCATGGTCCATGCCTCGTCAATAAATGCCACAAGTCAAGACTTGCAATCACACTTTCCACATAATCAAACATTTAAACAAAATGTTTAATGGAAAAAAGAAATGGCAAACTCAAAAGTGATCTTGTAATAAATTACAAAATTACCCCTCATCCGTATATACATACCCGCATGCGTATTCCAACTGAATACGAATACAATGAGACGAAAATAATCCAACAATATAATACTAGGATTCGGCTTAAACCGAAGCCCGCTAGTATTATCCGTCCGATCATGATCCGTGTACAAGTGCACGTATATTATCGAACCCTGCCATAAAACCATACGGCCTCTACAACGTTTCTCCCGAACCAGGGAAACCCTCTGTGTGAGACTCTAAAGACTCGTCAATACGCTGGCAGTAGGTTTAACCACAAGCAAGTCAGTGGCACTAGCTGTACGTAACGGCTACCCAGGTATTGAGCGAAAGGGAGGCCGACGAGAGAGCTCATCCTGAAACTTACTGAGCCTGACAGTGAAAATATCCGTATAGTTCGTTCCGTTCGTCTATAAGTATCGCATATCAAGTCTAGTGGGGTGATAAAGTCCGACCCCTAATAACGCGACATTTAGTGTCAGCATGAAACCTATCACCTATTGAGAAATTATCGATCCTAAATCGGTAATTCTCGTCTACCCCGGCCAAGGATTTCTGGTGATGGCCACCCGTGCACTCTGCGACATCAACCCCCAATACCGGGTGAGACGATTCCCCTGACGATCCGCTCACTGCCTCCATGTGGCTCGGGACTGTACCCAAGTAAAACCTGTTTGCACGACTCCTCTGAGCCGTGGTAGGGTAGTAATCAAAGCACAGTGGGAACTCACACAAGATAAATGACGATCTCAGGTCGATAGACTAACCTGTACACATGTCACCTGGGTACTGCTATCTAACAGTAGGTATAATACCAACTAGCATTTTCCCGGCGAGTCCTTCCGGTGTACTCATAACCCAATGAGCACCTGTATACTTCTTAGGTGAACCAACTGACACCAATGGCTTATGGGACCGGCCACCGCCCCTCGTCGGGGTTTCGTTCCGTATACACTAGTCTACTCTCGGAGTATCGATGCACAGTCTCGAAACTCCCACGACTAGGGACACTTTAAGGATGTTCTTATAGACCACCCAACTCTCACGTATATGATCGCCATCATACTGCTCGTTGTCAAGCAAGAATCCTATGGGCTCTATCAACATGTAATAGTGATCTATAATGTCACCTGAAGCATGTACACGATGATAAAGACAAACTATATATCACACTATCATCTCGAGTAAGGTTGTTCTACCGGTATAGGACCACCCTCAATCATTGCAATCACGTGCCTGCGATCTAATAATTGACTTGATGGTACTATAGCCAATAGAAACGATTTTTTGATTTTTCTTTCGACTCAATTAAAGCAAGAATTTACGAGTTCCACGAATCCCAGAGGACGACCCGTACTCACTAACACTCGCTACATGCGATACCGTTATTGATTGCGGTTATTATACGACTAAAACGTTTCATCACTTCTTCACTATTATTACATCTTTCCTTTCTTTAAAATCGAAGAGGTGCGAATTTTGACGACCAATCAAATGGCACCGCTGCCGGGGATGCGCGCGTAATTTGTTCGTTCTTGCTATTTGAGTTGAAATATTATTATTCCATCAAAATTTAAATCAAAAAACGCATTGTGTGCTTAACGATTAGTGTGTGAATTTTGCAAGGGAATCTGGAATCGGTGTAGCAGGGAGAAAAATATTGAGACCAGAGGAGCAAGTGAAGCATCAGTATCAAATATTGTTCAAAGAACATGTTATTTGACCGCGGAACAGCGGAAAAAAGCTTGTATTGGCTACGGAACCATTTGAAAATATTGCATTTTTAACACATCAATTTCCCTACCATTTGCACTCATCTAGAGGTGTTCGGTATTAATATAGCACATATTAGCAAATTGACTGTAAAATACCAAATAACTTGTGTTATATATTAAAACCAGCATTTCTAAGGGAAATTGAGTGTTTATCATTGCATCGCATTATCTTTGTGTAGCGCAACACTTGTCTTGAGAATCTGTGCAGGAAATTGCAGGAGAAAAGTCGAAACAGTTAAAAGTGCTGGTAAAAATACGCCAAGTCCAAGACTTGGGATCTGGCAGAAATAGAGAAAGCAAATTGAGATTCAACATATCAGAAATGTGCTAAAAGGCCAACATAAAGCAGCACACAAAGTTTAAAGCAATGAAGGCTCCAATGGACCGCGGAGCCGCGGCCAATAGCCTGTTCCTGCCGTGGATCCGCGGCTTTCTGATGACATCATTCCTTCAATTTTCAACACGTGCCTTCACTTTAACATAAAAGCTTCCAGAAGACTCCAGAAATGCCACGTGGCTTCATCTAGAAGGCTCGGCCTAACAACCTAGCTCTAGAATATTCCCTCCAACAAACTTCTTCTAGAAGCCTCTCTCTGACAAACTTTTGGAGGGAAATTTGAATTTTGAATTCTAGATCTAGGGTTATGAGGCTTATAAAAAGAAACCTAGATCTAGGGTTCAAGGTTGTTCTTCATCTCTTCCACAAGTTGAGTGACACAACTTATGCATTCAAAACCCTAACCCTAATCCATTCAAATCCAAGCCAATTTCAAGATCTCCGAGTACAATTCAAGCAAGAAGCCTTCAACCTTTTAGGAGCGGAGCCAATCTTCATCCGAGCAAGTGATCCAAGACGATCCGCGACTCACGAAGATGAGCGAAGCAAATCGACGATCGAGTTCTTTCCTCATTGTAGATCTTGAGAGAATTGTAACGAAATTGTTGATAAATAAAAGGTGAAATTCTTTTATCTTACTTTCTTTACGTTCTTGCATCATGATTCGATCTCAATTCTTGATTGTGTTTCTTGTTGTGATGTTTGAGTAAAACTCCGCTCATGAAGAAGTCGAGAGAATCAATAGATGGTGATGTTACAAATCTTGAAACGATTCTTAAGTCCTATGAGTTTTGTAAACTCTTGTAAATTGAAGAATCGACGACCTAGTTTCGAGTGATGCTTTCTTGATTGTGTTCGCTCTTAATTAGGGATCCACGATCGATTCTTGAATTTACTAGAGGCTAGAATGTGAATGAAATCAACGAAAGGACAAGGGATAGATGATGAAACCCTAGTTTCCGCAAGAAATCCCTAATTCTTGTTGATTATCATCGATCTAGTATCAAATCATCAATGGATAAGAAAACGTAATCAATAGATTTCATCACGTCTATAGATTCGATCGATTCCTACGAGCCTCACTTCGATTCTTGATTATTGGATTGGATATCATCAATTCCTGATTCTTGATTTTAAATGTTTTCTTGATTCTTCCAATTAGATCTAGATTTTGCTAATTCTTGAAATTCTCTTTTAATCTTGAATTGAATTGTTTTCACTTTTCTTTTCTTTAATTTTTAATTCATCTAATTCAATTATGAATGGATCACACTTTCCCTGTGGACGATCCGCACTCGCTAACGCGCTATAATTGACACCGTTATTGATTGCGGTCAAAAATATTTTTGGTTGTGATTTCTATACATTTTCTACATACACACCGAGAATTCGTATCAATCAAATGGCGCCGTTGCCAGTGATCGTGTGCTAACTTGTTCATTTTTGAAATTTGAGTTGAAAAGTTTATTTCATCTGTATTTTTAGATCTAAATTCGCACAAACACTAAACAAGTTGTTGTGATTTGTTGCGAGGAAATATGGAATCTGTGGAGCTTGAGAAATTTTTTTCAGAATATTCCAGAGAGTGAAGTAGGTGAACAGGATCTGCTGCAAGAATTTTTATGTAGTGATTCTTTATAACCGAGGTGGATCCGCGGTATAAAGGCTTAATTGCGGCGGAACCGCGGCTTGGTAGCTGCATCACTGTACCATTTTTTCAGGTGACTCCTTCACTTTCTTATCTCCTTCTCTGTCTGCTCCAATAACAATTTTCTGCAGATTTCTTTGCAAATAATTTGTAGCGCCGCAAAAGCGATAAAAATTGTGCGTGTTTGATCTTGGTTGTTTGCATATTAATACGGAATTTAAGGGGCACGGCCAAATCCAGATTAGGTGGGGATTTCATTACCCTTCCTAAGCCCCGAAAATCACAAACTTGCATCCGCAGTACCCTCATTAACTAAAAGAAATCTAGACTTGACTCTAAGGACCGTCGCGCTCACTTAGGACAGAAAAAGGCCATGGGTAATCTATTGCTTATCCGCGTTTCTTTTGTGGTGTCTAAGGCAAGTGTGTCTAAGGCAAGTGGTTACTTAATTAGGCCCACTACTTACGTAGTGGAGAAACTCCCACTTACCTGGCACTTACCTGGCCACAGGAGAGACAAAGAGGCAGTAGTGGATTGATCCCGCGACTTGCCTTTTGGCAGTTAGGAGCGGTCTAGAGCCTTGACCTAGGTGACCGTTAGACTTAGGGTTGTGTGTGCATTGTTGTGATTTGCATTTTCTTTCAAAAATCCGTATATTTTTCAAAACAAACACCAATCACTTCATCTTTCCCCTAATTATATCAACGCTGCCACTTGTACTAAACCCTTTAGTGCAAGCTCGGCTGGTCACGGGATTCTAGTACCCGTCTTGTCCGCGTTTTCCCCTATCGACCCCAAAGTCGGTATTTCTACCTTTTCTTTTTCCCACCACCACCGCGATGGACGGTTATCCATCAAACTTTTACACCACTCTGTCACCGCCCGCAGGTGCACAGAATCCACGCATTTCTGTTCAAGAGAGATGTTATCCTTCACGTGTTCCCCTTTCCACCTGTCTCTCCATACCACCTGCCAACGGGGAAAATTTTGAAACCAACCCCCAATTCATCGAACTGTTACCCAAATTTCACGGTCTTGATTCTGAAGACGCATACGTGTTTATCTCCAAATTCGAAAACGTATGCGCAATGATTGGAACGTCACAACTGTCTGTGGATGCTCTGCGTTTACGTTTTCTCCCTTTCACTTTGTGCGACTTAGCCGAGAAATGGCTTTATAATACAACCGCACATTCTATTTCAAAATGGGATGAATTTGTAAAAGCATTCCTAAAGAAATTTTATCCCAATCACAAGACCAACCGTGTTCGGAGCGAAATCTTCAAATTTACCCAACTTCCCAATGAACCATTCTGGAAATGCTTTGAATGGTTCAAGGATCTTCTTTTACAATGCCCTCATCACGGAATCTCCAGATGGGATTTGTGTCGAATTATCTTTGAGGGTATTGATCTTGCTACTGGACAGATGCTTGAAATCATGTGTCAAGGCACCTTCATGACCAAAGATGATGGTGAAGCTTGGAAATATCTAGAAGATTTAGCTCAAAATACTTTACAATGGGAAAGTGTTAGACCACCACCGCCTAGGGAAGATGTCAATCAGCTCGATGTTTCCGTCATAATGAGAGCCGAAATGGCCACAATACAAAAGAAACTCGACGCTATAGAATACAAAATCTCTTCAGCCTCCCTAAACCAATACACACTTCCCAAAACCGTGTGTGGCTGCTGTTCAAACCCTTCACATTTGACGGAAGAATGTCCTTTTGCTTGGAACTAATCACAAACTCAAAACACGGTTCTAACCCAAAACAATTTCCAAATGGCTCTTCTACCACAACAACAACCACTCTAATTGAGTCAGCACCCCTTCCAAACACAAAACTTTCAAAATCCAGTCAACACACCTACACCGTCTAACCCTTTGCAGTTGACCGGTACTGATGAATCCTCTCCATTCATGAACTTGCTTTTGACAATTCAGTCTTCCGTCGATAAAATCCAGAAAAACTCTTACTCCCAAAGTGAGAGTATTAAATTGATGGAAGCTCAAATTGCATAATTAAAAGCCGAAATGAGTGCAAGAGAAAAAGGGAATCTTCCAGCTCAACCCCTACCTGATCCTGGACCTTCACATTACACAAATGTGGAAGCACTTACCACGTTGAGATCTGGAAGAGTGCTAGACAATCATGTGGGTAAACAGATCGATGTTGAGGAATCAAGTGAACCCTAGGCTTCCACTTCCACTTCCACTCACACTTCTACTTCTTACCCTATTTCGTCTAATTTACCGTCTTCTTCCGAGCCTATTCTCCATTTTCCCAAAGGCTCGAACCCTCCATCCACTTCATCCTTCCCACCCCCACAACCTTCTCCACAAATGTTGGACCCAACACTTATTGATAGAGCTCCATTTCCAAATAGGTTGAGGCCCAACAAACCCAATGCCTAAATGGAGAAGCTTGTAGACATGTTTATGCAAGTTAACATGAACATCCCTCTCCTAGATGCTATCCAACAAGTTCCGTCCTATGCAAAAACTCTTAAGAACATGTGCACTAGGAAGAGGAAGACTCAAGTACCCAAGAAGATATTCATGGCAAAGACTGTAGACACGGCGTTTCCCCAACAATTACCAAGGAAACGTAAGGACCCTGGCTGTCCTACTATTTCTATTTCTATTGGGGAAAAACACATCAACCGTGCTCTACTTGACCTTGGCGCTAGTGTTAACTTTCTTCCATACTCTGTTTATGAGCAGTTAGGTATCGGAGTGTTAAAGCCCTCGAGCATAACTCTCCAGATGGCTGACCGCTCAAGCACCAAACCTAGGGGTGAACTGGAGGATGTGTTAATAAAAATCGGGGAATTTGTATTCCCTGTGGACTTTATTGTACTTGATACACAGCCTGTAGCGAACCCACGGAATCAAATTCCAGTGATTTTAGGTCGCCCCTTTTTGGCCACGTCCAACGCTATCATCAACTGTCGTAATGGCTCTATGACACTATCCTTCGGGAATAGGTCAATTGAGCTGAACATTTACAAGTTGGGAAGTGTACCCTCCGATCCTACTGCTCAGGTATGTTCTGTCACTTAATGGATGTCGACAGCAGCGAATTTGATGATCCTCATGATACCGATCTTGACTCTTTTCATATGTTGTTGTTTGACCCAACTATGTATCATACACATACGGACTCTTCCACTGAGTTGTCCGGGTCAACAACTAACACTGATTATGAACTGCTTTTAGAGTCTGAAGGTCACCCCGTGCTTTATGATGACATTATTCTTCGGGATATTGATGAGACTTTTGAGGAAATCTTCGCTGATGAACTCGCATTTTTGAACGACACGGGTGTTGAGATGAATCATCTCCCAATCAATGAAATTGAACCTCCACCCCTTCTTCTGAATTGTAACAAGATTACGAGTAATCCATCACATTCACTGCATCGTCTCTCCAAAATGAGACGCACACATATTCTATTCCACCACTTACCCTTTCTCCACTTCTTCCACCAACCTGAGCACTACAGTGATAAAATTTTTGAATGGTTGGTGTTGACGTTCGGTCTTTGCAAAGCTTGGTATCGGCTCCTGATGTTTGACCCCCTCATGTGATTTTCAACGATTAACATTGCTTAACTCAAGTTTGGGGGGTATAATCTGGCTCCTGAAAAGAAATTTTTTTACACAAAATGATAAGCCAAAAATAAGTTTGGGGGAGGATTTTCACTTAAATATTTTGCCCCCGTTAATAAATTTCCTCCCAGGCTTACAGGTTTTCAAGATTTAGCGCATGGCAACAGTGAGGACGCTGTTGAAAACAAGTTTGGGGGAGGTATGTACTTATTTTTTGCATCATTTGCATATCATTTCGCAAAAGCACAAAACATTTTTAAAAACCTATAAAAATTTAAAATTCAAAAAAAAATTCAAAAAAATAAAAAAAATGTTTGTACATAAATAAGATAATAAAAGATTAGATAGTGAAAAATTACATCCAAAAGATTGGAAAAATTTAAGAAAACCAAGAAAATTAGAAGTTTTCTTATACGAACTAGTAATAAGTAGTTATGAACCGATGTCCTAAGGATTAGTAAGATGAAGGAAGTCACTAATCTGAGGATAAAAATAAGTCTGAAAAATAGTTCCTATTCTGGAAGCCAAACATTTTGAACGTTGATACCCTGCTATTCGCACTTACACACGTCTTGAAGCTCGGGATAGTAGAGGATACCTTGAAATGCTCTTGTCTAAAAGCCAAAGTATGAAGGAAATAAAAAATGAATAAAATATAAAATGGTGAGAAAATGAACACTGGTTTTGTTATCGCCAAGGCAGCAATAAAAAAATATAGCGACGGTGCCTCTTCACCTAGTGCCTTAGACCAACTGGTCTGGGAGTCACCGCTAAGCCTTAGGTGGTGCAAGACGAGGAAAAACACCAAATAAGCAAGCACATGAGTAATCGGTCGGTTTGTACCTCAAGAAGTATTAACGAACGCATGAAAGTGTGTGATCAAATTCATCTAAATATTCATTAATTAAAAAGTACTGAGGCAGATGGACAAGAGTATGATAGCTTGAATTGAATTCTCCGGGTGTAGGGATGTATATTACACACACGTAGGGTTATATGATCGATGTTTGGCAGAAAGATAGGAATGAAGAATAAAGATAATGTTTTATTGAGGGATGATGTGATTTCTAACATCTTTTCATGACTATTAAGATAGGGCTCATGACAACCGAAAAGCTAGCACAGTTGGAAACCCTAATTTTCAAAGCCTTTCTTTTACAATTCTTATCTTTATATGTAATATTCACGGTCTTCCTTTTATTAATGGATTTTGTAGGTGCAATCCACTGAAAACCCTCAGGGGACAACACTCCTTCTACTAGAAACACCTAGAGATTTAAAGGCTTGCTGCACGTGCTCAGTGCAATCGTGTTGCCTACGAAAGTGTGCTAGTTAGTTTTTCTTTTTCTTTATTTTCTCCTTCTCTTTTGAATAAAACAGTTCGCTCGAGACGACCGAAAATAAGTTTGGGGGAATTTGATCAGTCGAAAATATTGCATTTTTAACACATCAATTTTCCTACCATTTGCACTCATCTAGAGGTGTTCGGTATTAATATAGCACATATTAGCAAATTGACAGTAAAATACCAAATAACTTGTGTTATATATTAAAACCAGCATTTCTGAGGGAATTGAGTGTTTATCATTGCATCGCATTATCTTTGTGTAGCGCAACACTTGTATCGAGAATCTGTGCAGGAAATTGCAGGAGAAAAGCCGAAACAGTTAAAAGTGCTGGTAAAAATACGCGAAGTCCAAGACTTGGGATCCAGCAGAAATAGAGAAAGCAAATTGAGATTCAACATATCAGAAATGTGCTAAAAGGCCAAAATAAAGCTACACACAAAGTTTAAAGCAATGAGGGCTCTAATGGACCGCGGATCCGCGGCCAATAGCCCGTTCCTGCCGCTGATCCGCGGCTTTCTGATGACATCATTCCTTCAATTTTCCACACGTTCCTTCACTCTAACAGAAATGGTTCCAGAAGACTCCCGAAATGCCACGTGGCTTAATCTAGAAGGCTCGGCCTAACAACCTAGCTCTAGAATATTCCCTCCAACAAACTTCTTCTAGAAGCCTCTCTCTAACAAACTTTTGGAGGGAAATTTGAATTTTGAATTGTAGATCTAGGGTTATGAGGCTTATAAAAGGGAACCTAGATCTAGGTTTCAAGGTTGTTTTTCATCTCTTCCCCAAGTTGAGTGACACAACTTGTGCATTCAAAACCCTAACCCTAATCCATTCAAATCCAAGCCAATTTCAAGATCCCCGAGTACAATTCAAGCAAGAAGCCTTCAACCTTTTAGGAGCGGAACCGATCTTCATCCGAGCAAGTGATCTAAGACGATCCGTGACTCACGAAGACGAGCGAAGCCAAATCGACAATCGGGTTCTTTCCTTATTGTAGATCTTGAGAGAATTGTAACGAAATTGTTGATAAATAAAAGGTAAAATTCTTTTATCTTTCTTTCTTTACATTATTGCATCATGATTCGATCTCAATTCTTGATTGTGTTTCTTGTTGTGATGTTTGAGTAAAACTCCGCTCGTGAAGGAGTCGAGAGAATCAATATATGATGATGTTACAAATCTTGAAACGATTCTTAAGTCCTATGAGTTTTGTAAACTCTTGTATATTGAAGAATCGACGACCTAGTTTTGAGCGATGATTTCTTGATTGTGTTCACTCTTAATTAGGGATCCACGATCGATTCTTGAATTTACTAGAGGCTAGAATGTGAATGAAATCAACGAAAGGACAAGGGATAGATGATGAAACCCTAGTTTCCGCAAGAAATCCCTAATTCTTGTTGATTATCATCGATCTAGTATCAAATCATCGATGGATAAGAAAACGTAATCAACAGATTTCATCACGTCTATAGATTCGATCAATTCCTACAAGCCTCACTTCGATTCTTGATTATTGGATTGGATATCATCAATTCTTCATTCTTGATTTTAAATGTTTTCTTGATTCTTGCTATTAGATCTAGATTTTGCTAATTCTTGAAATTCACTTTTAATCTTGAAATGAATTGTTTTCTCTTTTCTTTTCTTTAATTTTCAATTCATCTAATTCAATTACGAACGGATCATACTTTCCCTGTGGACGATCCGCACTCGTTAACGCGCTACAATTGACACCGTTATTGATTGCGGTCAAAAATATTTTTGGTTGTGATTAATATACATTTTCTACATACACACCGAGAATTCGTATCAATCAGTGTAGCAGGGAGAAAAATATTCAGATCATTTCATTGAGACCAGAGGAGCAAGTGAAGCATCAGTATCAAATATCGTTCAAAGAACAGGTTATTTGACCGCGGAAAAGCGGCAAAAAGCTTGTATTGGCCACGGAACCGCGTTGATATTAGGGCATTGAGACTCCAGCTCTCTGTGGCATATTCTATTCCTTCTTCTCTCTCCTCTGATTAGTCCAATAACAACTTTTCTGCAGGATTCTTTGCAAAAATTCGCCGCGCTTAAAAAATTCTTGTTGCGTGTTTTGATATTGGTTGTTTTTGCATATTTTAATACGGAAATTAAGGGGTAAAGATCAAATTCAGATTAGGTGGGGATTTCATTACCCTTCCTAATCCCCAAAAATCACAAAACTAGCATCCACATCACCCTTTATTAACTAAAAAAATATCTAGACCAAGATTCTAAGGACCGTCGCGCTCAATTAGGACAGAAGAAGGTCGTGGGTAATCTATTACTTATCCGCATTTCTTTTGTGGTGTCTAGGCAAGTGTGTCTAAGGCAAGTGGTTACTTAATTAGGCCCGCTATTTACATAGCGGATACCTCCTACTTACCCGGCACTTACCTCGCCACAGGAGGGATAAAGAGCTAGTAGAGGATTTATCCTGCGATTTGTCTTCTGTAAGTCTAGGATCGGTCTAGTGACTTGACCTAGGTGACCTTAGATCTAGGGTTGATTGTGCATTTTGTTGTGATTTTTCTAAATCCGTCCTTTTCAAAAACAAACCAAAAACAAATCAAAACACTTTCTCTAATTATGACATACGCTGCCACTTGCGCTAAGCCTGCTTAGTGCATGCTCGGCTGGACACGGGATTCTAGTGCCCGCCTTGTCCACGTTTCGTCTATCGACTCCGAAGTCGGTATTTCTTCATCTTCTTTTTCCTCACGATAAACCACATCCACCAAGATGGATGGTTCTCCATCAAATTTCAATAACACCACTCTGCTGTCACCCGCAGGTGTGAAGAATCTACCGTGTATATCTCTCCAAGAGAGATGCTACCATATATGTCGTCCTCTTTTTACTTGTCTTTCCATTCCACCAGCCAATGGGGATAATTTCGAAATCAAGCCACATTACATCAATATTTTGCCTTAATTTCACGGTCTCGAGTCTGAAGACGCATACGTTTTATCACCAAATTTAAAAACGTATGTGCTATGATGGGCACTTCATAACTTTCTGTGGATGCTATGCGTTTACGTCTTCTCCCGTTTACTTTGTGCGATTTAGCCGAAAAATGGCTTTATAACACACCCGCACATTCAATTTCCAATTGGGATGAATTAGTTATAGCATTCCTTAAGAAATTTATCCCAATCATAAGACCGCCCATGTCAGGAGCAAAATCAACCAGTTTTCCCAGCTTCCCAATGAGCCATTTTGAAAATGTTTTGAACGGTTCAAGGATCTGCTTGTCCAATGTCCTCATCACGGAATCCATAGATGGGATCTGTGTTAAATTATATATGAGGGTATTAATCCAACGACAAAACAGATGCTTGAAACCATGTGTCAAGGCAATTTCATGTCTAAAGACGATGGTGAAGCTTGGAAATTCTTGGAAAATTTTGCTGAAAACAATTTGCAATGGAAAAGTGTTAGTCCATCATCTAAGGGTGGAATCCATCAACTTGATGTTTCCATAGCAGTCAAAGTCGGAATGGCAGCAATGCAAAAGAAACTTGAAGGTATGGAAAACAAATTTTTATTAGCCTCCCTAAATCAGGTGACGCTCCCTAAAACTATGTGTGGATGTTGTTCAGATCTATCACATCTGACGGAAGAATGTCCTTTGAATCCTCCGTTTCAAGGTCAAGAACACACTAATACTGCTTTTCAGCTAAGACCTAGAAACGATCCTTATTCTTCCACATATAATCAAGGTTGGAGAAATCACCCAAATTTTGCTTGGAACCAACACCAAACTCAAAACACGGTTCCAAACCAAAATAACTTTCAAAGGGTTCCTCTACAGCCACAGCAACCACCACAAATCAGCACCCCTTTCAACCACAAACTTTTCAAAATTTGGCCAACAATTCTGCACCTTATAATAATTCTTTCCAAACGACCGGTTCCGAAAACTCCTCTTCACTCGAACGAACTTTGGATTTTTTTATGAAACATTCCATGCAAATATCAGCTGATATAAGGTCTTCTATCGATACCATAAAAAGGGACTCTGCCTCACACGGTGAGTATCAAATCGATAGAAGCACAAATTGCACAGTTAAATGCCGTGATGAGTGCTAGAGAGAAAGGGAAACTTCCAACTCAACCCCTACCAAATCCTGGCTACTCGCATTATAATGTGAGTGCTATTACTACGTTGAGATCTGGAAGAGTGCTAAACAACCATGTCGGTGAAGATATTGATAATGAGGAATCAATCAATGATACCCTAGCCTCCACTTCCACTTCTTACCCTATTTCGTCTACTCCACCTTCTTACGAGCCTATTCTCTGTTTTCCTTAAGGCTCGAACCCTCAGCCCATTCCTTCTAGTCAACCTAAGACAATCCTCACTCGATTATAGGATCCGTTCTACCCACACGAACTTCTCCACAAATGTTGGACCCAACTGTTATTGATAAAGCTCCTTATCCAAATAGGTTGAGGGCCAACAAACCTAATACACAAATGGAGAAGATTATGGAAATGTTTAAATAGGTTAACATAAATATCCCTCTCCTAGATGTTATCCAACAAGATTCATCTTCTGCGAAAATACTTAAGGACTTGTGCATTAGGAAGAGAAAGACTCAAGTGCCGAAAAAGTGTTCATGATGAGTTATGTTAGCACAGCTTTTACCCATCAGTTACCAAAGAAACGTAAGGACCCTGGCTGTCCTACAATCTCTATTTCTATTAGGGAGAAAATATTAACCGTGCTCTACTCGACCTTGGCACAAGTGTTAACCTACTTCCATACTCGGTCTACGAGCAATAAGGTATTGGAGAGTTGAAACCTGCCCACTGCACTCTCTAGATGGCAGATCGATCCATCACCAAACCTGGGGGTGAACTTGAGGATGTGTTGATAAAAGTCGAGGAATTTATATTCCCTGTAGACTTTATTGTTTTAGATACACAACATGTAGCGAATCTACAGAACCAAATTCCAGTGATTTTAGGTCAACCCTTCTTAGCCACTTCCAATACTGTCATTAATTGTCGCAACGGTTCTATGAACCTAGCCTTCGGAAAAATGACAATTGAGCTTAACATTTACAACCTTAAAAGACAACCGTCTGAACCTTCTGCTCATATTCTTTATGTCTTTTGTATCCACGAGATAGCTCCCGAAAGATGTAAGGTTGATGAACTTTGCTTTGATGATCTCGACGACATTAGCACATCATTGTTTGATCTTGCACAGTATCATAGTGAGGACACTTTTGACGAGTCCACTCCTGAGTTTGAACCTTTTGACTCATCACAAAAGTCAGTAGAACTTTCCGAATCAATATCCTACACAGGTTATGAACTTCTTCGAGAATCCGAATGTCATTCCCTTACCCCACCTTCTATTGTCTCTCCGCCGACATTATATCTCAAACTGTTACCTTCTCATCTTAAATATGCATATTTAGGTGAGAATGAGTCCTTGCCCGTGATCATATCCGCTTCTCTAGTTTTAGAGCAAGAGGACGCACTTTTGATGGTCTAGAGATCTAATAGGCAAGCATATGGTTGGATAATGGCAGACATCAAAGGGATTAGTCGCTTGATTGTGGAACATCATATACATTTGATGGATGAAGCCAAACCAACCAAAGACAAACAAAGACGATTTAATCCCGTCTAGAAAGAGGCGGTAAAGAAAGAAATTGTCAAGTGCCTTGATAGTGGTATAATTTACCCAATCTCTGATAGCCAATGGGTAAGTCCTATTCATGTAGTCCCTAAGAAGTCTGGCATCACGGTCATAACCAATGAGGCTAATGAGTTGATCCAGACACGCATCCAAACTAGGTGGCGTGTATGTATTGATTATAGAAAACTCAATGCCGCAACGAGCAACTATCACTTCACTCTACCTTCCATTGACCAGATATTGGAATGATTAGCTGGACATGAATATTATTGTTTCATGGACGGATATTCTGGCTATAAGCAGGTCCCTATTACCGAAAAGAATCAAGACAAAACAACATTTACTTGTCCTTTCGGTACCTTTGCCTATAGACGCATGCCCTTTGGGTTATGCAATGCTCCCGCTACATTTCAGCGGTGTATGATGGGGATATTCTCAGACATGGTCGAGAATTTTTTGTAGATTTTCATGGACGATTTCTCTATATTCGGGGACTCATTTGAGGATTGCCTATGTCATCTTGACGTAGTTCTTACCCGCTGTAAGGATAAAAACTTAACTTTGAATTGGGAAAAATGTCATTTCATAGTCAAAGAAGGTATCGTGCTTGGACATATCATTTCAGGAAAAGGCATTGAGGTAGACAGAGCTAAAATAGATGTCATCCATAACTTTCCTCTTCCCAAATGCGTCAAGGATATACAATCTTTTCTTGGTCATGCAGGATTTTATAGGAGATTCATTAAGAATTTTAGCAAAATTGCTAGACCTTTAACTCTTCTCTTGGCCAAGGATATAACATTTCACTTTTATTCGGACTGTGAGGCTACTTTTGAATCACATAAAAGATCTCTCATTACAACCCCCGTTCTATCATCTCCTGATTGGAACCGCCCGTTTGAGCTTTTGTGTGATGCATCAGATTTCGCTGTTGGTGCAGTCTTAGGACAACACATTGATAAGATGCCACATGCAATTTATCATGCAAGTAAGACCTTGAATGATGCCCAAATTAATTATACAACCACCGAGAAAGAACTCTTGGCAGTTGTATCTGCATTAGAAAAATTCAGGCCTTACTTGATTGGCTCACCGATTGTGATTTACATCGATCACTCCACCCTAAAACATCTTTTATCTAAGAAGGATGCTAAGGCTAGATTAATACGTTGGATCCTATTATTATAAGAATTCGATCTTGTCAAACGAGATAAGAAAGGATGTGAAAATGTAGTACCCGACCATCTTTCCCGCATCTCTTCTTCACCTACCGTGACCTTGCCAATAAACGGCTCTTTCCCTGACAAACAGCTCTTAACTGTATCCTGCAAATTTTGGTTCATGGATATTGTGAATTATCTAGCAACGAGACTTATTCCCAGCGAATGGTCTAAACAAGACAATCATCGATTTCGATCCCGAGTAAAGCATTTTTACTGAGATGAACCTTATTTGTTTAAGTATTGTCCTGAACAAATCATTCGCAGATGTGTCCCCAATGATGAATTCAAGAGTGTTTTGTCTTTATGTCATGATCAGGCATGTGGTAGTCACTTCGGTCCACGTAAAATGGCTGAGAAGGTTTTGCAATGTGGTTTTTACTGGCCTACATTATTTAAAGTTGGATTTGAACATTGCAAAACTTGTCCACGGTGTCAACACACGGGTCGGATTTCTCGGAGAAATGAGATGCCATTCCAATCTATCTTGGTTGTGGAAATTTTCGACGTTTGTGGTATTGGTTTTATGGGTCCTTTTCCCAACTATTTTGGGAATGTGTACATCTTGTTAGCGGTTGATTACGTCTCAAAATGGGTGGAAGCAATACCATATCGCACTAATGACAACAAGATGCCACTCCAATCTATCATTGTCAACTCATGCTTCCTGTGGCGGATCCGCGGTGAAGTGAAAGCTTCACTGCTCCAAACATCTCAGGCCTATTTATGTCTTTCTTATCTCCTCCCTGCTCTGCTCCATTAGCCAATTTCTGCAGGATTCTTTGCAAAAATTCGCAGCGCCGCAAAAAGAAAAATTGTTGCGTGTTTGGTCTTGGTTGTTTGCATTTTTAATACGGAAATTAAGGGGCAAAGGACAAATTCAGATTAGGTGGGGAGTTCATTACCCTCCTAAGCCCAAAAAATCACAAAACTGCATCCGCATTACCCTTCATTAACTAAAAAAATATCTAGACATGACTCTAAGGTCCGTCGCGCTCACTTAGGATAGAAGGAGGTCGTGGGTAATCTATTGCTTATCCGCATTTCTTTTGTGGTGTCTAAGGCAAGTGTGTCTAAGGAAAGTGGTTACTTAATTAGGCCCACTACTTACGTAGTGGAGAACCTCCCACTTACCTGGCACTTACCTGGTCATAGGAGAGGAAAAGAGGCAGTAGAGGATTTATCTTGCGACATTTCTTCTGGAAGTCTAGGAGCGGTCTAGAGATTTGACCTAGGTGACCACTAGATTTAGGGTTGCTTGTGCATTGGTTGTGATTTGATTTTTCAAAAAATCCGCCTTTTTCAAAACAAACACCAATCTCATCTTTTCCTTAATTATCACAACGCTGCCACTTGTACTAAACCATTTAGTACATGCATGGCTGGACACGGGATTCTAGTGCTCGTCTTGTCCGCGTTCCCCCTATCGACTCCGAAGTCGGTATTTCTACGTCTCCTTGTTCTTTACCATCTACCACTCCTATTTCGATGGACGGTTCTCCATCGAACTTCTTTAACACTACTCTGCCACCATCCGCAGGTGCGTAAAATCCACCCCGTATCTCTCTCCAAGAGAAATGCTATCCTATGCGAGGTCCTCTTTCGACCTGTCTCACCATTCCACCAGCCAATGGGGACAATTTTGAAATCAAACCCCAATACATCAATATTCTACCCAAATATCACGGTCTCGAGTCTGAAGACGCATATGTCTTTATTACCAAATTTGAAAATGTATGCGCAATGATGGGTACTTCACAGCTTTCTGAGGATGCTATACGTCTACGTCTTCTTCCATTCACTTTGTGCGATATAGCTGAGAAGTGGCTTTATAACACAGCCGCATATTCTATTTCAAACTGGGGAGAATTCGTAACAGCTTTCCTAAAGAAATTCTACCCCAATCATAAAACAGCTCTAGTCCGTAGAGAAATAAATCAATTTACCCAGCTTCCAATTGAACCATTCTCGAAGTGTTTTGAATGCTTCAAGGATCTGTTAGTTCAATGTCCACATTACGAAATTCCTAGATGGGATCTGTGCAGAATCGTATATGAGGGCATTAATCCTACCACAAAACAGACCCTTGAATCCATGTGTCAAGGCACCTTCATGACTAAAGATGATGGTGAAGCCTGGAGATTTTTAGAAGATTTCACTGAAAAATCTTTACAGTGGGAGAGTGTAAGTCAACCATCATCTAGGGGTGGCATTCACCAAATTGATGTTTCCATAGGAGTTAGAGCTGAAATGGCAGCAATGCAAAAGAAAATTGAAGCTACGGAACATAAATTTTTAGCAGCCTCCCTAAATCAGATGTCACTCCCCAAAACTGTCTGTGGATGCTGTTCTGATCCATCTCATCTTACGGAAGAATGTCCTTTAAATTCTCCATTTCAAGGTCAAGAGTATACCAATGCTGCTTTCCAACAAACACCTAGAAACGATCCGTATTCTTCCACTTATAATCAGGGTTGGAGGAATCACCCTAACTTTGTTTGGAACCAATCAAAAAATCAAAACACGATTCCAAACTAAAAAAAATTTCAAAGGGTCCCTCCACCACAACAGCAACCACTACAAATGAGTCAGCACCTCTACCAATCACAAAAATTTAAAAATCCGGTCAACACACCTGCACCACATAATCCTTTGCAGTTGACCAGTACTGATGAATCCTCTTCACTCGCACAAACCATGAATTTGCTTCTGACAAATTTCATGCAAGTTTCGGCTGAGATGAAGTCTTCCGTCGATAAAATCCAGAAAAACTCCGACTCCCAAAGTGAGAGTATTAGATCGATGGAAGCACAAATTGCCCGTATAAATGCCGAATTGAGTGCTAGAGAGAATGGGAAACTTCCCGCTCAACCTTTACCAAATCCTGGCTATTCACATCATATGAATGCTATCACCACGTTGAGATCTGGAAGAGTGCTTGACAACCATGTCGGCGAAGAGATTGATACTAATAATGATGAATCAATCGATGATACTCCGGCTGAGACTTTTCCTTCCACTTCTGCTTCTACTTCTGACCCCAGTTCTTCTACCCTACCATTTTCTTCCGAGCCTATTCTCCATTTTCCCCAAGACTCGACCCCTCAGCACACTTCTTCTAGTCTACCAAAGATGATCCCCACTCCTATTCTTGGATCGTTCTTACCCACACGATCTTCTCCAATGTTGGACTTAGCTCTTATTGCTAAAGCTTCTTATCCGAATCGGTTAAAGGGAAACATACCAAGTCCGCAAATGGAGAAGATCACTGAAATCTTTAAACAGGTTAACATCAACATCCCTCTTCTAGATGTCATACAACAAGTCCCAGCTTATGCGAAAATTCTCAAAGACTTGTGCACCAGGAAGAGGAAGACTCACCACACGATCTTCTCCAATGTTGGACCTAGCTCTTATTGCTAAAGCTTCTTATCCGAATCGGTTAAGGAGAAACATACCAAGTCCGCAAATGGAGAAGATCACTGAAATCTTTAAACATGTTAACATCAACATCCCTCTTCTAGATGTCATACAACAAGTCCCAGCTTATTCGAAAATTCTCAAAGACTTGTGCACCAGGAAAAGGAAGACTCAAGTGCCAAAGAAGGTATTCATGTCAAAAACTGTTGACACAGCTTTTTCCCAACAATTACCTAGGAAACGTAAGGATCCTGGCTATCCTACAATTTCTATTTCTATTGGGGATAAACACATTAACCGTGCTCTACTTGACCTTAGCACAAGTGTTAACCTGCTTCCTTTCTTGGTTTATGAGCAGTTAGGGATCGGAAAGTTGAAACCAGCCCGCTGCACTTTCCAGGTGGCCGACCGATCAATCACCAAACCTAGGGGTGAACTAGAGGATGTGTTGATAAAAATCGGGGAATTTGTATTTCCTGTGGGCTTTATTGTACTTGATACACAGCCTGTAACAAACCCACGGAATCAAATTCCGGTGATCCTTGGTCGCCCCTTTTTGGCCACTTCCAATGCTATAATCAACTGTCATAATGGCTTTATGACCCTATCCTTCGGGAAGATGTCAATTGAGCTGAACAATTACAAGTTGGGAAGTGTAACCTACGAACCTTCTACTCAAGTCTGTTCTGTCGAATTAATGGATGTCAACAGTAGCGAATTTGATGAGCCTCATGATACCGATCTAGAATCTTTTCATATGTTGTTGTTTGACCCAACTATGTATCATACATATACGGACTCTTCCACCGAGTTGTCCGAGTCAACAACTAACACTGATTATGAACCGTTTCTGGAGTCTGAAGATCACCCGCACTTTTTGATGACATTATTCTTCAGGGAATCGATGAGTGTTTTGAGGAAATTTTCGTTGATGAGCTAGCATTTTTAGCAAACACGGGTGTTGAGACGAATCAACTCCACAAAGAAATTGAACCTCCACCCCTTCTTCTGGACTGTAAAGAGAATGCGAGTAATCCATCACAATCATTGAGTCGTCTCTCCAAAACGAGACGCAAACACATTCTATTCCACCACTTACCTTTTCCCCACTTCTTTCTGGCTTCGTATAACATGTCATTTCACCAACCGATGCACTACATTGATAAAATTTTCGAATGGTTGGTGTTGACTTTCGGTCTTTGCAAAGCTTGGCATCGACCAATAACTTTGACCCCCTCTTGTGATTTTCAAAGCTTAACATGGTTTAACTCAAGTTTGGGGGGGGGATAATCTGGCTCTTGAAAATAAAATTTTTACTCAAAATGGTGAGCCAATGAATAAGTTTGGGGGAGGATTTTCACGATCATATTTATTGCCCCCGTTAATAAATTTCCTCCCAAGCTTACAGGTTTTTGTGATCTAGCAGATGTTATTGTATATGCCCTAGAGGCCATTACTGTATCATACTAGTTTGTATATTACTTAATGGAAGCTTGGGATATTCACCTTGTATAGACAATCTTGCTCAAAATATAAGTATGCTACTTGGTTTGTTTCTACTTTAATATGTGCATGTGTTTCTTTTAGCATATTAATTATACATATTAGTAGAGCCCTTATGATCTTTGCTTGATTACCAGCGTTGTGATGGCAGTCACACTCGTGGGGGCTGGGTAATCCACAAGAACATCCTTATACAGGTCCCTAGTCGTAGGACTATCGAGACAAGGCATCGATACTCCGGAGTAAACTAGCGTATACGCTTCTCATCCCAGCACGGGAGACGGTCTGTCCCACAGCCGTCAGTACGTCGTACTTGAGATAGTATGCGGGTGCTCGTTAGGTTACGAGTACACTGGACAGGACTCGTCGGGAACTGTTGGTTGGTATTATACCTATCGCCAGTTATCAGTTCCCAGGTGACATGAGTACAGCTTAGTCCGCTGACTTGACACTGTCACTTCGCCTATAGTGTGTTCCCATTGTACTTTGATTACTACCCTACCATGGCTCAAAGGAGTCGTGCAAACAGGTAGTAGTTGGGTGCAGTCCCGAAGCACTTGGAGGCAGTGACGGTTAGACAGGATTCGTCTCTCCCGGTATTAGGGGTTGACATCGCGCTGTGTCTAGGAGAGCCATTACATGAGTAGTCCCTGGCCAGGGCAAGCGAGATATACTGGTAGGTTTCCAGTGTTATCTTAGGGTGTTCTGGGCTACACTCCGACACGACTTGTACCGCTATTAGGGGACTGACGTTTGCCGCCCCCTAGGCCCTCCATGCGATGTATCAGACGAACATACCGGACTGTATGGAGACTGTCATATTCAGGCTCAGTAGGAGTTCAGATGGGTTTTACCTTGTCCGTCTTCTTATCAGCATCTACCTGGGGGCCGTTACGCACAGCTAGTGCCGCTTGCGGTCTGTGGTTAAACCCACTGCTAGCGTAGTGTCAAGTCTTTAGAGTCCCACACAGAGAGCTATTCGCCTTTAGGAAAAAGAGTAGAGGTCGCATGGTTTTGCGACAGGTCGCATGGTTTTGCTACAGGGTTCGGTCACATCCGCGCACTTGTGCACGTTTACTGACCGGGCAGTTATTACTAGCGGGCTTTGGTTTAAGCCAGATCCTAGTATACGTTTTGGGACTGGTTTTATCTCGTTTGTATTCGTGTTCCCCGGAACGCGGATACGGGTGTGTATGCACAGTTGACAGAGACAGAGGCAGAGGATTCTCATTAGGGTTGTTGACTGTTGACTTTTGTCAAACCCTAATGAGATTAAGAAACATGATTAACAATAATATTAATTGAGTATTATAGTGACATGGTTAGGGTTGAAAGGTTGACCTAGTTGACTTGTTGACTTTTGTTGACCGGTTGACTAGGTTGGACTTGTTGACCACCATCATGACAATGGCCATAATTTGGTTGCATTGACTTATGCTTGCTTGTTTTGTTCACCATTTGCATTTAATGCAAGAAATGATAGTGTCATTTGTCATGATAATAACCATTACAATATACTCAATTATTATTACTTATGATGATGATTTTGGATTATGAGAGCAAGGATGGCAAAAGGTTTACTCATTCTCTCATTTCATTTCTCTCTCTTGCCATCACTTGCTCAAGCTCTCCCTCTTCCTCTTGCTCTCTCGAGCTCAAGGCAAACCCTTCTCATGAGTTGAGAACCATTGCCTTAGAGATAAAAACACCAAAACAATCCTCTACTCATTCTAGTTCACAAGGCCTAGCAAGCCAAGTGTTTTAGTTTCTTCAAGTTTGAAGAGAAGCCAAAAGGTAGAAGCTTTCGGGTGGATCCATCTTCGGCGCGAGAAGACGACGAGGGGAGGCCGGTCCGTACACCACAAGAGTTGAAGACGAAGGAGTTCAAGAAAGGTATAACCCCCTAACCGAGTAGGTAAAACTCTTAGTTAGGTTTGTTAGATAGTTGTTTAACAAACATCTGTATTTGTAGTCCATGTTACCACCCTAGCAAAAATCGTCTTTTATCATTTCCGCAGGCCCGTACGTACCGGGAGAGGTAGCATGGACTTATAGTGGTATCAGAGCCTAGTTAAACACTATCTAACATGTTAGCGAAGTAACTAGAAATTCGATCGGAGAAAAAGTCGCGAAATACACCCGGAACTCAAACTTTCTGTCGATTTTTAAAGTGCTGTAAAAATTATTTGACATATACCAAAAATCGACTCAGGGTTTTTATAGTATACTGCCGAAAAACGATCCACAGAGCCATTAAACTCACCGCGGTTCCGCGGCAAGAACAGCTTCTTGCCGCGGATCCGCAGCCGAGTTGACTCGGCCGTGGATCGGTTTCACTGCAGTATACTCTATGGGATATTTTGGGATTTTTGGAGAATGTTTTTTCAGCCCAGATTTTCCAGAAAGCAAAATTTGTTTTTGGGGCTTAAAAAACCGTATTTTGATCGAGTTTCTAAAGACTAAAGCTGACGGGTTTATATCTGTGCTGTGTTATATGTATTGAACGTCCGCTAATCGCTATACGTAGATTAGTGGGGGTTATACATATCTGTGATATGTAATGTTGATGGTATGTGTATATGAATTCATTGGATTGTCGCGGGTGAATAGCCGGGGGGTGTGAGATGAGAGTTTTCTTTTCTTTCAATTCATGTAAATTTGTAAATTGATGTAATATTATTTGTATGGCCGCACAACCGGGTCGGGGTTGTAGCCGTCATTGTATAATTTCTTTTTACTATTTTTGCTCCTAGGATAGACCCAAGGTGGGGTGTACAAACTACCGGGTATCTCGAAGTGCCGAGTGGCCTACTCACAAGTTGAGGGAGGTTGCTTCGCTTCGTGTACTTTGCGGGTAGTTTGCCGCACCCGTAGGGGTCTAGGGTGGGGTTTGGCTATTCACCGCGACCGTGTAATTCGCTTTTCGTTACAGGCTCGTACGAACTGCGGATTCTTAGTATATCCAATGTGTTCATCTGTGATCTAAAATGGCAATCATTGCAATATATCTATATATGATAACTATTTAGGCGTTGCTTATGTTTTGCATCCGCGCTAGTCCAGCCCCCGCTCTGTCGTTAGTTAAGTAACCTAACGGGTAATGACGGGGCCCCGTGGCGAATGCGGATGGCATAAGCGTACGTCATATTTTGGTTCTTTTCTGCAATGGTAGGATTAAATGATAGGACGCATTAAAAATAATTAATGCAAGAAAATAAACCAAAGTAAAGTCCTTGGAACACTTTCAAAACCACTCGGTTCTTTTCAAAAACTAACTTTTAAATGCGGAGCTTGAGCCACTCCTTTTAAAAGCTATTTCATTCCATCGATTATATCAAGTTCACTACGTTCATGGTTTCGCCAAAACCATTCATAGCCCTCCGTCGTTTCACATGAATAGTCAATAGTATTCAAGCTATGTATGTTGGCCAAAGTCAAGGCATAGTGATTGGTAGCTATTGGGTATTCATGTGCAGCATAGATAGATGCGTTAGTTTGGGACAGTCGTACTGCCATGTTGGCCAAAGTCAAGGGTATGTACGGGTGGGTTCAAATTAACCTGGAGAATGACGGGTAGAACTTGACATCTGACTTATGATATTTTGGCCAAAGTCAAGATCATAAGAGCATGGGGCAAAAATCCACATTGGGAGTTTCAAAAGAACTGAAACTTGCTAGTGTTGCATACCATTTGGAGTGTGATGATTCTGGTAGGATTCCTTCAGTTTTGTCACGCAATGATATTTGGATCCCGATTCTACTGTGAGTATATGCTACTCCTCGGAAAATTTCTCACTTAACGATCAATGCTATAAACCTAGTAGGTGTCTAGAAAGCTTTTAGCGGGGCTACGCCCCCAGGGAAAAGAGGTTCTTAAATTAAGGAACTTCGTGAAAGCGTTGGAAAACCTCCCTCGAAGTACCGACACTGGCCTGGATGAACGGTTAAGCAAGTATTGTATGGTGAGATTGATCCTGACTAATTCTTCCTTTATGGTTTGAGGAGGGATTCGAGAAACAGTGGGAGCCATCCTGTTTAGACAAACTAAAAACCACTCTAAACTTGCAAGAGCATCATGCTGAGTTTTTCTTCTCTCTCCTAATTGCAGCGACCAATCGACATGACCGGACTTAAGTTACTTCTAGATAAAAATATACTGACAGGGCCAAACTACAAAGATTGTCTTAGGAATGTCAAAATGGCAATCACTTACGACAAGCTGGGGTATCTCCTTACCACTAAAGCTCCCCCTGTCCCAGGTCCCACCTCCAGCGTCGCGGATAAGGAAATCCGTAAGACATGGGAGATCGATTGCGCGAAGGCCAAGTGCCTCGTGCTTGCCTCTATGAACAATGAACATCAGAGGAGGCACGAGAATATGGACCTGGAATCCATATTTCATCGTACAAAAGAACTGTATGGAGAGCAGTCTCGTATCGCAAGATACGAAGTGTCGAAGAAGCTATTTTCGGCAAGATTGGCCATCGGATCATTGGTAGCGGAACACGTGCTTAAGATGATTGGCTACATTGAAGAGCTCGCGGACCTTGGGACCACGTTAGAGAACGAGCTCTATACGGATTTGATTCTCCAGTCCCATCCTTCCACTTACGCCGAGTTTATCCTGAACTTCAACTTACAAGGAAAAGAAGTTGAACTTCCAGAACTCCTCAACATGCTGAGGAGTGCAGGGGGCACCCTAAAGAAAGGTAGGGAAACATCCACTTTGTTTGTAGGAGGATCTTCCTCTTCTAAGTCCAAGGCGAAAGCCAAGGGAAAGAAGAAGAAAGCCCCCGCCAAACCAAGGGGCGGTGTTAGTAAAGTGGATACGAAGGGAAAGGCAAAAGCAACAAAGGTAGCGGGGAAGCTTGTGGGAAAGGAGGAATGCTTCTACTGTCATAAGAGTGGACACTGGAAGAAAGCTTGCAGGGCTTGGAAGGCCAGAACACAGGATCTGAAGCAGGTTGCGGCTTCAGCTTCAGGTGTGTATGTTATTGAAAACTGTCTATCAATAAACTCTACTTTCTGGGTATTGGATACCGGATCAGGATCTCATATCTGTAATTCTTTGCAGGCGTTGAGAAAGCGTAGGTTTTTGAAGGCAGGTAACATGACCCTCAGAGTTGCAAACGGGATAGCATGGTTGCTGAGTCCGTGGGGGACTATCACCTGGGATTGTCAGATGGACACGTTTTGGTTTTGCGTAATTGCTATTTTGTACCCAATGCAACTTGTAATATCATTTCTGTATCTTTATTATCTAAAGAAGGTTATGAATTTGCATTTGTAAGCAATGTTGTAAACATTCACCTTAATCAAGTCTTGATTGGGTCAGGTACATTGAGTAATGGTATATACGTATTAAACCAACCACAGATTTTCAATGTCCAGAATACACACAAAAGAAAGTCTCTGGAAACTAATCAGGCTTTCTTATGGCATTGTAGACTGGGTCACATCAATGAGAGAAGATTGACTAAGTTACATACAGAAGGATATTTGGATCCATTCCAATATCAATCATATGCAACTTGTCAATCCTGTCTCAAAGGAAAGATGACAAAGACTCCGTTCACTGGACACGGAGTAAGAGCGAGCGAGCTCTTGGGACTCGTACACAACGACGTGTGCGGTCCAATGTCTACACATGCGCGAAGCGGTTTTTCTTACTTCATTACTTTTATGGATGACTTTTCAAGTTACGGATATGTCTTCTTAATGAAACATAAATCCGAAGCCTTTGGAAAATTCCAGGAATATAAGAATGAAGTAGAAAAACAAACCGGCAAAAGTATCAAGACACTGAGATCTGATCGAGGTGGTGAATACTTAAGTGCCGAGTTCCTGGATTACCTAAAAGAGAATGGAATTCTCTCTCAGCTTACTCCTCCATACACCCCGCAACATAACAGTGTATCGGAGAGACGGAACCGAACCCTGTTGGATATGGTACGGTCCATGATAAGTAAAACTGAGTTACCGCGATCATTCTGGGGATATGCACTAGAATAATGATGCATACCTTTTGAACCGAGTTCCAACTAAGACTGTGCCTACTACACCATATCAGATGTGGTGTGGGAAGAGACCCTATCTTAATCACATTAAGACATGGGGATGTCCAGCTTTTGTTAAAAAGCAGCATGCGGACAAACTCGAGGCACACTCAGTACAGTGCAAGATTGTGGGATATCCAAAGAACTCCAAGGGATATTTCTTCTATTGCGAAGAGGAACAAAAGGTTTTTGTTTCTCGTCATGCCCACTTCTTGGAACACCAGTTCTTAGAAAAAGAAATAAGTGGGAGCGCAATAGAACTGGAAGAAATTCCAGAACCACAGACTATTACTGAAAGCTTAGTAGAACCAGAGGGTTCAAAAGAACATGACATTCCTACGCCGCTCCGCAGGAGTAGTAGGCAGTCTCATCCGCCCGAGAGATACTACGGTTTTCTCATAGATAGGGATAGAGAGGATTGCATCATTGATTATGATGAGCCTACTAGCTTCCAGCAGGCCGTTCAGAGCGTTGACTCGGTAAAATGGCTGGATGCAATGCGGACCGAAATGGAGTCCATGTACACCAACAAAGTATGGACGTTGGACATTGCTCCAGATGGGGTAAAACCCGTAGGATGCAAGTGGATCTTCAAAAGGAAGATTGGTGTAGATGGACAGGTTGAGACCTATAAGGCTAGACTTGTTGCAAAGGGTTTTCGTCAAAGACCTGGTTTGGACTATGATGAAACCTTTTCTCCAGTGGCTATGCTGAAATCCATTCGGATTCTTCTTGCCATTGCTGCTTTCTACGATTATGAGATTTGGCAGATCAACGAAAGACCGCTTTTCTAAATGGAAATTTAGAGGAGTGTGTCTATATGGACCAGCCAGAGGGTTTCATTCAGAGTGGGAGCAGCGGAAAGGTGTGCAAGTTGCTTAATTCCATCTATGGACTAAAGCAGGCATCACGGAGTTGGAACATCTGCTTTGATGAGACGGTCAAAGAATTTGGCTTTATCAAAAATCCAGATGAACCATGCATCTATAGTAGATTTGTAGCAAGAACTGTCGTATTCCTCGTTCTATACGTCGATGACATTCTTCGGATAGGAAATGACATTCCTATGCTACAATCTGTCAAGGGGTTCTTGTCACACAGGTTCTCCATGAAAGACCTGGGTGATGCCTCATACATTCTGGGGATCCGGATCTATCGTGACAAATCCAAGAGGATATTAGGACTCTCACAGTCCAGGTACATCGACACCATACTGAAAAGGTTCAGTATGGAAGATTCCAAGCGCGGTAATCTACCGGCATGTCACGGGATCACCCTCTCCAAAGAGATGTCTCCCAAGACTGATTTGGAAAGGGATCGCATGTCTATTATACCCTACGCTTCTGCGGTAGGCTCTATAATGTATGCGATGTTGTGTACCAGACCGGATGTAGCTTATGCACTGAGTGTGGTAAGCCGGTATCAGTCAAACCCTGGGGAGAAACACCGGATAGCGGTGAAGAACATTCTCAAGTACCTGAGAAGGACTAAGGAGATGTTCTTGGTGTATGGCGGAAAAGACCTCCAGATCGAGGCCTTTGCTAACTCCAGCTTCCAGAGTGACAAGGATGATTCCAAGTCCATGTCGGGTTTTGTCTTTACCCTCAATGGAGGGGCGGTATGTTGGAAGAGTTCCAAACAGGAAACCATTGCTGACTCGACGATGGAAGCGGAATACATCGCTGCTGCTGATGCCGCAAAAGAAGCCGTCTGGATAAGGAAGTTCTTGAAAGAACTTCAGGTGGTTCCGTCCATTGTTGATCCAATACCTCTGTATTGCGACAACAACGGGGCTATAGCTTTAGCGAAGGAACCCAGGTCCCATCAGAATTCCAGACACATCTTGAGGCGGTATCACCTGATCAGGGAGATCGTGGATCGCCAGGAGATCGAGGTTCGGAGGGTTGCTTCAGAAGATAACACTGCAGATCCATTCACCAAGGCCTTGCCCCAGACTCAGTTCGAGCGGCTGATCGAGATGATAGGTCTTCGATACGCCAGTACATGGCCTTAGTGCAAGTGGGAGATTGTTAGTGTATATGCCCTAGAGGCCATTACTGTATCATACTAGTTTGTATATTACTTAATAGAAGCTTGGGATATTCACCTTGTATAGACAATCTTGCTCAAAATGGTAGTATGCTACTTGGTTTGTTTCTACTTTAATATGTGCATGTGTTTCTTTTAGCATATTGCTTATACATATTAGTAGAGCCCTTGGGATCTTTGCTTGATTACCAGCGTTGTGATGACAGTCACACTCGTGGGGGCTGGGTAATCCACAAGCACATCCTTATACAGGTCCCTAGTCGTAGGACTATCGAGACAGGGCATCGATACTCAGGAGTAGACTAGCGTATATGCTTCTTATCCCAGCACGGGAAACGGTCTGTCCCACAGCCGTCAGTACGTCGTACTTGAGATAGTATGCGGGTGCTCGTTAGGTTACGAGTACACTATACAGGACTTGTCGGGAACTGTTGGTTGGTATTATACCTATCGTCAGTTATCAATTCCCAGGTGACATGAGTACAGCTTAGTCCGCTGACTTGACACTATCACTTCGTCTTGAGTGTGTTCCCACTGTACTTTGATTACTACCCTACCACGGCTCAAAGGAGTCGTGCAAACAGATAGTAGTTGGGTGCAGTCCTGAAGCACTTGGAGGCAGTGATGGTTAGACATGATTCGTCTCTCCCGGTATTGGGGGTTGACATCGCGCTGTGTCTAGGAGAGCCATTACACGAGTAGTCCCTGACCAGGGCAAGCGAGATATACTGGTAGGTTTTCAGTGTTATCTTAGGGTGTTCTGGACTACACTCCAACACAACTTGTACCGCTATTAGGGGACTGACGTTTGCCGCCCCCTAGGCCCGCCATGCGATGTATCAGACGAACATACCGGACTGTACGGAGACTGTCATATTCAGGCTCAGTAGGAGTTCAGATAGGTTTCACCTCGTCCGTCTTCTTATCGGCATCTACCTGGGGGCCATTACGCACAGCTAGTGCCGCTTGCGGTCTGTGGTTAAATCCACTGCCACCGTAGTGTCGAGTCTTTAGAGTCCCACATAGAGAGCTATTCGCCTTTAGGAAAAAGAGTAGAGGTCGCATGGTTTTGCGACAGGGTTCAGTCACATCCGCGCACTTGTGCACGTTTACTGACCGGGCAGTTATTACTAGTGGGCTTTGGTTTAAGCCAGATCCTAGTATACGTTTTGGGAATGGTTTTATCTCGTTTGTATTCGTGTTCCCCGGAACGCGGATACGGGTGTGTATGCACAGACAGAGACAGAGGCAGAGGATTCTCATTAGGGTTGCTGACTGTTGAATTTTGTCAAACCCTAATGAGATTAAGAAACATGATTAACAATAATATTAATTGAGTATTATAGTGACATGGTTAGGGTTGAAAGGTTGACCCAGTTGACTTGTTGACTTTTGTTGACCGGTTGACTAGGTTGGACTTGTTGACCACCATCATGACAATGGCCATCATTTGGTTGCATTGACTTATGCTTGCTTGTTTTGTTCATCATTTGCATTTAATGCAAGAAATGATAGTGTCATTTGTCATGATAATAACCATTACAATATACTCAATTATTATTACTTGTGATGATGATTTTGGATTATGAGAGCAAGGATGGCAAAAGGTTTACTCATTCTCTCATTTCATTTCTCTCTCTTGCCATCACTTGCTCAAGCTCTCCCTCTTCCTCTTGCTCTCTCTAGCTCAAGGCAAACCCTTCTCATGAGTTGAGAACCATTGCCTCAGAGATAAAAACACCAAAACAATCTTCTACTCATCCTAGTTCACAAGGCCTAGCAAGCCAAGTGTTCTAGTTTCTTCAAGTTTGAAGAGAAGCCAAAAGGTAGAAGCTTTCGGGTGGATCCATCTTCGGCGCGAGAAGACGACGAGGGGAGGCCGGTCTGTACACCACAAGAGTTGAAGACGAAGGAGTTCAAGAAAGGTATAACCCCCTAACCGAGTAGGTAAAACTCTTAGTTAGGTTTGTTAGATAGTTGTTTAATAAAGATCCGTATTTTTAGTCCATGTTACTACCCTAGCAAAAATCGTCTTTTATCATTTCCGCAAGCCCGTAAGTACCGGGAGAGGTAGCATGGACTTACAGCAGAAGACAACAGTGAGGACACTGTTGAAAACAAGTTTGGGGGAGGTTTGTGCTTATTTGCGCATCATTTGCATCATACTTTACATAAGCACAAAACATATAATAATAAAAAATTTTAAAAAAAATGTACGTAAATAAGATAATAAAAGATTAGATAGTGAAAAATTACATCCAAAAGATTGGAAAAGTTTAAGAAAATTAGAAGTTTTCTTAAACGAAACTAGTAATAAGTAGTTATGAGCCGTTGTCCCAAGGGTTAGTAAGATGAAGGAAGTCACTAATCTGAGGATAAAAATAAGTCTGAAAAATAGTTCATATTCTGGAAGCCAAACATTTGAACGTTGATACCCTACTATACGCACTTACACACGTCTTGAAACTCGGGATAGTAGAGGATACCTTGAAATGCTCTTGTCTAAAAGCCGAAGTATGAAGGAAATAAAAAAATCAATAAAATATAAAATGGTATAGAAAACTGAACACTGGTTTTGTTATCGCCAAGGCAGTAATAAAAAAATATAGTGAGGGTGCTTCATCACCTAGTGCCTTAGACCAACTGGTTTGGGAGTCACTGCTAAGCCTTAGGTGGTGCAAGACGAGAAAAATACTAATACGCCTAATAAGCAAGCACTTGAGTAATCGGTCGGTTAGTACCTCAATAAGTATTGATGGTCGCATGAAAAATGTGTGAGCAATTTCATCTCAATATTCATTAATTAAAAAGTACGGAAGTAGATGGACAAGAGTATGATAGCTTGAATTGAATTCTCCGAGTGTAGGGATGTCTTTTACACACACGTAGGGGTATATGATCGATATTTGGAAGAAAGGTAGGAATGAAGAATAAAGATGATGTTTTATTGAGGGATGATGTGATTTCTAACATCTTTTCATGACTATTAAGATAGGGCTCATGACAACCGAAAAGCTAGTATAGTTGGAAACTCTAATTTTCAAAGACTTTCTTTTATAATTCTTATCTTTATATGTAATTTTCACGGTCTTCCTTTTATTATTGGATTTTGTGGGTGCAATCCGCTGAAAACCCTCAGGAGACAACACTCCTCCTACTAGGGACACCTAGAAGTTTAAAGGCTTGTTGCACATGCTCAGTGCGATCATGTTGCCTACGAAAGTGTGCTAGTTAGTTTTTTCTTTTTCTTATATTTTCTCCTTCTCTTAAATAAAAATAAAACAAGTTTGCTCGAGACGACCAAAATTAAGTTTGGGGGAATTTGATCAGTCGAAAATATTGCATTTTTAACACATCAATTTCCCTACTCTGCAATCAACTAAAGGTGTTTGGTATAAATATAGCATATATTAGAAATTCGTCTGTAAAATACCAAATAACATGTGTTATACATTATAACCGGCATTTTGAGGGAGATTGTGTGTTTATTATTGCACGCATGATCTTTGTATTGTTAGTTATATGTATGCCCTAGAGACCATTACTGTACATTGGATGTATATTGTAGTGGATGCTGGGACATATATAGGGAGGACTTTCTTGCTCGACATGATAGTATGCTATCTGGTTACTCTTTCCCTTAACGTGTACATTGATTGTCTCTCTGTTACATGTTGGTAAAGCCCTTAGGATGAGTACTTGACTATCTGGACTATGATGCGGATCATACTAGTGGGGACATGGTAGTCCGTAAGTACATCCTTCAAGGTCCCTAGTCGTGTGTGTATCGAGACGGGGCATCGATATACCAGAGTAGACTAGCGTATACCTTCTCGACCCATACAGATAGGCGATGGATGATCCTATATCCATTGGTGTTTGACATCAGAGTTGATATACGGGTGCTCAGTGAAGACTGGGTACACTGGACGGACTCGCCGAGAACTCCCAGATGGTATTATACCTTAAGTTAGATGGCAGTTCTCTGGTGATACTGGTACAGAGTAGTCTGTTGACCCGAGATCGTCATAGAGTCTTGTGTGGTTCCCACTGTGCTTTGATTTCCACCTTACCACGTCCAAGAGGGCGTGCAAAACGGTGGTTTTTGGGTACAGTCCCGAATCACATGGAGGCAATGAGCGATAGGAGGGGATTCGTCTCTCCCGGTATAGGGAGTTGATGTTGCGCTGTGTTCGATTGGCTATAACCGGAAATCCCTAGCCAGGGTTGCTGAGATTTACTGGTAAGTGTTACCAGTAGTTTCTCGAATTGTTATAGACCTCATATCGACACGACTTATCGAGCTACTGGGGTCTGACGTTTACCATCCCTAGGCAAGATATGCGACATATCAGACGACGAGACCGGACTGTACGGTAAGTGTTACTGGTTGGATTCACAGGAGTGTGAGCGGGCTTGCTCGTCGATCTTCTGATCGCTCAATACCCGGGTGGCCGTTACGTTTAGCAGACCGCTTGTGGCTTATAGGTGTTTGATATGATCATCACCTGCTGCCGGCGTATTGACGAGTCTTTAGAGTCCTACACAGAGGTTTCCTGGCTCAAGCGAAACGAAATAGGAGCGCATATGAGATATGTGCAGGACCGAGAATAATGCGTGTATGTGATACCGTATTCCATTCTCGCGATGAATGTATCGAAAGGTTGTATGCGATATAACCTAGTTATCGAATCAAGGATTGATTCGGTAAGCCGATACATAGGATACTAGTCGGTTATATGCGATATGACCGGATCGTTAAATCAAGCGTTGATTTAATGATTTAATGCATAATTATATATATGATATATTACTTTGCATTAACTAGTATTGGTTCACTTTAAGTGGTTTTTCTCACTTGTTTGTGCACATTGTATATATGATATATTTTTGTGCACAAGTTTGTATCATGTTTGATGATACATGCTTATTTGGTTAAGTGTAAAGAACTAAACCATGGTTAAATTGATGATTAGGGTTTTGCTTATTCATTCATTTATTTATTTATTCTTTTTGGAAATTAAAAGGATAAATTGATATGGTGGCTTTCTTTGTATCTTTCATGAAGCTTCATGAAGTGTTGAAAGTTTGACCACTTTTGTCTCATGCTTAACCCTAACCATTCCACTTAACCATGATTCATTCTCTACACTTAACCATGGTTTGTATATGATAAGAATTCATTTTCTTTTCTATTTTATTATTCTTATGATAACATCTTCTTCTTCTTCTTCTTCTTCTTCAAGATGAAGAAGCTTGATTCCATCAATGGTGATTTGATGAAATGAGTGAGAAATCCAATTCTAAAGTGAACCCACCTCCTATTTCTTCATCCTCTACCTCTTGCCAAGTAGTATAGGGTGTTTTCTTCACAAGTTTCATGACTTGTTGAAGTGGGAGCTTGATCTTGTGATACCTCGACGTAGATCATCTTCGGCATCGTAGTCGATGACCTAGCCCGCCCATTTCTCCGATGAAGCCGATGCTAGAGTCCGGGATCCGATATGGACAGCGAGGGGACTTCATCACGGAGCCGTGGAGGTGGAGGACCGGATCTACAAAGGTTGTAGCCTCTTTCTTTTATCCGCCTTAGGGTTTCTCGGCACTTGTAAAATTAGGAATTGGCATGGTTGATGCCTTGTGAGACCTCTTGAGAGTGCTTAGGAACCCTACAGTGGTATCAGAGCCTTAGGCGATGCGTAGACGGAGTTAGAAGTCTGATCGAACCGAAACCCTAACTCCAAAATGCTCTCTGGACATTTTTTAAAAACTGGGTTTTTCCAGATTAAAAATTCTTAAAAAATTCAGCAGGAAGTTCTAAGAATTACGGTGCAAAAATTACCAAAAGATACGTCTAAACCGCTGCGGAACCGCGGCAGAAGCCTGGCTTCTGCGGCGGTTCCGCGGCCATCTGATGACGTCAGCCTTCAATTTTTGCACAGTAATTTGTTTCTTGAGGTGCTGAGTTTTCTAGGATTTTTTAATTTTCACTCAAAAGTTGAGTTTTCTGGGGTGTTTTGGGGATTCGATGATTCGATCGGAATTTTCAAACTTTGTCTTTGTGCATTTCCGGATAATTTTTGAATATGTTAAAAAGTTCGACCGGATATAAATACCCAATTTTTCCCATGTCGGGAAATTTCCAAGTGTTGGATTTTTCCGTAGTTTAATGACGTTCTAAGTAGTGCAAGTAACGCGATGGTCCCTCTAGAAGACAACAAACATTAACTCGATTATGTGACCGTCTTGAACTGCCCTTTGAACCTTCGGGTTTGGGGCAGTACGGCGTGCCACATGTGAGGCGTTGGCTTGACCCTTCTACGGCTGGACCATTGGTACTGAGGCATGAACTGGATGTTTTTAAACTTGTTTCATGTGTTGATCTGTTTCCGGAAAACTTGGGTGTTTGAATGTTCGATCGGAAAGTTTAACATTTTCTATTTATCTGGAATGGGATACAATAATTGGAATTCACAAGTAGTTATGAGATAACTGAATGAATGTTATAAACATAGCACTTTAGTCTCACTTGATCGGTTGCCACGGAATTTTGATGTGATCAAAAGTCCGTCGCAATCACGTAGCGTACGCGGATACTCGCCGGGTAAACTTAATAGACTGCCTCGACCCATAGCCCCGACCAAGTGACTGTAGGAGAACCCCGTCGCCGAAAGCATCCGTTCGGGTGCTCGCGGCAGCGGTGTTCCGCCTTGGTGCACTTCGTCGACGGCATCGGGGGTTCGTCCGCCTACTAAAGTTTGCGACGAGTATTCGATCAGGATGTCGGGAACCTTGTTGAATTGCCCGACTTTATATTGAAAAGTGTTTTCGATTTTGAGACTAAAATGCGGCGTTTATAATTGTTAGGCATGCGATGTCTAAGGAATTCATTTGATTAGGCATGCGATGTCTAAAGAGGTTGCGGATTCCAACTGTTGTAGTTTTACACTTTCTTTTCTGTGACCGTAAGTGTAATATGTGATATCGCCGGTTTCGTTGCTATAAGCAAACGACAATTGGGATGCGCATATTTACTTACGTTGATGACATGTGATGTTATGTGTTGCTG
This sequence comes from Agapanthus africanus, assembly GCA_030015575.1. Lineage (NCBI taxonomy): Eukaryota > Viridiplantae > Streptophyta > Magnoliopsida > Asparagales > Amaryllidaceae > Agapanthus > Agapanthus africanus. The sequence continues at coordinate 410,429,023 of JASDDO010000026.1, forward strand.
GATATGTTATATTGGATCGTCGTGTTTGAATAGCCGGGGTTTTTTTGTGAGATGAGTGTTTTTCATTTTCATTCATGTAATATTCTTTTATTGGGGCACTTCCAGGTTGCGGAAGATGTCACCTTTTGTATATTATTTACTTTTCCGCACTAGGATAGACCCAAGGAGGGGAGCACAAGTAACCGGGTTCTGGAGTCCAGTGGGAGACCAACTCGAGGAGTCGAGTCCGGGTCTCCTAACTCTAGAATTGGTAGGGTTGCTTGCCGCTCTCGTAGGGGTCTAGGGGTTTAGGTTTGGCTATTCATCGCGACCGTGGAATCCGTGTTTTATACTGGCTCGTATTGAAAACACGGACGTCCTAGTATATCCAATATTTCATATGATTCTTCTGCTGCGATCTCTGTGATGTGATCATGTGATGTTCTGTGATAGATACAATATATAGTATATATGATATATTATATAGGCGTTACTTATGTTTTACACCCGCAATAGCCCTGCCCCGCTCTGCCGTTAGTTACCTAACCTAACGGTGCACGAGGGGACATCGAGGCGAATGCGGATGGCATAAGTGTACGTCGTATTTATCTGTGATGTTTAGGTATATAAATGATGGGACTTCATTAATGTGATTAATGAAAGTAAAAGAAACCTAAAGATCTTGTAGAATCGAATTTCAAAATAAAAAAAAGGGTAGCTACAGTTCTTGCTTTGCACAGAGGTATATGTGATATATCCTGCACCTTATTCGATGAGGAAAGGACCGAGATTCCTTTACCGGGAGTGACTCCTTTAGCAATAACTGGTGAATGCTACAACCCTCGGTTTGTCTTTTGATTTCTTTTAAGAGTTTTTGCTTTGCACAGTGATATATATGATATATCCCGCACCTCATTCGACGAGGAAAGGACCGACGATCCCTTCACCGGGAGTGACTCCTTTAGCAAAACTAGAAAAGCCTCAAAAACACTCCATTTTAAAATCATTTGTTTCTACAACGATATCAAGTTCATTACGCAATAGGTTTTCAGAAAAACCTGTCGTAGCCCTCCGTCATTTCAGATAAGTGGTAGTTAGTATTCGTGCTACGTTTGTTGGCCTACGTCAAGGCGTAGTGTACGGTAGCTAACTAGTATTTATCTGCTTATGCATATGATGCAGATTGGATTAGGGTAGTCGTGCGACTTTGTTGGCCTGCGTCAAGGGTCGTGCGGGTGGGTTTAATTCAATCAGGAAATGACGGGTTGAACTTGACTAGCGCACTATGGTTTGTTGGCCTGCGTCAAGGTCATAGGACGCTAGGGGCAAAATTATCGGGAATTTCAAGTGTTGAAATTTGCAATAAGATTGCATACCTTCTATGAGATAGTTGGATCCCGATACCCACTGCGAGTAATTGTTACTCCTGGGAGAGTTTTACACATTACAATTAGCCGATCAAGTAGGTGTCTAGAAAGGTGTTAACGAGGTTACGCCTCTGGGAAAACGAGGTTTACATTAATTAGGTTCGTGCGAAAGCACGGGGGACCTCCCTCAAAGTACCGACACTGGCCTGGCTGAAAGATTGGCGAACTTGTAGTGTGTAATTAATCCCGGCTAGTCTTTCCTTTTAGGGTTTGAAGGAAGATTTGATAAAAACAGTGGGAGCCATCCTGATTAGATAATATAATAACCAATCTGATCTTGCAAGAGCGCACGCTGAGTGTTTTCTTCTCTCTCTCTCCAGGTAGCGACCATATCATGCCTTAATCAAGATAATAATACGGAATTTTGACCGAACCCGCTTGTTATACTGAGCTGGGGAACGTTGGTCCCGCTCCAACTTATAATTGTTATAAGACAGAGCAGGAAATTGGGGAATACCAGAATTCCTATGCCGCCCAAACAAAGAAAGTGCATATGATGCATCATCTTCGGGTGTGTTCATTACAAAGAACTGTTTCTCTGTATCCTCTACGTCCTGGGTATGTGATACCAGATCAGGATCCCAGATATGGAATATGTTACATAGGGCTACAGAAAGGTAGAGAACTGAGAACGGGTGATAAGTTTCATGAGGCAGAAAACGGGGCAAGAGTTGCAGCCAAGTCTGTTAGTCACTGTCACCCTGTATTACCAATACATTGATTCTGAACGAATGTTATTAGATACCGAACCTGATATACAAAATCATATCAATCTCTTTATTAGTAAAGAAATGATAAAATTTTGTATAGTTGGATAATGTTTTGAACATTTCCTATATCAAAAGTTGATCGGTTCAGGCACGTTATCTAAAAGCATTGATGTTCTAAATCAAACTACAGTTCTTTAGTATACTGAACACACAAAAGAGGAAGAGTTCAGGAATGAACGAATCCTTCTTGAGGCATTGTAGACTAGGTCATATCAATGCGACCCGACTAGCTGAAGTTACATGTAGATGCATATTTAAATCAGTTTGAATCTACATCTTGTGAAACTTGCCCGTCATGTCACAAAGATATAATGACACCAGCTCTGTTTATTGGAAACAGAGAAAGAGTTAGTGAACTCTTGGGATGATACATGTTGATGTATGTAAGGTCCCCTGTCTACATATGCCAGGACTGGTTCTTTGTACTTCGTTACATTCTCTGATAATCTCTCAAGATTCAGACATATGTTCCTGTTGAAACACAAGTCCGAACCTTTTGAGATATTCACAGAATATGATTTAGAAGTAGAGAACCAATACGGGTATAAGTATTATGTCCTTTGATAAGATCAAGGAGGAGAATACTTGTGCATAGAATTCCTGGACTTTTCTAAAGGAGAATGAGATTCTCTCTCAGCATTACTCCTCCATATACATCATGGCACGATGGTATATCGGGGCGGAGCAATAACACCCTATGTGATAAGGTGTGCTCTATGATGAGTACTACTGAGTTACCTATTTCCTTTTGGGAGTTATGCACTTGAGAAGCTGCATACCTATGGAATAGGGTTCAAATCAAATCAGTTACCTACCACTTCATATTTGATATGATAAGGGAAGAGCCCATCTCTTAAGTGAGTTAAGATTTGGGGTTGTCCGGCCTATGTCTAAAAGCAAAATCCGGACAAACTCGAGGCAAGGTCTGTTATGTAGAACTGGAAAGGTTCCAGCCATACAAAACTGCAGCTGATGATTTGACAGAACCAAAGGATTCAATAGTTACCAACGAACCTTAGCCTCTCCGCCGATCTAGTAAGGTTCCTCACCCACCTGAGAGATACTTCGGTTTCTCTATGACAGTGGGAGCGAGGATTGCATCAAAAGATGATGACCCAACTAGTTTCGAGCTGGCCATCAGGAGTCGGACTCTGTAAGAATGGCTGGATGCTTAGCGATCTGAGATGGAATCCATATACACCGACAAAGTATGGACTTTGGTTGCTATATCTGAAGGGTTAAATCCCCATCAGGAGCAAGTATATCTTGAGAAGATTACTTGGTGTAGATGGAAAAGTTGAGACTTTCAAAGCTAGACTTGTTAAAGCTTTTTCGTCATCGACCAGGCGTGGATAATGATGAAACCTTTTCAAGTGGCTATGCTTAAGTCCATCCAGATCCTACTTGCCACGGCTACATACCATGACTACGATATCTGACGGTTGGGTGTCATGACTGCTTTTCTAAATAATGTTTTAGAAGAGAGAGTCTATAAGTACACAGCCAGAGGGCTTCGTAGACAGTGGGAGCAGCGGAAACGTGTACAAGATGCTTAATAGGATAAAGCAGGTATCGCGGAGTTAGAACATCTGTTTTGATGTGTTAGTCAGAGAGTTTGACATCATCAAAATGGTAGATGAACCTTGTATAAACAAAAAGGTAGTAGGGAGTATAGTAACGATCCTCGTAGAGTACGTGGATGACATACTCTAGATAGGGAAGAAGTTTCTTATGCTACGCTCGGTCAATCTCCGCTTATCACAATGATTCTCCATATAGGATCAAAGTTATACCTCCTAAATCCTGGGTTTTGGATCTATGAGATAGATCTAATTGGATGTTAGGATTCTCACTAGTTGTAGTGAGATGGTATCAATCGATCCTGGGGAGAATCACTGGAAGGGTTCCATGGTGATAAAGACGACTGAATGTCAGTCGCAGGCATTGTCTTTACCCTCAGTAAAGGGACGGTACGTTGGAAGAGTTCCAAGCTAGATACCATGGCTAACTAGACGATAAAGGCAGGATACATCGCTACTCAAGATGCTACCAAAGAGGATGTTTGGGTGTATATTGGTTCATGAGATGAACTACGTTCCAACCATTGTGAGACAATGGAGTTGTGGCTTATGCCAAGGAACGCCGGTCCCATCAGTGATCCAGACATATTCTAAGGCAGTGTCACCTGATCATGGAGATGGCTGATCTCCAGGGTGGTCGAGGTTAGGAGAGTAGACTCAGAGGAAAACACGGCGGATCCACTCACAAAGGCCTTTTCCCAGAGAGAGACTTTTATGGGATGGTTGAGTATGAGATACTACAACCACTGCTATCAGATGGCCCTAGTGCAAGTGGGAGATTGTTAGTTATATGTATGCCCTAGAGGCCATTACTGTACATTGGATGTATATTGTAGTGGATGCTGGGACATATATAGGGAGGACTTTTTTGCTCGACATGATAGTATGCTATCTGGTTACTCTTTACCTTAACGTGTACATTGATTGTCTCTCTATTACATGTTGGTAAAGCCCTTAGGATGAGTACTTGACTAGCTGGACTATGATGCGGATCATACTAGTGGGGACATGGTAGTCCATAAGTACATCCTTCAAGGTCCCTAGTCGTGGGTGTATCGAGACGGGGCATCGATATACCAGAGTAGACTAGCGTATACCTTCTCGACCCATACAGATGGGCGATGGATGATCCCATATCCATTAGTGTTTGACATCAGAGATGATATACGGGTGCTCAGTGAAGACTGGGTACACTGGACGGACTCGCCGAGAACTCCCAGATGGTATTATACCTTACGTCAGATGGCAGTTCTCTGGTGACACTGATACAGAGTAGTCTGTTGACCCGAGATCGTCATAGAGTCTTGTGTGGTTCCCACTGTGCTTTGATTTCCACCTTACCACGTCCAAGAGGGCGTGCAAAACGGTGGTTTTTGGGTACAGTCCCGAATCACATGGAGGCAATGAGCGATAGGAGGGGATTCGTCTCTCCCGGTATAGGGAGTTGATGTTGCGCTGTGTTCGATTGGCTATAACCGGAAATCCCTGGCCAGGGTTGCTGAGATTTACTGGTAAGTGTTACCAGTAGTTTCTCGAATTGTTATAGACCTCATATCGACACGACTTATCGAGCTACTGGGGTCTGACGTTTACCACCCCTAGGCAAGATATGCGACATATCAGACGACGAGACCGGACTGTACGGTAAGTGTTACTGGTTGGATTCACAGGAGTGTGAGCGGGCTTGCTCGTCGATCTTCTGATCGCTCAATACCCGGGTGGCCGTTACGTTTAGCAGACCGCTTGCGGCTTGTGGGTGTTTGATATGATCATCACCTGCTGCCGGCGTATTGACGAGTCTTTAGAGTCCTACACAGAGGTTTCCTGGCTCAAGCGAAACGAAATAGGAGCGCATATGAGATATGTGCAGGACCGAGAATAATGCGTGTATGTGATACCGTATTCCATTCTCGCGATGAATGTATCGAAAGGTTGTATGCGATATAACCTAGTTATCGAATCAAGGATTGATTCGGTAAGCCGATACATAGGATACTAGTCGGTTATATGCGATATGACCGGATCGTTAAATCAAGCGTTGATTTAATGATTTAATGCATAATTATATATTTGATATATTACTTTGCATTAACTAGTATTGGTTCACTTTAAGTGGTTTTTCTCACTTGTTTGTGCACATTGTATATGTGATATATTTTTGTGCACAAGTTTGTATCATGTTTGATGATACATGCTTATTTGGTTAAGTGTAAAGAACTAAACCATGGTTAAATTGATGATTAGGGTTTTGCTTATTCATTCATTTATTTATTTATTCTTTTTGTAAATTAAAAGGATAAATTGATATGGTGGCTTTCTTTGTATCTTTCATGAAGCTTCATGAAGTGTTGAAAGTTTGACCACTTTTGTCTCATGCTTAACCCTAACCATTCCACTTAACCATGATTCATTCTCTACACTTAACCATGGTTTGTATATGATAAGAATTAATTTTCTTTTCTATTTTATTATTCTTATGATAACATCATCTTCTTCTTCTTCTTCTTCTTCAAGATGAAGAAGCTTGATTCCATCAATGGTGATTTGACGAAATGAGTGAGAAATCCAATTCTAAAGTGAACCCACCTCCTATTTCTTCATCCTCTACCTCTTGCCAAGTAGTATAGGGTGTTTTCTTCACAAGTTTCATGACTTGTTGAAGTGGGAGCTTGATCTTGTGATACCTCGACGTAGATCATCTTCGGCATCGTAGTCGATGACCTAGCCCGCCCATTTCTCCGATGAAGCCGATGCTAGAGTCCGGGATCCGATATGGACAGCGAGGGGACTTCATCACGGAGCCGTGGAGGTGGAGGACCGGATCTACAAAGGTTGTAGCCTCTTTCTTTTAGTTAAGTTGTTAACTAGTTTCATTTGTCGCCTAAAATCTAGTTAACGATCCGCCTTAGGGTTTCTCGGCACTTGTAAAATTAGAAATTGGCATGGTTGATGCCTTGTGAGACCTCTTGAGAGTGCCTAGGAACCCTACATGTATATCGCAACACTTGTCTCGAGAATTGTGTGGAGGAAATTCTAGGGAAAAGAGCCGGAAGTGCTAAAAGTGCTGATAAAAATATGCTAAGTCCAAGACTTGAAATCTGGTAGTAAACTAGAAAGAATTATAAGATTACAGACATCAGGAAACGTCCACAAAGACAGCACCAAATTAACCTGAAGATTCCATGCACCAAGCTTACTATACGGCCGCGGATCCGCGGCCGAATGGGCCGATCCGCCGTGGATCCGCGGCCGCGTCTACTCATTGGATTCCTTCCTGAGGCTTATCTTTTTACAGTTAAGCTTATTTAAAGTCCCTAGAAATCTCCAGAAGCTTCACTCCAACAGGAAGTCTTCTCATGGAAGCTTCATAACAACCAAGCTTCTCAAGCAAGCTAGCTAACTACTTTAATCTAGAAGCTTCTTTCATAACTACCAAGCTTACAACGGAAGCTAAACCTAGCTTAGCTTCTAAAGGAAGCTAGATCAAGCTTCTAGGGGAAGCTAACAGAGAAGGCTATAAAAGGGGACCCAAGGCATCATTACAAAGGTTGTTGGTTGTTCTTTGGTAGTTGAAAAATTCTAGTGAGATCCAAATCAATTCTACACAAATTGAGATTTTCAATTTGATCGAAATCAAGATCATCGAGTACCAAATCAAGCGAGCATTCACAAGTCTTTTTGAAGCAATGCCGATCTTCATCTGAGCAAGTGATCCACGACAATCCGCGACTCACGAAGACGATGCGAAGCTAGTTCGATGATCTAGTTCTCTCCTAAAAATCTTGTAGACTTTGAGTGAATTGTAATGAAATATCGAATAATAAAAGGTGAAAATTCTTGATCTTGCTTTTCTTTACATTTGAGCATTGTGATGAGTTACCAGTTCTTGATTGTTTTCTTGTTCATAATGTTTGAGTGAAAACTCGGCTCGTGAAGGAATCGAGAAAATAGGTAGATGATGATGATTAAATTCTTGAACGATTCTTAAGTCTTATGAGTTTTGCAAACTTTAGGAAATTGAATCATCGACAACCTAGTTTTGAACGAGATACTTTCTTGAATGTTTTCGCTCTTAATTAGAAATCAACGATCGATGATTGAATTTCCTAGAGGCTAGAATTTGAATGATAATCAACGAAAGGACAAGGATGATGATAGAGAAACCCTAATTTCTTTAAGAGATCCCTAATCCTCATTGATCGTCATCGATCTAGCAACAAATCATTAATAGATAAGAATTTGTAATTATAATTCTTCATCATCACTATCAATTTAATCGATTCCTACGAGCCTCTTACAAATCTTGATAATTCATTCGATTTGGATATCACTTTGATCTTTACTAAATTCTTGATTTTAGATCTAGTTTCCAATGATTCTTGAAACTAAATTTCATAAATCTTGAATCAATTTTTTTTTATCTTTTAATTTTCGACTCAACTAAAACAAGATCGAGAAAATCAAACTTTCTCAGTGGACGATTCGTTCTCATTGAAGAAACTACAATAGACACCATCAATTTATTGCAGTATAAATTTCTTTGGTTGTGAAACATTCTCAAAACACGACATGGAAACGATCAATCACAATGTGAGACCCAATCCACGCTGCCTAGTTCTACTTTTATAGGCTCAAAAACTGAATAAACAAACAATAAAAATGTGATGACAAGGCAGCAAGGGGGGTCCACAGAAAACAGGGGGCTAATAGAGCTGAAGGGTCCGGCCACATGGGGCATGATCTCGGCCCAAATCCGAGCACCTAGGCTCGTTCTTGCTGTGTTGGTTTGTGTGCTCCCCCACATCACTTTGGTCCAGTTTGATTTGTCTATTTGAATTTGGTTTGCACCCAGTGCTTGGAGGGAAACTTGGATCTTAAAGTCAACACACAATCTTTTGCATTCAATGCACATCACACCTTCATCACCTCATGCCCACTTGTGCCATGATTCATGGCTGCCCCATCCAAGGTCCATGCTCCAAGAGTTGTGTACACACATGCTATGTGTTGGAACAAAAAGTGTACACCTTATTTGTTTGCAAAATAACTCTTGGGATATCGGTTTGCAGTTTCAGTTGCAGTGTCAGCTCACAAATGATATATCCGTGATTTTAAGTGGATTTCCAGTATTTTGTTATGGATACCTGTAATCTGTAATACTGAGCAGACACTGGTAAATAGTACCGATAAATACAAAAAATAGATAATGAATAAGCGGTATTAAAATGCAATATTCTGGTATGAACAAATACCCCCAAACCTATCTTTTGCTCGTCCCAAGAAAAACAAAATCCTAGCCTCAGTTTCGAAGGGAACGCGATTGCACTGAGCGCGTGCAATAAGCCGTGAAACCTCTAGGTGTCACTAGTAGGAGTAGTGTTTTCTCCTGAGGGTTTTCAGCGGATACTACCCACAAAATCCCGTCATGCTAGTTTCATAAGTTAACGTTGAATCGACTCCTATAGTTTAGCATCTACACTAGAAACTCTATCATCCTAAGTTAGAAATATTCAACCCTTATGTTTCACACCTCTTATTTATTTAACCTTAGATCCTATACGTTCCAAAAAGGTTTAGAAAGATGTTGGTATCTCCTGAGTTTTCCTTCTAAAGTGCGGTCTCAAATCAGGAATTTTTATCAGTTTTACAGAAAACATAAGTCTTATTCTTTATTTCTATCTTTCCTCCAAACATCGATTGTATACCCCTACGTGTGTGTTTTATTTCACCCCTACACTTAAGAATTCAATTCAAGCTATAGTACCCTTGCCCTAATACCTAATACTATTTCTTTTCATTAATTATGGACGGTGTTGCTTACACACTTTTCATGTGAATATTAATGCTTCTTGAGGCACTAACGGCCGATTACTGAATTTGTGAGCTTAAAGCGTAAATAGCAGTTTCCAGGTCTTGAATTTATTTATTTATTTTTCTTTCTTTTTTTTCTTTTTCTTTTTCAAGACCGGATATATTTTTCAATGATACTCTTTTTTAGTGTTTAGTTTTAAATACCGTTTTTTCATTCATACTAGGTTTTCATGCAAGAGTATTTCGAGGTATCCTCTACTATCCGAAGTTTCAAGGTGCATGTACGTGCAGTTTGTAGGGTATATACTTTCTAATTTTGGATTTAAGAATAGAAATTATTTTTCAGACATATCTTTCAGTAAAGCTTCAATACTTTCCCTTCATCTCGACTTAACTAAAAAACTGAACTCAAGATTAACTATTTCTCAAAAAAAAACAGTAAGGACGTATATTTACCAAGGTTAAACAGAAGGAGGGTTATTTTTAGGGTTTTCAATTCCTAGGCCTAGGATTTAGTTATTTCAAACGTATCAACTAAACTTTCGGAATAAAAATCTAAGTTACCTTATTTGCTAACTTGACGACAAACTTTTTATATTTTTGTAAAAAAATTCGATTTTTATGGGTTTTAAAATAAGTATGCAAATGCAGAATATACAAATGAATGCGAAGGAAGAAAACTTACCGAGCACACCCCCAAACTTAAACTTGACAATGCCCTCACTGTCAGGCAACACCAAGAGGGTCAAAATTGTCAGCGCTCCCTAAAAATAAATTATATACAAAACAAAAACGAAAACCAAAAATATATACACAAAAAGGTCGCCCCCCAAACTTAAGTAAAACAGTGTTTCCACTGTTAAGCGTTGAAGTTCAAGATTAGGGGGGAGAGAACAATATTAATTTATACAAGGCCTTACATAGGCCAAACGTTAGCACCAACCATTCAAAATTTTTATCGTTATAATGGTGTAGTTGGTGAAAAAATATGAAGAGGAAAGAAATGGAGAATACGCGAGACTGTATGTGGGTAGAAGCGGTATACGGTCCCGGATGAGGAGAAGAATGGCGGAAGGAAAAACGAAATGGAGTACGAACTTGAGGGTGAAAATGGAGTGAATACATTAGCACAATTTGTGATGACCGATGTGTAAAAAGTGATTGTGCTAATCTATCAACCCGTCGAGAGATGGGGTCAAATCCCTCAAGATTCGTGAGAAACCATGGGTAAGCCGAACTTGGTAAACCAGAAATAGTAAATGAAAGTGATACGGTGGCTTGCAAGGTTGGAACGATAGAAAGGATGGAGGGAAGTGATCGAGGAGGGGTATCAGGTAAAGGTTCTGGAGGGTGTACACAGTTAATGAAAGGGATTGGATGAATTGGAAAATCTGACTCATCAAGAAAAACTGGTTCATCCTAAAAAATTTCCTCAATATTCTCCTCAAAATTCAGCTTCTCCATGCAATTTTCATCAATATCAAGACACATATGAAGTTCGGGAAAAACAGTTAATGACTCGGGATGATGAATTGGAGAGAAAAACTCATCCAAAATTGCGGGTTCATCATCCAAAATATTCCCAGCGTCAATATCCTCAATCAAGTGAAAATCAAATTTCTTAGACACCTCATTAAAGGCATGGATTTCAATCAATTTTGGTTCTAAGATGGAGGGTAGAGGTCAAAAGGTTTGAGATTGGTTTCACTTAGCAAGGTCCCTTCACAATCGGGTAAATCAAACACTACAAAGTCGCATAACTCATTAAACATTCTATCTTCAATTGATTATTCATTTGGGACACATTATAGACAGTCAAAAACGGAGTTGTGGGCTTCAATTTGGGACGGGTAGGTTTGATTGGGAAGGGGGTACCGCTCACTCTCTCCACTCAAATTCTCAGCCTGTCCTGCCGCTTCATCATACAGAGGAAAATTGGAGCTAGTTGGAAACTAGCTACCGGGTCACTAAGTTGTATGAGGGCGGCCATGGACGCATTCAAATCCATCATCTGTTGGTATGACGCTACCCGAAAGTCTTCCAACGACTGTTCTAGACTAGACATGGGTTGTGAAGGTGTTTCGGTAAAATATTCAAACTCGTTTGATATTGGAAACTCCCAAATGGCTGTGTAGAAGCAATGTCTAGGGAAGGTGCAAAAGTCGGGTAGGATGGATAGGAATTGAATGGTTGGACAGGAGTAGGATCAACATTTGTATAAGAAGCTGAATGGAATTGTTGATCCCAAGAATTTTCAGTGGTGACAGGAGTGAAAGATCGGCTACGAGATTGTTCAATACGTTCAGCAATAGACATGGGTCTTGGAGTTACAACAGGACTTGAAAAAGGGGTATTAACGTACGAAGGTGGCGAAGGTTGAAACGGTTGATACAAGGTGGATTGCGGAGTCCATTTGGTAGTCCTAGACGCGTCTATCCGATCTTTCAAAAAAAAATTGGGCATGGAAATTGGGCCAAAGCAAGAACCGTAGGAAGTAATGTCTGGTTGTGGGTACCAAAGTTCGGCATGAGTTTTGCGAGGTGGGTACCTATGATATGAAGAGAAGAAGAAGAGAGGAAAAAGAATGTGGTTTTTTTTTATTATTTAATTTTTAGTTAGCTATCAAAAAAAGAATGAAATATACACACAAAAAGAATCTGGACAAAAACAATCACGACACAAAAATACCACACGCCTAATCGGTCTAGGGTTCACCTAGGTCAACTAGACCTTCTCCAGAACTTGACTGTTGAAGTAAAACTGTGTCGAGAAGTGGGCTTAAGATACACTGATCACGAGGCCAGGTAAGTGCAGAGATAAGGGGAGATTTCCCGACGCTTTCGTGAAGGTCCTAATTAAATAACTCTTTCTCTTTTGGCGGTTTCGCCGTGAACACTTTTCTAGACACTCCATAAACGATATACCGTTAAGCGGTGTTTTAAACACAATTAACTTCTCCTTGTGAGCACGAAGTCCTTAAGGCTTAAAGTTTAGTTTCTTTTAAAATTTGTGCGTGTAAACATTATGCTCAATTCGTGATTTGTGGGCCACGGAAAAGGTGATGAAATCCTTTACCGCATGTTGTGGGGTTCGCTTGCCCTTAAGTCCGTATTAATGTATGCAATGCGCAATTCAATAAAAAAATATTCAAAAAATCAAACAATCGTTTTTTACATGTTAAGCACGGCACTGAAATAAATACGGGTTTGTCAATTTTGGCGTTTGAAAGCGAACTTGCAAAGAATCCTATAAAGATATTATAGTGGATGCATCGGATTTGAGAAGAAAGTGTTAGTAAAGTACGTACCGTTAAGTTTTTGGGTTAGGAAACCCACATTGAATCAAATCCGGTAAGCTTGAAAAGTTCGTTTGCGCGGGTCAAACTACCCGGATCTTTGGCACTGTACTTCGCAATCACCTTAGCTTGGAATGTACACTTTGCTCCCACGATTGCAGTTCGTAAATCCATAAAAATCTACAAATGTAGGAAAAAATGGATATTGGTACAAAAAAGCGATACGGATGCCCAAATACCTGCACACCAAAAATTATAAAAAAGAAAGAAATAAAAATGTGACACAAATAGAACACTGGAGCAAAAGACAAAATTTTGGAGCAAATGGGGGATCTTTGGCCGGCGAGCTTGGATGAAGATGGAATGTCACCGGTTCTGTCTTGGAGTTGGGGCTCTAAACTTCTTCTGTGTTCACAGTTCTCCACTAGTGTCTCACTGATATTGTTTGATTTTTTAGTTCAGATCCAGAGTGCTAGCAGGTATGAAATCCAGAGAACAAAAATTGGTTAAATGTGTTAATTTTTGTTTTGGTTTTAGTTTTCTTTTGAAACTTTTAGTTCGTTTTAAAAATAGGGTTAGTTGTATAAATGAGATGTACAATGATTAACCCGAAATAACAAAAACAAAAACGTTACCGTCTCCCTGGCAACGGCGCCACTTGATCGCATTCTTTTGGCGTGTCGAGTTTTAAGTTCTAAAGTTTAACTGCAATCAAGGACGGTGTCGCTTTGCAGCTAGTCGTGATGAGCACGGGTCGATTCACAGGGAGACGGAGCGTTTTAGGTTCTTGTCGTAACGAGTTAATGTGCGTGGGCGGATGTTTGTATGTATCCTATGTGTTATATGCAAAGTTAAACTTGTTAGGAAACGATAGGATAATGTAAGTTAATGGATTCCGTATTCAAGTCCTTTGAGCCGAACATAACGATTGAAGCTAAAGCAATCGGCAACAACGTGGATTAGGGGATTTAAGCACGGTATTCGTGGAATCCGGCTTATTGACCCTTGTCCTTCCGTTCTTGTCTCTTGCTTTCGCCTCCGGCCAAACCGAACGCAACCGGTCACGGTTAGGAATCACCGATACCTTGGTAAGGTAGGGTGCCTAATGGAGCACTTGCGTAACGTTTAGATGGAGTTCAATGGAAAATACGGGAAAAGAAAATGAGCAAAGAAACCATAACTTACAAAATCTTTATCTAGTCCTAACAACACATATTCACAAACATCATATTAACAATATCATATTAGCAAACCATCACAAAAAGAAAAAGCAAATAAAAGAGCAATGAAAAGAAAAGACATTACAAGAAAGAAAATGTATGGAATTTAAAGTGCAAGTAAGCAAAGGGCATGAATTAAAATTGCAAGAAAGTAAAGTATGAATATAAAAGAGCAAGGTAAGAAGAACTAGGAACCCAAGAGCAAAATTAATGTTCTATTATGTCCAAGATACAAGCTTGAGATCAATACCCTAAACTTAAACTTGCAAGCTCACTAAAGAGGTTTCAAGATCAAGGGAAGGGCATGAACTCAAGGGAATGCTATGTACAAGAGAACAAAAGAATACAAAAGAGTTGAAGTGAAAAATGAAAGATACAATGTGAGACCCAATCCAAGCTGCCTAGTTCTGCTTTTATAGGCTCAAAAACTGAATAAACAAACAATAAAAATGTGATGACAAGGCAGCAAGGGGGGTCCACAGAAAACTGGGGGATAATGGAGCTGAAGGGGCCAGCCACATGGGGCATGATCTCGGCCCAAATCCGAGCCCCTAGGCTCGTTCTTGGTGTGTTGGTTTGTGTGCTCCCCCACATCACTTTGGTCCAGTTTGATTTGTCTATTTGAATTTGGTTTGCACCTAGTGCTTGGAGGGAAACATGGATCTTAAAGTCAACACACAATCTTTTGCATTCAATGCACATCACACCCACATCACCTCATGCCCACTTGTGCCATGATTCATGGCTGCCCCATCCAAGGTCCATGCTCCAAGAGTTGTGTACACACATGCTATGTGTTGGACCAAAAAGTGTACACTTTAATTGTTTGCAAAATAACTCTTGGGATATCGGTTTGCAGTTCCGGTTGCAGTGTCAGCTCACAAATGATATATCCGTGATTTTAAGTGTATTTCTAGTATTTTGTCACGGATACCTGTAATCTATAATACTGAGCAGACACAGGTTAATAGTACTAATAAATACAAAAAATAGATAATGAATGAGCGGTATTAAATTGCAATATTCTGGTATGAACAGATCTCACTAATTGGCCGTGGAACCGCGGCCGAGTCAGGCCTAGTCACCGCGGATCCGTGGCTGATTCAAGGAGTCAGCGATCGAAAATTCTCCAGTTTCTTCGTCTCAACTTCCTAGCTTGCCGAGGACGCTTCGTTGTAACAACCTTGTTCTGGAAACTTCTCTATAATAACCTAGCTTGTTGAGGAAGCTTGATAACTACCTAGTTTATTCTAGAAGCTTTCTTGTAACAACCTAGCTTATGGGGGAAGCTTGATTAGGGGCTATAAAAAGTGACCTAAGCTTACACTAAAATGGTTGTTGATTGTTCGACGCTTTTGATCCAAAAACCAAATCAAGATCCAATTCCAAATTAAGATCCAAGATCAAGAATCATGAGAAATTCATTCGGCGAGACCGTTCAAGATCCTTTACGCGAAGCCGATCGTCATCAACGAGCATGTGATCCTCGTTAGATCCAGGACTCACTGTGATCGAGCAAAGCGAAGATCGACGGAGAAATTACCTCTTTAAGGGAGTGATCGAGAGCGATTTTTCTTATAATCTCGAATTGAAGAAGTTGTAATTTGTAGTTGAATAATAAAGGTGATCATTACTCTTATACTTGTTTTCTTTAAATTTTCGCAATATGAAATCTCTAATTGTTGATTCTTCTATTTTCATAATGTGTGAGTAAATCTCCGCCTGCTTCTTCGAAGGAATTCGGTAGATCTAATTGTGAGAGAATTCTATATTCATCTTAACTCTTATGAATATTATAAATTTTAGCAAAAAGAATCATTAATGTCCAAATTGTGAGTGAGATCAATTTACCGAGAATTTCATCATAATTTGGGGATTAGATTGATAATCTTTCTTGTTAAATGCTAGATGTGAATGACAATTAATGAAAGGATAAGGGGCAATGAAGGAGAAACCCTAGATTCTTCAAAAAATCCCTAATTATCATTAATAACTATCGATAGTAGTAATTCTATCAATAGATAAGATGAATCATCTTGAATCATCGTCATTGGCTACTAATTCCGTTCGAATCCTACAAGACTTCTACAATTTCCTTGATAAATAATCTTGAATATTTTCTTGAATTTTCTTTTTTGAAAACAATTTCTTGAATTTCTTGTAATGATTACTTCAACCAAATCTTGAAACAATTTTTTGATTTTTCTTTCAACTCAATTAAAGCAAGAATTTATGAGTTCCACGAATCCCAGAGGACGACCCATACTCACTAACACTCACTACACGCGACACCGTTATTGATTGCGGTTATTATACGACTAAAACGTTTCATCGCTTCTTCACTATTATTACATCTTTTCTTTCTTTAAAATCGAAGAGGTGAGAATTTTGATGACCAATCATTGCTCGACTGATGTTACCTTGTCTCTGGGATGAGGGGGGACACCGGCCTATCTACTCTCGGAAGAATAAGCCTAGTGTTCACTCGACTCATGTTACCACGTATCCGGTATGAAGAGGGACACCGGTCTATCGACACATGGAAAAATAAAAATAAAAATGAGACTTTCCAATAAGACACGTGCAAAAATACTTCATTAATTTCAAATTATGTACATAGTATTATGAGCTCTTCAGCTGTACAAAATTGCTAAAAAATTTCTCGATGGCTTGCAATAAAAGATAGAGTTGGATAGATAGCGGCGACTTCAAGTCGTCTTCTCAGTCATGGTCTCCTCGCCGCCCGCCTGCTCAGCGCTTCCGCCCGCCTACTCGACGCCTCCACCCTTTGGTTCTTCATCCAGGAGGGGGTACCTCGCGCAAAACTCCTAGTAATCAAACTCGGGCATCATTTCCTTAACGGTGTCGAAGGTCTTATGACACTCAATGGCAGCAGAGTAAGCGAGGTCGACGTAGAACTGGTAGGACATCTTGTAGTCCTCCATAACCTTCTCCGCCTTCTCTTCGGCCCTTTTTGCCGGCTCGTTGGCTGCTCGGGCATCCCCCTTGAACGAGTCACTTTGCTTCCTCATGGCATCAAAGAGCTTGTTGACATTGCCAACCTAGGCCTGGAGGGCCCGGTTGGACTCGGTCAAGGCCCGGTGGGACTCCTACAGCCTTGTGGCCTTCACACCCTCCGAGATCATTCGAAAATTAGGAGAGGTGGCATTTTCCTCAGCCTCCTTCAGCATGGAGAGGAGCTCTTCCTCACGCGAAGATGTAACCCCAGCTTTTTTTATCGCCGAGGCAATTTTCAAGACCTCCATAGCAGCCAAGAGGGCGCAGTGTTAGTAGACCTGCAGAGAAAAGCAAACAACATTTATCATGGAATGAACAGGTGGAAAATTACTTAGAAGATTTACGGAAAAATCAACAGCTTAGATGGCCTCCTGAGCTATCGCTGCGACCTAGGCTTTCTTGGTGCCCCGAGATATCTTGGCTCCCGCCGCCTTCTCCATATCCGCCAGCAAGCTGTCAGCCACGGATAGCCCCGACAGCACCTCGAGACAGAAGTCACCCTCCTGCATGTGTATCTTGGCCGGGGGAATTCGGGAAACCACCTTCTTGAGCCTCTTGGACGGAGACTCGGCGGAGGAAGGCGCATCCGGCCTCACCCGGGGAATCTGTTCCCAGGCTTGTTTCTTCCCTCCACTCCTGTACTCCTCGGGGATAGGCGGAGCGGCGGGGGTCTTTGCCGAGGGCCCCTGGAAGGACGCTCCACTCGGGGCGGGCTTGGATGAGCCGCCGCCGCCCTTTTGTCCCTATACCTTGGCGGCCAAGGCGGCCATTATCGTCGACTGGTCCATAGGCTCTACGGGAGGAAACAAAAAGGGTTAGCAACAGAAGAAGCAAAATATATGTAACATTTTAGAAAATTATAAATATTAATTTATAATTTTAAATATGAATATAATGAGTTTACAAAAATGATATCACATATGAATTTTGGTATCGGATTGATATCCGCAAAAATGTAATTATTTTTGTAAAAATGAAGAAAATGTGTGATATCATAAAAATGATATTTTAATTATTTTAATATGACATGAGATTTTATTATAAGATATTGGTATTTAAGTATTATACTAAGTGTTTTATTTCTTTTAAAAATCAAGAATTTAGATTTTTGTAACATGGAGGTATTTTTAAAAAGAGTTTGTTTTATTTTTATGAGGATGGGTATATGTTTAGCTAGTAGGTTAAACCTCACAACCAACACACCTACACACTCACTCCTCTCCCTCCGCCTCATTCTTTTAGACCTAACTCCTTCATCTAATTTCACATATTCATTCTCATTTTCCAAACTGAACCAATACTTTCTTCAAGCTCCTAAAACAAAAGTCTTCAAGTGTTCATCAAACCAAAAGGGGAAAACCTTGATCCCTTCATCAAACTTACTCAGCTTAAGCCACTAAAACTTCAAGAAATCTCAAGCCACCAATTCTTGAGCTGGATTTTCCTTGTGCACCATCTCTATAAGTATATCTTCTTTTTTCTTACAAATTCTATTATGTTTAAAATCTGTTTTACTGTGCAAATATCAGAAAATGGGAATTTTGTGATATTTGTAATGCTAAATTTGAATCTGGATATACTAGGTTAAAATACTAGAAAAACTAACAAGACTAGGTTATGGTGAGACCACTAGGAGACCACACCTAAAGCCCGGGCCCCTAATTCCTTAGTTCACCCGGCGGTTCTTCCCAAATTCCCCTCTCCGCCATTCCTTCTGTGTGCAAGTGTTTTGGGTTTTTGTCTGTAGCTCTATTTGGTAATAATATAAGCTATTGTATTGTTTGATTTGTTCCAGATTTCACATAGAGAAATCTGAGAGTGTTCTAGTATTGTTTTATCTATGTTTCCGACATTTATGATACGGTTTTTTGTATTTCTGTACCACGCTGAAATATTAACGTTCATACGTTAATGTCAGGGGTATTTAGTCGTATTTTGAGTAAGTTAGCTATGGGTTCTAACCTTTGGGTGCTTAGATCATTATTTTGGTTTTGATATGATATTTCTGCCGATATGTTATAACTACGATTGTAAGTACGATCGTAGAGATTTTCGAGACGGCGAGGACGGACAAAGCAAGCGTGGATTTCGACAAGCTCGATAAAGATGAGTAGATTTATATCTATGGGGGAAGTCGAGCGGATGGCGTATAGCACCCCTGCAACCATTTAACTAGGATAGTTATGCTATCTAGTTAGATTCTTATGATATGTTAGATAACTTAGCTTTATTAGTTTGATGTTAGTTCGCATCTAGTAGGTTACACATAGGGTTATATTTGATATATGGTTTGATGGCATACGTATGTGACGATAGAATGTCAGATGGACATTGTACAAGGGATCATACTGTACTTGTGATGATGAGGAGAGTGTGCCGATTACATCCAAGTTTCATTTGGACTCGTGGAGTCATGAGTTATCCGACTTAGGATGTTACGTATTGAGTGAGCTATACTCTTTTAAAAACCAATGATTCGTTTTCCCTTTTAAATGATAATTGACAAGGATGCAATGTTAAACAAATAACTATTTTTACTTAATGCAGCTTCCTTTTTTCAAAATAACGTTTCGTTCCAGTTTCAAAGATAATGGTATATCTCATACCAAGTAGTTATGTTTAATATTTACGCGATACGCTTAGATTTACTTTATATGTTCGCGATACACTTATCGATGATATACGTTCCCGTTATACGTACACACTGATAGAACACTGCACAACTACCAATGAGTACTATGTTGTACGAGCACAGACGCATATGTTACACTACACCTCATTAGTACTACCATGACACTGTAGGACCGCAATACCATGTGATGTATATGTAAATGCCGATACGAGGCATTAGGAATTCCTTATATCTGGAAATTTGATTGTAATTATATGCTATGGATATGGGTAGAATTACTTTCTGTTTTAAACACTTATAGAACACTTGCACAAATACTAGTGATTGCCATGCTCCATGAGCACAGACGCGTATGCTACACCACACGTCACTAGTATTGCCATGACACAGTAGAACTGTTGTGTTTGTTTGCACAACTGACTATTCTTACGTACGGTGCCTTTATTACCTGCTGTGTTTTTGCGAATACCAGTACCATGGGTATTCGTATTTAATTCTTATCAGTTTTTATGATATTTTTACTTTCGATAATATATATCAGTGGTATAGAACACTGCTATATATATATAAATATATATATATATATATATATCATCATCAGAGCGATATATGCAATTATTCTTCTTCTTTACTTGATATTTCTGGATACGATGAGTTGACGTCCACCATGAGTTTTATGTTTTCTGATTTGGTTTTATGCTGAAACGAGTAGGGGCTATACGGTTACGGACGTGCTACATATCCGGACTGAGTAGGGGGTATACAGTCGGATACATGGTGGACTGTCACGATCCGAAATTTGGCACGTGACGGCCCTAATACTACGCAACGCCTACAGACGTAACACAGTAAAAGAAAACCAAAACCCAGAAATCTAAACCATGGAAATACGGAAAAGATAATAAAAGTTTTTGAAACATTTGAAATCACAACCCAAATTCTTTAAAAGAGTCCACTTTTTTCTTTAAAATTTTGGCAGCACCCCCTTTGTAAAACAAGCCCCCGAAAAGGGTACAACATAAATATAAAGTAAAGCATCCCAAACGGGAGAAAAATCCACGCCCAACGGCGGAAAACAACATCACAACAGATATACGACGCCGTAGCGAAGAAATAAGAGACAAAAGAAAGGAAACTGGATAAAAAGCAACAAATCCACAATAATATACAATATCGTCCTCACCAAGTCTCTAAGTCACAACATACTAGTAGTAGATGGAGAGTACAAGATACAACGAATATACAACACAAAATACAGATAACCACCAAAACCCACCTAAGCAAAACAGCACTCTGTGAGCCGATGCGGTATCTGTAGCGAAAGATGATAGATAGGTGAATAGCTTGCCTCGACTAATCTGGGGAAACACCTGCAAACACTGTGGCACAATGGGGGTGAGTTGCCAACTCGTGAATAGTAAATAACATATGCAGGTAATCGCAAGTATGCACGTACAGTATGAATCTAAGATATGAAATTTTGCAGTAATAACAGGTCATATGAGTACGAAATAATGAAAAGTACACTAACCAGTACCACCAATATATAAAGCAATAATGATATGACAACAGTATGCAATAATCATGCACTGGGGATATGAGAATGTAAATGTGCAACACTCATGAAAGGTACACTAACAGGTACTACTAATACATGAAACAGTGCACAAATAGATAAAGGTGAGGTATGGAGTGAAATATGTCATTTCCACGGAATCCTGACCTCGTGGTAGGATCACAATCCATCAAGACAAATCAAATCCCAATTCCTCAAATCAGCCCCCAAATTGGCTTTCATATCATCTAAGTATTGCATCACCTCAAGTTCACAATATTAAGTATATCTCGTATATCCCAAATGTACAACGTCAAGTATATCTCACATATATCGAATGTATAACATCAAGTAGATCTCACATAAATCGAATATACATCATCAAGTAGATCTCACATATCTAGTATGTACAATATCATGTATATCTCACATAAATCAAATGTACAACATCAAGTGGATCTCACATATCTCGAATGTACAAGAGCAAGTGGATCTCACATATCTCGTATGTACAATATTAAGCATATCTCACATATCTCGAATGTACAACAGCAAGTAGATCTCACATATCTCGTATGTACATCATCAAGTACATCTCACATATCTCATATGTACAATATCAGTATCCAATCACAACGAATCTCATATATCCTGAATCAAAACTCCAGCACAATTCTAACATCCTAAATATAATGTCATAGATAAATATGATGAGGTCAATACACATATATTAGCGTCCCATTCCACTAATATTGGTGTAAGGGCATATATAACAGCGGCTCAATCCCCTGTTATATATACAAAGGAGTAATTAGAAATATCATGAAACCAATGTGCCAAGCATCGACACAGAAATACTGATCCATCAGGTGCTGTCTCCACGACTGGCCCCCTGATAAGTACGTATCACACGCTATCCGAAAAGCACGAGTGCCTAGCTCTGACCCCCGTCTTACCACGTATCCATACGTACATGACTCCCAACGGTATCGCCATGATAACCGCCGAGTCACTGGTAATGTCACCGGATGGTATGGTTCCCCTACCAGGCTCAACGGCATATACCTTCGATCTTCTTGCCCCGGGTACCTCCGGGCCCCACCATGTACCCTCATACGGCTCACGATGCCTCCTCGCATGGGGTATATATATCAGCACTGATAAATCTCATGGTGGATGCTATAATATCATATCAAGGAAACCGGGTTTTTCAATGTATGCATAATTTCATGAACTACCACGGTCCCCAAATGCAGAAAACAACATGAAAAATCCATATAACAATGCGATAATCCATGAATAAAGTATACGCAACATAAAAACTGTAAGGAAAGCGTATAAAGGAAAAGCATAGCTATAACCAGATATATATGAACACATGAATGGTATAGCAGAAATATAGGTATCTACCTATTTGTGATGATGTGATATATTTATCAGGTATAAGTGAAGTATGAAATGCAAGGTACACCTGTAGCTATGTCCTCAGGTGTGTATGTACCTATCACTAATGGTACACTAACCTATAGGTATACTGGTAACTATATGTCAAATGCGATAAGAAATATGAATCATTGTCACAATGTCCCTAACCAAGCAATATAACATCTATAAGTGGTTATTTGTGTGACATGGTAATTATTGACGGTGTGTGTAGCATACAAACAGTGCTCGTGCAACATAAATCGTCAATAATATGTGCAGTGTCCTACTACTACTAGTGTAACGTTTCCAAAATAATAAAATATGATTTTTTAGGAAATTTTATAATTTAATATTATTTTAATGAATATTTTAATATTCTGGTATAATTAAATACAAATAAATGGGGAAAAATTATGGAAAATTCTAAAATAAGGTATTTTATGGAATTATGCCATTTTAAAGTTTTTAAGATTAGTTGTATGCTAATTTAGTGCTAATCGCGATTGAGAATCGCTAATTGGATTTTTACTATTTTGTGCAAAAATATGCACATATCATTTTCTACACTTGTGTTGCTTGTGCATTTCTACCATGGCTTTTCTTTTGGGTCCACTATTCAAGTGAGAAGTGTTTAGTGAAGAAAAGAAAAGAAAAAGTAGTATGATGAGAGAGAGAAAGGGACCAAGTCAACCTTCACATCTTTTGACCCATGCCCCCCCATCATTTCCCTTCTCATTTTCTCTCCCCTCTCCCATTTGAGCTGCTGCTGCTCTCTCTCTCCCTCTCTCCCCCTCTTCATGAAATCCTAGATCCACCATGAAAACAAAGCCAAAACCCCATTCCCCCTTCACAAAGCTTGCTCCCAAGCTCACTAGCTACACATTGAACCAAGCAAGATTGGATTTGGAGAACTTTGAGCAACTCAAGAATTTTCTTGAGTTGCCAAAGGAGGTAATTTCTGCACCCTCTTGTAGTATTTCAAATTCCTTGTGCATCAATTCTAGTTTTATATCGATATTGTGTTGTTTATGGACTTTAGAGAATTCAAGTTAGGGTTTAGGGCAAAACTGAAATCAAAGATGGAATTGAGGATTGTGGTGACCTTAGAATCCCTTGTGTGATGCTAATTTGGACCCAAACCTGAACTTGAAACCAGAATACGGAATTACGGAATCGATATCGAGGAAAACTGTAAATCTGGAAGTGTTTTGTGGAATCTGCTATTACCCCGAGACCCCAAAAATAAAACTGAGTTGACAGTGAGATGTGCAGGCACCAATGAACCACCACACCAAACCCTAGCCCCCAACTCCAAGGTGAGGCCGCCAATTAATTCCTTCTGGCCGCAAATTGCGGCCAGAGCAGGAGGGAATTGCCTCGATTTTTGTGCATGGCCCCATTTCCTATATTCTTGACCATGGGTATGTCTAGTTTTGACTGATTCCATCTAGGGTGAAATCTGGGTTGATTTTCCTATGTTGGTGCATGGTTTACGACTTGTGTTAGTATGGATTTTGGTATTTGGTGTTTCGTTCCTGTCGGGTGGCGTTTGGACGTCAACGACAAGTGGATATTGATCGTGTTTGCATGCGAGGTTATAGGTTTTTACCTATAGGCGTAGCGTGTGCCGTTTTGGTTTCCGATGTGATTTTCATGTGCTTTAGCGTTTGTGATATCCTTGTAGGTACCCTACGAGATGTGAGGCAAAGAAGATGAAGATGGCGACATCGGCACCGACACATGAGAAGCAATGTGAGTAGATTTATATCTACGGGCAGAAGTCGGGTGGATGGCGTATAGCACCCCCGCAGTCCGTGGTGATGTATACGAATACGTATACACACATATATTTATTATGTGTTGTTTAGGATTATTGATAATAAGGATGTATTGGTTTAGTAGTGCGAAACCCTAGAGTAGTGGGTGCACTCATACATACACACATACTTGCATACATTCTTTCATTATCTGTGCGCATATGATGGTGTGTATATCTACACATGGGTATGGGACTATGTGTTTATATACGGGTTTTGAGGATGATGCGTGGGATTGAGATGAGTCGATGAGATGCGATTGAGACCGTGAGATTTGGCGACATGATAGAGTTCGTATTGGAGATGCGATATAATGGTAGTGATACCTGTCATGCGATGAGATAGTGTGATATCGACTCAGATTTAGGTGGTTTTCATACCCCTCTCGATTGGCTTGATTGTTGGGTTCGTAGTTCGCATAGTAAGCGTTAGGCTAGACCCGAGTCATACCTATTTCAAAACTAACGAATCGGGGATATTTTAAAGATAGGCAAAAAGGGTTTATACGGATATTTTCAAACGACGCGTCTCTTCTTAAAACACCGTAGCCCTTATTTTACCAAAAGCCCTGATTCGTCTTATTTCAAAAGGCAAGGTTGCATGATATAATTATTGAGGCAGGTTCTTTACTGTTGCGTGATTACTCGATTCCGCATATTCATGTTGTTGCATTGCATCGCTTATATTGTTGATACATTTCAGTCATGCTGCTAGGACACCAGCACAATTATCGATGATGCGTACGTTCCACGTACACTTGTTTGCCAGCTCACACACTTCATCATCGATAATTGCCATGTCACTACACTATAGTACTGTTGCATTCAGTGTATGTTGCTTACATTTCTTCACATGTCTCATACGTCATGCTTTCTGATTATACGGATTGAGATATGTTATTTCCATGATATTTCTGGTTTTGGGAACCGTGGGTGTTTTAAAAAGAGAATATGGAATTGTTTTAAAACCCGGTTACCCTTGATATGATATTTCAGTGCGTCCACCATGTGTTTTTCTCGGTGCTGAGAGCGACATGTGAAACCCGATTCGAGGAGGCGGATGAGGCCGATTTCGGGTACATGGTGGACCCGGTATGGTTCCCCGGGGCAAGAAATGTTTTTCGTGGAGTAGACGATGAGCCTGGAAGGGTGGAGAGTACCTACCGGTGATTTTGTTGGACCTGGCGGTTATCCGCAGGATACCGACCGGAGTCGATAGATGGATATGGCGTACTGCCGGGGCCGAGGGCCGATACCGCAGACAGAGCCTGTGGGCCGATCCGGACTGACGGAGCCCGATATATGAGGATTTACGTGTCGATGCTGGGCACAGTTTTCATGATGTTTTCGAGTGCCGATGCTAGGCACTCCGGTTCCATGATTTTAACGTGTCGCGAGGGACACGGGTGGTTTATATACTCATATTTCCATGCATATGCTGATGATATTTACATGCATGATGGTTATTGTCATTGGGTGACGAGTGGACGGGATCCACGTATATGCAGATTTGATTACATTGATCATACCTCACATTCATGATATGCTATTACCTAAGGCACTAGCACGAGCACTTGGCACTACACTCATGTATAGAGATTACATTGCCAGTTTAGCATGCTTCAGCTTTATTCATATTGAGGTTTATTTATATCTGATCGTATTGACCTAGGTTGGGTCATGCATTCGATCTCTGCTTGTAGATATTTTCTATTCACGAGTTGGCAACTCACCCCCGTTGTGCCACAGTCCTTGCAGGTTTTTGCCGTACAGATTTCATAGCGGCATTTTTGGCACACTGCTTCCATATGGGTGACTTGCGTTGGTAGGTGGGTTCTTTTGTATCAGAACCGCCATTGTTCCTGTATTGTTTATTGTATCTAGATTCCATCAACCAAAACTTGTATATTGCTTCAGACTTAGAAAACAGTGTTGTATTATTTCGACCTTAGAGTCGCGTTTGTAGTATTACGGTTTTCTGGCTGTTTTGAGTTTCTTTTTGGGTTTTGATCCTCGCCCTTTGGCGTTGTATATTATTACTGCTTGCGTGGTTGTGACCGTCGTTTGACGAAGAGCTAGCTCCCGCTTGGGGATGCCTTTTATCATTTCATATATATTATTCTTGTTGTACCCCGTTCGGGGCCAGTTTTTACAAAGGAAACTCTGCCGAAATTTTCAGGAAAGGTTACACATTTTAAAAATACATATTCGGCTTAGTTATTTAAAAACTTGGATTTTTGAAACACGATTTCTTTACTTCTTAAAAACCAGTTTTCCTTATTTACTCTTTAAATGGTTTTAGATTTCTGGGCTTTTGGCTTACTTGGATCAGATGGGGTCCTATAGACTTCATATGGTTCAAAGGCCAGTCACGTGCTCTTTCGGGTCGTGACAAAGTTGGTATCAGAGCGCTAGGTTGACCTTGGTTCGAGTCTGAGTTTGACTATGTGGAGCCTAGGGCGTTATTTATATACGGAACTTAGGCTTGACCTTACGGAACTTAGACTTAGTCTAGGGGGTATTAGACCCGAACTTTCATCGTGTAGGATGACCCTTGGTTGATGGAATATGTGACTAAAGTAGAGTGACGTACCATGGGTATGTTCCGCGGCATACTTACGACACGCCACTCCACTTAAGAAACCTTAGGTTGTACATTTCCTTGCACCGTATTATATTCTTCCTATGATCTACCTTCATCGATACTGGTTATGGTTTTGCTGCCGCGATTGCACTGGCAGAGTGAGCTACGGCTTGAGTTGCGTCAGCATGAGCTCGTCATGGACGAGGGCTGACCAGGGCGTGATTCCAGAGGCATACGGTTGCATTGAGGCTTCGTATTTTGTGTTTCCGCACTATGAGCATTTGACAGATCGCTGTTGCGAGATTTTTCGGATGTACCGGTCGGTACCAGAGGATTGAGCCACTGATAGAGGCCAGCCAGGATGTGATGACTGTTGATATATCGCTTATTCATGATGGTTGAGGCGCTGCTTAGCGTACCGACGATTGAGCCAGTTGTTGCTGCGAATGATGAGATATCGCCCAGATGATTGGAGTTACTGCAGCATGAGCATATTCTTAGAGATATGATAGTGAGTCGCTAGTCACCGAGGATTAATGACTAGGACATGTGGTTCGTTCGCTTACCCCGATGCGAGGCCATCAGATAGATTGATTCCAGCTAGAGGCGACTTCACGCAGATTCGTTGAGAGTCGATTGAGACGATCGAATGTCAGGAACCCATTTTCCAAGTTTAAAGTATTCGGAAAGACATGCAAGCGATTCTATGGACCCTCTAGAAGAATGAAACCCTAACTCGACATAATGACCGTGTGAAAGCCTTTGAAGCTTAGGGTTTGCGGCAGTTCCGCGACACCATTTGTGAGGCTTGGGTTTGCCCTTCTACGGCTGGACCACCGATGCTGTGGTATGTACTCGATACTATTAAACTGTACCCGAGATGTTGAGCTCTTGGGGATTATGAGGTTCTGATGAGCCGATCGGACGATTCGACATCATTCGGATATCATGTGATGGGACACTTCTTGGGAGACTCCAGATACGAGCATAGCCGTTGGAGCGCAGTCTGTGTAGCCACGATGAGATGAGTCCGAATCAGTCGATATTGGAGCAAGGTGGAGTAAAGAGTTTGCACGAGATTTCAATGAGATGACGTTTCACTCCGCTGACATCAGAGATGTGATATGCACGCTGAGGACGTGTTCGGCTAGATATCTCCTACTGAGTGATGAAGATACTGAGTTCGTGATTTCGAGTCCGTGTTAGAGACTTCGGAGGGACCGTAGCCGATGGCATTGAAGTGCGCAGATAGAGACATGATGTCGAAATGGTCGATGATACAGACAAGCGGGACAAGAAGTTCGTGCGAGAAGCAGACGAGCTGCTACTACACCCCGTTAAGATTAAAAGTCGGATATGCATACAGAGGCACAGGGATGCGACCAGCTTCCGAGGAGATGTTGTACTAAGGACGCAGATGTCCAGAGAGCGAGAAAAGATTATGCCAGAGTACCAGCCCTGTACAGTTTGTCCTAGGCAAAATCAGAAGAGACCTTGAGCAGGGATTCCTTCCAATACACTGCTGCAATAAGATTTGCGCCAGGAGCAGATGCGTGATGTGCATTCAGAGGACCCGAGATCGGCGCCAGAGATGTGCTGCTTTACGAGCGGTCGTGAGGATTGACCGAGAGATGACCAGGGAAGTACCAGGACGGAATCGTCCCTGTCAGCACACCTGACCGGGCCGATGAGCCGATGGATTGCGAGATTGGTAATCTACAGGAAAGATCAGGAACCAGAGGCAGAGGGCGCCAGCCGCGAGCAAGAGGCAAGTAGATATCTTGCGCCGCTAGCATTGGATGTAACGGCACCTTCTCGACTTCGAAGGAGGATATACCGACGACGGTATTTATGATTTGTGATTTTGTGATTCGACTATCACGTATCCGTCACTTTGGGATTTCGGTATTTTGGGCG
This sequence comes from Agapanthus africanus, assembly GCA_030015575.1. NCBI lineage: Eukaryota > Viridiplantae > Streptophyta > Magnoliopsida > Asparagales > Amaryllidaceae > Agapanthus > Agapanthus africanus. The sequence goes on from JASDDO010000026.1 coordinate 410,458,052, forward strand.
ATCTATTTGCATGATTGGTTTTGGGTGACCGAGTTCTATGATATTTGATTTTGTGCACTATGGTTGCACCTACATGATATTTATACCTTGCACATAGTTATTACTCTTGAGGTATTGATTGTGATTTCATGCCTATTTTATGTCGGTGATTTGATATACGCTTCCAGCATAGTTTCATGTACTTTTAGTGTTTTGATTTGTGCACGCTGATGCACACGATTGTGAGTTTTTCTATCGCGGTACACCTGATTTTGATTGAGCCGCGTTGTATATCGTTTCGTGCCTTGGCTGCACCTGCTTATGACTTTATAGATTTCATACGGTTGATTTGATATTGTGCATATGTTACGCAAACGATTTGATTTTTGCACTCGGTATAGCTTATATGTGCTTGTATTGCATTGATGTGTGTTTTGTGCACGCAGTTGCACACGTTTATGATTTCCTTTATACCTGGGTACACTTGGTGTTGCTGCTTACGTATTTGAGTTATTGCTTGATATTTGTGCATGGGATGCACCAGTTCTGTACTTCGTGCGTTTGTCGCACCAGTTTTATGTTTCTTGCGTTTATCGCATCAGATTTATATATCATGCCTTTGTTGCACCGGATTTACATTTTGTGCATTACGGTTGCACCTGACTTCGATTTGATGTCTTTCGATATGTCGATTTTGATTGTGATATTGATGTGGATTCTTGCACTCCGTGCTTTTGACTGGACTTACGCATGTTCGGCGTTGCTATTGGATTTTGTGATTCCGTGCATGTTGAGTGCGCAGGGTCTAGATTTTCGTTCGTGCACGATGGATGCACCGATTTGGATTTTCGCGCATGTTGGGCGCAGGTTTTGAGATACGATTTTGGGGCACACCAGATGCACTAGATCGAAATTTCTTCGTGCATGTCAGATGCACCGGATTTTGGCTGTCAGGCACACACGTTGCCTATGACACATGCTTCGTGCACACCCGTTGCACCTAGATGTTGTTTTGTGCACCTGTATGGCACATATATGGATTTTGATTTCCGTGCGCACCAGACGCACAGGGTGATGTTATGTGCATTTTTGGGATTTATTCCTTTTGGAGCAGTACATTTCTATGATATTTGATATTCGATATTCGTTTTGTACCGAGCAGGACTAGTCAGAGGACAGTACCTGGATATATTTTGCATGCATTGATAGTTCGAAGGGATTTCCAAAGAGTGAGCTATGGTCTCGATATATATATACCTACGTGTCCGATATGACACGAAACGTTTAAAAACAAGGAAACCCTTCAAAATTGTTTTCAAAACGGCGGAACGTAGCTATTAAAGAAAGGATATATATATACATATATAGTTATTTTCTTGTGAAAAACGTCCGTCACTGTGCAGTGTTACGCGCATCGCACAGCGACTTAAAAAGATTGGGCATGCATTTACATCAGCTATTTACATGTATAGATTGGATGTCTACATGTATAGTTCTGATCTATATCATATTGGTTTTGTATTGGATTTGACATTTGTGTCTTTACCATGACTCCGATGATTGCGGGATGCTTGATGGAGTGTTGCTTTTGAGTTATCTGCTCAGTACTCATGCGCATGCATTGCGCTATGATACGTTTTATGTATTGCAGATTTCGGAGCCCCGATGACTTGGAATTTGTATTGCAATATTTTAGTATTTGGGGGTTTAAATTTAAATTCGGGGACCGAATTTCTTTAAGGGGGGTAGATTGTAACGTTTCCAAAATAATAAAATATGATTTTTAGGAAATTTTATAATTTAATATTATTTTAATGAATATTTTAATATTCTGGTATAATTAAATACAAATAAATGGGGAAAAATTATGGAAAATTCTAAAATAAGGTATTTTATGGAATTATGCCATTTTAAATTTTTTAAGATTAGTTATATGTTAATTTAGTGCTAATCGCGATTGAGAATCGCTAATTGGATTTTTAGCATTTTGTGCAAAAATGTGCACATATCATTTTCTACACTTGTGTTGCTTGTGCATTTCTACCATGGCTTTTCTTTTGGGTCCACTATTCAAGTGAGAAGAGTTTAGTGAAGAAAAGAAAAGAAAATAAAAGAAAAAGTAGTATGATGAGAGAGAGAAAGGGACCAAGTCAACCTTCACCTCTTTTGACCCATGCCCCCCCATCATTTCCCTTCTCATTTTCTCTCCCCTCTCCCATTTGAGCTGCTGCTGCTCTCTCTCTCCCTCTCTCTCCCTCTTCATGAAATCCTAGATCCACCATGAAAACAAAGCCAAAACCCCATTCCCCCTTCACAAAGCTTGCTCCCAAGCTCACTAGCTACACATTGAACCAAGCAAGATTGGATTTGGAGAACTTTGAGCAACTCAAGAATTTTCTTGAGTTGCCAAAGGAGGTAATTTCTGCACCCTCTTGTAGTATTTCAAATTCCTTGTGCATCAATTCTAGTTTCATATCGATATTGTGTTGTTTGTGGACTTTAGAGAATTCAAGTTAGGGTTTAGGGTAAAACTGAAATCAAAGATGGAATTGAGGATTGTGGTGACCTTAGAATCCCTTGTATGATGCTAATTTGGACCCAAACCTGAACATGAAACCAGAATACGGAATTAAGGAATCGATATCGGGGAAAACTGTAAATCTGGAAGTGTTTTGTGGAATCTGCTATTACCCCGAGACCCCAAAAATAAAACTGAGTTGACAGTGAGATGTGCAGGCACCAATGAACCACCACACCAAACCCTAGCCCCTAACTCCAAGGTGAGGCCGCCAATTAATTCCTTCTGGCCGCAAATTACGGCCAGAGCAGGAGGGAATTGCCTCGATTTTTGTGCATGGCCCCATTTCCTATATTCTTGACCCTGGGTATGTCTAGTTTTGACTGATTCCATCTAGGGTGAAATCTGGGTTGATTTTCCTATGTTGGTGCATGGTTTACGACTTGTGTTAGTATGGATTTTGGTATTTGGTGTTTCGTTCCTGTCGGGGGCGTTTGGACGTCAACGACAAGTGGATATTGATCGTGTTTGCATGCGAGGTTATAGGTTTTTACCTATAGACATAGCGTGTGCCGTTTTGGTTTCCGATGTGATTTTCATGTGCTTTAGCGTTTATGATATCCTTGTAGGTACCCTACGAGATGTGAGGCAAAGAAGATGAAGATGGCGACATCGGCACCGACACATGAGAAGCAAGGTGAGTAGATTTATATCTACGGGGAGAAGTCGGGTGGATGGCGTATAGCACCCCCGCAGTCCGTGGTGATGTATACGAATACGTATACACACATATATTTATTATGTGTTGTTTAGGATTATTGATAATAAGGATGTATTGGTTTAGTAGTGCGAAACCCTAGAGTAGTGGGTGCACTCACACATACACACATACTTGCATACATTCTTTCATTATCTGTGCGCATATGATGGTGTGTATATCTACACATGGGTATGGGACTATGTGTTTATATACGGGTTTTGAGGATGATGCGTGGGATTGAGATGAGTCGATGAGATGCGATTGAGACCGTGAGATTTGGCGACATGATAGAGATCGTATTGGAGATGCGATATGATGGTAGTGATACCTGTCATGCGATGAGATAGTGTGATATCGACTCAGATTTAGGTGGTTTTTATACCCCTCTCGATTGGCTTGATTGTTGGGTTCGTAGTTCGCATAGTAAGCGTTAGGCTAGACCCGAGTCATACCTATTTCAAAACTAACGAATCGGGGATATTTTAAAGATAGGCAAAAAGGGTTTATACGGATATTTTCAAACGACGCGTCTCTTCTTAAAACACCGTAGCCCTTATTTTACCAAAAGCCCTGATTCGTCTTATTTCAAAAGGCAAGGTTGCATGATATAATTATTGAGGCAGGTTCTTTACTGTTGCGTGATTACTCGATTCCGCATATTCATGCTGTTGCATTGCATCGCTTATATTGTTGATACATTTCAGTCATGCTGCTAGGTCACCAGCACAATTATCGATGATGCGTATGTTCCATGTACACTTGTTTGCCGGCTCACACACTTCATCATCGATAATTGCCATTTCACTACACTGTAGTACTGTTGCATTCAGTGTATGTTGCTTACATTTCTTCACATGTCGCATACGTCATGCTTTCTGATTATACGCATTGAGATATGTTATTTCCATGATATTTCTGGTTTTGGTAACCGTGGGTGTTTTAAAAAGAGAATATGGAATTGTTTTAAAACCCGGTTACCCTTGATATGATATTTCAGTGCGTCCACCATGTGTTTTTCTCGGTGCTGAGAGCGACATGTGAAACCCGATTCGAGAAGGCGGATGAGGCCGATTTCAGGTACATGGTGGACCCGTTATGGTTCCCCGGGGCAAGAAATGTTTTTCGTGGAGTAGAAGATGAGCCTGGAAGGGTGGCGAGTACCTACCGGTGATTTTGTTGGACCTGGCGGTTATCCGGAGGATACCGACCGGAGTCGATAGATGGATATGGCGTACTGCCGGGGCCGAGGGCCGATACCGCAGACAGAGCCTGTGGGCCGATCCGGACTGACGGAGCCCGATATATGAGGATTTACGTGCCGATGCTGGGCACAGTTTTCATGATGTTTTCGAGTGCCGATGCTGGGCACTCCGGTTCCATGATTTTGACGTGTCGCGAGGGACACGGGTGGTTTATATACTCATATTTCCATGCATATGCTGATGATATTTACATGCATGATGGTTATTGTCATTGGGTGACGAGTGGACGGGATCCACGTATCTGCAGATTTGATTACATTGATCATACCAAACATTCATGATATGCTATTACCTGAGGCACTAGCACGAGCACTTGGCACTACACTCATGTATAGAGATTACATTGCCAGTTTAGCATGCTTCAGCTTTATTCATATTGAGGTTTATTTATATCTGATCGTATTGACCTAGGTTGGGTCATGCATTCGATCTCTGCTTGTAGATATTTTCTATTCACGAGTTGGCAACTCACCCCCGTTGTGCCACAGTCCTTGCAGGTTTTTGCCGTACAGATTTCATAGCGGCATTTCTGCCACACTGCTTCCATATGGGTGACTTACGTTGGTAGGTGGGTTCTTTTGTATCAGAACCGCCATTGTTCCTGTATTGTTTATTGTATCTAGATTCCATCAACCAAAACTTGTATATTGCTTCAGACTTAGAAAACAGTGTTGTATTATTTCGACCTTAGAGTCGCGTTTGTAGTATTACGGTTTTCTGGCTGTTTTGAGTTTCTTTTTGGGTTTTGATCCTCGCCCTTTGGCGTTGTATATTATTACTGCTTGCGTGGTTGTGACCGTCGTTTGACGAAGAGCTAGCTCCCGCTTGGGGATGCCTTTTATCATTTCATATATATTATTCTTGTTGTACCCCGTTCGGGGCCAGTTTTTACAAAGGAAACTCTGCCGAAATTTTCAGGAAAGGTTACACATTTTAAAAATACATATTCGGCTTAGTTATTTAAAAACTTGGATTTTTGAAACACGATTTCTTTACTTCTTAAAAACCAGTTTTCCTTATTTACTCTTTAAATGGTTTTAGATTTCTGGGCTTTTGGCTTACTTGGATCAGATGGGGTCCTATAGACTTCATATGGTTCAAGGGCCAGTCACGTGCTCTTTCGGGTCGTGACAATTAGTCCAGGCACACTACATCTAATTAACAGGGTAAATGCGCAATTCTAAACATGACATCGAATATGCGACAAGTTAAATCTCTAGCCCAGACGCATAACGCCATGCGGGCGATTCCCCTGTAGATATTAAATCTACTCACCAACACTCCAAGCTAGGTGAATCCTACCACCTGCTTCCCCCTGTGGTGGTGTCGTAGTCTCCACCTGCGAACCTGCAACATATAAACAACAAGCAAATATATAAATTAATAATAAATCTAAAACACGAATCAACTACACATAACAACCTCTTAAGTGTTCGTATCGTGGCTAACGTGTGTAGCGACACGACGAAAACAATTTAAGAGCAAAACCACTCAAACTGCACGACCCGTGTCGTATCACGTATCGCGCAGATACAAAATACTAGAAACTACCTTAGTGATCCCATATTTTTCCTACTGTGAAAACTAAACAAACAAACAATACTAACAGAACCCACACCACTGCAGACACCAACACACAGAAACCCAAACCCTAGCCCCTCACCATGGCCGGCGTCGCCGGACCTCCCCTTTGCCGTCGCCGGCCCTGGCCGGTGGCCTGGGTGTCATGCCTCAGGTGGTGCTCCAGTGTCACAGGTACATCACTAAAATTTTGTTTAGTTTTTCAGTAAATTTCTCGGATCACAGCAGGTCCTAGATGTCACAAACCGGCACTAAAATACGATATTTCGCGACAAAACCTAACTTAAACCAATCAAACTGAAACTAACAAACTACAAAGCATAAAAACTAACTAAAGAAGAGATAAAGATCATTACCTAGCTGAAAGAACACAAAGATCCAAGCTTTAGGCACTCCAAAGCAAGCAAAAGAGAAGACATGAAGAAAAATGGAATTTTGTGAACTTTTGATGAAGACTTGAGGATTTATGAATGAATTGTGAAGAAATGAGATAAAGAATTGGCTAAGGGTAGTGGAGGGAAGAGAGGGCTTGGCCAAGAGAGAGGGAGGGAGAGAGAGAGAGAGAGAAATTTCCAAGAAAAACAATGCATTAAATGCATTCACACACACACACTCACATTCATGCACCTTCTCATCAATTCTAATCTATTCTTTTCTTTTCTTTTCTTTTCAACTTAAATCCTTGGACACACAATCATTTAGATGTTATGTGTTTTAGATTCACACAAGAAAAATTTAAAGAAAAGACGCAAAGAGAAGATTTTCAAAATGTGCAAACTGCATTAAAATAACATTAAAATTGGGAAAAATTTAAATTGGACCAAAACGTCCCATATACCTCCAAAGTTTGCGCACTAGCTTTATTTTTGCTAAACTAGGTGCTGGCAAGTCTATATGGCCGTTTGATCACAGTCGGTATAAAAAAGAAAATACCGACGAATTTCACCCAAAAACGAAAACATTCACAAAACGATTTCTAAAACGTTACAATCTCCCCCATATATAAATTCGTCCCCGAATTAAAAAATTTCACTAAGCGTACCTTCAAAGAGAAAGTACAAAACTCCTAATTCTCGCTCGCAGCCTTCCAAGTGATCACCGCACTATACAGCTGCGTCCAAGAAAACTCTCCACAGATGGCAAAACCCTTGACCGAAGTTTCTCCACCTGCCGAGCCGCTAACATACATGGCTCCTGGTGAACGAAAAGATCGAGTCCAAACCAATGGTCTGTGCTGAATCATGTGAGAAAGTCATTAAGAAAATTGCAAAAATCAACACAAAGAATACGGGGTGAATAATCAAAATCTAGGAGGAAGTGCCAAATTAAAGGCAACGAAAACTAACTCGCTTAAATGATCTCAAAAGGACCTATAATCCTGGGTTAAGCTTCCCAAAACTCAACATGTCATTCATCGGAAAGTCCGTAGGAATACATGATCTCCCATTGCAAACTCAAGTCTGCGACCAACATGGTCGGCATAAGACTTCTGTCTGCACTGGCTATTCATCCTGAACTGAACCAACTGGATCATCTCCGAAATCTCTAGACTAGCTGAGGTCCAAAAATCCTACTACGTAGAGTCAGAAAAACAAACTGGTGATCGACACGACCTGTCTAAACCTAAAGGTTGCCAATTGGAATGTCTCCTGATAACAGCTATCAAAGAAGTATCCTAACAATGGCGAGTGACGATCCCAACTGCCAACAACAAAAAAAAACACAAACGCACAACAAGACAAACACCTTGAAACGAAACCTGAAATTTCTCTTTACATTCTTGTCCACCCGTAACTATCTCACAAGTCACGTCAATGTTGGCGGAACTTGAATGAACACAGAGAGTTAACTGATGTGCTTGCTCTAGGATTTCACGTCTCTACCCGATAATATTAGGTACACAAACGCATTCCTAACTTAGCACACCCTTGTCACAATCAAGGACTCCGAATCAATACCCAACCGAGTATACTCAAGTATCTCTAACGAACGAACATCGGCGGGCAGTGTCACAACCGCACACAATCGAGCCACTCTTGTGAAACATTGCAGTTAAACCACAAAGTCGCCCGAACCAAAAGCAAAGAACTGATGCAGTTGCTAACCGAATCTCCAACTGCCGAAAACTCCGTACACATGCCTTAGTCCAAAGAAAAGAACCTCCTTTCAGGTCTGTCCAGTCAACAGTGCAACAATACACTAGTAATCCTGCACGAAACGGCGGTAAAAACCTGCTAAGACCAAAATCAAAGGACCTCTGTCCGTACACAAGTCTGGGCCTAAGCTGTACGGCCATGATCTCCCTCGGAACCATACGAAACCGTCTTCCATAACTACAAGACCTAGGAGTCAACACAAACAAGCCTGAAGGAACACTCCGAGAATCTAGCAAACAGCTGGGGCTCTCCCAATGTCTGCAAAACAAATCCTCCAGTGCTGCTCCTGTTCCTCAAGACACAAAGTATAGACCAGAATGTCGTCAAAACACAACAGCAACTGGTCGAGGAACGGCCTGAAGAAATCTGGTTCATCATATCAACGAATGCTGCTAAGGCATTGGCGAGTCCAACGACACCACCAAAATACAAACTGCCCGTAGCACGCACAAAAGCAGCCTTCGGAATGCCCTCACTCCGAACCCGCAACGATGATGACCTGATCCCTAACAAACTTAGAAAAAGTCTCGCACTCTGGAGCTGATCGAAGAAATCATCAAAGCGAGGTAAATGATACCTAACCGCACCGTATGTCGGTTCAATTGACGATCCATCAATCCACAACCACAATCTGTCGTCTTTCTCCTTGACGAACAGAAATAGGAGCTCCCAAAAATAAAACACTCGGACACACAAACCTCCCAACAAACAACTCTGCAGCAGATCCTTAAGCACCCTGAATTTCGCTAGCTCTCCTGGAACATCGTCGGAAAACTCTCGTACGATAGAAAACCGGTCCTACAAATCTACTGTGGCTCCGGTATCACGAAAGAACGCCAAGAATCCACGACATCTCCTCCAAAAGATGACTAGCGAAAAAGGCTGAATTCAAGCTGTGAGAGGCGGCACAACTATCCACATGCACAACAAGAACTGACTCGCCGGGAAAACAATTCCTGACCGTTTCCTCACGATAGTCCACAGACGCCTAACACGTAGCTAATCAATCCATGCCCAGGAGAACGTCAAATCCAACATCTCTAGAAGGATCAAGTGACGGAAGAATCTCCTAACCGATTGGCATACGACTGAAATACGTGTCGTGCAACAAAAGGATCGCTGACAGAAGTTAACACAACGGCTGATCTAGCTAACACGATCCTCGTCCCAACCACGGCATAAAGTGAAAAACCAACAAATACATCAAAAGAACAAGTGAATTAAGGATACCTGAAAACCCTGCATTGGACGCCTGTGCGTCCTGATTAGTAGAAGCAAACTCCTGTGTCTGCCTTCTACCCGGAACTGGCTGAAATCCTCCACTCTGCGGTATAGCTGCCTCACGACAACGTGGCTCAGTACAAACTCGAACCCGATGATCCAAACTCCCGCACCGATAACATCCGGAAGAAAACTGCTGACCATCCAGGGGATAAGAGCTAGACGACTGACCTCGCCTCAAGCCTCTTGTACTCCCATGACGTGCATGAAACCTGTCACGATGACTAAACCTTTGCCTCTGGGATGATACACTGGTACGAGTCCTCCACTGTTCCGGAACTCTCAAAGTCTCTGGAATACGTGTCTCGTCGACTGGGGCTACATCCACTGGTGCTACGTAGGTGAAAGACTGCTGCATGCTGATCCCAAGGAATAACTGAGTAACTGGGGTGTCAACCTCCTGCCGCTGCGCTCGAATGGCATCAACCAATGATCTCATCATATGGCGCAAGTCCTGCATCTCTGCCACAAGCCTAGCGAGCTGCTCTGTCGAAGGCTGATCCGTCTGCACCTGTGCAACAAGAGTGCCATCCTGGTCAGTGCTCGTCTCACCCAAGCTAACTCTGACCTCCGCCCTCGCTGCATCACTCTGAGTCCCCATAGTCATCGGCGGCAAGGCTATAAATAAAGATAGGATTCGATAAGAACACGGAAATCGAATCACAAGGATATGAATCATCAAGGAAGGAATTTCAAGAAATTTGTACTTAGGTACTTTAGGCGAAGTACTGCATCGTGAGTATGCTACAGACATACACACACTACGTTACTCCGCTTAGGTTACCTACTCCATCATACCAAGGTCATCCTACACTCAGAAAGGTAAAACCGCGCTCTGATACCAACTTTGTCACGACCCGAAATTTGGCACGTGACGGCCCTAATACTACGCAACGCCTACAGACGTAACGCAGTAAAAGAAAACCAAAACCCAGAAATCTAAACCATGGAAATACGGAAAAGATAATAAAAGTTTTTGAAATATTTGAAATCACAACCCAAATTCTTTAAAAGAGTCCACTTTTTTCTTTAAAATTTTGGCAGCACCCCCTTTGTAAAACAACCCCCCAAAAAGGGTACAACATAAATATAAAGTAAAGCATCCCAAACGGGAGCAAAATCCACGCCCAACGGCGGAAAACAACATCACAACAGATATACGACGCCTAGCGAAGAAATAAGAGACAAAAGAAAGGAAACTGTATAAAAAGCAACAAATCCACAATAATATACAATATCGTCCTCACCAAGTCTCTAAGTCACAACATACTAGTAGTAGATGGAGAGTACAAGATACAACGAATATACAACACAAAATACAGATAACCACTAAAACCCACCTAAGCAAAACAGCACTCTGTGAGCCGATGCGGTATCTGTAGCGAAAGATGATAGATAGGTGAATAGCTTGCCTCGACTACTCTGGGGAAACACCTGCAAACACTGTGGCACAACGGGGGTGAGTTACCAACTCTTGAATAGTAAATAACATATGCAGGTAATCGCAAGTATGCACGTACAGCATGAATCTAAGATATGAAATTTTGCAGTAATAACAGGTCGTATGAGTACGAAATAATGGAAAGTACACTAACCAGTACCACCAATATATAAAGCAATAATGATATGACAACAGTATGCAATAATCATGCACTGGGGATATGAGAATGTAAATGTGCAACACTCATGAAAGGTACACTAACAGGTACTACTAATACATGAAACAGTGCACAAATAGATAAAGGTGAGGTATGGAGTGAAATATGTCATTTCCACGGAACCCTGACCTCGTGGTAGGATCAAAATCCATCAAGACAAATCAAATCCCAATTCCTCAAATCAGCCCCCAAATTGGCTTTCATATCATCTAAGTATTGCATCACCTCAATTTCACAATATTAAGTATATCTCGTATATCCCAAATGTACAACGTCAAGTATATCTCACATATATCGAATGTATAACATCAAGTAGATCTCACATAAATCGAATGTACATCATCAAGTAGATCTCACATATCTAGTATGTACAATATCAGGTATATCTCACATATATCAAATGTACAACATCAAGTGGATCTCACATATCTCGAATGTACAAGAGCAAGTGGATCTCACATATCTCGTATGTACAATATCAAGCATATCTCACATATCTCGAATGTACAACAGCAAGTAGATCTCACATATCTCGTATGTACATCATCAAGTGCATCTCACATATCTCGTATGTACAATATCAGTATCCAATCTCAATGAATCTCTTATATCCTGAATCAAAACTCCAGCACAATTCTAACATCCTAAATATAATGTCATAGATAAATATGATGAGGTCAATACACATATATTAGCGTCCCATTCCACTAATATTGGTGTAAGGGCATATATAACAGCGGCTCAATCCCCTGTTATATATACAAAGGAGTAATTAGAAATATCATGAAACCAATGTGCCAAGCATCGACACAGAAATACTGATCCATCAGGTGCTGTCTCCACGACTGGCCCCTTGATAAGTACTTATCACACGCTATCCGAAAAGCACGAGTGCCTAGCTCCGACCCCCGTCTTTCCACGTATCCATACGTACATGACTCCCAACGGTATCGCCATGATAACCGCCGAGTCACTGGTAATGTCACCGGATGGTATGGTTCCCCTGCCAGGCTCAACGGCATATACCTTCGATCTTCTTGCCCCGGGTACCTCCGGGCCCCACCATGTACCCTCATACGGCTCATGACGCCTCCTCGCATGGGGTATATATATCAGCACCGATAAATCTCATGGTGGATGCTATAATATCATATCAAGGAAACCGTGTTTTTCAATGTATGCATAATTTCATGAACTACCACGGTCCCCAAATCCAGAAAACATCATGAAAAATCCATATAACAATGCGATAATCCATGAATAAAGTATACGCAACATAAAAACTATAATGAAAGCGTATAAAGGAAAAGCATAGCTATAACCAGATATATATGAACACATGAATGGTATAGCAGAAATATAGGTATCTACCTATTAGTGATGATGTGATATACCTATCAGGTATAAGTGAAGTATGAAATGCAAAGTACACCTGTAGCAATGTCCTCAGGTGTGTATGTACCTATCACAAATGATACACTACCCTATAAGTATACAGGTAACTATATGTCAAATGCGATAAGAAATATGAATCAATCTCACAATGTCCCTAACCAAGCAATATAACATCTATAAGTGGTTATTTGTGTGACATGGTAATTATTGACGGTGTGTGTAGCATACAGACAGTGCTCGTGCAACATAAATCGTCAATAATATGTGCAGTGTCCTACTACTACTAGTCCAGGCACACTACATCTAATTAACAGGGTAAATGCGCAATTCTAAACATGACATTGAATATGCGACAAGTTAAATCTGTAGCCCAGACGCATAACGCTATGCGGGCGATTCCCATGTAGATGTTAAATCTACTCACCAACACTCCAAGCTAGGTGAATCCTACCACCTGCTTCCCCCTGTGGTAGTGTCCGTAGTCTCCGCCTGCGAACCTGCAACATATAAACAACAAGCAAATATATAAATTAATAATAACTCTAAAACACGAATCAACTACACATAACAACCTCTTAAGTGTTCGTATCGTGGCTAACGTGCGTAGCGAAACGACGAAAACAACTTAAGAGAAAAACCACTCAAACTGCACGACCCGTGTCGTATCACGTATCGCGCGGACACAAAACACTAGAAACTACCTAAGTGATCCCAGATTTTGCCTACTGTGAAAAGTAAACAAACGAACAATACCAACAGAACCCACACCACTGCAGACACCAACACACAGAAACCCAAACCCTAGCCCCTCACCATGGCCGGCGTCGCCGGACCTCCCCTTTGCCGTCGCCGGCCCTGGCCGGTGGCCTGGGTGTCATGCCTCAGGTGGTGCTCCAGTGTCACAGGTACATCACTAAAATTTTGTTTAGTTTTTCAGTAAATTTCCCGGATCACAGCAGGTCCTAGATGTCACAAACCGACACTAAAATACGATATTTCGCGACAAAACATAACTTAAACCAATCAAACGGAAACTAAGAAACTACAGAGCACAAAAACTGACTAAAGAAGAGATAAAGATCATTACCAAGCTGAAAGAACACAAAGATCCAAGCTTTAGGCACTCCAAAGCAAGCAAAAGAGAAGACATGAAGAAAAATGGAATTTTGTGAACTTTTAATGAAGACTTGAGGATTTAAGAATGAATTGTGAAGAAATGAGATAAACAATTGGCTAAGTGCAGTAGAGGGAAGAGAGGGCTCGGCCAAGAGAGAGGGGGAGAGAGAGAGAGAGAAATTTCCAAGAAAAACAATGCATTAAATGCATTCACACACGCACACACACTCACATTCATGCACCTTCTCATCAATTCTTTTCTATTCTTTTCTTTTCTTTTCTTTTCAACTTAAATCCTTGTCCACACAATCATTTAGATGTTATGTGGTTTAGATTCACACAAGAAAAATTTAAAGAAAAGACGCAAAGAGAAGATTTCCAAAATGTGCAAACCGCATTAAAATAACATTAAAATTGGGAAAAATTCAAATTGGACCAAAACGTCCCATATACCTCCAAAGTTTGCGCACTAGCTTTATTTTTGCTAAACTAGGTGCTGGCAAGTCTATATGGCCGTTTGATCACAGTCGGTATAAAAAAGAAAATACCGACGAATTCCACCCAAAAACGAAAACATTCACAAAACGATTTCTAAAACGTTACAATCTCCTCTCTATAAAAATTCATCCCCGAATTTAAAATTTTCACTAAGCGTACCTTTAAAGAGAAAGTACAAAACTCCCAATTCTCGCTCGCAGCCTCCCAAGTGATCACCTCACTATACTGCTACGTCCAAGAAAACTCTCCACAGATGGCAAGAACCTTGACCGAAGTTTCTCCACCTGCCGAGCCACTAACACGCATGGCTCCTGGTGAACGAAAAGATCGAGTCCAAACCAATGGTCTGTGCTGAATCTTGTGAGAAAGTCATGAAGGAAATTGCAAAAATCAACACAAAGAATACGGGGTGAATAATCAAAATCTGGGCGGAAGTGCCAAATTAAAGGCAACGAAAACTAACTCGCTTAAAGGATCTCAAAAGGACCTATAATCCTGGGGTAAGCTTCCCAAAACTCAACATGTCATTCATCAGAAAGTCCGTAGGAATATATGATCTCCCATTGCAAACTCAAGTCTGCGACCAACATGGTCGGCATAAGACCTCTGTCTGCACTGGCTACTCATCCTGAACTGAACCAACTGGATCATCTCCGAAGTCTCTAGACTAGCTGAGGTCCAAAAATCCTACTACGCAGAGTCAGAAAAACAGACTGGTGATCGACACGACCTGTCTAAACCTAAAGGTTGCCAATTGGAATGTCTCCTGATAACAGCTATCAAAGAAGTATCCTAACAATGGCGAGTGACGATCCCAACTGCCAACAACAAAAAAAAACACAAACGCACAACAAGACAAACACCTTGAAACGAAACCTGAAATTTCTCTTTACATTCCTGTCCACCCATAACTATCTCACAAGTCACGTCAATGTTGGCGGAACTTGAATGAACACAGAGAGTTGACTGATGTGCTTGCTCTAGGATTTCACGTCTCTACCCGACTCCGAATCAATACCCAGCCGAGTATACTCAAGTATCTCTAACGAACGAGCGTCGGCGGGCAGTGTCACAACCGCACACAATCGAGCCACTCTTGTGAAACATTGCAGTTAAACCACAAAGTCGCCCGAACCAAATGCAAAGAACTGATGCAGTTGCTAACCGAATCTCCAACTGCCGAAAACTCCGTACACATGCCTTAGTCCAAAGAAAAGAACCTCCTTTCAGGTCTGTCCAGTCAACGGTGCAACAATACACTAGTAATCCTGCACGAAACGGCGGTAAAAACCTGCTAAGACCAAAATCAAAGGACCTCTGTCCGTACACAAGTCTGGGCCTAAGCTGTACGGCCACGATCTCCCTCGGAACCATACGAAACCGTCTTCCATAACTATAAGACCTAGGAGTCAACACAAACAAGCCTGAAGGAACACTCCGAGAATCTAGCAAACAGCTGGGGCTCTCCCAATGTCTGCAAAACAAATCCTCCAGTGCTGCTCCTGTTCCTCAAGACACAAAGTATAGACCAGAATGTCGTCAAAACACAACAGCAACTGGTCGAGGAACGGCCTGAAGAAATCTGGTTCATCATATCAACGAATGCTGCTAAGGCATTGGCGAGTCCAACGACACCACCAAAATACAAACTGCCCGTAGCACGCACAAAAGCAGCCTTCGGAATGCCCTCACTCCGAACCCGCAACGATGATGACCTGATCCCCAACAAACTTAGAAAAAGTCTCGCACTCTGGAGCTGATCGAAGAAATCGTCAAAGCGAGGTAAATGATACCTAACCGTACAGTAAGCCGGTTCAATTGACGATCCATCAATCCACAACCACAATCTGTCGTCTTTCTCCTTGACGAACAGAAATAGGAGCTCCCAAAAGCGAAAAACTCGGACACACATACCTCCCAACAAACAACTCTGCAGCAGATCCTTAAGCACCCTGAATTTCGCTAGCTCTCCTGGAACATCGTCGGAAAACTCTCGTACGATAGAAAACCGGTCCTACAAATCTACTGTGGCTCCGGTATCACGAAAGAACGCCAAGAATCCACGACATCTCCTCCAAAAGCTGACTAGCGAAAAAGGCTGAATTCAAGCTGTGAGAGGCGGCACAACTATCCACATGCACAACAAGAACTGACTCGCCGGAAAAACAATTCCTGACCGTTTCCTCAAGGTAGTCCACAGACGCCTAACACGTAGCTAATCAATCCATGCCCAGGAGAACGTCAAATCCAACATCTCTAGAAGGATCAAGTGACGGAAGAATCTCCTAACCGATTGGCATACGACTGAAATACGTGTCGTGCAACAAAAGGATCGCTGACAGACGTTAACACAACGGCTGATCTAGCTAACACGATCCTCGTCCCAACCATAGCACAAAGTGAAAAACCAACAAATACATCAAAAGAACAAGTGAATTAAGGATACCTGAAAACCCTGCATTAGACGCCTGTGCGTCCCGATTAGTAGAAGCAAACTCCCGTGTCTGCCTTCTACCCGGAACTGGCTGAAATCCTCCACTCTGCGGTATAGCTGCCTCACGACAACGTGGCTCAGTACAAACTCGAACCCGATGATCCAAACTCCCGCACCGATAACATCTGGAAGAAAACTGCTGACCATCCTGGGGATAAGAGCTAGACGACTGACCTCGCCTCAAGCCTCTTGTACTCCCATGACGTGCATGAAACCTGTCACGATGACTAGACCTCTGCCTCTGGGATGATACACCGGTACGAGTCCTCCACTGTTCCGGAACTCTCAAAGTCTCTGGAATACGGGTCTCGTCGACTTGGGCTACATCCACTGGTGCTACGTAGGTGAAAGACTGCTGCATGCTGATCCCAAGGAACAACTGAGTAACTGGGGTGTCAACCTCCTGCCGCTGCGCTCGAATGGCATCAACCAATGATCTCATCGTATGGCGCAAGTCCTGCATCTCTGCCACAAGCCTAGCGAGCTGCTCTGTCGAAGGCTTATCCGTCTGCACCTGTGCAACAAGAGTGCCATCCTGGTCAGTGCTCGTCTCACCCAAGCTAACTCTGACCTCGGCCCTCGCTGCATCACTCTGAGTCCCCGTAGTCATCGGTGGAAAGGCTATAAATAAAGATAGGATTCGATAAGAACACGGAAATCGAATCACAAGGATATGAATCATCAAGGAAGGAATTTCAAGAAATTTGTACTTAGGCACTTTAGGCGAAGTACTGCATCGTGAGTATGTTGCAGACATACACACACTACATTACTCCGCTTAGGTTACCTACTCCATCATACCAAGGTCATCCTACACTCCGAAAGGTAAAACCGCGCTCTGATACCAACTTTGTCACGACCCGAAATTTGGCATGTGACGGCCCTAATACTACGCAACGCCTACAGACGTAACGCAGTAAAAGAAAACCAAAACCCAGAAATCTAAACCATGGAAATACGGAAAAGATAATAAAAGTTTTTGAAACATTTGAAATCAAAAGCCAAATTATTTAAAAGAGTCCATTTTTTTCTTTAAAATTTTGGCAGCACCCCCTTTGTAAAACAAGCCCCCAAAAAGGGTACAACATAAATATAAAGTAAAGCATCCCAAACGGGAGCAAAATCCATGCCCAACGGCGGAAAACAACATCACAACAGATATACGACGCCTAGCGAAGAAATAAGAGACAAAAGAAAGGAAACTGTATAAAAAGCAACAAATCCACAATAATATACAATATCGTCCTCACCAAGTCTCTAAGTCACAACATACTAGTAATAGATGGAGAGTACAAGATACAACGAATATACAACACAAAATACAGATAACCACCAAAACCCACCTAAGCAAAACAGAACTCTGTGAGCCGATGCGGTATCTGTAGCGAAAGATGATAGATAGGTGAATAGCTTGTCTCGACTACTCTGGAGAAACACCTGCAAACACTGTGGCACAACGGGGGTGAGTTGCCAACTCGTGAATAGTAAATAACATATGCAGGTAATCGCAAGTATGCACGTACAGCATGAATCTAAGATATGAAATTTTGCAGTAATAACAGGTCATATGAGTATGAAATAATGGAAAGTACACTAACCAGTACCACCAATATATAAAGCAATAATGATATGACAACAGTATGCAATAATCATGCACTTGGGATATGAGAATGTAAATGTGCAACACTCATGAAAGGTACACTAACAGGTACTACTAATACATGAAACAGTGCACAAATAGATAAAGGTGAGGTATGGAGTGAAATATGTCATTTCCACGGAATCCTGATCTCGTGGTAGGATCACAATCCATCAAGACAAATCAAATCCCAATTCCTGAAATCAGCCCCTAAATTGGCTTTCATATCATCTAAGTATTGCATCACCTCAAGTTCACAATATTAAGTATATCTCGTATATCCCAAATGTACAACGTCAAGTATATCTCACATATATCGAATGTATAACATCAAGTAGATCTCACATAAATCGAATGTACATCATCAAGTAGATCTCACATATCTAGTATGTACAATATCAGGTATATCTCACATATATCAAATGTACAACATCAAGTGGATCTCACATATCTCGAATGTACAAGAGCAAGTGGATCTCACATATCTCGTATGTACAATATCAAGCATATCTCACATATCTCGAATGTACAACAGCAAGTAGATCTCACATATCTCGTATGTACATCATCAAGTGCATCTCACATATCTCGTATGTACAATATCAGTATCCAATCTCAATGAATCTCTTATATCCTGAATCAAAACTCCAGCACAATTCTAACATCCTAAATATAATGTCAAAGATAAATATGATGAGGTCAATACACATATATTAGCGTCCCATTCCATTAATATTGGTGTAAGGGCATATATAACAGCGGCTCAATCCCCTGTTATATATACAAAGGAGTAATTAGAAATATCATGAAACCAATGTGCCAAGCATCGACACAGAAATACTGATCCATCAGGTGCTGTCTCCACGACTGGCCCCCTGATAAGTACGTATCACACGCTATCCGAAAAGCACGAGTGCCTAGCTCTGACCCCCGTCTTTCCACGTATCCATACGTACATGACTCCCAACGGTATCGCCATGATAACCGCCGAGTCACTGGTAATGTTACCGGATGGTATGGTTTCCCTGCCAGGCTCAACGGCATATACCTTCGATCTTCTTGCCCCGGGTACCTCCGGGCCCCACCATGTACCCTCATACGGCTCACGACGCCTCCTCGCATGGGGTATATATATCAGCATCGATAAATCTCATGGTGGATGCTATAATATCATATCAAGGAAACCGGGTTTTTCAATGTATGCATAATTTCATGAACTACCACGGTCCCCAAATCCAGAAAACATCATGAAAAATCCATATAACAATGCGATAATCCATGAATAAAGTATACGCAACATAAAAACTGTAATGAAAGCGTATAAAGGAAAAGCATAGCTTTAACCAGATATATATGAACACATGAATGGTATAGCAGAAATATAGGTATCTACCTATTTGTGATGATGTGATATACCTATCAGGTATAAGTGAAGTATGAAATGCAAGGTACACCTGTAGCTATGTCCTTAGGTGTGTATGTACCTATCACTAATGGTACACTACCCTATAGGTATACAGGTAACTATATGTCAAATGCGATAAGAAATATGAATCAATGTCACAATGTCCCTAACTAAGCAATATAACATCTATAAGTGGTTATTTGTGTGATATGGTAATTATTGACGGTGTGTGTAGCATACATACAGTGCTCATGCAACATAAATCGTCAATAATATTTGCAGTGTCCTACTACTACTAGTCCAGGCACACTACATCTAATTAACAGGGTAAATGCGCAATTCTAAACATGACATCGAATATGCGACAAGTTAAATCTCTAGCCCAGACGCATAACGCCATGCGGGCGATTCCCCTGTAGATGTTAAATCTACTCACCAACACTCCAAGCTAGGTGAATCCTACCACCTGCTTCCCCCTGTGGTAGTGTCCGTAGTCTCCGCCTGCGAACCTGCAACATATAAACAACAAGCAAATATATAAATTTATAATAACTCTAAAACACGAATCAACTACACAAAACAACCTCTTAAGTGTTCGTATCGTGGCTAACGTGCGTAGCGACACGACGAAAACAACTTAAGAGCAAAACCACTCAAACTGCACGACCCGTGTCGTATCACGTATCGCGCGGACACAAAACACTAGAAACTACCTAAGTGATCCCAGATTTTTACTACTGTGAAAACTAAACAAACAAACAATACCAACAGAACCCACACCACTGCAGACACCAACACACAGAAACCCAAACCCTAGCCCCTCACCATGGCCGGCGTCGCCGCACCACCCCTTTGCCGTCGCCGGCCCTGGCCGGTGGCCTGGGTGTCATGCCTCAGGTTGTGCTCCAGTGTCACAGGTACATCACTAAAATTTTGTTTAGTTTTTCAGTAAATTTCCCGGATCACAGCAGGTTCTAGATGTCACAAACCGACACTAAAATACGATATTTCGTGACAAAACCTAACTTAAACCAATCAAACTGAAACTAACAAACTACAAAGTACAAAAACTGACTAAAGAAGAGATAAGGATCATTACCTAGCTGAAAGAACACAAAGATCCAAGCTTTAGGCACTCCAAAGCAAGCAAAAGAGAAGACATGAAGAAAAATGGAATTTTGTGAACTTTTGATGAAGACTTGAGGATTTATGAATGAATTGTGAAGAAATGAGATAAAGAATTGGCTAAGGGCAGTAGAGGGAAGAGAGGGCTCGGCCAAGAGAGAGGGGGAGAGAGAGAGAGAGAGAAATTTCCAAGAAAAACAATGAATTAAATGCATTCACACACACACACTCACATTCATGCACCTTCTCATCAATTCTTTTCTATTCTTTTCTTTTCTTTTCTTTTCAACTTAAATCCTTGTCCACACAATCATTTAGATGTTATGTGGTTTAGATTCACACAAGAAAAATTTAAAGAAAAGACGCAAAGAGAAGATTTCCAAAATGTGCAAACCGCATTAAAATAACATTAAAATTGGGAAAAATTCAAATTGGACCAAAACGTCCCATATACCTCCAAAGTTTGCGCACTAGCTTTATTTTTGCTAAACTAGGTGCTGGTAAGTCTATATGGCCGTTTGATCACAGTCGGTATAAAACAGAAAATACCGACGAATTTCACCTAAAAACGAAAACATTCACAAAAAGATTTCTAAAACGTTACATGGACCCGGTCGAGACCGAGTGGCAAGAATGCCACGATAGAGGCGAGGAGCCTAGTGAAGATACTCAATACCGGAGATAGATATTAACATGACGGATATTCAGAGGATACTGACCAGGGCTATGGATATCGAGGGGCGACCGATCTATTGAGATTGTGTCGACGACATCTGGATTTGCGTGTGGTGATGGACACGAGTGATTTGATGATTTAGGGTGTCGATGTTGGACACCCATACATTGATGTTGTGCGATCATACGAGATATATCGTTAAAGTTGATATATTTTAGTAGCCGACCAGGACTGCTCCGGGGGACAGTACCTGAACACTATTTTACCTGTTGAAACATATAAAAGGGTTTCTAAAAGAGCTATAGTCTTATTGTTTTAACATGTCTAGATTGATATAAGGATCTTTAAAACTGTAAAACCCTTAAAACTCATTACTAAATAGAGAGATGTTTATCTTAAATAAAATACATATAATACTTAATACTATTATGTCTACTTTTATGCTGTGACATACGTATCCCATGGCTATTTTAAAAGGGGTTTTACATACATATTTTGGCTACCTGATAGGCTTATACCTGGATACAGGTCATACACACACACACACACACACACACATATATATATACACACACGCATATATATATATATATGTATATATGAGATGATATATTTTGGGTTTACGTGATGGATAGGGTTGCATTTACAGTACTTATGAATTATTTTATATAAGTACAGGATATAATAGTATTATACTTTATGACCTAGGATATCGTTGTGCATTTCGATTTCTACCTTGTGATATACTTGTATTCATTGAGTTGGTAACTCAACCATGTTGTGCCCTAGTTTCATGTAGGATACCACTCGAAGGATCAGCGGCTTGTGGCACATGCTTCTTTTTTGTGATTGCTTTGGTAGGTAGGCTACTGTTGCATCATACCCACACTTGTCTATATGTATATTCTTTTGTATCTATTTAAAACTGTTAGTGATATATATTCCCTAGAGGCCATTATTGTATATTATAGTGGATGCTTGGACATATATATAGAGGACTTTCTTGCTCGACATGATAGTATGTTATCTGGTTGCTCTTTATCTTAACATGTACACTTTTATTTTTATACTGTCTCTCTGATACATGTTGATAAAGCGCTTAGGATGTTAACTTGAATACCAGGACTATGATGCAGATCATACAAGTGGGGCTTGCGTAGTCCACAAGAACATCCTTTAACAGTTCCTAGTCGAGGGTATCGAGATAGGGCATCGATATTCCAGAGTAGACTAGTGTGTAAATTTCTTGACCTTGTATGGGGTGATGGTTGATCCTACAACCATTGGTGTTTGACATCAATGATTGTACACAGGTGCTAATTAGAGAATGGGTACACCGAACATGACTTGCCGAGAACTCCTAGATGGTACCATACCTATCGTCAGATAGTAGTTCTCTGGTGACACTTATAAAGGTTAGTCTACAGACCCGAGATTGTCATAGAGTCTTATGTGGTTCCCATTGTGCTTTGATTTCCTCCCTACCACGGCTCAAAGGAGTCGTGCAAACAGGTGGATTTTGGGTACAGTCCCGAGTCACATGGAGGCAATGAGCGATAGGAGGGGTTTCGTCTCTCCCGATATTGGGAGTTGATGTTGCGCTATGCTCGATTGGCTATAACAGCATGTCCCTGGCCAAGGCTGATGAGATTTACCGGTAAGTGTTATCAGTTATTTCTCGAACGGTTATAGGACACACATCGGCATGACTTATTAACTTACTGGGGTCTGAAGATTCCACCCCCAGAATCGACATGCGACATATCAAACGAAGAGACCGGACTATACGGTAAATGTTTCTTATAGTCTTTGCAGGAGTTTGGACAAGCTTGCTTGTTGATCTTCTATTTGCTCAATACCTGGGTAGCCGTTACGTCCAGCTAGTATCGCTGACGGATTGTGGGTGACTAATGTGATCATTACCTACTGCTGGTGTATTGACGAGTCTTTATAGTCCCACACAGAGGTTTCCTAGCGCAAGAAAAACGAAGTAAGGCACATATGGTGATTTGTGCGGGAGCATGATTAAATACGAGTATGTGATACCATATTCTAATCTTGCGATATTTGATATCGGTTAGGTTATATGTGATATAACCAGATTGTTGAATCAAGTGTTGATTCAATGATATATTATATGTATATATAAATTTTATATCGGCCGGTTATATATGATATGATTGGATTATTGAATCAAGTGTTGATTTAATATAAGGTATTGAATAAAAGTCGGTTATATGTGATATGACCGGGTTATTGAATCAAGTGTTGATTCGATAATGAGATATATATATAAGTGATATTAGTCGGTTATATATGATATGACCAGATTATTGAATCAAGTGTTGATTTAATAATTTGATATATATTAATATATTTGATATATAAATATGTATTAACTAATATTAGCTCACTAAAGAATTTCTTCTTTTTGAAATACATTTAATATATATATGATATATATTAATATATGAATTTATATATTGTATACTTCTTGATGATACATTGAACATGGGTATGTAAGACTCACACCATCACCTAAAGATTATTGGGTATTTATTTATTAAGAGTAATTCAAAAATTAGGTGGAAATGGGCATGGCTTGAGATGCTTGTAGAAGCATGTAGAAACCATGACTCATCCCACTAGATATTTTATAACCCAACCATTATTTTTAGCCCATGGTTAACTCTCATTCTAGACTAGAGATTTTTTTCATCACACAAGTTCATCTTCTTCCTCTCTAGGTTTTCTTGAGGTGAAGAAAGAAAAAGAGATTTTTAAAGTGAGCAAAATTCCTACTTCATCAACCTAAACTCATCTAACCTATATGTTTAAGTTGTTAGCTTCACTAATACTTGATTAGTGAAGCATTAGCTTGAGTTAGAGTAAATTCATGGTGGATCATCTTCCGGCTCGAAGATGACGAACCAAGCTCGTTCCTTTCACCAAGTGGAGTCAAAGAGGAGTTCTAGGGAGCACTACTTGGGGCTAAGGGACTACTGCTTAGAGTTTTAGAAGTGAAGGACCAGTCTACAAAGGTTGTATTCTCTATTCACTTAGTGTAAAACTTGTTTACATGCCCTATAAACCTTAATTCTCTAGTTAGATTCTAGGTTAGTGTAGCATAGCACTCTAGATTTTTAAAAATTGCATATATAATGCATGCTAAACCTAGTGGTGGTGCTAAGACACACTTTCATGGTATCAGAGCCAAGCTAGAGCACTCGATTTGGTCTTGACGACGTTAAAGTGTTCGATCGAAGTTCAAAAACCCGCGCTTTACTAGTTTTTGTCCATTTTTCAAAAGTTGAAAATTTTTCAGATTAAAAGTATGTAGAAATATGTACAGGGTATTTAATGGAGCCCCAAGAAATATGAAGGCTCAAATCGACCAAATGGCCGTGGAACCGCTTCGTAACCTAGGGTTAAGTCGCAGTTCCGCCACACTTTTGGTGAGTTAGGGACTTTTGTTTCATGTGCTGCTCCATGTTGATATTTGGTATTTTCTGGGTGTTTTTAATGAGACTCAAGTTGTTGAGATCTATGTGATTTGTGGGTGTTTGAGATATTGATCGAAATATTTAATATCGTCTAGGTTTATTTGATATGTGATGCAATACTTGGAATCCACATTAATTAGTTTTGTGAAAACTAGTTTGTGTTTTCTATATCTAGCATTTTAGTCTAATTTGATTGGTTGCCACGGAGTTTCGATTTGGATCAAAACTTTATTGCAATCCCGTATTGTATGTGAACACTCACCATGTAACACTACTAGATAGCCACGCCCCATAACCCCGACCAAGTGACTGTAGGAGAACCCTGATGCTAAAAGCATCCAGACGGGTGCTCGTGGTGTTCCATCAAAGTGCACTTCGTTGACGGCATCGGGGGTGCGGCAATCTACTAAAATTCCCGATGAGCATTCGATCATTTAATCAGGAATCTTGTTGAACTACCCGACTTGAAATTGAAAAGTGTTTTCAATTTGAGACATAAATGCAAGATTTACAGGGTTAGGCATGAAATCCGAGATATGAGATATTGCGGGTTTATGATGTCTAAAGACAATGCAGATTCTAGTTATTGTAGTTTTCATTTCTTTTCTGCAATCGTAAGTGTAATATATGGCGTATCCTCGATCTCGCTGCTATATGTCAACGACATTCGGGATATGCATATTTACTTATGTTGATGACATATGATGTTATGTATTGCTATGATATATTATATTGGATCGTCGTGATTAAATAGCCGAGGGTTTTTACGTGAGATGAGAGTTTTTCTATTTTCATTCATGTAAAATTGTATGTAATATTCTTTTATTGGGACACTTCCGGGTTGAGGATGATGTCACTATTGATATATATTATTTACTTTTCCATATTATTATAGTCCCAAGGCAGAGAGCATAAGTAACCGGGTTCTAGAGTCCAGTGGGAGACCATCTCGAGGAGTCGAGACCGAGTCTCCTAACTCTAGAATTGGCAGGGTCACTAGCCACTCTCGTAGGGGTCTAGGGGTGTGGGTTTGGCCATTCATCACGACCGTGGAATCTGTGTTTTTCATTACTGGCTAAATTTAAAACACGGACCTCCTAGTATATCCAATATTTCAAATGTTGTTTCTTCTGTCTCGGTTATGTGATGAGATCATATAAATGCCTGAGATGAATGCTATATACATATATATATATATATGATATATATAATAACGATGTTATGTTTTGCACCCGCGCTAGTCCAGCCTCCGCACTGTCATTAGTTAAGTAACCTAACGATGCATGACGGGGCCCCGTGGCGAACGCGGATGGCATAAGCATAAGTTCTACTTTCGTTTCTTCTATGATGTTTAGGAAACATAAATGATGGGATGTCATTAATGAAAAGAAAAGAAACCTAAAGATGTTGTAGAATCAAAATTTTCAAAAAGGTAGCTATGGTTTTTGCTTTGCATAGCGGTATTCCTTTTATGAATATCCAGCACCTCATTCGATGAGGAAAGAGCCTAGATCCCTTCACCGGGAGTGACCTCTTTAGCAAAACTAGCAAATGCTACAACCCACTCGGCTTGTTTTAAAAACTATTCAATTTTAAAAGCAGAGCTTAAACCACTTCTTTTCAAATCATATGATTCTACAACGATATCAAGTTCTTTACGATAAAGGTTTTCATCAAAACCAGTCGTAGCCCTCCGTCATTTCAGATAAGTGCTATTTAGTATTCGTGCTGCGTTTGTTGACCATAGCCAAGGCGTAGTGTATGGTAGCTGATTAGTGCTTATCTGCAGCATATGATGCGATTGGATTAGGGTAATCGAACGGCTTTGTTGACCATAGCCAAGGGTCGTACGGGTGGGTTTAATTCAATCAGGAAATGACAGGTTGAACTTGGCTAGCGCTTATAATTTGTTGACCATAGCCAAGGTCATAAGTCGGTAGGGGTAAAAAAAGATATTGGGAATTTCAAGTGTTGAAATTTGCAATGAGATTGCATGCCTTCTATGAGATAGTTGGATCCCGATACGCGCTGCGAGTAAGAGTTACTCCTAGAAGAGTTTTCCACTTTACAATTAGCTGATCCAGTAGGTGTTTAAGAAATGTGTTAACGGGGTTATGCCCCTGCGGAAACGAGGTTTTCTAATTAGTTCCATGCGAAAACATGGGAGACTTCCTTGGAGTACCAATACCTGCCCGACTGACCGATTGGTGAACTTGTAGGGTGTAATTAATCCAGACTAATCTTACCTTTTAGGGTATGAAAGGATTTGATAAAAATGGTGGGAGCCATCCTGATTAGATAAGATAATAACCAATCTAATCTTGCAAGAACACACGCTAAAGTGTTTTCTTCTCTCTCTCTCCAGGTACCGACCATGACACGCCTTAATCAAGATAATAATATGGATATATTGACCGAGCCCGCTTATTATACTAAGATGGAGAACGTCGGTTCCGCTTTTTCTTCTGATTATCATAAGTCTGAGCAAGGAATAGGGGAATATCAGGATCCCTACGCAACCTGAACGAAGAAAGAGCATAATGATGCATCTTCTTCGGGTGTGTTTGTTACCAAGAATTGTTTCTCAGTATGCTCTACATCCTTGGTATTGGATACCGGATCAGGATCCCACGTATGTAATTTGTTACATAGGTTAAGAAGAATTAGAGAATTGGGAAAGGATGATAAGTCTCCAGTAGTAGGGAATGGTGCAATTATCACAGCCAAAGCAGTTGGCGATCATCACCTAGTATTACCAAATGGTAATACAGTGATTCTAAATGACTGTTATTACGTACCAAAAATTATGTGTAATAAAATATCAATTTTTTTATTAGATAAATAAGGATATAACTTTGTACTAGAGAAAAATGTTATGAACATTTTCTTAAATCAAGTGTTGATTAGATTTGGTACGTTGTATAACGGTATATACGTTCTAAATCAATCTACACTTCTAAACAAACAGATAACACACAAGTGGAAAAGTTCAGAATTGAACGAAGCCTTCTTGTGGTATTGTAGACTTGGTCATATCAATGCGACCATACTAGTGAAGTTGCATAAAAATGGATATTTGAATCCATTCGAATTTACATCTTATGAAACTTGTCAGTCATGTCCCAAAGGTAAGATGACCAAAACTGCGTTTAATGGACATGGAGAAAGAGCAACTAAACTCTTGGGACTTATACATAGTGATGTATGCGGTTCTATGTCTACACATGGTAGGAATGGTTCTTCATACTTTATTATATTCACCGATGATCTCTCAAGATTCGGACATGTTTTCTTGTGGAAATACAAATCTGAAACTTTTGAGAAATTCAAGAAATATAAATACGAAGTTGAGAACCGGACGGGTAAAATTAATAAAGTTCTTCGATCTAATCGAGGAGGAGAATACTTGAGCATGAAATTCTGAGACTACTTAAAAGAGAATGGGATTCTCTCTCAGCTTACTCCTCCGTATACATTGTTGGCTATAGTGTCCTCAAGTCAATTATTGAATCGCAGGCACGCGATTGTGATGATTGAAGGAGGACCAATATGGGGAGAACAGTTTTACTCGAGATGATAGTATTCCATCTGGTTTGTCTTTATCATCATGTACAGCATTATGTGGCATTACAGATCACTATTACATATTGGTAGAGCCCATAGGATTCTTGCTTGACTACCAGCATTATGATGGCTATTATATACTTGGGAGCTGGGTGGTCTATAAGCACATCCTTAAATGTCCCCAGTCGTTGGAGTATTGAGACTGGGTATCGATACTCTATAGTAGACTAGTGTATATTTATCGAGACCCCGACGAGGGGCAATGGCCGATCTCATAAGACATTGGTGTCAGTTAGTCACCTACGATAGTATACAGGTGCTCATTGGGTTATCACTACACCGGACGGACTCGCTGGAAACATGCTAGTTGGTATTATACCTATTGTCAGATAGCAGTTCCCAGGTGACATGAGTACAGGTTAGTCTGTCGACCTGAGATCGTCATTTGTCTCGTGTGAGTTTCTACTGTGCTTTGATTACTATCCTACCATGGCTCAAAGGATTCATGCAAATAGGTTTTAGTTGGGTACAGTCCCGAGCCATATAGAGGCAGTGAGTGGATCGTCGGGGATTCGTCTCTCCCAGTATTGGGGGTTGATGTCGCATTGTGCAAGGGTGGCCATCACCAAAAATCCGTGGCCACGGTGGATGAGAAATACTGATTTGGATTGGTAGTTTCTCAGTGGGTGATGGGCTTCATATCGACATGAAATATTGCGTTATTAGGGGTTTGATTTTATCCACCCCTCTAGACCCGATATGCAATACTCTTAGACGAACAGACCGAACTGTATGGAGGTTGTCACAAACAGGCTCAGTAGAAGTTTGCATGAGCTTCCTCTTCGGGCTTCCAATCACTCAATACCTGGGTAGTCGTTACATACAACTAGTGTCGCCGACGTGCTTGTGATTAAACCCACTGCCAGCATATTAACGAGTCTTTAGATTCCCACACAGAGGGTTTTCCTGTTTCTGGTGAAATGATGTTGTAGCTGTATTGAATACGTGCAGGGTTCCGATCGATTGATTGTACTTTGTACCCGGACTTTTGATCGGACAATTGATGATACTAGCTGGCTCGGGTTTGAGCCGGATTATTAAATCACGTATTGATTTAATAATTTACATATATGTATATATATATATATCGATATGTATATTCTAGTAATATGTTCTTTGTGTTATTCTATCTCTTTGGGTATTCGTATTTCGGTACGAATACAGGTATGTATATACAATAGAATGTAATCCGTATTTTTGCTAGAAAACATTCTAGAACGTGAACACCTCATTTTAGGGTTTGACCATTTATTATAAATGGATAAATGAGGTGGCATGAATGTGATGGGAGTATGGTGACGACCATGCTTTCATAGTTTGCACAAATGAATTATTAATTCATTTGTGCATACTATTCAAGTATGGTTTGTATATTTTAATTAGAAAAATGTTTACAAAACCTAGCCATGAGATTTTCTCTCTCATGGATGCTTCATTATTTTGTAGATGGTTCATTTCCTTGAGCTCTCATCTTCTCACCATTTAGCTTCACTCCCTCTCTAGCTTTCATGGTTTTCCTCCACCTTCATCTTCCACCTCCTCTCAACCCTCTCATATGTTGAGAATCATGAGAGGAGGTGAGATGAGATAGATTAACTCTTAGAACATTCACTACATCCTAGGCATTCTAGACTAGCATCCTAGAATCCCTAGTTTCTTCACTTGCATTCCTCGATGTGGAGCTAGAGCCATGACTGCATCCCTCAGGTGGATCATCTTCGATGGAGGAAGACCAGCAGCCAAGCTTGTTCAAGCACGCCTCAAGGAGCTAAGGAACTTGATGGAAGACCGAAAGACTAGGTTCATTCAGTACAACTCCTTTAACCCTTTAATTTAGCTCTTTGTTATATGCTAGTATAGGTTTATGGTTCGATCTTGAGCGGGTTTTGTCTGCGAAAAAAAATTTTAAACGCCTATTTTTGTTCCGCATCAGCCACGGTAGATGGCCAGGGCACAGGTGAAAACCCAACATGGTATCAGAGCTACCCATAAACCAATAATAGCTAGTTTGCACGAAGTTAGAATATCGATTTTCTGAATCAAAGTTCCGTTTTCACATGCTTGCTGTCGATTTTGAAAAGTGTTCAAAAATCTTGCAGTGTATCTTGAAATACGTGCTGGCATTTGTAGAGAATCACAAGACATTTGAACACTTGAACCATCAAAATGCCCGTGGAACCGCGGCAATACATGGCTATTGGCGGCGGTTCCACGTCCACCTTGTGGTAAAAGTGCACCAAATTTCTTCTGGCATTCTATTTAATGGAAATTTGATTTTTGGGAAATTTAGTTTTGGCCCAGATTTGTTTAAACTGCTGGTTTGCATTTGGGACCAATTTGGAAAAGTTTAGTTGATCAAAATTTTAACTGTGTGTTTATCAGTACATGTGATGATATCTGCGACCATGAATAT
Source organism: Agapanthus africanus (assembly GCA_030015575.1). Classification (NCBI taxonomy): domain Eukaryota; kingdom Viridiplantae; phylum Streptophyta; class Magnoliopsida; order Asparagales; family Amaryllidaceae; genus Agapanthus; species Agapanthus africanus. The sequence continues at coordinate 410,489,135 of JASDDO010000026.1, forward strand.
TATTGAGCGGTACAACCCGACTAGTTGCTATATGTTCAACTAGCTGGGTTTGCGAACATAATATTCACGTTGATGATCTGTGTTGTGCTGATATTGTGGTTGGATTCTCGTGGTGGATAGCCTGTAGTGAAATGGTAGTAGTACAGTTCAGATTCATTTGTATATTCAGTATTGCGGGGCAAGCGTCCGACATGCGGATAGTCGTCTCTGCCAGATTGTATATTTTTTATTGGGGCATGATCGGGTTGAGCTCGATGTCGCCATTGTATAAATATTTTTCTTTTCTGTACTATCATCACCCCATGGTGGAGTGCACGGATAGCCGGGTTCTAGAGGGCAATGGGACCGCATCTCATGGCGTTGAGATGGAGAGGCCTTATTCTATAATTGGCGGGCAATTCACCGCATTCGTAGGGGGTATCGGTTGACCCACGGAGAGGCACTCAAGTTTCCGGATCCCGTGAAGTGCTGGGTGGCCCATTCAGTTTGTTGATTGGGGTTGCATCACTTTTGGGATTGGCATGTAACTTGCTGTGCTCATAGGGGTCCAGGTTTACATTGCACAGGCTATCCACACGACTGGGAAACGTCGGGTTTCATTTGCAGCTCAAAGGAAACCCGAGGCTCCAAGATTATCCACCACTCTGTGTTGCTGGCAGAGATTATGTGATGTTACTTATATCATGCCTAGGACGAATGTTATTGTCACGACCTAAAATTTGGGCCGTAACCGGCACTTAAACTACGTAACATCTACAGGCATACGCAACTTAAGTAAGACAAAATCCAGAAATCTAAACCACCCAAAACTGGATAAACGGAGAAAAACATAGTTTAAAACATTCGAAAAATTACAAGTAAAATCTTTAACTCTAGTTTTCTTTCTTGAAAATTTCGGCAACACCTCCTTTGTAAAAACTAGCCCCGAAAACGGGTACAACATAGAAAAAATATAAAGCATCCCAAACGGGAGCAAAATCACGCCCAACGGCGGAGACAACCACCACAAACATATATACGACGCCGAAGCGAAGAAATATAAAAGAAAACTGCAAAAAGAAGTAAAACTTTCAATAAAACCTGCTCGCACGAGCACGGCACCCAAAGTCACCAAAATAATAATACAACACCGAATCCTGACAACTCGTCTCTAAGTCATATACAAGAAGTGTTAGATGGAGAATACTAGATCCAATCAAAAAGATATACAATGTACAAACAGATAACCGCAACCCATCTAAAACCAAAGGCCTCACAGCCAACCGTAGCGGTAACCGCAAAAATAGTGATGATAAAACGTTCTGCCGCGACTACTCAGAGGGTAAGTCTTGAAAAACACTGTGGCACAACGGGGGTGAGTTGCCAACTTGTGAATAGTAATTAACGTCAAACTGTAGTCGCAAGTATGCACAAATAGCGATTAATCTATCACAGATAATCCGATAGCATAAGTATGACAATATGAATATGCAACAATCTTGTAAAGGTACATCATCAGGGTAATACAACTATATGAAGCAATGCATATCAAATAATCTTGTGTGTGTGATGATATAATAAAATCTCATGTAAAATCATCAGCATGGAAAAAATCCAGTGTCCCTCACTGACACATCAAATCCCAAATCCTCAAGCACCGCATCCCAGATCGGCCCTCACATCCGGTAAGTCTCATGGAACCTGAGTGTTCGACATCGACGCCTGAAACATTATGAAAACATATACCTGTGAGTGTATGTGTGTGTGTGTGTAAGTATGAGGATATCAAGCCCGTATGTCCACCGACGATACGTAGAAATCATGGAAAACCTGAGTGTCAAACACCGACACTCGAAACATCATGAAACACATGTCTAGTATCGACACGTAAAACCTCATAACTCAGGCACTGTCACCACGATTGGCTCTGACGATATGTCATACATCACTCCGGTCGGTATCCTCCTGATAACTGGCGAGTCCAAATAAAATCACCGGTAGGTAGTGGTCCCTCTGCCAGGTTTATCGTCTACACCACGAAATCACCACTCGCCCCGGGGTACCATACCGGGTTTACCATGTACCCACAGACGGTGCCTCCCGCTCCTTGAATCGGGTATCACAAACCAAATCTCAGAACCAAGAAATCACATTGTGGACGCACAAAAATATCATATCAAGAAAAACCGGGTTTTCAAACAATATATAGTTTTCTTGAAATACCCCCACGGTTCTCAAATCCATAAATCATATGAAATCTATATCTCAATGCGTAAATCCATGAAAAACTGATATATGCAACATAGAACAATATGAGCATATCAAGGGAAAGCCGCTCTTTTAAATGAATCCAGCTTTAAAATATATCTTGCGGTTCCCAAAATCCTCCGAAAACAAGTGCAGCATCATATGTGGTGTACATGTAATTATAGAAAGGTTTCAGTATCTACATGTAAGCAATTATGTATGATGATTTCATAATCACAATAGTCAACGTCTCAATATCACATGTCAAAACAATACCACTCAGGGTATGTGTAACTATATCAAAATATGTGGGTGTACATATCAATATGTGTGCATCATGTACATGTAGTTGTAATCGAGTATGTGGGTGTACATGTCAATATGTATGCATGATGTACAAGTAGCTATAGTAAGGTATACGTGAAATGGAATAAAAGTTACTATCTTAACTATCAATGTCTAATACAATATCACTTTTGTATGTGTCAACAATATCTCATATGCACAATAGGATAAGGTTCACTGCCTCAATTATCCCTCTCCACAACAATAATACGTATGTATGCGGGTTATGCGTGTCATAGCAATTACTGAAGGTGTGGGTGTAACATACAATTTAGTGCTCGTGCAACATGAACCGTCAGTAATGTGTTATATCTAAAGTTACAAGTCAAGGTACAACAGATAATACTATGCAATGACGTTCATATGAAATTAACTAACATGTAATAACATACAGCTATCCTATAATATCAGCCACGACGCATAACTCCATACGGGAGATTTCCCCGTAGATGTTAAATCTACTCACCGATGGTCTCAAGCTATGAAAATCCGACCACCTTCTTCCCCTTGTTCGCAACGGCCGAAGTCCCCGATTGCGACGCTATAATTTCACAAACACATAAACAGAGCAAAATCTCAGAAATCAACCAATATAACGTAAAACTACATTTTAAACGATGCACCAACTCCAAACGAACACACAAGTGTCCGTCTAGTGGCTAACGTGCATGACGATACTACGAAACCAATCTAAGTGCAACAGCTGCACAAGATCACGATCCGTGTCGGATAACGTAACACGCGGACTCAAACCATCAGATTATAGGAAAACGATCCCAGATTTTGCATACTGTAAATACTAAAAATTTAAACAGTACCAAACACCCCTAAACCACAGCAGACAACTACCCACAAAAAAACCAACATCCATCTCCCCTCCAAAACCGGTGTCGCCGGAATTTGTCAAAGAGTCGTCGGCCAAACTCGGTGAGGTGGGTCTCATGTCTCAGGTGGAATCTTAGGTTCACTAGCGCATCACTACAATCATGTTTGGTCACTCAGTAAAAATCTAAGACCGCAGCAGATCACAGAGACTCTAAAAAGATACTAAAAATACGATATTGCACTAATCGATACTTTAACTATTCTACACCATAACCAACGAGCTATACATCATAAAAACTCCTATTTAACAGTTTAGAGATTATACCTAACAACCTTTGTTCCCAAGATGCAAGCTTTCCTAGCTCCAAGTGATCAAAGAAGCTAAATCAAGACTTGAAGTGGTTTTTGTGAGATTATTTATGGAATTTTGGAGATTTAAATGAGCTTGGAATTGTTGCAAATGGAAAAGAATTGATCAAGGGCAGAAGGAAGAAGGAGGCTCGGCCAATAGAGAGAAGGTGAGGAAATTGTGTGGAGTTTTCTAGCCAATTCTTGCAATAAATGCACATAAATGCACATTCATGCACATGCCACCTCTCCCATTCATTTCTTTTCTTTAACTTAAATTCTTTGCACAAAACAAATATCTAGATATTAGTTGGAAGGTTTGTTTTACTCAAACTTGATTTATTTGCCAAGATAAAATTTTAGGAGAAGTTTCCCAAACCCAAAATGTAAATACCACATTAAAATAATATTAAAATAGGGAAAAATTCTATTTGAATCAAAACATCCCATATACCCTCAAAGCTTGCGCACTAGCTTTATTTTAGCTAAACTAGGTGCTGGCAAGTCTATATGGACGTTAGATCACAGTCGGGTTAAAACGAAAATACCGATAATTTTACCCTAAAACGGAAAAAATTCGCATAACGATTTCTAAAACGTTACAATCTCCCCGCTTATAGAAATTCGGTCCCCGATTTAAAATTTCATACTAAGCGTACCTTCAAAAAGATGAGGGAATTTCTTCCGCATCTCACTCTCAGCCTCCCATGTGATCTCCTCACTAGTAGGGCTACGCCAATGAACCTTCACAGATGGAAAGGCCTTTGACCAAAGTTTCTTCACCTGCCGATCCAAAAAAACTACCGGCTGCTCGGTGAACGAAAGATCGCGCTCAAGCTGAACGGTCTTATGCTGAATCATGTGAGAAGGATCATGAAGTTATCCACGAAGCATCGACACATGGAACACAGGGTGAACATATAGAAAACTGGGCGGGAGCGCCAAACGATAAGCAACAGAACCCACTCGCTCAAGGATCTCGAAAGGACCTATAAATCTGGGACTGAGCTTCCCTCTCTTCCCAAATCGCATAACGCCCTTCAGCGGAGAAATCCTCTGGAATAAATGATCCCCTACTGCGAACTAAAGTCTACGACGACGACGGTCGGCATAAGACTTCTGTCGGCACTGGGCTGCTCTCATCCTGTCCTGAATCAGCTGGATCTTCTCCGTAGTCTCCTGAACTAGCTGGGGTCCTAAAACCAGACTCTCACTAAGTTCGGTCCAATAGACTGACAATCGACACTTCCTACCATTTAAAGCCTCAAAAAGTGCCATCTGAATAGTCTCCTGAAAGCTGTTGTTGTAGGAGAACTCAATCAACGGCAAGTGACGATCCCAACTGCCACCAAAATCAATCACACATGCACGGAGCATTTCCACCAGAGTCTGTATAGTCCGCTCCGACCGACCATCGGTCTGTGGATGAAAAGGGTGCTAAAACTCAACCGGGTACCCAAAGCTTCCTGAAGCTTCTGCCAAAGACGGCTTGTAAACTGGGTGCCTCTGTCGAATACTATGCATGTGGGAACACCATGAAAATGCACAATCTCATCTATGTACAACTGAGCATACTGAGCATAACCGAAAGTGGTCTTTACTGGAAAGAAGTGAGCCGCTTTCGTCAACCGGTCAACAATCACCCAAATGGAGTCATACCCTCTACTGTTCCTGGGTAGACCCATAATGAAGTCCATGGAAATTTGCTCCCATTTCCACTCCGGAACGGGTAAAGGCTGCAACTCTCCAGCCGGTCTCTGATGCTCAGCTTTGACTTGCTGACAAGTCAGGCACCTCGAAACGAAGTCCGAAATATCGCGTTTCATCCCTTCCCACCAGTAAAAGTCTCTCAAGTCACGGTACATCTTGGTGGAACCTGGATGAACGCTAAAGGCCGACTGATGTGCCTGCTCTAGGATCTCGCGCCTCAACCCATCAGCATCTGGTACACACAAGCGAGTCCCGCATCGTAGCACACCCTGGTCATCAATCATGAACTCCAAAACTGTACCCTGTCGAACAAGCTCAAGAATCTCGGACAAACGGGCATCACTGGGCTGCGCCTCACGGATACGATCAAGTAATAGTGGGCAGGCGGGGACATGAGCAAATTTTCCCCCAGCGGAGGTGAACTCGAACTGCACTCTACCATCACACAAGAGCTGCCAATCTGCAAAAGACTGACGCTGAACTGCGCTCAATTGGGACAAGCTACCCCCGGACCTACGACTCAAAGCATCAGCTACCACATTTGCCTTGCCCGGGTGATAAAGGATCTCCCAATCATAATCCTTCACTAGATCCATCCAACAGCGCTGTCTCAGATTCAGATCCCGCTGCTGGAAGATGTACTTCAAGCTCTTGTGATCCGTGAAGATTTGACACGACTCCTCGTACAAGTAGTGTCTCCAAATCTTCAACGCAAAGACCACCACGGCCATCTCAAGATCGTGAGTGGGGTAATTCTGCTCGTGCTTCTTCAGCTGACTAGAAGCGTAAGCAATCACTCTATCGTGCTGCATTAATACACAGCCGAGTCCCACTCGAGAAGCATCATAATAAATAACATAGCCGCCCGATCCAGAAGGTAAAGATAGAACTGGTGCTGTCGTCAACCGAGTTTTTAACTGCTGTAAACTCTGCTCGCACGCATTAGTCCAAAGAAAAGGAACTCCCTTCCAGGTCAGTCCAGTCAGCGGTGCAGCGATACTCGAGAAATTCTGCACAAAACGGCGATAATAACCAGCTAAGCCCAAAAAGCCGTGGACCTCAGTCACCGATACAGGTCTGGGCCAAAGCTGCACAGCCTCGATCTTCCTCGGGTCCACATGGATACCATCACCAATCACCACATGACCTAGGAAATCCACATTATCAAGCCAAAATGCGCACTTCGAGAATTTAGCATACAGCTGGTGCTTTCTCAATATCTACAAAGCAATTCTCAAGTGCTGCTCATGCTCCTCACGACTCCTAGAGTAGACCAGTATGTCATCAATAAACACAACAATAAACTGGTCGAGGAATGGCCTAAAAATCCGGTTCATCAAATCCATGAACGCTGCTGGCGCATTGGTGAGTCCGAACGACATCACCAAAAACTCATAATGCCCATAGCGCGTACGAAAAGCAGTCTTCGGAATGTCATCATTCCGAACCCACAACTGATGATAACCCGAACGCAAATCAATCTTAGAAAAATGTTTCGCACCCTGGATCAGATCAAATAAATCGTCAATGCGAGGTAAAGGATACCTGTTTCGCACCGTAACTCGGTTCAATTGACGATAATCTATACACAGCCTCAAACTTCCGTCCTTCTTCTTGACGAACAGAACAGGAGCTCCCTACGGCGAAACACTCGGACGCACAAGTCCCATATCAAGCAACTCTTGCAATTGATCTTTAAGCTCTGTCAGCTCTGCCGGAGCCATCCGATAAGGCGGTATAGAAATAGTCTCCGTGCCAGGAATCAGATCAATGCAGAAGTCAATATCGCGTTCTGGTGGCAACCCAGGTAACTCATCGGGAAAGGCGTCGGGAAACTCTCGCACGGTAGGAACCACATCCAACGACTCTACTGTGGCTCCAGTATCATGAATGAAAGCTAAGAATCCCCGACATCCCCTCCTCAAAAGCCGACTAGAGCAAAGGACAGGAATCAAACTGTGAGGGGCGGCACCACGGTCCCCCTGCACAACAAACACTGACTCGCCGGGAAAACAAAACCTAACTGTCTTCTCGCGGCAGCCCACAGACGCATAGCAAGTAGCTAACCAGTCCATGCCCAGCAGAACGTCGAAGTCCAACATCTTAAGAAGGATCAAGTCGACGGATAGATCTCTGTCTCCTATACGGACAACACATGACCGGAACACGTGTCTTGCAACAAACGTCTCTCCCACAGGAGTAGTCATGACAAGCAGCTGTTCTAGCAAACGAGACTCTCGGCCTAACCCCGGCACGAAGTGTGTAGAAATATACGAATGCGTAGATCCCGGATCGAAAAGAACATGTGCATCATAAGAACATACAGAAAGGGTACCTGAAACCACAGCATTGGACGCCTGAGCGTCCTGGTGAGTCAAAGCAAAAACCCGAGCCTGTGCTCTACCAGCTACTGGCTGCCTCTGCCTCTGCCACCTCGTCCTCTCGGCAAAAAACTACCACGAACACGACCTCTCTGAGCAGGAGTGTGACGCGGCGCAACCACAGAAATAAGAGGCAACGCTCTCTGAGGCGGAGAAGGTGGTAAGGTAACCTGGGGTACTGCTGGCCCTCTCTGACGCACCACGGTACAATCCCGAACAAGGTGATGTAGACTGCCACACCCAAAGCACCCATAAGATGGTCACTGGCCCTCCTAGGAGTAAGAGCTAAATAACTGGCCACGTCCCACGTCTCTGCTACTCCTAGTGTCGGAAGGATCTTTGCCCCGGCGTGTAAATCTCCGTCTCTGTATGGATACATCCGTACGAGTCCTCTTCGGTTCCGTAATAACCGATGACTCAGATAGACGCTCCTCCACCAATAGGGCTGCATCCATAGCTGCTGCATACGTGTCGCAATGCTAAATGCTGATGGTTAGGAACAACTGGGTAAGCAGGCCTCGAACAAACCTTTTCACCCTCATCTCTTCAGTCTCCACCAAGTACGGAGCATACACAGACAGCTCGGTAAATAGTACATCATACTCAGACACCGTCATCGCCGGAGTCTGACGTAACGACACGCTCGCGCATCCCTGACACTCGGTGGAAGAAAGCGGGCGAGAAACGACGTCACAAACTCAGCCCAGGTTATAGGAGCAAGACCCGCGGCTCTGCCCCTCTCCAAGGACTCACACCACTTCTAGGCCAGACCCTCCAGACGGAAACTGGCAAACTCCACCCATCTCTCGTCGGAGCATCGGAGCGAACGACAAATCCTGGCCATCCGGTCGATAATCGTCTATGGATCCTCGGTAGCTTCTGTGCCAGTGAACACCGGGGGCCTCACCCTCATGAACTCTGTCAGTGACACGGTAATAACCACCAGAGCTGTAACTGCGATTGCCGAAACTGTAGGTACCATCGTGGTCCCTGCAACGGATGGAACAACTGCCTGCCCCTATGCTCAAATGGCCTCTACTAAAGTCCCCATCATCCGGCACAGATCCTGCATACCATCCTCAATCATAGCAATTTGCTCCGGTATAACAGGCGCACCTCCCTGGTCAGTCCTCGCCTCAGACGAGTCAACTTTGACCTCGGCCCTCGCGGCCGCTCTCTATGCTCTCATAGTCTTTGGCGGCATATAGGCTGGAAATTGAAACAAGATTCGATAAGGAAAGAGGAATCGAATCACAATGATGTATATCCTCACGGAGGAATATCAATCAATTAGTCCTATGGTCACTTAGGCGGAATATCGTGTCGTAAGCATGCCGCGGAACATACACACGCTACGTCACTATGCTTAAGCTACCTACTCCATCATACCAAGGTCATCCTACAATCCGAAAGGTAAAACCTAGCGCTCTGATACCAACTTTGTCACGACCCAAAATTTAGCCCGTAACCGGCACTTAAACTACGTAACGTCTACAGGCATACGCAACTTAAGTAAGCCGAAACCCAAAAATCTAAACCACCAAAAACTGGATAAACGAAAAAAAACATAGTTTAAAATAGTCAGAAAATCACTAGTAAAATCTTTAACTCTAGTTTTCTTTCTTGAAAATTTCGGCAGCACCTCTTATGTAAAAACTAGCCCCGAAAACGGGTACAACATAGATAAAATATAAAGCATCCCAAACGGGAGCAAAATCACACCCAACGACGGAGACACCCACCACAAACATATATACGACGCCAAAGCGAAGAAATATAAAAGAAAACTGCATAACCAAGTAAAATTATCAACAAACCAACTCCCACGAGCACGGCACCCAAAGTCACCAAAATAATAATACAACACCGAATCCTCACAACTCGTTTCTAAGTCATATACAAGAAGTGGTAGATGGAGAATACTAGATCCAATCAAAAACATATATAATATACAAACAGATAACCGCAACCCACCTAAAAGCAAAGGCCTCAAAGACAATCGTAGCGGTATCCGCAAAAGTAGAGATGATAAAACGCCCTGCCGCGACTACTCAGAGGGTAAGTCCTGCAAAACACTGTGGCACAACGGGGGTGAGTTGCCAACTCGTGAATAGTAATTAATATAATACTGTAATCACAAGTATGCACAAATAGCGATTAATCTATCACAGGTAATCCGATAGCATAAGTATGACAATATGAATATGCAACAATCATGCAAAGGTACATCATCAGGGTACTACAACTACATGAAGCAACGCATATCAAATAATCCTGAGTGTGTGGGATGATATAATAAAAGCTCATGCAAAATCATCAGCATGGAAAAACACCAGTGTCCTCACTGATATATCAAATCCTAAATCCTCAGGCACCGCATCCACAGATCGGCCCTCACATCCGGTAAGTCTCATGGAACCTGAGTGTTCGACATCGACACCCAAAACATTATGAAAACATATACCCGTGTGTGTATATGTGTGTGTGTGAGTGTGTGTGTGTGTGCGTGTGTATGTATACAAGTATGAGGATATCAAGCCCGTATGTCCACCGACGATACGTAGAAATCATGGAAAACCTGAGTGTCAAACACCGACACTCGAAACATTATGAAACCCGTGTCTAGCATCGACACGTAAATCCCCATAACTCAGGCACTGTCACCACAAATGGCCCTGAGATATGTCATACATCACTCCGGTCGGTATCCTCACGATAACCGCCGAGTCCAAATAAAATCACCGGTAGACAGTGGTCCCTCTGCCAGGTTTATCGTCTACACCACGAAATCACCACTCGTCCCGGTGTACCATACCGGGTCCAACACGTACCCGAAGAAGGTGCCTCCCGCTCCTCGAATCGGGTATCACAAACCAAATCTTACAACCGAGAAATTACATGGTAGACGCACTGAAATATCATATCAACAGAAAACGGGTTTTCAAACAATACATAGTTTTCTTGAAATACCCCCACGGTTCTCAAATCCATAAATCATATGAAATCTATATCTCAATGCGTAAATCCATGAAAAACTGATATATGCAACATAAAACAATATGAGCATATCAAGGGAAAGCCACTCTTTTAAATGAATCCAGCTTTAAAATATATCTTGCGGTTCCCAAAATCCTCCGAAAACAAGTGCAGCATCATATGAGGTGTACATGTAATTATAGCAAGGTTTATGTATCTACATGTAAGCAATTATGTATGATGTATTTCATAAGCACAATAGTCAACGTTCCAATATCACATGTGAAAACAATACCACTTAGGGTATGTGTAACTATAGCGAAATATGTGGGTGTACATGTCAATATGTGTGCATGATGTACATGTAGTTGTAATCGAGTAAGTGGGTGTACATGTCAATATGTATACATGATGTACAAGTATATATAGTAAGGTATACGTGAAATGGAATAAGAGTTACTATCTTAACTATCCATGTCCAATACAATATCACGTATGTATGTGTCAACAATATCTCATATACACAATGGGATAAGGGTCACTGCCTCAATTATCGCTCTCCACTACAATAATACATATGTATGTGGGTTGTGCGTGTCATGGCAATTACTGAAGGTGTGGGTGTAGCATAGAATTTAGTGCTCGTGGAACATGAACCGTCAGTAATGTGTTATATCTAAAGGTACAAGTCAAGGTACAACAAATAATACTATACAATGACGTTCATATGAAATTAACTAATATGCAATAACATATAACTATCGTATCATATCATCCTCGACGCATAACGCCAATCGGGTGATTTCCCCATAGATGTTAAATCTACTCACCGATGGTCTCGAGCTATGAAAATCCGACCACCTGCTTCCCTTTGTTCGAAGCGTCCGAAGTCTCCGCTTGAGACCCTATAATTTCACAAACACATAAACATAGCAAAATCTCAGAAATCAACCAATATAATGTAAAACTATGTTTTAAACGATGCACCAACTCCAAACTAACACACAAGCGTCCGTCTAGTGGCTAACGTGCGTGACGATACTACGAAACCAATCTAAGTGCAGCAGCTGCAAAAGATCACGATCCGTGTCGGATAACGTAACACGCGGACTCAAAACACTAGATTATAGGAAAACGATCCCAGATTTTTCATACTGTAAATACTAAAAATTTAAACAGTACCAAACACCCCTAAACCACTGCAGAAAACTACCCACAAAAAAACCAACATCCATCTCCCCTCCAAAACCGGTGTGGCCGGAATTTGCCAAAGAGTCGTCGGCCAAAACCGGTGAGGTGGGTCTCGTGTCTCAGGTGGAATCTTAGGTTCACTAGTACATCACTACAATCTTGTTTCGTCACTCAGTAAAAATCTAAGATCACAGCAGATCACAGAAACTCTAAAAAGACACTAAAAATACGATATTGCACAATTCGATACTTTAAGTGTTCTACCCCATAACCATAGAGCTATACATCATAAAAACTCCTATTTAATAGTTTAGGGATTATACCTAACAACCTTTGTTCCCAAGATCCAAGCTTTCCTAGCTCCAAGTGATCAAAGAAGCTAAATCAAGACTTGAAGAGGTTTTTGTGAGATTATTTATGGAATTTTAGAGATTTAAATGAGCTTAGAATTGTTGCAAATGGAAAAGAATTGATCAAGGGCAGAAGGAGGAAGGAGGCTCGGCCAATAGAGAGAAGGTGAGGAAATTGTGTGGAGTTTTCTAGCCAATTCCTGCAATAAATGCACATAAATGCACATTCATGCACATGCCACCTCTCCCATTCATTTCTTTTCTTTAACTTAAATTCTTTGCACAAAATAAATATCTAGATATTAGTTGAAAGGTTTGTTTTGAAAGGTTCCTAGGCACCCTAGTGGGTTCTCACAAGGCATCGAACATGCCAAATTAAAATTTTTAGTGCCGAGAAACCCTAGACTACGGATCTTTAACTAGATGTTTAGGCGAACAAGAAAGCTAGTTAACAGTTAACTACTAGGATACGGAAATTACAACCTTTGTAGATCCGGATATCCACCTCCATGGCTCCGCAACGTCATCTCCTCGCTGTCCATCATGAATCCTCGACTCGATCATCGGCTTCATCGGGAAAGCAAGCGGAATAGCTCGTCGGCTTTGTGTCAAAGACGATCTACGTCGAGGTTGCACAAACTCAAGCTCCGACTTCACAAACTTGTGAAACTTGTGAAGTAAACACCCAAAACAACTTGGCAAGAGGTAGAGGGTGAAGAAATAGGAGGTGGGTTCACTTTAGATTTGGATTTAACTCACTAGATCTCAACTTGCCATTGGAGTAGCAAGCTTGAAGAAGAAGAAGAAGATGAGCTCAAGAAAAGATTATGATAAGTGTTATGATAAAAAAATAAATATAAATCAAATACTTATCATAACTTGAACTAGGGTTAAGTGTAGAGAATTAACCATGGTCACTTTGATGGGTTAGGGTTAAGCATGAAGATAAGGATGGTTAGCAAAGTCAAAGCTTCATGAAGCTTCAATATAAAACAAACTAAGCCACCATTCTTATCATAACTCATTTTAAATAAATAAATAAATAAATAAATAAATAAATGAAAATGCAAAACCCTAATTATCATATTAACCATGGATTAATTTTATACACTTAACTAAATGATCAAGTATCATCAATATGATACAGAAAAGTGCACGAAAGCATATCACATATACAATGTGCATCAAGTGAGAAAAATCCATTTAAAGTGAACCATTACTAGTTAATGCAATGCAATATATCAAATATATAATTATGCATTAAATCATTAAATCAACATTTGATTCAATGATCCGGTCATGTCGCACATAACCGACTAGAATCTAATGTATCGATTTATCGAATCAATGATTCGATAACTAGGTCATATCGAATATAACCAATCGAAACATATATCGCGAGAATGAAATGCGGTATCACATACACGCATTATTCTCGGTCCTGCACATATCTCATATGCGCTCCTATTTCGTTTCGCTTGAGCCAGGAAACCTCTGTGTAGGACTCTAAAGACTCGTCAATACGCCGGCAGCAGATGATGATCATATCAAGCACCCACAAGCCGCAAGCGGTCTGCTAAACGTAACGGCCACCCGGGTATTGAGCGATCAGAAGATCGACGAGCTAGCCCGCTCACACTCCTGCGAATCCGACCAGTAACACTTACCATACAGTCAAGTCTCTTCGTCAGATACGTCGCATATCAAGTCTAGGGGTGGTAAACGTCAGACCCCAATAACCCGATAAGTCGTGCCGATGTGAGGCTCGTAACGGGTCGAGAAACTACTGGTAACACTTACCAGTAAATCTCTGATCAGCCCTGGCCAGGGACTTCCCTGCTACGGCCAATCGAGCACAGCGCAACATCAACTCCCAATACCGGGAGAGACGAAACCCCTCCTATCGCTCATTGCCTCCATATGACTCGGGACTGTGCCCAAAGACCACCGTTTTGCACGCCCTCATGGACGTGGTAAGGTGGAGATCAAAGCACAGTGGGAATCACACAAGACTCTATGACGATCTAGGGTCTACAGACTAACCTGTACAAGTGTCACCTGAGAACTGCCATCTGACGTAAGGTATAATACCATCTGGGAGTTCTCGGCGAGTCCGTCCAGTGTACCCAGTCTCCACTGAGCACCCGTACACCATCTCTGATGTCAAACACCAATGGATATGGGATCATCCATCGCCCATCACATGGGTCGAGAAGCGTATACGCTAGTCTACTCTGGTATATCGATGCCCCATCTCGATACACCTACGACTAGGGACCTTGAAGGATGTACTTATGGACTACCATGTCCCCACTAGTATGATCTGCATCATAGTCTAGGTAGTCAAGTACAAATTCTAAGGGCTTTACCAACATGTAACTATAAGACAGTATAAAGAGACTAGTGTACATGTTAAGATAAATGGCAACCAGATAGCATACTATCATGTCGAGCAAGAAAGTCATCTCTATATATGTCCAAGCATCCAATATAATATACATAATCTGTACAATACTGGCCTCTAGGGCATACATACAACTAACAATCTCCCACTTGCACTAGGGCCAGCTGCTGTAGTATCTCATACCGAGCATCCCGAAGAGTCTCTCAAACTGTATCTGGGGAATGGCCTTCGTGAGTGGATCCGCCGTGTTGTTCTTCGTGTCAACTCTCCTGACCTCGATCTCCTGGCGATCAACTATCTCCCGGATCAGGTGATACCGCCTCAGAATATGCCTGGACCGCTGATGGGACCTGGGTTCCTTGGCCAAAGCCACCGCTCCATTGTTATCGCAATACTAAGGTATTGGATGCTCAATGGATGGAACCACTCCAAGTTCAGTAATGAACTTCTTGATCCAGACAGCTTCTTTAGCAGCATCGTTGGCAGCGATGTATTCAGCCTCCATCGTCGAGTCTGCCACGGTTTCCTGCTTGGAACTCTTCCAGCTAACCGCCCCTCCGTAAAGGGTAAAGACAAAGCCCGACTGCGACTTAGAGTCATCCTTATCACTCTGGAAGCTCGAATCGGTAAAGGACTCCACTTGGAGTTCTCCGTTACCATACACCAAGAACATATCTCTAGTCCTTCGCAAGTACTTGAGAATGCTCTTCACAGCTGTCCAGTGACTCTCTCCAGGATCAGCTTGATACCTACTCACTACACTTAGTGAGTATGCTACATCGGGTCTGGTACATAGCATCGCATACATGATAGAGCCTACTGCCGAAGCATAGGGTATACCTTGCATGCGAGCTCTCTCCAAATCAGTCTTGGGAGACATCTCTTTGGAGAGAGTGACTCCAGAGATCGTGGGCAAGTTCCCACGCTTGGACTCTTCCATACTAAACCTCTTTAGTATGGTGTCAATGTACCTGGATTGGGACAATCCCAAAATCCGTTTGGATCTATCTCTATAGATCCTGATCCCCAATATGCAGGAGGCATCACCAAGATCTTTCATTGAGAATCTTTGTGATAAGAAGAGCTTGACCGATTGCAGCATAGGAATATCATTTCCTATCAAGAGTATGTCGTCCACGTACAATACGAGGAAGACAACCTTACTCTCTGCCACCTTCTTGTAAATACAAGGTTCATCTGGATTTTTGACGAAATCAAACTCTTTGATAACGACGTCAAAGCAGATGTTCCAACTCTGCGATGCTTGCTTTAATCCATAAATGGATTTAAGCAGCTTGCACACCTTCCCGCTGCTCCCACTGTCTACGAAGCCCTCTGGCTGAGTCATGTACACGCACTCTTCTAAATCACCATTTAGAAAGGCGGTCTTAACATCCATTTGCCAGATTTCGTAGTCATGAAAGGCAGCAATGGCAAGCATGATTCGGATGGATTTAAGCATAGCCACTGGAGAAAAGGTCTCGTCATAGTCCACACCTGGTCTTTGACGAAAAACCTTTGCTACAAGTCTAGCTTTGAAAGTCTCCACTTTCCCATCTACACCATGTTTCTTCTTGAAGATCCACTTGCTCCCAATGGGTTTTACCCCTTCAGGAGCAACTTCCAAAGTCCATACTTTGTTGGTGTACATGGAATCCATCTCGGACCGCATAGCATCCAGCCATTTCACTGAGTCCTCACTCGTGATGGCCTGCTCGAAGCTAGTTGGGTCATCATCCTCCATGATGCAATCCTCGCTTCCACCATCAATGAGAAAACCGTAGTATCTCTCAGGTGGACGAGAAACCCTACCAGATCGGCGGAGAGGCTGAGGTTCGTCGGGTACTACCGAATCTTCTGGTTCCACTAAATCTTCAGTTATAGTTTGTGTTTCTGGAACTTCTTCCAGTTCTACCTCAGAGCCACTAATCTCTTTTGCAAGAAATTCCTTTTCTAAAAAGGTGGCATGTTGAGCAATAAACACTTTTTGTTGTTCACTGTGGTAGAAGAGATATCCATTTGAATGTTTAGGATATCCTACAAACTTACATAGAACTGATCGTGCCTCGAGTTTGTCTGGATTTTGCCTTTTGACATAGGCCAGACAACCCCATATCTTAACTCGTTTAAGACATGGTCTCTTCCCACTCCATATCTCATATGGTGTGGTAGGTACAGATTTAGTTGGAACTTGATTCAATAGGTATGCCGCTGCTTCAAGCGCATACCCCCAGAAGGAAATAGGTAACTCAGCTGTACTCATCATAGAGCGCACCATATCTAATAGGGTGCGATTCCTCCGCTCCGATACACCGTTGTGCTGTGGTGTATAAGGAGGAGTAAGCTGAGAGAGAATCCCATTCTCTTTTAGGAACTCCAGGAATTCATTGCTCAAGTATTCACCTCCTCGATCAGATCGAAGGATTTTAATACTTTTTCCGGTTTGTTTCTCGACTTCTTGTTTATATTCTCTGAATTTCTCAAAAGCTTCAGACTTGTGTCTTATCAAGTACACATGTCCGTATCTTGAGAGATCGTCAGTGAATGTAATGAAGTACGAAGAACCATCCCTAGCATGTGTAGACATGGGACCGCATACATCACTATGTATTAGTCCTAAGAGTTCGGTAGCTCTTTCTCCGTGTCCCGTAAACGGAGTCTTGGTCATCTTGCCTTTGAGACATGACTGGCAAGTGTCATAGGATGAAAATTCAAACGGATTTAAATATCCATCCTTATGCAACTTAGCCAGTCGTGTCGTATTGATGTGACCCAGTCTACAATGCCACAAGAAGGATTCGTTGAGTTCAGAACTCTTCCTCTTGTGTGTGTTTGTTATGCTGAGGACTGTTGATTGGTTTAGAACATAAATGCCATTGCACAACGTGCCTGATCCAACCAACTTTTGGTTATGGAAAATGTTCATAACATTGTCCTGTAATACAAAATTATATCCCTCTTTACTTAATAAAGAAACCGATATAATGTTGCATATCAGGTTCGGCATGTAATAGCATTCGTTCAGAACCAATGTATTACCAGTTGGTAATACAAGGTGATATTCCCCGACAGTCTTAGCTGCAACAATTGCACCATTTCCGACTCTAATGTCTTTATCACCTTCTCCAAGTTCTCTACCTTTCTTAAGCCCATGTAACTGATTACATATATGGGATCCTGACCCGGTATCTAATACCCAGGACGTAGAGCAAATGGAGAAACAGTTCTCAGTAACGAACACACCCGAAGAAAATGCAACATCATGTACTTTCTTCATTCGGGTGGTATGGGAATCCTGGTATTCCCCTATATCCTGTTCATTCCTATAACTCTTATAAGAATGAACGGAACCAACGTTCCCCAGCACAGTATAACATGCGGGTTCGGTCAATACATCCATATTATTATCATTATTAAGGCATGAAATGGTCGCTACCTGGAGAGAGAGAGAAGAAAACACTTTAGCGTAAGCTCGTGCAAGATCAGATTGGTTATTATCTTATCTAATCAGGATGGCTCCCACTGCTTTTTATCAAATCTTCCTCCAAACCTTAAAAGGAAAGACTAGCCGGGATTAATTACACACTACAAGTTCGCCAATCTTTCAGCCAGGCCAGTGTCGGTACTTTGAGGGAGGTCCCCCGTGCTTTCGCACGAACCTAATTAATGTAAACCTCGTTTTCCCAGAGGCGTAACCCCGTTGACACCTTTCTAGACACCTACTTGATCGGCTAATTGTAATGTGTAAAACTCTCCCAGGAGTAACTCTTACTCGCAGCGGGTATCGGGATCCAACTATCTCATAGAAGGTATGCAATCTCATTGCAAATTTCAACACTTGAAATTCCCGATAATATTTTGCCCCTAGTGTACCATGACCTTGACAGAGGTCAACAAATCATAGTGCACTAGTCAAGTTCAACCCGTCATTTCTTGATTGAATCAAACCCACCCGCACGACCCTTGACAGAGGTCAACAAGGTCGTACGACTACCCTAATCCAATCTGCATCATATGCATAAGCAGACAAATACTAGTTAGCTACCGCACACTACGCCTTGACAGAGGTCAACAAACGCAGCACGAATACTAAATTGTCTTTATCTGAAATGACGGAGGGCTACGCAGGTTTTTCATAAAAAACCATGAGCGTAATGAACTTGATATCGTTGTAGAATCAAATGAAGTTTTGAAATGGAGTGATTTTGAGGCTTTTCTAGTTTTGCTAAAGGAGTCACTCCCGGCGAAGGGATCTCGGTCCTTTCCTCGTCGAATGAGGTGCGGGATATATCATATATATCACTGTGCAAAGTAAAAACTCTTAAAAGCAATCAAAACCAAACCGAGTGTGTAGCATCTGCCAGTTATTGCTAAAGGAGTCACTCCCGGTGAAGGGATCTCGGTCCTTTCCTCGTCGAATGAGGGTGCGGGGTATATCATATATACCGCTATGCAAAGCAAGAACTGTAGCTACCTGTTTTATTAAAAATCTGATTCTACAACATCTTAGGTTTCTTTCCTTTCATTAATCACATTAATGAAGTCCCATCATTAAATACCTAAACATCACAGATAGATATGACGTACACTTATGCCATCCGCATTCGCCTCGATGTCCCCTCGTGCACCGTTAGGTTAGGTAACTAACGACAGAGCAGGGCAGGGCTAGCGCGCATGTAAAACATAAGTAACGTCTATATAATATATCATATATACTATATACTATATCCATCACAGAGTCACATCACAGATATCGCAGCAGAATAAACATATGAAATATTGGATATACTAGGACGTCCGTGTTTTCAATACGAGCCAGTATAAAACACGGATTCCACGGTCGTGATGAATAGCCAATCCCACACCCCTAGACCCCTACGAGAGCGGCAAGCAACCCTGCCAATTCTAGGGTTAGGAGACCCGGACTCGACACCTCGAGTTGGTCTCCCACTGGACCCCAGAACCCGGTTACTTGTGCTCCCCTCCTTGGGTCTATCCTAGTGCAGAAAAGTAAATAATATACAAAGGGTGACAACTCCCGCATCCTGGAAGTGCCCCGAATAAAAGAATATTACATACAAGTTTTTACATGAATGAAAATGAAAACACTCATCTCACATAAAAACCCCCGGCTATTCAAACACGACGATCCAATATAACATATCCAGCAACACATAACATCACATGTCATCAACGTAAATAAGTATGCATACCCCAATTGTCGTTGACGTATAGCAACGAAACCGGCGATATGAACATACTACACTTACGGTCACAGAAAAGAAAGTGTAAAACTACAACAATTGGAATCCGCAACTTCTTTAGACATCACATGCCTAACGGTTATAAACCCCGCATTTTAGTCCCATTATCGAAAACTCTTTTCGATATCCAATGAAACTAAACCGCTAGATTTATAACATTCATTTAGTTATCACATAACTACTTGTGAATTCCAATTATTGTATCCAATTCCGGATAAATAGAATATATCAAACTTTCCGATCGAACATTCGAACACCCAAGTTTTCCCGACACCGATCAACACATGAAATAGGCTCAAGGACATTCACTTCATACCTCAGTACCGACGGTCCAGCCGTAGAAGGGTCAAGCCAACGCCTCACATGTGGCACGCCGTACTGCCCCAAACCCGAAGGTTCAAAGGGCAGTTCAAGACGGTCACATAATCGAGTTAAGGTTTGTGTCTTCTAGAGGGACCATCGCGTTACTTGCACTACTTCGAACGTCTTTTAACCACAGAAAAGTCCAACACTTGGAATTATTCGGCAGGGGAAAACCTGGGTATTTATATCCGGTCGAACTCTTTACCATATTCTACAGTTATCTGGAAAAACACAAAGACGAAATTTGATAATCCGGTCGAAACACTGATTCCCAATAGTACCCTAGAATACTCTTCTGTAAAGTCACAATAAAAATATCCCAGAAAACTCAGCATTGAATTATATGAGTTACTGTGCAGGAAAAATCCCATAAAGGAACAGTACGGCCGCGGAAGGGCCGCACATGCCTAGCATGTGCCGCGCTTCCGCGGTGGAAAAATTGAATCAAGTCCTCGTGTTTCACAGTAATTCATATAACACCCTGCTTGATTTTCTACATATTTTTAATTGACAAAAATCCGAATTTTTAGAAAAAGTCCAGAGAGCATTTTTTAGGTTTTGGATTTCGGTTCGATCGGGTTTCAAACGTCGTCGGGACTTCGCCTAAGGCTCTAGCTAGGCTCTGATACCAGTGAAAGGTTCCTAGGCACCCTAGTGGGTTCTCACAAGGCATCGAACATGCCAAATTAAAATTTTTAGTGCCGAGAAACCCTAGACTACGGATCTTTAACTAGATGTTTAGGCGAACAAGAAAGCTAGTTAACAGTTAACTACTAGGATACGGAAATTACAACCTTTGTAGATCCGGATATCCACCTCCACGGCTCCGCAACGTCATCTCCTCGCTGTCCATCATGAATCCTCGACTCGATCATCGGCTTCATCGGGAAAGCAAGCGGAATAGCTCGTCGGCTTTGTGTCAAAGACGATCTACGTCGAGGTTGCACAAACTCAAGCTCCGACTTCACAAACTTGTGAAACTTGTGAAGTAAACACCCAAAACAACTTGGCAAGAGGTAGAGGGTGAAGAAATAGGAGGTGGGTTCACTTTAGATTTGGATTTAACTCACTAGATCTCAACTTGCCATTGGAGTAGCAAGCTTGAAGAAGAAGAAGAAGATGAGCTCAAGAAAAGATTATGATAAGTGTTATGATAAAAAAATAAATATAAATCAAATACTTATCATAACTTGAACTAGGGTTAAGTGTAGAGAATTAACCATGGTCACTTTGATGGGTTAGGGTTAAGCATGAAGATAAGGATGGTTAGCAAAGTCAAAGCTTCATGAAGCTTCAATATAAAACAAACTAAGCCACCATTCTTATCATAACTCATTTTAAATAAATAAATAAATAAATAAATAAATAAATGAAAATGCAAAACCCTAATTATCATATTAACCATGGATTAATTTTATACACTTAACTAAATGATCAAGTATCATCAATATGATACAGAAAAGTGCACGAAAGCATATCACATATACAATGTGCATCAAGTGAGAAAAATCCGTTTAAAGTGAACCATTACTAGTTAATGCAATGCAATATATCAAATATATAATTATGTATTAAATCATTAAATCAACATTTGATTCAATGATCCGGTCATGTCGCACATAACCGACTAGAATCTAATGTATCGATTTATCGAATCAATGATTCGATAACTAGGTCATATCGAATATAACCAATCGAAACATATATCGCGAGAATGAAATGCGGTATCACATACACGCATTATTCTCGGTCCTGCACATATCTCATATGCGCTCCTATTTCGTTTCGCTTGAGCCAGGAAACCTCTGTGTAGGACTCTAAAGACTCGTCAATACGCCGGCAGCAGATGATGATCATATCAAGCACCCACAAGCCGCAAGCGGTCTGCTAAACGTAACGGCCACCCGGGTATTGAGCGATCAGAAGATCGACGAGCTAGCCCGCTCACACTCCTGCGAATCCGACCAGTAACACTTACCATACAGTCAAGTCTCTTCGTCAGATACGTCGCATATCAAGTCTAGGGGTGGTAAACGTCAGACCCCAATAACCCGATAAGTCGTGCCGATGTGAGGCTCGTAACGGGTCGAGAAACTACTGGTAACACTTACCAGTAAATCTCTGATCAGCCCTGGCCAGGGACTTCCCTGCTACGGCCAATCGAGCACAGCGCAACATCAACTCCCAATACCGGGAGAGACGAAACCCCTCCTATCGCTCATTGCCTCCATGTGACTCGGGACTGTGCCCAAAGACCACCGTTTTGCACGCCCTCATGGACGTGGTAAGGTGGAGATCAAAGCACAGTGGGAATCACACAAGACTCTATGACGATCTCGGGTCTACAGACTAACCTGTACAAGTGTCACCTGAGAACTGCCATCTGACGTGAGGTATAATACCATCTGGGAGTTCTCGGCGAGTCCGTCCAGTGTACCCAGTCTCCACTGAGCACCCGTACACCATCTCTGATGTCAAACACCAATGGATATGGGATCATCCATCGCCCATCACATGGGTCGAGAAGCGTATACGCTAGTCTACTCTGGTATATCGATGCCCCATCTCGATACACCTACGACTAGGGACCTTGAAGGATGTACTTATGGACTACCATGTCCCCACTAGTATGATCTGCATCATAGTCTAGGTAGTCAAGTACAAATCCTAAGGGCTTTACCAACATGTAACTATAAGACAGTATAAAGAGACTAGTGTACATGTTAAGATAAATGGCAACCAGATAGCATACTATCATGTCGAGCAAGAAAGTCATCTCTATATATGTCCAAGCATCCAATATAATATACATAATCTGTACAATACTGGCCTCTAGGGCATACATACAACTAACATGTTTTACTCAAACATGATTTATTTGCCAAGATAAAATTTTAGGAGAAATTTCCTAAAGCCAAAATGTAAATACTACATTAAAATAATATTAAAGTAGGGTAAAATTCTATTTGAACCAAAATGTCCTATATACCCCCAAAGTTTGCGCACTAGCTTTATATTATCTAAACTAGGTGCTGGCAAGTCTATATGGACGTTTGATCACAGTCGGGTTAAAACGGAAAATACCGACAATTTTATCCTAAAACGGAAAAAATTCGCATAACGATTTCTAAAACGTTATATATATATATATATATATATATTTATATATACTAGTAGATGTTGTGTATGTTTTGCATCCGCACTAGTCCAGCCCCCGCTCTGTCGTTAGTTAACTTAACGGGTGATGACCGGGCCCAGTGGCGAATGCGGATGGCATATAAGTACATTTTATTTTTGTTCCTTTTCTGTGGTGTGATATGGATTAATTGATGGGACTATGTTGATTCTGATCAATGAATGGAAAGATAAACCCAAATGATGTTGTTGGAACCAAATTTTCAAAAACTGTAATTACAAGACGTTTCCTTTTGCTCTGCACATCAGTATTCGGTTCAAAATATCCCGCACCTCATTCGACGAGGCAAGAGCCGAGATCCCTTCATCGGGAGTGACCTCTTGGGCAAAAGCTTGCGTCATCGTAATAACTTGACTATAGTCGACTCTTTTTCTTTGCATCGTGGTATTCAGTTTGGAATATCCTGCACCTCATTCGATGAGGAAAGCGTCGAGATCCCTTCACAGGGAGTGACCTTTTTAGCAAAATTAATCGCCACTATATATTTGTAAAACCAAGTTCCTTCAACGAAATCAAGTTCATTACGTTAATGGTTTTTCGCCAAAAAATAGTTGTAGCCCTCCGTCATTTTGGATAAGTAGTACCTAGTATTCATGCTGCGTTTGTTGGCCTTTGTCAAGACGTAGTGTACGGTAGCTAGATATTGCTTGTCTGTTGCATAGTGTTGCGATTATCTAGGATAGTCGTATAGCCTTGTTGGCCTTTTTTAAGGGTTTTTACGGGTGGGTCTAGATTAATCGTAGATAATGACGGGTTGAACTTGACTAGTGGTTTATGATTTGTTGGCCTTTGTCAGGGTTATAAACTGCTTGGGGAAAAAACCACATCTGGAGTTTCAAACATATAGGAAATTTGTCAGGCATGCACATACCTTCTGGAGTGTGGTGACTTGAGTGGCTTCCATCAAGTTATCATGCGATGATAGTTGGATCCCAATTCCCACTGAGGAGTAGGTGTTACTCTTCGGGTGATTTTAGATGATCCCGAATAATTCTCCTTTTAGGGTTTGAAGGAGAATTCATGGAAACAGTAGGAGACATCCTGATTAGATAAATTGATTAACCAATCTAATCTGGGTTAGAGTGCACGCCGAGTGTTTCTTTTCTCTCTCTCTTTGGCAGTGACCATGACCTGACCTAAACTAAAACTCATGAACTAAGATAACCGAACCTTCTTAAAACACTTTAACTTTTAGATTGTCAGAGTCACATAACTCATTGCCGCTCCTACTTTTCCACTGCATTTCTCCTGAACATTCCGTATCACTACGAAAATCCACATTTATTGGATACACCATCGTATAGTTACATACGAACTCGAATGAATTTGTTCCAGCTCGAGGATGGTTTCTGGTTCAGGAGAAATCGAATAGGATTATTCGGGTTGTCTTTTATCTATACCTTCTCTCAAGTTGCGAGAGCTCCTAGGATTAGGAGGGTACACCTATTACGCTTATTGGATAGTCTTCTTCCAAAGCTTAGGCTGGTGCCGAAAGGTAGGGAAGGAAGAAAACCATTTAGCCTAAGGATGGTGTACAGAAGGTAATAAGTAAAGACAAATAAAGGGATTAGAATGAGGGTAAAGGAAATTGCGACTGCTATCATTCACGACGAAGCCGCGTATATCTTTGGCACTCCTACTTCACCTTTGCATCTCTCCGGAACACTCCGTATCACTACGAAGATCCACATTTATTGGATATGACATCGTATAGTTACATAAGAACTAGAATGAACTTGTTTCAATTTGAGGATGGTTTCCGGTTCTGGAGAAATTGAACATAATTATTCGATTTTCTTTTCTCTTTACCTTCTCTCAGGTTGCGAGAGCTCCTAGTATTAGGAGAGTACACCTATTACGCTTATTGGATAGTCTTGTTCCAAACCTTAGGCAGGTGCCGAAAGGTAGGGAAGGAAGAAAACCGTTTAGCCTGAGTAAGGTATACAGAAGGTAATAAGTAAAGACATATAAAGGGATTGGAGTGAGGGCAAGAAAATATACGGTTGCTGACATGAATTTAGATAGTGGAAGAGGCATTACTTGGGATACTCGGCTACCCCTTCAAAACATTTTTCATGTTTTAGTTTTACTGTGCGGTGCTTATTGAAAACTGTTTTCCCAATTAGATTCTGACTCCAGGATATGTAATACCAGATTTGATTCTCACATCTGTATGGCGTTACGGATGCTGAGTGGAAATAAGATATTGGGAATTGGGTGATTGTATCCTCATTACATCGGAATTCATTGTAATTGGTGATATTTGAGGAAATCACCTGGGTTTTGCCTGACGGCAAATATTTGGTTTTGAATATCCGTCGTTATGAACCAATTTCAAACTGATATATCCGTATCTTTATTTTATAAAGTGAGATATAACATTTTGAAATTATGTCTATGACATTTACCTATATCAGTTGATGGTAAGGTATGGAGTATTCAACAGCGGTGTAATTCTTCTTAACCATACTGCAGTTTTCAACCTACAACGCACGGGGTTTGAGTTATTAAACTCAGAGAACTTGTACAAAGTATTGTATGTTGTCCAGTGTCCAATAGGACAAAGAGGTTGGTACTCATACTATATTCTGCTTACTCATGACATCTCTAGTTTTAGACAAGTATTTCGTTGAAATACAAGGTCCAAATTTTGAGAAGTTATAGGTATAAGAATAAAGTAAAGAACCATATGTTGCAAAGTATCAGGATTCTTCAAGGTGATCGAAGATTTAGATACTTGTGCTAGATATTCCGTTGTAAGTAATAGTTTTTGAGAACTTGCTTCTCTTTCAGGTTACTCATATGTGGATGCATTCCTTGATGAGTAATGCTGCCTGGCCTCCTTCCATTTTGTTGATATGCACTGAAACGGCTGCATGTATTTTGAATCCGGTTCCAATTAAATTAGCACATTTGTTTCTATAGTGGATATAGAATGGACTCGTATCTTAACGATGTTAAGGTATATGGAGTTTTCCGGCTTATGCTTAAAACCAGAATCTTTATAAACTCAAGGCACGTTTCAGTAATGGAAGTTTGTGGGTTATCCCGGGCATTGACGGGGGTTAACATTCTACCATCTGGATGATCAATGGTTATATTGTACTTGACTCACCACCAGTTTTAGTAAAATGGATTCTATTCTGAAAACATTAGTGGGAATATGGTAGAACTGAAAGTTATTCCATAACCACAAACGATTACTAAGATTTAATAGAACCTAAAGATTCAAATTGGATTCGACAATCCATTAGCCACTCCGCAAATTTGGTGGGTAACCTCAGCTACCCGAGAAGTACTTCGGTCTCCTCAAAGATGGTGACAGGAAGGTTTTTGTTTATTCAAACTTGCCACTACTGCTGTTCTAGACTATGAGATCTGGCATGAGGATGGGTATAACGTCGTTCCAAATTAGCTTTAGAAGTGAACGTGTATATGACTCTGCCAGATTGTTTTTATAGTCAGTAGGAGCAGCGGAAGCATAGTGGACAAGTTGCTTATGTCTATTTATATACTAAAGCAGGAATAGCGGAAATAGATCATCTATTTTTGATGTGATAGTCATAGAGTTTGATTTTGTTAGAATAACAGATGGATCTGGTAAGAAGGTAGTTGGGAATGATGTCCTGGTATTTGGATGACATGCTCTTAATAGGAAGTGATCTTCTTATACTACGATTGGTTATACTGTAGTTGTCACATGGTGTTTCTCCACATAGGATCTAGATAAAATATCAGGGATTCTGGTTAATAGATCTATGGTTTTAGATCTAGATTTGGGAAGTGTTCCAATTTGGATACTTAGACACTATTCTAAAGTGTTTTAGAATGGACGACTCCAGGCGTGGTGGTGTACCTGCAGGTGACGGAGTCACCCTCTATAAAGTGATGTCTTCTAGACTGATGAGGAGAGGGATTTCCATGATTGACATATCTCTTGCTTAGGCAATTGAGTCAATCATAAAATGACAAGTACCATACCAGATATTTCTTTTGCACTGGCAGCAATAAGCATATATTACTCTAATCCTTGAGAAACGTTGGGAAGCAGTTATAAACATAAGTAGATGTTCTTGGTATGTGGTAACGGCAGCTTCCTTCGGGAGGCGGTTATCATTTTAGGCTTCTAAGATGACCTGGATGACAGATTGGCTGTCAGAGTTATAGTTTTTCCTCTTTTTGAGGGGCAGTACGTTGGACTGGTGATCCAAGCAGATACTGAGGAAGGCATGGTGCAGGATACTGATTAAATTCAGTGGATGATACAGTCTAAGAAGTTTGTTGGATTTGGATTCATTTATGAACTGGGTCCCATCAGATATCCAGACAAATTCTAAGACAGGTGTCGCTCATTTCGAGGGATAGTTTTTCTCCGCGAATTTGAGATATAGAGAGATACAAAAAGAAACACTGGAGCAGATCCACTCACTGAGGCTATTTCTTGAACAATAGTTTGACAAACGGATTTTGTGAAACTGATTAGCAGAGAAGTTGGGTATTCGGTATCACACGGGCTGTGAATATGCGACACCGCAATAATTATCCCTAAGTGTAAGTGGGAGATTGTTGGCTATAGTGCCCTCAAGTCAATTATTGAATCACAGGCACGTGATTGTGATGATTGAGGGAGGACCTATACGTGGAGAACAATCTTATTCGAGATGATAGTATTCCATCTGGTTTGTCTTTATCATCATGTACAACATTAAGTAGTATTACAGATCACTATTACATGTTGATAAAGCCTACAGGATTCTTGCTTGACTACCAGCATTATGATGGCGATCATATACGTGGGAGCTGGGTGGTCTATAAGCATATCCTTAAATGTCCCTAGTCGTCGGAGTATCAAGACTGGGTATCGATACTCCGGAGTAGACTAGTGTATACTTATCGAGACCCCGATGAGGGGCGGTGGCCGGTCTCACAATCCATTGGTGTCAGTTAGTCACCTAAAATAGTACAATGTGCTTATTGGGTTATGAGTACACTAGACGGACTCGCCGGGAACATGTTAATTGGTATTATACCTATTGTCAAATAGCAGTTCCCAGGTGACATCGGTACAGGTTAGTCTGTCGACCTGAGATCGTCATTTGTCTCGTGTAAGTTCCCACTGTGCTTTGATTACTACCCTACCACGGCTCAAAGAAGTCGTGCAAATAGGTTTTAGTTGGGTACAGCCCCGAGCCACCTGGAAGCAATGAGTGGATTGTCGGGGATTCGTCTCTCCCGGTATTGGGGGTTGATGTCGCGTTGTGCATAGGTGGCCATCACCAGAAATCCATGGCCACGGTGGACGAGAATTACTGATTTGGATCAGTAGTTTCTCAGTAGGTGATGGGCTTCATACCGACATGAAAATGGCTAAGTAAAAAAGAATGAAGTGAGAATGGCATATCTCAAAACCTCACTTATTCAAGCATCCATTTGTTTCAAATAAACAAATGGAACCATGCATGAATAGTGAGTTAAAAGTGAATAAACAATAATAAATACCATACTCTCCATGTCTCCTCCTTTTCCACCTCATTTCTATTTTTCATAAAAAAATAGAATTTCTAGCATGCTTCATTATTATATATATATATATATATATATATATATATATATAATGAAGATTAATTAGCGAGCTAATGATATTAGTTAAGACATAATTATATCACATATAATTTATATCACATTATTAAATCAACAATTTATTTAATTGTAGGGTTCCTAGGCACTCTAATGAGGTCTCACAAGGCATCAACCATGCCAATTTCAAATTTTACAAGTGCCGAGAAACCCTAATACGGATTCATTGACTAGAGTTTAGGCGAAAAGTGAAACTAGTTAACATTTTAACTAAAAGAAAGAGGCTACAAACTTTGTAGATCCGGTTCTCCACTTCCTTAGCTCCACGTAGACGTCCTCTTGCTGTCCATATCAGATCCCGGACTCTAGCATCGGCTTCATCGGAGAAATGGGCGGGCTAGGTCGTCTGCTTTGATGCCGAAGATGATCTACGTCGAGGCAACACAAGATCAAGCTCCAACTTCACCAAGCAATGAAACTTGTGAAGAAAACACCCTATACTACTTGGCAAGAGGTAGAGGATGAAGAAATAGGAGGTGGGTTCACTTTAGAATTGGATTTCTCACTCTTTTACTCAAGATGCCATTAAAGCTAGTAAGCTTTTCTTCTTGTCCAAGATGATGAAGAAGAAGAAAGAATATGATCAGTGTTAGATTAAAAATGAAAATAATATGAATACTTATCATATACTAACCATGGTCAAGTGTAGAGAGTAAACTAGGGTTAGGTGAATGGTTAGGTTAAGAGAAGAAAACAAAAATGGTCAAGGTTTCAACCCTTCATGAAGCATCATGAAAGAAACAAGAAAAGCCACCATTTCCATTTTCTTTTCCAAAATCAATAATCAAAATAAATAAATGAATAAGTAAACAAAACCCTAACCATTCATATAACCATGGTTTAATCTTTACACAAACTCAAGTTAACATGTATCATCAAACATGATACAATCAAGTGCACACAAAAAATATATCACATATACAATGTGCACATCAAGTGAGAAAATCCTTTTAAAATGAACCAATACTAGTTAATGCAAAGTAATATATCAAATATATAATTATACATTAAATCATTAAATCAACACTTGATTCAATGATCCGGTCATGTCGCACATAACCGACTAGTATCCAATGTATCGACTTATCGAATCAATCTTCGATTCGATAACTAGGTTATATCGCATACAACCAATCGAAACATTCATCGCGAGAATGAAATATGGTATCACATACACGCATTATTCTCGGTCCCACACATATCTCATATGCGCTCCTATTTCGTTTCGCTTGAGCCAGGAAACCTCTGTGTAGGACTCTAAAGACTCGTCAATACGCCGGCAGCAGATGATGATCATATCAAGCACCCACAAGCCGCAAGCGGTCTGCTAAACGTAACGGCCACCCGGGTATTGAGCGATCAGAAGATCGACGAGCAAGCCCGCTCACACTCCTGTGAATCCAACCAGTAACACTTACCGTACAGTCCGGTCTGTTCGTCTGATATGTCGCATATCAAGTCTAGGGGTGGTAAACGTCAGACCCCAATAACCGATAAGTCATGCCGATGTGAGGCTCATAACGGGTCGAGAAACTACTGGTAACACTTACCAGCAAATCTCTGATCAGCCCTGGCCAGGGACTTCCCTGTTACGGCCAATCGAGCACAGCGCAACATCAACCCCCAATACCGGGAGAGACGAAACCCCTCCTATCGCTCATTGCCTCCATGTGACTCGGGACTGTACCCAAAAAACCACAGTTTTGCACGCCCTCATGGACGTGGTAAGGTGGAGATCAAAGCACAGTGGGAATCACATATGACTCTATGACGATCTCGGGTCTACAGACTAACCTGCACAAGTGTCACCTGAGAACTGCCATCTGACGTGAGGTATAATACCATCTGGGAGTTCTCGGCGAGTCCGTCCAGTGTACCCAGTCTACACTGAGCACCCGTATACCATATCTGAAGTTAAACATCAATGGATATGGGATCATCCATCGCCCATCTCATGGGTCGAGAAGCATATACGCTAGTCTACACTGGTATATCGATGCCCCGTCTCGATACACCCACGACTAGGGACCTTGAAGGATGTACCTATAGACTACCATGTCCCCACTAGTATGATCTGCATCATAGTCCAGGAAGTCAAGTACACATCCTAAGGGCTTTACCCACATGTAACTATAAGACAGTTTAAAGAGACCAGTATACATGTTAAGATAAAGAGCAACCAGATAGCATACAATCATATCGAGCAAGAAAGTCATCTCTATATATGTCCAAGCATCCAATATAATATACATCATCTGTACAATACTGGCCTCTAGGACATACATACAACTAACAATCTCCCACTTGCACTAGGGCCAGCTGCTGTAGTATCGCATACCGAGCATCCTGAAGAGTCTCTCAAACTGTATCTGGGGAATGGCCTTTGTGAGTGGATCCGCCGTGTTGTTCTTCGTGTCAACCCTCCTGACCTCGATCTCCCGACGATCAACTATCTCCCGGATCAGGTGATACCGCCTCAGAATATGCCTGGATCGCTGATGGGACCTGGGTTCCTTGGCCAAAGCCACCGCTCCATTGTTATCGCAATACAAAGGTATTGGATGCTCAATGGATGGAACCACACCAAGTTCAGTAATGAACTTCTTGATCCAGACAGCCTCTTTAGCAGCATCGTTGGCAGCGATGTATTCAGCCTCCATCGCCGAGCCTGCCACGGTTTCCTGCTCGGAACTCTTCCAGCTAACCGCCCCTCCGTAAAGGGTAAAGACAAATCCCGACTGCGACTTAGAGTCGTCCTTATCACTCTGGAAGCTCGAATCGGTAAAGGACTCCACTTGGAGTTCTCCGTTACCATACACCAAGAGCATCTCTTTAGTCCTTCGCAAGTACTTGAGAATGCTCTTCACAGCTGTCCAGTGACTCTCTCCAGGATCAGCTTGATACCTGCTCACTACACTTAGTGAGTATGCTACATCAGGTCTGGTACATAGCATCGCGTACATGATAGAGCCTACAGCCGAAGCATAGGGTATCCCTTCCATGCGAGCTCTCTCCAAATCAGTCTTGGGAGACATCTCTTTGGAGAGAGTGACTCCAGAGATCGTGGGCAAGTTCCCACGCTTGGATTCTTCCATACTAAACCTCTTTAGTATGGTGTCAATGTACCTGGATTGGGACAATCCCAATATCCGTTTGGATCTATCCCTATAGATCCTAATTCCCAATATGAAGGAGGCATCACCAAGATCTTTGATTGAGAATCTTTGTGATAAGAAGAGCTTGACCGATTGCAGCATAGGAATATCATTTCCTATCAAGAGTATATCGTCCACGTACAATACGAGGAAGACAACCTTACTCTCTACCACCTTCTTGTAGATACAAGGTTCATCTGGGTTTTTGACGAAATCAAACTCTTTGATAACGACGTCAAAGCAGATGTTCCAACTCCGCGATGCTTGCTTTAATCCATAAATGGATTTAAGCAGCTTGCACACCTTCCCGCTGCTCCCACTGTCTATGAAGCCCTCTGGCTGAGTCATGTATACGCACTCTTCTAAATCACCATTTAGAAAGGCGGTCTTAACATCCATTTGCCAGATTTCGTAGTCATTATATGCAGCGATGGCAAGCATGATCCGGATGGATTTAAGCATAGCCACTGGAGAAAAGGTTTCGTCATAGTCCACACCTGGTCTTTGACGAAAACCTTTTGCAACAAGTCTAGCTTTGAAAGTCTCCACTTTCCCATCTACACCAAGTTTTTTCTTGAAGATCCACCTGCTCCCGATGGGTTTTACCCCTTCAGGAGCAACTTCCAAAGTCCATACTTTGTTGGTGTACATGGATTCCATCTCGGACCGCATAGCATCCGGCCATTTCACTGAGTCCCCACTCGTGATGGCCTGCTCGAAGCTAGTTGGGTCATCATCCTCCACGATGCAATCCTCGCTGCCACCATCCATGAGAAAACCGTAGTATCTCACAGGTTGGCGAGGAACCCTACTAGATCGGCGGAGAGGCTGAGGTTCATCAGGAACTCCTGAATCCTCTGGTTCAACCAAGTCTTCTGTCGTAGTCTGTATTGCTGGAACCTCTTCCAGTTCTACCTCCTTGCCACTAATCTCTTTATCAAGAAATTCCTTTTCTAAAAAGGTGGCATGTCGAGAAACAAACACCTTTTGTTCCTCGGTGTGGTAGAAGATATACCCGCGCGAATGTTTGGGATATCCAATAAACTTACACAGAATGGACCTTGCCGCGAGTTCGTCCGGATTTTGCGTTTTTACACATGCCGGACAACCCCATATCTTAACATAATTAAGACACGGTCTCTTTCCTTTCCATATCTCATATGGAGTGGTTGGCACGGTTTTGGTGGGAACCATATTCAATAGGTCTGCAGCTGTTTCCAGTGCATATCCCCAGAAGGAAATAGGTAACTCAGCTGTGCTCATCATAGAGCGCACCATATCTAATAGGGTGCGGTTCCTCCGTTCTGATACACCGTTGTGTTGTGGTGTATATGGAGGAGTCAGCTGAGAGAGAATCCCATTCTCTTTTAGGAAGTCCAGGAATTCATTGCTCAAGTATTCACCTCCTCGATCAGTTCGTAGGATTTTAATACTTTTTCCGGTTTGGTTCTCAACTTCTTGTTTATATTCTCTAAATTTCTCAAAAGCTTCTGATTTGTGTTTCATCAGGAACACATACCCGAACCTAGAGAGATCGTCAGTGAATGTAATGAAGTATGAAGAACCATCCCTGGCATGTGTAGACATAGGACCGCATACATCACTATGTATCAGTCCTAAGAGTTCAGTAACTCTTTCTCCGTGTCCCGTAAACGGAGTTTTGGTCATCTTGCCTTTGAGACATGACTGGCAAGTGTCATAAGATGAAAATTCGAATGGTTTCAAATATCCATCCTTATGCAACTTAGCCAGTCGTGTCGCATTGATGTGACTGAGTCTACAATACCACAAGAAGGATTCGTTCAGTTCAGAACTCTTCCTCTTGTGTGTGTTTGTTATGCTCAGAACTGTTGATTGATTTAGAACATAAATGCCATTGCACAACGTGCCTGATCCTACCAACTTTTGGTTACGGAAAATGTTCATAACATTATCCTGTAATACAAAATTATATCCCTCTTTACTCAACAAAGAAACCGATATAATGTTGCATATCAGGTTCGGCATGTAATAGCATTCGTTCAGAACCAATGTATTACCAGTTGGTAATGCAAGGTGATATTCCCCGACAGTCTTAGCTGCAACTATTGCACCATTTCCAACTCTTATGTCTTTATCACCTTCTCTAAGTTCTCTACCTTTCCTTAGCCCATGTAACTGATTACATATATGGGATCCTAACCCGGTATCTAATACCCAGGACGTAGAGCAAATGGAGAAACAGTTCTCTGTAACGAACACACCTGAAGAAAATGCATCAACATGTACTTTCTTCATTCGGGTGGCATGGGAATCCTGGTATTCCCCTATATCCTATTCCGTCCTATAACTCTTTTAAGAAAGAACGGAACCAACGTTCCCCAGCACAGTATAACATGCGGGTTCGGTCAATACATCCATATTATTATCTTTATTAGGGCATGACATGGTCGCTACCTGGAGAGAGAGAGAAGAAAACACTTTAGCGTATGCTCTTGCAAGATCAGATTGGTTATTATCTTATCTAATCAGGATGGCTCCCACTGGTTTTTATCAAATCTTCCTTCAAACCCTAAAAGGAAAGACTAGCCGGGATAAATTACACCCTACAACTTCGCCAATCTTTCAGCCAGGCCAGTGTCGGTACTTTGAGGGAGGTTCCCCGTGCTTTCGCACGGACCTAATTAAAGTAAACCTCGTTTTCCCAGAGGCGTAATCCCGTTGACACCTTTCTAGACACCTACTTGATCGGCTAATTGTAATGTGTAAAACTCTCCCAGGAGTAACACTTACTTGCAGTGGGTATCGGGATCCAACTATCTCATAGAAGGTATGCAATCTCATTGCAAATTTCAACACTTGAAATTCCCGATAATATTTTGCCCCTAGCGTGCTATGACCTTGACGTAGGCCAACAAACCATAGTGCGCTAGTTAAGTTCAACCCGTCATTTCTTGATTGAATTAAACCCACCCGTACGACCCTTGACGCATGCCAACAAAGTCGCATAACTACCCTAATCCAATCTGCATCACATGCATTAACAGATAAATACTAGTTAGCTACCGCATACTACGCCTTGACGCAGGCCAACAAACGTAGCACGAATACTAAGTAGGATTTATCTAAAATGACGGAGGGCTACGACAGGTTTATTTGAAAACCTATTGCGTAATGAACTTGATATCGTTGTAGAATCGAATGAAGCTTTGAAATGGAGTGGTTTTGAGGCTTTTCTAGTTTTGCTAAAGGGGTCACTCCCGGTGAAGGGATCGTCGGCCCTTTCCTCGTCGAATGAGGTGCGGGATATATCATATATATCGCTGTGCAAAGCAAAACTCCAAAAGCAATCAAAAGCAAACCGAGTGTGTAGCATCTGCCAGTTATTGCTAAAGGGGTCACTCCCGGTGAAGGGATCTCGGCCCTTTCCTCATCGAATAAGGTGCAGGGTATATCATATATACCGCTATGCAAAGCAAAACTGTAGCTACCCTTTTTGTTTAAAATTTGATTCTACAACTTCTTTTAGGTTTCTTTTCTTTCATTAATCACATTAATGAAGTCCCATCATTTAAGTCACCTAAACATCACAGATAAATACGACGTACACTTATGCCATCCGCATTCGCCTCGATGTCCCCTCGTGCACCGTTAGGTTAGGTAACTAACGACAGAGCAGGGCAGGGCTAGTGCGGGTGCAAAACATAAGTAACGTCTATATAATATATCATATATACTATATACTGTATCCATCAGAACATATCAAATGATCACATCACAGATATCGCAGCAGAAAATATCATATGAAATATTGGATATACTAGGACGTCCGTGTTTTTTTAATACGAGCCAGTATAAAACACGGATTCCACGGTCGTGATGAATAGCCAATCCCACACCCCTAGACCCCTACGAGAGCGGCAAGCAACCCTACCAATTCTAGGGTTAGGAGACCCGGACTCGACTCCTCGAGATGATCTCCCACTGGACCCTAGAACCCGGTTACTTGTGCTCCCCTCCTTGGGTCTATCCTAGTGCGGAAAAGTAAATAATATACAAAGGGTGACATCTTCCGCAACCTGGAAGTGCCCCAATAAAAGAATATTACATACAAGTTTTTACATGAATGAAAAAGAAAAACACTCATCTCACATAAAAAACCCCGGCTACTCAAACACGACGATCCAATATAACATATCCAGCAACACATAACATCATATGTCATCAACGTAAGTAAGTATGCATACACCGATTGTCGTCGACGTATAGCAACGACAATCGGCAATAACACTACATACTACACTTACGGTCACAGAAAAGAAAGTGTAAAACTACAACAGTTGGAATCCGCAACCTCTTTAGACATCGCATGCCTAATCAAATGAAATACTTAGACATCACATGCCTAACAATTATAAACCCCGCATTTTAGTCTCATTATCGAAAACTCTTTTCAATATGAAGTGAGACTAAACCGCTAGATTTATAACATTCATTCAGTTATCTCATAATTGTGTGTGAATTCCAATTATTGTATCCCATTCTGGATAAATAGAAAATATTAAACTTTCCGATCGAACATTCGAACACCCAAGTTTTCCCGAAACCGTTCAGCACATGAAATAAGTTCAAAGACATTCACTTCATGCCTCAGTACCAACGGTCCAGCCGTAGAAGGGTCAAGCCAACGCCTCACATGTGGCACGCCGTACTACCCCAAACCCTAAGGTTCAAAGGGCAGTTCAAGACGGTCACATAATCGAGTTAAGGTTTGTTGTCTTCTAGAGGGACCATCGCGTTACTTGCACTACTTAGAACGTCATTAAACTACGGAAAAGTCCAACAATTGGAAATTTCCCGGCAGGGGAAAGATTGGGTATTTACATCCGGTCGAACTTTTTAACATATTCTAAAATTATCTGTAAAAACACATAGACGATGTCTGATAATCCGATCGAATCTATGAACTCCCAATACAACCCAAAATACTCAACTCTTGAGTAAATATTAAAAATTCCCAGAAAATTTAGCACCTGAAAACATGAATTACTGTGCAAAAATTGAAGGCAAATCCCATCATTTGGCCGCGGAACCGCTCAGAAGCCAGGCTTCTGCCGCGGTTCCGCCGCGCATTAGACACATCATGAGGTAATTTTTGCACCGTAATTCTTAGAATTCCCTGCTGAATTTTTAAAGCATTTTTAATCTAGAAAAAACCCAGTTTTTGAAAAAAGTCCAGAGAGCAATTTTGGTTAGGGTTTCGATGTTCGTTCGGATTTCAAACGTCGTCTACACTTCGCCTAAGGCTCTAGCTAGGCTCTTATACCACTGTAGGTCAGGCAGCAACCCCATCCAATGGGGTCGCCGTGGCACCAATGGGTCCCTCAGCGGCTACTTTTTACGCATGCCCCCTCTGTTAGTTGTATGTATGCCCTAGAGGCCAGTATTGTACAGATGATGTATATTATATTGGATGCTTGGACATATATAGAGATGACTTTCTTGCTCGATATGATAGTATGCTATCTGGTTACTCTTTATCTTAACATGTACACTTGTCTCTTTAAACTGTCTTATAGTTACATGTTGATAAAGCCCTTAGGATGTGTACTTGACTACCTGGACTATGATGCAGATCATACTAGTGGGGACATGGTAGTCTATAAGTACATCCTTCAAGGTCCCTAGTCGTGGGTGTATCGAGACAGGGTGTAACGTCTTGAAAAGTCGTTTTGGTGTTTTCCTGAAATTCGGTGAAAATTCGGTATTTTTCCGAAAACCGTCTTTCTCGTTATTTTGCAGTTTAGGGCTAATTATACTTAAAATGGATAGGTAATTGCTTGTTTTTAGTAGCTAATGAGTTAATTATGAAATTCTGGTCGTTTAAAAATTTTCCCTAATTTTTCAATTTTTTTATATTATTTTAAGCCGGTAAGAAAATACATTAAATTAGCGATAAATACAAATTTTTCCGGGCTAATTTTAATCTCTAAAATTATGATAATTAAAATCTAGTGGTAACATAAATTTTTAGTAATTTATTTTGATTTTTAACAAATTTTTATGATTTGAAACGAATTTATTGAATTTTGGGCTAAAACTTGCAATTTTTGACTTGTAGGGGGCCTTTTTGCATAAAATTTCTTTTGTAAAACCCCTCTCTCTTTCCCCTCAGCCCTAGGACAGCCCAACCCTGACCAAGTCCAGAAATTTCTGGCCTCTTTTCTTTGGTTGCTTTCTTGAGTTGTTTTGTTAGTTTATGGATTTATTTTTAATTATAATTGATAAAGTATGGTGTTTTGACTTTGGAGACTTGACCCATGACTTTTCCCCACTTGCCCACACCCTCCCCCATTCCTCTACTGGCCGAAACCTGCACTCCCCCTCTTCATCTCTTTTCTTCTCATTTTCTTCACAATTCTTCAAGTTTAACACATCAAAATTTCAATTTAAAGCTTGCAAATTAAAACCCTCCTTTATCTTTCTTTTCCTTCACCTCCCAAGCTTGGATCTTGATGCTTGAGGCGATCATTTGGAGCAAAATCCATTCTTGCTAGATCCCAAATTGAGGTATAATCCCTTGCTAATTGAATTCTTTTGTT
Source organism: Agapanthus africanus (assembly GCA_030015575.1). Taxonomy (NCBI): domain Eukaryota; kingdom Viridiplantae; phylum Streptophyta; class Magnoliopsida; order Asparagales; family Amaryllidaceae; genus Agapanthus; species Agapanthus africanus. The sequence goes on from JASDDO010000026.1 coordinate 410,528,087, forward strand.
TGAGTTTCTTATGTTAGATGGTTGTAGTGTTAATTTAGTGTAGTTTTAATCTAGTTTTCTTAGGTTTTGGTTGAAAATTTTAACTAGGGTTTGAAAGCCATAATAGTTAATTAAGTTGTTTTATAGTTAATCTAGTGGTTAATTAACTAATCTATATAGTTACCTTGTTGATGTAGTCTTCAACTATGCTAATTTAGTTAAATTTAGAAGTGTGAAATTGTTGTTTTAGGATTTTCAAGAGAGGGTTTTTGTATGGAATTGGATTGTGAAACATGTTAATGAGTTGATTAGGGTTTAGAAATCCATTATTAGGTTAATTAATTTACTTTGCTATCTAGTATTTTGCTAACCTAATCTAAGTGATTAATTTTCTTATGTGGGCTTTTGTTGTGTTAAATTAAGTTTTCAAGTGTGGAAATTGATTTGGATTATGCTAGGTTATAAATTCCAGAAATGGTTGCTTATGGGAAATAGGATTGGAATCATTGCTATTGTGTTGTAATTAGTGTTTGTAGATTGCTTGTAGTGTGCTTGGGTGAGTATGCTAGATTGTAGTCGTTTTGTCGCAAATCGGCGATTTTTGCACCGATTTTGGAATGCAAATGCTTACTAGTTTTGTTATATAATTTTATGGTGAATTATTTTTGATATCTTGATGATTGTGTTGGCTTGTCCTACGACTTTTAGGATGCGTGAGTGCGGATTTTTGGGTAGTCGGGTTTTAGTTTTACCGGGCGACCAAATCGGCGTTTTTGGCAGTTTTTGCGATTTTCGCGTGTGTTCCGCGCACTTTGTGCACGTTGTACCTAGCTAGCGAACTTTAGTAGTTTCGTTGGGGTTTTGCGTCGTTCTTGATATGTAACCTTATATTTGGTATTGATGTAAATTCCAGGTTCGATCGCGGAGACGTCAGACGCGGCGCGAAAGGGAAAGGCGGTGATTGGACACAGCTAGCCAGGGATCCCGGTGAGTAGATGTAACATCTACGGGGGACTATCGTTGGATGGCGCAAGCCGCCCGATAGTTTTAGTAACTTACAAGATCCTTCGTAATGTTAGTAATTAGGGGTGAAATGCTTAATTGACTATTTGCTGCATCCATGCATTATATTGACATACCTATACGAAACCATTTCATAGGACACTTGCACTATTACCAGGGTTTTTATATGCAGCACGAGCACTATTCATGCTTACACACACACCCTGGTAATTGCCATGCCACCACACTAGATAACTTTTAAATTGAAACCTTTTACTAATTGATACTTAAACTGCTGCTTTTGCCTTTAATTCCTTGAAATGAAACCGTAGTATTGCTATTCATGTGCATGTACTTCATCATATTAATTGTTCATGCTTAATCCATTGATCACACATCGCAACTTGATTATTGATATCATACGCATTCATTATCATTGATATATGCACTTATGAGGATTTCTTGAGATTTTATGATATTGCTGGATTTCGGGGGAAAACCGCAAAATTTCTAAACTTATTATATTTTAAAATATGTAAAAATTGCGGTTTTCTAGTGATGTAAGTGTCGTCCACCATGAGTTTGCTGTGGATTTGGAAATCCGTGTCGAGGAGTGGAGGAACCGGCACGGGTACATGGTGGGCCCGGTAAGGTACCCCGGGGCAAGAGGAATGTGGTGATGACGTTGAGCCTGGCAGGGGACGGATTACCTACCGGTGACTGTTTGGGACGGCGGATATCCAGAGGATACCGACCGTGGCCGCTAGATGATGAGATATTGATATTTGAGATGGGTCAGCCGGACGGCTGAGGCCAGAGATACATTTATGAGGTTTGAGACAGCTTTTGGGTGTCGTTGCTGGACACCGATTTTCGTCGATTCATTGACATTATGCTGGCATTCTAAAAGAGTTTCAAAAACAAAAAGAGATAAAATATTTCTTATATATACCTATTGAGACCTCAGATATTCATGTTGCATACATATTAGTACACTGATGTTATATACACACCTGCTAGTGCATCCAGTCATACCTGTATTATAGATGCTAGGATGCTTGTGTGCATGCATACGATAGCCTTTGTAGATGTTATTTATTACTCACGAGTTGGCAACTCACCCCCGTTGTGCCACAGTCTTTTGCAGGTCCGCCCCGTCAGTTCAGTAGCGGCGGGCGCACTTGTTCTTTTGCCTCTTGCCTGAGCTCGAGATTTGCTCATAGGTGGGTTATGTTATTATTTTTGTACCACCTTGTATATTCTTGTATCTAGTGTACTCCATCTACTGTTTCTACCAGATTTATTGTATATTGACCTAGAGATGAGACTGTGAGGTTTGGGGATTTTATGCTGTATTTGGGGTCGAGCTCACTTGAGTCGACATGATGTTTTCTTATGCTTTATTATGATTATTATGCTTGCTGTCATTTACATTGCGTGGGATTTGTGACCGCCTTGTGGCGAAGAGCTAGCTCCCGCTTGGGGATGCCTTATTTGTTGGTTTTACATATATTCTTGTTGTACCCATTTTTTGGGGGCCAGTATTTACAAAGGAGACTCTGCCGAAATTTTCGGAAAGATTAGTATCGTTTTTAAAAAGGGGTTTTATATGACTTATTTGATAAACTTGCTTTCAATATTTGGGTTTTCTTCACTCTTTTGCTTAATTGGTTTTGTTTTCTGGGCTTTTGGCTTACTTATTTTACGGACGCCTTTAGACGTTTCGTAAACTTAAGTGCCAGTCACGTTCCGTACCCTGCGGGTCGTGACAAAGTTGGTATCAAAGCGATAGGTTTTACCTTTGTGAGTGTAGGATGACCCTTGGTAGATGGAGTAAGTGACTTAAGCAGGGTAACGTAGCGTGCGTATGTCCGCGGCATACTTACGATACGGTACTCCGCCTAAGTGACTTTAGGATATACTTGCTTGAAAAATTCCTTCTTCAATTCAGTGTATCCTATGATCCTATTGCACTGTCCTTACTATCCATTTTCCTGTAACAGCCACTATGCCGCCGAAGGCTACGAGGGCACAGAGGGCTGCCGCCAGAGACGAGATTCGAGCTGGCTCGTCCGAGACTAGAACTGAGCAGGGTGGTATGCCTACGCCGCAGGAACAGACCGATCCACCTTCCCCAGGCCGTATGGATAGGCTCGAGACCGGTATGGAGGAGTTGCGACAGATGATGGGAGGCATGCAGGAGCTACGTCAGATGGTAGGATCCCTAGTTGCAGCCAGTCGTACACCGAGGCCGGATGACGTACCTACTACATCACAGACGACCATGATACCTGCTCCTACTACTACAACCGTGGCCATTCCGGTTTCACTACAGGATTTCATGAGGCTGAGACCTCCAGTATTCACCGGCACCGAGGCAGCGGAGGACCCACAGACGTTCCTTGACAGTTTAGCCAGGATCTGCCGTTCGCTGAGATGTTCGGATGATCGATGGGTAGAGCTTGCGAGTTTCCGACTAGAGGGTCTCGCGCAGACATGGTGGGAGTCAGTCTTGAGAGGTCGAGCTGCAGATCTGCCGCCTATGACTTGGGCCGAGTTTACAGCGGTCTTTCTAGCCCGTTTCCTTCCAGAGAGCGTTCGTGACGCCAGAGCTCGTAGCTTCGAGGCCTTAGTCAAGACACCTGGGATGACGGTGTCTGAGTAAGACATCCAGTTTACACAGTTATCCCGATATGCTCAGTATTTGGTGGATACCGAGGAGAAGATGGTGAAGAGGTTCGTACAGGGACTTGATGCCCAGCTATATCTTGCCATTGGCGCCCAGCACTACGACACTTATTCAGCTGCTATGGATACGGCATTCCGGATGGAGGCACGCATATCGCGGACTTCGGCCGTTTCTGGGCCGAAGAGGATTCGCACCGATGGACCGTCTCAGAGACAGCGCGCCAGATTCTTTCCGAGAGATAGGCCTGGCAGAGGATTTGGGCGGGGACAGTTATATGGTTCTTATCCCCAGGGGCAGCAGCCGTCTCCAGGGTGTTTTGGGTGCGGGAGTCTGCATCATCTTGTCAGAGACTGTCCGGTGAGACGACAGGGAGCAGCGACAGTTCCGCACGTGACCCTACCACCATCACCACCCCCTCCTCAGAGAGCCCTACTTCCTACCCCAGGCGATGCTCCACGCCAGCTAGGTGCACCGAGAGGCCGTGGACGCGGCGGTCCTATTCAGAGAGGACGAGGAGGCAGAGGCCGAGGTCGAGGTCAGCCCGCTATCGGTGGAGGACAGGCCCGAGTATTTGCTTTGACACCACAGGATGCGCAGGCATCCAATGCCGTTGTGACAGGTACCTTGCCAGTTTGTTCTTTCGACGCACGGGTATTATTCGACCCAGGTTCCACACATTCGTACGTCTCTACACACTTTGCACCGATGTCGGGCCGTGAGTCGTCGTCGTTAGATCAGCCGCTTGTTGTTGTTACTCCGGTAGGCGAGTCGTTTGTCGCTCGGTTTGTATTTCGTTTGTGTTCCGTTCGTATCGGGGAGAGGGATTCATCAGTTGACTTGATACTCCTCGATATGTTGGACTTTGATGTGCTTCTGGGCATGGATTGGCTAGCCACTTGTTATGCTTCGGTGGACTGCCGTGAGAAGGCAGTCAGATTTAGCTTTCCGGGAGAGCCAGTCCTTGTTATTCAGGGAGACCGCAGTGTCACCCTTCCCAGCTTAATTTCGTCTCTTCGCGCTGGTCAGCTCTTGCGGAAGGGATGTCAGGGATTCTTAGCGTGTATTTGTGATACTCGAGCTGCAGAGGTTCCGTTAGACCGGGTCCCGATAGTTTGTGAGTTCCCTGATGTCTTCCCTGATGAGCTACCTGGGCTACCGCCTGAGCGCGATGTTGAGTTCTGCATTGATTTGATTCCCGGTTCGGGGCCAATTTCTATACCGCCTTATCGGATGGCCCGGCAGAGCTTCGAGAGCTGAAGGATCAGTTGCAGGATTTGTTAGATAAGGGGCTTATTCGACCGAGTGTTTCTCCGTGGGGTGCTCCGGTCCTGTTTGTCAAGAAGAAGGATGGAAGTTTGCGCTTATGTATCGACTACCGCCAGCTGAACAAAGTTACCGTTCGGAACAGATATCCGTTGCCGCGCATTGATGATTTGTTCGACCAGCTTCAGGGTGCGGGGTATTTTTCGAGGATCGACTTGCGATCAGGATACCATCAGCTGCGAGTTCGACAGGAGGATATACCGAGGACACCTTTCCGCACGCGCTACGGCCACTACGAGTTTTTGGTGATGTCGTTCGGACTCACCAACGCCCCAGCAGCATTCATGGATTTGATGAACCGTACATTCAGGCCGTATCTTGACTTGTTCATCATCGTGTTTATCGACGATATCTTGGTGTACTCCCGGAGCAAAGAGGAGCACGAGCAGCACTTGCGGATTACGTTGCAGACTCTGAGGGAGCACCAGCTGTTCGCGAAGTTCTCCAAGTGTGCATTTTGGCTGGACAGCGTCGGATTCTTAGGTCACGTGGTTACGAGAGACGGAATTTGTGTGGACCCGAAGAAGATTGAGGCTGTTCAGCAGTGGCCCCGACCTACATCGGTTACTGAGATCCGTAGTTTTCTAGGCTTGGCGGGCTACTACAGGCGTTTTGTTCAGGACTTCTCCCGTATAGCTGCACCGTTGACCGGTTTGACCCGGAAGGGAGTTCCTTTCGTTTGGACAGAGGAGTGCGAGCGCAGTTTTCAGCAGCTACGGACTTGTCTGACTACGGCGCCGGTATTATCTTTACCTTCGGGATCAGGCGGATATGTTGTCTACTGTGATGCTTCGCGAGTGGGATTAGGATGCGTATTGATGCAGCATGGCCGGGTGAACGCTTATGCTTCTCGGCAGTTGAAGAAGCATGAACAGAACTACCCCACTCATGATTTGGAGATGGCTGCAGTGGTCTTTGCACTGAAGATTTGGCGACATTACCTGTACGGCGAGTCGTGTCAGATATTCACCGATCACAAGAGCTTAAAGTACATATTTCAGCAGCGAGACCTGAACCTCAGACAGCGTCGTTGGATGGAGTTGGTGAAAGACTACGACTGCGAGATCTTATATCACCCAGGCAAGGCGAATGTGGTGGCTGATGCGTTGAGTAGGAGGCCCGGGGGTAGTCTATCCTTTTTGCGCGCAGTGCAGAGGCAGTCGTCAGCAGATTGGCAGATGTTATGCGACAGCCGAGTTGAGTTCGAGTTCACTCAGACAGGGGGACAGCTCGCGCATGTTCGTGCACGCCCACAGTTGCTTGACCGTATATATGAGGCACAGCGCAGTGACGATCGTTGCTCAGAGATCATGGCACAGATGGGACAGGGCAGATTTTCCGAGTTCGTGGTTGACGATCAGGGGATTTTACGATATGGATCTAGACTGTGCGTACCAGATGCTGATGGATTGCGGCGCGACATTCTTGAGGAGGCACACCGATCTGTGTATAGTGTCCACCCCGGTTCCACCAAGATGTACCATGATATGAGAGAGACCTACTGGTGGGACGGGATGAAGAGGGACATTACGGAGTTCGTTTCGAGATGCCTGACTTGTCAGCAAGTCAAGGCCGAGCACCAGAGGCCCGCAGGAGAGCTACAGCCGTTACCCATTCCAGAGTGGAAATGGGAACAGATTTCGATGGACTTCGTTGTGGGTCTACCCAGGACCAGTCGAGGGTACGACTCCATCTGGGTGATCGTGGATAGATTGACGAAAGCGGCTCACTTCCTTCCAGTGAAGACGACTTTCAGCTTCGCTCAGTATGCTCAGCTCTTTATTGACGAGATCGTGCGACTACATGGCGTACCGACTTGTATCGTGTCAGATCGAGGCACTCAGTTCACCAGCCGACTTTGGCAGAGACTTCAGGAGGCTTTGGGCACTCGTTTGAGCTTCAGCACAGCGTTTCATCCGCAGACAGACGGACAGTCAGAGCGGACCATTCAGACTCTCGAGGACATGCTCAGAGCGTGCGTTTTAGACTTTGGTGGTAGCTGGGATCGTCATTTACCTCTAGTGGAGTTCTCCTACAATAACAGCTTCCAGGATACTATTCAGATGGTACCTTTCGAGGCATTGTATGGGAGGAGATGCAGATCGCCCGTGTGTTGGACAGAGCTCAGCGAGAGCAGCATTTTAGGGCCGCAGCTTGTTGAGGAGACGACAGCGAAGATACAGTTGATCCGAGACCGGATGAGAGCGGCTCAGAGCAGGCAGAAATCCTATGCAGACAGGCGCCGTCGCAGATTAGAGTTCGCAGTTGGCGACCATGTTTTTCTGAAAGTCTCCCCGATGAAGGGCGTGATGCGTTTTGGGCGAAAGGGGAAGCTTAGCCCCAGATTCGTAGGTCCCTTCGAGATCCTCGAGCGTGTCGGCGCAGTTGCTTATCGTTTGGCTCTTCCACCCAGCTTTCCCGATGTTCACCCCGTTTTTCATGTTTCAATGCTCCGCAAGTACCTTCACGACCCTTCGCATGCGATTCTGCACCCGACAGTCCAGTTAGAGCGCGACCTTTCTTTTGCAGAGCAGCCGGTGGCCATCCTGGATCGGCAGGTGAAGAAGTTGAGGTCGAAGATTATACCAACCGTCAAGGTCCTTTGGCGTAGCCCGAGCAGCGAGGAGGTTACCTGGGAGACCGAGGGCGAGATGAGGAAGAAATATCCCCATCTCTTTGAAGGTACGCGTAGCTATATTTTTAAATTCGGGGACCGAATTTCTTTAAGGGGGGAAGATTGTAGCGTCTTGAAAAGTCGTTTTGGTGTTTTCCTGAAATTCGGTGAAAATTCGGTATTTTTCCGAAAACCGTCTTTCTCGTTATTTTGCAGTTTAGGGCTAATTATACTTAAAATGGATAGGTAATTGCTTGTTTTTAGTAGCTAATTTGTTAATTATGAAATTCTGGTCGTTTAAAAATTTTCCCTAATTTTTCAATTTTTTTATATTATTTTAAGCCGGTAAGAAAATACATTAAATTAGCGATAAATACAAATTTTTCCGGGCTAATTTTAATCTCTAAAATTATGATAATTAAAATCTAGTGGTAACATAAATTTTTAGTAATTTATTTTGATTTTTAACAAATTTTTATGATTTGAAACGAATTTATTGAATTTTGGGCTAAAACTTGCAATTTTTGACTTGTAGGGGGCCTTTTTGCATAAAATTTCTTTTGTAAAACCCCTCTCTCTTTCCCCTCAGCCCTAGGACAGCCCAACCCTGACCAAGTCCAGAAATTTCTGGCCTCTTTTCTTTGGTTGCTTTCTTGAGTTGTTTTGTTAGTTTATGGATTTATTTTTAATTATAATTGATAAAGTATGGTGTTTTGACTTTGGAGACTTGACCCATGACTTTTCCCCACTTGCCCACACCCTCCCCCATTCCTCTACTGGCCGAAACCTGCACTCCCCCTCTTCATCTCTTTTCTTCTCATTTTCTTCACAATTCTTCAAGTTTAACACATCAAAATTTCAATTTAAAGCTTGCAAATTAAAACCCTCCTTCATCTTTCTTTTCCTTCACCTCCCAAGCTTGGATCTTGATGCTTGAGGCCATCATTTGGAGCAAAATCCATTCTTGCTAGATCCCAAATTGAGGTATAATCCCTTGCTAATTGAATTCTTTTGTTTGAGTTTCTTATGTTAGATGGTTGTAGTGTTAATTTAGTGTAGTTTTAATCTAGTTTTCTTAGGTTTTGGTTGAAAAATTTAACTAGGGTTTGAAAGCCATAATAGTTAATTAAGTTGTTTTATAGTTAATCTAGTGGTTAATTAACTAATCTATATAGTTACATTGTTGATGTAGTCTTCAACTATGCTAATTTAATTAAATTTAGAAGTGTGAAATTGTTGTTTTAGGATTTTCAAGAGAGGGTTTTTGTATGGAATTGGATTGTGAAACATGTTAATGAGTTGATTAGGGTTTAGAAATCCATTATTAGGTTAATTAATTTACTTTGCTATCTAGTATTTTGCTAACCTAATCTAAGTGATTAATTTTCTTATGTGGGCTTTTGTTGTGTTAAATTAAGTTTTCAAGTGTGGAAATTGATTTGGATTATGCTAGGTTATAAATTCCAGAAATGGTTGCTTATGGGAAATAGGATTGGAATCATTGCTATTGTGTTGTAATTAGTGTTTGTAGATTGCTTGTAGTGTGCTTGGGTGAGTATGCTAGATTGTAGTCGTTTTGTCGCAAATCGGCGATTTTTGCACCGATTTTGGAATGCAAATGCTTACTAGTTTTGTTATATAATTTTGTGGTGAATTATTTTTGATATCTTGATGATTGTGTTGGCTTGTCCTACGACTTTTAGGATGCGTGAGTGCGGATTTTTGGGTAGTCGTGTTTTAGTTTTGCCGGGCGACCAAATCGGCGTTTTTGGCAGTTTTTGCGATTTTCGCGTGTGTTCCGCGCACTTTGTGCACGTTGTACCTAGCTAGCGAACTTTAGTAGTTTCGTTGGGGTTTTGCGTCGTTCTTGATATGTAACCTTATATTTGGTATTGATGTAAATTCCAGGTTCGGACGCGGAGACGTCAGACGCGGCGCGAAAGGGAAAGGCGGTGATTGGACACAGCTAGCCAGGGATCCCGGTGAGTAGATGTAACATCTACGGGGGACTATCGTTGGATGGCGCAAGCCGCCCGATAGTTTTAGTAACTTACAAGATCCTTAGTAATGTTAGTAATTAGGGGTGAAATGCTTAATTGACTATTTGCTGCATCCATGCATTATATTGACATACCTATACGAAACCATTTCTTAGGACACTTGCACCATTACCAGGGTTTTTATATGCAGCACGAGCACTATTCATGCTTACACACACACCCTGGTAATTGCCATGCCACCACAATAGATAACTTTTAAATTGAAACCTTTTACTAATTGATACTTAAACTGCTGCTTTTGCCTTTAATTCCTTGAAATGAAACCGTAGTATTGCTATTCATGTGCATGTACTTCATCATATTAATTGTTCATGCTTAATCCATTGATCACACATCGCAACTTGATTATTGATATCATACGCATTCATTATCATTGATATATGCACTTATGAGGATTTCTTGATATTTTATGATATTGCTGGATTTCGGGGGAAAACCGCAAAATTTCTAAACTTATTATATTTTAAAATATGTAAAAATTGCGGTTTTCTAGTGATGTAAGTGTCGTCCACCATGAGTTTGCTGTGGATTTGGAAATCCGTGTCGAGGAGTGGAGGAACCGGCACGGGTACATGGTGGGCCCGGTAAGGTACCCCGAGGTAAGAGGAATGTGGTGATGACGTTGAGCCTGGCAGGGGACGGATTACCTACCGGTGACTGTTTGGGACGGAGGATATCCAGAGGATACCGGCCGTGGCCGCTAGATGATGAGATATTGATATTTGAGATGGGTCAGCCGGACGGCTGAGGCCAGAGATACATTTATGAGGTTTGAGACAGCTTTTGGGTGTCGTTGCTGGACACCGATTTTCGTCGATTCATTGACATTATGCTGGCATTCTAAAAGAGTTTCAAAAACAAAAAGAGATAAAATATTTCTTATATATACCTATTGAGACCTCAGATATTCATGTTGCATACATATTAGTACACTGATGTTATATACACACCTGCTAGTGCATCCAGTCATACCTGTATTATAGATGCTAGGATGCTTGTGTGCATGCATACGATAGCCTTTGTAGATGTTATTTATTACTCACGAGTTGGCAACTCACCCCCGTTGTGCCACAGTCTTTTGCAGGTCCGCCCCGTCAGTTCAGTAGCGGCGGGCGCACTTGTTCTTTTGCCTCTTGCCTGAGCTCGAGATTTGCTCATAGGTGGGTTATGTTATTATTTTTGTACCACCTTGTATATTCTAGTATCTAGTGTACTCCATCTACTGTTTCTACCAGATTTATTGTATATTGACCTAGAGATGAGACTGTGAGGTTTGGGGATTTTATGCTGTATTTGGGGTCGAGCTCACTTGAGTCGACATGATGTTTTCTTATGCTTTATTATGATTATTATGCTTGCTGTCATTTACATTGCGTGGGATTTGTGACCGCCTTGTGGCGAAGAGCTAGCTCCCGCTTGGGGATGCCTTATTTGTTGGTTTTACATATATTCTTGTTGTACCCATTTTTTGGGGGCCAGTATTTATAAAGGAGACTCTGCCGAAATTTTCGGAAAGATTAGTATCGTTTTTAAAAAGGGGTTTTATATGACTTATTTGATAAACTTGCTTTCAATGTTTGGGTTTTCTTCACTCTTTTGCTTAATTGGTTTTGTTTTCTGGGCTTTTGGCTTACTTATTTTACGGACGCCTTTAGACGTTTCGTAAACTTAAGTGCCAGTCACGTTCCGTACCCAGCGAGTCGTGACACAGGGCATCGATATACCAGTGTAGACTAGCGTATACGCTTCTCGACCCATGAGATGGGCGATGGATGATCCTATATCCCTTGGTGTTTGACATCAGAGATGGTGTACGGGTGCTCAGTGGAGACTGGGTACACTGGACGGACTCGCCGAGAACTCCCATATGGTATTATACCCCACGTCAGATGGCAGTTCTCAGGTGACACTTGTACAGGTTAGTCTGTAGACCCGAGATCGTCATAGAGTCTTGTATGATTCCCACTGTGCTTTGATCTCCACCTTACCACGTCCATGAGGGCGTGCAAAACGGTGGTCTTTGGGTACAGTCCCGAGTCACATGGAGGCAATGAGCGATAGGAGGGGTTTCGTCTCTCCCGGTATTGGGGGTTGATGTTGCGCTGTGCTCGATTGGCCGTAACAGGGAAGTCCCTGGCCAGGGCTGATCAGAGATTTGCTGGTAAGTGTTACCAGTAGTTTCTCGACCCGTTATGAGCCTCACATTGGCACGACTTATCGGTTATTGGGGTCTGACGTTTACCACCCCTAGACTTGATATGCGACATATCAGACGAACAGACCGGACTGTACGGTAAGTGTTACTGGTTGGATTCACAGGAGTGTGAGCGGGCTAGCTCGTCGATCTTCTGATCGTTCAATACCCGGATGGCCGTTACGTTTAGCAGACCGCTTGCGGCTTGTAGGTGCTTGATATGATCATCATCTGCTACCGGCGTATTGACGAGTCTTTAGAGTCCTACACAGAGGTTTCCTGGCTCAAGCGAAATGAAATAGGAGCGCATATGAGATATGTGCGGGAGAGAGAATAATGCGTGTATGTGATACCGTATTTCATTCTCGCAATGAATGTATCGATTGGTTATATGCGATATAACCTACATATCGAATCGAGGATTGATTCGATAAGACGATACATTGGATACTAGTCGGTTATATGCGATATGACCGGATCGTTAAATCAAGTGTTGATTTAATGATTTAATGTATAATTATATATTTGATATATTGCTTTGCATTAACTAGTATTGGTTCATTTTAAAAGGATTTTCTCACTTGATGCACATTGTATATGTGATATATTTTTTGTGCACTTGTTTGTATCATGTTTGATGATACTTGCTCACTTGGGTTTGTGTAAAGATTAAACCATGGTTATATGAATGGTTTGGGTTTTGATTATTTACTTAGTTATTTATTTATTTATTCATTTTGGATATTATTAAGAATGGTGGCTTGTTTTGTTTCTATGTTGAAGCTTCTTGAAGCTTTGACAAAGTCCACCATCCTTATCTCATCCTTAACCCTAACCATTCTAACTAACCTTAGTTTAATCTCTACACTTGACCATGGTTAAGATATGATAAGTATTCATATTAGTTTCATTTTTAAATAAGAAACTTATCATATTCTTTCTTCATCATCATCTTCTTCTTCAAGAAAGCTTGGTGCCATCAATGGCAACTTGAGTTCTAAAGTGAGAAATCCAATTCTAAAGTGAACCCACCTCCTATTTCTTCACCCTCTACCTCTTGCCAAGTTGTTTTGGGTGTTTTCTTCACAAGTTTCACAAATTTGTGAAGTCGGAGCTTGAACTTGTGATGCCTCGACGTAGATCATCTTCGGCACGAAGCCGACGACCTAGTCCGCCCATTTCTCCGATCAAGCTGACGATTGAGTCCGGGATTCGAGATGGACAGCGAGAGGACGCCTACGTGGAGCTAAGGAAGTGGAGAACCGGATCTACAAAGGTTGTAGCCTCTCTCCTTTAGTTAAGTTGTTAACTAGATTCGTACTTCGCCTAAATTTCTAGTTAACGATCCGTATTAGGGTTTCTCGGCACCCATAAAATTTGAAATTTGCATGGTTGATGCCTTGTGAGACCTCTATAGTGTGCCTAGGAACCCTACAGTGGTATCAGAGCCTAGCTAGAGCCTTAGGCGAAGTCCAGACGGAGTTTGAAGTCCGATCGAACCGAAACCCTAAAATCAATATTGCTCTCTGTACATTTTTGAAAAACTGGGTTTTTTCCAGATTAAAAATATGCAGAAAAATAAGCAGGAATATCTAAGAATTACTGTGAATTTCGACAATATGATTCCATCAATACGCGGCGGAACCGCGGCATTAGCATGGCTAATGCGGCGGTTCCGCGGCCAATTAATCCCTTCTCAAGTTGATTTCTACACAGTAATTCCTAGTTTCCAGTGCTGGTTTTCCTAGGAATTTTTAATCTAAACTCAAGAGTTGAGTTTTCTGGGTTGTATTGGGAGTTCATCGTTTCGATCGGATTATCGAACTTTGTCTATATGGCTTTCCGGATATTTTGGAATATGTTAAAAAGTTCGACCGGATGTAAATACCCAATCTTTCCCCTGCCGGAAAATATCCAAGTGTTGGATTTTTCTGTGGTTTAAGGACGTTCTGAGTAATGCAAGTAACGCGATGGTCCCTCTAGAAGACAACAAACCTTAACTCGATTATGTGACCGTCTTGAACTGCCCTTTGAACCTTAGGGTTTGGGGCAGTACGGCGTGCCACATGTGAGGCGTTGGCTTGACCCTTCTATGGCTGGACCGTTGGTACTGAGGCATGAAGTGAACGTCTTTGAACTTATTTCATGTGTTGAACGGTTTCGGGAAAACTTGGGTATTCGAATGTTCGATCGGAAAGTTTAATATTTTCTATTTATCCGGAATGGGATACAATAATTGGAATTCACAAACAGTTATGAGATAACTGAATGAATGTTATAAATCTAGCGGTTTAGTCTCACTTGATATTGAAAAGAGTTTTCGGTAATGAGACTAAAATGCGAGGTTTATAACTGTTAGGCATGTGATGTCTAAGTATTTCATTTGATTAGGCATGCGATGTCTAAAGAGGTTGCGGATTCCAATTGTTGTAGTTTTACACTTTCTTTTCTGTGACCGTAAGTGTAATATGTGATATTGCCGGTTTCGTTGCTATATGTCAACGACAATTGGGATGCGCATATTTACTTACGTTGATGACATGTGATGTTATGTGTTGCTGGATATGTTATATTGGATTGTCGTGTTTGAATAGCCGGGGGTTTTTCTGTGAGATGAGTGTTTTTCATTTTTCATTCATGTAAAAATTTGTATGTAATATTCTTTTATTTGGGGCACTTCCAGGTTGCGGAATCTGTCACCTTTTGTATATTATTTACTTTTCCGCATTAGGATAGACCCAAGGAGGGGAGCACAAGTAACCGGGTTCTAGGGTTCAGTGGGAGACCATCTCGAGGAGTCGAGTCTGGGACTCCTAACCCTAGAATTGGTAGGGTTGCTTGCCGCTCTCGTAGGGGTCTAGGGGTGTGGGATTGGCTATTCATCACGACGTGGAATCCGTGTTTTATACTGGCTCATATTGAAAACACGGACGTCCTAGTATATCCAATGTTTCATATGTTTCTTCTGTTGCGATATCTGTGATGTGATCATGTGATGTTCTGTGATAGATACAGTATATAGTATATATGATATATTATATAGACGTTACTTATGTTTTGCACCCGCGCTAGCCCTGCCCCGCTCTGCCGTTAGTTACCTAACCTAACGGTGCACGAGGGGACATCGAGGCGAATGCGGATGGCATAAGTGTACGTCGTATTTATCTGTGATGTTTAGGTATTTAAATGATGGGACTTCATTAATGTGATTAATGAATGAAAGGAAACCTAAGATGTTGTAGAATCAAATTTTAAATAAAAACAGGTAGCTACAGTTCTTGCTTTGCACAGCGGTATATGTGATATATCCTGCACCTTATTCGATGAGGAAAGGACCGAGATCCCTTCACCGGGAGTGACTCCTTTAGCAATAAATGGCAGATGCTAGACACTCGGTTTGTTTTTGAAAGCTTCTATAGTTTCTGCTTTGCACAGTGATATATATGATATATCCTGCACCTCATTCGACGAGGAAAGGGCCGACGATCCCTTCACCGGGAGTGACCCCTTTAGCAAAACTAGAAAAGCCTCAAAATCACTCCATTTCAAAACTTCATTTGATTCTACAACGATATCAAGTTCATTACGCAATAGGTTTTCAGAAAAACCTGTCGTAGCCCTCCGTCATTTCAGATAAGTACTAGTTAGTATTCGTGCTACGTTTGTTGACTATGTTAAGGCGTAGTGTGCGGTAGCTGACCAGTATTTATCTGCTTATGCATATGATGCAGATTGGATTAGGGTAGTCGTGCGACTTTGTTGACTATGTTAAGGGTCGTGCGGGTGGGTTTAATTCAATCAGGAAATGACGGGTTGAACTTGACTAGCACTTATGATTTGTTGACTATGTTAAGGTCATATAGCTGCTAGGGGCAAAATATTATCAGGAATTTCAAGTGTTGAAATTTGCAATGAGATTGCATACCTACTATGAGATAGTTGGATCCCGATACCCACTGCGAGTAAGAGTTACTCCTGGGAGAGTTTTACACATTGCAATTAGCCGATCAAGTAGGTGTCTAGAAAGGTGTTAACGAGGTTACGCCTCTGGGAAAACGAGGTTTACATTAATTAGGTTCGTGCGAAAGCACGGGGGACCTCCCTCAAAGTACCGACACTGGCCTGGCTGAAAGATTGGCGAACTTGTAGTGTGTAATTAATCCCGGCTAATCTTTCCTTTTAGGGTTTGAAGGAAGATTTGATAAAAAGCAGTGGGAGCCATCCTGATTAGATAAGATAATAACCAATCTGATTTTGCACGAGCATACACTAAAGTGTTTTCTTCTCTCTCTCTCCAGGTAGCGACCATTTCATGCCTTAATCAAGATAATAATATGGATGTATTGACCGAACCCGCATGTTATACTGTGCTGGGGAACGTTGGTTCCGTTCTTTCTTATAAGGGTTATAGGAATGAACAGGATATAGGGGAATACCAGGATTCCCATGCCACTCGAATGAAGAAAGTACATGATGATGCATTTTCTTCGGGTGTGTTCGTTACAGAGAACTGTTTCTCCATTTGCTCTACGTCCTGGGTATTAGATACCGGGTCAGGATCCCATATATGTAATCAGTTACATGGGCTTAGGAAAGGTAGAGAACTTGGAGAAGGTGATAAAGACAATAGAGTTGGAAATGGTGCAATTGTTGCAGCTAAGACTGTCGGGGAATATCACCTTGTATTACCAACTGGTAATACATTGGTTCTGAACAAATGCTATTACATGCCGAACCTGATATGCAACATTATATCGGTTTCTTTGTTGAGCAAAGAGGGATATAATTTTATGTTACAGGACAATGTTATGAACATTTTCCGTAACCAAAAGTTGGTTGGATCAGGCACGTTGTGCAATGGCATTTATGTTCTAAACCAATCAACAGTTCTAAGCATAACAAACACACACAAGGGGAAGAGTTCAGAACTGAACGAATCCTTCTAGTGGCATTGTAGACTGGGTCACATCAATGCGACACGACTGGCTAAGTTGCATAAGGATGGATGTTTGAAATCATTCGAATTTTCATCTTATGACACTTGCCAGTCATGTCTCAAAGGCAAGATGACCAAAACTCCGTTTACAGGACACGGAGAAAGAGTTACCGAACTCTTGGGACTGATACATAGTGATGTATGCGGTCCCATGTCTACACATGCCAGGGATGGTTCTTCGTACTTCATTACATTCACTGACGATCTCTCTCGATTCGGATATGTGTTCCTGATGAAATACAAATCAGAAGCTTTTGAGAAAATTAGAGAATATAAACAAGAAGTCGAAAACCAAACCGGAAAAAGTATTAAAATCCTTCGATCTGATCGAGGAGGTGAATACTTAAGCAATGAATTCCTGGACTTCCTAAAAGAGAATGGGATTCTCTCTCAGCTAACTCCTCCATATACACCACAGCACAACGGTGTATCAGAACGGAGGAACCGCACCCTATTAGATATGGTGCGCTCTATGATGAGCACAGCTGAGTTACCTATTTCCTTCTGGGGATATGCGCTGGAGACAGCAACATACCTATTGAATCAAGTTCCATCTAAATCTGTACCTACCACACCATATGAGATATGGAGTGGGAAGAGACCATATTTTAAACGAGTTAAGATATGGGGTTGTCCGGCCTATGTCAAAAGGCAAAATCCAGACAAACTCGAGGCATGGTCAGTTCTTTGCAAGTTTGTGGGATATCCTAAGAATTCACAAGGATATTTTTTCTACCATGCTGAAGAACAAAAGGTGTTTGTTTCTCAATATGCCACCTTTTTAGAAAAGTAATTCCTTGAAAAAGAAATTAGTGGCAAAGTGGTAGAGCTGGAAGAAGTTCCAGATACACAAACCGTAATTGAAGATTTAGTGGAACCAGAGGATTCAGTATCTCTCAATGAACCTCAGCCTCTCCGCCGATCTAGTAGGGTTCCTCGCCAACCTGAGAGATACTACGGTTTTCTCATGGACGGTGGGAGCGAGGATTGCATCATGGAGGATGATGACCCAACTAGCTTCGAGCAGGCCATCACGAGTAGGGACTCGGTGAAATGGCTGGATGCTATGCGGTCTGAGATGGAATCCATGTACACCAACAAAGTATGGACTTTGGAAGTTTCTCCTGAAGGGGTAAAAGCCATCGGGAGCAAGTGGATCTTCAAGAAAAAACTTGGTGTAGATGGGAAAGTGGAGACTTTCAAAGCTAGACTTGTTGCAAAGGGTTTTCGTCAAAGACCAGGTGTGGACTATGACGAAACCTTTTCTCCAGTGGCTATGCTTAAATCCATCCGGATCATGCTTGCCATCGCTGCATATCATGATTACGAAATCTGGCAAATGGATGTTAAGACCACCTTTCTAAATGGTGATTTAGAAGAGTGCGTGTACATGACTCAGCCAGAGGGCTTCGTAGACAGTGGGAGCAGCGGGAAGGTGTGCAAGCTGCTTAAATCCATTTATGGATTAAAGCAAGCATCGCGGAGTTGGAACATCTGCTTTGACGTCGTTATCAAAGAGTTTGATTTCGTCAAAAACCCAGATGAACCTTGTATTTACAAGAAGGTGGCAGAGAGTAAGGTTGTCTTTCTCGTATTGTACGTGGACGACATACTCTTGATAGGAAATGATATTCCTATGCTGCAATCGGTCAAGCTCTTCTTATCACAAAGATTCTCAATGAAAGATCTTGGTGATGCCTCCTGCATATTGGGAATTAGGATCTATAGAGATAGATCCAAACGGATTTTGGGATTGTCCCAATCCAGGTACATTGACACCATACTAAAGAGGTTTAGTATGGAAGAATCCAAGCGTGGGAACTTGCCCACGATCTCTGGAGTCACTCTCTCCAAAGAGATGTCTCCCAAGACTGATTTGGAGAGAGCTCGCATGCAAGGGATACCCTATGCTTCGGCTGTAGGCTCTATCATGTATGCGATGCTATGTACCAGACCCGATGTTGCATACTCACTAAGTCTAGTGAGCAGGTATCAAGCTGATCCTGGAGAGAGTCACTGGACAGCTGTGAAGAGCATTCTCAAGTACTTACGAAGGACTAAAGAGATGCTCTTGGTATATGGTAACGGAGAACTCCAAATGGAGTCCTTTACCGATTCGAGCTTCCAGAGTGATAAGCACGACTCTAAGTCGCAGTCGGGTTTTGTCTTTACCCTTTACGGAGGGGCGGTTAGCTGGAAGAGTTCCAAGCAGGAAACCGTGGCAGACTCGACGATGGAGGCTGAATACATCGCTGCCAACGATGCTGCCAAAGAAGCTGTCTGGATCAAGAAGTTCATTACTGAACTTGGAGCGGTTCTATCCATTGAGCATCCAATACCTTTGTATTGTGATAACAATGGAGCGGTGGCTTTGGCCAAGGAACCTAGGTCCCATCAGCGATCCAGGCATATTCTGAGGCGGTATCACCTGATCCGGGAGATAGTTGGTCGCCGGGAGATCGAGGTCAGGAGGGTTGACACGAAGGACAACACGGCGGATCCACTCACGAAGGCCGTTCCCCAGATACAGTTTGAGAGACTCTTCGGGATGCTCGGTATGCGATACTACAGCAGCTGGCCCTAGTGCAAGTGGGAGATTGTTAGTTGTATGTATGCCCTAGAGGCCAGTATTGTACAGATGATGTATATTATATTGGATGCTTGGACATATATAGAGATGACTTTCATGCTCGATATGATAGTATGCTATCTGGTTACTCTTTATCTTAACATGTACACTTGTCTCTTTAAACTGTCTTATAGTTACATGTTGATAAAGCCCTTAGGATGTGTACTTGACTACCTGGACTATGATGCAGATCATACTAGTGGGGACATGGTAGTCTATAAGTACATCCTTCAAGGTCCCTAGTCGTGGGTGTATCGAAACAGGGCATCGATATACCATTGTAGACTAGCGTATACGCTTCTCGACCCATGAGATGGGCGATGGATGATCCCATATCCATTGGTGTTTGACATCAGAGATGGTGTACGGGTGCTCAGTGGAGACTGGGTACACTGGATGGACTCGCCGAGAACTCCCAGATGGTATTATACCTCACGTCAGATGGCAGTTCTCAGGTGACACTTGTACAGGTTAGTCTGTAGACCCGAGATCGTCATAGAGTCTTGTGTGATTCCCACTGTGCTTTGATCTCCACCTTACCATGTCCATGAGGGCGTGCAAAACGGTGGTCTTTGGGTACAGTCCCGAGTCACATGGAGGCAATGAGCGATAGGAGGGGTTTCGTCTCTCCCGGTATTGGGGGTTGATGTTGCGCTGTGCTCGATTGGCCGTAACAGGGAAGTCCCTGGCCAGGGCTGATCAGAGATTTGCTAGTAAGTGTTACCAGTAGTTTCTCGACCCGTTATGAGCCTCACATCGGCATGACTTATCGGTTATTGGGGTCTGACGTTTACCACCCCTAGACTTGATATGCGACATATCAGACGAACAGATCGGACTGTACGGTAAGTGTTACTGGTTGGATTCACAGGAGTGTGAGCGGGCTAGCTCATCGATCTTCTGATCGTTCAATACCCGGATGGCCGTTACGTTTAGCAGACCGCTTGCGGCTTGTGGGTGCTTGATATGATCATCATCTGCTACCGGCGTATTGACGAGTCTTTAGAGTCCTACACAGAGGTTTCCTGGCTCAAGCGAAACGAAATAGGAGTGCATATGAGATATGTGCGGGAGCGAGAATAATGCGTGTATGTGATACCGTATTTCATTCTCGCAATGAATGTATCGATTGGTTATATGCGATATAACCTAGATATCGAATCGAGGATTGATTCGATAAGCCGATACATTGGATACTAGTCGGTTATATGCGATATGACCGGATCGTTAAATCAAGTGTAGATTTAATGATTTAATGTATAATTATATATTTGATATATTGCTTTGCATTAACTAGTATTGGTTCATTTTAAAAGGATTTTCTCACTTGATGCACATTGTATATGTGATATATTTTTTGTGCACTTGTTTGTATCATGTTTGATGATACTTGCTCACTTGGGTTTGTGTAAAGATTAAACCATGGTTATATGAATGGTTAGGGTTTTGATTATTTACTTAGTTATTTATTTATTTATTCATTTTGGATATTATTAAGAATGGTGGCTTGTTTTGTTTCTATGTTGAAGCTTCTTGAAGCTTTGACAAAGTCCACCATCCTTATCTCATCCTTAACCCTAACCATTCTAACTAACCTTAGTTTAATCTCTACACTTGACCATGGTTAAGATATGATAAGTATTCATATTAGTTTCATTTTTAAATAAGAAACTTATCATATTCTTTCTTCATCATCATCTTCTTCTTCAAGAAAGCTTGGTGCCATCAATGGCAACTTGAGTTCTAAAGTGAGAAATCCAATTCTAAAGTGAACCCACCTCTTATTTCTTCACCCTCTACCTCTTGCCAAGTTGTTTTGGGTGTTTTCTTCACAAGTTTCACAAATTTGTGAAGTCGGAGCTTGAACTTGTGATGCCTCGACGTAGATCATCTTCGGCACGAAGCCGACGACCTAGTCCGCCCATTTCTCCGATCAAGCCGACGATTGAGTCCGAGATTCGAGATGGACAGCGAGAGGACGCCTACGTGGAGCTAAGGAAGTGGAGAACCGGATCTACAAAGGTTGTAGCCTCTCTCCTTTAGTTAAGTTGTTAACTAGATTCGTATTTCGCCTAAATTTCTAGTTAACGATCTGTATTAGGGTTTCTCGGCACCCATAAAATTTGAAATTGGCATGGTTGATGCCTTGTGAGACCTCTATAGTGTGCCTAGGAACCCTACACCCTCGCGAGGACTACAACCCGCCGGAACACCTTCCGGTCTCGGGACACCCTGGGGGTAAGAGCCTATGCTTCGCCACACTGTCACACAGTGAGAACCCCCCATAGGTCGACATCCAATGCTTAGTAGCTCTGATACCACTGTAGGGTTCCTAGGCACTCTAATGAGGTCTCACAAGGCATCAACCATGCCAATTTCAAATTTTACAAGTGCCGAGAAACCCTAACACGGATTCGTTGACTAGAGTTTAGGCGAAAAGTGAAACTAGTTAACATTTTAACTAAAAGAAAGAGGCTACAACCTTTGTAGATCCGGTTCTCCACTTCCTTAGCTCCACGTAGACGTCCTCTTGCTGTCCATATCGGATCCCGGAATCTAGCATCGGCTTCATCGGAGAAATGGGCGGGCTAGGTCGTCGGCTTTGATGCCGAAGATGATCTACGTCGAGGCAACACAAGATCAAGCTCCAACTTCACCAAGCAATGAAACTTGTGAAGAAAACACCCTATACTACTTGGCAAGAGGTAGAGGATGAAGAAATAGGAGGTGGGTTCACTTTAGAATTGGATTTCTCACTCTTTTACTCAAGATGCCATTGAAGCTAGTAAGCTTTTCTTCTTGTCCAAGATGATGAAGAAGAAGAAAGAATATGATAAGTGTTAGATTAAAAATTAAAATAATATGAATACTTATCATATACTAACCATGGTCAAGTGTAGAGAGTAAACTAGGGTTAGGTGAATGGTTAGGTTAAGAGAAGAAAACAAAAATGGTCAAGGTTTCAACCCTTCATGAAGCTTCATGAAAGAAACAAGAAAAGCCACCATTTCCATTTTCTTTTGCAAAATCAATAATCAAAATAAATAAATGAATAAGTAAACAAAACCCTAACCATTCATATAACCATGGTTTAATCTTTACACAAACTCAAGTTAACATGTATCATCAAACATGATACAATCAAGTGCACACAAAAAATATATCACATATACAATGTGCACATCAAGTGAGAAAATCCTTTTAAAATGAACCAATACTAGTTAATGCAAAGTAATATATCAAATATATAATTATACATTAAATCATTAAATCAACACTTGATTCAATGATCCGGTCATGTCGCACATAACTGACTAGTATCCAATGTATCGACTTATCGAATCAATCTTCGATTCGATAACTAGGTTATATCGCATACAACCAATCGAAACATTCATCGCGAGAATGAAATACGGTACCACATACACGCATTATTCTCGGTCCTGCACATATCTCATATGCGCTCCCATTTCGTTTCGCTTGAGCCAGGAAACCTCTGTGTAGGACTCTAAAGACTCGTCAATACGCCGGCAGCAGATGATGATCATATCAAGCACCCACAAGCCGCAAGCGGTCTGCTAAACGTAACGGCCACCCGGGTATTGAGCGATCAGAAGATCGACGAGCAAGCCCGCTCACACTCCTGTGAATCCAACCAACAACACTTACTGTACAGTCCGGTCTGTTCGTCTGATATGTCGCATATCAAGTCTAGGGATGGTAAACGTCAGACCCCAATAACCGATAAGTCGTGCCGATGTAAGGCTCATAACGGGTCGAGAAACTACTAGTAACACTTACCAGCAAATCTCTGATCAGCCCTGGCCAGGGACTTCCCTGTTACGGCCAATCGAGCACAGCGCAACATCAACCCCCAATACCGGGAGAGACGAAACCCCTCCTATCGCTCATTGCCTCCATGTGACTCGGGACTGTACCCAAAAAACCACCGTTTTGCACGCCCTCATGGACGTGGTAAGGTGGAGATCAAAGCACAGTGGGAATCACACAAGACTCTATGACGATCTCGGGTCTACAGACTAACCTGCACAAGTGTCACCGTAGAACTGCCATCTGACGTGAGGTATAATACCATCTGGGAGTTCTCGGCGAGTCCGTCCAGTGTACCCAGTCTACACTGAGCACCCGTATACCATCTCTGAAGTCAAACATCAATGGATATGGGATCATCCATCGCCCATCTCATGGGTCGAGAAGCATATACGCTAGTCTACACTGGTATATCGATGCCCCGTCTCGATACACCCATGACTAGGGACCTTGAAGTATGTACCTATAGACTACCATGTCCCCACTAGTAGTATCTGCATCATAGTCCAGGTAGTCAAGTACACATCCTAAGGGCTTTACCAACATGTAACTATAAGACAGTTTAAAGAGACCAGTATACATGTTAAGATAAAGAGCAACCAGATAGCATACTATCATATCGAGCAAGAAAGTCATCTCTATATATGTCCAAGCATCCAATATAATATACATCATCTGTACAATACTGGCCTCTAGGGCATACATACAACTAACATTAATAACCCGGTTATATCACATATGACCGGCTAATATCATTTATCTGTGCATCGCATTATCAAATCAACACTTGATTCGATAATCTGGTATATCACATATAACCAAACTTGATAACAGATAACTGCCAGATTACAATACGGTATCACATACTCGTATTTAATCAGGCCCACACACATATCACATATGAGTCCTACTTCGTTTCACTTGAACCAGGGAACTTCTGTGTGGGAATCTAAAGACTCGTCAATATGCCAGCAGTAGGTGATGATCATATCAGTCACCTACAAGCCGTCAGCGGTACTAGCTGGACGTAACGGCTACCCGGGTATTGAACGATATGAAGATCAACAAGCAAGCTTGTCTACAGTCTCCATGAAGCCTATCAGTAACACTCCCGTACAGTCCAGTCTCTTCGTCTGATATGTCGCATATCATGTCTAGGGGTGGAAATCGTCAGACCTCGGTAACGTGATAAGTCATGTCGATGTCTGGCCTATAACTGTTTAAGAAACTACTGATAACACTTATCAGTATATCTCGGCAGCAGCCCTGGCTAAGGATTTCCAGTTATAGCCAATCGAACATAGCGCAACATCAATCCCCAATACCGGGTGAGACGAAACCCTCCTATCAGTCATTGCCTCTATGTGACTCGGGACTGTACACAAAATCCACCTGTTTGCACGACTCCTTTGAGCCGTGGTAGGGTGGAAATCAAAGCACAGTGGGAGCCACACAAGACTCTATGACAATCTCGGTCTACAGACAAACCTGTACCAGTGTACCAGAGGACTGCTATCTGACGATAGGTATACTACCACATACGAGTCCTCGGCGAGTCCTGTTCAGTGTACCCAGTCTCCACTGAGCACCCTTATACCATCCTTGATGTCAAACACCAATGGATGTAGGATCATCCATCGCCCATCATATGGGTCAAGAAGCGTATACGCTAGTGTACTCTGGAATATCGATGCCATGTCTCGATATTCCCTCGACTAGGAACATTTGAAGGATGTACTTATGAACTACCCTAGCCCCACTACTATGATCTTCACATAGTCATGGTAGTCAAGTACATATCCTAAGGGCTTTATCAACATGTGAGAGCAAGACAATATCATAATAGAAGTCCACATGTGAAGACAAAGATAACCAGATAGCATACTATTATGTCGAGCAAGAAAGTCCTCTCTATATATATCCAAGCATCCACTATAATATACATCATATGTACAATAATGGCCTCTAGGGCATACATATAACTAACAATCTTCCATTTGCACTAAGGCCATGTGTTGTAGTATCTCATACCTAACATCCTAAAGAGTCTCTCAAATTGCGTCTGGGGAAGGGCCTTCACAAGTGGATCCGCTAAATTTTCCTTCGTGTCAACTCTCCTGACCTCGATCTCCCGGAGATCTACTATCTCCCGGATCAGGTGATACCGCCTAAGAATATGTCTGGATCTTTGATGGGACCTAGGTTCCTTGGCTAAAGCCACCGCTCTATTGTTATCACAATACTCAGGTATTGGATGCTCAACGGATGGAATCACACCAAGCTCAGCAATGATCTTCTTCATCCAGACAGCTTCTTTAGCAGCATCGTTGGCAGTGATGTATTCAGCTTCCATCGTTGAGTCTGCAACGGTGTCTTGCTTGGAACTCTTCCAGCACACTGCCCCTCCGTTGAGGGTAAAGACAAAACCCGAGACCGACTTACTATTGTCCTTATCACTTTGGAAGCTTGAGTCGGTAAAAGACCCCACTTAGAGTTCACCGTTACCGTACACCAAGAACATCTCTTTAGTCCTTCTCATGTACTTGAGAATGTTCTTCACAGCTGTCCAGTGATTCTCTCCTGGATCTGCTTGATACCTATTCACTACACTTAGTGAGTACGCTACATCGGGTCTGGTACATAATATCACGTACATGATAGAGCCTACTGCCGAAGCATAGGGTATCCCATGCATGGGAGCTCTCTCTAAATCAGTCTTGGGAGATATCACTTTAGAGAGAGTGAGTCTAGATATCGTGGGTATATTCCCATGCTTGGAATCTTCTATACTAAACCTATTTAGTACGGTATCTATGTACCTGGATTGGGACAATCCCAGAATCCGTTTAGATCTATCTCTATAGATCTTAAATTCCAAGATGTAGGAGGCATCACCTAGATCTTTCATTGAGAATCTTTGTGATAAGAAGAGCTTGACCGAGTGCAGCATAGGAACATCATTTTCTATCAAAAGTATGTCATCAACGTACAATACGAGGAAGTCGACCTTACTCTCTGCGACCTTCTTGTATATACCAGGTTCATCTACGTTTTTGATGAAGTCAAACTCTTTGATTACCTCATCAAAACAGATATTCCAACTACGCGATGCCTGCTTCAACCCGTAGATTAATTTTAGTAGCTTGCACAACTTTTCGCTGCTCCCACTGTCTATGAAGCCCTCCGGCTGAGTCATGTATACGCTCTCTTCTAAATCACCATTTAGAAAAGCGGTCTTAACATCCATTTGCCAGATTTCATAGTCATGGTACGCAGCGATGGCAAGTAGGATCCGGAAGGACTTAAGCATAGCTACTGGAGAAAAGGTTTCATCATAATCCAAACCTGGTCGTTAACGAAAACATTTTGCAACAAGTCTAGCTTTAAAAGTCTCAACTTTTCCATCTTCACCAAGTTTCTCCTTAAAGATTCATTTGCTCCCAATGGGTTTAACCCCTTCAGGAGCAACTTCCAAAGTCCATACTTTGTTGGTGTACATGGATTCCATCTCAGACCGCATTGCATCCAGCCATTTTACAGATTCCCCACTCGTGATGGCCTGCTCGAAGCTAGTTGGGTTATCATCTTCCATGATCCAATCCTCACTCCCACCATCAACGAGAAAACCGTAGTATCTCTTAGGTGGATGAGGAACCCTACTAGATCGGCGGAGAGGCTGGGGTGTGCTGGGAGCTACTAAATCCTCTGGTTCCACTAAATCTTCTGTTTTAGTTTGTTCTGCTGGAACTTCATCCAGTTCTACCTCCTCACCACTAATTTCCTTATCAAGAAATTCCTTTTCTAAAAATGTGGCATTGCGAGAAACAAACACCTTTTGTTCCTCGGAATGGTAGAAGATATACCCACGTGAATTTTTGGGATATCCAACAAACTTACACAGAAATGACATTGCCTCGAGTTTGTCCGGATTTTGCGTTTTAACATAAGTCGGACAAACCCATATCTTAATATAATTAAGACACGGTCTCTTTCCCTTCCATATCTCATATGGACTGGTAGGCACAGATTTAAAAAGGACCATATTCAATAGGTGTATGGCTGTCTCAAGCGCATACCCACAAAAGGAAATAGGCAACTCAGCAGAGCTCATCATAGAGCGCACCATATCCAATAGGGTGTGATTCCTCCACTCCGATTCACCGTTGTGCTATGGTGTATACGGAGGAGTAAGCCGGGAGAGAATCCCATTCTCTTTTAGATAGTCACGGAATTCTGTGCTCAAGTATTCTCCTCCCCGATCAGATCGATGGATTTTAATACTTTTACCCGTTTGGTTCTCTACTTCGTGCTTATATTCTTTGAATTTCTCAAAAGCTTCAGACTTGTGTTTCAACAGGAACACATGTCCGTTACTTGAGAGATCGTCATTGAATGTAATGAAGTACAAGGAACCATTCCTGGCATGTGTAGACATGGGACCACATACATCACTATGTATTAGTCTCAAGCATTGTTAGTTATATGTATGCCCTAGAGGCCATTACTGTACATACGATGTATATTGTAATGGATGCTTGGACATATATAGGGAGGACTTTCTTGCTCGACATGATAGTACGCTATCTGGTTGCTCTTTATCTTAACATGTACTCTGATTGTCTCTATGTTATATGTTGATAAAGCCCTTAGGATACGTACTCGACTACTGGGACTATGATGATATCATACTAGTAGGGCCACGGTAGTCGACGAGTACATCCTATAACTGTTCCTAGTCAAGGGTGTATTGAGACAGGGCATCGATACACCAGAGTAGACTAGCGTATACGCATCTTGACCCATATGATGGGCGATGGATGATCTCATATCCATCGGTGTTTGACATCAAGGATGGTGTACAGGTGCTCAGTAGAGACTGCGTACACTGGACGGACTCACCGAGAACTCCCAGATGGTATTATACCTCACGTCAGATGGCAGTTCTCCGGTGACACTGGTACAAAGTAGTCTGTTGACCCGAGATCGTCATAGAGTCTTGTGTGATTCCCACTGTGCTTTGATTTCTATCATACCACGTCCAAGAGGGCGTGCAAAAAAGTGGCTTTCGTGTACAGTCCCGAATCACATGGAGGCAATGAGCGATAGGAGGGGATTCGTCTCTCACGGTATAGGGAGTTGATGTTGTGCTGTGTTCGATTGGCTATAACCAGAAATCCCTGGCCAGGGTTGCTGATATTTACTGGTAAGTGTTATCAGTAGTTTCTCGAACTGTTATAGACCTCATATCGACACGACTTATCAAGCTACTGGGGTCTGACGTTTACCACCCCTAGGCGAAATATGCGACATATCAGACGACGAGACCGGACTGTACGGGAGTGTTACTGATTGGATTCACAGGAGAATGTACATACTTGCTTGTTGATCTTCTGAGCGCTCAATACCTGGGTGGCTGTTACGTTTAGCTGACCGCTTGCAGCTTGTAGGTGTTTGATATGATCATCACCTACTGCCGGCGTATTGACGATTCTTTAGAGTCCTACACAGAGGTTTCTTGGCTCAGGAAAAACGGAGTAGGGGCACATATGTGATATGTGCGGGACCGAGGGTAATGCGATATGAGATACCATATTCTATTCTCGCGATATATGATATCAGCCGGGTCATCGGCTCAAGTGTTGATTCGATGAATCGGTACGGATAAATATTAGTCGGTTATATGCGATATAGCCGGATTGTCGGGTCAAGTGTTGATTCGATAATTTAATTTATAATAATATATATGATATATTAAATTACATTAACTAATATTAGCTCACTAAAAGATTCTTTTTCTCACTCGGGTAATACATTGATATATATGCGATATATGTTAATTGTATTATTTTATTTGGTTACAATAAATATTATATATGTGATATATAATATTGTAACATGATATGATAACTAATGCAACATGTTTAGTGGAGATTAAACATGGTTAGGGCTTGTTTCGGGTTAGTTTTTTCTTGATGATTCTAGAAGGTTTCTTTTTGTTTTCTGCAAGATATTTTGTAATGACTCATGCTTTAACCCAACCCAAACCCTAACCCTAGTTAATTCTCTACATGGGTTTAGTTGACCATGGTTGCAGTAATCATCATATTTATCCTTTCATTATTCATCACAAAAGGTTTGATGTTGATTGTTCATCTTCTTCCTTCTTTCTTTCATAGAAAAAGCTTTCTAGCTTTTTCAAGGTGATGAAAAATGAGTGAGTAAATGAAAATAAAAAAGAGCAAAAATCCTACTTCATCATTCTCATCTATCCTTGCCCTTTAGATGAGAGTGTTCACTTCATTTAGTGAGTGTTAGCTTGTGTTAATGAAACTTCATGGTAGATCATCATTGTTATCGAAGATCGGAAGCAAGCTTGCATCTTTCTCTTCGCGGAGCCTCTCGAGAGTCTGGAACACGATGATCGCAGCGAAGGGATTTCAACACGGAGCTTAAGAAGTGAAGGACTGGATCTACAAAGGTTGTAATCCCTTTCACTTAGTGTTAAAGTGTTTAACATGCTTGTTTTCGCCTGAACTCTAGTTTAAAGATCCGGCTTTGGGTTGTTCGGTACGGCTAAATTTTAAATCGGGCATGGTTGATGCCTTGTAGAACCTTGTGAGCGTGCCTAGCAACCCTACAGTGGTATCAGAGCCAAGCTAGAGCTTTAGGAGAAGTCTGAGTGAAGTTTAAAGTCCGATCGAACCCGGAAACCCCGACGAATACCCTTCTCTGGATATTTTTCAAAAATGTGATTTTTTATGAATTAAAAATGCTCAGAAAAACAAGCAGGAAAAACTAAGAATTACTGTGAAGTACGGTCCACTAAGTCGCTCACTTGACCGCAGAACCGCGACCAAACCAAGGGTTTGGCGGCGGTTCCGCGGCCAAACCAAGGGTTTGGCGGCGGTTCCGCGGCCAAACCAAGGGTTTGGCGGCGGTTCCGCGGCCAAAATTGTGAATTAGTCCCTGAAACTTCATATATTTATTCTTAGGTCCTTTATTGTCATTTTTTTCTGGGAATATTTTAATTCCACTCAAGTGTTGAGTTTTCTTGGGTTGTATTGGGGACTCGTTGATTCGATCGGATAATTTAACTTCGCTTAGTTTTGTCCGGGTAATTTTTAGAACGTGTTAAAAAGTTCGAACGGATATCAATAACTCACTATTTCCCCTGCCGGAAAATTTTCAAAAGTTGGATTTTTTCTCGAGTTTAAGAACGTTCTAAGTCGTGCAAGTAACGCGGTGGACCCTCTAGAAGACAACAAACCTTAACTCGATTATGTGACCTTCTTGAACTGCCTCTAAACCTTAGGGTTTGGGGTAGTACGGCGTGCCACATGTAAGGCGTTGGCTTGACCCTTCTACGGCCGGACCATTGGTACTGTAGCATGCGATGGATGTTTTTAAACTGATTTCAAGTGTTGAGAAATATTGGGAAAATCTTGGGTGTTTGATTATTCGATCAGAAAGTTTAACACTGTCTTTTTATCTGGAATGTGATACAATATTTGGAATCCACAAGTAGTTATGAGATAACTAATTTGAATGTTATAAATCTAGCAGTGTAGTCTTAGATGATCGGTTGCCACGGAATTTTGATGTGATCAAAAGTCCGTCGTAATCACGTAGCGTACGCGGATACTCGCCGGGTAAACTTAATAGACAGCCATGCCCCATAGCCCCGACCAAGTGACTGTAGGAGAACCCCGTCGCCAAAAGCATCCGTTCGAGTGCTCGCGGCAGCGGTATTCCGCCTTAGTGCACTTCGTCGACGGCATCCGGGGGTGCGGCCGTCTACTAAAGTTTGCGACGAGCATTCGATCAGGTTGTCGGGAATCTTGTTGAATTGCCCGACTTAATATTGAAAAGAGTTTTCAATAAAGAGACTAAAATGCGGGGTTTATAATTGTTAGGCATGCGATGTCTAAGGAATTCATTTGGTTAGGCATGCGATGTCTGAGAAGGTTGCGGATCCCAACTGTTGTAGTTTTACACTTTCTTTTCTGCGACCGTAAGCGTAGTATGTGGTGTATCGCCGGCTTCGTTGCTATACATCAACGACAATCGGGATACGCATACTTTATTACGTCGATGATATGAGATATTATGTGTTGCTGTGATATGTTATATTGGATCGTCGCGTTTTGAATAGCCGGGGGTTTTATGTGAGATGAGAGTTTTTTTTTTCATTCATGTAAAATTCATTTGTATGTAATATTCTTTTATTGGGGCACTTCCGGGCTGAGGATGATGTCACCTTTATATATTATTTACTTTTCCGCATTAGGTAGACCTAAGACGGGGAGCACAAGTAACCGGGTTCTAGGGTCCAGTGGGAGACCATCTCGAGGAGTCGAGACCGGGTCACCTAACCCTAGAATTGGCATTGTTGCTTGCCGCTCTCGTAGGGGTCTAGGGATGTGGGTTTGGCTATTCATCGCGACCGTGGAATCCGTGTTTTATACAGGCTCGTATTGAAAACACGGACGTCCTAGTATATCCAATATTTCATATATGTTCTTCTGCTGCAATGTTCTGTGATGAGATCATATTACTGCCTGAGACGAATGTTTATATTATATATATGAGATATATGTTATATTGTAGATTTCATTTCAAAAGTGATGCTTGTGAAGCATATTAAAATGGGACTTCGTTAATGAGATTAATGAAATAAAAGAAACCTAAGATGTTGTAGAAACTTGTTTAAAAACTGGTAGCTCTAGTTTTTGCTTTGCATAGCGGTGTTCCTTGTAGAACATCCAGCACCTTATTCGATAAGGAAAGAGCCGAGATCCCTTCACCGGGAGTGACCTCTTTAGTGAAACTAGCAGATGCTACAAACTCGGTTTGTCTTTTGATTGCTTCTATAGTTCTTGCTTTGCATAGTGGTATTTGTGAAATATCCCGCACCTTATTCGATGAGGAAAGGGCCGACGATCCCTTCACCGGGAGTGACCCCTTTAGCAAAACTAGAAAAGCCACAAAAACATTCCATTTAAAATCACTCGATTCTACAACGATATCAAGTTCATTACGCAAAGGGTTTTCTTAAAAACCTGTCGTAGCCCTCCGTCATTTCAGATAAGTACCGGTTAGTATTCGTGCTGCGTTTGTTGACCTTAGCCAAGGCATAGTGTGCGGTAGCTGATTAGTGCTTATCTATATAAACATATGATGAGATTGAGTTAGGGTAGTCGTGCGACTTTGTTGACCTTAGCCAAGGGTCGTGCGGGTGGGTTTAATTCAATCGGGAAATGACGGGTTGAACTTGGCTAGCACTTATGATTTGTTGACCTTAGCCAAGGTCATAGCTGCTAGGCGCAAAATATTATGGGGGATTTCAAGTGTTGAAATTTGCAATGAGATTGCATACCTTCTATGAGATAGTTGGATCCTGATACCCGCTGCGAGTAAGAGTTACTCCTGGGAGAGTTTTACACATTACAATTAGCCGATCAAGTAGGTGTCTAGAAAGGTGTTAATGGGGTTACGCCCCTGGGAAAATGAGGTTTACTTTAATTAGGTCCGTGCGAAAGCACGGGGAACCTCCCTCAAAGTACCGGCACTGGCCTGGCTGAAAGATTGGCGAACTTGTAGCGTGTAATTAATCTCGGCTAGTCTTTCCTTTTAGGGTTTGAAGGAAGATTTGACTAAAACAGCGGGAGACATCCTGATTAGATATATTAGATAACCAATCTAATCTTGCAAGAGCATACGCTGAGTGTTTTCTTCTCTCTCTCTCCAGGTAGCGACCATATCACGCCTTAATCATGATAATAATATGGATGTAATGACTGAACCTGCTTGTTATACTGAGCTGAGGAACGTTGGTCCCGCTCAAACTTATAATTGTTATAAGATAGAGCAGGATATAGGGGATTACCAGAATTCCCGTGCCGCCCAAACGAAGAAAGTTCATGCTGATGCATCATCTTCGGGTGTGTTGAGTACAGAGAACTGTTTCTCAGTAACCTTTACGTCCTGGGTATGTGATACTGGATCAGGATCCCACATACGTAATTTGTTACATGGGCTACAGATAGGTAGAGAACTGAGAACGGGTGATAAGTTTCATGAGATAGAAACGGTGCAAGTGTTGCAGCCAAGTCTGTTGGTCACTATCACCCTGTATTACCAGAATACATTGATTCTGAATGAATGCTATTGGATGCCGAACCTGATATACAACATCATATCAGTCTCTTTATTAGTAAAGAAAGGATATAATTTTGAATTGTTGGATAATGTTTTGAACATTTCCTATATCAAGAGTTGATCGGTTCAGGCACGTTATCTAAAAGCATAGACGTTCTAAATCAAACCACAGTTCTTAACGTACAGAACACACACGAGAGGAAGAGTTCAGAAATGAACGAATTCTTCTTGAGGCATTGTAGACTAGGTCATATCAATGCGACTCGACTAGCTGAAGTTACATTAAGATGCATATTTAAATTTGTTTGAATTTACATCTTGTGAAACTTGCCGGTCATGTTACAAAGATAAGATGACCATAGCTCTGTTTATTGGAAACAAAGAAATAGTTAGTGAACTCTTGGGATTGATACATGTTGATGTATGAAAGTCCCCTGTCTACATATGCCAGGACCGGTTCTTTGTACTTCATTACATTCTCTGATGATCTCTTAAGATTCAGACATATGTTCCTGTTGAAACACAAGTCCGAAGCTTTTGAGATATTCACAGAATATGAGTTAGAAATGGAGAACCAACAACGGGTATAAGTATTATGTCCTTTAATGAGATCAGGGAGGAGAATACTTGAGCACGGAATTCCTGGACTATTCTAAAGGAGAATGAGATTCTCTCTCAGCATTACTCCTCCGTATACACCATAGCACGATGGTATATCGGGGCGGAGCAATAGCACCCTATGTGATATGGTGTGCTCTATGATGAGTACTACTGAGTTTCCTATTTCCTTTTGGGAGTTATGCACTTGAGAAGTTGCATACCTATTGAATAGGGTTCAAATCAAATCAGTTGCCTACCACTTCATATGTGATATGAAAAGGGAAGAGCCCATATCTTAAGTTTGTTAAGATTTGGGGTTGTCCGGCCTATGTATAAAAAGCAAAATCCGGACAAGCTCGAGGCAAAGTCAGATCTGTGGAAGTTTGTTGGATATCCTAAGCATACGCAAGGGAATATCTTCTACCTAACCGAGAAACAAAAGATGTTTTGTTTCTCAACATGCCACCTTTGTGAAAGGGAATTTCTTGTGAAGAAATTAGTGGTCATGAGGTAGAACTGGAAGGAGTTGAAGCTATACAAACTTCAGCAGATGATTTGGTAGAATCAAAAGATTCAATAGTTTCCAACGAACCTCAGCCTCTCTGCCGATCTAGTAGGGTTCCTCACCCACCTGAGAGATACTTCGGTTTCCCTATGACAGTAGGAGCGAGGATTGCATCATGAGATGATGAACCAACTAGTTTCGAGCTGGCCATCAAGAGTAGGACTGTGTAAGAATGGCTGGATGCTTAGCGATCTGGGATGGAATCCTTATACACCAACAAAGTATGGAATTTGGTTGCTTTATCTGAAGGGTTAAATCCTCATCAGGAGCAAGTATATCTTCAGAAGATTACTTGGTGTACATGGAAAAGTTAAGACTTTCAAAGCTATGCTTAAGTCCATCCAGATCCTACTTGCCACGGCTACATACCATGACTGCGATATCTTGTAGTTGGATGTCATGACTACTTTTCTAAATGTTGATTTGGAAGATAGCGTTTATAAGTACACAGCCAGAGGGCTTCGTAGACAGTGGGAGCAGCGGAAACGTGTGCAAAATGTTTTATGTAATAAAGCAGGCATCGCGGAGTTGGAACATCTGTTTTGATGTGGTAGTCAAAGAGTTTGACTTCATCAAAATGGTAGATTAACCTTGTATATACAAAAAGGTAGTGGGGAGTATGGAGGTGATCCTCGTAGAGTACGTGGATGACATACGTTTGATAGGGAAGGAGTTTCCTATGCTACACTCGGACAATCTCCGCTTATCACAAGGATTCTCCATATAGGATCAAAGCGATACCTCCTAAATCCTGGGTTTTGGATCTATGAGATAGATCTAATTGGATGTTAGGATACTCACTAGTTGTAGTGAGATGGTATCAATCGATCCTGGGGAGAATCACTGGAAAGGTTCCAGGGTGATAAGTACGACTGAATGTCAGTCGCAGGCATTGTCTTTACCCTCAGTGGAGGGACGGTATGTTGGAAGATTTCCAAGCTAGATACCGTGACTTACTAGACGATTAAAGGCAAGATACATCGTTACCAAGGATGCTACAAAAGAGGCAGTCTGGATATATATAAGTTCATGAGATGAACTTCATTCCTACCATTGTGTGACGATGGAGTTATGGCTTTAGCCAAGGAACTACCGTCCCATCAGAAATCCAGATATAAATCTTAGGCAGTATCACCTGATCATGGAGATGGTTGATCTCCAGGGAGATCGAGGTTAGGAGAGTAGACACAGAGGACAACAACGCGGATCCACTCACAAAGGCCTTTTTCCCAGCAGAGACTTTTATGGGAGGGTTGAGTATGAGATACTTCAACCATAGCTAATTATTGGATATGTGATACCACAATAGATGGTCCTAGTGCAAGTGGGAGATTGTTAGTTATATGTATGCCCTAGAAGCCATTACTGTACATACGATGTATATTGTAAAGGATGCTTGGACATATATAGGGAGGAATTTCTTGCTTGACATGATAGTACGCTATCTGGTTGCTCTTTATCTTAACATGTACTCTGATTGTCTTTATGTTACATGTTGATAAAGCCCTTAGGATACGTACTCGACTACTGGGACTATGATGAGATCATACTAGTGGGGCCACGGTAGTCGACGAGTACATCCTATAACTATTCCTAGTCGAGATAGGGCATCGATACACCAGAGTAGACTAGCGTATACGCATCTTGACCCATATGATGGGTGATGGATGATCCCATATCCATCAGTGTTTGACATCAAGGATGGTCTACGGGTGCTCAGTAGAGACTGGGTACACTGGACGGACTCACCGAGAACTCTCAGATGGTATTATACCTCACGTCAGATGGCAGTTCTCCAGTGACACTGGTACAGAGTAGTCTGTTGACCCGAGATCGTCATAGAGTCTTGTGTGATTCCCACTGTGCTTTGATTTCCATCATACCACGTCCGAGAGGGCATGCAAAAAGGTGGCTTTTGTGTACAGTCCCGAATCACATGGAGGCAATGAGCGATAGGAGGGGATTCGTCTCTCCCGGTATAGGGAGTTGATGTTGTGCTGTGTTCGATTGGCTATAACCGGAAATCCCTGGCCGGGGTTGCTGAGATTTACTGGTAAGTGTTATCAGTAGTTTCTCGAACTGTTATAGACCTCATATCGACACGACTTATCAAGCTACTGGGGTCTGACGTTTACCACTCCTAGGCGAGATATGCGACATATCAGACGACGAGACCGGACTGTACGGGAGTGTTACTGATTGGATTCACAGGAGAATGTACACGCTTGCTTGTTGATATTTTGAGCCTCAATACCTGGGTGGCTGTTACGCTTAGCTGACCGCTTGCAGCTTGTGGGTGTTTGATATGATCATCACCTACTGCCGGCGTATTGACAATTCTTTAGAGTCCTACACAGAGGTTTCTTGGCTCAGGCAAAACGGAGTAGGGGCACATATGTGATATGTGCATGACCGAGGATAATGCGATATGAGATACCGTATTCTATTCTCGCGATATATGATATCGGCCGGGTCATCGGATCAAGTGTTGATTCGATGAATCGGTACAGATAAATATTAGTCGGTTATATGCGATATAACCGGATTGTCGGATCAAGTGTTGATTCGATAATTTAATGTATAATAATATATATGATATATTAAATTACATTAACTAATATTAGCTCACTAAAAGATTCTTTTTCTCACTTGGGTAATACATTGATATATATGCGATATATGTTAATTGTATTATTTTATTTGGTTACAATAAATATTATATATGTGATATATAATATTGTAACATGATATGATAACTAATGCAACATGTTTAGTGGAGATTAAACATGGTTAGGGTTTGTTTTGGGTTAGTTCCTTCTTGATGATTCTAGAAGGTTTCTTTTTGTTTTGTGCAAGATATTTTGTAATGACTCATGCTTTAACCCAACCCAAACCCTAACCCTAGTTAATTCTCTACATGGGTTTAGTTGACCATGGTTGCATTAATCATCATATTTATCCTTTCATTATTCATCACAAAAGGTTTGATGTTGATTGTTCATCTTCTTCCTTCTTTTTTTCATAGAAAAAGCTTTCTAGCTTCTTCAAGGTGATGAAAAATGAGTGAGTAAATGAAAATAAAAAAGAGCAAAAATCCTACTTCATCATTCTCATCTATCCTTGCCCTTTAGATGAGAGTGTTCACTTCATTTAGTGAGTGTTAGCTTGTGTTAATGAAACTTCAAGATAGATCATATTTGTTATCGAAGATCGGAAGCAAGCTTGCATCTTT
Source organism: Agapanthus africanus (assembly GCA_030015575.1). Classification (NCBI taxonomy): domain Eukaryota; kingdom Viridiplantae; phylum Streptophyta; class Magnoliopsida; order Asparagales; family Amaryllidaceae; genus Agapanthus; species Agapanthus africanus. The sequence continues at coordinate 410,565,959 of JASDDO010000026.1, forward strand.
CTCTTCGCGGAGCCTCTCGAGAGTCCGGAACACGATGATCGCAGCGAAGGGACTTCAACACGGAGCTTAAGAAGTGAAGGACTGGATCTACAAAGGTTGTAATCCCTCTCACTTAGTGTTAAAGTGTTTAACATGCTTGTTATCGCCTAAACTCTAGTTTAAAGATCCGGCTTTGGGTTGTTCGGCACGGCTAAATTTTAAATCGGGCATGGTTGATGCCTCGTAGAACCTTGTGAGCATTCTTAGCAACCCTACAAGAGTTCCGTAATTCTTTCACTGTGTCCACTAAACAGAGTTTTGGTCATCTTGCCTTTGAGACATGACTTGAAAGTGTCATAAGATGAAAATTCGAACGGATTCAAATATTCATCCTTATGCAACTTAGCTAGTCGTGTCGCATTGATATGACATAGTCTACAATGCCACGAGAAAGATTCGTTCATTTTTGAACTCTTCCTCTTGTGTGTGTTATGTACGTTAAGAATTGTGTTTTGATTCAGAACGTATAATCCGTTACATAACACACAAAACCCAATCAACACTTGATTTAGGTAAATGTTCATAACATTATTCTCTACTAAAAAGTTATATCTTTCTTTATCCAATAAAGAAATTGATATTAAATTGCATATCATAGAGGGTACGTAGTAACAGTCATTCAGGATCAATGTATTCCCTGTTGGCAATACAAGGTGATATTCACCAACTGCTTTGGCTGTAACATTTGCACCATTCCCTACCTTTAAGGAATGATCACCTTTTCCCAGCTCTCTACCTTTCCTTAGCCCATGCAAAATATTGCATATGTGGGATCCTGATCCGGTATTTAATACCCAGGACGTAGAGTGTACTGAGAAACAATTCTCTGTAACTAACACACCTGAAGAAATTGCATCAACATGCTTATTCTTCATTTGGGTGGCATGGGAATCCGGATATGTTCTTATTTCTTGCTCGGACTTATAACACTTATAAGTTGGAGCGGAACCAACTTTTCCCTGCTCAGTATAGCAAGCTGGTTCGGTCAATACATCCATATTATTATCTTGATTAAGGCATCACATTAGTTGCTTCCTGGAGAGAGAGAGAAGGAAACGAGTTAGCGTGCTCTCTTTACAAGATTAGATTGGTTATTATCTTATCTAATCAGTACGTCTCCCACTGGTTTTATCAAATCTTCCTTCAAACCCTAAAGGTAAGACTAGCCAGGATTAATTACACCTTACAAGTTCTCCAATCTTTCAGTCAGGCCAGTGCCGGTACTTTGAGGGAGGTTCCCTATGCTTTCGCACGGACCTAATTAAAATAAATCTCGTTTTCCCAAGGGTGTAACCCCGTTAACACCTTTCTAGACACCTACTTGATTGGCTAATTGTTATATGTAAAAGCCTCCCATGTGTAACTCTTACTCGCAGTGGTGTCGGGATTCAACTATCTCATAAAATGTATGCAATCTCATTTCAAATTTCAATACTTGAAATTCCCAATAATAGTTTTGCCCCTAACAACCTATGGCCTTGACGAAGGCCAACAATCCATAGGCCGCTAGTCAAGTTCAACCCTTACATTTCTTGATTGAATTAAAACCACCCGCACGACCCTTGACGAAGGCCAACAAGGTCTTACGACTACCCTAATACAATCGTATCATATGCAGCAGATAAGCAGTAAGTAGCTACCGCACACTATGCCTTGACGAAAGGCCAACAAACGTAGCAAGAATACTAAATACTACTTATCTAAAATGATAGAGGGCTACGACAAGTTTTTAAGAAAACATTTTCCGTAATGAACTAGATATCGTTGTAGAATCGAGTTATTTTGAAAATGGGTGTTTTTGAGGCATTTACTAGTTCTGCTAAAGAGGTCACTCCCGGTGAAGGGATCTCGGCTCCTTCCTCATCGAATGAGGTGCTGGATATTCTACAAGGAATACCGCTATGCAAAACAAGAACTAAAAAGGCAATCAAAAATAAAACCGAGTGGGTTGTAGCAACTGCTAGTTTCGCTAAAGAGGTCACTCCCGGTGAAGGGATCTCGGCTCTTTCCTTATCGAATAAGGTGCTGGATATTCTACAAGGAATACCGCTATGCAAAGCAAAAACTAGAGCTACCCTTTTTGAAAATTAGATTCTACAACATCTTTAGGTTTCTTTTCTTTCATTAATCTCATTGATGAAGTCCTATCAATTAAGCTTCCTAAGCATTACAGAAGAAATGAAACGAAAATAGAACGTACACTTATGCCATCCGCATTCGCCACGGGGCCTCGTCATGCACCGTTAGGTTACTTAACTACCGGCAGAGCGGGGGCTGGACTAGCGTGGGTGCAAAATATAAGCAACATTTATTATATATCTTATATATAATATTACATTCTTCTCATGCAGTTATATGATCCACATCACAGAACATAGCAGCAGAAGACAAACATATGAAATATTGGATATACTATGATGCCCGTGTTTTAAATTTAGCCAGTAATGTAAAACACGGATTCCACGGTCTTGAAAAATAGCCAAACCTACATCCCATAGACCCCTACGAGAGCGGCAAGTAACCCTTCCAATTCTAGAGTTAGGAGACCCAGTCTCTACTCTTTGAGATGGTCTCCCACTGGACTCAAGAACCCGGTTACTTGTGCTCCCCGCCTTGGTTTTATCCTAATGCGGAAAAGTAAATAATATACAACTGGTGACAACATCCTCATCCCAGAAGTGCCCTAATAAAATAATATTACATATAATGAATTTTACATGAATGAAAATAAAAACTCTCATCTCACATAAAATCCCCCGGCTATTCAAAACACGACGATCCAATATAACATATCCACAGCACATGACATCACATATTATCAACGTAAGTAAATATGCGTATTCAAAATTCCGTTAACATATAGCAACGAGATTTGGGATACCCCATATATTACACTTACGGTCGTAGAAAAGAAATTGTAAAACTACAATAATTAGAATCCGTATATCCTTAGACATCATAAACCCGGAATTTCGCATATTCTGGATTTCATGCCTAACCTGTAAACCTTGTATTTTAGTCTCAAATTCAAAACACTTTTCAATTCCATTAGTCGGGTAATTCAACAAGATTCCCGACTACATTATCGAATACTCGTCGGAAACTTTAGTAGATGGTCACACCCCCGATGTCGTTGACGAAGTACACTAAGGCGGAATACCGTGGCCGCGGGCACCCGAGTGGGTGCTTTTTGGCAACGGGGTTCTCCTACAATCACTTGGTCATGGCTATGGGGCATGGCTGTCTACTAGAGTTACCCGGCGAGTGTTCGCGTACAATACACGATTGCGACGGAGTTTTGATCCGAATCAAAACTTCGTGGCAACCGATTAACCGAGACTAACATACTAGATTCACAATATACTATATACTTTATTAGTTTTCACAAAACCAATAAACCGGATTCTAACAATTGTATCACATATCATCAAGATCTATACGACGCCAAATATTTCGATCGGTTTAACAAAATCCATAGAACTCAACAACATGAGAATCACAGTTAAAAATACCCAGACAGTGCAAAAATCACCTACGGGCCTACACAAGAAACCATGCTCCTTGCCTCACCTACGGCGTTACGGAACCGCCGCCAAAACCAGGTTTTGGCCGTGGTTCCGCGGTCGTAAAGTCGAGCTAGGCTCTTATTTTTCTTGTGGGTCCATAGAAAAACCCTGCACGAATTTTTGGATACTTTTAATTTCAAAAATTCCAACATTTGAAAAATTCGACAGAAACTTGTACAAAAGCCGGATTTTTAAACCGATCCAACTCTTTAACTTTGTAACGACCTACCCCGATGTTCTAGTTCGGCTCTGATACCATGAAGGATCACCTTAGCACCATGATGAGGTTATAGACACATCTACTATGCCAAATTCAAATTTTTCTTGGTGATAAGCTAGACTAACAAGATCTTTAACTAGATTATTAGGGTTTTCTTTAGATGATATGTAAACTAGAGAGAAGGAAAGGTGTTTATACCTTGGTAGAACCAAGTCCTTCACTTCACATGCTCCATGTAGTAGTCCCGCGACTCCACTAAGCTTATCTTGAGACATCGAACTGTCACGACCCGAAATTAGCACGTGACGGCCTTAATACTACGCAACGTCTATAGGCATAACGCAGTAAAAGAAAGCCAAAACCCAGAAATCTAAACCATTAAAAGACAAGAAAAGATAAGAAACATTGTTTAAACTTTTGGAAATCTCAAGTACAAATTCTTTAAGTCCAATTTACTTTCTTGAAAATTTCGGCAGCACCTCCTTTGTAAAAACCAACCCCAAAAATGGGTATAACATAAATATAAAGTAAAGCATCCCCAACAGGAGCAAATTCATGCCAAAAGGAAGAAAACAACCACCACAACAGATATACGACGCCGTAGCGAAGAAATAAAAGATGATATAAGTAAAAACTGCATAAAAGACAACCCAGTCACAAAATAATATACAATATCGTCCTCACCAAGTCTCTAAGTCAACATGAAAAAAGTAGATAGAGAGTACAAGGATACAACAAATATACAATATGACAACGAATAACCACAAAACCCACCTAAGCAAACTGCACACTGTGAGCTGATGCGGTATCCACGGCAAAAGATGATAAGATAAATGAATAGCCTGCCTCGACTACTCTGGGGAACAACCTGCAAAACAAATTGTGGCACAACGGGGATGAGTTGCCAACTCGTGAATAGTAAATAACATATGCAGGTAATCGCAAGTATGCACGTACAACACGAATCTAACATATGCAATTAATAGCAATAAAAGGTCATATGAATGCAATAATCATGGAAGGTACACTAGCAGGTACAACTAATACATGAAGCAATAATAATATGACAATCGGTATGCAATAATCAATCAATAATGATATGAAAATGTATATATGCAACAGTCATGAAAGGTACTCTAGCAGGTACAACAAACACATGAAGCAATGCATATAAAATAAAGTATGTAAATGCAACAATCATGAAAGATACACTAACAGGTACTACTAATACATGAAGTAGTGCATAAACAATAAATGTGGAGTATGGAATGAAATATATCATTTCCACGGAATCTTGACATCATGGTAGGACCAAAATCCTTCAAGACAATTCAAATCCCAATTTCCTCAAATCAGCCCCCTAATTGGCTCTCATATCATATAAGTCTCACAAATCCTTAATGTACAATATCGAATAAATCTTCTATATCCTGAATGTACAAAATCAAGTGAATCTCATATATCCTTTATGTACAATATCAAGTAAATATCATATGTCCTAAATCCAATATCAAGTGAATCTCTTATAACCTTGATATATTTGCATGAATAAATATGATGAAGTATATGAATTAATATGTATACATATATATTAGCGTCCCATTCCACTAATATATATATATATATATATATATATGCATATATAACAGCGTCCCATTCTACTGTTATATATACTTAGGAGTAAAATATCATGAAAACAATGTGTCAAGTATCGACACAGAAATGCTGATCTATCAAGTGTTGCCCCCATGACTGGCACCCTGATAAGTACGTATCACACGCTATCCGAAAAGCACGAGTGCCTAGCTCTGATTCTCGTCTTTCTACTTATCTATACGTACATGACTCCCATCGGTATCCCCACAATAACCGCCGAATCATTGGTAATGTCACCGGATGGTATGGTTCCCCTGCCAAGCTCAATCAGCAAGGTCAATCAATCGTCTTTCCCTGGAGTACCTCCGGGCCCCACCATGTACCCTCATACGACCCACGACACTCCTCGCATGGAGTATATATATCAGAACCAATAAATCTCATGGTGGATGCTAAAATATCATATTAAGGGAAACTGGGTTTTTCAAATAATGCATAATTTCATGAAACTACCACGGTCCCCAAATCCAGAAAACATCATGAAAAATCCATATCTCAATGCGAAAATTCATGAATAAAATATACGCAACATAAAAGTATAATGTAAGCATATAAAGGAAAAGCCGCTAATTAACTGCAACAAGTTAATATAAAATATCACGCGGTTCCTATTTTCTCCAATTCTAAATAACATCAAGTAAAGGTAAACATATAGCCATAACCAGATATATATGTAAACATAAAGGTATAGCAAGATATAGATATCTACCTATCAGTAATGATGTAATATACCCTCCAGGTATAAGTGTAAGTATGTATGCAAAGTATACATGTAGCTATGTCATTATGTGTGTATGTACCTATCACTAATAGTACAATACACTATAGGTATACAGGTAACTAGCATGTAAGTATGTCAAGGCATATGTGTAAGCATGTGGGTATACAGGTATGTTATATGTCATATGCATAAAGAAATATGAATCAATATCTCAATGTCCCTAACCAAACAATATCATATCTATAAGTGGGTTGTGCGTGACATGGCAATTATTGACGGTGTGTGGCATACAATCAGTGCTCGTGCAATATGAATCGTCAATAATATGTGCAGTGTCCTAAGGGTACTAGTCCAAGCACAACAATATCTAAGCAATAAAGTGTAGTCGCAAATTCTAAATATGAAATAGAATATGCGACAAGTCAAGTCATTTCTAGCCCAGACGCATAACACCATGCGGGCGATTCCCCTGTAGATGTTAAATCTACTCACTGATGGTCTCGAGCTAAGAAAATCCGACCACCTGCTTCCCCTTGTTCGCAGCGTCCGAAGTCCTCGCTTGCGATCCTGAAAGCATATAACAATATAACATATATATATTAGCAATAGACCCAAACCACGTACAAACTACGCTGACCAATGCGACAACACAAAACGTACTCTCAAGTGTTCGTATTATGACTAACGCGCGTAGCGACACTACGAAACCAACTCAAGAGCAAAAGCTACACAAAGACACAAACGATATCGGCACGACCCTAACTAGGAACGCAAAGCGACACAACTACTGAGCCTAGACCCTGATCGTACCGATCGCGTATTCAAAATACAATAATAAACGTGGAATCAATATAATTAACGTCGCAACGTCAGAAGAAACCCACGCCTAAAAGTTACCGAAATCTAGTAAACAACTTATCGCAATAATTCGCACTAGAATCAAGCTAACACAAATATAGCGCTCACAAACACCTTATAATAGCTTAACTAAGCTATTTAAACCATTTCTATATTTTTAACAATTGCTAAATAAGTTTTAGCAAAAACCTAGTAAGCAATATTTCATAATTAAACAAAGTATTAATTAACAATAATTATCATAATCTATTAGGTTGTGTTTTCCTAATCACAAATTAAAACTTTAATTAACATTAAACACTTAATCAAGCTTTAACCCTAACTTGAATTTCTAAAAAAATTAAGAATAATGAATTAAATCAAGAATTTAAAGCTATGATAACCATTTAATTAACTAACTTAAAGATCTTAACATAACAATTTAAGATTAGCATTTTGAAAATTATACCTCTTCAAGAACACAAACAAGCAACTAGATCCATCATTTTTTTCCTCCAAAAATGATGTTTTTCTTGAAGATCCAAGCTAGTAGTGAAGAGAATTAATGGTTTTATTATTTAAGATTTTTGTGGATTTATTTTGGAATTTTGAAGCATTTTTGAGTGAAAGAGAAGAAGAAATGAGCTTTGAAAATTAAGAGGGCAGAAATTAGGGGGTAGGCTCGGCCATGAGGTGAGGGGGGTTTTGTGCAAAAAGAAAGTGAAGTTTCTAGCAAAAGAAATTAATTAATGCACATTTAATACAAAATGCCACCTTTTATTTATTTTCTTTTCTTTTCTTTTTTAATTCCAATTATTTTGCAGTAAAAAATATTTGGATATTTAGAAAGGAAGCTTCCAAAAATATCTAGTGATAAGATTCAATTTATTTCCAAGAGAAGAAATTTTCCGATTTACGTGTATAATTTACCTCTTAAAATAATATTTTATTTGGAAAAAATTCTATCTGAACCAAAATGTAACGCTTTGAATTTTCGTTTAGGTAGTTTTTCGATAATCGACAAAATAATCGGTTTTTTCCGTAAAAAGTCAAAATAATTATTTTTCAATATAGGCCTAATTATACAAAATTTAGATAAGATATTGTTAGAAATTGGTCACTAAATTGTCGCATAAAAATTTCTAGTTATTTAAAAAAAATTCCCTAATTAATTATTTTTAACATTATTTTAAGCTTTAAAAAATACATTAAATTAGTGATAAATACAAATTTAATTGGGTAAATTACATAATTAGGAACCATTATAAACTAAAATTTACTGTTAACAAAAATTTTATGAAAACTTACCAAGAATTGTGGTTTTATGGTCAAAAAAATGAAATAAAAATGAATTTTTTTTAATAAGAAATGATGTGATATGCATTAAATGACATTAAAAGATGCTTTTTGTGTGGAAATTTCCACACAATTCCACCATTCTTCCCCTCCCACACCCCAGGCCGAGCTTACCAACTGCTGCTCCCCATTTTCCCTTCTCTTTTGTCCCTCAAATTCCTTAAAAATCAACAAAAAAATCCACCGAAATCCGCAATTTCCTTCACTAATTCAAACCAAAACCCTTTTCCACCTCTTCCCAAACCCTAATTGGTTTAAAGCAAAGAGAAAATAGGCAACTTTGGAGGCTAAGTGCAGGAGGTTCACAACTTGAGAGATATAAGTTCTAATCTAGTTGTTAAATTAGTAGTTTACATATGCTAATTTAGAATTTTAAAGTGTTATTCTGGTTATAATTCCTTGTTTAATGAAATTCAAGAAAAGGGTTGGTGTTGTAATTAGGGTTTGAAGTATGATAAGTGGGTTAAAGATAGTGTTGTGGCCATCTAGTGGGCTAGATCGGACGTTTGTGCTAGTTTGCGAACGCTAAATCTTTAATTCGCGAGGTTTGCATCGAAATTTGTATGTGAATGCTTACTAGGGTTTTCTTAAAATTATGAAGTGATTTAATTACGATATCGTGACGATATTATTGGCAGCTCCTACGACTTTTAGGGTGTGCAAATGCGGAATTTGGTATAGTCGGGTTTTAGTTTTGACGGTTGCCCCGAAACGACGATTTTAGTTAAGGTTTTAGCGATCTTCGTGTGTTTTCCGCGCACCGAGTGCACGTTGTGCCTAACTTGTGAGTGTCGATGTTTTCATATTGTGACTTGCGTTGTTTTGTGAGGTGTAATCTTATGTTGTGTGTTGTGCAATTTTAGGATCGGTTACGGAAATATCGGATGCGGCGCGCAAAGGCAAAGTGGTGGTTGGATAAGATTAGCGAGGCGTCTAGGTGAGTAGATGTATACATCTATGGGGAAATCGTCTGGATGGAGCGAGGCGCCCCATAGTTAGGATCACTTTATTACTTGCAACTATATGCCTAGTTAGTTAGTTAACCATCTCATTCATTGCATACCTTTATAGTTATTCGTCTGCTGGCATTGCATGGTTATCCATATACACATGTGTGATATCACCTCTTAGGACACATACACCATTACCATTGGCTCATGTTGCACGCGCACTATTCATGTGACACACACGCCTTCGGTAATTGCCATGCCGCGAGCACTGTAGAACCTGTTTAGTTCAGTATTAACACTTGCATCATACATGATACATTGTATTGCATAGCATGTATATACCTTACATCATCATCATCATGCTTATATAGATTCCTAGTCACAAATCAATTGCATACCTTTGATATCATAAACATCATCATATACAACATGTTGGGTATTATTATTTTCTTGAGGATTTCAGTATTAATGAGATTTCTGGATTTTGAGGAAAACCGCAAGAATTTAACAAAAACTTATTATCTTCATTTTAAAATAAAGTTGCGGTTTTCTCGTGATGTATGTGTTGTCCACCATGAGTTTTCATATTTTTCTGTTGGATTTCGAGACCCGATTCGAGGAGTGGATGAACCGTCTCGGGTACATGGTGGGCCCGATATGGTACCCCGGGGCAAGAAGATCGAGTTGTAGACGATGAGCCTGGCAGGGGAAGACTACCTACCGGTGATGTCTGGCGCAACGGATATCCGGAGGATACCGACCGTTGTCGTGAGATTGATGATATGGGCCGATCCGGACTGACGGAGCCCGATATATTGAGACATTGAGACAGATATATTTCCATATTTGGTGTCGATGCTTGACACGATTTTTGGATGATTTCATTGATGGTACTTTAGCTATTTCACAGATATTCTTTTTTCTAGTTAAGAATGCAGAGCTTATAGCATTTTAAACACTTAAAGATTTTGTATTGATGTTGCATACATGTGCATACATACTAGTAGCATTACATCACATATAGACATACATGTTGTGACGCATTTGCGTGCATTCTTACAATAGCCTTATTAGATGTTATATTCTACTCACGAGCTGGCAACTCACCCCCGTTGTGCCACAGTATCTTGCAGGTCGGACCCGTCAGCCTTGTAGCGGCGGGCTTATCTTATCATTGGCTTCTTTTTCTCAGACTCGCGACATTGCTTGTAGGTGGGTTGCGAGGACACTTTATCCCTTTTTTTTCTATCATTGTATCTAGTATTCTCCATCTACCACTTCTTATTTGTATATGCGATCTAGTGATGAGACTGGGAGATTTGTGTGTATGTGGTTTCTTTAGGGTCGAGCTCACTTGATCCAACGTTGTGTTTTCTTTATATTTTGCTTTTCTTTATGCTTATTTGCTTGATATTGCATATATATTGCATGTGGTTGTGATCCGCCTTGGGCGAAGAGCTAGCTCCCGCTTGGGGATGCCATTTTATCGTTACAGGTTATATATCTTGTTGTACCCATTTTTGGGGGCCAGTATTTACAAAGGAGACTCTGCCAAAATTTTCGGAAATTTTTGATGCTTTTAAAAAGGGGTTAATGCAACTTAATTGATTTTAAAATCGTTTTCATGAAAGGTTTCCTTCACTCTCGTTGATGTTGGTTTAGATTTCTGGGCTTTGGTTGACTTAGGTTATGTTACGCCTTTAGATGTTTCGTAATCTAAGTGCCAGTCGCGTTCCGTACTTTCGGGTCGTGACACAAAACCTCCCAAATACCCCCAAAGTTCACGCACTAGCTTTATTTTAGCTAAATTAGGTGCCAGCAAGTTTATACATACGTTTGATCGAAATCGGGTTAAAACGGAAAATACCGACTATTTTGCCCTAAAACGGAAAAATTCGAAAAATGATTTCTAAAACGTTACACGAACGAACTAGCTCCGGTGATCTTTACGCCAAAGATGATCCACCATGAAACTCCTACAAGTTCTTGCTACCACTACACTAAACTCCTTTAGTGTATGAACACACTAGAGTAGAGTGCTAATCTACACTAGGATGATGAAGTAGGGGATGCACTACTACAAATAAGGGTTGCCCCTACGGATTTATCCGTAGGAGCAAACCACTGCCCTTACGGATATATCCGTAGGGGCAAGAAAATACCCTGTAGGTACAAACGCCGTAGGTGCAAGTCGCAGCCTTGAACATGCCCCTACGGTTAAAAACTTGCCCCTACGGATAAATCTGTAGGTCCAGTTGTCCCTACGGCTTTATCCGTAGGGACCAAAAAATTATTTAATTTATAATTTTATAAAATAAATTAGGTGTCCTTACAAATTAGTCCGTAGGGACAAAAACATGCCCCTACGAATAAGTGCGTAGGTATAAATCCGTAGGGACAAAATATCAGGTATCCTGATATTTTGTTCCTACGGATACTTGTGTAAGGGCATTTGGTTTCCCCTACGGATATATCTGTAGGGGCAAGCGTAACCCCTAATACAGAGATCATAGGGGCAAAATATCAGGTTTCCTGATATTTTGCCCCTACGGATAAATCTGTAGGTACATTGTTGGGCCCTACGGATTAATCCGTAGGGGCAATGGTTGGTCCTACGGTTATATCGGTAGGTACATATTATCAGGTTTTTTTTAAAAAGGGCTGCCTATTTTTTTCTCGCCCTGTGCACAATAATATATATATCATATGTAAAATTAATCATCACGCAGAACATATATCGCAGTATTCATAATCACATCTCACGCATAATATACAAAAGAAATCAACAAGCAGAATATGATATCAATATAAACACGCAAACACCACCAATATCAATATCTTTCGAAATGTAGTACAATATGTATCATATAAATAAATAAATGTTTAAAATATAAGAATCAAAAATCAACCCTAGCTCGGTCCAGCTCCACCTCTGATAAACGCCAGAAGACGCTGCGCCTGCTCCTCGGATATATCCTGAGTCAATAAATCATGCAATGCGGAGCGTGCGGGAGTCTGAGCGGGCTGTGGAGCTGGAGATGTGTTATGCGCAACCGCCGTCAAGGTAGTGGCTTGCGGAGCCGCTGCTGCGTGCGTCTGAGCGGGCAGTGGAGCTATAGAAGCTGTCTGCGGAACCGCAGCCGATGTAGTGGCTTGCGGAGCCACAGCCGAAGGAGATGCATGTGGAGGCTCGGCCGATGTACCCTATCACGTCTGGACCTACGTGTGTAATAAGAGAGTAAGAACTGTGTATTATTCGAATTCGTATCATTATCAAGTTATTTCGAAACCCCAATCTATGTATACTTAGGGACTTAGGCCTCGTTTGGATATCTAGTTTGGAAAACCAAATAAGCTCAGGCTACGTACTAATATTGGATATGTTGCTATCTATAATATGACATAATATTTTACTAGTAAGTAGTATACATACCAACATCTCCTTCAACTCCTGAATGGTGGCCTTCAAGCTCTCCAGTTCCTGCTGGAAACGTCGCTCACTAGAGACAGAGGAAGTAACCGCCGGGGTGGAGTCCAACCTCATATGGGCTCTACTAGGGCCCAATCCCCGGCCTCTCTCCAAACCTCCATGGTGCCCTCCGTGTGCAGCGTCCAAGACTGGGGTCAGCAGCATCGGATCTTTTTGTCCGATAAAATCGATCCCCGTTGCCTCGGCCAGCTCAACCACCCGCTCTACACCCACATTAACCAGTAAAATATAAGTATATCATTTAAATTTGAACCTTTCAAAACTAAAATTTCAAATAAGGGTTGAATAAATATTAATACTTACGCAATACTCCTGGGTAGCGACGTCGGGGTATAGAAGCTCGCCCGTGGCGGGATCTGTCGAGGTGCCGTGGACGGCAAGATATGCGGACAGCACGCTCGGTGTACCACCTTGCGCCAGGGTCTGAGCTCTCTGCAATATTAAAAAATAACTCTTAATATTAGATATATTAGAAAATAACTCTTAATATTGCATTATATCACAAAGGCCGGTCTATTGTAATTTACCGATAACTTCATGGCTCGAGTAATATTCCTCGAGCCACCTGTATAAGTGGGGCGACCCCACTTCGCCGACTTCCTATTCTCTATATTTTGACCGTCCTGTTTCTGCACAACACATTCACATTTAGTTTTCTAATTAAGAAACACAAAAAAATAAATTATATACTAAATAATGAATTGCATTTAAAATGCATACCTATTTGCGTTGAGAGTCGAAATATTTGCACAATAGAAGCCATGTCTCTACGTCGACTCTCGCAAAGGTCGGAGTAGATAGGAGGGCCGCTCTCTCTGCCTCGGAGGTCGCTATTCACAGGGAGTAGCAGTCGGCCTTCAGCTCATTCCTGTTGTATCGGACCTTAGTCTCCATGTTCTTCATCAGGCCATTGTACAAAGCATGAAGGTTGAGCACCCTCCTAGGGTAATCAGGGTCGGGCACAGGCTGAAAATCGTAATCCAACTGAAAATACAAAAAAGATATTGTTATTAGATTGCAAGTGTTAATAATAAATATATTGGATAAATCAAATGAAAATATATATTAATACCCGAGCCTAATCCAAGAAGAGGGCGAATGAGCACCGGTGATGGTCGCCCCACTCAACGTGAAGTGGATAGTTCTTCACGAGCCGGCTCTCATCCCCCATATACCGGCCGAACCTCTCGGCATGATCTCCGGTATAGCGATAATCATGGGTAAAAAAGAGGGGGAATGCTGCCTCCCCCTAGCTCTGTCAGGCCTCAGCCTGTGGGACTAATTCGGGCCTCTAGTCCCCCTCTGGGGATGGGAAGGCCCTACGTCTGCAAGAAATATCAAGACAATCAATATTAAGAAAAAGTTGTATTAAGAAATCAAGGTTAAACAAAAATTGAAGTGTGATATATACCTCCGGTGACTAAAGCATGAGCCTGGGCCCGGGCAGCAGTACGAGCGAGATGATAGTTCCTCCGGTGAGGAACAGCCGGTGTCCCGGATGCGGACGCATCCCCTCCAACTAGAAAATAAACATTGACGCTAAATTTCCATGAAGTTCATATTTATTCTTTAGATGATATGTAAAATGAATAAATATCTTATATTTATTCATACTAACCTACAGACTAAGCGGAGGGTACGGAAGTGGCAGGAGTGGCCCCTGCGTCAGATGTGGACGCACCACCTATAATTAGACAATTAAAAATAGATTATATAAGTAATTGCAAAAATAATGTGTAGATCAATAATATAACATTCTAAATCAATATGCATGCACTATAGGATATATAAACATACCCACAGTGCGGTGGTGTCACCACCTACAACTAGACAATAAAAAAAATGATTATCTATGTAAGAGCAGAAGGAATGTGTGTATATTTATGATATAGCATTTTAAATCAATATACATGCACTATATGATATATAAACATACCTGGAGGTGCGGGAGTGGCATCTGTCCCTGATGTGGAGCATCACCAACAACTAGACAATCAAACATTGACAATATAAGTAATTTTGACATGAACAGGCATGAATATCTATAATATTACACTCAAAATGGATATGCATGCAATATATCTGGAGGTATGGCAAAGTCCACACGGAAGGTGGCATTCGAAGGGATCTCTGATCTGGGTGCAAGACCGGCCCTCTGAAGCTCCCTGCGCAGCTCTCCGGGCGGCAGAACCGCTCTGTCTCTGCCTCTGCCTCTGCCGGTGCAGCGGCTGGAGCTCCTGCCGCCCCTCGTTGCTACCGTCATCGTCATCAAATCTAGATAAATGGTTCGTGGACGCATTAGACAATCATTACAAGTATTGACTATATATGTATAGATCGTAAAATGTGAAGTAATAATATAACATTACGGATAACCTTTTTCGTTTCGTGGACGCATTAAACATATCTACTTGGATTTCATCATTGATATCATTTCTAACCCACGTAACTCATGATCAGCCGAAGACAACCCGTCTTTCGAAACCGACGGTCGGAGCACTCTTCATCCTCATCGTTGTCTTCGAATTCTGGGACATCGTAAACATCCCTGGGTTTCCAACGGCATACGACACTCCATCCCGGATGCCTCAAACACTGTGGGTAGTATACTTGGAACGCTTGGTTCGGAAAGATAAACGGATCTTCCTGACCGTAAAATCGAAGTGTATTCACACTGGTCAATCCATATTCATCTTTCCAAGTCCCAAGATTGCTTTTCCACTTATCTGTATCGTACCAAGTACGCTGGAATATATAAAAGGGTTCTAATCGTCTGGGATAATGGATGCTGAGTATACAATTTAAGTACCCATAATAAATTACATCGTCCGATCCTACCATCGCAATCCCACTATTCTGAGTGGTTCTAGATATTTCTATGTCCTTAACTTCAAATTTGTATCCAAGGACACCGAATCCTTTATAATATACAACCTCCATACTAGAAAATTGAGCTAAATATCTTGAATCACTCTCAAATGATGCAGACAAGTTCGGATCGTGGATCTAACAAAATAAATTTTACGACAAATACATAACGATATAAGTTTAGATTAAAACTGATAGCAATAACATGTTATTTGAATAACTTACATAATCTGTGACCCAATAGCAAAAATCATCCTGATGATATTTTTCCAATCGTTCTTCGTTCCAATCAAGATGCCCCTCCCGTACCTCGTTAAAATGAATTCTGTTTTCGACAAATAAGGGTAATATTAATATTATATCATTTCATACACACACAAACAAAAATATAACAATTAATCCAAAAAAACTTACTCTCTAATTTTTTCAAGACATGCGCAATTAAGCAAGATAAACCGGTATATCTTGTTGATAAATATAGTGTCTACCCTCTTATAATCGGCTTTACCATATGGCCCGTCTTGAATTCTTCGAGGCCGGTTAAGTCTCGTCTCAATGTTCTCGTCCAGATAGCGGGAACAAAATGTGGTTGCTTCATCAAGAAGATAACCTTGCATGATAGAACCCTCTGGTCAATTTCTATTGCGTATATACTTTTTAAGAGTGTAGAGCTACCTAAAGAAAATATGTTGAATAAATAAATACGGGCAAACAGGACAATAATAATTTTAAAAATTGCGCGAAACAAAAAATTCCACGTACATCTCGACATGATACATCCATCGATATTATACCGGTCCGGCTAATTTAGCCTCAGTTGCAAGATGAACCGTCAAGTGATTATGATATCGAAGAATGACGGTGGGAAAATACGCTTAAACTATCAAAAGAACAACGCAATAGAATTTTCTTGTTTATCCAGCGTCACAAAGTAACATTTCAAAATAATAAAATATTATTTTTGGGAAATTTATAATTTAATATTATTTTATTGAATATTTCAATAATTCGGTATAATTAAATACAAATAAATGTGGAAAAATTTTGGAAAAAAATTAGGGAAAATTCTAAAATTGGTTATTTTATGGAATTATGCCATTTTTAAGTTTTTATGATTAATTATATGCTAATTTAGTATTAATCGCGATTAAAAATCGCTAATCGGTTTTTTTAGCTTTTTGTGCAAAACATGCACATATCATTTTCTTACACTTGTGCATTTTTCCACCATGTTTCTTTTGGGGTTACTATTCTAGTGAGAAGGGTTTAGAGAGGAAAGAAAAGGAAAAGAAAAAGAAATGGAAAAGGAATTTTATATTGAGGTATGGTGAGAGAGAGAGAGAGAGAGGTATGGTTTTCCTTTGACCTTGGACTTAACCATCTCTTCATTTTTCCTCTCATTTTCTCTCTCCCTCTTTCCCTTCTCCTGCTGCTGCTGCTCCTTCATCTCCCTCCCCTCTTCAAGCCTCAAATCATCTTACAAACTACACCAAAACCCTACTCTCATTTCATTAAAAGTGTACACAAGCTCAAGATCTACACATTGGACCAAGAAAGCAAGGATTTTGGCCACTAGGGGCAACTCAAGAAATTTCTTGAGTTGCCAAATGAGGTAATTATTGAACCATTTGCTTAGTTTTAGCGTTACTTATGTTGGAGATAGTGCCCTCAGAGTCAATTATTATGTCACAGGTACGTGATTGTAATGATTGAGGGAGGACCTATCCCGGTAGGACAGTCTTACTCGAGATGATAGTATGCTATCTGGTTCACCTTTATCATCGTGTACTATTTTAGGTGACCTGACACGTCGCTATTACACGTTGATAGAGCCCCTAGGATTCTTGCTTGACCACCAGCAGTATGAGGGCGATCATATAAGTGGGAGCTGGGGGTCTATAAACTTATCCTTAAAAGGTCCCTAGTCGTGGGAGTTTCGAGACTGGGCATCGATACTCCATTAGTAGACTAGTGTATACAGTCGAGACCCCGACGAGGGGCGGTGGCCGGTCTCACAAGCCACTGGTGTCAGTTGGATCACCTAAGATGTACACAGGTGCTCATTGGGTTATGAGTACACCGGACAGGACTCGCCGGGAACATGCTAGTTGGTCATATACCAGACGTCAGATGGCAGTTCCCTGGTGACATGTGTGCAGGTTAGTTCATCGACCTGGGGATCGTCATTTGTCTCGTGTGAGTTCCCACTGTACTTTGATTACTACCCTACCACGGCTCAAAGGAGTCGTGCAAACAGGTTTTAGTTGGGTACAGTCCCGAGCCACATGGAGGCAGTGAGCGTATCTTCAGGGGTTCGTCTCTCCCGGTATTGGGGGTGAGGTCGTGCTGTGTCTAGGAGAGCCATTACACAAAGTCCTTGGCCAAGGCAAGGAGATTTACTGGTAGGTATTCCAGTAGTATCTCAGGGTGTTCTGGGCTACACTCCGACACGACTTGTACCGCTTTTGGGGGTCTGACTTTTACCAACCCCCTAGGCCCGCCATGCGATACTCATAGACGAACGGACCGGACTGTACGGATATTGTCACTGACAGGCTCAGTAGGGTGTCAGGCTGAGTTCACTCACAGACATCCCTTTTAGTCAATACTTGGTAGCCCGTTACGTATTGGCTTATACCTCTGACGTGCTAGTGGTTAAATCCACAACCAAGGTGTTGACGAGTCTTTAGAGTCCCCCACATTCAGTTACTCAGCTTTCGGGCGAAAGGTTGTAGAGGCCGTATGGAGATATGGCAAGGTCCGATCAGATACGTGAGGTATTGCACGGATCAGGATCGGACAGTTTGTACTATAGGCCGTATGGTTATATGGCAGGGTTTGATCAGATACGTGCGGTATTGCACGGATCAGGATCGAACAGATTTTACTAGCCGGCTTTGGTATAAGCCGGATCCTAGTATAGTACAGTGTAGATTATGTCTCATTGCATTTGTATTTTGGTCGAAATACAAATGCGGGTGTGTATGCACAGTATCGGGGTTTTCCTGTAATTTATTACGGGACCAGTTTTCTGGAGTTGCCAGTTTGCTTTTCGTTTCGGCCAATTTCCATTGTTCCGTTCATTGGCCGAAGATTGGTGGAGGAGGGCTTATTTGCATTGTTGCAAATAGGCATTTGCGGAGGGGGTCTTTGCATTTTGTTGTATCATGATAGCACCATCTTTTGACTTGATTTCTTCATGATGGCTTGACTTCATAACCTCATCATGGCTTGACTTTTGTATGATGATGGAGGGACATGATGGTTGTTGATGATGAGGGGTGAGGTTGGTGGAGTGTTAGTTTACACTTGTGATCATTTCCTTTTGGATGATAACCTTTCCTCTCTCTCTCTTGGATGGGTGATGATTTTTGGCCTCTCTCATATTCTTTTGATACAACCTCCTCATTCTCACTCTCCCTCATATGCATGGTCGGCCACTTCCCAAAGGGGGCTGTCCAAATTTGTTCATGTGGGATTTTTGCTCTTTTGCTTTAGGAAAAATCCCACAAGTTCCACCTCCATGAGTTTGTATCATCCCTCCACCACAAAAGGCAATTCCACATACCCCGAATGAGACTTGCTCACTACATTCTACAGCAGATCTTGGGCACGTCGAGTAGCCGGCTTCGTGCCCGAGTTGCCTCGGCATTGAGGTGGGAGCCCGTAAACAAAGTAGGCGATGTGGTGCACTTCCGGCGACGAGGAGGAGACAGGACTTTCCGCAGGAGATCGGGACCATGACGAGAAGACCGGAGGACTTGGATCATCGGTATATCTCTAACCCATCTTCTAGTTAGTTTAGACTTGTTAATGGTTATGATCCGGGTGTTTAGTGCGCGGTGGTGCCGGTTTGCTAAGTCCGCAAAATTAAAGTTTTTCACCGCTTCCGCTTTTGGCCGTCGGATTGACGGCCGGGGCGCCGCCGTGCACTTACAGTGGTATCAGAGCCTCGCCATTAACTTAGTCTAGCTTGGTTTAATGTGTTTGCATTTCCGATCGATCAAAAAGTTCCAAAATTGCATTTTACCTTCGCATCAGTTTCTGTTGAAAATTTTTGGTCTCGAAAATTTTTTCAGGTTGTAAAATATTGATGTACTAGAAAATCTAAGAACTCTGTAAAATTTCGATGAAGTGATTCCACAGTCAGAGCGCGGAAGCGCCGCACAAACCCCCATTCCGCCGCCCTTCCGCCGCGCACTGTAGACATCACTGCACCAATTTTTTACAGAGGCCTTCTGGGCTTAAAATATGGGTTTTGGAATATTAAAATTGGGCCCAGGTTTTCTGTGAGTGCTACAGTTTTGATTGGGGGCCCACTTGTTAATTTTTGATCGATCGGATATTTTAAACACATTTTTCACAGTATTTACATTATATCTGCGACCGTGAATGTCACTCGATCGGTAAATCCTGTCTAACTGCTATAGCCCGGTTAGACGGATTTGCGAACGTGACTTTCACGTTGATGTTCTGTTTTTGCTGTGATGTTGCGGATCGGTCGTGGGGGATAGCCTGGATGCAATACTAGTACAGTTCTGTTGTATTATGTACATTTGATATTGCGGGGCGAGCGTCCGACATGTGGACTGCCGTCACTGCCAGTTTGTATTATTATTTTGGGGCACGACCTGGTTGCGGTCGATGTACCCGGTGTATGTATATTTTACTTTCTGTACTAGGATTGCCCCGCGGAGGGGTGCACGGATAGCCGGGTTCTAGAGGGTAACAAGCCCGCATCTCATGGCATTGAGACGGAGGGGGCTTCACTCTAGGATTGGCGGGCTATTCGCCGCACTCGTAGGGGGTACAGGTTGACCCAGGAGGGGTGCCCAAGTTACCGGATTCCATGAAGTGCTGGGTGGTCCATTCACGGAGCTGAAGGGGGCTGCCTCGCTTCAGGTTTTGGCGGGTGACTTGCCGCGCCCGTAGGGGTCTAGGATTACATTGCACAGGCTATCCACACGACCAGGGGAACGTCGGGTTTCAGCGGCTCTGTGAAACCCGGGGATCCCAGATATCTGTATTGTTTCTGTAATGCTGTTCATTCTCTGTGATGTTGCATTTCTTTCACGCCTTGAGCGAAATACTATATATTGGTATATATATTAGTAGATGTCGTATATGTTTTGCATCCGCGCTAGTCCAGTCCCCGCTCTGTCGTTAGTAAGCTAACCTAACGGGTAATGACGGGACCCAGTGGCGAATGCGGATGGCATATACGTACATCAGTATATTTTCGTTCTTTTTGGTGTGATCAATTGATGGGACTGCATTGATTCGGATCAATGCAAGTTAAAACAAACCTAATCTGATGTTGTTGGAACACTTTTCAAAAAGCTGTTATTGCAAGGACGTTCTCTTTTGTTTTGCATCGTGGTATTCAGTTGGAATATCCTGCTCCTCAGTCGACGAGGCAAGGGCCGAGATCCCTTCACCGGGAGTGACCCCTTGGACAGAAGTTTGCGTCAGGGCATTAACTTCACTATAGCCGATTACTTTTGCTTTGCATCGCGGTATTCATTTGGAATATCCTGCACCCCATTCTACGGGGAAAGAGCTGAGATCCCTTCACCGGGAGTGACCTCTTTAGCAAAGGTTTTCGTCACTATATTTTAAAAAAGCTATCCGTTCCTTCAACGATATCAAGTTCACTACGTTAAAGGTTTTCGCCAGAAACCATTCGTAGCCCTCCGTCGTTTCATATGGATAGTCAGTAGTATTCAAGCTGTGTATGTTGGCCAAAATCAAGGCACAGTGTTTGGTAGCTATTGGTTATTCATATGCAGCATAGATAGATGCGTTGGTTTGGAACAGTCGTACTGCCATGTTGGCCAAAGTCAAGGGTATGTACGGGTGGATTCAAATTAACCTGGAGAATGACGGGTAGAACTTGACATGTGACTTATGATATGTTGGCCAAAGTCAAGGTCATAAGAGCATGGGGCAGAAATCACATCGGGAGTTTCAAAAGAACTGAAACTTGCCAGATATGCGCATACCTTCTGGAGTGTGATAGCGTGAGCGGATTCCGTCACGTTATCATGCAATGATAGTTGGATCCCGATTCCTACTGATGAGTTAGTTTACTCCTCGGGTAACCCCGACTAATTCTTCTTTCAGGTTTGGAGGAGAATTTGAGGTACAGTGGGAGGTTTCCAGATTAGATAAATTGGTGACCATTCTGATCTAGGTTAGAGTGCACGCTGAGTGTTTTCTTTTCTCTCTCTCTTTGGCAGCGACCATTGACCCGACCCTAAGACTTTGACTCAGTGACCAAGTTGACCGAACCTTCTTAAACACCGGCTTTTGGATTGTCAGAGTTGCAAACCTCATTGCCACTCCTTCTTTTACCCTTTTCTTCAGGACACCCCGTTTTACTACGAACGTCCACTTCCATTGGACAAAACCATCGTATGGTTAGATACGAACTCGAAAGAATTTATTCGAGGATGGTTTCCGGTTCTGGAGAAAACGGATAGGATTATTCAGTTGTCTTTTCCTTTTACCCTCTCTCAGGTTACGAGTACTCCTTGGTTTAGGGGTAGTACACCTATTACGCAAATTGGATTGTCTTCTTCCAAACCTTAGGCTGGTGCCGACCGGTAGGGAATGAAGAAAACCAATTAGCATAACGATGGTGTGCAGAAGGTATTAAGTTCAGACAAAGCAAGGGATTAGTAAGAGGGCAAAGTAAATTGCAACAGATATTCACGACCAAACCAAATATTTCGTTACCACTCCCACATCACCTTTGTATTTCTCCAGGACACTCCGTATCACTACGAAGATCCACAGTTTATTTGGATACTCCATCGTATGGTTATATACGAACTCGAATGGAACTGGTTCCAGTTCGGGGATGGATTCTGGTTCAGGAGAAATAGGAATAAGGTTTATTCGGTTGTCTTTTATCTTCACCCTCTCTCATTGCGAGTGTTCCTAGGATTGGGACAGTACACCCATTATGCTTATTGGATAGTCTTCTTCCAAACCATAGGCTGGTGCCGAACGGTAGGGAAGGAAGAAAACCATTTGGCCTAAAAGGGTGTGCAGAAGGTAAAGACTAAAGACATATGAAGGGATTTGGAGAGGTGGCAAAGAACTATACGGTTACAGTCGTGAATCTGGAAGAGGCATTACTAGGAATACCAGAATACCCCATCGGAACATTTCAATGTTTCAGTTTCACTGTGTAATGTTAAAGGAAAACTGATTTCCCGATTAGATACTTACTCCAGGGTATGTATTTACCAGGTACGATTCTCACATCTGTATGGTTTTACAGATGATGAGTGGGAGTAAGTTATTGGGAATTGGGTGATTATCCTCATTATATCGGGATTCGTTGTAATCGGTGATATTTGAGGAAATCACCTGGGCTGTTTGCCGGTCGGCAAATATTTGGTTTTGAATATCCGCTGTTATGCACCAATTTCAAATTGATATATCTGTACGTCTATTTTCATAGAGTGAGATATACCTTTCTGAAATTATGTCTACGACATTTACCTATATCAGTGGATGGTTAGGTAAGGAGCATTAAACAACGGTGTAATTCTTCTTAGCCATAAGTACAGTTTTCAACCTACGACACACAATGAATGAGTTATCAGACTCAAGGGACTTATACAAAGGATTGTATGTTGTCCAGGGTCCATCAGGACAGAGGGGTTGGTCCTCGTACTATATTCGGTTTACTTATGACTTCTCTAGTTTTTAGACAAGTGTTTCGCGGAAACACAGGGTCCAATATTGAGAAGTTATAGGTATTTGAATAGAGTAGAGAACCAGGTATAGCAAGTATCGGGATTCTTCAAAGAGATCGAAGATGTAGATACTTGTGTATGGTATTCAGTTGATAGTAATGACAAAGAGATCTTGCTTCTCTTTCAGGTTACTCATAATTGGAAGTATTCCTATGTTGAGTAACGCTGATCGGCCTCCTTCCATTTAGTTGACATGCGCTGGGGACAGCTGCATGATTTGAATCTGGTTCAATTAAATCAGTGCCTCTGTTTCTATATTGGATATAGAACAGTTCATATCTTAACGATGTTAAGGTACGGGGAGTTGTCCGGTTTATGATTAAAACCACACACTGGACAACTCAAGGCACGTTTCTGTAATGGCTGTTTGTGGGTTGACCCAGGCTATGACGAGGGTTGACTTTCTACCATCTGGATGAACAATAGCGATATTGTTCTAGACTCGCCACAGTTTTATTAAAAATGGATTTTTTCAGAAAACAATAGTGGGAGTATGGTAGAACTGGAAGTGATTCCAGAACCACAAACGATTACTGAAGATTTGATAAGGAACCTAAAGATTCAATCTGGATTGACATTCCATTGGCCACTCCGCAAATTGAGGTGGGTAACTTCAGGCACCCGAGAGGCACTACGGTAGCCTCAAGGACGGTGACAGGGAAGTTCTTGTTTACCCACAATTGCCATTGCTGTTGTTCCAGGTTACGAGACCCGGCGGGAGGATGAGTATAGCGTCGTTCTAAACCAGTTTTAGAAGTGTACGTCTATATGACTCTGCCAGAGGGTTGTCGTAGTCAGTGGGAGCAGCGGAAGCATTGGTGGACAGGTTGCTTATGTCTATTTATAGACTAGAGCAGATGTAGCGGAGATAGATCATCTATTTCTGACGTGACAGTCATGGGTTTGACTTCATCAGAATAGGGGATGGATCTGTTGAGAAGGTAGTAGGGTGTGATATCCTGGTATTTGGATGATATACACAGAGTAGGAAAAGAAACTCCTACACTACGATCGGTTATACTTTGGTCGTCACACAGTTGTTTCTCCACAAAGGAAATGGATTTTATATCAGACATACTGGTTACTAGATCTATGGTCTTAGATCTAGATTTGGGTGGTTTCCCAATCAGGGTACTTGACAGCATTCTAAGAGTATTTAGGATGGACGACTCCTGGCACGGTAGTGTACCTGCAGGTAATGGAGTCACCCTCTCTAAAGGTGTCTTATAGACTAAAGTAGAGAGGGACGGGCATGATTGGCAGATCACTTGCTCAGGCAATTGAGTCAATCGTGAGATGTCAAGTACCACACCAGATGTTGTTCTTGCACTAGATGCAATAAGTTGACATTAATCCAATCCTGGAGAAACAGTCGGAAGCAGTTTTAGAACATAAGTGGATGTTCTAGGGAGATGATAACGACAGCCTCATTCAGGAGACAGTTATCATTCCAGGCTTCCAAGGTGACATGGACGACAAGGAGGTTGTCAGAGTTATAGTTTTCCTTCTGATGAGGGGCAGTATTTTGGACAGGTGGTCCAAGGCAATACTGAGGGAGGCATGGCGCGCAGGATACTGATTAAGTTCAGTTGGCGATACAGTCTAAGAAGTTTGGTTTTGGAGTTCATTTATGAGCTAGGTCCCATCAGACATCCAGACATATTCTGAGACAGGTATTGCTCTTTTCGGGAGATGGGTTTCTCCGCGAACTTGAGATATAGAGAGACATAGAAAGAAACAACTAAGCGGTTCCACTCACTGAGGCTATTCCTCGAACGCAATAGTTCCGCAAACGAGCTTTGTGAGACTGACTAGTAGAGGAGTTGGATGTTCGGTATCACACGGGCTGTGAGTATGCGACATCGCAATAATTAGCCTTGAGTGCAAGTGGGAGATTGTTGGAGATAGTGCCCTCAGAGTCAATTATTAGATCACAGGTACGTGATTGTAATGATTGAGGGAGGACCTATCCCGGTAGGACAGTCTTACTCGAGATGATAGTATGCTATCTGGTTCACCTTTATCATCGTGTACTGTTTTAGGTGACCTGACACGTCGCTATTACACGTTGATAGAGCCCCTAGGATTCTTGCTTGACCACCAGCAGTATGAGGGCGATCATATAAGTGGGAGCTGGGGGTCTATAAGCTTATCCTTAAAAGGTCCCTAGTCGTGGGAGTTTCGAGACTGGGCATCGATACTCCATTAGTAGACTAGTGTATACAGTCGAGACCCCGACGAGGGGCGGTGGCCGGTCTCACAAGCCACTGGTGTCAGTTGGATCACCTAAGATGTATACAGGTGCTCATTGGGTTATGAGTACACCGGACAGGACTCGCCGGGAACATGCTAGTTGGTCATATACCAGACGTCAGATGGCAGTTCCCTGGTGACATGTGTGCAGGTTAGTTCATCGACCTGGGGATCGTCATTTGTCTCGTGTGAGTTCCCACTGTACTTTGATTACTACCCTACCACGGCTCAAAGGAGTCGTGCAAACAGGTTTTAGTTGGGTACAGTCCCGAGCCACATGGAGGCAGTGAGCGTATCTTCAGGGGTTCGTCTCTCCCGGTATTGGGGGTGAGGTCGTGCTGTGTCTAGGAGAGCCATTACACAAAGTCCTTGGCCAAGGCAAGGAGATTTACTGGTAGGTATTCCAGTAGTATCTCAGGGTGTTCTGGGCTACACTCCGACACGACTTGTACCGCTTTTGGGGGTCTGAGTTTTACCAACCCCCTAGGCCCGCCATGCGATACTCATAGACGAACGGACCGGACTGTACGGATATTGTCACTGACAGGCTCAGTAGGGTGTCAGGCTGAGTTCACTCACAGACATCCCTTTTAGTCAATACTTGGTAGCCCGTTACGTATTGGCTTATACCTCTGACGTGCTAGTGGTTAAATCCACAACCAAGGTGTTGACGAGTCTTCAGAGTCCCCCACATTCAGTTACTCAGCTTTCGGGCGAAAGGTTGTAGAGGCCGTATGGAGATATGGCAAGGTCCGATCAGATACGTGCGGTATTGCACGGATCAGGATCGGACAGTTTGTACTATAGGCCGTATGGTTATATGGCAGGGTTCGATCAGATACGTGCGGTATTGCACGGATCAGGATCGAACAGATTTTACTAGCCGGCTTTGGTATAAGCCGGATCCTAGTATAGTACAGTGTAGATTATGTCTCATTGCATTTGTATTTCGGTCGAAATACAAATGCGGGTGTGTATGCACAGTATCGGGGTTTTCCTGTAATTTATTACGGGACCAGTTTTCTGGAGTTGCCAGTTTGCTTTTCGTTTCGGCCAATTTCCATTGTTCCGTTCATTGGCCGAAGATTGGTGGAGGAGGGCTTATTTGCATTGTTGCAAATAGGCATTTGCGGAGGGGGTCTTTGCATTTTGTTGTATCATGATAGCACCATCTTTTGACTTGATTTCTTCATGATGGCTTGACTTCATAACCTCATCATGGCTTGACTTTTGTATGATGATGGAGGGACATGATGGTTGTTGATGATGAGGGGTGAGGTTGGTGGAGTGTTAGTTTACACTTGTGATCATTTCCTTTTGGATGATAACCTTTCCTCTCTCTCTCTTGGATGGGTGATGATTTTTGGCCTCTCTCATATTCTTTTGATACACCCTCCTCATTCTCACTCTCCCTCATATGCATGGTCGGCCACTTCCCAAAGGGGGCTGTCCAAATTTGTTCATGTGGGATTTTTGCTCTTTTGCTTTAGGAAAAATCCCACAAGTTCCACCTCCATGAGTTTGTATCATCCCTCCACCACAAAAGGCAATTCCACATACCCCGAATGAGACTTGCTCACTACATTCTACAGCAGATCTTGGGCACGTCGAGTAGCCGGCTTCGTGCCCAAGTTGCCTCGGCATTGAGGTGGGAGCCCGTAAACAAAGTAGGCGATGTGGTGCACTTCCGGCGACGAGGAGGAGACAGGACTTTCCGCAGGAGATCGGGACCATGACGAGAAGACCGGAGGACTTGGATCGTCGGTATATCTCTAACCCATCTTCTAGTTAGCTTAGACTTGTTAATGGTTACGATCCGGGTGTTTAGTGCGCGGTGGTGCCGGTTTGCTAAGTCTGCAAAATTAAAGTTTTTCACCGCTTCCGCTTTTGGCCGTCGGATTGACGGCCGGGGCGCCGCCGTGCACTTACAGCTTATGCCCCCATGTTGTGATAGAACCGATATTGTGTGCTTTTTGGAATTAAGGAAAACCTAGTTAGGGTTTGAGGGAAATTTTGTGTTGTAATGTGAAATTGAGCTCAGTTGAGGTTATATAAACACCCTAGTGCATGAATTGAGACCCAAACCTGAGACTTAAGACCCAGAATATGGATTTATAAATCGATATTGGAAAATTTGTGAAATCTGTGTAGGTTTTATGGGATCTGCTATCACCCCGAGACTCTGAAAATTTTTCTGGTTGGACAGTGACATGTGTAGGAACCCAGGATGCTAAACCCAAAACCCTAGCCCCTAACCCCTATTGCAGGCCACAGATTTATCCTGTTTGGCCGCAATTTGCGGCCAGACTTGCCCCATCTTGGCTCGTTTTGGTTTTGGTGTTCCCTTATCAGTAGATTAGGCCCCTGGTATGTGTAGATTTGTCTAGTTTGACCTAGGGTGAAATCTGGAGCCTATTTCCTTAGTTGCTGTTTTGGATTCGTGTTTCCGTATTCCGTATTTTTAATTCTGAAATTGTGTATTGTGTTTTACCTCGACTATTTGGCGTTTATACGACGATATCAAGGATTAATTGATGATTTTGAAGGCGTGCCCATAGGTTCTGACCTATAGGCCCCTTATCGTATCGTTTTGGGTTTCGTGTGCCGTTTTAGATTTGATTTGGTTTTAATGCGCATTACGATACTTTGACGTGTAGGTACCCCATGAAGACTTCAGGACGACAAGCAAGCGCGTGGCGACATCGACAAATGAAGACGCAAGGTGAGTAGATTATATCTACAGGGGGAAGTCGGGTGGATGGCGTATATCACCCCCGCAGTCCGTAGTTGATATACTATATATATTATATATGATAGTTATAGTATGTCATGGATATTGTGTTAGGTGTTTTATGGATAGTTTAGGGTTAGAAGTAAACTAGTGTAGTTCATAGTCACAAACCCTAGAATAGGTTTACACCCACACGCGCACCCTTGCATATTCACTATACTTACACTGTGTTGATGGTGATACTGGATGACATTGGAGATGAGTCGATGATTTTGGGCATTGTGCCGTGAGATTGGTGATGTGATAAGATTCGTACTTGCGATACGACATGTGATCTTAGCGTGCCGTTGGGCATGTGTTTTACCCCCGCTTTCATACTTATATAGACGGTACTGATTTGTACTAGACTTAGATCTGTACCCCAGATTATGGGATATGATGATAATGATACCTGATATTTGATGAGAGAAATGTGATACTGACCCGTACCCAGCTATTGGGATGTCGTACGATGATTTACCGTACAAGCTTTATATTGATGATAGATCCACACTCATGACTTGAGGATGTCATAGGATATACTGTATCGTACATGATACTATTGAGGCGGGATCACCGACTATTATATCGATATATCGACTCAGATTTAGGTGGTTTCCATACCCCTCCCGATTGACTTGATACTTAGATCTGTAGTTTGCACAGTGGATGTTAGACTAGACCCGAGTCATATCTATTTCAAAAACTAACGAATCGGGAATATCTTAAAAACACCGTAACCCTTATTTTCCTAAAATCCTGATTCGTCTTATTTCAATGGCATAACTGCATGACATATACATATTGATGTAGATTCTTCACTGTGGTGTTGATTATTTGATTTCCGCATATTCATGCTATTCACATTGCTTTGCATAAGTTTATTGCTATATTACTATCATGTTGCTAGGACACCAGCACCATTATCGATGATACGTATGTTCCACGTACACTTGCTTGCCGGCTCATATACTTCATCATCGATATTTGCCATGTCACTACACAGTAGTATTATTGCATCAGGATATGACCTTGTATGTGCATACTATTATTTCCATGTTGCATGATATACTGTTATACTTGCATTTTATTTATATGTCACATACATCATGCTTTATGATTATGCGCATTGAGATATTCGTTTTCATGATATTTCTGGATTTGGGAACCGTGGATATTTCAAGGAGAATATGTAATTGTTTTAAAAACCCGGTTCCCTTGCTATGATATTTCAGTGCATCCACCATGTGTTTTTGCGGTGCTGAGAGC
Organism: Agapanthus africanus; assembly: GCA_030015575.1. Taxonomy (NCBI): domain Eukaryota; kingdom Viridiplantae; phylum Streptophyta; class Magnoliopsida; order Asparagales; family Amaryllidaceae; genus Agapanthus; species Agapanthus africanus. The sequence continues at coordinate 410,595,723 of JASDDO010000026.1, forward strand.
GACATATGAACCCGAGTCGAGGAGTGGACGAGGCCGATTACGGGTACATGGTGGACCCGGTATGGTACCCCAGGGCGAGAACGGATTCGCTGTGTAGTAGACGGTGAGCCCGGCAGTGGACCACTACCTACCGGTGATTGGTTGGACCTGGCGGTTATCCGGAGGATACTGACCAGAGTCGATAGATGGATATGGGCGTACTGCCGGGGCCGAGGGCCGATTCCGCAGACATAGCCCATGGGCTGATCCGGACTGACGGAGCCCGATAGATGAGGATTTACGTGTCGATGCTAGACACGGGTTTCATGATGTTTTACATGATTTTGATTATATCCTCACATTTACATGCATGATGCTTATTGTCATTGGGTGACGGGTGGACGGGATCAACATATATACAGACAATTATCACATACAGACTTTGACTACATTGATCATACTTCATTTGTATATATAACAGGGTATGAGGACGCTGTTATATATACCCTTACACCAATATTAGTGGAATGGGACGCTAATATATGTGTATTGATATCCATTTTGATACTTCATCACATTTACTTCATGCAGACATACCTTATATTTATGACTTGTTATTAACTGAGGCACTGGCACGAGTACTTGGCACTACCTAAATATTTAGATGTTACATTGCCACCTTAGCATGCTTTAGACTTACTCTTGAGGTTTATATCATATACTGATCGTATTGACTTAGGATTATGTCTTGCTTTCGTTTTCTGCTTGTAGATATTTTCTATTCACGAGTTGGCAACTCACCCCCGTTGTGCTACAGTTCTTGCAGGTTTTGTCGTACAGGTTCCATAGCGGCTTTTCTGGCACACTGCTTTCCTTTGCGGGTGGTTGCTTGGTATGTGGGTTCTTTGCATCAGAACCACCCTTGTATATGTATTATTCATTGTATCTAGAAATTCCATCAACCAAAAACTTGTATATTGTTTCAGACTCTGACACTAGTGATGTATTATTTTGACCTTAGAGTCGAGCTTAGTAGTGTTACGGTTTTCAAGCTTATCTGAGTTTCTTTTAAATTTTGATTCTCGCCATTCGGCGTTGTATAGTATTTTGCTTGTATGTTGATTTATCCTTAAAATGGTTTTATATTTCTGGGCTTTTGTTTTACTTGGATCTGATGGAGTCTTATAGACTTCATATGGTTCAAGGGCCAGTCACGTGCTCTTTCGGGTCGTGACAAAGTTGGTATCAGAGCGCTAGGTTAACCTTGGTTCGAGTCTAAGTTTGACTATGTGGAGCCTAGGGCGTCTATATATATACGGAATTTAGGCTTGACCTTACGGAACTTAGACTTAGTCGAGGGGGTATTAGATCCGAACATTAGTCGCGTAGGATGACTCTTGGTTGATGGAATAGGTGACTAAAGTAGAGTGACGTACCGTGGGTATGTTCCACGACATACTTACGACACGCCACTCCGCTTAAGGAACCTTAGGATGTACATTTCCTTGCACAGTATTATATTCATTTCTGATCTATCCTCATCGATACTGGTTATGATTGTGCTGCCATGATCACATGGGCAGAGTGAGCTACGGCTCGAGTTACGTCAGCATGGGCTCGTCGTGGACGAGGACTGACCAGGGCATGATTCCAGAGACTTACGATTGCATTGAGAGGCTTCGTTTTATTGTGTTTTCGCGCCATGAGCGTTTGATGGATCGCTTTCACGAGATTTCTCGGACGTGCCGATTGGTACCAGAGGATCGGGTACTGCTAGAGGCCAGCCAAATATGATGACCATTGATATATCGCTTATTCATGATGATTGAGGCGCTGTTCAGCGTACAGACGAATGAGCCAGTTAATGCTGCAAATGACGAGATATCGTCCAGATGATCGGAGCTACTGCAGCATGAGTATATACTTAGAGATATGATGGAAGGTCGCTAGTCACCGAGGATGAATGACTAGGGTATGTGATTCGTTCGCTTACTCAGATGAGAGGTCATCAGATAGATTGATTCCAGCTAGAGACGACTTCACGCCAATTCGTTGAGAGTCGATAGAGACGATCGAATGTCAGGAGCCCATTTTCCAAGTTTAAAGTATTCGGAAAGACATGCAAGCGATTCTATGGACCCTCTAGAAGAATGAAACCCTAACTCGACTTAATGACCGTGTGATAGCCTTTGAACCTTAGGGTTTGCGGTAGTTCCGCGGCGCCATTAGTGAGGCTTGGGTTTGCCCTTCTACTGCTGGACCACTGATGCTGTGGTATGTACTCGATACTATTAAACTGTACTCAAGATGTTGATCTCTTGGGGGATTATGAGTTTCTGACGAGTCGATCGGATGGTTCGACATCATTCGGATATCATGTGATGGGACACACTGCTTGGGAGACTCCAGATATGAGCATAGCCGTCAGAGCGCAGTCCGTGCAGCCACGATGAGACGAGTCCGAAGCAGTCGACATTGAAGCAGAGTGAAGTAAAGAGTTCGCAAGAGATTTCGACGAGATGACGTTCCACTCCGCAGACATCAGGGATGCGTTGCGCACGCAGAGGCATTGTATATGGATATACCTTCCAGAAGGAGTTGCGACGAGTATGCAACCGTTCCGGAATAAGGATCAGCTTCAACAATGGATGATGACTTCCGGGAAATTCGGCAGGAATGAGATTTGAGAGAGACCTCGACAGGACCTTTCTGGAATACTATACGAGAAGACCTGGACCCAGGAGTGGTCATATTGCGCACACCTAGCAGGCCAGAGTTCGGCATCATCGACGAGATAGTTGACCAGGTTCGGATAAAGGACCTTACCCAGATGCGTTGCGAGTTGATCGAGGACGGACGAGTATTGAGTATTCCTCCGATGGTTGGGACGCGTTCCCGAGGACCTGTTCGGCTACACATCTTCTACAGAATAATGAAGCTACAGAGTACGCGATTTCGAGTCCGTGCGAGAGACTTCGGATTGACCGTGGCCTAGAACAGTGCAGTGCGTAGATAGCATGGCGTGACGTCATAATGGACGACGATAGAGACAGGTGGAACCAGCGGTTCGTGCGAGACGCTGACAAGCTGTCATTACTTTCTATCGAGGATATAGACCTGATATGCTTACAGAGGCGTTGGGATGCGGCCAATTTCCGAGAAAATGTTGTGCTGAGGACACAGATGTCCATCGAGTGAGAAGAGATTATGCAAGAGTGCCAGCCTCCGTACAGTCCGGCATAGGAAAGATCGAAAGAGACCTTGAGCGGGATTCCTTCCAGGACACTGCTGCAATGATAATTGGACCCAGGATCAGATGTGTCATGTGCATTCAGAGAGCCAGAGGCCGACACCAGCGACTTGCTGCTTTACGAGTGGTTGTGATGATTGACCGAGAGATGACTAGAGGAGTACCAGAATGGAATCGTCACCGTTAGCACACCTGACAGGGCCAATGAGCCGATTGATTGTGAAATAAGTAATTCGCAGAGGAGATAAGGACCCAAAGACAGAGAACGCCAGACCGTGAGAAAGAGGCAAGTAGATATCTTGCGCTACTAGCATTGGATGCACCGACACCTTCTCGACTTTGAAAGAGGGACTGCCGACGACGGTAATTATGATTTGTGATTTTGTGATTCGATTATCACGTATCCGACAACTTGGATTTTTACTGAAATGTTTTAAAAGTTGGGGGTTTAAATTTAAATTCGGGGACTGAATTTATTTAAGGGGGGTAGATAGTAACATTTCAAAATAATAAAATATTATTTTTGGGAAATTTATAATTTAATATTATTTTATTGAATATTTCAATAATTCGTTATAATTAAATACAAATAAATGCGGGGAAATTTTGGAAAAAAAATTTGGAAAATTCTAAAATAGGTTATTTTATGGAATTATGCCATTTTAAAGTTTTTATGATTAATTATATGCTAATTTAGTGTTAATCGCGATTAAAAATCGCTAATCGGTTTTTTTAGCTTTTTGTGCAAAACATGCACATATCATTTTCTTACACTTGTGCATTTTTCCACCATGTTTCTTTTGGGGTTACTATTCTAGTGAGAAAGGTTTAGAGAGGAAAGAAAAGGAAAAGAAAAAGAAATGGAAAAGGAATTTTAGATTGAGGTATGGTGAGAGAGAGAGAGAGAGGTATGGTTTTCCTTTGACCTTGGACTTAACCATCTCTTCATTTTTCCTCTCATTTTCTCTCTCCCTCTTTCCCTTCTCCTGCTGTTGCTCCTCCTTCATCTCCCTCCCCTCTTCAAGCCTCAAATCATCTCACAAACTACACCAAAACCCTACTCTCATTTCATTAAAAGTGTACACAAGCTCAAGATCTACACATTGGACCAAGAAAGCTAGGATTTTGGCCACTAGGGGCAACTCAAGAAATTTCTTGAGTTGCTAAATGAGGTAATTACCGAACCATTTGCTTAGTTTTAGCGTTACTTATGCCCCCATGTTGTGATAGAACTGATATTGTGTGCTTTGTGGAATTAAGGAAAACCAAGTTAGGGTTTGAGGGAAATTTTGTGTTGTAATGTGAAATTGAGCTCAGTTGAGGTTATATAAACACCCTAGTGCATGAATTGAGACCCAAACCCGAGACTTAAGACCCGGAATATGGATTTAGAAACTGATATCGGAAAATTCGTGAAATCTGTGAAGGTTTTATGGGATCTACTATCACCCTGAGACTCTGAAAATTTTTCTAGTTGGACAGTGGCATGTGCAGGAACCCAGGATGCTAAACCCAAAACCCTAGCCCCTAACCCCCATTGCAGGCCACAGATTTATCCTGTTTGGCCGCAATTTGCGGCCAGACTTTCCCCACCTTGGCTCGTTTTGGTTTTGGTGTTCCCTTATCAGTAGATTAGGCCCCTGGTATGTGTAGATTTGTCTAGTTTGACCTAGGGTGAAATCTGGAGCCTATTTCCTTAGTTGCTGTTTTAGATTCGTGTTTCCGTATTCCGTATTTTTAATTCTGAAATTGTGTATTGTTTTTTACCTCGACTATTTGGCGTTTATACGACGATATCGAGGATTAATTGATGATTTTGAAGGCGTGCCCATAGGTTCTGACCTATAGGCCCCTTATCGCATCGTTTTGGGTTTCATGTGCCGTATTAGATTTGATTTGGTTTTAATGCGCATTACGATACTTTGACGTGTAGGTACCCCATGAATACTTCAAGACGACAAGCAAGCGCGTGGCGACATCGACAAATGAAGACACAGGGTGAGTAGATTATATCTACAGGGGGAAGTCGGGTGGATGGCGTATAGCACCCGCGCAGTCCGTAGTTGATAAACTTTATATATTATATATGATAGTTATAGTGTGTCATGGATATTGTGTTAGATGTTTTATGGATAGTTTAGGGTTAGAAGTAAACTAGTGTAGTTCATAGTCACGAACCCTAGAATAGGTTTACACCTACACGCGCACCCTTGCATATTCACTATACTTACACTGTTTTGATGATGATACTGGATGACATTGGAGATGAGTCGATGATTTTGGGCATTGTGCCGTGAGATCGGTGATGTGATGTGATTCGTACTTGCGATACGACATGTGATCTTAGCGGGCCGTTGGGCATGTGTTTTACCCCCGCTTTCATACTTATATAGATGGTATTGATTTGTACTAGACTTAGATCTGTACCCCAGATTATGCGATATGATGATAATGATACCTGATATTTGATGAGAGGAATGTGATACTGACCTATACCCAGCTATTGGGATGCCGTACGACGATTTACCGTACGAGCTTTATATTGATGATAGATCCGCACTCATGACTTGAGGATGTCATAGGATATACTGTATCGTACGCGATACTATTGAGGCGGGATCACTGACTATTATATCTATATATCGACTCAGATTTAGGTGGTTTCCATACCCCTCCCGATTGACTTGATACTTAGATCTGTAATTTGCATAGTAGATGTTAGACTAGACCCGAGTCATACCTATTTCAAAAACTAACGAATCGCGAATGTAACACCTTAGGATGTGTTTAGTGGTAAATTATATTTAATTATTTGGTTTTTAACAAAAAGTTTACCAAATTGTGTTTTAAATATTTTTCCTAATTTAATAAATGTTTTTCTAAAATTTTCCTACGCTTGCACACACATGTGCATGTAAACTAGGGTTTTTAAAATGAGTTTTACCATGATTAATCGCCATGGTGGGTTAATCTTGAGGATTAAGTCTTATGGGTTTTTAAGTGGGTTTAATTAGTTAATTAAAAGATACTTTAATTTGAATTTGTGTTAGGTGTTGACTTGTGAGAGAGGGGGAGAGGGCATCATGGCTCAAGCCATGCTTGCCATTAATGAAGAGAGAGAGAGGAGGGTTGACAATTGGGTGATAATTGTTTCCTCTCATTTCTTTGTTTTCTCTCAAGTCTCACACACACACACACTCACACAACACACACACTTACTTCTCAGCTCCAGAACCAAGCAGCACAGCAGCAAGTACAGCAACAGCAGCAACTGAAGCCAGAAGCAGCAGCAGCAGCCAGAGGCAGTAGCAGCAGCAGCAGTGAGCAGCAGCAGCACCAGCACCAAGTGCAGCCCCTTCCCTGCACCTCTTCTTCTTCCTTCAGCTCCCTAGGGTTAAGTATGAGGTATATTTCCTAAACTTATTCCCTAGTTGCTTGGTTGGAGTAGTTTTGCATCGGTTAGTGGGTTTTAGTGCGATATGAGGTGTTTAGTAGGAATCTTGTGCTAACGTGGTGTGGATTGGTTTCAGTAGGTTGTTAGTGGGTTATTGAGACCATATTAACCAGTTTAACCCCGATTGCACTAAAATACCACCAGTTTCCCAAATTGATGCAAATCTGTCGTTTTAAGCAAAACTGAGTTTTCTGGAAACTGCTATTGACCCGATGGGTTCAAGAAGAAATTGAGGATACTGCAGTATAGTAGTGAGGTGCTGATACCCTAGATAGAACCCGACCCCCTAATTCCTTCTTTTGGCCGCCAATTATTTCATTCTGGCCGCAATTTGCGGCCAGATGGGTAGGGTTTGGGTTGGGGTTAATTTTAGAAATTTAGTTCTGTATAGAAATCTAGGAGCAAATACCTATTTTGCCGTTTTTCTAAACCTTCGCGACACGCGTGATACGTGAGTAGGATTGGGGTTTTGCGTATCGCGACGCGTCGGGGTAGTTTCAGGCGCGTGATCACACGTTTTAGCGTATCGCGCACACGCGCGATTGGTTTGCGACACGGGTTTCTAATTGTATCGTAATGTCGCATTTCTGTGGAATTGAGCTTATGTGTGATATATGTTATGTGATTCTAGTTTCGCAGGCCAGTGAGACGGACGCTGCGAAGAAGGGCAAGCAAGTTGTTGGATACACTTAGCGCGAGACACTGTGAGTAGATTTCATATCTACGGGGATATCGCCCGCATGGCGTTATGCGTCAGGGCTGATAGGACCTTATTATTATATGTTGCATTTACCCCATAGACTGTCATAGCATATTGCATTCCCTGCTACATATATATATGCTTAGAACTGATAGAACACCGCACAATTACTAACGGTTTATGTTGCACGGGCACTATTTGCATGCTACACACACACCGTTAGTAATTGCTATGCCACACTCACTGTAGAGCTGCCATGATTATATTGCTGTAGTTTGTCTTACATATGATTGGTGGTGATTTCCTGGAAATTGGGAGCCGCATGACATCTTTAAAAACGGAAACTAGTTTTAAAAAGCGGTTTTCCCCTTATACCCATACCATGGATTGATTTACATTGTACCTCGCATTGGATTGACTTATTGGTGATGGATTTTCATGTGATTTCTGGTTTTGAGGACCGTGGAAGTATTTAAGAAAAGATGCACTATTTTGAAAAACCCGATACCTCGTGATATGATATTTTGGTGTGTCCACCACGCGTTTTCTCGGTGCTGAGACGTGTGCTTGAAACCCGATTCGAGGAGTGGATGTTCCGTTTGCGGGTTCGTGGTGGGCCCGGTTTGGTTCCCCTCGGCGAGATGATCGATGGGTTTTGCCGATTGAGCCTGGAGGCGGGCGAGTACCTACCGGTGATTGGTTAGACCTGGCAGTTGTCCGGAGGATACTGACCAGAGTCGAGAGATGGATGCGGGATGATCCGTACTGCCGGGGCCGAGGGCCGATACCGCAGATGGACCCCGTGGGCCGATCCGGACTGACGGAGCCCGATATACGAGGATTTGCGTGTCGATGCTGGACACGAGTATTTTATGATATTTTGGGTGCCGATGTTGGGCACTCGTGATTTCTCAGAGATATACAGGATTTGAGGGCCGATGGGTGTGCCGGTGCCTGAGTTTATTTGGGATTTGGGGTGCAGCCTGAGGCACCGATTATTGTTTTCCATGTTGACATATCCATGTAGATGTCATTTATCCCATGCTCAGTATTGATTACTATGCATCTCATCCTGTAGTACTTACCTGATAGAGCACTTGCATTACTATTGCATCCACTGTATGGCATGCATTGATATCATCTGCTGGCATTAGTAGAGCCACGCTATATGTGCATGCTCCCGATCACCTTTATATGTTATCTCTATTCACGAGTTGGCAACTCACCCCCGTTGTGCCACAGTACTTGCAGGTTGCCCTTGGGAGTAGTCGCGGCTGGCTGTTTACCGCATCTTTTGGCACAGATACCATTGCTGAGGCGAGTTAGCCTTTTGTTGTTAGGTGGGTTTTTGTACGGTATCTGTTATCTTTCAGTTGTATATTGATGTATCTAGTACTCTCCATCTACTTTTCTGTATTGACTTAGAGACAGTTGTGAGGACGATGTGTATGATTTTGTACTCTGGTGTCGAGCTCGCATGTGTGCCGGCTTTATTTTATGCAGTCTTACCTTTTGTGATATTGTCCTTGCTTTACTGTGTATTCTTCGCTACGGCGTCGTATATCATATTGTGATGCTTTATTCATTTCACTTGTCATTTCTGCTACACCTTGTTTTTACCCGACTTGCGGGGCAAATGTTTAAAAAGGAAATGTTGCCAAAATTATAAAAGTTATAACTCTTGAACTTAAAAGGATTTCTACTAAATTAATAAAATGTTTTTCGGACATGCATGACTATTTTTACGAAAATGTTTTAAATCACTCTATATTTATTGGTTTTGATTTCTGGGTTCGGCTTACTTAGCCGCGTTACGCCTGTAGACGTTGCGTGGTTAAGTGCCGGTCACGAGTCGAAATTCTCGGGTCGTGACAAAGTTGGTATCAGAGCGTAGGTTTTACCTTCGGAGTGTAGGATGACCCTGGTATGATGGAGTAGGTAGCTGCAGCAGGGTAGCGTAGCGTGTGTATGTTCCGCGGCATACTCACGACACGGTACTCCGCCTACGCGACCTTAGGACTTGTTGATTTGAATTCCTTCGTGAATACATGCATTCTTGCGATTCGATTTCCGTGTTCTTATCGAATCCAAATTTTCTTTCAGCCATTATGCCGCCTAAGACTACGAGGGCACAGAGAGCGGCCGCGAGGGCCGAGATTCGTGTTGACTCGTCCGAGACAAGGACTAATCCGGGCAGTGCACCCATTGTACCCGAGCAGACTGTTCCTCCTGTGACAGATCAGATCGCCACGCTAGGGGCTGGTATGCAGGAGATGCGCCAGACGGTGGGATCTAGCATGCAGGAGATGCGCCAGATGATAGGATCGCTAGTTGAGACGCTTCGAGCCCAGCGACCAGAGGTAGCTCCACCTGTTCCAGCGACCGCGATGGTACCTACCGCACAGCCAGTGGCCTCTGCAGCCACGGAGGTGATTACAGTATCGCTATCAGAGTTTATGAGGCTGAAGCCTCCGGTCATCACAGGCACTGATGCAACCGAGGACCCTCAGTCCTTCATTGATAAGATGGCCCGTATATGCCGTTCCCTCAGATGCGCGGATACGAGATGGGTCGAGTTCGCGAGCTTTCGCCTGGAAGGTCTTGCGCAGAAGTGGTGTGACTCAGTGGAGAAGGGCCGAGCAGCAGGTCTTCCTCCTATGACCTGGACGGAGTTCGTGACCATATTTCTAGCCCGTTTCCTTCCCCAGAGTGTTAGGGATGCCCGAGCACGCCGATTTGAGTCCTTGCACCAGACGCCAGGGATGACAGTGGCAGAGTATGACGTGCTGTTTACAGAGCTGGCAGTCTATGCCCCATATTTAGTGGCTACCGAAGAGTTGCGAGTCAGGAGATTTGTTCGAGGCTTGCTTACACCATTGTTCCTCGCGATCAGCGCGCAACACTACGAGACCTATGCAGCAGCTGTAGACGCAGCCCTAGTAGTCGAGGAGCACCTTGCTGAGACTTCGGTAGTTCCAGAGCCGAAGAGAGTTCGTACCAGTATTTCCGCACAGAGGCAGTCATTCAGACGCCGCGACAGGTATTGTTCTGGTACGAGGAGTAGCAGAGATTCGGGACGAGGCCAGATGTTTAGTTCGTATCCCCAGGAGAGTCAGCAGTCGCCGCGGGGTTGCTTTAGGTGCGGCAGTCTACTTCACCTCGTTAGAGATTATCCTGAGATACACCGGAGGGAGGCGGCAGCACCGCATGTTACTTTACCACCTTCACCACCCCAGAGGGCGTTGCCCGTTATACCTACCGTTGCTCCACGCCAGACTCACGCACAGAGAGGCCGTGGGCGTGGAGGAGTTGCTCAGAGAGGGCGAGATGACCGAGGCAGAGGGCAGTCAGTCGCAGGTGGTGGACAGGCGCGGGTTTTTGCTTTGACGCATCAGGACGCGCAGGCGTCTAATGCAGTGGTTTCAGGTATCCTTCCTGTATGTTCAATTGATGCACACGTGTTGTTCGATCCCGGATCCACACACTCGTACGTATCCACACACTTCGTGCCGAGTCTAGGTAAAGAGTCCGGCTTGCTTGATTAGCCGCTTGTGGTGACCACTCCTGTGGGAGAGTCGTTTGTTGCTAGGCACGTGTTCCGATCCTGTACCGTCTGTATTGGCGAGAGAGAGTTGCCTGTCGACTTGATCCTTCTGCAGATGTTGGACTTCGATGTTCTTTTGGGCATGGATTGGTTAGCCACGTGCTATGCTTCTGTGGA